>JAUMJM010000021.1:20035000-21285000 GCA_033558235.1 Neomorphus geoffroyi
TGTTGCGTCATAAACCAGGCACACACATCAAAGTCACTCCAGCTGCTGTTGAAATGTGAATTGCCTTATGTGAAAATACAGTAATCTTTGTAACGGTACGCAGGGACGCTGCAGGGGAATTGGTGAAGGGGAAACAGGCAAGTATCTGCATAGTCCAGTACTCTTGTCACCTGCCAGTACTTCAATATAAACCCATTACCAGTGAGGAAATAAAAACCCAGGGTTAGCTTGGTTTGGAAAATGCAAAGGTTCTTCACCACCACAGCTGTGATGTGTCAGGAGTAGAGCACACTGGTGTTTGCTTAAGAGTTATTTCAGCACTGCCTGAAAGGAGTTTCTCGCTCAGTGTAAGGTAGCTGGTACTATAAATAGAAACATAAATTAATTTGGTAAATGCTACCCATTCTGGGTAAGCTAGTGTCTCACTTTTTAACATAATACCTAGTATTGTACAATCAAATGTTCATTGGGTACCTTTAAAACCTTTGCAGTTTTTCTGCTCCTCAGCCTGTAAAAGCCCAGGAATAACAACTGGAAAATAATTGATATGCTACAGGAATTCAGTCTGCAAGGTTCCAGTGCTAATGCTCTCCTTTTTCCAGCATGCCTTGAGAAGCGGGATACGACGCTACCATGTTTCTCCCATTCTGTGCCAGCGGGCCAAGGTGGCCATGAGCCACTTCGAGCCTAATGAATACATAGATTATGAAAAGCTGGAGAAGAATATCAACATTGTCCGTAAGAGGTAAGAGTGGAGGAGGTGAGGGGTCAATGGCTAGAATTTAGCTCCGCAGTGGTGGGAGAGGAGGAAGAAAATGTTATGGGGCCCTGGTATGGGGAATATTTCCCAGGGGGAGCAGCTTTGAGCAGATCCAGTTGCAAATGTGGTAAAGTAGTTGTAGTGTCTCCACATTGTGGTGGGGCACCATGGGAAGAGTTGAAGGTTACGATGAAGCACTGTGACATGCAGAGAACCAGGCCAGTGCAGAGGAGGCGCTAGAAACGTCTCTGTCCTCTTTGTTTAATGCCCTCTTTAGGGAACCTTCAGATTTGCCCTTGCTCCTTTCTGGTAATGAGCATATGGGCAGTGGCTGTTACAGACTAATGCTCCTTTGTGCTGTATTTCGACAGTGAATGCTCTCCTGTGTTCTGCTGCAGGCATTAAGCATGGAAAGGAGGGCTAAGAATTCATAGCGTATGTAAACATGGTGACCTTAATCTGCTGATAGAGGCTTGTGTGCCTGCTAAGTTGTCATTCCTGCTCCAGTTACCTCAGCAGTGGTTTGTATGGCATGTCCTTCAGTCTCTGTCCTTTTTTAAATGCAGTAGCTCTCATTTCAAGTCATTGTATCTGCTTGGATACTTCTGGGAAGATCTCACCACTGACATAAATAGGTTCCTCAACTGGTACAGCTGCAAGATGAAAGATCTGAGGTCAGGAGACTTGGCTTAGTTGTACTTGCTTGTAGTGGGATCTGGTCTTTGTGAATTGAGTCTGACCTCTGTCCCACCTCTATGTATGCTGTCTGGAGGTGTAACTCAAGGAATAAGCAGAATCAATGTTTCTTTTACTGTATTAAGAAGATTTATAAAAGAAAACAAAGTGACATCATTCCATATACTTTTCAACTTTCTGGACCGAGCCCTTGTTTTATCCAGCTGCCTGTTAATACTTTATTGCTGGGAGAATAGCATGCAGGTGTCTGACTGTTAATAGGTCTTAACAGTCTGAGTGATACAGGGAAGTGTTCTGTTACATGCTTAGAAGGGCACATGTTGAAGTACACAAGATGCACATACTGAAATTCTTTTCACCAGGCTTGACCGTCCCCTGACCTTGTCTGAGAAGATTGTATATGGACACCTGGATGACCCAGCCAAACAGGAGATTGAGCGGGGCAAGACCTACCTGCGCCTACGGCCAGACCGCGTGGCTATGCAGGATGCCACTGCTCAGATGGCGATGCTACAGTTCATCAGCAGCGGGCTGCCAAAAGTGGCTGTGCCTTCCACCATCCACTGTGATCACCTCATCGAAGCCCAGTCAGGGGGTGAAAAGGATCTTCGAAGAGCCAAGGTCACTTAAATTCTTAATTTGTGTCTGTTTGAAAACCTCTTTCCAGTTGAAGGAAGAGATTTCCTGCTCACCGAAGGACAGCCATCAATCACATATGGTGACAAATTGCCATGGAGGCTAGCCCTGTAGATAGGTCAGATGCAGCAAAGAAACAAATCTTTGGGAGTTTTTCAGCTGAGATTCATCTGTTACAGGGTTTAGAGAACCATGAATGTAGGAAAAGTTGGTCTTAATCTGTCAGTGATGGGAAGCCCAGATCTTATGTGTTCTGGAGAATGAGAAGATATTTCAGCTAAGGGAAGAGGAAAAGTCTATTTCAAAGGGGGAAAAAAAGGAAGACAGATTAGAGTTATGCTCTTTATGCTGCAGTATGGCATTGTGAACACCTTCCTGAACATGTGGCTGCATTGCACTTGTGTATCTTTTGAGGGGCGAGAAAGTAACTACTTTTGTTTCCCATACCATTTGCTAGTTATTAGCTGAAGAGCACTAATGTGAGCATGTACAGCTGTCAGGGCCAGTGAGGGTAGGTATAAATGTGTAAAGAAACATGGAGTATGTTGGTTTTTATTTGGGAATGTCCAAGTCAGCTGATTCACTGCCTTTTTTTAAATTTCCCACGCACTGTTTTACCTGTTAATCCTCTTTTAGGAACTTCTGTTAAATATAGATATATTCGCCTTTGTCGTATTTGCCACAATGCATCTGCCAATGAAGAACATGCTCTTAGCATAGCAGGGAACTGGGGGAAATGCTGTTATTCCCCGTGGACCTAGCCTAAGTCCACTGTCAGAGCCAGGAGGAGCTGTGCCTTGGATATCCATACCAACATTTACAAACAGTAAACAGTTTGTGAGGGCTCTGTTGTATTTTAAGACCTTAGTCCATATCCTCAGAAACTCCTGATGTTGAAGTAACTGTATTTGGCATCCTGCTTCAGGCCCCAGTAAAGCAATTAACAATCTGAGACTTACTAAATAAGACAGTTTCTTTTCTTCCTGTCATCTCCTGTCTTCCCCTTCCCCCTATTCCTGCATTTGTTCTCTGTTCTCTGCAATTATGTTTGTTGTAGCCCTGAGCTGAGCCGAGTCCTTCCTTTGCCATCCACTCAGTGCAGAGCAAGTAAAGATCCTGCCTTCTCCTGACTGGGTTCTGCTTCTGCTGCTGCCAGTTGGCACACACTGAATGCTGGCAGGCTAGAGAGCGGTTTGGATCTGCTCCTGTCCCATCAGCGTGCTTTGTGGGGGAGGGATGCACAAACAGAGTGAAGTGACCCGACTCGCAGTGAAAAAAGAGGCTTAAAGAACTGCTGCTGCCTCATGGGAAACAGCAAATGTGTGCCAAGACAATTCTTCCATTATCTCCAGTTTCCCCTTTCTCTTTATTCTGAAGCTGTAGGTGCATGAGAACAGTCTGTAAAAAAACTCTCTTCTCCTAGTGCTTATCTTATCTGCTCTGCCACTCGTCTGCCAAGAACTGCCAGGACATAATAGTGTCATACTTCCTTGGCAACTGTGGTTATTCTCACAAGCGATTTTCACAGTGTGACCTCCACCAGTAATGGTGATGGTGCAGCAAAAAAGGCAGCATTGTTTGAATCCTAAGCAGGGCACATGGTGGAATGAGAAATGACACCCACCAGCTCCCCTGGCAGTGAGCAACTTCCACTTCCATTTCTTAATCTGTAAAAATAAAGCTGAAGTGCTTATCTAAGGGGTTTGAAATGTCTGCAAAGCATCTGTAAAGCAAAAGAAGCATCTGACAGAGAAAGAAGGAGGGATTAGAAGAGGAAAGGGAAACATGTTGGGGGAAAAAAACCCTGAGAATGCAAGAAATGAGCAGAGCATTTTAAAATGCCTTATTGGCAGGGTTTTCCTTTAATTGTGCTCTTTCCCTTGGGCTACTAGGAATTGGAAACTGAAAAAGATGCTTTAGTAGAGCTACAAGCTGGATGAAACTAAATGACCCGTTACATCTGACTGGCAAACAGTCTTGATCCCTTTTGGTGTTGAGAGTGATGTGCACCTCCCTCTGGCTGCTGCGAAACTGTGGAGCCAACTATGGGCAGGCATGGGAGGGAAGGGGATGTGTTTGAATTAGCTCTTGATGTATGGATGAACAGAATCTTACTCATGCTATGCCTTTCCCTATGTGAACAGGACATAAACCAGGAGGTGTACAACTTTCTAGCAACGGCTGGCGCCAAGTATGGAGTGGGATTCTGGAAGCCTGGGTCAGGAATCATTCACCAGGTAAAGTGTGTGTGTATGTTTGCAGTCTTTCAACATGCACTGGGTCTTTTACCTTATGGTGATGAGAGCGCTGAAGTCTAAACTGTTAAAGAATTTCGCCAGCTTAGGGGAAACAACTTGCTTCTTTTGAGGCAGTTGAGGCGTCTTTCTTGCCTTCTCTCAGCTCTCTTGACAGCAGTGGTTTTTCTTAAAGGTTATTTTGGTCAAACTGTAACCTGATGTGTGATTAGGTGGTGCCAATAGCATGCCATGTGAATCAGAGAAGCTTGAAATACCTCACTGCTTGTGGGCTGGCTCCTCTTGGTACAATTGGGACAGTGAGGTGATGCCATAAACCTGGCTATGGAGGACTGCTGGCAATTGCTTTTGGGGGTAAGGAAAGCAGCTGTGGGAATGTACTTTTTTTAGGCTTATTTTATGAGTTTAGTTCCATGAAGAACAGGAGAGTATAATGAGGATACCAAACAGAGCAGCTTACTTTAAGTACTCAGGAATGGCAACACATAATGAGTTGCTATGTGAACTGAATAAAATGCAAAACAGTTTTCAAGTATAAGAGTTTCTTGTTATAGCACTTGCACCTTAGAAGAACGTGACTGTCCCAAGGTAACTTACCACTGAGGCTGTCTGGTTTTTAAAACCAGCACTCTGGCAGAATCTCCCCAACTTGCTCTTGGTTAATTTGCTTTGTGGGTCCACTAGACATTTTTCATTGTTCCTCTGAGTCACAGGCAGTAAAAATTGCAGCGCAAAGCAAAAGGAGCGGAGAGGAAAATGGATGGCTGGTAAGCATTGTGTCAGCAGGGAATTTGTGACAGTCAAGAGCTGTTTGCTATGTTTTCTTAACTTCAAAATGAGTTAATAAGGTGGTTTTAACTTAGTGTGATGCAAGACAGAAAAGAACAGGTGGACTCTCCAAAAGGTTATGGGAACACCTCAGATCATTTGTGCTCTGAAACCACTCATAACGTCTGCCATGTGGCAACAATAGTTCCATGATGTGGTTACCAACTTTCTTGGGGCTGACTTTCTCCAGCTGGAGAAGATTGGTTGTGTTGTATACCTTCAGAGTCCAACTCTGGCAAAGTGAGGCCTTGAAAGTGACCTGTCTCGCACAAGTATATTAATGAGAGCTACAAGCAAACAAAGTTGGAACTGCTAGATGCAAATACTTGGTCTTCTTAATAAAGACCTGCTTTAGTTCTGTCCAAGCTGTTCTGTAATGCACATGTTGCAAGTTGTGTTTTCCAAAAAGGCTGTCTGTGGTGTTGGCATGGCTTATATGCAGGAAGAAGTTCATTAGCTTGAGTTCTCTACTGTTTTACTACCATAGAGAAGTCATCATTTTTCATCAAAGAACTGTTTTGTGGCTTTTTAGTGGTTGAAGGGAGTTGTGTGGAATCACTAGCAGCAGTAAGGGAAGAGCAGCCTCTTGGTGTACTTGTGAGGGATTCTTCTATGTGATTAGAAGCTGGAAGCATGGACTGGGGGAGCCTGCTTGGTATTCTACTGCTGTGGAAGCATAAAGACTATGAAAGCTCTTGCTGGCATTGGAGAAATGAACTGACTTGCTCAGCAGTTGATCAAGGGTTTGGAAACTTAATGAACAGATTCTTGAACCCCAAGAATGGTAGCACCTTAGCTAATGCCTAAACTGGAAGGAAGTGTTCTTCCAGTGGAAGAATGGAAATCACTTTTTAAATTTCCTTACTTTGCTTGGATGAGCAAGGATCCTGGATCTGAGTCTTGGTGCCTTATTTGGCCATTGCATTCTCCAAAAGGAGTTTGAAACAGAAGTGAATTTGCTGTTCAAACCAAGTTCAATTACTTTATTGCTATTGAAATCTGCAAATACATACTGATGGAAATTGTTGTTCTTGTCTTCTTTCTTGCTGTCTCCCTCCTTTCCCAACAAACAAGCAAGCAAACAACCTGTTTTTATTTTTAGATTATTTTGGAGAACTACTCCTACCCTGGGGTAATGCTAATCGGCACAGATTCACACACCCCCAACGGAGGTGGCTTGGGAGGAATCTGCATTGGTGTGGGTGGAGCTGATGCTGTAGATGTCATGGCAGGAATCCCTTGGGAGCTCAAATGCCCAAAGGTAGGAGCAAAAGGAATACTAATCCTCGATTTGAAGGGTGCTACATAAGATATGCAAGAAAAGTTTATTTCCAGGCCCTACGTATGTAGGGCACTATATGCCATTATAGTCTTGTTTGTAAACACACGCTGGTTTAAACAGTGGGTCTGTGATTCACTGGTAGCTTTGAGTTCCAATTTCCAGCCTTTTTATTGAGAAACTGAGAGCAGAGAGTGAGTAGTGATCTCCCTTCAGTTAGCTCTGTCAGTGGTTTCAGCCCTCATGCACATGTCCTGGTACTTCAGGATTTTCTCCTTTTTGGTATTGCGACCACACAAAATCTTAGGAAAAAATCTGAGGAATTGTTTTGGCTGCTGAAAGGAAATGGTATCAGTACTGGGTTTTTTTGCCATTGATGTTGCTCAGGTTATTGGCGTAAAACTGACTGGGAAGCTTTCAGGCTGGAGTTCTCCTAAAGATGTGATCCTGAAAGTGGCTGGCATCCTCACTGTCAAAGGTGGGACGGGTGCCATCATCGAATACCACGGGCCTGGTGTGGATTCAATCTCTTGCACTGGTAAGACAGCACAGATCTCTTATCTGGAGTGGATTGTTGTTGGACCCAGGTGCTGAGTTGTCTGTGGAAGCTGGGAAGGGGAATCGGGCAAGAATTACTAAATGTTCTCCCTTAGCCTGGCTGGGTGATAAGTAGATGGCAAACTGGGAGAGTGAGCAAGAGTGGTGTAACAAGATAGCACACACTCCCGGTGAAAATGGGACCTCTCTCTGTTAAATCTCCTTATGACTTTGAGAGCATTGAATGGTTAATTGTTCAGTGACTCTGTAAGATGGTACCTCGGGATAAGAGGAAGGGTGGAGGTGTTCAAACCGTATACTTAGGGGGTGGAGATGTCAGAGATAAAAGATGACATTTTCATTTCAGCCTAAAATAAGGCGTAGGTAGAGAAAAGAAACAGGTTAAAGGAGGTACATGTGTAACAGCTGCTAAACAAAAACGTTTTTGGAAGAGCAGGGCAGAGGAGAGACCAGAAAGTAGTGGTTTATAACATGCAGCCTCACAGTGGCTAATTGTGGGTCATGGGCACTGAATTTGAACCAGCAAAATTGCAGTTGTCTGTAATGATGTTGGTTAGGCCCAAATTACAAGAAGCTTCCTTCCTTTGGCTTGAAGCGCAGCCTTCAAACTCAGCTTTTCCTCTTCATTTACATGGCTTGGCTACAACTTGGAATATTTGGTTTTACAAACTGAAAGCAATTTGGAATTTTTCTTCTCTCAAACTGGAGGAAGTTGAACTGCAATATCTGCTTCTAGGTCGTTCAAAGTAAACCAGCAGCTTCCACAGCTCCATTGCTGTGTCCTTGAAAGGCGTGGGTGATCCCAGTGCTGTGAGCAAATGGGGGTTTTTATTGTGTTCTATCACTGGAAGCTTTTTATTTAACCCATTAAATTTCTCATTAATTTTTGACTCTTCCAGTAAAGATAAATGTGATGGTAGGGAGGGGCAGGACACTCAGTGCAGGTAGTAGAGACACTGCAGTAAATGTATTTGGTGCTCGGTGAAGGCAGGGGGTTCCTTGTCATCCCTTCCAGTGTCTGCAAGAATCACTGGAGCTTTCAGCTCCTTCCTCGCAGAAAGTCTGGTCACAGGGACTGTATGGTTGGAAACACTGGGGGCTGAGCCGGCCGGCCTGTAGTCAGTATGTCCTGTCTGCTGTGGAATTAGGTTTCTGTGGCTAATGCCCTGATCTCTTGGCTTTGCTGTCCTTTCCATGGACAGACTTTTGGACAGTTGAATTTTTTTTTTGACTTTTCCATTGAGCCTGTGTGTGATCTGTTCTCCCAATCCTCCAGGAATGGCAACAATCTGCAATATGGGGGCTGAAATCGGAGCTACCACATCAATCTTCCCTTACAACACACGAATGAAGAAATACTTGGGCAAGACCGGGCGAGCTGGTATGAGGTTTTGGGGGTTGAAGTGGGTAGCACTGTGGGTTCAAGTGAAGGCATAATCTGGGATCAGCATCCTCCTGCAATGATGTCTGATGTGAATTCTGAAGTTGTGTGATCCTGTAGCTCATCTGGTACAAGCAAGGAGTCTGTAGATGAAGTGTATGGGGAAGTATACGGTCAACCCTGTGTTTATCTGTTCCAAGCTTTTTCTTTTCCCTCATATTTGCTCTACTTTTCAGATCTCTTTTTTCTTATTCCAGACATAGCTGCGCTAGCAGATGAATTCCAGCAACACTTGGTACCGGATCCTGGTTGTCAATATGACCAGGTGATAGAAATCAACCTCAGTGAGGTAAGGCTTCCTTCCTGCTGGCCATCTTGGATGTTGTGATGTGACTCTGCTTGTGTAAATGAGGACCAAGCTGGAAGTTTGATGTGACATCCCTGGTGCTGTGCTAGAACATACAGAAAACACTCAGGTGTGCCCCACTGACAGCACCTTCTGTGGTGTTGGTGTAGAAGAATCATATTTAAACAGCTTCCAGATAGAGCTATGAAAGGTATTGACTTGCTGCTGTGTTTTGGGGTTTTTCTTGGCTACTGTAATTTCTGACTTTGTCACTGTTTCTTAAAGCTGAAACCACATATCAATGGACCTTTCACACCAGACCTGGCGCACCCTGTGTCAGATATTGGTGCTGTGGCAGAAAAGGAGGGCTGGCCTGTTGATATCAGAGTTGGTGGGTAGCGTTTGCTTTCCTCTTTCCTCTGCCTTCATCCTTTATGGCATAAATGTTGCTGACTTGGATAAGCAGTTCGTTACGTAGCTTGGGATCCAGTCCTTTAATTACTGCTCTGTGCCCTTTGACTTTGCTGCAGTCTTTGAGGCCATGTGAATTTGCTGGGAAGAGTAGTGAACACCTGTGCCAGGTGTGTGGGATGAGATCTGGAATAGCTGGAGGGGTTTTAATCTCAAGGTGCAGACAAGGTTTTTTTCCCATCTTGGAAACCTTTTGAATGATTGGGTTGACAGAAATGTTACCTATTGAAGAGCACTTTTGTTAGGAGTCTAAGATCTGTCAGGAGCACGATTGTCAGTCCTCCCAGCAGGTGGCTATTGAGCTCTCAGGACATGGCAAAGTCAGTACTCACTGTCTTAAAGAGCAGGCATGGGTATTTATACGCTCACTGGTAGGGTGGTAACCTGTCACCTGGCTTCTGAAGGGAATGAAAAGAATGCAAATACATTGTAAAGACCATATCCTAGGTGAGAAATGTATTACTCAATAGTGTAATCAGGAGTAGCTGTAAATCATAGAGAACTTCTTTTGCTGGTTAACACCAAAATGACATGAGGACAGTACAGTATGTCCTCGTGTGGTTTTCATATTGTAACAAAGGATGCTTTCTTTTCATCATTTCATCCATTTCTTGCCATGTTGATTTGCAGTCTTTTCTGTATTTGTGGAACAGTCACTTCCTGTGGTAACCAGGAGTTTGGCTTAACCAAAGTGCAAGTAGGTGACACTCAAATCTTGTAAAACAGTAATGAGACGAGTGACCAGGTAGCGTGTTCTGACTGTGCGACCTCCAAAGCTGGACAAGGGTTTGCTTGTGACTGCAGCATATTGCTGAGAGGCTTGACAGTGTTGGTACCTGAAACCATTTCATATTCCTTGTCTGTAGAAAAGGCAATTGTTCCTTGATTTTTCTGCTGAGAGATGGGACGGGGAGAAGCTTCCTAGAACCAGGGCTGCAGTAATCGCCTCCCTGTTTCTCTCAAACACCACAGGCCTGATTGGCAGCTGCACGAACTCCAGCTATGAGGACATGGGACGCTCTGCAGCAGTGGCAAAACAAGCACTAGCACACGGATTGAAGTGCAAATCTAAGTTCACAATCACACCAGGCTCAGAGCAGATCCGTGCCACCATTGAAAGAGACGGTTATGTGAGTATGGCTGTTCTTCATGCTTCTGAATAGTAAGTGTTAAACACTTCCAGACAGTGCTCAGGAGTCCACGGGTAGAAAGCTCTTAAACTTGGTGTTCACTTATCACTGGAAAGACAGTTACTGATGTAGTGACCAGTTTTTGACTTGATATCTTTACTACTTGGGCTTATAAGAACGAGATTGGAACTGGAGCTGAGAGAGTTATCAGGACTTGGGGCCCTGAGGAGATATCAGTGTGTGTAGCAAGGAATGCCTCATGCTCCTGGGATTCTGTGGATGGTCATGGCTGACAAAGGGTTAGTACCCACCTGCAATCCACTTTTCTCCTTTATGAACAGTTTAGTATGTGAGCTAACCCTTTGGAAGGTGGTTTCCATTGGAGACTAAACTTACGGCAGAAGGCTTTGAGCAACCTGGTCTAGGGAAAGGTGTCCCTGCCTATGGTAGGGGGGGGTTAACTGGATGGACTTTAAGGTCCATTCCAACCCAAAGCATCCTATTAGTCTATGAAAATTCATATTGATTTAAAAGATGTGTTTCTGCAGAGGAACCATCACCTACTTCCTCCCCTTTTCTGTGCTGAAAATGATGTTTTAATTAGTTCTAATATTTCATAAATGTTAGATGCTGTCACAATGAGGGTACCAAGTCTTTACATGTAGATATTTCCATCCAGTGCTTACTGCCTCCTCCAACCAAGTTCCTGGTTCTACTTTACCTTGACAGCTGCCCTCTTAATTGAATCATTTGCTGAATGGACTGAGCATGCGGATCCACTTGCCTGCACTTTCACCAACTCTGTCCTTACATGGACAGGAAGTGCATAGGGTATTAATCTGACCAGACACTGCTTTTCAGTCAAATATCTGCAAGTAGTGGGACTGCTCAGGTTGAAGTAGGTAGAGAATTGGGAACATCTGTGCTCTTCCCTAGTGCTAACTTGGAGCTTTACTAGGATCAAACCCCATGTATTTATAAAAGTGACTCAAAACTTACAAGTGGAACAAGGAGGATAATCTCCTCAGGCTTGGTGCTTTCTGTTAGAAGAGGGGTATCCTCTTCCTCTGAAAAAGAAACCCCATAAACTTATTTCAGACTTTCTACTAGTAACAAAGTTGTTCTCTGCCCTCAGGCACAAGTCCTGCGAGATGTTGGAGGGCTGGTTCTTGCCAACGCTTGTGGGCCATGCATTGGCCAGTGGGACAGGTAAAGTGAAAGAGACACCTCACTCTAGCTTTGTATCCTAAAGTGCTCTGTGAAGCCAAATTTGATGTAACACACTGGGAATTAAAAATAAATGCTTAAAACCTGTTGGCCATAGCTGTCTGTTGTGTACTGGAGAAGGAAGAATAAAAGACTGCAAATTTACATTGAGCCTTTAGATGAATGAAGCTGCAGAATGGCCACAAGTGTGGCCGCACCTGGAGGTTTCTGACAGTAAGCAAAAAAATGGAGAGAGGTTTATCTTTGAGAGGGTGGACTGGAGTTTGTAACATTCTTTTAAAACAGGAAAAGTTAATTGGTCCAACTTCACTTATTGGAGTGGCAGAGAGGAAAATTCCCAATAGAAAGAAAGCTTGGGAGACATATCCTCATGTGGCTTTGTCATAGCTAATAGTGAGATGTCCAAAGGGAATGTACTTAGCAGATTGTGGTGTTGACAATTCAACAATGCACAACATGGGCTGTGGTAACTATTCCAGGAATCAGTGTCTGACTTGGTTTTGCACTGCCCTTGGGTTTGAGTCTGTGCTTAAGGAGGGAAAACAAGTCTAGGCATCAATTCATGTTTCCAAAAGATATTGATTGCTACCAAAACTAAGCTGGGCAATTGTAGCAGCAGGAGATTCAAAAGCAATATTTTCTTTGGATTTGATGATCATGGTTGTTTGTTTCACAGGAAGGACATCAAGAAAGGAGAGAAAAACACAATAGTTACATCCTACAACAGGAATTTCACCGGTCGCAATGATGCCAATCCGGAGACGCACGCATTCGTCACCTCTCCAGAGGTAAGAAACAGCCAGAGGGGAACTGGGGAATAGTTCAGGGTGTCCTGTGAGCCGATTCTTCTGCCTGACTCAGTGTAGCTTGGTTTGTAGCTTGGCTGCTGGCTTTGAGTCTGTTAGGCACAGGACTTTGAAATGCAGAGATGAGGGGGTAGAATATGCTTTTAAATTTGTCATTTTTTCTTTCAGATTGTCACAGCCCTGTCCATTGCTGGCACTCTAAAATTTAACCCTGAGACAGATTACCTGACAGGAGCAGATGGGAAGAAGTTTAAACTAGAAGCGCCTGATGCAGATGAGCTGCCCAAGCTGGTAACTGCTCGGTCTGGACACGGAGGGAGGGGAAGCTTGTCACTACTGGTGATTTGTTTGTAGTAAGGGAACTTTTAATGCACTGACCTCTTAAAGCTAGAATGGGTGCCGTTGCCTATATTGGCTTGTTCTCTCCATGTGATGTTGGGAGTGGCTGAGGCTGATAATTTTCCTTTCTTCTTTGGAAGGAGTTTGATCCAGGCCAGGACACCTATCAGTACCCTCCCAAGGATGGCAGTGGGCAGCATGTGGATGTGAGCCCTACCAGCCAGCGCCTTCAGCTTCTTGAGCCCTTCGATAAGTGGGATGGCAAGGATCTGGAAGACATGCTGATCCTCATCAAGGTCAGGAACAAAGTGGGGAAATACCAGCTATGACAGGACTGCTCTAATAGGCCTTTGCACATCAATTGCTAGAAGCTTTGGATGTGCCTTTGAGCTGTGATTCCTTCCCCTACAACCATGTTGTTACGGAAAGTGAAGCAAGGGTCTTCCTTCCAGGTGTTTCCTTCTGATACTTCTAAATGAGAGACTTCTGTCCTTTGGGCTAGTGGTTCATGAATACCATGAAAAATAAAGTTTGTTGTACCATGTAGTATGATCCTGCCCATACCAGGCAGTCTGCAGAATTTGTCCCAGTTGTGACCTGCAGCAGAAAAGTGGAGGGGTTCTTTAATTAGCGTATGTAATATGTCACAGTTAAGATGCACTTCGTCTGAAAGGAGGTTGTTAGGAACTTCTCATCCAGAAGTGTCTGTATTCTCTTCCCATTTTATAGAAAGAGGGATTACTTCACAGTAGTTAAAACACTGCATTTCAGTTTCTTAATGAAGACATGGGTTTCTCCTCACTGCCTGTAGCAAGGATGAAAACTTCAGTTAATACAGCAATGGGTTCTGAAATGCAGTCCCTTAGGAACTGGCACTCAGGAACACTGCTGATTCTCAGTGGCAGAGTTGCAGGTTCTCTCAAGAGCCACACTGAGCTGTACTTGAGTTTTTGACACAGGCAATTCCTTTGCAAGCAGGTTGGGACTTACCAGTTGGATGGCCATTATTAAAGGTTGGGAAATCCGTTCTTACAAACTGAGAAGGTTTATGTGAAGACTGAAAACAGAACGTGCTGCTGAGGAAAGTGAGGACATGGCAGGAGGTGTCATGGCTGGGTTATTTTTTGTAATTTACCCTTTGGAATAGGGATTTCCTACTCAAAACATTCAGGATGAGCATTTGAATGTGAGGATCCTTCCGAATAAAAGGTGTTAAGGAAGGATGAAGACACTGGTATATCCTAAGGCCTTCTCTTCTATTACCCTTTAGGTAAAAGGGAAATGCACCACTGACCATATTTCTGCTGCCGGACCGTGGCTCAAATTCCGTGGCCATCTGGACAACATCTCCAACAACCTGCTCATTGGTGCCATCAACATTGAAAATGGCAAAGCCAACTCTGTAAGGAATGCATTAACCCAGGAGTTTGGGCCAGTCCCAGACACAGCCCGTTACTACAAGGTGAGACTTTCCCCTGACACATCTATTTTAAGAGGATGTTTGCACTTCAGGCAGTCTTTGCCAAGACTGAGGATCTCAGCCTCTTGCTCTCAAGTAACAGCAGCTGTGAGTTTGCTCAGCGTTGAGGTTTTTTCTTGGCACTTATTCTGATGATGACGGTTCCTGCAGAAGATCTCTCCCTTCCTGCTGCAGGAGAGGAGGATCTTGTGTCCCAGAGGGGAACAGAAATTGTAGACCAAAGGGCAAAACTGTAAGCACTGCACTTCTTAGAAGCCACAGGTGTCATCAAACTGCAACTAAATCTCACCTCCTGCAGTGCTTCACCTGTGACGAGTCTAATGTTTAAATAATTTGTAATCTTGTCCCCTTTGTTATTTAGAACTTGGCTTAGAATCTCAAGAAATATCCTTTTGCCCTCTGGAGAGCTTGTCAGTGACCTAGATTGGTTCTTTCAGGAGCCAGAAGTTAAATTTTTTCTGTATCGCTTCCAGAAGTAGTGCAGGCATCATGGCTGGATCCCAAGGACAATCCTCCTCAGCCCTTGTTAGAGAAGGATGGCAGTGTTCAATTCTTCTGTTTCTATCCTTCCTCAGAGCTAAAGGGATCCTGGGAGAAGGTGTCATGCCACAGCAGTGTCAGTAGGGTAGCACTGAAATGAGATGTGGGGGGGGGTATTTATTGTTGATACCTCACTTGAGTGACTGCAGGAACGTAGATCTGCTTCTCTTGTCACAGAAAATGGGCATCAAATGGGCAGTTATTGGGGATGAAAACTACGGTGAGGGATCAAGCCGGGAGCATGCAGCATTGGAGCCACGCCACCTGGGGGGCAGGGTCATCATCACCAAGAGCTTTGCCAGGATCCACGGTGAGTCGCAGTTCCCCTGTGATGCTTGTAAACAGGATGCATTTAGTCCGGGTGGAAGCGGTGTTCACCTCGCCCCAGGGCTCAGTGCCTACAGCAGGAACCCCGTCTGCTGACAGATCGCATGGTCCCATTGTCAGGAACCCTGTGACCTCTACTTAGAGATGCCTCTAAAACAGTGAATCTGCTGGTTTTGCCACAAGGATAGGAATTGTTGCTGAAATACTCCTCTGAAAAGTACTGGGCGGCCAGCAGCTAATCTTGATCCCCTGCAGGATGTTGTTACACACGTGCTTGGTGGTTTGTTCTCCACAGAAACCAATCTGAAGAAGCAAGGTCTGCTGCCTCTCACTTTCGCTGATCCAGCAGACTACAACAAGATTCATCCTGTAGATAAGCTAAGCATTGTGGGGCTGGCAGACTTCGCACCTGGAAAGGTAACTGTCTGGGTGTCCTGCCATGGCACTGGGGGCTTGGAATGTGCCACTGGCTGGGAACGGAGCCAAGCTGTGTGCTTGGGGCCTGCAGCAGTGCAGATATCTGCAGGCTGGGCAGCCTACCAGTCAGGGAAGCTTTGCCCCAGTGGTCTGTGGGGCTGGAGAGCAAGTCAGAATCAGAGTGCATTATCCTGAACTTGTGCAAGAAACCCTTGTACAATATTCTCATTTTGGGGGCTTGTTGCTTTAAGCACAAGTGCCTCCCTAGAAGGAACTCAATCCATACTTCTGTATGGCCGGTCAGTACAAGAAGGACATGGAGATGCTGGGGTGTGTTCAGAGGAGGGCAATAAGTCTGGTGAAGGGGCTGGAGAACAGGTCCTGTGAGGAGCAGCTGAGGGAGCTGGGGTTGTTCAGCCTGGCAAAAAGGAGGCTGAGGGGAGACCTCATCACTGTCTACAACTGCCTGAAAGGAGGTTGTAGTGAGGTGGGTGCTGGTCTCTTCTCCCAAGTAACAAGTGATAGGATGAGAGGAAATGGCCTCAATTTGTGCTGGGGAGGTTTGGATTGGATATCAGGAAAAATTTCTTCACCGAAAGGTCTGTCAGGCACTGGCACAACTGCCCAGGGAGGTGGTGGCGTCACCATCCCTGGAGGTGTTTAAAAGATGGGTAGATGGAGTTGCTCAGAGATATGGGTTAGTAGCAGACCAATACAGTTGGACTCCATGATCTCAAAGGTCTTTTCCAACCAAGCGGTTATATGATTCTTTGATATTAAGACAGCCCATAGCTATAATTGCTCATTTTCAATCATTTAAAAACAGATAGAAGTTTTCCTGTGAGAAGCTTCAATTAACTTGCTCCCTTGAAAGAGAAGGGGGGAAATAAAACCTTTCTCTTTCCTTTAGCCTCTGAAATGCATCATCAAGCATCCCAACGGGAGCCAAGAAACAATCTTGCTGAACCACACCTTCAATGAGTCGCAGATCGAGTGGTTCCAAGCCGGTAGCGCCCTCAACAGAATGAAGGAGCTGCAGCAGAAGTCAAGCTAAGTGAACGCAGTGGCCCCAGGGCGCTGGACTCGATTCAGCTTTGGCATTTTCATGAAAGTGCAATTCCATGCCTACTGTTGGAATAAATGTCTGATCAAATGTAACCATAGCTTCCTTTTTGTTATGGTACTTCCTCTTCACTGACACTATGAAAAGGGAGTGCTGTCAGGCTTACTTTTGTCTTTTAAATTCCCCGGCTCCCTTTTTTTCTATTTTGGCTCAATTTCGGTTGTCCCACAGTTTATTTATATTTGGAAATAACCGGCTCAGGTGGATTTGTCTGCTCAGTTGGTTGTTTTCTGCCCATTTGTTTTAATGATGGCTAAAGAAATAAAATAAATGTAGCCATCTCTTCTGCCTTGTGTCATTATGTTCATAATCCCACTCTTTAGCCCCTGCTTTCCCCGTCACTGGGAGGGTGGGAAAGAACTTCTTGGAGATATGAGATGGTACTTGGGCACTTCTTGTTCTGTAAATCATTGCTGTGTGCAAAAGCATACGGTAAAAAAAAAAAAAAAAGAGCCCTCACAGCTGTCTTGGGCTGTTTATCTCTTGCCATGAACCTGCTGCAGGCTGCACTTGTTGACTGTTGCCATCTTCCTAGCTGCATTCCTGCCCAGGACAGCAGTGACACCACTGCAGCAATGACAAACCTGCAAGGACTGAGTAATTTATGCGCTTTCCCAGCATCATGGTGCTGTAAACTGGTTTCCTCAAGCACAGCTTGCCTTCTCCATAACAGGAAGGTGCTGAGGAATATCTCATTAGATCAGCACCTCAGGCTGTGCACCCACCACCTCGCTATGCTCCTGGGAGCTCTGGCACGATGAAATGGGAGCTGAGAACAACAGTTACATAGAGGCGCTTGAGTTGTTTCCTCCCCTCCCTCCCGAGGCACTACCCCAGCACAGCCTGCATGGAAGCCTCTCTGGCTGTTGAGGAGAGGCTTCTTCATCCAAATTTCCACCTATGCAAACAGCTGGGGGTTCTCCACTAACAGTTTGCTTTTACTGTGCGTAGATAACTGTGTCTCAGCACTACAGCCAGTGTTCAGTAAGCCACCTGGCCAAGCAGATGGACCTCAGTCACTGTGTGAATGTAAGGAATTCTAGGCTCCCTTTTAATTAGGGCAATGCAGCAGGAAGTTCAGAATTAAGGGGTTCTAACAAGGCTGGAGGGAGGGCTGGTGACTCAGACTTTGTTTCCACAGTTGGAGGTTAAGCAGACCTGCCATCCCAGGGAATTACAGCCCCTTCTTACTAAATGTGGCTGTCTTTGTCACTATATGCAACATCACCCTCTTGGCAATGGGCCCTGCATAGATTTTACTCAATGTTTTGTTCCCCCCTTCCCTTTCACTGCTGTCAGGGAGGGTGATGGCAATTGTTTGCTATTGGCTGTTGGAGCTGAGCAAAGTGTTGGTCTCAACACTGTCTGCCTTGAAATCCAAGTAGCTAAAACTGCAGGAGGGAACTGTTTTCTTCCTGCAAGGCAGGAAGCTTATAGTTTCCCCACAAATTGTACAGGAAGGCAGGCTGGATGGTTTTTTACCATTTATTCCATTTCTGGTATTTAATGCACCCCCACAAACAAGTATTTGGCTTGCTCAAAGCAGCCTTGGTCCAATTCAGCTCCTAATTATGTATTTTCAGTCAAACTCCTGCAAAGTTTAGCTCACTCTACATAAATACAGCCCTCTCTGTGAAGTTGTTTCCATCCAGCACAAGGAGCAGCCTGTAACTTTCCACACTGGTCGTCTTCACAGAGCCCAAGTCACTTTCTGGGTAAACTACCGTCATTCCAGTTCTCTTGGGCTGACTTCATCCATGGGTTAAGTTCTGATTCTTAGCAGAACATGACTGCCCCACCCCCTCACCCTCCCAGCAGTAGCATTTTCCAGACCTCCAGAGTACGGCACCTCTATTAACTCCAGCCTTTGGCTGTTTCTCCTGTTTCCCATCAGAAGAACGGCAGGTTTCTGCCCCTCTAGGATCAAGCTCTCAGCACAAGGGAGTGATCGGTCTTGACAGGCATTCTCTCCTGCTTTCACTGAAAGTCAACTCCCTTCTCAATTCAGGCAAGTGAAGACCTCCCTGGTTTTCCCTCTGGGGAAGGAGACCAAAGCTCCAGCTGGGTTTGCGCTGCTGCTCTCGAGGCTTTTTGTGCCTGTAAATTCACTTCTACAGACAAGAGAAGACATTTCTTGAAAGCGACCATCTCCATCTGGCAGGTTGGAAGCTGAGGGGGAAACAGAATGGCAGGTCTAATTTCTTATTCGGCTTTGGAGGAGCAGTGAGCACCAGCAGGATCCCACAATCCTCCGAAAATCCACGGGTCAGAGTTTTTGTGGAGCAGGCTCTGACTGCAGCTAGCTGTTGGTCCACCATGACAGGAGGCCCAGGCCAGGCTCGCTGATCGATCCCTAGTCATGGAGAGAAGAGAGCGTGCAATCGTAAATTGCATAGAGAACTCGGGAGGAAATGCATACAAATATGAAATTTCTCCCTTTGGAATATGGATAGGGGATTCAGATGGATGAGAGATCTAGAGCAGAGATTAGGAAGAAAGTGTTCATGCTAAAGGTGGTGAGACCCTGGCACAGGTTGCCCAGGGAAGCTGTGGATGCCCCCTCCCTGGAGGTGTTCAAGGCCAGGCTGGATGGGTCCTTGAACAGCCTGGTCTGGTGGGAGGTGTTCCTGTCCATGGCAGGGCAGTTGTAACTGGATGGGCTTTAAGGTCCCTTTCAACCCAAACCATTCTATGATCTCTGTGATTCACCTTTTTTTCCTATTAGAGCTCACCCAGTACTTCCCCTGACCCTTCACACCCTGACAACACTACACCAAGCATTCAACACTTTGTGCTCGTTCCACCTCCTGACTGTTCGAACAAACTCCAGCTGTGAGAAAACACAGCTTTCATCGGTACAGATCCATCTGTCCCTCAGATGGGTCTTACGCCCAAACATCGCACAGGAAAGGCACTTTAGCTGCTGTGTGAACCTTGATGTCGTTCTCCCAGCTCTCTACTACTCTTAGGTTCACTCTCACCTGCAGATCCTGCATCCGCAGTCTGCTTTAAATTGGCCATGCAGGGGAACACCACCTACAAAGTGCTCCAACAAAAACACTCAGCAAGCACAGTGCAACCTCAAGAACAGTCTCATTTCTCTCCTCTTCCATTCCTTTCATTTTGTGACTCCCTCTGCCCCACAATCAGCTAAAAGCAGGGGTGTCAAACTCACAGCTCCTACCATTCTCCCACAGCGTAACACGCATCACATGCTGCATACATGACCAGCGCGCTGGCAGGAGCGTAGGGGCAAAGAGCTCAGTGTTTCCGCCGGGTAGAAACAAGGCACCGGCACGGATTCGGCCCAACGGGCTGTGAATTTGACACCCCTGGCTTAAAGCATTCAGTTCCTTGGGAACGAGATGCTATTTTACACATAGAATAAACTATATTGTCCACAAGGCTGTATGAATCATGCACACGGTTACCACAAGAGTGTAGGGTGCCTCTTTCTTCAGGACTTCTTCTGTGGCATTTGAAGTAGAAGCCTCTGCAGAGCTTGGACCTGTCGGTGAGGTATCGACAAATGTTTCATCCACCACTCGGAAGCGGATCTCCTCCCCGATGTCCATGTAAAGGTCATGGGCCCCTTCTTCTGTCTCATATTCCCACACCCACACCTGCTCTGCTTCATCGCTGGCCACGTCCAGGATTAAGGATCAATCAGTCAGCACTCAGCCTGACAGATCACTTTCTGACAGTTTTGGGAACAGACCCAATTCAAAGGCTTTTCACAACTGTTCCTCAAGCCACCATGCACAGTCCTTGGTCACCATCTGCATACTCCAGTGTCGGTAAAAGCCCATCCTATTTTTAATACCTTAAAAGTATCTTAGGATCATCAGACAGGCAAGAGACTTACACAGAATAAGTCTCAGCTAGTGATTAGGTCATTTTTGTGGTAGGGGATTAAGTTGTGTTCAGCTGCACTGTTAGATAATGGTGCATCTTATTGAGCAGCCAACGTGCGCTCACAGACCATAAGGCCAACTGTGTCCTGGGCTGCATCAGAAGTGTGGTCAGCAGGGTGAGGGAGGTGATTCTCCCTCTCTACTCTGCTCTTGTGAGACCCTACCTGGAGACAGAACTGTGTCCAGTTCTGGAATCGCCAATGTGAGAAGGATATGGAAGTGTTGGAACAGGTCCAGAGTAGGCCACAAAGATGATCAGAGGGCTGCAGCACCTCTGCTATGAGGACAGGCTGAGAGAGTTGGGCTTGTTGAGCCTGGAGAAGAGAAGGCTCTGGGAAGATTTCGTAGCAGGCTTCCAATACCTGAAGGGGCTATAGGAAAGCTGGGGAGAGACTTTTTACAAGGGCAAGTAGTGATAGGACGAGGGAGAATGGCTTTAAACTGGAAGGGGGAAGATTTAGATCAGACATGAAGAAATTTTTCATGGTGAGGCTCTGGCACAGGTTGCCCAGGGAAGCTGTGGATGCCCCCTCCCTGGAAGTGTTCAAGGCCAGGCTGGATGGGGCCTTGAGCAGCCTGGTCTGGTGGGAGGTGTCCCTGCCCATAGCAGGGGGATTTGAACTGGATGGGCTTTAAGGTCTCCTCCAACCCAAAGCATCCTATGAGTCTATGATTCTTAGCATGACTTTTGAATGGGGAGCTGGAAACATAATTCAATTAACAAGCGCCAAGACAGCAGTTTAGAGATACTGCCAATAATTGGGAAGAGACTAGGAAGAGCTGACTAACAAGTGAACTTGGCAGGTAATTTTTGGGGTGACGATTACCAAGCACCCCTACAGACCCCTTGAAGCATGTGCAGAAGGTGCAAGGAATGGCTTGCCCTTTATTATAATTGCATGTAAATAAGTGATTACATGCATGATGAATAATGCATGGCTTTGTGTAACTTTGAGTATAAATGAAGGCGACAAACCCCTTGAACTGTGCTTAATTTGAGGAAAATAAAAACCCTCCAAGCACTCGGTATTTGCACAAACCTGAATAAACATCTCTCAGTGATATAGTTATTGGCTTATTGCACACTGGGTAACAGATCCACATTTTGGCAACACCAGGACCCCTGCTTCAATGTGTACACTGCTGGGCAGCATTGGGGTTACCCCCCACCAAAAAAACCCAACAACACAATAAGAGCCGCAAATAAAAAAATCCCCTCCCCCACCCAGGAGGACCTTGCCTACCACAATTAAGTCTATCAGACACATACTGCATCCAGACATTACACGATGCTGTAAACCCAGCATCCTGTCTTCAGCAGCAGCCAAGACCAGAGGCAGGGATTACAGCATGGTTGTTGGGGGAACACTGCCATTCATTTTTATCAGTGGGCACAATGATCCTGCAAAACCGAATGAGCGTGAGGCCTGTCTGGCTGTGATAACAGTCTGTGGGACTCGCCCGGCACAACAGCTCAGCTTCTGCGGCTGAGCACCTTCATTGTTGCAGCAGTCAATGCCTGTGGGGCCAGCACTGCACAATCTTTTGAAATGAAGTAGTAAAGTTATCCAAGGTGATCAAAGGATACAACTTAGCTGGCTGCTGCAGGGATTCTGGTGGGATGATAATATCGTCAAAGAATCCAATAGAAACTGCGGAGAAAGGAATTTGATGAAGACCGAGACAATTCTTTGCAAATGATGAACCACAGCGATTCCTAAAATGCATTTCTAGACTTGTTCTCCTTCCTCTTTCAGGATGGACATCTGAGATCATGCAGGAATTACTCTTTGAACCACAATGCTCGGTTTCAGTTGGCAGCAAAGAAACCACCCAGCTGAAAGTACATCCAGCAACAGAGGGCACAGTCTTCAGGCCCGCTGGGAAAGGAAAAGGCTGTTTGGAGCAGGACTGGAAATGAAAGCGTTCCAAGAAATGAGTCAGATGCTATAGAGGTCTGCAACAGAAAAGAGCTCACAAATCACAGACGCAACATGTTAAATAAAGAGCAATATAAAGTTAGAACAGCCCCCACATCCCCCTTGAGATTTATAATGCTGAATGTCATCAGAGTGGACATGACAAATTCAGCAACAAATGCAGCCAAGATAATCTTACTGTCCTAACTCAACAATTGAGCAAAGGACCTCACTCACATAAAGACTCCTACAAGAAAGAAAAGCAGCTCATCAATTATGTATTACATGAATCTGACAGCGCTTTGTGTTCACAAAGACGTTTCCCTGCCATGCTTTCAGGTAAAGGAAATGACTATGAATTTGCACAGCAAATACATACATCAGACCGACATGAGCCGATACAATTGCTTCAAAAAACCAAGTACTGAAGCAAGAAAATCAACACAGTCTAAGCTCCAGATGGGCTTGCCTGTTCTTCTGGGGCACGCACATGGATGACAAAAGGAAAGGGGAGCGCAGACAAAACCATCAAGAGCAGGGGAAGCCGCCAGGCTCACCCTACCAATCTCCCTCAAATTAGAGCAGCACTGGAGGCCAGCAGCCCACAGACAGCTCAGTACAACCTGGAATCACAAGATCTCTAAAGACTCAACAGCTCTGCAGCTCATGTGCCCCCAACATTAAAAGTTGTGCTTTACCGTGAACACCATCCTGGCTGCAGCTTTTAATCTGTCCAATCAGAATCTCATCCAGGAAGGGATGGAAGACGACGTAGCGGAAACGCACTTAAAGGAAAACAGATCATTAATGTTATGTCCTGTTAGTGACCCACACACCTTCCACAGGGTGGCAGCCATTAAAACAAAACACCAGCTCCTATATGCCCTCTAAAATGCCTCCCCAGTTCCTTCTACAATTTCCTTACAGGCACTGACTGGAGAGAAAAACGGGAATAAAAGTTCTGACTACTAACTGTTGTGTACAAATTCTGTCAGCTGTTGATTAGCAGCATCCTGTTCTCAGCTCTTCAGCCTTGCGAAGGTTTAAGTTCACAGAATGAAACTGTAAGATGAAGGACACAGAGCAGGGCCTGTGTTTAAATTATGATGTGAGCATTCCTGCACAACGCTTCAAGGCCAAGGGTACCAGCTGAAAATACACTTGCTTGTAATACTTCTCCCTTTTTCTTTGTCAGCAATGCTGTATTTTATATCAGATATTATCAGAGTAAATAAGACCCTCCAGCATAACCAGAGTTTTCCTCCAGGTTAAATAAAATGTTTCTAACTAAGCATTTATATGAATGCTATGCCCTGAGACAATCTTAGCCAAACGATGCTTATGAGCAATTTCACATCATTTTTGCTGTCCATATTCCCATTTTTACATTAAACCAGGCAGTACGTTAAAGAAAAGAGCTGTTACTAGGCACAGCAGAGTTATCAAAGTGCTACCCCAGATTCTGAAAGCAGGAGACTTATTTCCAAGCTCAAAGAGAATGTATTCTCTTGTTTCAGTCCAAGGAGTAATTCAAAGTTAAGGTGAATGAAGATCAACGCAAGCAGGAAAGCCTGCTACTCTCCTTCAGCATTAGAGAACCTTTTATTTGCAGGGAAAGAGTTCTATTGGATTTAAAGTTTAGACAAGGGGAAGCCATGTACAGTCAGTCCAGTTCCCTTCTAACAGGAAACATTTCACGTGCTCAAGCTGCGCTTCCATACTAAAAATTAAAGCTAGAAAATTGTACCTCTTTCCAGCTTAAACAAACTTATCTTACCTTAAAGAAAAGACATGCAATTTGCTTTTAGGCACTTCCAGTTTTCACTCAGACAGGTTTGCCAAAAGTCAAAGTAAAGACATGAGTCATTCCTTATTTAAAAAAAAAAAAAGCCACTAGAAATGTGTGCTGAACCAAATCTGTCTAAGTCTCAAACAATAATGCAGCAAAACTTCCAACTAGGAAAACAGCATCAAATGCTGTGTGAATGTTATATTTAGAAACATGATCCAACATTATAGCTAGGGAAAATAAGCTTTGAAAAGAACACTAGACAAATGCAGAACGATTAATACAACTTATTTTCTAGGGCAAATTTCCAATCGAATTAAATTAAACCCTTCGTTATGCCACTATAATGACTAATTATAGAGCAGAGACGGGCTTCCGGAGGCCAACAGGACTGGTTATTCAAAGCTGTATTTGTAATCATAAAATGCAAAGGAAAGAGATTTTTGCCATGTTTCTCTTGCCGTCCCAACACAAACAGAGTTAGGGTTATGAAGGTCACTAAGTTCCTTTAAATATACTTTCTCTACCGATCGAACTAAGTTTACATTTCCAGATCACTACCCTCCTGCAAAACTGTGTAACTGAGGACAAGAATGTACCTTTGGTATGCGATGCACCATCTCCAGGGAATATGTAGGAATCTTCCAGCTTTGTGATATCATACAAGCAGATGCAGAGGCCAATGTTGTATACAACCTGCTCAAAGAAAACAAACTAAAAAGCAATAAATCAAGCAATCCACCATACTAAATCAAGCTTATACACTGCACACACCTTTTCAAATAAAGGCAATAGAAGGGTGGCAGGATGGGAGGGAAGCTGGTTTGGCACACTCCTTCAACAGCCCCAGACCCAACCATGCTGCACTGGAGGGGAGCCCTGCACTCATTCAAGTGTTACAGGAGGAGGTGTTTTCACTGGCACTGGAAAGAGCACTGCTACCAACAGAAACTCTCGGGGTAACTGTAAGCAGTGAGAGGACGTGACCTGCCAAAAGAGTTGCCCACAGACATCATTCACCAGCCCCACAGCTTGCCTAAAAGGCTAAACATACTTGAATTATACTCTCAGAAGCCTCTAGGCTTAAATGATATTAGCTCTGGGCAGATATGAGGAGAACTCTCGGTTTTTCTGCCACTTCTGAGACAGTGTCATGGCCTACAAAATTTGAGGCACCCACTAGCCATCAGTGGCTTAAGGAAGAGCTCTGCTTTTCATAACCTGTCTGTTTCATCTGTTGTTCAGAACCCTCAATCCCTTCAGGCTGCTCTTTTGAGCTCCTCTCACAAGCTCCATTTTGAGTTTTGCACCTGCCTGACACTGAAAGCCGTGTGCCAATCGCAGTCCCAGGGGCTGCAGAGGGAAACTGTGACCTCCCAGTCCACGATGTAAAGCTTTTTTATATCCTGCACCAAAGACCAGCTTCTTACTGCCACACCACACCTCAAACAGTAAGCACACACCAAGTCAGCTATTCACATCTTCATTTCCCTTCCAGTATTACAGTTCTATATTTATTTAAATAACCTTTTTTATAATTCTGCTACTGGATGGATGAGTTGAAAATGGATCCATTTTCCAGGCGGCATTTGGGATTGCTACTCTACACACAAACCAGTAGTTGCTCTCACTTCTCCTCCATGCTTTTCTGACTCATCTGGCATCTCAGTATCTTTCCATCACAGCATTAGCCATTAAAAAAGGTCCTCTGAGATGATACATGGCTGCCTCTTTGTTTGCAGCCTCTGATATTTCAGTTGTTGAGGTTGGCCCACATATCTAAAGTATTCTGACATCTCACCCACACATCTCATTAGGAACAGGGATGTTATGATGGCCTTCATATCTGAATTATCTTGATACCCACATGTCTTAACAGGAACAGGGACGTTACAACACCTGCATCAACCTATATGTGACCCACACTTTACCTTATTGGCCAACTTCTTGTTTAGCTCTTCAGCAATGGATTCATTCAGTTTCCTCTCAAACTGCCAGGGAGGAATCCTTACTGTGTCAGTCATCTCTACCAGGACAAACATGGTGTTGGGGAGTGCCTCTGAGGAGAAAGAAATACCAATATCCTCAGGAACTGGAGCACTAGATCACAGAACACCCCAAGTTGGAAGGGACCCACAAGGATCATCGAGTCCAGCTTCTGTCCCTGCACAGGTCAACCCCAACACTTACACTGTGTTTGAGGGCACTGTCCAAATGCTTCAATTGTTAGGCTTGGTGCCATGACTACTGGTTCCAATGCTCCACCACCCTTTGGGTGAAGAACCTTTTCCCAATATCCAACCCAAACCTCCCCTGGTACCTCTTCCTGCCATTGAAGGGACAACCAAGATCCCTTCAACAACTGATGCGGGACGGGCCTGGGAAGCCACCCCAGAGCCTTGCAGTGGGGCAGCACCCTGGATAACACAATGGGATGGGAGGGCTGTGAGGGGCGGGAGCAGGAGTAAGAAGGGGAGATAAAGAGGAGTGAAGAGACTGGGAGGGTGAAGAGCAGCGGGGGGGGCAGAGAAAAGGGGTAGAGAGGAGAGGGGAACAGAGAAGGGGAAGAGGGAGGGAAGAAGTGGAAAGAGAAAAGGGGGGAGGTGAGGAGCAGAAGGGTGAAGACGGCTGCGCAGCCGCTATCAGTGCGGACAGAGGAGCGAAGGGAGCGCACGGGGAGTGCAGCGGGAGCCCGGGTGAGCCGGCAGTGAGGCCGCCCGGGAGCGAAGGATCCCAACCACCCCACCTCACCCACCTGCGGCGCGCGGAGCCCCACCACGCGCTCCTCCGGCGCTTCCGGCACCTCAGCCAATCGCTGCCCATCGCGCGCACTGATTGACGCGCGGGGCGGGAAGGAAGGGGGAGGGTGCGTCATTTTCTGTCCCCTGGATGGGGGGTGCGGAGGTTTCTAGTCTCCCTGGGAGCGGGGTGGGGTCACTCTAAACGGGGGCAGGGAAATGGTCGTGACCCAGTGTTGGGCGCTGGTAGTTTCATGGATGAGAGGGAGGAGAGTTAGATCAGACATCAGGAAGAAACGGTTGGACTCGATGATCTTGGAGGTCTCTTCCAACCTTATGATTCTAAGAAACTGTTCACGCTGAGAATGGTGAGGCACTGGCACAGGTTGCCCAGGGAAGGTGTGGGTGCCCCCTCTCTGGAGGTGTTCAAGGCCAGGTTGGATGTGACCTTGAGCAGCCTGATCTGGTGGGAGGTGTCCCTGCCCTTGGCAGAGGGGTTGGAACTGGATGGGCTTTAAGGTTCCTTCCAACCCAAACCATTCCATGATTTGCATTTGCTGTTGTTACTGCAGTGCCCCCCTGCGTTTAGGGGCTGGGGGGCTGCATGGAACTACCTGGCAAGCTCAGCTCCTCGGGGCAGGGGGATGTGTCTGTCTGTGTCCTAGGGAGGGGCACAGGAGCAGCTTTCACCACATCCATCCCTGTGCCTCAGCTTGCATTTCTAATAGGATGCTGTTCACAGCCAGCAGCTGAACATGAGCCAGCAGTGTGCCCAGGTGTGCCCAGGCCTCCTGGCCTGTATCACGAATGGTGCGGCCGGCAGGAGCAGGGAAGTCATCCTTCCCCTGTACTCGACATTGGTGAGGCCGCACCTCGAATCCTGTGTGCAGTTTTGGGCCCCTCACTACAGGAAGGACGCTGAGGTGCTGGAGCGTGTCCAGAGGAGGGCAACAAAGCTGGTGAAGGGGCTGGAGAGCAAGTGCTGTGAGGAGCAGCTGAGGGAACTGAGGTTGTTTAGCGTGGAGAAGAGAAGGCTGAGGGGAGACCTTACTGCTGTCTACAGCTACCTGAAATGAGGTTGTAGTGGGGTGGGTGCTGGGCTATTCTTCCAAGTGACAGGTGACAGGATGAGAGGAAATGGCCTCAATTTGTGCCAGTGAGGTTTAGGTTGGATATTAGGAGAAGTTTCTTAACTGAAAGAGTGGTGAAGCGGTGGAACAGGCTGCCCAGGGAAGTGGTGGAGGCCCCATCCCTCGAGGGGTTCAAAATGTGTAGACGTGGCACTTTGTGACAGTTGGACTGGATAACCATAAGAGGACTTTTCCAACCTTAGTGATTCTGTGATTCTTGAAAACATCTTATATCAACAGATTCTCATTTGTCTCTTTAAGACAGTAGCCCTGCAAATCACTGGAGTACTTAGTGGCTGGTACTACAGTGTTAAAATTAACCCTTTTCCTTTCTGGTGCAGGTAAACTTCCCTCCAGATCAGCTTACTCAGGCTTGCACTTGGTTCTGTGTGCTGTGAATCTGGCCAAGTGCACAGAAGAAAAGATCCCACTGGATGCATGTAGCTGTGGCGCTTTGGGACATGGTTTAGTAGGCACAGTGGTGTTGGGCTGATGGTTGGACTGGATGATCTGAGAGGTCTTTTTCAGCCTTAATGGTTCTATGTGAGTACCTGCTTCCCTGCCCTTCCCTGGCTGCTGTATTCCTGTGTCACTGCTATTTATTCAGCTGAAACAATCTGTAATTGCAGTTATTGCCCTTTCATGTATCATTTTCATAAGCTTCAACCCAGACAGGGCAGCAGAGATCAAAGTCTGCACCTCTCCAAGACGATACTTAAGCCATGTGCCTATCTATGTAGCAAACGAAGTGGGTTTGTAGCCTGTTTCTGCCTGGAAGGTATTCTTCGCAGCAATGACTGCTCAGTACTTAGGTCAAGGTTATTATCAGGTACAAATTGACATCACATAGAACTGGAATAATTTATTCTGAGTGTTAGTTACAAAAAAAGTCAGCCCTCATGGTATGATTTTGCAGGCCTCAGTGTGTTCTGCAGTGAGGTAAGCAGCATGACGGGCGGTGGAGAAGAAGGAGGTGTGCCAATGTCTGAAATTTGTTGGGAACAAATGAAAGGAGGTTGTTTGAAGTAGCTTTAAAAAAAGATTCGCCAGGAAAACCAAACATCCTTGGCTGACAGGGAAAAATGCACTGTCAGCACAATGGCTTTGATGCAAGCTCTAAGTGTGTCATCCCCACCAGCAGCACATGGTGGGACTGTAACGAGTGCTTTAGATAAGAAATCATTAAACATTGAGCTGTCTTGGAGCGGGAAAGGGAAGAAGGAGGTTGCAAATCTCATAACCAGGCCTCATTAACAAGATACCTATCTTGGACAAGTAGTTTCTGATCTCTTTGCAATTGCTCCTGTTTCACCAAGAGCTGTTGGATTGGGATTGGTTTTTGAATAAACATGGTTGGTCTGCACACGTTTGGTGTTTGGTTTGATTAAATGGGGTGGCCAGGACTACGTTTTCCTCTGTCACCTGAGAAGAGCAGTATTTTTCTCAGAGCAACGTCTCCCATCTGCACAAGGAGCTCTGCTGCCAATGCAGCAGACACTACCTATCGGAACACCTCAACCCAAATCCCCAGCATTTCTTACTGTTCTTGTCCTACTTCAGGGAGCCTTACAAAGGCTCCTTTCTCCTGCGCCACAGTTGTGGCTGTACTTATTTCAGCACGGCACAGTTTTGCTGGCACGCGTGCCACATCCCTCGCTGTTCTGTCCTGGCCTCATGCATCTGGTGATGCGAAGTCTGACCTTTAGCTGGAGCAGGGGAGTTTTTGCGGGTATCTGTAGCTACTTTTTCAGAAGAGATAACTGTTCCTGACCCTGTCCCTCTTCTGATGGAGGGGGAAGAAATGGGAGGAGGTAGAAGTTAGACACACAGAATGGCTGGGGTAAGAAGGGACCTCTGGAGATCATCCAATCCAACCCCCTGCTAAAGCAGGTTCACCAGGTGGATCCTGAATATCTCCAGAGAAGGAGGCTCCACAACCTCTCGGAGCAGCCTGTTCCAGTGCTCTGTCACCCTCACAGTAAAGTTTTCCTTCATGTTCAGGTGGAATTTCCAGTGCTCTAGTTTGTACCCGTTTTCTCTTGTCCTGTCACTGGATACCATTGAGAAGAGTCTGCCCCATCCTGACACTCACCCTTTAGGTATATATAAGCATTGATAAGATCCCCTCTTGGTGTTCTCCAGGCTGAACAGGCCGAGCTCACTCAGCCTGTCTTCATAAGAGAGAGATGCTCTAGTCCCTTGATCATCTTCATTGCCCTCTGCTGGGCTCTCTCCAGCAGTTCCTTGTGTTTCTTGAACTGAGGAGCCCAGAACTGGACAGGGCACTCCAGATGTGGCTTCACTAGGGCAGAGAGCATCTCTTCTTGATGCGTCCTGGGATACCACTGGTCACCTTGGCACATTGCTGGCTTATGGTTAGCTTGTAGTCCATCAGGACTCCCAGGTTTTCTCCACAGAGCTGCTTTCCAACAGGTCAACCTCTAACGTGTGCAGGTGCATGAGGTTGTTTCCTTCTGCAGTGCAGAACCCTACACTTGCCTTTGCTGAACTTCATTATGTTCCTCTTTGCCCAGCTGTCCGACCTGTCCTAGTCTCATTGACACTGGCAAGGTGATCACTCTGGATGCTTTTATATATCAGAACTGCAAGGGGAAGGGGTTCAGGGGAACAGTGGGTGAAATGCCCAAGAGAACATGGGAGATGGAGAGAAGCAGATGTGAGCAGAGTGGTATCCCACATCCATTACCAGCCCATCCTGGGCGCTGGAATGTTAGCTCATTTCTCTCGCTTCCGACAGCCGTGTCCCAACATTGGCTGCTGGGTGCCAAATACGAAACAGAAATATGTCCCTTCAACCTGATCCACAGCCCCCCAAAACCAGCTGTGTGAGCAGCAGGGCTGTGAGGCTTCACTTCATACCGACTTGTGTCTTATGGTTGGGTCTTTTGGGATCTTGTGAAGTGCAGGCACCAAGCAAGCTTGGAGATGTGCAGAATATCTCCTGTACTGGCTCTGTGATGGCCTAGGGCTGAACGTTGCAGGCTGTTCCTCAGTAAGGGTGACAGGATCCCTCTTCTCCACGCAGCTATGTCTTTTGGTGAAACTCGCAGGTGCTTTGGTCCTGCTCTGGGGAAAAGGATTTAAAATGTGTGGGGAGAAATCTGGTGATGGTGTAGTCAGCTGAGCTTTGTGGCCATAACACACCAGGCTGGGCTGAATCTGACCGGCAATTTCTCAGCCTCCACGAGTAATGTCACAGACTGTGAGAAATGATTTCCAGTCCCTCTCTGCAGGTAACCCACCCAGGGCCCCAAGCCATGTGTGCCTGGGCCTTCCTACACATGCTGGATGTTGCTCCAGTCCTCCCTAAGTGTTCTCCCTGGAGGAATTCTCTATTTCATAAGCACCTTCTCCAACATAAAAATATAAAGTGAAGCCAAACTTTACACTGTAAAGCCTGGGTGTTGTCTCCACTCAGTTATCGACAGTGCTCTGTGTTAGGCTGTATTTAACTCTGCTACAAAGGAACCTTGCTGTTGGAGATGGTGGGAACAGCCTCGTTTTGCTGAATGGTCTCTTTTTGTCCCAGTAGTACAGACAACATGAATCTCTCCGGATCTGCAGCACCTCTGCACACCTCTTCATACACAATCATGAAGTCTGTCAGCGGTACTGGGGCTTCTCCAATGCTTAGGAGCATGGCTCTAAGTTGCTGGGGTTTTTTTGAGCTTCAGCTGCTGGAATCCAGGGATTGCAGAAGGGTCTTTCCATCACTCTGAGAAAATCCCAGACATTTCTCATTCTCACAATTGCACAGGAAAACTGGAAAATGCTATTTGAAGTTACCTGAAGGCTCAGAAACAGGGAGGAATATTAAAGGAACCTCCAAATTATTTTAAGATCTCCTCTGCCCCCACATCCCTGTGGCTGCTGGGGAAAACTGATGGCTCAGGGATGCTGGAGGAGATGAGCAGTAATTTGCATCCAGACTGTGTTGGCCCTCTTTTGATTTATTCCAAAGGAATTATGTATCTTCTTACGCACAAAGTCCTTCGTGCTCCTGCCTTTGCTTCCATCTCTGCAGGCATCTCCAGCACCCCCACTCTGTTTGATCAAAGCTTCCCCTCTTCTGCTTTTATCATTTTTACATGCTTTGGGCTCTCTGCCTCCCCTGCTGCAGCGCATGCCCAGAGCCACCTTCCAGTCAAATGTACTTCGGGTTCCCCGTGCCTTTTCCGTCAAGAGCCTTTAGTGACTATGTGGGAGAGTCAGGTTCTGATGCTCATCTCCTGTGTTTGGTTTTTATCATTTAATACATGCAGCTGGACACATGGTTAACCCTGCTGTACAACAGAACAGCAGGGAAGTACAGGTATTTATGATACTCAGTGTGCAGAGTTAAATGAATGTTTTGCTATGCAGGGAGAGGAGTTGGATTCAATGATCCTTGTGGATCCTTCCAACTCAGGACATTCTATGATTCTATGATCTGGGGAAGAAGAGAGCATGCCAGTACCATGTGACTCCAGCATTCTTCTGGCCTTCAGATGTTTCCAGCTCACAGCCCTCCTGGGCTGGATATGCAGAGCTGTCCCTCAGGAAGGATGGACCATCTCAGGAGAAACTCAGAGTGGAGACTGAGAGCTGGCTGGGTTTCTCCTCACCTTCTTTTGCAAGGTTTGGAAGGGCATACTGGTGAGATGAGCCTTGTGGTGTCTGTAGAGAGTGAATGGGACTTCTATTTTGTCATGGAAATAGAATAATAATATAATCATAGAATGTCCCTATTGGAAGGGACCCACAGGAATCATTGAGTCCAACTGCTGTCCCAGCATAGGACAACCCCAACTTTCACATGGTGTGTCTGAAGGAGCTGTTTGAATGCTTCTTGATTATTGTCAGGCTTGGTGCCACGACTGCTTCCCTGGAGAGCTGTTCTTGAAAAGGCACAAGAGGGATGTGATGGGCAGAACCCACTGGCACTTGGGGTTTCAGTGCTTCTTGGTGTTTTTGCCATGGGCTGGTTTTGTCCATCCACAGAGCCTTTTTATGCGCTGTAGTTCACTGACAGGAGAGACACAACTGCTCTGTGACCCAGTCCCTCTGCCAAAGCCCCTAGGACAGCCATGGATCAACACCCAGCTACCTGGATGGATGGATGGATACAGGCAGGCAGAGCAGTCATGACCCCATCTCCTGGCTCTGTGCCATGCCTTGTGGCTTACCACCCAACTTGTGTGCCACCCTTTAGCCCCAGGGGTTGTGGGTGGAACAGCTTCGCTTGGTACCAGCACCCTCAGCTACTTTAAATGACTCAAAGGAAGAGCCACATTAAAAAACCAAAAACCAACCCACAGTCATGCCGTGTCGCAGAACGCCTGTGACAGGTCTTTGCCGCACTGACACTGCGCCAGGGTTGTTCGGGATTCTTGAAAATTTTGTTCCAGTGTCACAGGGACCTGTGTGGTAAAGTGCTGGTTTCATCTACCCTTCTGCTCCAAAATGAGGCCGATATCACCTAAATCCCCCCCCAGAGGATGATGCCTACCCAGCCTGTTTCTTGAAAACCTCCAGTGATGGAGTCTCTGGTGCTTCCCCAGGCAATCTACTCAAGTAATTAACTGTCTTGTTCTGTTAGAAAGCATTTCCTAGTGTCTAGCATCAATCTTGCTCCTTACAATTTAAACCCCATTACTCCTCATCCTATTCCTCAGCGGATGCGGCAAACAATTGATTTCCATCCTCTTCATATCGCACTGCACCCCCAAGAGAGAAAGTCTTGGGCCAACTTGTGATGTTGTGTCTGCACATGGAGATGTCTCTCCTGAGCATGGTCACACTGGCAAAGGGAAAACCAGAAAAGATCTTTGGGGTCAGGGGGTTGGCAATAGAAATTAGTTAATGGCTAACTAGTAATGGCTTTAAATGGAAGGAGGAAGATTTAGATTAGACATTAGGAAGTAATTCTTCACACTGAGGGTGGTGAGACACTGGCACAGGTTGCCCAGCGAAGCTGTGGATGCCCCCTCCCTGGATGTGTTCAAGGCCAAGTTGGATGGGGCCTTGAGCAGCCTGGTCTGGTGGGAGGTGTCCCTGTCCGTGGCAGGGGAGTTGGAACTGCATGGGCTTTAAGGTCCCTTCCAACCCAAACCATTCTATCATTCTATGAAATGACACCCTTAGAAAGCAACTGAGTTGCAGCGGCTGCAAACTCGGAGCATGGGAGCAGAATGATGGGGTGGATTTGTGGCCTGTGACCCACATGCTTCCCTGCTGTGCTGGGGTCACCATGACACCCATGGGTGCTGGGGTGCTGCAGGCCAGGGGGAGTGGCTGCAGTGGCATCAGTGGGACTTGGGGTGATGGAGGGAGAGGTTCAACCCGTTGTGGGGGGACCCCTCCTGGTTCACACCCTGCATCCTGGCACCATCTCCCCCTCCAGTGTCTTCCTACCCCCTTGTCCCCCATCCCACTGTCCCTGCAGCCCATGGGGCTGCCCCGTTGCGTCCAGCCGTGCCACCAATGCATGTCACTTTGTGTAACCTGAGCAATGTAACCCCCTGGGGCTGACCCTCAGCCTCTGCAGCCCCCTCTCCTTTCCGCCTGGCTCAGAAATGACCAGGCTGATCCCTCCCACCTGCCCGCTCCCCCTGGCCTGGCCCTGACGTCAGGAGAAGGCGTGCGGATGCGTGTGTGTGTGAAGCGCACATCATACACACATCAGACACCGCAAATCCATCAGCAGGCAGCCAGCAGGCAGCCAGCCAGCCGGAGAGAGCGCCTCAGAGCCCGGAGAAGGCTGCAGGCAGGACCACTGCTCTTCACAAGGTAGCAGAGGAGCATTGGCCCAGCCGAGCATCGATGCTTTGCAGAGCCTATCACTGCTGAGGAGGTAAGGGGACACACAATGGCCATCCAGCTTGCCCGGGCTATTGTAGCTGGGGGTGAAACTTCACACACTGCCTTTTTCTTTCCAAGCTGCTTTTCCCGTTCGATGGTGGAAAGGTGTGAGGGTGAAGTGTGGCTTCTCTCCTGTGGTTTGGTTATCGCCCACCAGCCGCAGGAACAGTAACTCCTCTGGGGGTGGTGGTGGCAGCGTTGCACGTCTGCTTTGGCCGGGGAGCAAAGAGCCTGGGGTTTTCCACGGAGCGCTGAGATCAGCTGGGATGTAGCTCTCGTATTAGGGGGGGAGGGGGAATAAAGGAATCTGTCTTATTAAAGTGGGCTGATAATGAAGGGGGCTCTAATTGGGGTTTCTTTGGGACCGGCTGCACTATTCATTCCTGCAGATGGCAAGTTAGATCCACAAAGGAGGAAGGAAGGACGTGGATGAGGACGCTTGCGCCAGGTCTTTGAACAGGCGCTATTCAAATCTAAAAAAATAAAGCATAACAAAACAACCAAATCCGACAAACTTGATATTTGGGAGTGATGATTATGCATTTATGCTTAAAAGGTGAATGAAGCCTCCATGATGGCTTCTTCCTTTTCTTTTCCTTTGCATCTGGCAGCCTGCATGCTCTCCCCCATGGCCTCCCCGGGAAACGGGCAGCCCCACACTGACTAAACGAGCTTTTTATAATGGATCCATAAAGGTGACATTCATATTTTAGCGCTAAGCAGGCTGTATCGTAGGCGAGACTATCTCAGCAAAGATCCCTGGAGTTCTGAGTGTGATTGGCTTAGCTGGGGAGGGGACGCTGTCAGTGTGTATTCCCCAAAAACCGCCTGCTTTGTTTTTCCTATAGTAATTTGCCTCAGCAAAGGGATTTTTAACATCCAGGATAGGCAAGGAAATCGCTTTGCTTTGTGTTTAACTTGTAATGGCATGATACAGTAACCAAAAAAAGGCCGTGGAGGGGGGGTGAGGAAGGCTGAGGGGCTTTCATTAGCATCGGACAGAGACAGCATTTATAAAAACCTGCCAGACACTGAGGCTGTGAGCCTCCTCTCAGGGAGGATGGAGAACGGAGCACTGCAGTGGCCCTGCTTGTGGTAACCCCTGCCCGGAACCATTCTGGTGGCCCAGCTGGTTCCTGCCCTTCGTGGCAGAGACCCCTGGGAGATGCCAATTTGGGGTCTCTGCCAGCCACCGCGTTGTTGCTGGGTCTCTTGGTGTGTAAATGCACCAAGCATCTGAAAAATGGGATTTTTTGTGTTTGCATCGAGCTCTGGGGACACACTCCTGCATCTGGAAGGGTGTATCTCTTCTCTGTTTCAGCCCATGTCTAGACAGGCTGGATCTGGGGGGGCCATCGGCCTCCCTGAGGGTGGCGACAGATCAGAACATCACTTTCCTTGCTCTGTGGAGTGAGGGGATGGCTGCTGGTGTCTTTTTGACATGTAGAGACCTTTTTGCTACTGGGAGGTAAACCTGACTCCTAAACTGAGAGCACTGGTAGTCACAAGGTATGGGGAAAACGTGATGGTGAGAGGCACGGGAGAGCTGATGTGGGAGCTCCCTGGAAAAGGCAGCAGAGGGAAAATAACCTCTAGTTCCTCAGCTGGGGCAGGGGCAGCAAGGACACTTGGGAGTCCCCAGCCTGGTGGCAGAGAGAGCATCTGAGCTGGGGATTTACAAAGGGACATGGCAGCGTGAAAGGAAACAACCCATAAAGGTTACAGTAAGCCAGACGAAGGGTCGCATCCAGAGCCAGAGCGTGACAGTCACCGGCAGAGTGGCTGCCACCTGTCCGTCTGTCCATCCTGGGCAGCACGGGGCTCCCAGTGGATGGGAAGGAGCACAAAGAAGCACCAATGCGCTGAGGGTGATTAGGCCAATTAAATATGTATTCCCTCACCGGGCAAGGGACGCGTGAGAGGCTTTTCGTTGCCGCTAACGAACGGGGAGTGGCAGGCAGAGGCTGGTGCCTGTTCAAAAGGCTCCTTTCCCCCTTCTGGGGGACCTTGAAAAGCTGTTTAGTTAAATAAGGTCGCAGCCAGCACCCAAGTCAATGCATTAGTCTTTAAAGAGGGGGAGAGAGAGACAGTGATTTTATTTGATAAACCACAGCCCTTTCAGGGGCTGGTGATGAATGGGGTACTTGGATCTCAAGATAAAAGCTGATGTGTCTACTGCCTGTCTGCTTTAATTGGCCTGGGTTTTGTGTGTTTGCCTGTGAGCGCTCCCGACTGTCAGCTCCCCTCATACGAGCCTGCCCTCCGGAAAATATAGAAGCAACGCTGGCTGCCACTGCTGAAGGAAACCCCATCTCCAGAGGGCTCTGGGGTTTCAATCTGAGATGGCTTTTCTGGGGAGGGGGGAAGATGGACAGGGTATGGGTGTTTTTTTATGAAGAGCATCCTTCCAGGGAGCACTGAGCTCTGTACTGCTTACACACATCCTTGCCTCAGAGGATTGTCACCCCAGGGGACCCTCGGAGCAAAGCGACTGAGGGCCAATGGGGTGGAGGTCCTGCAGTGGTGGTGGTGTTTTATGCTGGAAAGGCTTCCCAAGCCCCACAGCGGAGCCGGGCTGCTGCAGCCTCTGCTCGCCTCCTTGAGTGACCCGGATTGTGTCCCCACCACTGTATATGTGTGTGGGGTGAACACGGTGTCGCGGGTGGCGTCTGCCAGGCCAGGAGAGACCTGGGGTGGGGAGAGGTACTCTCAGCCCCAGCAGAGGTTAGGGTGGCTGCTGGCGATGGAGGAGAGGGGGGAAAAAGCCTCCTGTCCCCCGGGTGCCTCCTTGTTGCCTGCTGAGGCTGCAGCATGGAGAAAGGGCTGGGGAGAGGATGGTGGAGTGAAGCAGAGGGAGGAAAGGAGAAGGACAGGAGGAAGGGAGAGGCTTTCCATGCTCTCTGGCTGGGCTGGGAGGGGAGGACACAGTGGTGAGGACAATCTTGCCTCTACCCTGTTCTCAGTCTGCTTTTGCTGTGAGTTTCATTTCCTCGATCCCTTTGTTTGCTGCGGGGATTTAAATGAGGTGGGAGCCTTGAAGCCCCTCCGTGGTGCAAGCTCCGGCTCAGCCTCAGCTTCACAGGCACTGGCAAAGCTGGGCCTTCAGTGCCCACACCCCAGGGCTGACCCACAACTTTGGGATGCTCAGACCAGGCACTGGAGCGGGCAGAGCGCTGCTGGCCATGGAAGCCAGCCTTGGCATGGGCATGGGATGGACAGGAGTCTGCAAGGAGATGTTTGGTGCAACATCTGAATTAGAGCAGACTGCTCAGGACAATGCTTGGGAGGTTGCATACCCCTGAGGACAGAATGAAAGAATCACAGAATTGCTTGGTTGGAAAAGACCCTTGAGATCATCAAGTCCAACTGTACCTGTCCACCACTAAACCACATCCCTGAGCACCTCGTCTACCTGTCTTTTAAACACCTCCAGGGATGGTGACTCCACCACCTCCCTGGGCAGCTGTGCCAGTGCCTGACATCCCTTTTGGTGAAAAAATTTTTCCTGATGTCCAATCTGAACCTCCTCTGGTGCAACTTGAGGCCATTTCCTCTTGTTCTATCACCTGTCACTTGAGAGAAGAGACCAGCACCCTGTGGGACAGAAATCCCACAGACTCGCTGTTCCCTGTCCCCGTGCTCATCTCAGTGATCTGCTCCCCACACAAGGGCTCTCCCCCACGCTCTCCAAAGTGCCCAGGGGCAGATGTGCCCAGCTCATTCTCCCAGGTGGGGCAAGGTCAGCTCATGAGGGCAAACAGCAGCCCCAGGAGGGTACCTTCTGCTGCTGCTCTTCAGCCTCAGTGGCATGAGATCTGGTTTCCTTCCCCCAGTGATGCCCACCATGCTCTTGCTCCCCCCCACTGTTCATCCCCCAAACCAGGGAACCTTCCAGGGCACCCCAGCCTAGGCTGGTCCCACAGGTGAACCTGGAGCAAACACTCTCAGTTGCCACTTCATCTGCTCATGCCATTTTGTTCCTGTGAGGCTGCCCCTCTTGCACGCCCCTTCCCCTTTGCCTCTTATTTTTCTTTTGCCTCTGGGAATCTTCCATTTTCCAGCTCCGGGCAGACCCGCCGAAGGAAGCTCTGCTCTCCTGGTGCCAACCAACCCCCTCAGCATACTAATAGTTCACTCCAAGCATAGTTATTCAGGTTAAATACCCTCCTTTGTCCCTAATCTGGTGGAGAAACCAAAAGGCCTCTCGGCGAAAGCATGAACTGAGGAGGTGGCTATGGTGAAGCCGTTTTCATAGTGGCAGCTCCACGATGTGGCAGAGAACCAAGGGCTCCTTCCCCTGCATCATCTCATTCATCCAGTCCAGACACCTCCTGGGAAGGCACTGGACCCTGCAGCGATGTTTGAGGACCATGTCACGTTTTGCTGCCCAAAAGCAGTCAGGATGCTCACCCGAACAGGTAGGGCAGTTGAATAGGGTGTGCAGAGAAGGCTGGAGGAGCATCTTGGTGGCTGCCCCAATTTTTGGGTGAACCTGAGCCTCTCCAAGCTCCTTGGGCATGAGGGAAGGAGATACTGAGCTTGGGAATGGGGAAAGGAGGTGGCAAGCCCAGGCACAGGGGAAGGAGGTGCTAGGCTTGGAAACAGAGGCAGGAGATGCTGAGCCCAGTGGGCTGGGAGCTGAGCAACTCTGGTGCAGGGTGGGCCATGGAGCAGAAGGCAAGCATGTCCGCTCCAGTTGCTTCATGGCAGAGAGAAGCTGTTGAAGCACATTAAGGCTTTGGTGCAGGGGCAGACAGGAGAGACATTTCAGAGGGGTTTGCAGCCATGGCTGAAAGTCATCTCCGAGGGCAGGAGGAAAATGGCGGCTTCTTCCTCAGGGTGGGACCATAGTGTGACCTCTGCACCTGGATCCCAGAGAGAAGCTTTGCAGCACTGAGAGTGGGCAGTGGTTAGGGAACAGTTAAGGTGTGGATGGACACCAAAGTGGAACTGGCAGCAATCAGGGCTTAACAACAGGCAGACCCTCTGGCAGAGGTAGCAAGCAGAGGTGGGTGAGGGGAACAGGAGTTGCCTCCCCGAATCTTCAGCTGCTCTAGAAACCTTTTCCCATGTCCTTGGTGCCTGCTAATTTGGGAGCGGAGGTGACCCCCTTTCGCATGTCCCCCCAGGGCCTCTGCATCTCAAGGGGCCACAGATGAGTCAGAAACCAAATGAAATATTCTCTGGTTTTCCCAGCATGTGCAGGTGTAGTCCCAAAGGTGTTCCTTCTCCCAGTGGAGTGGTAAGAAAGGGGACAGGAAGTCTGCAGGATGTCTGGCTCCTCAGCCTGGGGCAATGGGGAAGCCCCTAGGCCCAAGGGATGATGGGCATGGGTGACCCTCCCACCAAAAGAGCAGTGCCCCCCAAGCAGCCACTGGCATGGGGCACCCCAGGACAGAGGCACCCTGGATCAAACACAGCAACTGACAGGAGGAGAAATGGGCAGAGCAAAGGCTTTCTGAGCAAGTGGCTGCAGTGCTGATCACAGATCAGAATATCTCACTGGGAGGCTTAATAATGCGTGGTCTTCCCCATGTCATGCTCAGGATGGTTCAGCAAGGACAGCCTTGCCCACACGTGCTCCAGCTCCTACTCTTCAGCGTGTACCCTGGCTGTCAAGATCCATCACCGTGACTTGCATATCTTCTGGCACCTGAAGGTTGTGGATTTTTTGTCCACTGGGGCTTTCACAGAATCACAGAATGCCCGGAGTTGGAAGGGACCCACAAGGATCATTGTGTCCAACTTCTGTCCCTGCACAGGACAACCCCAACACTCACACCGTGTGTCTGAGGGTTCTGACCAAATGCTTCTTGAATATTGTCAGCCTTGGTGCTGTGACTGCTTCACTGGGGAGCTGTTCCAGAGCTCCACCACCCTCTGGGTGAAGAACCTTTTCCCAATATCTAAACTAAACCTCCTCTGGTGTATCATCCTGCCATTCCCTCAAGTCCTGTCATCGGTCGCCAAAGAGAAGAGATTTCAAACTGCATGCCAACCAAAAACTGGAGCCCAATGACCGCAGCACCAGGAGGTCATGTTTGTGTTGTGGCTCACCTGAGGTGTGCAAGGGCTGTGTCTGCTGCCTCCCTGTGTCCCTTCCCCATAGGGATAGGCCTGGATGGGCACTGAGCAACTGGTTGAGGCTGGAGTTGTGTCCTAAATCCTGTAGTGCAGAGGAAGCCTCCGGCTCCTCCTTCTCCCAGGGTACACTTTTTAGCGACTTCATCTTTAATGTGTGCAATTATCCTGGAAAATGAAAGACAAGGCAACACACCAGGCTCTTTCCTTCCCTCAGGACTGATTTGCTGGGACATCTTGGGTTGCTCCAAGCTGGGACAGACTTGCCAGGGCGATTCCTAGTGCTGGGGGTTGGTGCTGCTCCCACAGACATGGGGCTGGAAGCAGAGGTGGCAATTCCTGACAGCAAACTGCCCCTGCCAAAAAGCCCCCCCTTGACCTGTAACCACCCCCTCTTTGCTCCCCAGGTTGCAGGTAGCAGACCTGTGCATCCAGGCACCCTTTCTTCCACTGCCTGCCCACCAATCTCCAAAACGGAGGAGCCTGCCGGCCCCACCATGTCATCGGACTCCAGCACCCCACCGACGGTGCCACCTCTTCACTCCCCCAAGTCACCAGTGTGGCCCACCTTCCCCTTCCAGCGGGAGGGCAGCCGGATCTGGGAGCGGGGCAACCTCTTGCTGCGGGATCTGCCCAGCCCCCTCCCCACCAAGAGGACCAGGACCTACTCAGCGTAAGTACCTGGCATATGGCCAGTGGCCAAGCCAGGACCATGGTCACCAGCAGTGCCTACAAACCGCTTTATGCCTGTGGATGTCGCTTATCTCCAACCATCTGGTGTCTCCTACTCGGGGTGCTGTGGATGGGTGCCATGTGCTGTCCTGGGGAACATCATGTTTTCATAGCAGACCTGTCTCCCTGCTGCCTCGCGGGTAGGTGCCACCGCTGAGATGTTTCTCTGTCCCTGTCCTCCTGCAGAACGGCACGTGCCTCCGCTGGCCCCATCTTCAAGGGCGTCTGCAAGCAGTTCTCACGCTCCCAGGGCCATGGGTTCATCACCCCTGAGAACGGCACAGAGGACATTTTTGTCCACGTGTCTGAGTAAGTCTGGGGACTGCACGGTGCTGGGGGAGCTGTGCCATCAGCATGGGGAGATGTGTGGGCCAGGCAGGGGATGTCTCCATGGTGTGAGGAAGGGATTGTGCCTGTCCTCTCCCTCTCATGATGGATGGGTTTTATTTCCCAAAGTGGGTTAGGTGCCTTCCTCAGTGCTGGGTGATCTGGGGAGGGGGGTCCAGCTCTTCGCCCCAGCCCCACCAACTTTCCTTTCCTCTGCCACAGCATTGAGGGGGAGTATGTCCCAGTGGAGGGAGACGAGGTGACATACAAGATCTGCCCCATCCCTCCCAAGAACCAGAAGTTCCAGGCGGTGGAGGTGGTCCTCACCAACTTGGCACCCCACACGAAGCACGAGACGTGGTCCGGCCAGGTCATCGGCTCATAGGCGCCCAAGGAGGGGGCCGCCGGCTGCTCAGCCCCGTGGCGCAAGCCTGCCCGGCCATTCACGGGGGAGCCAAGGTGGCGATGGGGTGTGGGCTGCCCCCAAAGATGCAGGCGTTTGCGTTTGGTGTCTTTTATAAGGTTAAGGTTTCCTTTCTCTGTGTGTGTTTGTAACTGTCTGTCAAGGGGGATGGGGGGGGGGGGGGGGGGGGAAGCAGAGCCTTCCCATGCCCCTCCCCCCCGGCCCCCCTAGGCTCTGGGGCAGTGCAGTCCCGTCCCCTTCCTTGTCCCCAGGGCCATGGGGAGCAGGGGAACCAGTCCTACCCCCGCGCCCCCTGGCTGCTCCGGGCTGGAGCAGATGTTGAGAGCAGGAGGAGGCTGGGGGAGGCTGGAGGGGCTTGGCTTGTCCTCCTGAACTTCACTCCTGCAAGACGGACACCCAGCGCTGTGCGGTAGCTGTTCACTGTGCAAGGACTGGGTGGCTGAGACTCAACCCCAGCGCTGGCAGCTCATGGTACCTGCCAGAGCCACGTCCCTCCATCACAAGATCTCAGGTCAGCAGTACCAGGGGCATTTGGGTGGCAAAGGGAGAAACAAATGTAGTTTGAAGGGGCTGGCAGAGCGCTGGGGGTTCTCGGAGGGCTGTGCTGTGGTGTGAGGCAGGGTTGTACTTGGCATCTCTGGGCTCCTCACCGCCACCAGGCCAGTAGCACACTTTTCTTGGCTGGGTGCTGATGTGGTTTTGGGGAGATGGTGGCCTTCTCCTCCCCCCTCTTGTCCCCCAGGGACCCCCGTTCCCGTGCGCATGTGTGTATGTGTGTGTGTGCACGTCCGTAGCTTGTCGTGGGGTGAGGTGTCGAGGGGCCTGGCGAGCCCGGGCCATGGGGTGAGCACAGCTGCCTCCTCCCCAGCCCCTCGGTGTAGGCAGGGTCTCGTATACAAAGCACAAACTTCGTTTTTGGTCTTCGCCATACCCTGGCCAGGTGGGCTCCCATGGCCCTGGGAGTGATGGGGCATGGTGATGGTGATGGTGTGCACCGTCCTGGGCCTGACCCCAGGGGAACAGCACCTATGCCGATGCTCTGGGAACCATCAGCACCTTAAAGGGGTTATTCTGAAGAGCGGTTGGGGAAAGCAGGGTGGGTGCAGGGCTGATGGAGAGGGGCGTTTTCCACCTTTCTTGCCACCACTGTTGTTGTGGGGACAGGGGTCTGCCATAAAAGCAGGGTGAGCAGCAGGGCAGGGCCGGTGCCACCCTAGGGACAGCTGGGGCCCTGAGGATTCAGGAGGACCCCCACACCGTGCCCCAGCCCAGGCTGGCGTGGGCACTGCCCCACAATCCTTCAGCCCATCTCACTGCCAACCCAAGCCTGGCTCACCCAGGGATCACGGTGACACTGGCTCAGGCCCCAGGCATCCCTGGGACACTCAGTCAGCTTGGCCAAGCGAAACTTTGTTTGATTCTGTTTTTTTTCCTCTTTTTCCTTTTTTTGGAAATAAACTAAAACCCTAGACTTGTTGGTGTTTTTACAACTCCGGTGTGGTTCCTGCCTGTCTGACTGTCCGTCAACCTTTGTAACGTTGGCAATAAACCATTAAAAGTGACTTTCCCATGAGCCCTGCCCATCCCACTCTTTGCCTCTGTGTGTGCATGTGTCGTAGTAGAGACACTGGTTGCTCTCCTAGATGAAGAACCTGACGTGCCCAAGGGATATATCAAAATGGCACCTCCACACAGCATGTCATGGGGTGCTCCAGCCTCGCTCAGGAGGAGCAGACCCTGAGCCTGGGATGGGAGGCTGCTGCCCAGCAGGAGGGGTGACCAGGACCAGGGCTGGTCTCCCACTGCTGCAGGGATTTCGAAGTGTGGCTTCCTGCTGTTTCCCCCCAGCAGGGCCTGGCAGAAAGGACTTGCTGCCTCCAACTGCTGCACGTTGTAGCTTTAACATGATTGATTTTATTTTCTTTTGAATAGATATATATATGTATTTAAATATATTTCTTATTTAACAGTTGTTATCAGCCAGACAGGGGCCACCCATCTTCTGCTGATATGGAGCCATATGGCAAGAGGGTCCCTGCCACATCTGCTCGCTCACACGTACACGGGGAGAAACCTCCACTTACGCCGTGGGTACCCACTGGGAAAGGAGCATCATGGCAAAGGAGTCTCGGGGACAGGCACACGACATTTCAAAGGTGTAGGGCTGCCACCCCAGAGCTGTGCCTCATCTCTCCCACAAAAACACAGGGCCAGGCAGCTGGAGCTCTTGGTGGCCCTGCTTGGTGGGAGCAGATGACCTCCAGAGGTCCCTTCAACCTCAGCCATTCTGTGACTCTGAAATGCTGGGGCTGCCCCAGCTACTTCTGATGCCATTCCTCCTCCTCATACCTCTAGCAGGACAAGGTCTCATGGTGGGAGGTGCCCTCAACCAGTCCAAGCTTGGTCTAAGAGACAGGAACTGGGAAGGTTCCTGAACTTGATCCCGCTCACGCACACATGAGCTCCTGAGCAGAGAAAGCAATGGCTGGTGCCTCGAAGGTCATCGCTGCCTCTGCTGTGCTCACCCTGCATCTCCCTCACACCCTGAGCAAGGGACGCTGTCACGAGGAGCAGCCTTGGACAGAGCCTGCCTTTCCCTTCAAATACGCAAGTCATCTCAGCCAAGGCCACCACAATGCCTCGTGCCTGCAAGGCCAGACCCTGCTCTTCACTCACCACCAAGCTCGCTAAAGATCCTGCTGACTGTGAGCAGATTACAGGAAAAATAAATCCCCCAAAACCCACACATAACCTGATCCACAGTGAAACAGAGAAGGAGGAACCACAAAATACATGATTCCTCCATGAAGGTTGCAGTGGAGGGCCAAAACCAGTGGCCTGTGAGAAGGGTACCCTGCATTCAGGCTTCTCCAACAGGTCCTCTTCTCCTACTCAGAAATCTTCTCTGGGTAAAAAGAGGAATTTGTGCATTTGTTGGAGATTTCTGGATGCAGGGCAAGACCACTCAGTTCATGCAAACATGATGCATTACAGATCTGATGTGTGGTAGACTTAAGAGGTGCAGTTAGCTGGAGGAGACATCAACCTGTCAGTGCTGGTCATGCAGCATCCCTGCTCCTGCACCTGCAGCCAGTCCACCCAGGACTGGACTCTTCCCGTGGCAATGCAGGAGCCCTGTCCTGGGTCTAAAAGCACCGATGTATCTCGCCTGAGGAATGTGGTCACTTGGCCAAGCGGCAGTTGCCAGCTGAGAAACTTCTCTCTGCAGTCCAGCTACAAGGTGGGAGATGAAGAGCATCAGCAAGGAAAGCAGGGATAGGAGAAAAATGGTAGAGGGAACAATACCAAGACACAGGGCAGTGCCATACCAGCAAGGATATGGTGGGAAAGGTTCCTGGAGAGTAATATGCATGGGGGGGTGTGGGGTGTGTGTGGGTTTGCAGGAACTTCCAGCATTCTCCAGGTCCACACCAGATACTTGTGCCCTGTGGAGTTACAAGCAGGACATCTCCCTGGAGGGGATCCCTGAGCTTGTCTTGTGCACCAAATTGTGACTAGTGTCACCAGTATGGTCACACACCCCAACAGAACTTTCAGGAATAAAGGAGCAACATGAGGAAGGAGGGCAAGGGCCGAACTAGAGATGCGGTTTTGCAACCCATGAAGATGCAAGAGAAGAGAGGAGCAGGACACGTGACAGCTGCACTGGAGAACCTGCCTCCCTAAAAGTGACCATGTAAACCAAGTGTGTGGGATGTGATGGGGAGGAAAAGCAAGCTTGGAGAGTACTGTTGAGTTCCACTGGCACTAGGAACCAGGTCTCATTAGAACCACAGAACCATAGAATTGTTTGGTTGGAAAAGACCTTTGAGATCATCAGGTCCAACCATACCTGTCCACTACTAAATCATATCCCCGAGCACTTCATCTACCCATCTTTTAAACACCTCCAGGGATGGAGACTCCACCACCTACCTGGGCAGCTGGTTCCAGTGTCTGATCACCCTTTCAGTGAAGAAATTTTTCCTAATGTCTAATGTCTGGCTTGTGCTGGCCCTCTCTGGAAATGTCTCTGGCAGCAGGATGGAAAGCTGAGCCATGGAACTGAAGGCGACTTGGTCTGTTATGAGTGCCCTGGGTAAGGTTCTACACTGACACATCTGTGACACCTAATGGCCGAGGGAGTGGGAAGACCATCGAGAAACCTTCTACCACAGGTTGCTCTGTACATCCCAGATACCTGGTGTCCTTCAGCCATGCCACATAAGGTCTGATTTCAGAACTTCCACAGAACACAGAAAATAAACCCTGGAGTATTTTTTTGTAAGCTAAAGAGAGAATTAGTTTCTTCATGCACCTGGGCAGGAGCCCAGTTATTATATAACTGTCATTCCCAGGTCACCTTAGGAACTAGCATGGTTTGGCACTGAGGTGAAGGATGTGGTGACCCTCTCTGTTAAGATGCACAATGCTAAAACGAGCTGGGGTTGCAGCTATTCCTACCTACCATGAGCTTGGAGCAAACAGCCTTCCTGGTCTCTTGCCTCAGAGCAGCTCTGGTGAGAGTGCCCGTGGCTTCAGCAGCCCCAGCCTTCCTGGCCAAAGTGCAAGGTGAGTCTTGTGGTCCATCATGCGGAAGTGTTAAGAGACCAAAAAAGAAGAGAAGAGGGGAGGTAGCAAGGGATGGACGTGCACATGCTCTCGTGACTGGTCCTTTCAAATGCTTTCTGACCACGAAAGCATCTGCATTGCCGCCCACCACAGCCTGAACTGCCAAGAGAGAAGTTTCTCTGGAGGCGAGGCGGTTCCATAAGCCCCAGCCATAGATGGGGAGTGCTAAAGGGCTGCTCAGTGAACACCCCCTCTGCACACATACCCGTACTCACACGTTACATCCCGACCAGCTCTGGAAAGTGGCTTTTTTCAGTCTACCCTGAGCAGATTCCTCAAATGAAGGTGCTTTTCCTGGAAGGGGGAGAGGGTGGGGCTGGGGAAGGGCTGCAGGGACCTGGCCATCAGCACTCATTTGCTCTCTCTGGAAAGAAGATTTCGCGGCATCGCTGGACCGTGTCCTGGGGGGACTGGACGCTGTGTCCTACTGTGCGGGGATCATCATAGATTTCATAATCATTCCCTCCCTGTAGGGGCATAGAAAATAGAGGAAGCATTAGCATGGTCTCACAACAGCATCCTCATTCATGAAGCTGCATCTTGCTGTGTCCTGCAAGGAGCTGGGGTGGGAGCCAGCAGCTGGGCAGGCACAGACCTACTGGGAAGGGGGCTACCAGGACTTTGCTGGCCCAGGGAGGCAGAAGAGGGTGGGCTGGGTGCCCTGGTCCCTCCCTCCTGCCTCCCCTCTTCAGTGCCAGGGGAGAAACATAGAAAGGATGGAGAAGGTCCTAGACCAGCAAAGCTTGTCCAGAAGCGTGGGGTTAACCCCTGCCCTGCCTGTGGAGGGGCTAGCAGAAGGTGGGGTGGGCACGTTTGGGGGGTAGAGGTTGCCATCATCTGGAAAGAGCCAAGTGGATGGCCAAGCTGGTCTACGCAGCAAGGAAGCACCATTCTTCACCACTCTAAAAGGAGAGCAAAGCCATTCCTGCTGTTGCAAAGCCCTCTTCTAAGTACTAGAGGCTCATGGTTTGGGTCTTGTGGGCTGCAGGAGTGCCTGCCCCCGTCCCAAGGGAGCTGGGGGGTGAAAGCGATGCTGAGGTGGTCCTGTTCCCCAGCACAGTGAATCCAAGGCCCTTTCCCCATGACCCAGGAGGCTTACTGCCATCATGAGCCCACCACAAACATGGACTGCATGAGAGCATCTCTCCCCCTTGCACTGCTAGAGGTCTGTGCCGGCCACCAGTGAAGTCCAGGCCATGGGATCTGTGATGGAGCAGCTCCATGCAGGAGCTGTGTATGGGGTGAGCAGGGCATACTCACAGGGCTGGTCTCGTTCCCAAAGAAGTGGATGGTGTCAAATCTCTCATTGTCGAGCACGTTGAGGCAGTAACGCTTGTCCCAGCCCTCTGGGAAGACGTCAAAGCTGATCATGCCACCTGCCAGCAGAAGGGAGGGTATCAGGCAATGCTGGTGGGAGCTGGCAGGGTGTCCCCACATCCCAGGATGTGCACAAGGAGGGGAGATGGCTGGATGGGTATGGGAAACACCCCCCAAACAGCAGCCAGGCATCAGTTCTGCTCATGTGTGCCTCTCTGGCATGTGGCTGCGACAGTGGCAGATGCTGTTCCTATAACAACAGGCTGGGGTGACATCAGCATGGCTGGGCTGACGTCAATATGGCTCCCCTAACTGTGGGCATGCAAGCAGGAACCAGCAGGCTGCACGGGAGGGGGACGCTGGGTTGGGAGGTCCCAGGAGATATGATAACTCTGTTGGGGAAGATTTGGGTTTATGCCTTGCAGATAGTATCACCATGTTCTGTGTTCCAGTGCCCCATGGTCTCTCACGACAAGAGTCAAGAACAGGTTGCCAACATCTGGAGGGGCACCAACGCAGATGGAGCAAAGGAGCTTTCCCAGAGAACACGCATACATGTGCACACGGACACCCACAGCTGCCAAGGGTTAATGAACTTCCTAGCCCTTGCTCTCAGACCAGGTGGAATTTACCCCAGCACTCTGCAGAGGGTAGTGTGGGGAGTGTGCAGATGCAGCACCTTCTCCATCCTCTCAAGCAGCCCCGCTGCTTGCACAGGCTGCAAAGCCAGTCCCTCATCCCAGGCTGAAACAAGTGACATGTTCCTCCCAAAACAAAGCCTGTGACTCAGGACATGCCTATGCTTGGGTGTCGCTCATAGCCTGGGGAATTTGAGCTGGAACGTGTTTCTCCCCACCAGATCACATCTCTGCTCTGGTTGGTTTCAAGGGCTCCCCCCTGCTTCTCCAGGCAACCAGCAATCATGGAGTTTCACACTCTGTTTCTTCCTAAATTGCAACCCTATCTCTCTTAGGAGGTGAACAGAAGGTACCCCACAAAGATGGTCACTGCTGGAGGAGAGACACCAGTCCCTAGGGCTGTACAAACGTTCAGTGTCCCAATGCCATGCTCCTCTCCCCGCTGGATAGTTGAGGTGTACCTGTTGGTCTGGGGGCCCTAAAACAACCCTCCATAGAGCCCAAGGAGCTGGGGATGGAGCATGTGCATCCAGCTTGAGGCACAAGATTCACTACTGGATAGGATGCTCCGAGCAGGACACTTTGATACACAGAGGAGCAGGTGCCCTAGGAACTCAGGGATGGGGATGCCTCCAGGCTCACAGCAGGAGCCAGCACCAGAGCAGGAGCTAAACTTGGTTCCCCTCATTAAAATCCTTCCTGGTTTTGTATCCAAAGCCATTTACCTGTCAAAACCACTGCACTTCACTGCATTCTGGCCTTTTAAATAGAGCTGAGCAGAAAGGAGATCCTGATGCCAGCTGGAGAGGACACAAAATCAAAGGGAGAAGAGGTCGTACAGAGAGCTGGAGAGCACAGCCAGCACTGTCCCCCACCTAGAAAGGGCATGGGCCAGGGGGGCTGCATGGAGATCTCCAGTCACCTCTGGAGCTTGTGTCTTCTGCAGCCTGGGACAATCCATGTGGAGACAGCTTGGCAGAAGAGCCTTGTTTCCACGTGTCCTTGTTTTTGAATGCCTGACCTGAGACACCACTTGTTTTCTTTGTGGAGCAGTAGGCAGCCCACAGCTTCCCTTCCCTTTAGGCTTTTACACAACAGACCCAGGCTCTTCATGGCAGCTCCCAGAAGTCAGAGGACAAAGGCCCATTGTTCTGCTTTTGCCTCCCATGCCTGTGGGGACACAGTGGTGGGGACCTTCTCTTTCTCTGCTGTGACAAACAGTGTGTGTTGGTGCTGTGGATAGCACAGGATGCCCCCGGCAGGACTCTAAAGGATAGGGGAGGCTCTCCAGAGGAAAGGCCCTGGAGAACCAGACTCTCGCTACTGGCCCACACTGGGCGCAAGAGCGGGGTCTCACCTGGCACCTCCCAGCCTTGTCAACCCTTTTCCCTTTGGCTGGACTGCCGCATGCTACCTTATCTCACATGTACCCACTGCTCTGCTTCAACCTCAGCACTTACACTCCCTCATTTTCCTCCCCGTCCTTGCCAGATGCCTGGGATTTCTCAAGCCTCTCCCTTTGGCTCATAGAATCACTAGGTTGGAAGAGACCTCAGAGACCATCGAGTCCAACCGTACCTGTCTCCCCACTAAACCATGTCCCTAAGGAACTCATCCACCTGTCTTTTAAACACCTCCAGGGACGGCAACTCCACCACCTCCCTGGGCAGCCTGTTTCAATCCCTGACCACTCTCTCAGTGAAGAAATTCTTCCTAATGTTCAGTCTAAAGCTCCCCTGGCACAACTTGTGGCCATTACCTCTTGTCCTATTGCTTGTCACTTGTGAGAAGAGACCAGTACCCACTCTGTCACAACCTCCTTTCAGGTAGTTGTACACAGTGATGAGCCTCCCCTCAGCCTCCTCTTCACTAAGCTAAACAACCCTAATTCCCTCAGCTGCTCCCCGTAGGGCTTATTCTCCAGCCCCCTCACCAGCCTCGTTGCCCTTCTCTGCACGAATGGTTTGGATTGAAAGGAGATCAGGACAGTTCCAACCCTCCTGGCATGGGAAGGGACACCTCCCACTGGATCAGGTTGCTCAAACCCTCATCCAACCTGGCCTTGAACACCTCCAAGGATGGGGCTTCCCCTGCTTCTCTGGCCAACCTGTGCCAGTGCCTCACTAACCTCACAAGAAAAAATTCTCTGCTGTCACCCTGCTGCAGATGTGAACATGATGCCCAAGTGGTGGCTCTCCAGGAACAGGAGCTCCTCATGCTCTTCAACAGGGTCTCCACAGGAGCACAGCTCCCATTGTCACCCAACCAGGCCTCCAGAGGAAATAACGTGGATTCCTATTCCGCTTCCCAGCATTTTGTGGGAAACAGGATAAAGAGGCCAGAGCAAAGTCGGGAGAGTGCCCTCTGCTCACCTCGAGAGAAACGCAGTCCTTTGCCAGCAAACTCCCTTTGCAAGGCTGCCACAAACTTCTCCCGGATCCGCTCTTTCTGCAGAGAAGGAGGAAAGGGAAGAAAGGAGGCTTTGAATAATTAGATGTTGACAGTCTACCAGAATCCACCATAAGCTGTCTGCTGAGCAGCTCTGGATTATTGCTTTGCACACTTCCAACCAGTCCCAAGCCCTGATGTTCCTGCCTACTGTTTGTGTGAAAGGCTACCAGCTCAGGGCAGCTCCAGCAAGCTCCTGGGAAAAGCAGATCACATCCCTTCCTTGGCAATGAAAGGCAATTGCTTAATTTTCCAAGAGGCTCAGTTCATAATCCAAAGCTTCCAGCTTTGCTTAAGAAGTCTTGCAAAGTCTCTGACCCCAAGACTCTCCCAACCCAGCAGAAACTGCCTGGGGCATGGGCCAAGTGCTCCAGAGACCTGCCCAGCAGATCCACCATGGCCCTCCCAGTTTGGAAGGCCCATTAGTTCCAGCTCTGTTGGGGCTGAAGAAGTGGGAGAGAGAAGACAGGTGCTGGGCCAGCCTGGAGAGATGGAACAGCCTGAGAAATTTAGGTGCCTTGGAGGTTTTCAATGCAATTGAAGGTTTTCAATGCAATTCTATCTTTAGTTACTGTGAACAAGGAGACACCCTGTTAAATAAGTGCCTTATTTCCCAGGGCTCTCCCACAGCACAAGGAATCCCGCTGGCCACCCCACTGCATCAGTGGTCCCCAATGGAGCAAAGTTCTTCTTTTCATCTCTGTTTCTCCTTGGGTTTTCTGACCAGAAGTCCTGTCTCCCCCTTGCTGCATATGTTGGCCTGGTGCACAGCTTGGAGCTGGGCTCCTTTCTCCTTGGAAAGGGAGGAAGCAGGTAAGCCTTGCAATCTGTGGTGGTGTAAAACCAACAAAGGGGAGGGTGAGCCCATGTGTGGCCCTTGTACCTTGTCCAGCTCAGAGAACTCGATTCGCTCCTCTGGTGTGCAGCTCCGTCCGATGGGGGAGATGTTCAGCATCCCGTTGCGAAACTCAATGAAGGTTCCTCTGCGGGTGGGCAAGGGCACAAGTTACTGGGGCAAGGGTAGAAAAACAGACCTTTCCAGGGAAACAGCTGCTCGGTGAGGCATGTATTCTCTGCAGGAACATGCACGAGGACAGAGGCTGTGCCTGCTCTTGGGTGCATCATGCTAGGCAGAGACCAGGCATTGATAACTCTGCTTCAGGTCTCCAAGGAGCTCATAGTTTTATAAAAAGATACTGTAAGAGAAAAAGAATAAACCGTTCTTGTGTGCCCTGTGGACAGGCTGGAAGCAATAGGCTTGGATGAGATGAGAGGAAATGTTTTCCAGTGTTGTCATAACTGCAGGGACAGCTGTTGCCTGGGCTAGACCAACCACCTGGTGAGAGTGTGGCATCTCAACCATGGGAGGCCTTTAAGAAACGTCCTCTATGATGGGCTGGGTGAAGCTGGCAGTACCCTGAGGCAGTGGGATGGACCCAGTCAGTGTGACTCACCAGTGGTGCCTGGAGGCACGCTGATGAGCAATCAGGACCTCCTCGAGGGACACAAATCAGGCAGGAACTGCAGGGCCTTTGTATCTCAAATTTGTCCCCTGCACCTCTGACTTCAACTCTTACCTAAGCCTGCATGGACAGAACTCGGTTCCTGCTTGTCACACCTTGCTGGGATGACTACTCTGACCACTTCCTCCATGGACTTGTCCAAAGCACCAAGGCAGCAGAAAACTGCTCCCTTCTTTTCTCTTTGCCATAAACCCAGCCAGTTCTGTTGGTTTCTCACCTTGGAATAATGGAGGGGTCAGACAGGTACCAGTACTGGTGGGGCCAAAACAGTGAGTTGCAGGGCCACTGATTTAAATTTGAATTGAAACTCCAGTGGAAATGCAGCTGGAGCTGGGAGATCTCCTTCCCTGCCCAGCTAAGGAGCCCTGAGGTCATTAACCCTCCAATGTCCAGCTTAGGAGCCCTGAGGTCATTAACTCCTGGTGTCCCTCCCATCCCCGTTTGCTATTTCTATTTCTCTACGACAAAGCACTTCCCAGCCTGAGTCTGAGGGGAAAACTCTCCCAACTCCCATCTCATAACCCAGTGAAGAAGGCCACAGGGAATGGACACACGGCAGCCATGCCTGCAGCATTTCTGCAGCACTAGCGGTTTGGGGGTTCATGCTCCAGATCAAGACTCAGCATATGTTGGTTAAAGTCCCTGTTTTGCTAGAAATCCCATAAGCCTAAATCCACAAGAGGCACTTGAGGAGCTGAAACTTCATTAGGTGTTGGACAACCAACCAACAATGAAGCAACCCGAACAGCCTTGAGGGTTCTGGGTCTCGGCCCACACTTCTGGGGGCATGTTCAGCTGGCAGTTCTGTTGCAAGGAGCCACCCTGGCCCTTCTCGCCAGTCCTCGTGTTGCTACATGGTAATTCATGTCAGGCAACTAATCTGGATCACCATTTAGCAACTTTTACCACCTTAATTTCCACCAGATGGCTTGTCTGCTTGTCTTCACTGTACAAACACAAGGGGAGAGCAAGAACAAACCAGCCAGGGCAAGAGGAGGGCAGAACCGCTGCTTTCAACAGCGCTGCTGGCTAATGCCTGCTTCAAGTGTTTGTGAAACCGTGGTCTGAGGGATGGTTTGACATTGCAGCCAGACTGGTTACACTGCAGGCTGCCTCTGAAAGAGGTCCTCCTGCTCTTCCCTTCCACCTTCAGGGCATCTGTTGCTTCTCTCTCCTTTCTGTCCTAACAGACTGAGCTGATCCAGTGGAAAACTACCCTTTTCTTTCCTGGCAAATCTTCCTTCAGAGGAGGTGTAGCAACACAGCTCACCCTGTGGCCACTGGATCTCATGGAGTGAAGCACACAGGAACACATGGTTGAGGGCAGAGGAGGGCCAGTCCTATTCCCGGTGGCGCCAAGCGACACTGGGTTAGGAATAGCATGAAACTGCTCAGACGCAGGACCTCTCATCTTAAAAGCTACTGTTCATCTGTTTGGAAACTCATACAACCAACAGTGCCTGATGCCCTGACCAGTAATGAGCTGGTACCATTGATCTAACTGAGATGCACACAGTGGCTGAACCCTGCTTCCCAGGGAAGAAAATCTGAGGGGCAAAAGAGCAGACATTATGCTAAAAAATAGTGTAGACTCTCCAGAACAAAAATCCTCCTCCATTATTTGCCCACACTGGCCAGCTCAGTGGGACAGTGATCCTACACAGGCCCTCCAGATGCTGACATAAAACCTGGAGCAAGATAAGCTCAGTAACTCAGCTGCTTTTAGGAGAGCTATGGAGCCCAGAGTTCCCTAGAAATCAGTGACGTGACTGCCACTTGCATGGGCATGGGGCATTACCGTTTCTTGGGCAGCTTCAGCAGTGCCATGTAGTTCAGACAGAAGTTGATTAGGTCCTGCAGCAGCTCTTCCCCCAGGTGGTCCTGAATGGCCTGCGGGAGGAGAAGGAGAAGTGAGAAGGAAGCATGATGTCCCATGAAGCCCACCTGAGAACATGACCTGGAGGAGTGGGACATTCAGATATGGCATTTGGGAAGGGAAGGGACCGCCCATCTGCCCAGGCCCAGACGCTGCTACCCACAGGGCACAGGGGTTGCATGGGGATGGGGAAGGAGAGTTGTTGGACCTACCTGCTTGGAGACCAGCTGCCCATTCTTGTATTGCACCGTGCCATTCTCTGCGAAGACGTAGTCAAACTTACTGATGACTGAGGGGGTTGGAACAAAAGAGAAAACATGAATACTGCCTGGGAAAAGGGGCCAGAAGAACTGGGTTCAGGACTGAGTGAGCCATCCTCCCAGTTCCTTAACAGCGTGATTTCTGCATCTGCCATGCTCTGCAAAGGGCCACTGACCCTGTTCACTCTCAGCAAAGCAAGCGAGGAGATTATCTTCTGCTCACAGGTGGGGAACTGACGCATGCACGCAGAGGGAGAGGACCTGACTGAGGTCACAGGCTGAATCAGTGGCTGGACAAAGATAAGGGCTCAAAAATGTCAGTCTTTCAAACACGTGCGTGTTATTCCGCGCGCTCTCTCCTCCCCTCCCCACCGCCAGGGTGCTGGGGCGATGCAGTTACTGGTTATCCAACTCCAGCCCCTCCTGCAACGCGGTCACACAGCACTAGTCAGCCTCAGCTGGGAATTTCGCTGCCTTTCTCTGCTCAGGAGCCACTGCCTGGAGAAGACAAATGCGGACGGGATAGCAGAGGCTGCCTCCTTCACCCTCCCACTCCCTCCTCTACCCCACAGCCCCATTTGAGAGACATAATCACAGAATCGCTTGGTTGGAAAAGACCTTTGAGATCATCGAGTCCAACTATACCTGTCCACCACTAAACTACATCTCTGAGCAACTCATCTGCCCGTCTTTTAAACGCCTCCAGGGATGGGGACTCAACCGCCTCCCTGGACAGCTGTGCCAGTGCCTGACAATCCTTTCGGGGAAGAAATATTTCCCGGTGTCCAACCTGAACCTCCCCTAGTGCAACTTGAGGCCATTCCTTCTTGTCCTGTCTCTTGGGAGAAGAGACCAGCACCCACCTCGCTACAAGACAGTAAGGAACCCACAGAGATCCCGTCACAGAGCAGCAGGGAGGGAAAATTATAGAATCATAGAACGGTTTGAGTTGGAAGGAACCTTAAAGCCCATCCAGTTCCAAACCCCTACCATGGGCAGGGACACCTCCCACCAGACCAGGCTGCTCCAGGCCACATCCAACCTGGCCTTGAGCACCTCCAGGGAAGGGACATCACACACGGCCCCTGCCTGCTGGGGTGGGAAGCTGTCAGAGCCCAGATGGAGCTCGGAGATGGCTCCGAGGAGGAGGCAGCAGCGTGGGATGCTGGAGCATCCATCCCTGCGCGCCCTCTGCAGAGGGAGCCGGAGCTCCCGCCGGGGCTGGGGCTGAGAAGCATGGAGGGATCTCTGCAGGCGCTTCTCACCTTCATCCCCGTCCCCCAGCTGCTCGGCGATCTTGGCGTAGTCAGAGCCCCCCACCACACCGATGAGGACCCTCTCCCGCAGCTCCCGCAGGAACGCGTCCACCTCGGGCTCGATTTTCTGCGGAGGAAGGAGCCGCAGGTGAGCCTGCAGCAGCCGGCACCGGCTCCCCGGGCCCCGCTGCCCCCCGCCCTGGTACCTGCCGAGCCGGGGTCAGGGTTCCGTCCACGTCGAAAAGGCAGAGCACTCGTGCCCGCTGTGCTGCCGCCGCCGCCATCGCCGCGGCCTCTGCGGGGGGCGGGGCCTCGGGGACACCCGCCCCGGGGGGCGGGGAGCGGGCATGGGGGACCCGTCTGGGAGCCATCTCGCCTCATGGCGGCCTTCCACTACCTGAAGGGGCTATAGGAAAGCTAGGGAGGGACTTTTTATAACGGCAAGGAGTGATAGGACAAGGGGGACGGCTTTAAATTGGAAGGGGGAAGATTTAGATCAGATATGAGGAAGAAATTCTTCACGCTGAGAATGGTGAGGCGCTGGCACAGGTTGCCCAGGGAAGGTGTGGGTGACCCCTCCCTGGAGGTGTTCAGGGCCAGGTTGGATGTGGCCTTGAGCAGCCTGGTCTGGTGGGAGGTGTCCCTGCCCTTGGCAGAGGGGTTGGAACTGGATGGGCTTTAAGGTTCCTTCCAACCCAAACCATTCCATGATTTGCATTTGCTGTTGTTACTGCAGTGCCCCCCTGCGTTTAGGGGCTGGGGGGCTGCATGGAACTACCTGGCAAGCTCAGCTCCTCGGGGCAGGGGGATGTGTCTGTCTGTGTCCTAGGGAGGGGCACAGGAGCAGCTTTCACCACATCCATCCCTGTGCCTCAGCTTGCATTTCTAATAGGATGCTGTTCACAGCCAGCAGCTGAACATGAGCCAGCAGTGTGCCCAGGTGTGCCCAGGCCTCCTGGCCTGTATCACGAATGGTGCGGCCGGCAGGAGCAGGGAAGTCATCCTTCCCCTGTACTCGACATTGGTGAGGCCGCACCTCGAATCCTGTGTGCAGTTTTGGGCCCCTCACTACAGGAAGGACGCTGAGGTGCTGGAGCGTGTCCAGAGAAGGGCAACAAAGCTGGTGAAGGGGCTGGAGAGCAAGTGCTGTGAGGAGCAGCTGAGGGAACTGAGGTTGTTTAGCGCGGAGAAGAGAAGGCTGAGGGGAGACCTTACTGCTGTCTACAGCTACCTGAAATGAGGTTGTAGCGGGGTGGGTGCTGGTCTAGTCTTCCAAGTGACAGGACGAGAGGAAATGGGCTCAAGTTGTACCGGGGGGTTTCAGACTAGACATCAGGAAAAATTTCTTCACCATAAGGGTTGTCAGGCACTGGCACAGCTACCCAGGGGGTGGTGGAGTCACCATCCCTGGAGATGTTTAAAAGGCAGGTAGACGAGGTGCTCAGAGATGTGGTTTAGTAGTAGACAGGTATAGTTGTACTCGATGATCTCAAAGGTCTTTTCCAACCAGACGGTTCTATGATTCACTGGAGAACCACAGTTTTCACTCTCCACCCCTCTGCACAAAGCCAAATCTATTTATTGCAGTAACTTTTGCTTTGACCTCCTTAGCAAGTACCCTGCAAGTCATTTAGGGTTTAATCGCACCATCTGGCCAGATCTTTCTGTATTACACTGTAATTGTGTACAGCCTGTCTGGCTACTTTCTCCCACAATGCTTCCTGAATTATCTTCCAACATCAAAATTACTACGTGGAATATTCGATGCTTTTTGCTCAGCTGTTAGCTTGGCTTCTCTCCCGGGATGGTGCTCAGTGTGCTGAGATCGGCTGGAGTTGGGGGCAGGGTTTTTTATGGTCTGATTGTTTTTTTCTTGGTATTATTTGCTTCCAGGACATTGTGCAACCCCTTTGCCTAGTTTTCTGCCAGATTCCTCTCAAAATGAAGCATTCAAGTGGCTTCACAGATTCTGGTTCATTGCTTTAGTGTTTTAATTTTCCTGCTCCCACTTCATGAGAGAGGAATGTACAGAAACAATGTTAATAATTTACCTTTGTGCCATTGCCTTGGAAAAGGTTTATCAAAACGTCCTGAGTTAATTCCTAGGGAAGGCATTCATTGTGTGCACTAGTTAATGTCACCAGAAGTCACACTGTTTCTGTGAGTTGCCTTCATAACACAGTGAGCCGGGCAGTTTTGGGTAGGTTTTACAAGTGATATTTGCTGTGGCATTGATGTTCCTGAAAAATCATAGCCTCTGGGGCCTTCTGGATCAGATCCTGGTTATGAGCTCCCACCTCTAGAAAGCTGGACTCTTGCCTCAGATGCATGGAAGCTCTCACAAGTTTCTCAGCACCCAGCTGCTTAGGATGCAATTGGATGCTGAATGTTTAGTTCAATTTAGGGTTATGTTTACTGAGCTTGTCTAGGTGTGATTACATATATCCCTCATCAGTTTATGTGTGGATGCTTATTCCAGAATATGAATACTTCAAAGTGCATCTACCATGGCATGCTGAAGAGGGACTAGAGATGCCTTCATGGATTTGGGGTTCTTGATCAGAAGGCTGGAGTACCTGCTCTATGAGTTGGGATTGTTCAGCCTGGAGAAGGCCCCAGGGAGACCTTATAGCAGCTTTCCAGTACTTAAAAGAGGCTATAGGAAAGCTGGGGAGGGGCTCTTTATCAGGGAGTGCAGGGAAAAGACAAGAATAGCAGGGTTGGATGAGGCTTTGAGCAACCTGATCCAGTCGGAGGTGGCCCTGCTCATGGCAGGGGAGTTGGAAGATCATTAAAGGTCCATTCTATGATTCTGTGACTCCCAGAAGCCAAAGAGCTGTGTGCTAATGTCCAGGACTCTCAAAAGACAGTCATGATGGTGAACTCGGAGGGGGGGGGGGGAGGGGGAGGGATTGGTCATAAATGCAAGCCTTTATTTTTCATAAGCCGTGGGCACGGTACAAGGATGAGACTTCCCACATCTGGGCAGAAGAGGAAAACCAGCCAGCTCACTCCTGTTACAGCCCATTTGTTCTACTGGTGCGCAGTTCTTGTTGTAGTCCAGGCTGCCCTATGGACTTGGCTCCTTGTTGCTCCTGCCTGCAGCTTTCTTGTCTGAGAGAGACTTTCCTCCTTGCCTCTTATATCAACGTGACTCTCAGGACATCCCAAAAGCAGAAGCTGCTCTCCTGGGCATCAGGTACATCCCTGCACTGCAAGGCAGCAGTGCCACCTCGGGGCACTTCCCAGAGTTGGGAATTCTGCTAAAATAGGGTCAGCTTTCACATTTCTGCACTCTCACAAACGGTACCATTTGATTTATGCTGCCAGGAGAGCCTTCCAAACCTTGATCTATCTGCTGTGCTTTCTCCAGCATATCTTTGTCACACTGCTTTGAAACTTTTTTTCCCCCAAGTCTACAGGGTGTCAAGACACCTTTCTCAGCACTCTAGATGCCATTTGGTATCCACCAGTGAGGACTTGTGCCACCATGGTTTCCCCAAGCATATGAGTCTGCCTTTTGGTGAAGTGCATGGCAACGTTACAGCAGCGCTTGTTCCGTCATTGGGGTTAGCGCTGGGAACAGGGCCACTGCAGCTCTTTTGGTTATTTAATACTCTGTACTTAAACCACTCTTTGTACATTCCCTTGATTGCTGCTCAGATAGGCAGCAGCTGATGCCATGAATAAAGTCTGTTACTAGCAGGGGCAGATATTTTGTTTTTAAAAGGCAAGTGGCGATGAGCGCTGGCTCACACTCTGTCTAGGGCTTTCATTACGGTCGAGGTTTTTCTTTCATACATGTCCCCAAGTATTTCACATGAGGCTAGAACTGGTTCTTGTTAGCAAACCAGCATCACATCTGAATAACACAGCCCAATATAAGCACAATTGTGGATCTGTGTTCAAGCCCCCTTCTGTTACCAGTCCTCTTCTGTATTGCACCGATACAGACTTGTACAAACAGCAACTGTGTGGTTTATCATTTGGATACCATCAATAAACATTAAAAAGGCTGAACCAAGCAGAATTCATTTCTTCCCCAGAGCTAGGTATTTCCCCTTACAACCCCATCAGCAGAGGCATGATGGGCAGTGCTACATCATCTTCACCACTACCCTCTCTGCAGCTCTAGAGAAACCTAAACATGAAGTTTGCTTCTTAAAGCTAATTTTTTTTCCTTTTGAAAGTAGTAAAATTAAGATACTTGGGAAAAGCTTAGAGCCTTTTCCAATGATTAAGCTGTGTTTGGCTCCCCGTTCAACAGCAGACACTAGATATTGCATTCCTGCACACTTAGATGGGCAAGGGCCGTACAAAACCCATGCTGACAGAACATCAACTGCCCAGCCCTCATTCACCTCATCCAAGCTGTGTGAAGTCTCAAGACAGGGTCTTTATAAGATACCATGGTTCTTAGAGAAGAAAGTTTCCCCAGACCTAAATAAGAACATTGTCTGTGACCCGTTTCAGCCAAGGGCAGTAGCCACCTCTGCTTCCAGTGGTGGCAGATGGTGCAAATTGCTGGGACCGTTTCTCATCTTGCACTTTCCAGCTGGGACCAGAGTAAAGAAGACAACTTCTGGCCAGCTGCCTTTGCTGAGCAGCTGTGTGGACACATCCATTCAAACAGGGAACTCTGCTGTATTTCTTTTTATTGTAATAGAAAAAAAAAAAATCACAATCAAAACATCACTTTCTGCCTAACGACATCATTAACTTTTTTTGAAATGGCACAGGGGTAGCCCAGCAATACAAAACAGGATAATAAGGGTGGGCAAAAGGGTTCTGTTCCCTTTCAGTTCAGCTTCCCTGCTCCTTTGTCAATCAGCTGGCTCAAGTTCATCACCTATATACACTTCCATACACTTTTCAGTCTAGTTTATCCCTCTGAGTGGAACACTGAGGGCACAGCCCTACAATTTACACAGAACAGTCTTTGGAGAAATGGGTTTCCTAAGAGCCCTACAGGGGTCTTGTTACCCAGTAAGACCAAGCAAATGGGATTCTCTTCTACAGTACTTTTGCCACAAAACACAGGGTAGCTCCAGAGCCCAGGAGACCCTCCAGGAGCTCCCTGGCTATTGCAAACAGTATATGGCTGACTGGAATTCAACCGAGTGATCTTCAAGCAGCAGCATTATCTCTACAGAGGGGCTGCTCAGGAGGGAACAAGGCAGATCACAAAATGCATGAGGTGAACCTTTTCCTTTTCTTTCCTGCCTCCTGAGAGGATGTATAAAGTCCTGAAATAGGCAGCCAAGCAGAAACCAGGCTCAGGACCTCTATAAAGTGGTGGACGTACAGGTGATATCGTCATTGTGTAAGAGCCTGGGGCAGAAACTGTGGCACCAGTGCTCCCACTGCAGACAGCTGTGCATGAAGCAAAAGCTTGCTGAAAGACAAGCATCCATGCTGCTTGTGGGTACCAAACTAGCATACCTAGATTTGTATCAGCTTGAGTATATCTGTTCAAACTGAGGAAACTCCAAGATCCCTAACGTGCTATGGCATTTTGTGGCACAGTCATGTGTGTATTAAGATGAGAAAGTGGTTACTCTTCACAGAATAGGTATGGGAAAAGACTGGAGGGAATATACATACTAAACAGGCAAACTAAGCTATGGCTTAGCAGAAAACAAACACCAATCCTTCCTCCAGGAGTGCCAAAAGGCATCAATAAATGATTTATTATAGAATACCTTCTGCAAACAGGGCATTTTGATGGGCAAAGACTGAAAGCTTTTGTATAAGCTGATCTGTACCAACTGCTACAGTTGTCTCTAAGTCCAGTCCATCAAATGAAATGCTTATGGAGACGCTGATGGCACAAGCAGAGAATGATAAGGAGAAAAAATCTGGGCTGCAAGGGCCAATGCTGTGCACTGTGAGCAGGTACACACAAAACTGTAAAATGGACCGGCAGTATCCTCATTCCACTCATGCAGTGACACCACAAGGTGCAGGGCAGCAGAATATTTGACAGTGACTAAACTGCAGTTTTCTTCCATTCCATCCCCTCAAAAATACGAACCATTATAGGGCACACTGAGTAACAGCATGGGAAAACTATTATTCTGGGAGGAAGAGCCCAGCAAAGGAAAGACATCTCCTTTAAGTATGCAGGAAGTTCTAAGTGCAGGAAATTTGAGATGTAGGACTGAACTTGCAGCAATACTTTTCACAACAAAGCACTGGACAAAGGACTATACATTTGCATAGATGCTTCTTCAGCAGCGTTTGGGACATGCAGTCCCCATTTATGGAGCATCAGCAATATTTTGGGGGTTGTCCGATGTCTTTCCTGTGTTCCTTCCTAAACGCAACTGCTACAAAATTGTTCAGGAAGATAGTGTTTATACATGCATGAAAAGAAATCAATGTGCCTGTTCTTTCATTGCCCTGATCTTTTTCCACTGCAAATAATTGCAAAGCTATAAGAACCTCAAACTAGAAGATGCAGTATTGACAAAATCTATTGTCAATCTAAGGACAGGACTGCTTCTGCATGTATCAATTGTTCCATTGAAAAGCTTGATTTTGCTCTTTCTCATTTTCTTTACATTTGGGGAGAACTACCACCTCTTTCTCTTACACTTAAGCAGAGTGCTCCCTGTGGCGTGCTTGACTGCTTTGGAAAGGATAGCAATACCAAATAAAGTTGGAACTCCTACTGTGCCTACAACTAGATATTGAAGGCAGAATTGGTCCACCTTATATTATTGTGCAGTTGCCATGCAATTTCTGCCTTTCTCTACTGTAACTCTGGCTTGGTAAGGAAAAAAAAATCCTAGCTCTTATGCAAAGGTACAGAGTTAACAAGGTTCTGTCTATCTGCTGATAAATCTACTCATGACAACAGGAAACATTTCAATTCATTTTACTTTCACCTGAAATTTGTTTCGATCACTTCTGCTCATCAGATTCTGTTCTTTCAGCTGGTTCTTTCTCATAACTCTCAGATGTAGCTCTTGGTAACCTTCAGTTCCAGCCTCCTTCCCATGCACAGTGAGTCCCATTGGAAGTTTCAACTTTTGAGTATGACACCGACACACAGTTCAGCTTGATCACCTTTCCCACACACCTGTGCCACCGCCAATGTTCTAACCAGATGAATTCAGTTTTTCCCCTGAGCAAACAATATAATGTCAATGAAATCTGCAGAAGACTAATCCTGGGACACCTTCACTGCATAAGCTACCAACACTTCCTTTGTCTTTTTGCTACAGACTTCAGTAAATATGCCCATAACATAGGCAGTGACAGGAGAAAGAGATGCAAGCCTGCAAGGGATTGCTAGGGCATTGCCTTATTTACTCCAAGTTGTGTAATTGGCCCTTGAATGCTCATGGAATGAATTCCCACTTACCAGCATGGGAGTTACTTAGAAAGTGTCAGCCTGCTCGGACAAGACAGCCTTTATAAATTAGTATAATACTATTAGAAATTATAGCAATCTTTTTGGTAGTATTGTCTTACATGCACCCTGATAAATCCTCTCCCCAAGAAATTTTAAAACTTGTCTTGTAACTTTTGTAGAGTTAATTCTGATGGGAAATTATAAAATAGAAATCTGGTAGATTCACGTTTAAAAAGGAAGAGGCCTGGTGAAGACTGGGCACATTGGGTCATTCCTGTTAGCTCTGTCCATTATGTCTGCTGAGGTTGTTTCCTCCGGGTGGCTGGATCTGGATGGAGTCCAGGAGGGGCCTTAAAGCTTGTCCAAAAGGTCTGAGAAGATAAAGAAATAAACATTTAAAATAGCTTACTTGGTGATCAGCTCTTCCCAATTACTACTGAAGCGCACTCACTTCCTAGACTGCAATCAGACCAACATTATAGAAGCAAATTTGAAGAACAGACTTCCGCTACAAACTAATTTAACCTATTAAAGACAATTTATTGTTCAATAACTAAGAATCTTAAACATGATTTTACACAAGCTGGTTCTGAATCCTAACATGCCCAGACTGCTAATGTGGTAATACTGTGTCTGAAACTAGCTTTTAATAATTCATTCTACTTAAGCGTGTGAACTAAATCCCTGTTATGCAACTGCAGTTCTCCATTAAGCACCACATCAGTATTAAAGACTGCTAGCAGAATAGCCTCTAGCTCCCTCATAGACAATGGTTCAACACTCACACAATAATTTCTGTTGCAACCTGTAGCACCTGGTTCATCTTTTCAATCTGACTCATTCTGATACAGACTTTGTCTGATTTTGAGAGATCTGAAGCGATAACAGCCCACGGTAGAAGACGTGTGTCCCTCAAGTAAATTGGTATACCATTGTTACGAGAAATAAACCTAAATGATGGAGCTCAAATTATCCCACTGGGATCATCACTAGCTGAGAGTTAAAAAAAAAAAATGTTGTGCTGGACTACCTGGCAGAAATTCATAATTTTCTCTTTTTCATATCCTTTTTCCACCCAGTTCTAGCTTTAAAACTGCAGCGTTAATTTTAAAATTACATCCCCCTTGTGCCTCTGTGTGCCTCTTCTGGAGCTGGAACCTCCACTGCAATTACAGTGCTTAAGAGTAAGAGAAGTGACCTTTAACAGACACTGGTTTCCTAAGAAAAAACCTTGAAGCATTTTCTGAAATTTTCTATGCTTGTCTGGTCACATATAAGAGACGATCACAAAATAACCAGTTTAAATTAAAGGCAGAATAACAATCTTCTCCTGTCTTCTTAGTAATGCCAGTGCCCATCAGCACTTGTTGTACAGTGTTGTAAGTAAAGCAAATAGCATCCTCTCCAATCTTATGCTGGTTCTCAGAGAGAGACGGCAGAAACTGGTACTGCTGGCTCTGTCGAAGGTTTAAGTGTTAGCAAGAAGCAATCCATTACAGAGAGGAGCAGCACGCGTACTCACGTGGAAAGAACTTCAGCTGGAAGGTCAGTGATGTAGGAAGGGATTTTTCTTCCTGTCAGGAACTGTGCTACTTCATTACTGAAGGTGTTGCAGTTATGTTCAAAGAGGTTATAAGACTCTCCTCTGTGCCCCAGGAAAAGAATTGAAATGCAAGAGGACAGACTCAACAATAAATCTCACAAGCAGAAAAACTTAGATCCCTATAGAGGAATATCTCCTTACATTAGCACTCTATTCCCCACAAAGAATTCTAAGGCAAATAGCTAAAATAGAGGCATCAATTCACCTTCAAATGCAATGACTCAGGGTGGAAAACAACATCTCTCTGCATTACTAACTTTATACAATGTTTTGGTTTTTTTTTTTGAGGATAAGTGAAGTCAGGTTTCTTCAATTAAAACCACAGGAAGAATAACGAGAAATCACAAGAATTATGAACACTGAAATATAGCCAGAGCACTAAATGCTACTGTTGCCTATTCTTGTGAGAAGTAGACTAGCCTCTTTAACAGTCAAGACCTTGGTTCTACTCATCTGAAAGTTGGCAGCTCTACTACGATGCTTCCCCGAAGACTCATGGGGCAAAGCACTATTTACTGAAATATTTCATACAGTGCCTTCATTTTCCCTTGTGATTCTCTCAAAGGCATTTTGGGCATTATTCCATTTTTACAAAAAACAGTGCGAAAAACTTTATGGCAGAGTGCTTTCCCAGCCCAGCTCAAGGCTTACACACCAGAGGGTTGCCTAGCTGGTAGCTCCTTCTGTGTCGGTGCATCAGTTCCAGTCTCATATTTGGAAAGTACTAAACAATACACTAAGCAGACAAAGCTTATGAGCAGGACTGATTTCATAATACCTTCCTCCATTCTCCACCCCTTCCCCTAAACTCTTTTTCTGTTACACAGATTCTATAGTACAAGCTACTACTTACCGGAACATAGATTCCCCCAAAGAAGAAAGATATTCCAGAAAAATTTCTTCTGTGACTTCAGTGTTCCCCAGGTCTACAACTGAGTCTGGGGGTCCAAGAAGTGTCCCTCCCTATAAAAATTAACAACGAGAAGACAATGTTAAATTCAGACAGGCTGAATTATTTCGAAGGACTCTGTTGAACACAGCTATTGTAGCTTGTCTGGGCACAAAAGGAGGAACTTTTGTTGTGTCTGTCAAGCAAAAGTCCCTACTGCCCTGCCCTGTTCTGCACTCAAGAGAATAAAAAGTAACCTGCAACTTACATTTCAGCTTGCATACTCGGTTCTTTGTGTTGAAAGCTCTAAGCTATGGCATTATTATGCTTTAGAACAACGTCCCATCAGTTTTGCCTTTCCAAGAACAGAAAGGTCTGACATAGCACATTGAATTTTATTTTAATCTTAAAAGGGACACCTTGGGTTGCCAGGTCTGCATATAAAACCTATCAATACAGAATGAGACAAGGCGTCACTGGCAATGCAGCTGCAGAAGGTATCTTGGATAGACTCTACCAGCAGAAGCAACCCCCAGCCTCTATTTAGTTGAGCTTAAACCCACTGTCCAAGCTGCCTTTCCCTCAGATGCCCTGAGCAATCATGGCAAGCAGCCACATCCGCCTGAATTCAGAAGCCTCTTGCTGTTCTTCTAACAGAGAATGACACAAGCAATTCTGATCAGGTAACCCTACCACAAAATTATCTTACCATAAGAATAAGTTTAACTTACAGGTGCACAGCTGGAGATTCCTCCACTGCCATAAAAGAACTCATCCTTATGGACTATTATGGAGGTGTGCCTGCCATAGGGAACAAAAACCGGGTGAAACAAAGGAAATATTTAACCTAGCACATAACTCACTGGTAAATGTATGTGCTCAAGGACATTACGAAGTGAATAACTAAAAGAAAAGGTCAATGTGTTTCTGTGAGTAGGAACAGGATCTGCTGGGACACGAATGGATATGGGAGCAACGATTATCCAGCCTACTGTAACTCTGTGAGTGGTTGGGAAAGAACAGGCTTAGCTAGGTGCCCAAGTATGAAGGAAATAGGAGGGGAGGAACATCCACACCAGCATAAGACCGCCATCAGCCTCTTTCAGTTAAAGGGTTGTGTGTGGTTACACAGAGAGACAGCGCTAGCTCTGCTACCACACTGACAGCAGTGCATGTCTGATAGAGACTGACTGAGAAGAAGCTCAGACACTCGCTTGAGATGGATCAATAGAGAGCAAAATGGATAGACAAGGGTTTGAGGGGTTGAGGGGGGGAGAAGGGAAGGATGTTTTGTAACTGAACGTAGCCACTACTCTTACATAGCAGAAACCCTGATCCTGTAATACCTTCTTCCCACCTACTCTTCTACTCTCATGTTTAATCATGACTGGAATTAGAAGACAAAGTGCTTGGGACAAGGACAACAGCCAACTCTTGGAATAAGTGCACTAAAACAGAATTACTACTACCAACATTTTTTTTTGTGGGATCCACTGAGCTTTGAACAGAGACATTTAACCAGCACCTGACTGCACATCATCTTACTGTCAATCTGTATCAGGAACAAAAAAATGCCTTGGTTTCTGTTCAGCACCAAAATATTCTTCAGATCTGAAGCACATATAATCTCATATTGAAAACAGTTCTTACAGCACACAGTGTTTAACACACATTATGCAATTTAAATCTAGTCACTTACCAGATGCCATCCAGCTGTTTCCCTGTATGCAGAGAAAAGAAGAGTTATAAGCAACGTATGTTCCAGATTTCAGCCTACTTTCTGTCAGTCACTTAGGAACTATGCTTATTATTTCACCATGACAGTAATACCAAAGATTTCATCCTGGAGTTCCTTCTAAAGAAACAGAATGTCTATTTTTCAAATGAACTACTGCGCCCACGCTACTACTTTACTTTTTTCTTCTTGCATGCAGAGGCGGCGATGCCATCCTATCCTGCCAGTTCTTACCTTTCTTGGGCTTCTGTCTACAGACTAAGAAAACAAACCTTTTCCTAAAATTAAAGTCTTCAGTCAGGACTAGGAGAGTTGAATTTTAAACTGATTTCATAATTGCAAGCAGTTAGCCAGCACAGAGTATCCAGTTTTCTTTTTCAGTAACCGATGAGAGATCAAACATGAACATAAGGTCTGAGGTGATCTCTATAATCTATTCCACAGCTTCCTCCTTCCCCTCCCTTCCCCTGCCCTTAAAAATTAACAGTATAAGTGGGAGTTGGGGTGGGGGGACAAGTGCAGGGTTGAAATTTATATAAGTGATAAAATTATGTGTTTTGTAGAACACAGCAGCAAAGACTTGCTTCAGGCACCACTAACCTGATATCATCATTGAGTCTTAGAGAAAAAGTCCCTTCCGAAATGCTTTTCCAGTTCCCTAGAAGTAGGAAATCTAAACCTCTCTGTTCATGGTAGGATTTTGTGATCAAACCTCTCTGTCACGAGCTGTTTCTGTTCAAGGCTGAATTATTTTATCCATCAGAACCTAAAGGCTTGGTCATTGGTATCGTACTCCTTTGTAAACTTGTAGGCAGCAACAGCATGCTATGACTTGATAACTCTCTAACTTTATTTTGCCAAACAAGGTGCATAACAACAAGAAAAGTGGATTTAGAACAGGGAAACTATGGGCATACCAACATTTGGTATTCTCCTGAGCCCAAGCAGCAGACTGAGTTCTCCTCTGCTGTAGCTTTTGCTTGCAGCATCTTCTGATCTTTTCAGTCAGCCTCCACTTAAAAGTGCTCTCTCCCAGCAGACCGATTTCCACACCGCTATCCTTTATATCCAAGCAGCACCTTTTCCAAGATGTTTTGCTGTTACAGTTTAACTTTCAGATACCAGAATGTGATGTCATGATCTGCTAAAGTTTTATCTGCAGGCTCCCCAGAGCTAGATAAAAACCACTTTAGACGTGATAAAAAAAGCCACCTATGAGAGGCACTGTGTTCTAGTAACAATTTGTTCAGAAAGCGCTGATGAGTTAACTTTTGGCCAACAGGCTTTGCTCTGGTTTAGATACTATCTGTTTGCATCACACCAGCCCTCAGGCCTCCCAAACCTGGCCCCAAAGCTACCTACAGACCTTCTCGCTTCCTGAATTCTGGAACATTATGTCTAGATATTATCCTTCTCCTTTAAATGCAGCCTTAGAGCTGTGGTCTTTTTGTCAACATTTTATTCAAATGCTTGTGATATTCAGGCTTTTCTTCACAATCTTGCAGGCCACTGCCTTCACTGACCTTAACTCAGGATTTGGCTGCATCCCTTATCATGCTGTCAGGCTTGCCTTGCCCTAGCAACTATTCCACCGGCCACCTTGCTTGGATTGCCACAGCTTATGATGCTGAGAGTGCACTGCGACTGCTTTTCAAAAGCTGGAATCAGATGCTCAGAATAAAAACAAATTATTCCACTCATTAAAAAGAAAAAAGCTTGGTAAAAATGAAGCTCAGCTCAGTTGCACTCCCCCGTTCTTCCTCCAAGATTCAAAAAGAGGAAGGAGAACACCACACACTGGGCCCCATTTACTGTTATCAGTGGCCTAAAGCTAGTAGTTTGACAAAGCAGAATTTCATTCCTCAGCCTCCAGGATATTGGCTTCTTTGCTGAAACTTTAGGGGTTACTCTTCTTCTGCTGGTGTCCACCTTCCTCTAAGATACCTGGTGCAGCAGCAGTGATGGGGTATATGGTCCCAGTTCCATGTGTCTTGTGGAAAGACATTCTCCAATTGTCCTTACTCAGATCAGTGCTGCAGCACAGGAAGGCACAGGCATTGCCTTTCCCTTTCTTTAGGCAGAGGGTCTTGGGGTATTTATCCCCTCCTAGTCCTCTGTCAGGGCTGCTTTGGTCTGTGAGTGCCAGGAGTGAATATGCTACTTCAAAGGAGCAGTAGTTCTTCACGAGTTCTTTCTCTTGGGCAAAACCAACTTTCTGTGATCACCAGAACTGGGTAAAGCAGAGGAACAAAACTGATGAGATAATCCCTCAAGAGTTCTGAGAAAAGGATGTTTATGTGTCCACATAAGGAATAAATAATCACATATTTTTTCCACTTGAGTATGAAGCAAAATAGGTACTGAGATAGGTACCTCCTTCAGACGAGGTTTGTGCAAGAGTGGAGCCAGGGAAAAGGCTGTTGTGACAATACAGACATGAGTCAAAGTGAGCACACACAGCTTTTAAGTAGGTGGACTGATCTGTCACTACCATGGATCACAGCCAGGCAGCAAGCATATACACCCGCAAACTGTCGCACAGAGACGTCGCCATGGAGTAGGATGAAGGCCAAAAGATAGTAGCAACGACGAGAGAAGCAGAGCAGTGTGTTACAAAACCTCAGGAGCATTCACTGCTCCTTTTGCATGTCCCATGCTGTTGTGCTCCTCAATCATCTGACCCTTGTTCCACACCTTCCTCATCAGAGCTTTCGCCTTGCAATGCTACAGTAGGCAGAAACAGTGACACTGCAGGCTCCTCAGCAACACACAAGGCAGGGTATAACACACTGTCCTGACTTTAGCAGCTGGCCTACAAGAGGCTCTACCACTTGGCTTTGCATAGTTAGTGTTCTGCATATCTGGTAATAAATTATTACACATTCGTTCACAACAAATCAGTGTTCTCCACCAGAAACTTGAACTTTATCCTTCAGGGCAGAGAAACAAACCGATTCAAAGGCAGCACAAGCTAGAATTTTATCTGCCCTTTTGTCTGCTAAATGGAAAAAGAACATCTTAATATTTACTTTCACACACATGTACACACACTTCTCCAGCAAACAATGATGAGAGGCTTTCCACAGAGTCACCACTTTGCTCCTAGATTCTGTTTGCAGAAAAAAAGAGTTATAGCAGTGCTGACAACATCACAAGGTGCTGCTGGGAACCTGCTGACACCTATTTGAAAAGATCATTGCAGCAACGGGCTTCTCTATCAAGATTGCAGCCAACAGCTCAGGGGAGGCGAGTCTTTTCCCCTGTTCAAGACTTGTGAGGCTGCATCTGGAGTTGCTGTGTCCACTTTTGCACCCCTCCCAGTACAAAAGATACAAAAGTCCAACTGCCAGCTCAACCCTATCGTGCCTGCTAAATCATGTCCTGAAGTGCCATGTCTACATGCTTTTTGAACACCTCCAGGGAAGGAGACTCCACCACTTCCCTGGGCGGCCTGTGCCAATGCCTGACCACTCTTTCGGTGAAGAAATTTTTCCTAATATCCAATCTAAACCTCTCCTGGTGCAACTCGAGGCCATTGGAGAGCATTTGAGAGAGCTGTTTTGTTCCGCCTCAGGAAGAGCAGGCCAAGCGTCCCTGTTGCTGTCTACAACCACCTAATTGGTATGGGGGAAAGGGAGCCTTGTTCTGCTCAGAGGTGCAGAGTAAAAAGCAACAGGAGCTAGCTAGAAAACGGGAAATTCCCAGCTCAGTAAGAGGAAAAAAATATTACCATGAAGGTGGTCAAACACTGGGGCAGGGGTCCAGAAAGCACGTGAGATTTCCATCCTTGGAGATATTCAGAACTCAGTTGCTCAGGGCCCTGAAGAATTTGCTCTTGATAGATCTACCTTGAGTAGGACCTCCAGAGGTCACTTTCCACTGAGGCAGTTCTCTGATGGTATGAACAAAATCCAAACAGAATTCAGGAAAGCAACTTTGCATTAAACTACACTCCAACCCTGGGGGCTCCTCTCTGGCTGCTACATGCGAAATCCGTAGCCGACAACAGGCAGCAACTGCCAGGGCAATGACAGAACAGCTCTTGGCAAGTGAAGCTGCCCATCTTCACAAGGCAGGTCTGTCTGAGGCTGCTCAGCAAGGTCAGTTTGTCCCAAGCACTGATTTGATGGTCTTCATGGAGCTGCTGACCTGCTATTTTTTGCTTGGCTCCTGCAAGACGCTAACCAGGCTGGCACTGTGGAGAACACATGCCAGATCCGCAGCACTGATGATGACAAGGCATCCAAGGCAGCTCTCCAGCCTGCTGCACACAAAATAAAATCCCTTTCTGCCACTGGTGGACCGTGCTTGGCAAGAGGCAGCTCAAGCCTCTCCAACAACAACACGGTTGGGAATCCCATGCCTAAGAAACCTGCCACTGTTGGCCACATGCACATCACCCAGAGACACCCAAGACCAAGAACTTTTGCTGTGCTGCTGCAGTTTCCTATGCTGCACAGCCAGCTGTTGTGATCTGAACTTCAAACTGACTGGCACAGGAATAAGTCAATGGCTACCAGCTTCTGAGGAACTTGGGCATCTCCCTTTCCTGCTGCTCAGCAAGAATCTCAATGCTGTTTGTCTGTTTCATTACGTATGAGGTTCTGTACAGACCTTTGTGGACACCCATCATTTTCCTCCTGAATTTTTTCCTCTGTTGGCGATCCTCCTATATGACTCTTCTTGCTCTTCTCTCAAACCCAGACATGGCCCAGGGCAGGAGACACCTCGCAAACACTGCCACTCCTGACATCTCATGTAAAGCAATTGGGGCAGCCTGCACTAAGATCTTAAGTCTTGCCTTCTGCTAAGCCTTGCCTACTGGATACAAAATACATTCCTCACAGTTTGATATACATACCAGTCCCAAAAATAAAGCCAAACAAGGGTTGGCACTGCTCTGTTTCCACAGCCAGCTGCCCAAGTGAGGATGTGAGTACAGTAATCATAGAAACAGAACGGTTTGGGTTGGAAGAGACCTTAAACCCATCCAGTTCCAACTTCCCTGCCATGGGCAGGGACACCTCCCACTGGATCCAGTTGCTTAAAGCTCCATCCAGCCTGGCCTTGAACACCTCCAGGGATGGGGCATCTACTGCTTCTTTGTGCCAGAGCCTCTCCACCCTCACAGGAAAATAAATAAATGTCCTAATATATAATCTAAGTCTCCGCTCTTTGAGCTTCAAACTGTTCACCCTCATCCTATCCCTACGCTCCCTGATAAAAGAGCTCCTCCTTGTCTTTCCGGTAGCCCCTTCAGGTACTGGAAGACTGCTATAAGGTCTCCCCAGAGCCTTCTCTCCTCTAGGCTGGACAACCCCAAGTCTCTTAGCATTGCTAAAGCAGTGCTAAGGCACAAGTTGTATCCAGGCCTTGCAGCAACACAACACTTTCCAATAAAGCTGTTCCTGGTAGCACTGTCCGGCTTTAAAAAAAAAAAAAAAAAAAAAGAGCGAGAGAAGGTCAAGTTTACCAGGGAGCCTCCCCAAGTAATCCTACACAGCAATAGAGCTTATGTCCTGTAGTGATTTCAGCAGCAGTCTAGAGGAAGGGACTGCAAATACCATCTGGGATACTAGCAGACATCATTGCCTTTCATGCTCCTCCTCTCCTTGCCACAACACCCCAAACCCCCACAGCACGCTGCAATGTGAGCAGAGCTATATACTGGTACTGCCGCCAAAGCCAACATGTTTACTCATAACCTGAGGCTGTCTATAACTGCCTAGAAGAGTCTGATTCCCCAGTAATTTCTGTTTGATCTCCAAAAGCCTTTAAATTGCAGGGCATTACCCTCCACTCAATACCTACAGCAAAGCTAATCCAAATGATGCAGATGCATATAATGCAGGAATGTCCTAATGGAATGATAGCCTTTTTGGGCACCCGCTCCTCATCCAGGTAAAAGAGGAAAAGAGTAGACGCCTAGAGAGTTTAAATACTTCAAGGGACAGAGGGCTGTTGAGCAGGAAAGGGCATTGCAAATTTAGATGTACAAAATCATACAACGATTAAGTGCCCATGGTCAAGTTGCCGGGTATCAGGTGTCCCAGAGCGACTGCCTGTGTGCAAGCTCAGCCTGGAGTAAATGTGACGCAATTCAACTTAATTTGATCTGCATCCATTAGGAACCAATGGAAGCCAAGCTACCTAGCGTTTGTCAGATACCAGAAACATAGTCATGAAAATTACTGCATTACATCTGCAAGCACTTAGGGTGACAGCTTGTCAGTCATTGGAAACCTGATCACATACCTGATCTTTTAAGGTTTTTTTCCTGGCTTTTTCCTGAAAATACTAGAACTCAGCCGGGGATGCCAATTCAGCATAGATCTGTGTGTTCAAAAATCTCAAAGATTCCAGTTGTTTGAATGAGGCAGAGTATCATCTGGCAAGCAAACAAGTTTTCTTTATTTGCTGTTATTTTCCTTTATAACATTAATAGCTTGAATATTTTCATGAGCCAGAAATCTATGAGAAAACTACAACATTCAAACGCATTAAACAATTCCAGGACCCTCAGCTTAGTCACAGGAAAGTGGAGAATGAAGTAGTTAGATTTGTTTGTTGCACAGCTGATCCGGGGAGATTGTCATTGTTTGGATACGAAGGTATTTTGATAGAAGCAAGCAAGCCTGAATAATTTTAGAATATAATCAAATGGGATTACTTTCAGGCTTGGATTTATCTGAAAGGCCAAGCAGAGGGGGGATTAGATGCTCACCAATCTATTTTACTGGTACAGTTGATTTGCTGATCTTGAGGGCCACACAATGTGGTTTATTCCTGTGCATTTTAAATATCAAATGAAAGTGGTGTTTGTATATTAATCGAAATTCTTAGACTGAAGGGCAGAAGAGTTCTGAGATATAAAAGCACTACATAGGGAGATGGGCACTTAGTTTACCCCCTTCAGAGCTTAGGCCATCCATCCCTCAGCCCAAGAAAAACTTCTGCTCCTGAGCTGTAAAATTAAGAAATAATAGGAAGCTTCGTATTTTTAACAACATATCCATGCTCTGCAATAGACATGCAAGCCCCAGAAGACCCTAAGAGACCAATTCTGTGGAATCAGAAGCAATGTAACATGGTCAACCATCACGGGTATTTCTAGCAGTCATTGCTTTGCATATTGCTGCAATCTCCTTAGGCCAATCCATTAAGATTCCTGTCCTTTTTGAATTGAAAATTATCCTAATTAATCAAGTAGTTTCTCCTATGTGCTACCGAGCGTACTCAACTGAAGCAAAAGAAACTAACAGAGTGGGAGGAGCCTGCTTCTCCTTGAGGTGCCTAGAGAGACCAAGAAGTAGGCTAGATTGGGGGACGGCAATACAATGCTCTGGAGCAAGGCTGAGGGAATCTCATGCTGCGGCAATGCAAAACTCTTCAAAATGGGTAGAGGAGAGGCACAGTAATGCACTGTGCCTGGGGAAAAAAAAGGACAAAGCAGAAGGTATCTCCTTTTGACAATTGCCTTTTGTTCTGATTCCTTCTGGGCTGTTAAGTCCCTCGAAATGAACGCACCACTTAAAAATTTCAACCAGCACATAGAATCATAGAACAATTTGGGTTGGAAGGGACCTTAAAGCCCATCCAATTCCAACCCCCCTGCCATAGGCAGGGACACCTCCCACCACGCCAGGCTGCTCAAGGCCCCATCCAACCTGGCCTTGAACATCTCCATGGAGGGGGCATCCACAGCTTCCCTGGGCAACCTGTGCCAGTGCCTCACCACCCACACAGGAAAAAATGTCTTCTTAATAGCTCATCTAAATCTCCCTTCTTTCCGCTTAAAACCATTACTCCTCACCCTATTCCTGCACTCCCTGATAAAGAGCCCCTCCCCAGCTTTCCTGTAGCCCCATTTAAGTACTGGAAGGCTGCTATGAGGTCTCCCTGAAACCTTCTCTTCGCCAGGCTGAAAAACTCCAACTCAGCCTGTCCTCACAGGGGACATACTCCCAGTCAACTCATCGCTAATTTATCCTACACTGAACCAAAGTTGCTGTGGTAAAGTAAGCTCCTGCTCATTCTGTGCATCACATGAGCAATAACCTCAGTTACAGGACAGAGAACTTTGAGAGCTGCAAGACATTTTTCTTTAAGCCTGTGATGCAACAGGATATTAATCTTCCTAAAAGATTTATCTGCCTTTGGACATCTACTTCAAAATCACCACTGCAAGCTGAACTATGCTGTCCTCCTCTCCACAAAATCAGGTGGATTAAGGTTTTTGTCTTGAAAACAGAAATCTCGTTGCATTCAGGTTAACATTTATTATTATTAGATCGTGTAGTTGGATGGATAAAATTAGTCTCATGGACTGAGAATGGGGGAGAGAGTGTGAACAGCACCTATAGAGAAGAGGCATACATAGCAGCAACAATAATTAAACATGCTGTTTCTGGTATCAAAGGCAACTGAACTACAGTATTTGGTCATGTGCACTTTAGTACAGAAATATTCATTGAAAAATTACAGTAAAGTCACATAAAAGCGATAAGAACTAAAGTATTCTGGGTAGCATAAGAGTAAACTTGCCATGAGAAGTGAAGGCGTGCCCAAGAGGCACGACTAAGTCACTTTAAAGCCTGTTATGAACAGTGCTGTCTAGCTCTGCCTTCCAGGCTTATGATGCAATAACAACAGAGAGAACCGATTCTGAAAAAGTTAGGATGAGGCTTAGTAGTGACAGCTGATCCTTGAACACTCTATTGACATAATCCAAAATGCCTCTGGATCCTATTAGCACTATTGAAGACACCATGTGATGATGCTCTCGCGATGGTCAGCCCCATAAGAAGGGATTCATCCCCTTCTGGCAGGGGGATCTGAACTTCTGTTTTCAAGTATGCTAGGAATTGATTTTAGCACAATCAATTACTGGATTTGTTTCTTCTCTCTCAAACGTGTGTATTTCAATACGGGCAATGTTACAGAATTATCACTCAGAGCAAAGGCATTGTTTCAATCAAACTCGCCACCTTCGGAAAGAATATCATAAGCAGAGATGACCAACGTTTAGCACTAAATCATCTAGGGAATCCTTCCCTCTTCAATTTCCATGATTTTGCCTGATGTTTACGGTACATGAACCTCACAAAAAAAATGCGCCAGTACCTGACAACCCTTTCAGTGAAGGAATGTGTTCTAGTATCCAATCTAAACCTCCCTTGGTGCAACTTGAGGCTGTTTCCTCTCATCCTATCACTTGGTTACTTGGGAGAAGAGATCATCTCCCACCTCCCTCCAATCTCCTTTCAGGGAACTGTAGAGGGCAATAAGGTCTCTCCTCAGCCTCCTTTTCTCTAGGCTAAACAACCCCTGTATGGAAGTAGCAGCAGCTTTTGTTGTTCAAGGAAAAAAAAAAGCTGTGTACATGAGGCAAGAGGAGCATTCTCTCCATCATTTTGGTCTTGGAAGGTTTCTAAAATACTCTGGAGGTATTACAGAGCTGAGCGTAAAAGCACAGAAGATACTCAACTTGAAGGAAAAAAAAAAAAAAAGGAACAAACAATGATTTGTTTTACAGGCCATCCAGTCACTGGATCCACGTAATCCCAACTATTCTGCAGTTTGCATTGTCACTGTGACCACGCAGGCCTAGTTGGCCCTGCTCCATGAACACATCTGAGCTCAGCTGGTTACCAGGCAGTGCTAGCAAGCAACGCTTCCTGCACTGCCGAGAGAGGCATTCAGGTTTAGAAATTCAGCACCAAACTGTATCGCAAGCACAAAGTTTGTAAGTAGTTTGGACAGCATAAAAAGCACCAAAATGAAGTCATGGACTACACGGTATTTATGTGGAAATTTAGAAAGCTACAAGATCCCAAGATCGATTTTGCAGGTAAGAAGAGTGCTAACAAGGCTTTGCTTGATCTGTGTGAAGATTGGTGTAGAGATACACATAGTGACAACCTGTTTCTGTTCATGTCTTTGCCTGGACCAACACTTACAGGTTAAAACCTGCTCATGTGAAACACAGGTAAATCATGCACACATGGAATCTGTACCTTAAAATTTGTAACTCTTAGCACAGATAAAACATGGCTATTGTGAACTAATAGGTGAAAATCTGCTTCCCTGAGAGCTACAACAGAAGCAACTCTGACCACAAGAAGTTTTGAGGTTATCCAGCGCGGGAAACACCTATCCTAAAGCTGCTGTTGCTGTCAGGCTAACGGAGCACATCACATCCAATCTCTATAATATTTTCTTCTCAATTTCTTTGACGTGTATGAAACTTCATGCTGCTAATTATTTGGACTTTCAGCTTAAGCTTGCAGGAAAGCACAGAATCTCCTCGTAGGATGGCTGAGGAAAAGGGAATGCCAACAAACTGTAAGACAAGATTACACAGAGCCATCTGTTCTGACACTGAGTCTATTGGGAAGTCTCATCTCACACAGCCTCCTGGTCTGAGAAGGGCCAGAGTCTACACATAACAGGTATAAACCACTCTCTCGCTGTGTTCCTAATCCATGCTTCCAAAACTATAGAATCATAGAATTGCTAAGGTTGGAAAAGACCTCTAAGATCATCCAGTCCAACCACCAGCCAAACACTACCATGCTTACTAAATAACGGCCCAAAGGGCCACATCTGCATGTTTTTTGAACACTTACAGGGATGGTGACTCCACCATTTCCCTGCGCAGCCCGTTCCAGTGCTTCACCACTCTTTCAGTTATGAAAATTTTCCTGATATCCAATCTAAACCTCCCCTGGCGCAATTTGAGGCCATTTCCTCTCATTCTATTGCTTGTTACTGGGAGAAGAGACCAGCATCCACCTCACTACAACCTCCTTTCATGTGGATGTAGAGAGCGGTAAGGTCTCTCCTCGATCTCCTCTTCTCCAGACTAAACAACCCCAGTTTCCTCAGCTGCTGCCGCTTATAAGACTTGTGCTCCAGACCCTTCACCAGCCTCATTACCCTTGTCTGGACACACTCCAGCAGCTCAGGCAAAACCTAAGTTTCCTTCACATGCCTGGTCTGAGGCTCAGTTGGAAAAAACATGTGCTGGCTAAGACACCCAACAAAATTTCACAAGATCTCTAGAAGAAGCAGGTGGGTAGGGGAACATTACACGCTGTGCAGTGCCCAACCCAGCCTCACCACAACAGGGAACTAGTTGAACTCAACAACCTCGGGAACAGCAGGCGGCTTTCCTCTAGTTCAGCTCAAATGTCAGAACAGCTGAATGTGTGGAATGGAGTTTTCCCTTGCTTCAGGGGCTAAGTAGTATGGAATCATAGAATGCTTTGGGTTGGAAAGGATCTTTACAGGCCATGTGGCCCAACCGCCCTGCAGGAGCAGGAACATCTTTGTGGTTCAGAGTCTCATCCAACCTGACCTTGAATGTTTCCAGGGATGGGGCCTCCACCACCTCTCTAGGCAACCAGCACTTAGCACTTACCCTTTAGTGAATAATGCAAAAGTAGGACCCTGCTCCCTGGGAGCTGCCTCACCAGCACAGCTTGCCCTGCTGAGCACGGAGACAGGGATGCCACAACCAAATGCCACTCTGTTTCTACCACTCAGCCCCGCACATTCCCAATCCGTGCCCCAGTCACTGCCACAGCCCTCAGGGAGCCCTTTCCTGGCAGGAAAGGGAAAGCCAGCCCCAGGGCTGATCACAGAATCATAGAACGGTTTGGGTTGGAAGGAACCTTAAAGCCCATCCAGATCCAACCCCCTGCCATGGGCAGAGTCACCTCCCACCAGCCCAGGCTGCCCAAGGCCACATCCAACCTGGTCTTGAGCACTTCCAGGCAGGGGGCATCCACAGCCTCCCTGGGCAACCTGTGCCAGTGCCTCACCACCCTCACAGTGAAGAATTTCCTCCTAATGTCTGACCTAAATCTTCCCCCTTTTGATTTCAAGCCATTCCCCCTCATCCTGTCACTCCTTGGGCTTGTAAAAAGTCCTTCCCCAGCTTTCATGCAATTACACCCCACTACCGCGGGCAGGCACACTCCCACCAGACCACTGATGTAGTGGGGGTTGAATTCGGAGCCGCTTCCCGATGCGGCGGGGAACCAGGAGTCCCCGGGATAGCCGGTGCCGGTGTTCCCGCTGTGCTCTTACCCAACATGAGCGGGCTGAGGCGCCGGGCCATGCCCTTGGACAGGTCGTACACATAGAGCTTCACGGGGTGCAGCGCCAGCGGCTCCTCCATGGCGGCGCGGAATCACCGGGACCCGCGGCAGACGCGGGCTCGCCCGTCCGGTGAGCGCGGGGCGAGGGGAAACGGCAGCCCCAGTGATGCCGCCTGTCCCGCGTGCGGCGGCGCCAGCTGCGAGGTGACAGAACGGGACAGAACAGAAGGTGCGACACCGCCCCGCGCACGCGCGACAGCCAAGACCGAGCGCGCCGTTACTGCGCCCTGCGGCGGCACTTCCGGCTGCGGCGCGGGCGGGGCTGCGGGAGACCCCTCCCATTGGCTGGGGAAATGAGGAGGGGGGGGGGGGGGGGCTGGGTGAAGTCAGTCTGCCATTGGCTGGATAGCGAGGGGCGGGAGTGAAGTCGCTCTGCCATTGGCTGAGGAGCCGGCCGGGGCTAGGGGGACGGGAGGGAGAATTCCCCTGCCATTGGCTTGGGAGCTAGGAGGTGGGTGGTGGAGGAAAGTCCTTCTGCCATTGGCCGGGAGCTAGAGGCGGGGGCGGGGCTAGGGGAAGTCCCCCTCCCATTGGCTGGAGAGCGGGCTGGGTCTGGCGGGTGGGGGAGTCCCTCTACTGAAGAATGGAGGGAGGGGCTGAGGCCATTCACTCTGCCATTGGCTGGGAAGCGGGACTGTGGGGGGAAGTCCCCTTCCCATTGGCTGAGCCGCGAGAGGCCGAGGAGGGGCTGAGGGGAAGCACCCCCTTCCATTGGTTGATGCTCGGCACCTCCTGCGAGCCCGCATCAGGGCTGGCAGAGCTCCCGCCTCCTTCTCCGGACTATAGCCAATCCTTGTGGAGAGGAGGCGGGTCTCCCCACGCTGATTGGTCAATGTTACCCCGGGGCGATGATTAGCAGGGGGCAGCACGCGGCGATTGGCTGATGCAGGCGTGCGTGGGCGGGGCTGGGCGGTGCGAGTGGTGCGGGTCTTGGGAGCCATGTCGGAATGGGGGTCCTATTACCGGGGCGAGGGGCCCGGGGAGGCGGAGGAGGAGGACGAGGAGCAGCAGGAGGTGGAGGCCGCGGAGGCGGCCGGTAAGGGCCAAGTACCCCCTGTGTTGCGAGTGCAGCCGTCGAGTCTCAGAACTCACTGCTAAAAGTGGTCCCTCTCCCCTGTTTCCACAGGGACCTCCGGGTTCTCCGGCCGCGACAGCCTCGTCTTCCTGGTGGATGGCTCCAAGGCCATGTTCGAGTGCGGCGAGGGAGAGATGACACCCTTCGACATGACCCTCCAGGTGAGCCTGCCTCCCACCCCCGGCTGTTCTGGCACAAGAAGTCGTCGCTGTTTCAAGCGTGGAGTATTTTGATTTAAGCTAAAGCAGAGTTAAGTTCCGTCTAAGTAACTGTATTTTTGAAAGTGAGACAGAGTCACCTTTTGACAACATGTTCTCTTGGCAGCATATTTTTTTCAAACAGTGTTTTCCCAGACACTGTTCAGAGAGAAATGATAAAGCCTTGTGTTCAGTTTGGTCTGTGCTGAACAGATGTGTCTTCTCTAATCAGCTCTTTGCAAGCTTTCCCTGTCTCAAATGCAAGGTCAGACAGAGTTGGCTCCAAAGCTCCAATGAGCAGAGATTTGGCTGTTGTGATGTTCATAATAACACTAAAATCAGTCCTAGGAAAGTAATGTGTGTAAAATTGCTGGGAGAATTTATCCACGTGCATGTAAGAGGGAAATACTTTCTGTCCCGGCTCTTGTCTTGTTACGCTTGGTTGATAGAAATCATTCCCTCACGCATCCATTGGTGAAATAAAGGATGATGCTTTCTGGAACTCCAAAATGAGTCTTAGAGAGTTTATTTGCCAGCATATTTCGCCCACTGGGAATCTCCAGCAGCTCGAATCCTGTGGTTTTGCAGTTGCTGGTTGATGAGAAGCTTGGCATATGTACTCGCAGCCCAGAAGGCCAACAATGGGCTGCATTATAAGAAGCGTGGCCAGCAGGGTGATGGAGGGGATTCTTCCCCTCTACTCTGCTCTAGTGAGACCTCACCTGGAGTGCTGTGTGCAGTTTTGGAGTCCTCAGCACCAGAACGAGTTGGATCTGTTAGAGGACCCACGAAGATGCTCAGAGGGCTGTGGCACCTCCTATACGAGGACAGGCTGAGAGACTTGAGGTTGTTAAGCCTAGAGAAGAGAAGGCTCTAGGGACATCTTATAGCAGCTTTCCTTAAAGGGGACCTACAGGAAAGCTGGGGAGAGGCTCTTGATCAGGGAGTGCAGAGGTAGGACAAGGGGTAATGGTTTTAAGTTCAAAGAGAGGGGATTTAGATTAGGTGTTAGGAAGGAATTTTGTCCTGTGAGGGTGGTGAGGCCCTGGCTCAGATTTCCCAGTGAAGTCATGGATTCCCCACTCCCTAAGGTGTTCAAGGCCAGTCTGTATGAGGTTTTGAGCAACCTGAGGTGTCCCTGCCTGTGGCAGCGGTATTTGAATGGGGTGATTGTTAAAGTCCCTTCCAACTCAAACTATTCTATGATTCTATGATCTGTTGCCTAGGGGGCTGTGTCCATTGTTGGATGAGGGGACATGTTGGTAGAATGAGTCATAAATCTACAGTCATGGTGATGTATTTAAGAGGTTTTTATTTCATTGATCTTGCTCATAGAACTGGAATGTTGATGAAAATACATGAGACTGTGTGCTGAACAAAAAGCCTTTTGAAAAACAAAATCCTAAATCTTTCTGCCTTTGAAATAGAACCTTAAAGCATTTGTTATGGTTCTTCAGTTTGCTTGAGTCTGCTTGTAAAAACTGCTAATTGCCCAAGACAAAGTTTCTGCATCATTATGCAACTGATCTTCCTTGTATTTTGACCTGTGTCTGTTTTTTTTCCAGTGCATCCGGAATGTGTACACCAGCAAAATTATTAGTAGTGACAGGGACCTGTTAAGTGTTGTGTTCTATGGTACAGAAAAGAACAAAAATTTGGCAGATTTCAAGCACATCTACGTTCTTCAAGAGCTGGACAATCCAGGTAAAGGCAGTAAAGTGATGTGACGGTTGTGTAGAAAGATAGAGCAAGGCAATCTGTGTAGTAGCATCGTCAGTAACTGTCTGAAAACGGAGAGCTATCCAACAAACAAAATTCCTGTTACTGAGATGCACTGAGGTGTGAGGGAATAGATTTAGAAATTTATTGAAAGTGTAGAAACTTAAGGTTTTTCTGTTCTGGTTGGTGCAGATGCCTTTCCTGTGTCTGTTCTTCTATTTTAACGTGGGGATTCACTTGCTGTCTGTTAAACCTAAGAGGATCTCAACAGCGCTCTTGAAAGCCCATCATGTGTCTGCTGCGCTTCAGAAAAGTGTGTGTACCTGCTAGTGTGTACCTGTGTACCATGGATTCCAGCTGGTGGAGAATTTCACAGAATGGCTGAGCTTGGATGAGAATTCTGGAGGTTGTCTTGCTGAACTCCCCTGCTCAAGCAGGGTCACCTAGAGCGGATGTTTAGGGTGTTCTGTTTCTTATTTTCATAATAAGCTTTGTAGTTGTTGAATTTAGCACTTCTCATTTTCTTAGGATTATCTCGCATGTGCTTGATAACGAGTGCCAGTTGCTGAATTAGAAAAGGGAGGAGGAGGAGGGCAAGGAATGCGTGCTGGTGGCGGCAGGTTCTCTGACAGCAGAGAGTCTCATGGGGGGAATTTTGTCTACTAGGTTTTAATAGCAGCCTATATTTCTGAGGAGGTTTTATTATATTGTCTTAACTAAAGTGCAGGTCAGTGTTCTTGCAACAGCTTTAATAGCACATGAGATTCTCCTGTAAGAAGTGTGCCTTGTCCTAGTTTCAGAATTAATTATGAAGGGGACCTGACAGGATTGCCCTGGGTTCTTCTCCCTTTTCTGACGGCAAGCACCTTAGGCTTCTCACTCATCCTTTTTCCTCCTCCTTCCCTGCTTGCCCTTTTCCCTGTGTGAGAAGAGTAGCTTTGCCATCCTGATAAATGCAATGCAGGTGGAAGGTGGGTGTTGGTAAAAAGGAAGAGAGTTGTATATGATTGTCTGGATTCTGGACAAGGGAAAAAAAATACTATAGTTAGTTATTGTGTAGTACATAATTATGAACACTTACGCTGTTAATTAAATGTCAGCTGAGGAGATGGAAATAAATTAGTAAATGGCAGGAGGGAAAGACATTTTCGGGTGAGATTTCAAGAACACTGTAGTATTTGAGTGAAGGAAAAGAAATAACCTTTGCAGAATGCAGTAGGTGAAAAATGAAAGCTTGTCTCCCTTTGTAGAGTTATGGGGGAAACAGAGAATCTGCTGTTGGAGGGGTGGGAAAAGGAGTTGTATTTGGTCTGAAGTGATCCACAAGGCTTTAAAAAGGCTTTGGATACTTGCCCTGAATGTTGCTGTGCTCTGTCTTTTTGTCTTTGGGCTGCACCTGACCTCTGGATTGATTGTGTCTGGCACGTGGGGCAAGGGAGCAGGAGGAATTCTCCACCTTCCCTACAAGCTGCAGAGATACAGGATGTATTTCGGACTCCTCTCCTTCCCCTGGTGCTGCAGCACTCTGCCGTGCCTCTGCAGCGGGTGCAGTCTCTACCTTTCCCACTGAGCACTTGTCCTTTAGGTGCAGAGGGCTTACAATACTCTGATCCTTGCCTGTTTCTCTCCTGCAGCAGGAAGAGCCTCGCGCTGGCGCCTGGGCAACTCTTGGCCCCAGTAGGTGCTTTCAAGTGGTAACTGACTTGCAATATTGCAAATATCAGGCTATGCTGAGCAATTTTCTCAGCCAGGTGTTGAAGGCACCACCACAGAGGTGCTGCAGGACATTACCCCAGGGAAGCAGTCACGGTGCCAAGCCTGACAGTATTCAAGAAGCATTTGGACAATGCCCTCAGACACACGGTGTGAATGTTGGGGTTGTCCTGTGTGGGGACAGGAGTTGGACTCGATGGTCCCTGTGGGTCCCTTCCAGCTCAGGATGTTCTATGATTCTACTCAGACATTGGCTGCAGGAGACCCTCGGTACGTCTTTAGAAGAGTTTGTGGAAGTTCCTTCAATATTTCGAATGCGTGCAAATGCTGTTATCGCTGTCCCTAGGTGCAAAGCGTGTTCTAGAGCTGGACCAATACAGGGGAGACGAAGGACGAGCACTTTTCCGTGAGAACTTTGGCCACAATGCTGATTATTCGTTGGGTGAAGCACTCTGGGCCTGCTCTAATCTCTTCAGTGATGTCCGAATCAGACTGAGCCACAAAAGGATCATGCTCTTCACCAACGAGGATAACCCTCATGCCAATGACAGTGCCAAAGCCAAGCTGGCCAGGACCAGAGCCGGTGATCTGAGAGACACAGGTCATTGTTTTCCCCCTTTAATTTCTGGCAAAATGCAAGTGATCTGTCCCTGCAGCAGACATTAACTGCATTGTAAGTTTGTGGTGGAAAAAGAATGTGAAATCATCAGAACTGGGGTATTTTTCTGAAGCTTTCTCAGTTAGAAATTTGGTATCTAATTAAATTAGAAAATCTACTATCCAATCTGGTATCCAACAAGTAACACTTATTTTCTGGGATCTGTTTTTCTGCTCTGATAGCATAAATCAGGACTTGGAAAACAAACTCCATTTCATTATTACACCATTTCCAGGAAGGGAACAATAGCACTAAATTAACACAGAAAGAAAATTAATGGTTCCATTTTGAGTTAGCTGAATAACAGCAACCTGAGCTCAGAGACTGGACAGCAAATGCTTCATTAGTTCAACTGTGTAGCTGAGATAGCCAAGTTTTGGGGGGTTCAGCAAATGTGGTGTATCTAGAAGCTGTGAGGCTTCCTTAATCCATTAACTCTTATAACTGGGAAAGGGGAATTTCTGAACTTATTAGATCCCTCTGTGCCTGAGGTGAGGTTGTGCTTTATAGGGGCTTGTCAGAGCTGTTTCATAAACAATGCTGTCCAGATTTCTGAGTTAGGGAGTGGATGTTTTCTGTGTTTCATTGTTCTGACTGAAGTTGAAGAATGTGTTGAAGAATGCCTCTTTTCCCTAGAAACGTTCACATCTGGTGTAGATGACAATTTGGAGCTTATTCTTGGTTAAATTCTTTGTTTATGTAGAGAAATACTCTGAGAAACAGTTTCTGTGATCCTTTCTCTTTGTTTCTAGGTATCATCCTGGACCTGATGCACCTGAAGAAGCCTGGAGGGTTCGATATCTCTTTGTTTTACAGGGATATCATAAACGTAGCAGAGGATGAAGACCTCGGGATCCAACCTGAGGAGTCAGGGAAGTTGGAACATCTCATGAAGAAAGTACGGGCAAAGGAGACAAAGAAACGGACTTTAGTCAGGTTTGTGCCAAGTTGTATGACGTTCAGTGGGGGCACCTGCTGTTACTTTTAGACTGCGTTTCGCCTCCCTCTTCTGGAATGATTGGTCTACAAAGGCATCAGTGCTTACATTCCTCCATTTTAATTCCTTAGTCCAAGATTGGTGTTTCTTCTGTAGCTTCCAAGGATGTTTGTCCTTGGTGGATGAGAAGAGTGGAGAGTGAAGCTATGCCACTGGGTTTTTTTGGCCAAAAATGATAATTTTTTTTCAAAAAATGACATCATTGCCAAGTAAAATACTTAACGAAAAAAATCTGCAACTTGAAAAATGATTGGTTCGTAGTAAAATCTGATTGAAAGGAGGCTTTTCTTACTCATGTTAACTTAGAGAAACTTCATCTCAATGTGACTGGTAGATATTTTTGTCTATTATTAAATAGTTATTTGTTGCCAGTCTGTCTAGGCTCGCCCAGCCTTGATATTTTGATCTCCTATTCAAAGATTAGAGACACTTACTGAGAAATTAAAGGGATTTTGACAAAGCAGATAGAAAGTATTTTTGGAAACACATACTCCGTAACAGTTGGGCTTTTTTAATGAGCAAGGTCATAGCAGAATGATGTGGAAGCACAGTATGGGAATGAACTTCACAGCCTAGTGGTTTATATATGTGTATACACACATATATATAATAAATAGCGGCAGCAGCTCAGGTTGGGATTTTAAAAAATATATAAATTAATAATAATATTCAATAATATATATTATTAATAGTATATAATGATTTAATATATTATAAAATGTAATATATTAATGTAATATATTGTATAATGTAATATATTTTATAATTATTACTATATTATATTTTATACTATTAATTTATATATTTTTAAAAAACCCAACCTGAGCTGCTGCCACTGGCATTCGTATTTCTGCTCATACCTTTTTATTTTTCTGGAAATGTTCCTGAAGTTTTATAATTGAGGAGGAACAATCCGGTATTAGTGATACCTTTTAGAGGAGCGGAAATAATATTCACAGTAATTCATTGTTCTGCTTTCAGAACTTGAAGATTATGTCTAATTTTAAACTTTTATTTCTGAATTTTTCTCTAACTTCTGATTTATTTTTTTTTTCTTAAATCGTGGTATTGCTTGTCTTGATGGGGTTCTTTGGGAGAATATTGCCCTTTGCATGAACAGCTGTGTGAGTTCAGAGGTCACATTGCTTTAAGCACAAGCAGGGTGCTTAATGCTTTCAGAGTGAAAAAAGGTGATAGAAATATGGTAAATTCTTTGTGCTTATATCATTTTTATGACCAGAAGTGACAGCACTGCAAGAATGTTTTCATGCAAGTGAGATTATTACTTGAGTAATAATGTTTTTCCAGAGATGGACATGATTTGGGAAGAGGAAAATACAAGAGGGTCAGAGAAAATAAGTTATCTGAGGACATGAGTTTGTTTTGCAAAAGTAGTATTTTGGAAATCTCAAGACTTTATCTGCTTTTGTACACAGGTTAAATCTATATCTAAGCAAAGATCTGTCATTTTCTGTTGGTGTTTACAACCTTCTTCAAAAAGCTTATAAGCCCTACCCAGTGAAGCTTTATCGGGAAAGTAATGAACTGGTTAAAACGAAAACAAGGATGTTTAATGGGAAAACAGGCAGCTTGCTTCTGCCCAGTGACACAAAAAGGGCTCAGGTAACAGCATATTGATTTTGTGCCTACTTTTTCCTGTCTCTGATGTGGGGGTGCATGCTGATTCTCTTGCTGCTTTTGTTTGTATTTTGCTTTCAAGATCAGATGCAGAAATACTCACATTTAGATCAGATATTAGGAAGGAGTTTTTTCCTGTGAGGGTGGTGAGACCCTGGCACAGGTTGCCCAGGGAAGCTGTGGATGCCCCATCCCTGGAAGTGCTCAAGGTCAGGTTGGATGGGGCCTTGGGCAGCCTGGTCTGGTGGGAGGTGTCCCTGCCCATGGCAGGGGGGTTGGAACTGGGTAGGCTTTAGTGTCCCTTCCAACCGAAACCATTCTATGATTCTATGGTCTGCTGAAGCAAGTTTTTAGAATCAGACAAGTCCTCCAAAAATATGTGTTCCAACCCAGAGTAAGACTCACAAAACCAGATCAGGTCACTCAGGGTTTGTTTGGGACAGATCTGAGTGAACTCCAAGGATGAGATGTGACAGCCTCTTCCTGTAAGGACTTAAGTGCTGTCTTAGGAAGGTGCCTACTGCTATGGTGGAATTTCCCTTGGGATAATGGTCACAGGCTGTGACAAGCCGTTTCAGTGTGCACTAATAATTAGAGTTTGTTCTGTCTTGTCTAAACCATCTTTTCAGAAGTGGAAAACAGCAATTGCATCCTCTTTTTGCCTCCTCCATTTTTTTTTCCTATGCTGACAGCACCACTATTCTCTGCTCTTCCCTGGTTTAGACATATGGAAACCGCCAGATTGTGCTGGAGAAAGAGGAAACTGAAGAATTAAAACGGTTTGATTCTCCAGGCTTATATCTGATCGGCTTCAAACCACTTTCAATGCTAAAACAACACCACCATATCAAGCCCTCCCAGTTCCTCTATCCTGAGGAGTCCTTAGTAACTGGTAAGTACGGATGGCAAGAGAAGACTCACCGCCTTTCGTTAGATAACAAGCTGATTCATAGTGTGTTTGAGTGGGGATCATGGAGTGTGAAATCTTTGCCTCACTTAAAAGCTTGCTAATATTAAAAAGTATTCAATTAACCGTTACTGTCCTGTTCAGGTCCAGTTAATTCTTATTTTCTTCAATAGCAGAATAGCCAATTGGGCTTCTTGTTTCATCAGTGATTACAAGCAGCTCATCAGCTATGCAGATGTAGTCTCAAAATATTTGGGTTTGCCATTTATGAAAGAAAGTGGAAGATCATAATACCTGACAAGAAGGCAAAGGTGGATGACAAACCCAAAAGAAACAAAAAACAAGCTCCAAACCACTGCAGATAATTGTTGATTTTAAGTTTGTATCAGCTAAGAGTGGAAACTCAATACTTAGGAAGTATGATTGAATTAACAGCACTTTACAGGCTTGTAAAGAGAGAAGAGGATGCTCCAGACCACTTTTTCTCCCCATTTTGTATGTATTTGTAAGTTGACTTATGTAGAAATATGGTATTAATCCATCCCAAGTTGCAATAGTAAAGGAAAAACCTTAGCTCCCTATTGGTGGATGAAGAGGGCTGAGTTATGACCAGATGCTTTGCAGCATTTGACTAAAGAAGAACCTTTACACTATGTTCTTCAGGTTAGCAGTTTCCTGGATCAAACAACTTACATGTCAATCTTTTCCTGGCCACCACATCTGGTAATATACAAAGCAAACGTGCGCCTGAAGAGAGGAATATAACAATTGGAATTCTTAGTGTGTTACTTCTGCAAAAGGTCCAAGGATGTGCTCCTACTGTGATGTCCCACCAGACCAGAAAGACCCTTTGTAGATACTTGTTTCTAATTTTCAACTGTATTTAATTGCTCAGACGCTAGTGATTTCATTTCTTTCACCAGAACTCTCACTGCTCTAGTCAGGAGAAACACTCATTTTCAAAGGCTTCCCTTTCTACAAGTGCTTTTTACCTCTGGAATATTGCAAACATCTCAAGTCACATATTGAAACTGTAATATCTAGAGTCACGTTGTGGAACAAAGGAGCAAAGCTTTCACTTTGACTAATACAGCCTTTACTTTGCAGGGAGTACGATGCTCTTCAATGCCTTATTGATGAAATGCTTGGAGAGGGAGGTGATGGCACTGTGCAGATACACCGCCCGCCGGAACGTTCCCCCTCGCTTCGTTGCCCTGGTTCCCCAGGAGGAAGAGGTGGATGAGCAGAAAGTGCAGGTCGCCCCTCCAGGTATGGCAAGAGATGCTGCTTTTCCCTGCATGGCTGGATGCAGTCAGTGTAGCAGCCTGCTGTATTGTGAACAAATATTCTTGGTGCTGCTCCCCTTAAACTGGGGAGGGTCCTTTTGGAAATCAGTTTTGTCATTGTAAGCGCCTGATGTAGAACCTATTTTTAAAACTCCAGCTGTGTCATTGCTTGCTCAGGTGTCACGTGGCTACAGTATTTTCCCACCTCCTAACTTACTTGAATCTGCTAAAAGAAACTGACCTAAAAATTAAAAGATCTTTAATCTGTTTGAGAACCAAAACAGAATTTTATTGTATCCTTGGATACATTTTAATGCCTTAAATAAATAATATCACATACTGAGCCTCCCACCATAGCAGCTGAGTGGAGAGCAAAGGCAAACTCCTGCTCTTTTCTATTTTCTGACTTCGTTAACTGGAAAATCCTCTTCTGGAAAGGATATAATTAGGGAAATAATGCTGTTCATATAAAATCTAAATGTGGGCATTACCTTAATTTTTAAAACCAAGCCTTTTTCAATCTGATACCCAGTGAGAGATGAGGAGTGTGCACAAGCTGCTCTTTTATAGAAAAAGGGAAAAAATTTCCAGCTCTTAGCTATGTGTTTAGTTTGAATCTCTTTCAAAAGGCCATTAATGATGCAGATTATTTATAGTGAGAGTGGGTTTGAGCATCATGCTGTAGGTACCAGGAGGTATTATGGATTGCTGTGATTTACAGCAAAATAGATAGTTTGGGGAGGTGTCAGGTGTAGTTAGTGATCATCTTGGTCTTTCCCATAGATTATTGTTTTGGGGAAACAGTCAACACAGGAAGGACATGAATCTGTTAGACAAGTCCAGAGAAGGCCATGAAGACGCTCAGAGGGCTGAGCTATAAGGACAGGCTGAGAGAGTTGGGTTGTTCAGCCTGGAGAAGAGAAGGCCTTCCGGTACTTAAAAGGCGTTACAGGAAACCTGGGGAGGGAATCTTTATCAGGGAGTGCAGGGGTAGGACAAGGAGTAATGGTTTTAAGGTGAAAGAGGGGAGATCTAAATTAGATGTTAGGAAGAAATTTTTTCCTGTGAGGGTGGTGAGGCACTGGCACAGGTTGCCCAGGGAAGCTGTGGATGCCCCCTCCCTGAAGGTGTTCAGTGCCAGACTGGATGGGGCCTTGAGCAGCCTGGTCTGGTGGGAGGTGTCCCTGCCCTTGGCAGAGGGGTTGGAACTGGGTGGGCCTTAGTGTGATAAACTCTTGATACTGCCAAACCATTCCATGATTCTATGGTAACAGTTCTCTCGTCTGTCTCTTCTGTGTAGGTTTCCACATCGTTTTCCTGCCATACGCAGATGACAAGCGGAATGTTGATTTTACAGAAAAGGTGCCAGCCAGTCGAGAGCAGGTGGACAAAATGAAAGAAATAATTCAAAAACTCCGATTCAAATACAGGTACAGGGAGATAAATTGTGTGTGCTTGGGGTTGGCATGGGAAAGAAAACACAACGCTATTGTTTAGTCTGCTGCATATGATGTTCAGCTGTGGTGTCCACAAGATGAGATTTTGATGCATTTTGATGCAAATTGCTTCCCTTTGCAGTAGCTTTGTCCAAATTTTATTCTTAATTATTCTGAATACCCAGGCACCGCGTGTAGAATGTAGCACGTTCTGGAATTCTTCACAGAATTACTCTTGTTCTCTGGGCTGTTGTTATTTGTTGCAGAGGTATCACGTTTTATTGTGATGCTGCTGATCTGTTGCAGATCAGACCTGGATTGTTTAAATTAGAGCACATTGGAGAGAGCAGTTAGGCCTTTTTCATTATAGATAGGATAAATTTTATGAAGTGCTTTTATGGGAGATTTTTTTTCTGGGTATGTGGAAAGTAGCATAACTGGTAATAAGGTCGAATGCCACTGTTTCAATTTGTCTCACATAACTTTCTAAGTCTTGTACACCTTTCTAACATGTTTGGTGCATGATGGGATAGTGATTCAGCAGGTAAATTAAAAAAAAGAAAAGCAGTTCTTTTGATGAGATGGATTGTTCCATGGGAAAAAGGGAAGTTTTACTTTGAAACAGATTTTGCATGTCTTGTTTGTTTTCTTGGCAGCCGGCATTGACATTTTTGGGAATTCTTGACAGGACCGACAGCTTTGAGAACCCAGTTTTGCAGCAGCACTTCAGGAATCTGGAGGCTTTGGCGCTAGATATGATGGAACCAGAACAAGCTGAGGATCTTACAAGTGAGAATTATTGGTTGTGCAAAGGGAGGTGAGGTAGAGGGCTCTTGACTTCGTTCCAAGTCAGAGATGTGCTACGACAAAACCAAATGTCTTTTAAAAAATATTTCTGTTGTGTGCGGTTCCAAGATGCAGAATTCTGGATGTGTCCATTCTGAAATATTGAAACTGTACTTCCTAGTGCTGTCACTTTTAAGATAAAGGAAAAATTGATCACTTTACCCTCCAAAATTAAAATTGAATCACTTTTTTTTTCTATGAAAACAAATATTTTTCTGAATTTTTGTTTTAAAGAGTCTAATATTTCAGCCTAATAAACAGGCAGAATTACTAAGTAAGAACGGTGCTGCTAGGAAGCAGTGATGTGAGAGTGGGAGTGATGTGGCTGTGAGAGTTTCTATGTAAGATCTTGTTAAAGGACAGAAACTTACTCCTGGAGGGGAAGTTCCTTTTATAAAATTATGTTTCACTCCATAAATAGCATGAGAGTAACTATTTGTCTCTTCTGAAGTGATACCTATCAAATAATCTAGGTCCCCATGCTTGCTATCATACAAATAAATGACAGAAACAAGCTGTTCTGCCCCAGACTGCTCAGAACTGTAGATGGTAACCTGTTGTATTTTAAAAGTCTGATGTTAGACCTGGTTAACAGTGCAACCAGACAGAAGATTTTCTACATCACCTCCACTGTGTCAGTTTTGTTCTGCATATACATCTCCTGTTTAGGGATATGTGTGAGTCCATTACATATGTGTAATAAACTCTTGATACTACCAAGAGCTGTAAATTTCTTATTTGTGAGTATCCTGACATAGGTCTTTGCATTTTGTGTGCCAGTTATTACAGAAGCACAGTTGTATCTCGTGGTGGCCTTGTTTGGACTTTCCTGTGATTGCTCTGGTTTTGAGAGGACAAATCTTTCTCTTTTGCCAGTGCCAAAGGCTGAAGAGATGAACCGCAGGCTGGGCAGCCTGGTGGAGGAGTTTAAGGAACTGGTTTATCCCCCTGACTACAATCCTGAGGGAAAGGCTGTGAAGCGAAAGCAAGGTAAGTAATGATGGTGCAGATGTGCAGCATGGTGTCTGCGTTCTTTGTTTAGAGGCTTCTGCATTTTCAGTTTGTCTCGTAGTTTAAGAAGCTGCTTGTGCAATAACTCTTTACTCATCTCATCTCCACAATAAAGTGGATATACATGCAGTGGTGATCCTTAGAGAGGAGAGGATATGGTGGTATCCAGCTAAAGAACTGCTGGAATGGGAAACTGCATAGTGAAAGAAGAAGTATAGGAAGCAATATGGGTAAATTACTTCAAAATATGTGTTTCTGTATTATTATTTTTATCATTATTAATAATTTTGGCTTTTTTTTAAAGTAGAGTAGTAAACTTGTTCATGCTTTTCAATTTGTGTTCTTGGTGAGGAAGCAGACTTCTGTGCATGGGCATAGGCAAGGTGGGCGTCTTTAGGGCTAAATGTCTAACGCTGAAGTACATTTGTAGCTTGGAAGTCCATGAAACTCTGCATAAAGTGGGACTGTCAGTTAGCTGAACTCCCTGTGGAATAGCTGCATTCTCCTGTTTAGATGAGAATCCCTTAAAATTTTTATTTGAGGGTGCTTTCCATCAGGACACAAAACTTCATACTTGAGTTTGGCGTCATTCATATCAACAAAATACAGTTTGACTTACATAGTGGGTGACACCTAAACCGTAAAACAAAATATGGAAACTGGGCCTGTGAGCATGTGGATAGCTGTTGAAGTACCGTGTGCTAAAGGGCATTAACTGTGGAATGTATAAAGAATGTTGATGTCTTTGAGTAAGAAACTTTTTAAAATCTTGATGATCTAAAATTTTTTTTTCAGGTTCTGATGGTCAGACTGAGAAGAGGCCCAAGGTAGAAATCTCCAAAGATGAGCTGCGGAGCCATGTGCAGAAGGCCACTCTAGGCAAGCTCACTGTACCTGTTCTGAAGGAGGCGTGCAGGATTTGCGGGCTGAAGGGTGGGGGGAAGAAGCAGGAGCTCATGGACGCATTAACCGAATACTTCAATGAGCACTGATCAGGAGCAGAAGGCCCTGGTTGATCTCCATCTCCTTAAAGTTTTGTTTGTCTTACCTGGATGCTGTATCTGTTTAATCTTGCTATGGAAGAGAAAGTGACTAAATGTAGCGGAGAAACTTTTTATTTGTAGTTATGAAACATCTGTGCAAAGTTGGATTCTGTTCACTGTAGCCAAAGGCAGAATTAAATTCCCTGCTAGCTCAGGTCACCCACTGCGAGTAAACACAGTTGTGCCTTCCTGCTTCTTTAATAAAGTTATTTTGGACTTCTTACTTTGCAACAGTGGCTTTGCATCATAAAGGTGGCAAAACTCACTTCAGTGTGAATAAGAAGCAAATAGAATGATGTGTGTTAATGGCACCACAAGAATTCAAGCAGCAAATCAAGTCTGTGTGCAAACAGAGGGTATAAATGTGCTGTATTAGTCTCCAAAACAGCCATTCAGTATCAGTACTTGTAATCAAATTGAGTTCTTTTCCATCATCAGAGTTATAAAGATTACCAGAATGTCATAAGGGAGAAAATCAGTGCTGGGAAGCAGCAGCCAATCCTTTGGGCAAAAAGCCAGCACTTCACAAAGCTGCGCAGCCAGGTCTTCCATTTTTAAATAGTAATAGGAAAAGCTGAAAATAGTTTTGTTCCCTGGAAGGCTGCAAACGCTTACCCCAGTTAAACCACTGAGAGGGGATAGAGCTTTTCCACCTCTGTAGCAACTGTGAGTCAGACTGTTGCACAGGCTTCTGAACTGAAATCTATGCTATAAAAGTAAAGAAAGTGTGAGTTGTGGAGAAGAGCCCTTGTTACTTCCAGTATTTTTTAAATCACACTTCTGGAGCCTGCAAATGGGGATGTGTTTTGTGTTCTAAACATCCACACCTGGCCTGCCCCACTTTTCTTGCGGTACAAGGTGATTAATGCCAGTAGTTATTACCCTTGCTCTTGAAAACAGTCCCAATTGTTTAGCTTAACCATGAGTTTCTACAGGATGCAAACTAAGGATGCATGAAGTATCCATTTTGGTCTGCCTGGTGTTTTCAGGGACTCCTGTGTTTGGCACACAGACTATTGGGCAACTCATTGAAGAATTAAGTCATATATTAAGGTGGTGCCCACACTGTAGCGTGGCACACGTATCAGAGCCAGCTGTGAATGCTTTCTCAGCACAGTGACTGCAATGGCTGTGCCAACACGCCGCTCACATCCACTTCCACAGGTCCCCTCCAAAAAAGCAGCCAGCCCACGTTAAGCAGCCCTGCAGTGTTGAATCATGGAATCATTAAGGTTGGAAAAGACCTGTAAGGTCATTGAGTCCAAACATCAGCCCAGCACCACCATTCATTCTTACTAAACCACGTCCCAAAGTGCCACATCTACATGGGTTTTGACACCTACAGGGATGGTGACTCCACCACCTTCCCTGGACAGCTATGCCAGTGCTTGATCACTCTTCCGGTTAAGAAATTTTTCGTGATATCCTGTCTAAACATTCCCTGGTGCAACTTGAAGCCATTTCCTCTTGTCCTATCACTTGCTACTTGGGAGAACAGACTAGCACTCACCTCACTACTATATCCTTTCAGGCAGTTGTAGAGAGCAATGTCTCCCCTCAGCCTCCTCCAGACTAAACAATCCCAGTTCCCTCAAGCCTCTCCTCATAAGACTTGTGCTCCAGCTCACTAGCCTCTCTGCCCTTCTCTGGACACACTTCAGCAGCTCAATGTCAAGCTACACACTCTATTACACTCTCAATCAACTTGCATTATAGTACTTATTTTTAATAAAGATTAATCTAAGCAATCAGTTGATTTTGTGCTTCGGCAGAGAAGTCAGTGTAAACACTTGTCTTAGCAAGCCTTGAACTCAATTCAATAAAATAGCGACACTGTCTTGTCCTTAAGTCTGTGAATTTTCACTCCCTGAATGCCCTTGCTAACTTCCGTCATGGCTTGCTAACCCCTGGGCTTGGTGTTTCAGGCTTTGGATGACTGGCATGGTTTGTATGGGTTATTAAAGTTTCCTCCTGGGTTGGTTTGTTTTTCAAAGTAGGCTATTGCATTAAGCAGCGGTTCAGCAGGGACAGTGATGGAAGGCTTCAGAGCAGAACATTCAGACAGCTTAGTTTGCTCAAGAATCCTTTATTTCTGCTCCTTATTTGCTTGGTCTTACATCAGCTGCCTTGGCGTGGTACAACAGATCAAGTCCTTTGCACAGCTGGGGTTTCAAACACAACTGGCTCAACAGGCAGTGTCAGCAGAAGGGAACAGCAGCGCTTCTAAACTTCATACAAATGACTCTAAGATCTCTTAACTTCACCTCAGCAAGGATATTAATTGCCATTTACAGAAACACACAGACATCATTTGTCTTCAGTCTTTCCTGGGCTGATTTCATCTCCTTGGGAGGTACTGACTGAAGGTACAAAGTTAATGGTTCTGTGGAAATGTTACAGAACATATTTTCCCTTCTGCTCTTGTACCTAGTGGTCTTTCCATGGTAGCTTTGCTTTGGCGTTGGGCAACAGAACACAGGTTTGATAAGACTCACTCCCACACAGAGGTTCAGACTCTTCTGCTCAGAGCAGTGAGTGGATTTATTATACAATACACATTTAACTAGAGCTAGCTCCACAAACCCACTGCCAATCCAGAGTGCTGGTGGTGCTCCATGCTTTTCCAGAACATGAAATTATCTAACATTTGCTTCTTGAGACACAAGTTGTTTTGTCTGAAAAATAACGTACTCTGTTGTTTTGGCCATGACTTTAAAGGTTTATCTTTAGTCAGGTGACTACAGAAGCTTTTATATAGGGTACTGGCCAGCCCCAGCTTTCTACTCTGTGGTTTGTACTTAAAACACTTGAGGAAGCCCAAGCTCATCGATACAGCCCACGCAAAGAAAATGGAAGGAGCATGAACTACTACACTGCAACAGCCTTGAGGCAATCTGAGCAGTTTAGTTTTACAAGCAGGAACACTTCAGTCAGTTGTTGCAAATGCTTCCCCAAGGGAACCACGGTGATATTTAAGCTTTGCCAGCAATTTTATTTTTCTTAAAAAGTCAGTATTTAAAAATAAGCGAGATAAGAGATTTCCCCTTGTGCACTGCTGCAAAATTTCTGCTACAGCTCTCACAGAAAACTCTTGCCTGGTTTGAAGAAGGGTTGTGCTGTGTGTACTGAACTTGGTTCCCTCTGCTGCTACACAGTAGCCGCTGCCCGCTTTATACATGGTCTACCATGGAGTGGCTGAGACCAACAACTCCAGCTGTCTGCACGAACACACTGCGTGAGGAACCGACTGCCTTACCCTCCAGACTAAACTGTTCAGAAACACAGATTTAATCACACCTGTTATAGGCCGAAGCTTAGCAGAAATACTGCAACACAGAGGAAGTTTCTGGGTGGGTTAAAAAAGCCCTGAGAAGGCAAACATGGGAATAAGGGGGATTTTTTTTTCTCTTTCTCTTAAACATCCAACAGGAAATCCAGCTGTACAATCACTTTTCCGGAAGTAATACAATGAGAATGATCGTGTTGGAATGGAATAATAGAAAAGAGGGGGGAGCAGAGGCAGAAACACGAGGAATTAAGCCATTATTAAACAAAAATGTGGCATTTTGAAATGAAACACTGATATCAAAACTATTATCATAACTGAAACTAGACATTAATTCCCTCTGATCTCAACTTTCCTGTTCCACACACACTTAAACTGGGGGGCATTTAGACCAACAGTCTTTCTATAGCTTGCTGAACAGACTGGATCTGAGGCTTAAGCTGTGATCCCTCCTTGATGGTGATGGAGCAGGCGATGACAGGTCGGGAAACACCACACGCTCGGCCCAGAGCTTGCTTGGAGCGCACAAACACGTAAGGTACATTCTTGTCCTCGCAGAGAAGAGGGAGGTGCAAGATGATCTCCAAGGGCTCCGCATCTGCTGCCATCACAATGAACTCTGCTATCCCTCGGTTCAGTGTTTTGGTGGCTGTAAAAGAAACTGCAGAGTAAGTCTAGGTCCTTCTGGAAAGCGCATGTAGTGAAAAACAGCTGTAGGAGATGCTGAAGATGGTGTGAACGAGGAGATGCAGTGGCAGCATGGGGACCAACCAAAGGAAAATGGCAGCTATAGGCCAGGGAAGGGGTCATTCACAGGGTGGCACCTGGGCTGCCGTGCCCAGCGTTGCCCTCAAGCACAGCGGATTCCGCAGGGGAGCCAGGCCAGCCCAGGACTGCTGACGGGTTGGGGTCTGGTGCACACCATGGATGAGGGGAGACTGAGGAAGCTGGGTCTTTAGCCCAGAAAAGAGAGAGCTGAGGTGGGAGTGGGGAGATGCAGCTGCTCTCTTCCACTGCTTCAAGGGGACTGCAGAAAAGACTGAGCCAGATTGTCCTCATGAGCACACAGTAAAAAGGAAAAGTTGTAAACTGTGACTGCTGCCTCAGGGAGATTCTGTAAACATGCTGGAATTTTATATTTTATTTTCCTCCCTTTATGAGAGGGGCTTACGTCACGGATCCTGAGAGACTGTGGAGTTTCTGTCCCTGTGGATCTTTAGACTAAAGTTTGACTAGAAAAAGTCCTGAGAAACCGTATCCAGCTATGAAGAGAGCCACTTTCTGAGCAGGTTGCACTGGAGATCTCCCAGAGGTCCCCTCACACCCCAACCTTTTTATGATTGTAAACTGTCTGAGCATCTAGTAATGCCAGCGTCACAGCACTGAAGAATGCAGGATCCTGGGACACACACCAGGAGCACAGTATGGGTGGCTGTATATAAATGTTGAAAAGATTACAGCTTAGTTCTGTCCCTGAATATTGCTTCAGCAGGGTAGGAGGAGAAGGAAGTACGAGAGGGACACCTGCAATATCGAGATGTATGTAACGTCAGTGGCCTACTGCTAGAGAGGACACTATCTCTGGCCAAAGCTTCTCCCCAAACCCTTGCTATGGTTTCTAGCTCACTTTGCAACATACAGGTCTCACCTTCATTGGCTCCCTTGCGTAGCTGCTTGTAGTTGCAAGATTGCTGCACAAGATCCAGTAGTGTTTTGGTGAGCTGTGCATCAGCCAGGGGGTAAGCTTTGGGATTCACTTCTGCCTCAGTCTAGGGAAAGTAAAACATAAAGAATATTACAAGAAAAGAAAAGGGGGATTTGTTCTGAACTACAGCACACAGGCTTTGTGTCCACTACATACATTGACTACTGCAGTTGCCTCACCATTCTCAGTGGCTCTACATGTACAGTAAAAATTCTACTACATTTTTTTTATAAAAAGGGACTCTTCTCATATTCAAAGGAGACCGTACCTTGACTCGCACAGAGAGCCAATTTAGACTTTACAAACTAGCAGGAGTGAACCAGGGCAGCCTTCCAGCATTTGCTAATATGAATGCTACATAAAATCAAGAATTCCAGTGCACAAGGAGCAAGCTCCTGCCAGCAGCAAATTAACAAGCTCAGACACAAATTTTAAATAAATCTCTAGAAGAACACATATAGAATCAAATGATGGTTTGGACCGGAAGGAACCTTAAGAGATGATGCAGTTCCAAACCCCCTGCCATGGGGACCCATGGATCAGGTTGGTCAAAGCCATATTCAACCTGGCCTCGAAGACTGCCAAGGGGGGCGGGGGGGGGGCAGCAACCACAACTTCTCTGGGCAACCTGTTCGAGTGCCTCACCACCCCCACAGGAAGACATTTCCCCCTAATATCTAACCTAAACCTTCCAGCTTAAAACCATTCCCCCTCGTCCTATCCCTGCACTCCCTGATAAAGAGCCGTTCCCCAGCTTTGCTATAGCCCCCTTTAAGTCAAGGAAGGCCGCTATACCGTTAATTCATGCAAATTACAAGTAGCGTCTAAATGTTAACACCAATGGCGCAGTGAACACAGCCACAAGCGGCATTAACTGTGACAGCTCTTGGGGGCACCTGGGAGCCGGGCGAGCGGCGCCTTCACACCCAGGTGCCCCCAGGACGCGCCACCCGCTAGGGGCACCCCGCTCCAGCCTCCACACGCCCTCAGTTCCCCGTTCCCGCCCTGGGCTCACCATGGCCGCGGCCTGGGCGGCGGGGTCGCTTCTCTCGGCCCAAGCGTGCTCCGAGGGGAAGGAGGCGGAGCCGGAAGCGTTGCTGCGCGCTCCACCTCGCCGCCGGAAGTGAGGGCGGCCACGCGCTCGGGGGCGTGCCCAAGGGGCGGGGGCGGGCGTGCCCAGGGACGGAACCAATGGGCGACGCCAAGGGGCGTGGCCAATGTACGGGGGAGCAGCGGGCAGAAACAATGGGCGGTATCAGTAGGCGTGGCCAGGCGGACGGCGCCGCTGCCGTGCGTGCTGCGGGGCCGCGTGGTGGGAACCGGGCTGGTGCCTGCTTTCATAGAGCACTTTTATAGGTCACCCCTACCTCAGGTCCTGCTCTGCCAGGCAGCTTTCCAGCCACATTTCCCCAAGCCTGGAACTCTGCATGGGGTTGTTTTGTCCCGAGTGCAGGACCCAGCACTTGGCTTTGTTTAATCTCATACAATTGTCCTCAGCCCATTGTCCAGCCTGTCCAGATCCCTCCGAAGAGCGTCCCTATGCTCAAGCAGATCCACACTTCCACCCAACTTGATGTTGTCTGCAAGCTTACTGAGGTGAAGGTGATCTATAAAAGTACTCTATGAAAGCAGGCAGCCCTGCAGGACAGGAAAAGGCTGGGGGAACAGCCTCCCCATTCTCCTCATCCCCATCAGCCTCCCCAGCCTCCTCATTCTCCTCAGCCTCCCCAGTCTCCTGAGTATTCCCAGCCTCCCAAGCCTCCTCTGCCATCCCAGCCTCCTCCAACTCCTGAGCCTCCCCATTCTTCTCAGCCTTTGTAGTCTCCCCAGCCTCTTCAGTTTCCTCAGTCTCTCCAGCCTCCTCAATCTCCTCAGCCCCCTCAGTGTCTCCAGCTTCCTCATCCTCCCCAGTCTCCCTAGAATCCTCAGTCTCCTCAATCTCCTCATTCCCTTCCACCTCTCCAGCCTTCTCCCCGGCTTCATCAGCCTCCCCGGCCTCCTCAGCCTCCCCGGCCTCCTCATTCTCCCCAGCCTCCTCAGTCTTCTCACTCTCCTCAGCCCCGCCACATCTCCTCAGCATCCCCACATCTCCTCAGCCTCCCTAGCCTCCTCAGCCTCCCCATTCTCCTCAGCCATCCCAGCCGCTTCAGTCTCCAGAGCCTCCCCAATCTCCTCGGCCTCCTGAGTCTCCTCACTCTCCCCATCCTCAACACTCTCTCTCTCCACCTTCCCTCGCAATCCCAGCCTCCCCAGTCTCCTCATTCTCCCGCCCCCACGACACAGCGGCACAGGAGGGGCCGGGTCCCTCTGCCCCCGCGCCTGCGCAGCGCGGTGCCCGATGGCCGCGGGGCGGGGCGGGCACGCGCCGGGGCCATAGCGGCGGGATAAGGGGCGATGGCAGCAGGGCGGGCAGTGCCGTGTGGGGCGCACGGGGGGCGCTGGGTGCTGCCGCTCCGCCCGCCGCTCTGTCTCGCCTGCATCCTGGAGACCCTGCGCGACTGCAGCGCCTCGGTGGGCACCGCTTGCCCCACTGCCCTCCCGTCACAGGCCCCCTCCCCACCGCCATGGCTACCCCTTCATCCTGCCTGAGCCTGGTGCTTCCCCTGGCACTCGGCTCCCTCTTGGCATGTCTTCCTGCAAGGCGGTGGGGGCAGGGGCTGACAGGGAGCGGAGGACTAACAGCTTGTTATTTCTGCTCCATAGCTGGTGCGCAAAAAGCACGTCGTGTCCTGCCTGCGCGATGCCCTGGCCTGGCAAGCTGTGCTGGTTGTCCAGCTGTTGGCACTGGATGAGAGGGTCTGCCTGCATTTGATAGGAACACTGCTTGGTAAGAGCTCCGCTGTGGCCCAGGGCAGGGACAGCACAGTGACCTCAGAATCATAGAATCACTTCGTTGGGAAAGACCTTTGAGATCGTTGAGTCCAAACATACCTGCCCACTATTTAACCATACTTCTGAGCAACTTGTCCACCTGTCTTTTAAGCATCTCCAGCGATGGTGACTCCACCACCTCCGTGGGCAGCTGTACCAGTGCCTGACAACCCTTTCAGTGAGGAAATTTTTCCTGATAACCAATCTAAACCTCCACTGGCACAACTTGAGCCCGTTTCCTCTTGTCCTGTCGCCTGTCACTTGGGAGAAGAGACCAGCCCCCACCTCGCTACAACCTCCTTTCAGGCAGTTGTAGACAGTGATAAAGTGTCCGCTCAGCCTCCTTTTCTCTAGGCTGAACAACCCCAGTTCCCTCAGCTGCTCCTCATAAGACTTGTGTTCCAGCCCCTTCACTGTGGGAAAGGCTGTGGATGTGGTGTACCTGGACTTTAGTAAAGCCTTTGACACTGTTTCTCACAGCATCCTGCTTGAGAAACTGGCTGCCATTGGCATGGACAGGTACACCCTCTGCTGGGTAAAGAACTGGCTGGATGGCTGTGCCCGAAGAGTGGAGGTAAATGGAATGAAATCCAGTTGGAAACCAGTCACAAGCGATGTTCCCCAGGGTTCAGTGCTGGGTCTAGTCCTGTTCAACATCTTTGTCAATGATCTCGATGAAGGGATCGAGTGCACCCTTGGCAAGTTTGCGGATGACACCAAGCTGAGTGCAAGTGTGGATCTGCTTGAAGGAGGGGAGGCCCTGCAGAGACATCTGGACATGCTGGGTCGATGGGCTGAGACCAACGGGATGAGATTCAACAAGGCCAAGTGCAGAGTCCTCAATTTGGGATACAACAATCTCATGCAATGATACAGACTTGGGGAAGAGTGGCTGGAGAGCTGCCTGGCAGAGAAGGACCTGGGGTTGTTGGTTGACAGCTGGCTGAACATGAGCCAGCAGTGTGCCCAGGTGGCCAAGAGAGCCAATGGCCTCTTGACCTGTATCAGAAACAGCGTGGCCAGCAGGAGCAGGGAGGTGATTGTGCCCCTGTACTCAGCGCTGGTGAGGCTGCACCTCGAGTACTGTGTTCAGTCAGACTCATAGAATCAGAAGGTTGGAAGAGACCTCTGAGACCATCAAGTCCAACCGTGCCTGTCTCCCTACTAAACCATGTCCCTAAGAAACTCATCTACCCGTCTTTTAAACACCTCCAGGGATGGCGACTCTACCACCTCCCTGGGCAGCCTGTTCCAATCCCTGACCACGCTTCCAGTGAAGAAATTCTTCCTAATGTCTAGTCTAAACCTCCCCTGGCGCAACTTGCGGCCATTTCCTCTCGTCCTATCACTTGTCACTTGTGAGAAGAGACCAGCACCCCCTCCGTAATGATGATCTTGGTGGTCTCTTCCAACCTTATGATTCTATGATTCTATTCACCACCTTAATGTACTCAGACACATGGTGTGAACGTTGGGGTTGTCCTATGCAGGGACAGGAGTTGGACTTGTATTATCCTTGTGGGTCACTTCCATTTCAGGGCATTCTATGGTTCTGTGTGAAGCTTCTCCACGTTTGAAGGGAAAAAAGGGCAAAAGAATCCTCACGTACCTAATTCCATACTTCCACTACTCTGTGCTAGGTGTGTCCCTGTGAAAAACTGCCTGCTGTTTGATTTAGAATAGGTTAATTAATTTCCTTATTCCCCAAGGAGCAGGACTGGCTTGTTCATAAACAGCACTTGCGATTTTCCAAAGTGTCTTGACGTATCATAGAATAATAGAATGGTTTGTGTTGGAAAAGATCTTATAGATCATCTAGTTCCACCCCCCATGCTGTGGGCAGGGACACCTTCCACTGGATCAGGTTGCTCAAAGCCTTTAAAGTATCTTTAAAGTCTTTCTTGAGAACAAGGAGTGCCAGGAATATGGAGTTAGGGTCTGGAGCGCAAGTCTTACGAGGAGCAGCTGAGGGAACTGATTTTTTTTTAGCCTGAAGAAGAGGAGCTGAAGGGAGACCTTGTTGCTCTCTTCAACTACCTAAAAGGAGGTTGTAGTGAGCTGAGTGCTGGTCTCTTCTCCCAATAACAAGTGACAGGATGAGAGGAAGTGACCTCAGGTTGCTCCAGGGGAGGTTTGTATTGGGTATTAGGAAAAATTCCTTTACCTAAAGAGTGGTGAAGCATTGGCACAACTGCCCATGGAATTGGTGGAGTCTCCATCCCTGCAGGTGTTTAAAAAACGAGTAGACGTGGCACCTTAGGACACAGTTTAGCAGGCATAGCTGTGTTGGGCTGAGAGTTGGAGTTGATGATCTTAGAGGTCTTTTCCAACCTTAGTAATTCTGTGATTCTTCCCTGAATACCCTCCATTCTGGTCTCATGCCTTAGTGCTTTCTCATCTTGCTGAACTGTAGTGTTATATGAAGATTCATACAAAAATGGAAGTGTGAGCTTAAAAAGGTGTTGCAAGATTTAATATCAAATATGCAAAATACTAATCTACTTAGTGCTTTTCTTTTCATGCCATCGCTGTACATTTGTAGAAATGCATGTAGCCATAGGACTGAAATACTTGCTTCTTTTTGGTGGGTCAGCATCACAGAAGAATACAATGTTCAGTGGGATGTTAGAAAGTGCCTTTCCAGTAACCATCTCTGTTATCTTGGGCATCCTTTACTGGCAGCAGTGTTGTGAGAAAGGTCTTTGAAAGGTTGTCTAAGACCTTGATATGGAGAAGGAATAGTGAAGGAACAGTAATGTGGGAAGAGAAAGGTGGGGGATATGAGTGCAAGTGCCTTCAAAGAGCAAATATACTGGAATCCTTTAATTCCGTGATCTCATTTGCACATCACAGATAATTCTTGTTCTTTGGGGGAAGGTGACTTACAAGCCCCTTCCCCTTGATGCGCTGAATAATTCAGACAGTGTTTTCCCAATTGATTTCCCAGTACAGACTGTGTTGTGCATGTTTTGGGAGCAGCTTTGTTTGAAACAGAACTTTGTGCAGGCTTAGTTATTTCCATCGCATCATTTTTTGAGCGCTGTCTATGTGCAGTCCTATTCAGATGTGGAGGGAGTGGTGCTTATGACCAGTTCAGTTCTCCACTCTACAGCCCTGACATGAAATACCCCAGAAGACAGGGGAGCCATCCTTACATTTCAGTGCTTTTGTATGTTTTCAAATAATAATTCTCTCTCTTTTTAAGAAACTTTACAACTGGATTGTTTGGGAACAGCTTTGGAATTTTACTTTACTTGATGTGACTCCCAGAGCAGTTGGAATCCCAGTCTACACTTGGAGTACAAATAACAGTGTGTGCATTTTGGATAGAACTTGAATGAACCAAGATTCATTTGGTACCAGAATGTAAGAGGGACCCCCAAAGGTTTGAGCAACGCACTAGAAGAAGTATTAATAGTGAATTCAGTAAAGTTCATTTTTAGAGAGAGAATATTGGGATAAGAATAGGCGGAGAAAGAGAGTTAAGAGAGAAGAGGTGTAGTGTAAAGTGTTACCTATGAGGAGATGGTGAATTTCAGGTGAGCCTGATTTTCATGCAGGTAATGCTGCAGTGTTCATTAATGCTGTATGCAAATGATTTCCAAAGTGTAAAGAATTTACTGAGGATTTGGGAGATGAGGCAGGAAATAAGTGAGTTCTTCACCTGCAATGTCATAACGTTGCTTTAGATGGTCAGATTTCTGAGAGATTGTCTAGAGGGGAGATGGTTTGACTGGCTATGTTGAAACAAGTGGTTTGGTGTGGCAGAAGTGAGGGCCTGAACCAGATGCCCGACGCTGTACCTACCTTGATTTGGAAGGAGCGGGAGGTAAGAGTTTATCTTCTGTTGTGCTGCTGTAGAGTGAGACAGTGGCTTATTTTCACATATCTGATCTTATGCTCTAGTTGTGCAAATGACCTGTGAAGTGGTGCCTTCAGGTTCAATTTAACATTGGGATAGTCTCCATATGCTTTAAAACTGGCTTAAGTCTCAGGATTTCCAGTACTTCATGGTTAGTGGTATGAATGGTAAATAGGACAGTTAGCTGGGCTCTAACTTCTGTCATTCTGGAGTGCTGTAATTCAGATGTGTAGTGCTGGATACATGTAGTGGGATTGGTGATGGTAGCAGTTACATATTTACGTGCATAGGTGGAGCCATTGACTTCAACTACCAAGTGCATAAAAAATTTGCAGTGGAACCAAATGCCTTTATGTGCTCTTGTCCTGCTTATGGAGGTAGCTTTTGTGGTACTCCCTGAAAGTACCTACTTTCCTCTGGCAATGCAGGCTGGTCTCACATGAAGTGGAGAAAAAACCCCAGTTTTGAAAAAAAAAAAAATTACAGCTGTTTTTACAAGAAAGCACTGAAACACTGATGATCACAAGCAGGATTGAGTTCCGTGACTGACTGTGGTTTATCTTTTAGGGATGTTGCATACAGTGGAAGACAGCAGTGCCCTGGATCTCTTTGTCGAAGGTGAGAGGCAGATGCTATTTCTCAATTACTGACAGCTTGTAAAGGAGGAATCTGTCTTGTCTGATAGCAATAGTGAGATGCTCAGCTTCTACACAGCTTGAATCAGGAAGAACATCTTCCAATGCAAGAGTGAAAAGCAGGGTGCTCCAATATTTGAGAGTGTGGGACTGCAAGCAGATTGAAATATTTAGCATTTATCTCTGTATGTGACATGAATTCAGTGTCAGACAGGTAACAGTGATAAACAAAGCCTCGCCTTTGGACTTGACTGAAGTCTCAAAGCAAATGGAAATCTTCCTGTTTACTTCAGTGAGCTTTTAGATCTACTGCTTTGCCCTCAGTACTTGGGATTTATCTGTACAGGCTGCAGATTTCTCTTTGTGAGCAGCCCTTCATTTGAAATCTGAAGGAAGTGCCTGCAGGGCTGACAAAGGAATCTCTGCAGTCCAGTTAACCTTGGGCATCTCTGCTGAATCTAGTGATATTAGTAATGCAGTGATTTCCTCCTGTCCACCCTTGAAAGATGAAAGGACGTGTGACCAGCTGCTTTCAGAGAGGTTTCAGTTTTCAGGCACTTGCTTGAAATGGTGTTGAAAAGGTGAGAAGTCTTTCTGTCATGTTACCAGTCTGTTGAGAGATGAACGCTTTCAAACACAGGAATTTTAACTTAGTGTTGCCTAACTCTTGAAAGTTTTTAGAGGTTCTGAGAGCTCTGGGCAAGAAAGGGCTGTTAAACCATCACCCATCTCAAGATATGCCTCTGCTGAGATGTGTAGCTCTTTAGCTGAAGTAGGTCTCCCAGGTACGCCTCCAGTATTGCCCTGGATATACCAAGAGATGGTGAAACTAGAAGTCTTCTTCCTTTTTAATGATGCTTTCCTAGAATACAAGTCAAAAGAGGATGTTTCTCAAATAATTTGTGCCGTGACAGCAAGATACATCCAAGAGAGCCTTACCAAATCCTGTGGAACAATGTTCTGCACAGTGTCTTAGTAGGGGGGATATTGTCAAGGCTTTATCTGCTGAACATTCAGGTGCCCAGGTTCTCAAATATCAGAAGAGGGCCTGCAAACAGTGCACTGCTTTATGTGTGGAGGCAGGGGCAGCCTGCCAGCATCAGGAAACTCCCTTGTTATTTCCTGAGGGAAACCCCAGGTGAAGTGCAGCCAGTGGATGGTAAACATAGTTTCTTTTTGATTCCTCTTATTAGGACAGAGCAGACAGAATTCTTAAAGTTGCAGTGAACCAAGAATAACAGCCTGGGGCTGAGGAGGTGAACAGTACTGCAAAGGTGGCTAAGGCCTTGTTTTCTGGCAAGGTATATGGGATAACTGCAGCGAGGAGGAATGGCTGACAGACTGCACTGCTACCTCAGGGATGGTCACACCTGGAGGAGGAGCTCTCAATCTGCATCTAAGGATACCCAGCAGTTTCAGTTCTGATATCTTCTCTGGAAAGATATGTTTTTAATGGCCAGTTTTTGTACTGTAGGAAACCTGCTTTTTTCCATTACCAGAATTTGTTATGCTTTTAAGCTAAGGCTTTGTTTCCTTCCTTTCCTGGTTCCTTACCTTTACTTGGTGTCCTGACGCTCAGTTTGTCACTTGCAGTTCATTTCCATGCATGGTTTGTAGCGTGGCTGGAACAGGGCTGCTGTAATGTTGCTGCAGAGAGCTGGGGCTCGGCTATTGGAAGTAATAGTGATGGGAATGCCAATGTTTCCCTGCTCTCCCAGCGCCTCCGTGCTCATTTAATTTCCAAGCTTTTTGCTTACTGGTCTGCTAGAGCCCTGTGGTAGATGGATTGTGAGTGCTCTTGGGTGTGAATTAATGATTGTGTTTCTTCTGCCTAGTTCTGGTGCAGCTTGTAGTGGAGCTGAAGTCAGAACAGTACTTACACTGCCTTTTGGATGAAACCCAGAAAGAGGTCAGTGAAGATGAATTCCCTGCCCCTCCTTTCAATCCTTCAGAGGCTGAGGACATGGGAATTGGTGGCCCTGCAAGACTGCAGCTACTTGCGCTGGAATGGAGCCTCTGTTGCAGTTGGGATGTCCTAGTGCCAGCTCCCCTGCTGTGATTTTAGCAATGTTGGAATCTACCCTGAAGTTTTCCTGTTGTTCCCATGATGACTTGCAGCCATAAGGCTTCCTGATGCTTTTGTGAAGCTGTGTGGTTTCCTCAGATTCTTGTTTTCCTCCCTTACAGTTTCAGTGATAGGAGGAACTTTCCTAATCTGTGCCCAGGACTCTTGCTTTTTTCATTCCAAAATTTGTGATGGTCCCTTGGGATACAAAAAATTGGGAAGCAGTGAGAGCGGGGAGAAGTTCAGGTGGTTCATCCACTCGTGTGAGAGCTAGAGGGGAGAGAGAGGAAAAAGAGCAACAAGTGAGAGATTTATTGGATTAACTAAAAGACGTTTTGGAGTCTTAGTGGTGTATTCTGGATTTTCTGGGTTTTTTCCTAAGTGGTGAGGAGGACCCAGCTTAGGAAGAGGTCCTGCTGTGGAACATTATGCATCACAGGGAGCGTGCTGATTTGTGTGCGTTTCTGCCTTTGGACTATGTCCTCACCAGTGAAACATTTTCTTTCTCTGTTTCCTCTACAGCTCTGCAAAGCAACTACCATGAGAGGCAGCCTGCCCATGTTCACTCTCTTGGGCAAGCTGGCAGATGCTATCCCAGGCTTTCCTGATGTACTGGTGGTAAAGCACAGTGAGTAATGTGTTGTGCCTCAGTGAAGGGTAGTATTCACAGCCCTAGTACACATATGTATGGTGTGAATGTTTGTTGTTTCTGTTCCTCACACTAGGTAATTTAGTGGATCATCTGCTGATGGGCTTGGAGTACCCAAATGAAGGTATAAAGGCTGCTGTCTGCTATGTGTATGGCAAGCTATACTCCTCCTCCGTTGGCACAGAACGGCTCTCAGCACACTTTGAAGAAAGGCTGTGTGGTCTCTTCTTGAATACCTTGGGACGTGCACAGACAAAGGAGCTGCAGGTTAATTGTTTGGGTAAGGCAGTGCTGAGAGAAACTGCAGGGTGCAAGGGAGGGCTTAGAAAAAGGAAGAAATCCTTGGCTTATTTAGTAATAAATGTTGTTCCCTAGAGGAGTTTTTTGCGGCTTGTCTGAAGCTGTCAATCCTTGATGTTACTCCTTAGCAGTCAAATCACCCAGACCTGCTGCTGAGCTCCCCCAGCTCTCTGTTGTCCCTCAATCCCACGTTTGCCAGGCACTCACTAAGCTTCAGAGTCTCTTTAGAGCTTGCACTGGGCCTTGGCCTGTCTCAGTGTGATGTTACTATCCTAGGAACAGACCATCCTTCGAAGCGTCTGAATGCAAACACTGTGCAAGGGCAGGTGGATTTTGTAGAGCAGTGGGATGGAGTCTGACAAACCTGATCTTTGGATGCGGGGCATCATTTTATTTAGGTTAGAAAGCTGATGTAGAAATGGGTCTTTCTTGCATTTATGCTTTCAACTGTCTTATTAGATGTTGTTGGGGAGCACAGTCTCAGCCTTCCTGATATCGCTTGTTTGTAAACTATCCAGGGAATTCCTTTTTCTTGTAGGAGGTAAGTAGGAATTGGATTGCTCCTCAGATCATCTACTCAGCTACCAGAAATGGATAATGATTCCTTTGAAAGTTGAATTCTATTGCTCAGGCGATACCCCTTGTGAATTTGTACTGACATGTGCTGATGATTTGCATCAATTCCTGTAGCAGTGCTCTATACTTTCTTATTAAGGGATTTTTATGAGTGCGTATCCCTTAGCTAAACACAGCTGTTGCAGTAACGGCCTGTGAAAGTAGAAGAGAAAGATAAATGCCAGTTCTCTAGGAAGTATTCCAGGGAAAATGTCTAGTTATTGTTGGGTCGCTGGCTGTAGCTTGGAGAAAAATGCAGGTCAAGAGCTCTCCCAAGAAACAGTTTAAGGGGAGGGTACTGGAGCACAGAAGACGATGCTGGTAGAGTACTCCTGAGATCATTTGTCAATTTGCAATGCACGTGTCAGAAGGAACACAGAGCAGATCACACTCAGCAATAAGCATCAGCAACAACGGGTTGCAAGATGTGGGGCTTATGACAGTATCTGGGGGCACAGTGAGAAGCAGCTCCCTAAACTGGGGGAGAGGGCCTTTGTTTGGAGTGCAGGATGTGTTAGAAGGCACAGGCCTTATGAGGAGTGGCCTCTATCCTGCAGAAAAGGAGGCTGAGGGAAGACCGTATCACTCTCTACAACTACCTAAAAGGAAGTTGTAGCGAGGTGGAGGTTGGTCTCTTCTCCCAATAACAAGTAATAGGACAAGAAATGGCCTCAAGTTGTGCTAGGTGAGGTTTAGATTGGATATTAGGAAAAATTTATTTACCAAAAGGGTGGTGAAGCATTGGCACAGCTGCCCAGGGAAGTGGTGGAGTCACCATCCCTGGAGGTGTATAAAAGACAAGTAGATGTCGTACTTGGGGACCTGGTCTATTGGCAGGCTTAGCAGGGCTGGATCAATGGTTGGATTTGATGATCTTAAAGGTCTTTTCCAAATGGAACCATTCTATGAGTCTATGAAACAGGAGGAGGTTGGCAGCAAGTCTTAGGCTGTAAATACTCCTGTGTCAAAATAAGCCTTTCTATGCCAAGTATGGTGCTCACTGTTTCTCCCCTCGTGCAGGTCTGCTAAAGGAGCTGCTGAAATCTGATCATTTCGTATCCATTTTTATGAATAATTCAAGGACAGTGGAGGAGTCTGAAACCCATGACTTTTTAGAAGGGGAAAATCCACTGCCGCTTGTTCTCAAAAAGGTAATTGCTGAAATAGTAGTGAATTGTCAGTAGATCTGAAGAATTTTCTGGCCAGTATTGAATCTTTATCTGAGGCGCTTCAGTGTGGTGTTAGCAACACCAGATCCCCTCATTATTCATTCCTGCATCCTGGAAGGGGAAATTTTACTCCTGGCCTCAGCTGATTTTACTCACACACACTTGAGGTCTGATACAGCGCTTCTAGTGCCAGCATGACTAAACATGGGGACAGAGCTATTCTTATTCATGATCATCTTTGTTATAGTTCTCATTTTGCATGTTTTTTTGGGGTATTTGGTCCAGTTGCTTTAGCAAGTTGAATCTGTGAAATACATACGAAAACAAAGATCTTAATTTATGTTTTAAATTTTAAAATGTAGAGGAAACTGCTTCCTACTCATATTTGCACGGTTGACTTCCTCTTTCCTTTTGACTTTTGTTTTGCAACAGCTTTTGTTGACCAGAGATGAGATGTTGCAGGCAGCCAGTTCCCATTGTGTGGCTGCAGTGCTGGTTCACTCTCCCAGCAGATATGCTCCTGCTTTTATCCATGCGGATGTTCCAGGTGAAGAAGTGCAGTAAGATCCTATTGTTCATCTCCCAATATCAGAGCACTCCTTGTCTGTTTGTTTTAGCCATCAATCTGACACCATGAAATCCACTGATGGCATAACGTGTGTGTTAACAATTTTGTACCAGTAAAAATGGCCAGTGTGATTTTAGGAATAGAAGGGGAGAGTAAGTTTTCAGCTGAAAGTACAGAAGCAGCTGTCAACAGGCAGAATGAAGTTTCCTAGCAAGAATTTGGGCAAGTCCTTGCATCATAAAATCACAGAATGATTTGGGTTGGAAAGGACCTTAAAGATCATCCAGTTCCACCCTCCCTGCCATGGGACGCCTCCCACCAGACCAGGCTGCTCAAGGCCCCATCCAGCCTGGCCTTGAACACCTCCAGAGAGGAGGCAGCCACAGCTTCCCTGGGCAACCTGTGCCAGTGCCTCACCACCCTCAGTGTGAAGAATTTCTTCCTCATGTCTCATCTAAATCTTCGCCCTTTCAGTTTAAAGCCATTCCCCCTTGCGCTATCACTTGTAAAAAGTCCTTCCCCAGCTTTCCTGTAGCCCCTTCAGGTACTGGAAGGCTGCTATGAGGTCTCCCCAGAGCCTTCTCTTCTCCAGACTGAACAAGTCCAACTCTCTCAGCCTGTTTTCACAGCAGAGCTGCTCCAGCCCGCTGAGCATCTTTGTAGCCTCCTTTGGACCCATTCCAACAGTTCCATGTCCTTCTTATGTTGGGGATTCCACAAGAATTCCGTAGCAAGAATTTGGACAAGTCCTTGAGGTCAAGGTACATCTTGCAGTGTAGGTACAAAGCCTAAACAGGCTGGAACACCGTTGTATCCCACTAAATATTTTAAGTTTGCACAGAATTTGTTCTACAATTTAGCTTTAAAATCTGGCTGTGGGATATGGCTCACTATTTCTCTGCAATCCCAAAAGACAGAAATTATTTTATTTTACAAATTTTTTTTGAAATATAAAAGTTCTGAGAGAAAAGATCACTGCATCTGTAGCAAAGCTTGCTTTGTGTCTCTTCATGTGTGCCACAGGCTAGAGTCACAGTTATGCTCCTGCCTGCTGAGGTTGTGCCTGGGAAGATGCCTGCCTGCGGGGCTCTGCTCTCCAGTCACCTTGTTTTGAAGACTAGCATACCCCCAAGCATCCACTCCGTTCTACACTCCTGCCGTTTCATAAAACAACTCTTCTCCCTGTGGCTGTTGCTATGCTTCCTCGTTTCCTCCTCCTTCCTCTCTGTGTTCTAGGAGCAGCTGTGTCATGCTGTGAGCAGTTTGCCTCTTACCAGGGTGACCTTATTTATTTGTGTGTTTATGTTTGTTTGCAGAATTCCTGTTTGAGTGTCTCTCCTCCAACAGTGAAATTCTCATCTGGTCAGTGTATTGCTGCCTGCTCCTCCTTACTGAAGAGCGCCTTTTCTTCTCCAAGTGCCACACAGTCTATGGTGAGTCATCAGCCTTTCTGACAGGGTGACTGCAGTGATACTGTGGGCATTTGTTGTGCCTGTAGCTGAATTTCAATGCTTTACACACAATTGCAGTTTTCAGTCAGGATGGATAAAAGACTGAAAATGAGTACCTATCGGACATGTTTGTAGTGTCCAACGTGGCTTGAATTTACAGTCTCGTGTCCTAATGAGTTCCTGATGAGCACACATCCATTATAATAATCAGGTATCATGACTGACACTACCTAAGTTCCTATTAGGTAGAAGGACTTGGGGTTGATGAGAAGCTCGACATGAGCTGGCAATGTGCACTCACAGCCCAGAGGGCCAACTGTGTCCTGTGCTGTATCAGAAGAAGCGTGGCCAGCAGGGCAAGGGAGGAGATTCTGCCCCTCTGCTCTGCTTTTGTGAGACCCCACCTGGAGTGTTGTGTCCCTACTGGAATCTGTGGCATTAGAAGGATATGGAACTGTTGGAGTGGATCTAGAGGAGGGCTATGAAGATGACTGTAGGGCTGGAGCACCTCTGCTATGAGGACAGGCTGAGAGAGTTGGGCTTGTTCAGCCTGGAGGAGGCTCTGGGGAGAACTCATAGCAGCCTTCCAGTAACTAAAGGAGCTACAGGAGAGCTGGGAAGTGACTTTTTTCTAAGGATAAGTAGTGTTAGGATGTGGGGGGATGACTTTAAATTGGAAGGGGGAAGATTTAGATTTAGGCTTTAAGATCCCTTCCAACCCAAATCATTCTGTGATTCTATGATTCTATGATTCTTTCTATTCTTCTGGATTTTTACCTCCGCCAATGCAGTTTGGGGCCTGTTAACAGGGAGCTGAGTGAACACTCAGCAGTTTTGGGCAATTGTTTCTGTCAGAGGCTCAGAAGAATGACTGTTCAAAACTTCCTTCCATTTAAAGATTGATTTTGCTTCCATCCTGGAATTTGGGGCATTGAAATCTCTCTCTGTCACTTCTCTTGAACATGTACAGGCATTGAATCTCTGGTGAGGAGTCTCCAAGGTGTCCTGCGGCTCAACAATGTGGAGTTGCACAAGCAAGGGCTCCTGCTCTTCACTGAAATACTGAAACGGTAAGGGAGTGCCCACAGGCTTGCACAGGCAAGGTTTGGTGCTTCCAAATGGAGGCTGTGATGCATTTGCTTTTTGTGTTTTTTTTTTTTTTGTCTAAGGCCAAATATCTATGATTCTGTAATCTACCAGAGCCATCGTGTTTGAAAGATGTGGCAGAACAAATGCATCTCCCTTTTTCTTGTGAAGAAGGACCTGATGGTTGTTTCCGAACCTCCCAGCTTGTCCTTTTTGCACGTGCATCCACCAGTATATCTGCCTCTTCCTGCTTCCTTGCCAATGTGGGAAGTCAAGTCTCATTTCAGTAGGAAGAAAGGCTGGGAGGATCCAGGTGTAGTTGAGCAGGCCAGCTCCCACTAAGTGTGCGTTTGTGACAAAGCAGAGCATGGAAATTCCAGGATTTCTACTCTTGTATCATCACCTGTGCTGAATTCAAACAGCAAAACCAAATTCTAGGCTGAAATATTAATGTCTTCTGTCATTTTTTCCCTCTTATTTTCTGCTAAGACATAACATACCCTGGCTTGTTTTTCTTCTGTCCTTCCTGTTCTTGCCTCTATGATCTTGTTCCCATCCTGTCATGCTAGTGACAAAGTCTTGTTTTTGCCACTTAGTTCCCCCAAGAGAGCCCTTGAGCTAAGTTTTGGAAATGTCATAATCAACTTTGTAGCAAGTGGCAGTGCAAAAAGGAGAAGGAAAAGCAGCAGTGCTAGAACAGCGTGATGATGCCAGTGTGGGATCTGTCAAAAAGAGAAACCAGGATGTGGCAAACACTAATTGCAGTGTTTATGCTTGTAAAACAAAGAGAGCGCTCTGTGCAATTGCTTTCATTTTCTATCACACCCGTTCTGTTTCTCTGTGCTTTGCCTTAGAAATGATGTTTTATTTAAAGCTATCTCATAGTGAGGGAAGAGGTCTTATCCTGGAACTTCTCGTCTTGTTTTTTTGCTTGCAGCTGGATTTTCTTGTGCAAGTGAGCACCACACTCTGGTGTTGCCCAAACAGGACGTACTGCTCCCTTTTGGCAATGTATCAGGAATGGTGGGAAGCTCACCATGGAGGGACCCTTGTCTCTGCCAGCACAACCAGAGCGGTAGGCACAGTTTGGGGCCCAAAGACGAGAGGCTGCAGGAAGCTCTAAGAGTGCTGTCCTTCACGCATTTCTCCCAGGCTCCGAAGATGTACTGCACCATATTGCAAGTGGGTTTGTGCCTCTTGGATGACTCAACAGTACTCCTCCATCCTTTCCTCCCTGCATGAGTCAGTGAAGACTTTTTTTTTTCCCCTGATGTGTTTATCTTCAGAAGGTCAGTGATTAAAGAAAGGAAATGTAGAGGATTAATGGAATTATGTATAAACAACTTGGAAGTTCAGCGGATCACTTAAGGCTTGGGCCAGAGGCTGCTCCTGGTGCCTTAGCTCCACAGGCCTTTTCCTTGTCTTGCCCTCCTCATGGGCTTTCCTCAGAGCAGAAGGTGGGTTGGCTGCCAAGCTGGGATCCATCCCGCTGAGTGACTAAAAAGGGTAGTTCTGCCTCTGTTCACTCTTTGCCCTGTAGCAGGGATATTAGTTTAATTTCTACTGAAGATCACTTTCCTCTCTGACTCCTGCATGGGAGCATGTGCTCCTGGCTTGCTTGGTCAGGCACGTCTGTGAGAACTGGATAACAGGGAATACTTTTGGCTCCTAAGTCTGGCTCCTGTCATGCTGTGCCGCTTTTCTTGCTTCACTTCAGAGAGGCCCTCTGGCAAACTATTAGTGCCTCTTGTCTGCATGTAACTGCCTGGCTTCCTCCCCGCCTTCCTGACTGTACCTGCCTTGCCAGGACTCAAATGAGCACAGCATTCCACTTACACAGCTCTGTCCAATAATGGGATTAATGGCTTGTCATCGCTTCATGCTCTTGTGCTGAATGTTCTTCAATGCACCTTGGGCCATGAGGTGATCAGATGGCCAAAACGCTTGCTATCAAGAAGAACTATCAATGCAGTTGGATTGTGTTTATTTGGATTGTGTTTATTTTCCTGATTACTTTTCAAGTTTGTGAAAGTCCCTGTCCTTCCGGCAGCGTTTGGCATTAGAAGTGCTGTAGGACTGTAAGAGAAGCCGTTCTCATGGTATTATCCTTGTTCTAGGATCATAGAATCATCCAGTCCAACCATTAACCCAACACCACCCTGCCTGCTCAGCTATGTCCTGAGGTGCCACGTCTACTCATTTTTTTGAACACCTCCAGGGTTAGAGACTCCACCAGATCCCTGGGCAGCTGTGCCAGTGCTTCAGCACTCTTTTGGTAAAGAAATTTTTCCTCATGTCCAGTATAAACCTCCCCTGGCACAACCTGAGTCCATTTGCTCTCATCCTATCACTTGTTACTTGGGAGAAGAGACCAGCACCCACATGGCTATAAACTCCTTTCAGGTAGCTGTAGAGGGTGATAAGGTCTCCCCTCAGCCTCCTCTGCTCTAGGCTAAACAACCCCAGTTCCCTCAGCTGCTCCTTATAAGACTTGTGCTCCAATTTCTTATACACAGCTTTTACTCCATGTCTTCTTCAAAACTGATAGAGACACAAGGAAAATTTCTTATAAATAACCCCTGAAAAACATTCTTCAGCCACCTTGCATGAAGATTTTGTTCTCTGAAGAATGGCAAGACAGCCTCAACAGGCCACAGTGATGTTTGCTTGCTTACTCAGAAATATGCATAGCCAGATGAACCTGCAAATGCCAGAGCAGATGGCCTCACCGTAAAACCCTAGGCAGAGAGATCACTGCATTTTGCAAAGCCTGCTTTTCTTGTGCTTTCCATGTCAATGTTTGCCGGTGCAGTCACACAGTTATCCAGGCTGTGGGTTTTTTTCATCATAGTAGGGCTCCAGACCTGCTGAAGTTCACTCTTTGTAGCAAATCTTCCACTGTCTCAAGTTTGAGACTACATCCTCGAAAGCAGCTGGCTCTGAATACTGAAAAGCATGGCCAGAACCACACAGCTCAGCTGTCCATTTGGTGAAACGAGGAAAAGCCACTGCAATAATTCTGACAGCGTTCTCCTTGCTTACACTGTTTTCTCTTTACAGGCAACCAGTGGAAATCAAATTATTCACAAACCGAGGTGTATGCATAGAAGCTATTGGTATTTTGATGGAGACAGTGAACTGCCCAGCACTGGAGGTGGTGATGGAAGCTATGAGAGCAGTGGCAGCTTTCCTGAGGTAGGCAGGAAAGTGTGTGCAGACTTTTCTTCAGACAAATCTGTCGATACCATGTTGGTCTCTGTGGCTCCCCTGTGGCTGTGTGGGTGGGCATGCTCTGCAGTGGGACTTCTGGCTGAGACAGGCGTGGGTTCGGCAGAGCTTGCTTCCCACCCACCTCAAAAGGCTGCCTTGAAGATGTGATAGGCAGCAGGTTGCCGCAGCAAGGACCTAGTGTCCTCGGCAGGCTTGTACTGTGGCTGCTGTGGCTTTGTCACTCTGTGCCTCATCTGGATAGAGAAGTGCAAAGCAAAAGACTCTGTACAGTCATATACTTCCTGACTGTAGTGGGAGCAGGCAGTGAATGCAGTGAGAGTGTATTTGGGTGCATGTGTGGATGAAGGCACTATTCAGATGTTGTGAGCTTCGTATGCTGTGCTGGAGAGAAATGGCAATGGCACATTGCTGGCAGAAGAGCCATTAATTTTGCTGGTGTTGCCTTACAAGGAGGAATGTTCCCAGCAGAGAATGTGCATGCTGTCTTTCTCTCTGCTTGTTCAGGAAGGACCATCTGAACTCCCCTCCAGTCCCATATGAAGAGCTGCAGAAACTGCTGGAGGCAGTGCTGAAGCGATGTTCTGACCTTTCTCCACTGCAGAGTAGCAAGAGGCATGCAGTAAGTCAAAAGTTGCTGTTGCTTGTTGGTAGGACTGAGCAGGACAGTGATGATCCTCCTAGCACACTCTGTGGATGTTGTTTACATGTTCTGTCCTCTTTCCCTATGGCTGTTGGGTTTTCTGGTGTTTCTTTTGCTCCTCATGCCTTGAAGTTGTACCAGTCTTTGTCTTTAAAGTAGCTGAAGATGGATGCTGGTGAATGTTGTCTTTCTAAATCAATGAAGATTTGTGGGGCACCACTTAAGTGCACTGCTCTCTTTGTGTGTTCAGTAGTTCCAAGATCATTTGAACTTCACCTGCTTCAGGACCCCACCTTGTGGGCTGCATTGGTCTATCTATTCTTTTTGGGAATCAACATCTCTTGCTATGCCTTTAGACCAAGGGGGTCACCATATGTGCACTGTGATGCCTCAGCAAGGGAGTTGTTAGCTACTCTTTGAACCGCAAATGCTTTCTTGTTCCTGGAATATGGAGTGAGTGTAATGTGTTGCTTGGACCCACATCCCTCTAAGGAGACCCCCCGTTAGAGGTGGCTAGCGAAAAGGCAAGGGGCTCAGCTTTCTTGCTGTAAACTCAGGGCCACATAGGTTTAGACTACCTGTCTGTAGTGGCAAGAGTGGCAAGAGCACCAGAGCTCCAAATGCCTGCTGAATGATCTTTAGGCCCAAGTTCTGTGGTACCAGCTGTCTGGTCTGCCTGGAGAAAGCAGAATTGGTTTCTGCCCCACAGGCAGATGTTGGTCAGTCTGCACATACACAGAGCTTGTTGTCCCATTCAGAATAAGGAGCTTTACAGGAAGGAAATTAGGCAGATAAGAAGGACGTTTTTAATAAGAAAAAAGGGGAAATGATTGTACCTATATGAAGGTGCCTCAGAATCAAATGGGGAAGCAGGAGTTCTGAACTGCCAGGCTCCAATGTGTTGCTATGTCCTCCTCTGGTAGTATTTGGAGAAGACCACCACAACAGAAGGTTTAAAGGCAGATTTTGAGTTCCAAGTTGTTCCTGGTTTGGGCAGATGATTAGCTCTGCTGCAGTCTGGCTGGACTCAGTAGGATGCTGTGTGGGAACAAGAGCTGGCACGTGGATAGTTGCTTGAAAATCTAAGCCAAAGTAGAGAACTTCCAAGATTTCAGTAAGGAGAGGAAATGTTCAGAATTGTCTGGAAAGTAACTGGAAATAACAGAATTTAAAAAAAAAAAATCACATTTTCCTAGAAAGGTTTGAAGCTTCATTAGCTGAGCGGTTTAAAACTCAGATTAGACCAAACCATGGCAATATAGAATGTAAAGACAGGGCAGTGCAGAACTAGTAGTTCTGTAATTGTGTCTTCCCTAGGAACAAAGCAGGAGCTCTCTAACTCTGCCCTCAATGGGGAAAGCACAATAGTAAAAAAACAGCTAGATGAAGTGAGTGAGTGAGTGAAGGGAAATCTGTTGTTCCTCCTGCTGCTGGCACCAGTAAAGAAAGCTATTTTTTCTGACAGTGAACGTAAGATTTTGAAGGCTTATCTCCTTTAACAGGGTGATCACCTGTTCTCACTGTCTCAGAGTCACCACCCAGCAAATAGAAATCTTAGCAGAGTTCCTCAGACACAAGGCCAGCTCTTGCTCAGCACCCTGGAAGGTTTCAGAAATGCCTGCAGGTGAGGACAAGATAGGGACGTGTGCAGGTGGGTGGTGCATGTGTCCATGTCTGTCAATCCCTCTGGGTGAAGTTCCTTCTGTAACTGAGTTCCTCTACCCAAACCAAACACTAAAATATCACAGGTGAGTTCAAAGTGTGGCACTTGTCGGTGAAACAACAGCAGGAGGCATATGTAGTGATAGTGAAGGTTTTGTGACACCTGTATGTGTCTCCCACAAAATTTGGCTGGGACCTATCACTTTGTTTCATATCTTTAGCCGTTGAGGAACTGCTTGAAAATCAGCCAAAATTATTGTGGAAGAACTGTTGGAAAGTACGTGTGAAACCCTGTTCCTGTGCCCTGGGGTACGTGATCTTGTTGCCAGAGGGGATTAGCAATACACAAGCGTGTGTCTGCTCCAGATGCTGGCCTTGCTCCTGTCTGTTACCTGTGGCTTTGTAGTGGGTTTATAGGCTTCATTTTTTCCTGTCTTGCTGGATGAGAGCTGTCTCTCACCCTTATTTGCACAGCAGACGGTGGTAGATGAGTTTGTGTATGAATGCAGATCTGTTGTTAGGGAAGTCTAGCCAACTTAGTTATTTTGCCTCCTATCACTTGCATTTAGCTTGCCTTAGATAATTCACTCAGAAGCAGATGTCCCAGTCTGCACTGGCCCAGTGTCTTTGTGTTGTTTTGGAGGGTTTTGTCATGTTTTCTAGATCAGCTGAATGGTCCCCCTGACTGATTTTCACGAGGTTGGCTGTGTTTTGCTCCAGTCACTCTGGCCTGGCTGAGAACCTTTAGCCTTGCCATACTAGAGTTTCCCCCAGCAGATTCTTTCTTCACAGAAGCTAAGTCTTCCTTTCCTAGCTTGTACTGTTGTGCAATATTGCTGCCTTTTAATAGCTTCACTCAGGAGGTAACTCTGTGTGATTACCAGATTCCTGTGTTTCCAACTCATCAAGTGTTTGTGGGGTCCTTAATTGTGAAAGTTGTAAGGGAATTGTGAGGGAGGGGTGAAAGCTATGAGGACAGGCTGAGAGAGTTGGAGTTGTTCAGCCTGGAGAAGAGAAGGCTCTGTGAGGACCTCATAGCGGCCTTCCAGTACCTGAGGGGGCTACAGGAAAGCTGGGGAGGGACTTTTACAAGGGCAAGGAGTGATAGGACTGGGGGGAATGGCTTTAAATTGGAAGGGGGAAGATTTAGATCAGACATGAGGAAGAAATTCTTCATGCTGAGGGTGGTGAGGCCCTGGCACGGGTTGCCCAGGGAAGCTGTGTATGCCTCCTCCCTGGAGGTGTTCAAGGCCAGGTTGGATGTGGCCTTGAGCAGCCTGGTCTGGTGGGAGGTGTGACTGCCCATGGCAGGGGGGTTGGAACTGGCTGGCCTTTAAAGTCCCTTCCAACAGAAACCATTCTATGATTCCATGATTCTATGAATTGTAGTATATCCTGGCTTCCTTTACGGAGTGTCTTTTTCTCTCCTCTGGTATCTGCTGTATGTTTTTAGGTTAGCAGCAGAATTCCAGAGTGACCCCATGGCACAGGAGAATGCTTTCACTGCCCCCAGCTCCAAGAGCAAGGACACACTGAGCAACTTCTCAGAGTTCCTTTTGAGGATTTGTGACAGTCTCTGCATCCCCATGGTCATGGTAGGATTTCTTTTGAACTTGGTCTACTCTTTGGGTACTTGGAAAGCTGCTTTCAAGCACCAAAAGAGGGTTGCACAAGTGAGGTTTTTTTGGAAGAGATCATATAGATTAAACCAAGAGCAGCTGTGGCATTTGCCTCCTCTCCAGAGCCAAATGTGGCATTGTACATTTCATGCAAAATGGGAGTGAATGGTCGTGGAGGGTGGAGAAATTCATGAAGCTTCCATGTAGGTGGCAGTGTCTTTCTTCAGACTGTGCCATCCCCATAGCCTACCTGCCATGCTGTCTAATCCATGGCAGCTCTGGATGTTGCAGAAAACAAAGAGTGCCTGAAACTACCACTTTTTCAGACCTTGCCTGTCATTCCCAGAAAGCAGTGGTATTTTGCACCTGCAATTTCGTTTTCATGCTTCTTTCCAGAAGGCTATGAGGAGGCTGCCCCGTCTTCACAACAAGGACAGTACTAAGCATTGTGCCTCAGTAAGGCCAAGAACATGCTTTGAAAAGCAGCCGTGGAGAGTCACATGTGCTTTAGTGCTGTGTACAGACCTGTTACTTAGACATATAACCCTCAAAACAATGGGGCTTTAATTGTGGTTCTAAATCAGGGGTGTCAAACTCACGGCTCCTGCCGTTCTCCTACTCCTGCAGCTGCACACCTGAGCAGCGCGCTCACAGGAGCATGGGGGCAAGGAGCTTGGCACTGCTGCTGGGTAAAACCAAGGTGCCAGTCTGGATAAAACAAGGTAGGGGGCTGTGAGTTTGACACCCATGTTCTAAAGGTTGAGTAAATTTTGCTTATGCTTTGCCACAGGTTCAGGCGTATGGATTCTTGCAGTTGTTGGGAGCTTGGAGATATTTTGGTTTGTATTTTTTTTAACCAATCTCTTGGTAGGCAGCTGCAGCGGCAGTGCTGTTCTCCTCCCTGAAGGGAGAGTGTGGTGTTTGTCCAGTTTGGCAAAGCTGGACTCAGTGTGCTGTTTCTTGCTCACTAAATTTCCATAAAAATTAAGGGACCGTGAGAAAATTGTCCAATGACCTTCTGGAAGAGTGAGTTGAGTCATTCTGTTCTAAAGAGTTTAGGGCTGGTCTCTGGAGAGAGCTGAGAGGCCTGTTTGCCACTACTGAGTAAAATATTGAAGTACAGGTGTAAAGCAGCGGTGGCAAACTCATGCCTCCTGCCGTTCTCCTGCTCCTGCAGCATAACGCGCATCACACACACTGCACACGTGACCAGCGCGCTGGCAGGAGCGTAGGGGCAAGGAGCTTGGCGCTGCCACCAGGTAGAAGCAAGGTGCTGGGCCGGATAAAACAAGGTGGAGTGCTGGATTCGGCCCGCGGGCTGTGAGTTTGACACCCGTGGTATTACTGAAGTCATCTGCACTTGTCCTGCATTGTATGCCGCGCTGGAGAATCAACGGTGTGACCTGTAGGAGCAGCTGTGTCCAGGGCAGTATTGGCAGTAATGTCAGTTGCTGTGCGTTAGGGCCTGACTGGTTGCCAGCTGGAATGAAGAACTTTCTCGTTTGATGTAATGTCTTGCAGAGTTAGTGGCACGGCTCATAATGTTGGCGGGGGGAACGTTAGTTGCTTTCAAAGTGCTCTGTGAGCTTGCTGCCAGGCATTTTGGTATAAGAACTGTTACTCCATTTGCTTGTATTTAAAAATCTAACTTTTTGGGCAGGCAGGAGGCAGGAGGAAAGCTGCTGCTTTCAGTGTTTACTGCACATCAGACACCTGATCTTTTCTTCTTCCCACAGAACTATCTGGAAAGGGCTGTGAGCCCATCAGTGATGGAGGTTTTCATCTCAACACTTAATACCCTCTTTACAGTAGTGCCACACATGCGGATTAAGTTCTCCAAAAAGCTAGGTATGGCAGTAGTGTGGGATCATGTTCTCTGTGCTCTTAACTTAACTGATGGAACTTGCTGCTACTGCATATTACTGAGGCAATGAGCTTAACAAGACTTTATGTGGAGGATTATATTGCATGTTTATATGAGTAAGGACACAGTGCGCAGTCCTGTTCAGCAGGATGAAAAAGTTATTTGGTCTGGCGATGGGGATGGGACAGATTTTATTTTAGATAAGTAAGTTGTGTAAGCTTTGCTCTTTCCTCTGGAATATTCAGAATTGGCTGTTCCTGTAAACAGGGCTTATGCTGAAATTGTTGGTGGGATTTTACTATGGAGAAATCCTATTTACTTTGTGTATTCTTTACCTTTTACACATCAGAGAGGAGATGTATGTAATTTCTCTATTCTAAACATGTGAAGTTGGAAAATCTTCCCTCCTCCCCCTGAAAAGACAAATGAATCTTCCCTCCAAACCAAATTCAGAGTAATTTGCTTTGGGACAGAAGTATCCAGTTCTGGAATCCCCAACATAAGAAGAATATGGAGCCATTGGAGTAGGTCCAGAGGAGGCTATGAAGCTAATCAGAGGGCTGGAGCAGCTCTGCTGTGAGGACAGGCTGAGGGAGCTGGGGTTGTTCAGCCTGGAGAAGGCTCCAGGGGGACCTCATAGTGGCCTTTCAGTACCTGAAGGGGCTACAGAAAAGCTGGGGAGGGACTGTTTACAAGGGCAAGGAGTGATAGGATGAGGAGGAGTGGCTTTAAACTGGAAGTGGGGAGATTTAGATTAGACATTAGGAAGAAATTCTTCATGCTGAGGGTGGTGAGGTACTGGGACAGGTTGCCCAGGGAAGCTGTGGATGACCCCTTCCTGGAGGTGTTCAAGGCCAGGTTGGATGGGGCCTTGTGCAGCCTGGTCTGGTGGGAGGTGTCCCTGCCCATGGCAGGGGATTTGGAACTGGCTGGCGTTTAAAGTCCCTTCCAACACAAACCATTCTATAATCCTATAGTTCTGTGATTCTGTTCGTATTGAAATGGCCTGCCCTCTTCACCAGGTTTGTGTGAAGATTTGTGGGGGTGGTTATGGGACCTGCTTACTCTTTGCTTATTGTATACCTTCTGTCCTCCTAAGACATTTCTGTCTTACTTTCTGTCTAGCATCCTGTTCCTTCATCCAACTGACACTGGAGCTGAAGGCCAGATTTTGTTCTATACAAAGGTATTGTGATGTGTGCATTATGAGTGAGTCAAAAAATTTCCAAATGGGAAAGCAGATCATCCCTTATCTAATGCGCCTGATTAGGCAAGACGGGAAGTTCAAAGATTCAAGAGTGATTGTATCTTTATTGCAAAATGTAAATGGTGACTGGCAGTGGATAGGCTGGATGTGGGAGAAGGGAGAAGCAGTCAAGTAGGAGGCAAGTGGATTTGCACAGCTCTGTTGAGGATTTCATGTGCATGGGCTGTGCAGATAGAGAAAAAGCAGCCTGACTTTGGAGTAGTCAAGTCAGTGGGTGTTTTGAAAAGAAGTATCAGTAGCATCATTTCCATTTGAGCTCTGGCTTCCTAGGCACTTATTACCACTATCTTTTTTCCTTGTGATGTGGTAATGCATAAGAAATGGGAGGGAGAAGGAAGGCTTCAACCATGGGTGCTGTAAAGGGTCTTCTGTCGCAGACTGTGATTTCTAGGTTGAGAAGCACTTGGGGAGACTCTCTGTGAGTCTGCAGAGATATTTTACTTCCTCTTTCCTGTGACTGCTTCTCATTAAAAGCACCTCTGGTCCAGGTTAACACTTTGGAACTTAGAGAGGAGGTGTTTGTGCCTGTGCATGGTGTGTGGGGAGTGATCTAGGCCTGTGAGTACAGCAGCATGGGGCACCAAGGATGGTGTGTTACAGGGCAAAGGTGTTTGGTTATGTCCTGTTCTACAAGGAAATCATTGGAGAGAGAGAGAAATACCTGGAAGTAGAGCTGTTCTCAGCCTTTTAGTTAGCATTTTGGCATTCTTCATTGTTCATCCCTGGAAACACCATTGCTACAAAATCTCCTTACTGATAATTTCCAGTGGAATTAGGTAGGAGGAGCCACCCTCAAACACTTCCCATTCTCTGCAGTGTTAGGGCTCCTGCCCTTTCAGGACTCCCCGTGTATGCCAGGTGTGGTGACTGTGAGACCACCCCACTGTATTCATGCTGTCCCAAGGTATGTGGACACATTCACTGTTGTCACTGCACACACTGGCCACATCTGTGAGCTCTCCATCCTTTGGGAACTCCTAATTTTTCTGGAAGCACAGGTTGGCTCCTGGAGTCTTGTTGGGATGGAACAGGTGCTTGTATGTATGTATGTATATCAGTCAGTAAACTGAGATTCTGGCAGACAGCATATGATACTAGAAGTGTGACAAGAATGTTTCTAGCCTTCTTCACTGTATCTTTCTGCTCTTCTTCACAGTAATCCTGCCTTGAATCAGGCCTGTTCCAGCTTCCTCTGCAGCTTATGCCTGAGCCTTTACTCTGCCACAGAGAAGGAGAGAACTTCCTCTCAGGAGGGCAAGTTTGGGCAAAGAAAGAAATTGCCTCATTTAGTTTGAGGCCCCACCACCCTCTGTTTAGGCAATAGATGCAATAATAATAATAATAATAATTAAAAAAAAAAAAAAAGACAATGGAGGAGGGAAGGTAGGACACACATAAGCTTTCTTTAGAGATTATTTTTTTCCCAGCTTTTTTTTAAAGATTTTTCAGCAAGGAGATAGCATTCAGAATTGCTTTTGAAGTGTTTGGAACCCTACCTGAAAGAATGTGTTTCATCTGCCTGTGGTTTTCTTTACATGGTGATATTTATTAGCACAACTCTGCATGGCTTAATTGAAACAATATTACTTGCCACATAGGCACTCTATAAAGCTTTCCTGTCCTGTGCTGTAACTTTCCATACATCCCAAATAAATGAGATTAAAGTTCCCACATCACAAAAGCCACTTTTCCCACTGGCAGTGCTTGGTCGCTTTACAGGAGATATCAGCAAAGAGCTGGAAACCTCAAATAGAAGTTGTCTTTTCATCCTCAAAGCTAATTCCATTAAATCAGATCTCACACCTCTATCGTGCTAAATCATAGAGGTGCACTTGCTGTATGCAGGCTGTGGGGTAGTAGGTTGGCTTTGATATTTCTTACATCAGGAGCTTCCCTAATTTTACGTGCTTCAGTTAGAGCAGGCAGATGCTTCGCTGTTCCACTCTGATTTGGCATAGACTTCCCTCATCACTGCCTTTTATTTCTAGAGCAAGAGATGTCTGAGCTCCTGCTGAAGAATCTGCCTCAATTAAACTACACTGTTGCTGAAAGCCTTCTCCTCCTGGCTGAAACCCGTGAGCCTTTCTCTTTGGATCAGTCTCTTTTCAGCCACCAACACTGCTTCATACTACTGTTGTACTTTGCCTACACCCTTGAGGACAGGTGAGCCAAGAGTATACAAGGCAAGTGGTTGTGTGGCCCTTACATACCATGTATTAGTGGGTAAGACATAGCTAATGTTATTGTTTCCACTCCTGGAATGCAGGTTCGTCCCAGAAGCAGAATTATTTTTAGCCATAAGGAATTTCCTCCTGTCAGCACAGGACCACGGAGACTGTCCCCCTCCTTACATACTCAGAGCTGCATTTTACCTTCTTGCTGTTTGTCAGGAGAAAGGCAAAGCTCTGGACTTGGTAAAAGAAGATTTCATTCCTACCTTTTGGACCCTTTTTGTTGAAACTAAGGTTTCTCCCCACTCCCATCTACTTGAAGAAAGTATTTTGACATAGGTGGTGAGCGGTGAATGAGTGAAGAGTATGCAGTACATCTACACTCTGGAAAGTTAACTGTGAAAAGCCACTAGGGAATATAGATTTGACTGAATAAACTTGTGTATGTGTGGGAAGTGTAAATGAGTTGGGTAGGCTGTGAATTCACATACAGAATATAATAAATTTCATAGCTTCAGTCTCCTGAACACATCTACAGTCTCTGCAGCAGGCTTTCTAGTGTTCCCATATGGCTCTTTGCTGCTGCACAGCTTTGAGCACTATATAAAGCCTACAAGTTTCTTAGCCTTTGTGATGCAAATAGGCTTCACAAAATGATGTTTAACTGATATATTTGGTTGTCTACTTAAAAGGCAGTGTGACTTTCTCGCAGTAAACTCTCATCACTTCATCTTTTTGATATTCAGTATCTAGTCATTATTTTATTCTCTCTCCCTCTCCCCCTTTCCCTCCCACACTTTTACCAGAGGTCGTTGTGTACCATAAGGAGGATCCTGGATAATGTTCCAGATTTGAGCTTGGTCTATGTCCATTGTCCTCTCCTGGTGAAATTCTTCCTGGACTACCCTGAACTTATGGGGAGATTTGGGCACCAAGTCCTCCAACTCTGGTTTTCCTGGGAAGGCTACAAGCAAACTGAGACTGAAGAAGCTTATTTTGGTGTGTCTGATCATCTCAACAGGGCTAACCCGTTACTTCCCATTCTGAAGAGCAATTCCAGCATTTTACTTATTTTACTGGTATGTGACTTTCACAAGGACGGGCTGCTATCCTGGGCCTGGTTTAGGGGGCTTTTTGGTTCTTAAAGCTTAGTGCTGTTATGAGGGCAAAGATTCTGCTAAAATGGCCCATCTGTGTATACACAGACTTGCACCTCTCAGGGAAGCCCTGATATGGAAAATGGGACTGTGCATGTGTGCTAGTTCTTTCTCTGTCATTCATCCACTCTGAGAGAAAGGGATCTATTGAGAGTTGGCTAGGAGGGAGTCTGAAGTATGCTGCTGATCTATGCCTATATCAGAGTATGGCCAGCAGGAGCAGGGAGGTGATTGTGCCCCTGTACTCGGCAATGATGAGGCCACACCTCGAATCCTGTGTTCAGTTTTGGGCCCCTCACTGCAAGAAGGACATTGAGGTGTTGGAGCGTGTGCAGAGAAGGGCGATGAAGCTGGTGAAGGGGCTGGAGAACAAGCCCTACAAAGAGTGGCCGAGGGAACTGAGGTTGTTCAGCCTGGAGAAAGGGAGGCTGAGGGGAGACCTCATCACTGTCTACAACTGCCTGAATGGAGGTTGTAGCAAGGGGAGCGCTGGTCTCTTCTCCCAAGTGACAAGTGAGAGGACTAGAGGAAATGGCCCCGAATTGTGCCAGGTGAGGGTCAGATTAGACATCAGGAAAAATTTCTTCACTGAAAGGGTTGTCAGGCACTGGCACAGCTGCCCAGGGAGGTGTTGGAGTCACAGTCCCTGGAGGTGTTCAAAAGACAGATAGACAAGGTGCTCAGGGATATGGTTTAGTTGGCAGGTGCAGTTGGACTCAGTGATCTCAAAGGTCTTTTCCAACCAAGTGATCTATGATTCTATGAAAACCCATTCCTTTCCTATCCAGATATTCAGCTGGGCACTCCAGATTCTTCTGTGGCAGCCTTTCAAGAAGCTGTTTTGGTAATTTGGGAGTGGTAGTTTACTACTGAGAAATGATAAGAATATGGTGTACAAAGAACTTTGAAAAAGCAGTGTGCAGAGACCTGGTTTTGAGGGCGTGGCTTTGAGTTTGCTTGAGGTTTTAATTTTGTTTGTTTTTAACTGAAGATTATTGTCTGAGGTTTTTGCAGTACTCTTGAGCTTTCAAGACTGCAAATAGCATGTTTTATTGCTCTTAAAAGATAAAAAAAAAATCTTGGATCAGGGATAACTTATCACTGCAGGGGAGAAAGGGGCCCCGAAGTAGCAGGACTGATGTGTTTGCTTTAGTTGACGTAATGAGCTCTGTTAACCTGTGTATTCACAAAAGAATCCAGGTCCTGATGGCTGCTCAGAGGCTTTCTTTCACTTCCACCTCTCCCACTTGAGAAGTATCCAAAATTGGTGAAGGGTCTAGAGGAGAAATCATATGAGGAGCAGCTGAAGTCACTTGGTCTGTTCTGCCTGGAAAAGAGGAGACTGAGGGGAGACCTCCCTAGCCATGTACTATTTCCTCACAAGGGAAGGAGGAAGAGCAGGTGGTGATCTCTCCTTTCTGGTGACCATTGACGGGACCTGAGGGAATGGCAGGAAGATGTGTCAGGGGAGGGTTAGGTTGGATATTGGAGAAAGGTTCTTCACCCAGAGAGTAGTGGAGCACTGGAACAGCTCCCTGGGAAGCAGTCATGGCACCAAGCCTGGCAATATTCAAGAAGACAATGCCCTCAGACACACAATGTGAGTGTCGGAGATTTCCTGTGCAGGGACAGGAGTCGGACTCGATGATCCTTGTCGGTCCCCTCCAACCCAGGTCACTGTGTGATTCTGTGGTTTTATGACCTGCCCCGTCACTCCTCCCCACCAATGGCCACTTGTCCCATGACTGTTCACAGTGTCACAGTATCATAAGGTTGGAAAAGACCTTTGAGAACATTGAGTCCAACCTATGTCCCAACACCTACACCTACTCCTACTCGTCAACTACTCCGGGTCACTAAGTGCCTCATCCAATCTCTCTTTAAACACCTCCAGGGACGGTGACTCCACCACCTCCCCGGGCAGCGCATTCCAATGGTCAATCACCCTTTCAGTGAAGAACTTCTTCCTAATGTCAAGCCTGTTACATAGTAAATAATTGCTAGCATTTCCACACAGGAACTGAGATTTGTCTGGAAGGGCAAAAGCTAAGAGCTGTGATGTTTCTTCTGCAGCCTGTTAGAGAAATCAAAACTGTGTATTATTGAGAACAGAAACTCACGTCAGCAGACAGTGCAGAAGAAAGGTTTAATTCTGAGTGGGCACCCATCGGGCATTACAAACTGATGTGTCTGTTCTGATCTAAGAGACAATGAAGTAAATGTTAATATCCCAGGTTACTGAAACAACTGCCAGGAGGGCTCTCATGCAGGGCAGTTCTTTCACAGTTATGGTGATATTACTTAGCAGGTAGCAAAGTTGAGGCATTTGATACCATTGCAGAGCATTATTAAAAGTGATCAATGATGACAGATCAGTACAAATTACAGAGAAGTGTCCCATGAGACTTGCCCACCCTGCTACCTTTGGCAGTAGTTCTGAAACTTATCACTGTAAAAAAGCAGAGGTATACGTCACAGGTCTATCAGCAAACAAAAGAGAAACAGTGGGTCCTTCCTTAAATGGTATAGCATTCCTGTGTTCATTTTTCTGTCATACCACGTGCTTTTACAGAAATAAATTAATTTAGCTCTGTCCCGGTCTTTAAAGTGAGTTGCAATAAATCACAGGCTTTGACAATTCACCTTTCAGTTGGAGAAGAGCATAATCAATCTGAATTTAGATGAGCTAATAAAACAGTGCAATATCCTGGGATAAATATACTGTCAGATGTAAACAAAACTTATGAGGTGAATAACCTCAGCCTGAGAATGCACTAGTAAAATGGAAAGGCCTCTGCATGGTACAGTGAAATGAAAATGAATGTCCTTCCAAGGATGACTTATTTGCTTATCTGCTTTTAATAATTGTCTGGATTAGATAGGACAGATGGTTGGTGGCTTCACTCGAGACCTTCAGCTCCTGAGTGGGAAGGAGGATGTTAACACAGTGATGCATTTAACAGGACCAGGAAAGCCGTGGCCCTTGGATAGTGGATTTTTATGCTCTGTGTGTGTTCCTCTGGGGGTGAATGATCACACACTGTCCTGTTTGTCTTCTCCGTGCTCCAGATCTGAACTGCTCCCTCAGAGAATGTAGATGGGCTGATTGGCATTAGATTACATTCCTCAATGTCCTGATCTGGTGGGAGGTGTCCCTGCCCATGGCAGGGGCTTGGAACTGGATGATCTTTAAGGTCCCTTCCAACACAAACCATTCTGTGATTCTATGAATGTCACATGAAGCAAATACATGTCAGCAGAGCCGATTGTGTTTCTACCTTCTCTGCTTTCCTTGGGTATGGGATTGCACAAGCATTTCTTCTCTATCATCGCAGTCTGGATGGGTGACTGGTGTGAAAGGGGAAGGCAGCTGGAGAAAGCAGTAGGCTGTCCTGGAAAAGGCAGTAGGCTGTCCTGGCAGGCTGTAGGCTTGGTTGCTGAGACCAATTTTCTGTTTACCTCTTTCAACTGTGCCATTTGCAATGCAGTAGCCACGACTACTGGGGGAGGAGAGGAAAGGTAGTGCTAACATAATACATGTTGAGACAATCATATTATGTCAGCACTAGCAGACATTTTCTGCCTGATCGTTATGGAACTGCATCTGTGCATTAGACACCTTAACAACAAAAGTGTGCCCAAATTCAGGCTGCTGGCTGTGGGGTTCAGCTCAGAGACTCCAGACAGAGCTTTCTGTATTCAAGAAACAGGCTTGTGGGGTGAATTCTGTGTACACGACTCTTCCATTTTCCATGCTTGAGTGATTGTTTGTCTGGTTTCTGTACATTTCATGCAGTTTAACTGTTATGTTGCTACTGCAGATTGGAGGCTGCCAGCCTTTGAAAATGCATAGCTACAGACTGACTCATAAGCTTGATTTTAGTTAAGTGACTAAATATACAATACAACCTGATTTTTCAAAACAACAAGGAGAGTGGAAGTGCCAGAAGCACTGTGCTTTTGGAAACAGGGCTAAAACCTTGACCTTAAATCATAGAATCATAGAATGGTTTGGGTTGAAAGGGACCTTAAAGATTAGCCAGTTCCAACCCCTCTGCCATGGGCAGGGACACCTCCCACCAGACCAGGCTGCTCAAGGCCACATCCAAGCTGGCCTTGAACACCTCCAAGGATGCGGCATCAACAGCTTCCCCGGGCAACCTGTGCCAGTGCCTCACCACCCTCAGTGTCAAGAATTTCTTCCTTATGTCTGATCTAAATCTTTCCCCTTCCAATTTAAAGCCAATCTCTCTCATCCTATCACTCCTTGCCCTTGTAAAAAGTCCCTCCCCAGCTTTCCTGTAGCCCCTTCAGGTATTGGAAGGCTGCTATGAGGTCCTCACGGAGCCTTCCTTCTCCAGGCTGAACAACTCCAACTCTCTCAGCCTGTCCTCATAGCAGAGGTGCTCCAGTCCTCTGAGCACCTTTGTAGCCTCCTTTGGACTTGCTCCAACAGTTCCATATCCTTCTTAAGTTATGTGACCCCAATGCTTGTATGCTGGACAGGTGTTACACAGCCAAATGTATTCTTTAAACAGGATATTATTCAGAGGTGTCTATCAGATGAAAATCTGTCTGCTTTATTCAGTTCTCTGTTTAATCAGGACATAGTTACTCTGAACAGTGCGTTATTAGGCTGTTTCCCAAGGCACCAGATTACCATAATGGTATTAAATAGCAGTGACTTCTGCCTAATCAGGGCAGGAAGGTAATGTGTGTTCTTCTTCCCTCGCAGGACCTGGTCTGCTCAAGCTCTGTGGAGGTGGCTTGGAAAGTATTGATGACTCTCAGGATCTTCCTGGAAAGATATGAGGATGTCCTTGTATGTGACCTCCTCCGGAGTCAGTTCCTACAGATTCTGCAGCAGCTGCTGGTAGAGAGTAGCTCAGCCTCCTTGCAAGGTGACTCCCCTCTGTGACTTGGTCTTGCTGGTTGACGTCTGAAGGGATGCAGTCTGGGATAAAGTGTTTTTGAATTGCTGATGTAGCTTCAGTATTTAGCTGCATGAGGAATTTTATGAACATAAGTGTGCTGATTTAGTTTTCTTCTCCAGAGTCCTGTTTTGAAGTGAGAGAGAGAGAGATAATTTCTGATTTAGGTCATTCTGGCTTCAAACCGTGATTGTTAAAAGAAGGCAAGGTTTTCTTATACTGTTGTAAGTGTTCAAGTGGAGACTTGTGCTGGTAAATCTCCCGGCTTGAACAGGGTCTCAACTGGTGACTAAAAAACATCCTCCTTTCTGCCTCTTCTCTGTGCAGAACAGCTTGGTGTGCCTGAGTACAGTTAGTTCCCAGGGCACGGGGACCTGGAGCAGAGATTGAATCATTCATGGCATTGATCTCCGAACAGGAACTGTGGTATCACCAGATGTCATAATTCTATTAAATCTCTCACAGATTTAGCAGGCTGGTGACTGGGGGGAAATACCTCTATTTATCTTACTAGACCTTGCTGTGGAGTTGGACTATTGTCCCTTTGTGGACAGTTAGTTGACGAGTAGGAGTAGGTGTAGGTGTTGGGTCATAGGTTGGACTTGATCTCAAAGGTCTTTTCCAACCTTATGATACTGTGATACTGTGTGACAGTGCTGTGTGAAGCAGTCTGTGACCCTGAACTCAAAAGGGGGAAGTGCTAGGTTGTTGTTGGCTCCCCTGGGATGGGGGAACTTCTAGGATTTAGTAATTTTTGCTTCTTCCTAAGGCCTGCCAACACTTGTAACAGCCCTGCTCTGTTTGGGGTGTTTTGTTGTGCATGCCTGGGATGGAAGTAACAAGAGGGAAAGTGCTCTTGCCTCACCTCTAGGAAAGTCAATGGGCTGGAGAAGGAGGATTTTGAAAGCAGGAGCACAGCCGAGCACAAGGCTACAAGGTTATAAACCGTGTCCTGGGCTGCATCAAAAGAAGCATTGCCAGCAGGTAAAGGGAGGTGGTTCTTCCCCTCTATTCAGCTCTTGTGAGACCCCATCTGGAGTATTGTGTCCAGTTCTGGAATCCCCAACATAAGAAGGATATGGAACTGTTGGAGCAAGTCCAAAGGAGGCTACAAAGGTGCTCAGAGGACTGGAGCAACTCTGCTATGAGGACGGGCTGAGGGAGTTGGGCTTGTTCAGCCTGGAGAGGAGAAGGCTTCAGAGGGACCTCATAGTGGCCTTCCAGTACCTGAAGGGGCTACAGGGAAGCCAGGGAGGGACTTTTTACAAGGGCAAGGAGTGACAGGATGAGAGTGAATGGCTTTAAAAGGGAAGGGGAGAGATTTAGGTTAGACATGAGAAAGAAATTCTTGACACTGAGGGTGATGAGGCACTGGCACAGGTTGCCTGGGGAAGCTGTGGATGCCCTCTCTAAGTGTTCAAGGCCAGGTTGGATGTGGCCTTGAGCAGTCTGTTCTGGTGGGAGGTGTCCCTGCCTCTGGCAGGGGGGTTGGAACTGGCTGATCTTTAAGGTCCCTTCCAACCCAAACCATGATTCTGTAATTCTGTGACTAAAGAATGAAATGTTGGCATCTGCCAGATCTGATCTTGTTTGGAATTGTGCACATTTGGAGTTGTGTTCCTCTGCCACTGATCTAGGGGTGCCAGAGGCTGTGAGGAGGCAGATTGTCCATTTCCTATTGCAAGTGCCAGACGTATTCCTCCAAATTGCTGATGATGGAGACAGGACACTAGGCTAGAACAGCTTTTGCAAGATCAGAGCCCTTCTGCTGTGTCTAGTATCCCCAGCTTCTCTTCATACGGTATCATGAACTTGTTAGCTGAGTTATGGCAGCCCCATCCAGAAAGTCAAACACCAGTCGTATTTTGGAGACAGAACTTGCTCATCTCCCAGCACACAGGCAGCTCTTTTTGAGGTCTGAGGCAGAGAAGTCCAGGGGATCTTCATCCCTGTTCAAACAGTTGCCTGCTCTCAGACAACAAGAAAGCCCAACAGTGGGACTCCATCAACGATATATTAACTTTAAAGGCACCCATAAATGTTTCCTCCTCAAACCTGAAAACCCCATAGCCTTTGTGAAGACATCTTCTGGAGGCGGTAGTTGCTGTAGGTATGGCTGTGTGTAATGCAAAATCTTTACCTGTTTACAATGCTGCAGAGGAGTGAATTTACTAGGGAGGGAGTTGCCCTGGGAAGCTGGTGATCTGAACAGCTCCGTTCTCCTTGCATACAGACCTGCTGTGTGTGGCTTTCACCTCTGCTGTCCTGTGGGGTGGGATGGACAGCATTTTCTGTCATCTCAAGCTGCTGGAAAACAAATGCTGAGCAGCCAAGTGCTCCGAGGTGCTGAGCTGCTGTCAAATCATGGGCTGCCGGGGATGGTCAGGTAGATGGGAAGATGGGGAGGCTGGTGGCTTCTAGCTTATTAGAGGCATCAAGGTGAATGCATGTTGACCATGCCCCTTATGTGGTTCACTAAGGATATAAATGACCCCAACTTCCCTTTTTACCCTCTTTTCTAGTTGTTCCTAGAATGACATTGATGGCCTGATAGCTCAGGCCAACCCACAGTGGCAGAAAGGAGGCCTGATCCAGAGGGAGAATTTAGTTGGGAGCGTGTGTGTTTGTGTGTAGAGGCAGAATACTTTTTTCCTGAACCCACTCTCATTCCTGAGCTGGAAGATTAATAATTCTTGGCAGACTTTAAGGTCCAACAGTTTAGAGTTCACTGACAAGCTAAGCTGTCTGCGCCCTTCTTAGCTAACAGGAACCTGCCTGTTTTGCTGAACCTCCTTTTCCTGGTGCAGCTGCGGAGCAAGGGTGTAAGAGAGCTGAACAGCACAGACTTCAAGCTGCTTCACCAAGGTAAGTCTCTGCATCCATCTTCTCCCAGGGGGCTTTCATCTGCATTTGTTAATTGTTCCATAAGATGATTAGGGGCTGGCTCTTTGCCCTTGGAGAGAACGTGTACCTTGCATTATAGTTGTGGTCACTTTGAGATACTTTCATAGCCAGAGCGTTGTAAAGAGACCTGGTTACCAGTTCAATCAACAAAACCCAGGTTCTCTTCCTCTTGCTTTCACAATTCATTTGTTGTCTGAAACCTCACAAGGTGGCCAAAGTGTCCTCCTTGCCATGACACGATTTCAGAGTCTGAGACTTCTGTTGCCTTGGCACATGACAGTATTGCTGATGTGCTTACTGAAACATCCTTCCCCGTGGCTTCCACACTGGCTAACACACTCCTGTGGAGTTCAGGCCACGAGGGTGTCCTGTGAACCAGCCGGCAGGTACCTGCAGCTTAGTGAATGTGGGCTTTCTCTGGAGTGTGAGTCCAGAGAATATGGGTCCCAACCAGCTGTGGGACTTGCCCACTCCACCCCAGAGACGTATAAGAGTGGGCTGGTTTTGGTTACTCACCATACCATGACCTGCTGTCTCGTTTGGTGATCCTTACCTGGTGACTTCTCCCTTCTTGCTTGGCTATTGGAGGTTCATGCCGGCTGTGAAAAAAGAATGGATATTAGGAGGAAGTTCAGCTGATCCATCCTCTAGTCTCTTCCCTGCTCTGACAAAGTGGTCTCTCCAGCAGACTTTGAAGGACTATTCCCTTCAATTTGAAATGTTCCATGTCTTGTGACTGCCTGTGTTGCCCTTGTAAAGAAGCAGTGTTTCTCGGACATTCATTAGCTGAGGGAACTGGGGTGTGGAAGAAGAATGTCCTCCTTATACGAGCCCTTTTTAGTTGCTGTGGTTTCAGAGCATTGCTCAGCTGCTCCCTGGAGTTACAAGCTCCTCCTGCTCTCACTTTTTGCTCTCTGTTTTTCAACACAACTCTCTCCCTGCCCCAGCCACCCCCTTCATTCCCTGCTTGGCTCCTCAGGCTATGTTCTTCAGGCGTGGGCGTGTAAGGGCACTCTCCTTGGATGACACCTACGTGAAACCAGCTCATAGATGGATGGGGTGCAGGGAGGCGTCTTGATGTGTGTTTTTTGAGAATTGCTTACTCAGACTTTAAACTCTTCAAAAGATCTCCAATGACAGTTTTGCTGAGCCCTGCAGTCCTGGATTTTCCTCCCAAACTCTTGCTAAACACTGCTCCTGAGCATTTGGTGCTTGCAACAAACATGGCACATTTATTGCTAGTGTGTACAGAATTGGTGAGAATGGAGGAGCGCAGCTCTCCAATGGTGTTACCCGGTCTCGTCACCAAGTATGACAGGCACGTGGCTGGTTTTGGTTCACCTAGTATTAGGATCAAACTCACTTTGTGGAAACAGGTAACATAGTTTTCTGCTCTTGGATTCATTACTGCCCTTTAACACAACCCTTTTCTATTCCCCTTTACCTCTTATCATCCTCCACTGCACTATCTGGTCTAAAGCGAATGCTCTAGGGCAGATGCCTATTGCTTTCTCTGTACTATGCTCTGTTAATTTCCAATTCAGGTTGTGTTGCTCTTGCTCGAATTCTCTCCCCACTGACTGACTTCTTTCTTGTTCCAAGGTGTTATGTTGATGTCTGTGTTACACACATTCTTTTGTTTCCAGTCAGTAATCTCTGCGGGAAATGCAGGCCAAGGGACACTGACCTCCTGCAGCCATCCTTGAATTTTCTGTACTGGAGCCTTCATCAGACAACACCTTGTAGTCAACAGAGAGGTGAGGCAAGATGGTATCGATTGCTAAGTTTATTTCAGTGAGGTTGTAGCTTGGCCATCAGAGACTGTATTCTAACTGTCTCAGCAGGTAAGGTGGATTTTTACCTTTTCAGATGCAGCATGAACAGTTAACAAAGACCATTTTGTATTTGGGACGAGGTTTTTTTGGTTAAGGGTTTTGTTTTGGTTTGTTTTTGCTGCCTTCTGATGATTCCGGAATTGGCTGCTGAGAGACAGAACCACTGTATTTTTCTTGTTCATAAAACACAGCAGTGGGGCTTCAGTGCCTTGTTAGAAATGTCCTGGTATTGCCATGGTTCAAAAAATTAAACAATAATAGAGAACAGCTCTAACCAACCTTCCAGCTGTGTTTGCTGAAGGCCAGTCATTTTATTAGCTGGCTGAGTAGTTCCTTGTGCTGTGGGAGATGAATACCAGAGTAGCTGGACAGCCTTACTCTGTTGAGCTGTGGCAGTTGGGGCTGCCTCAGTGCAGCAGGGGTGTGCTCTGCACTTCTTTTCTGCTTGTCAAGCTGGTTTACCCTGTGCCATCCTGTCAGTCTCACCAATTATGTTTCTGCCCCACAGCAGTGGCTGTGCTGCTTTCCAACGTGCCCTTGCTAGATCTCCTGCAGAAGGTTTTGGAGTGCACCTGGTTGCGGTCCCCTCCCTCTGAACCTGCTTCCCTGTCACCTGAGGATGCACTGCTCTGCTCTGGATGGTTGTTGGTTGCGTCCCTCTTACTTTATCAGCATCGCTACAATACTGAGGTTAGAACCACTCTGGTATTCAGATCCAGGGAATGACTAAACCTTACAAAAAAAATCTTCATTACCAGAGGAAAGTGCCTTGCTTTGGGCTGTAATCTGCTTGCCTTGGTTGCTCTTTTGTTGCTGTCCACGAGTTATTCCCTGCTGCACTTCTCCAGCCAGACTGGAAGCTGGCATGTTGCTGAAGGCTGAGACCCAAATCGTTGGAGGGCTAGAGAGGGACAGAAATCCTGGGGGGAAAAGTGCATACCCAGTCCTCCTTTCCTCCTTTCCTCTTCAGGACAGAACCAAATACACGCTAAGGCCCTTCTCAAGGGAAGAGTAGGGGTGGGAGACACAGCTCCCATGATGTAACTGTTTTTTTGGTACTAAAATGATCAATAGTGGAACAGTCAGAATCCCAACCTACTATTGGGAAGTAAGTGTTTGATATTAGCAAGCTCATATGAATGTGAGCAGCTGTCATTGTATCTGATGCTTTGCAGTCTGACAAGAGAGCTAAGCTGGAGTTGTCATCTGATGTTGGAATTACAGCTTCAAGGGAAGTACTTTCTAATGCCGACACAAAGGGATAATGCTTCCTTTTGAAGAATCTACCCAGGCCTCTCTCCCTCTCTTGACATGTAGTTAAACAGCATGTCAGGTGTTGTGAGCTCTGCTCTTGCAGTTATGCCCAGCAGAGTATGTTCTCTGGGAGGCGATGCGCCTGCTTGCAGATGATAAAGTCACATCTGCACAGAGAGGCAAGGACTGGTTTCCTAATGCTGAAGGATCACGTCTACATCTTCATGGCTGTGCTGCCTCTGCTTAGGTCTTACAGCATGAAACTTTTATGTCAGCCATGTGAATGCACACCAAGACCTGCCTGTCCCTGATCTCTTAACTGCTGTGCACAGTTTACCTTCTTGGTTTCCAAGGTAGGGCTGTGTCTGGGTCATCAGCATTGTGCTGGTCCCAGAAGGGATTAAATTCTAGCAGCTGGTGTTGAGCTTCATTGGGAGTGGCTCTCTCAGCTCATATCGATCCTTAAAGTGCAATCATTTAGTGGCTTATAAGCCCATTGTTTGGCTTTGTCAATACCTTGATGGCTTGATGGGCTGTGATGTGCAATCCAGAATCCTTCTTGCATCAGAAATGGAGAAAGAAACTACAGATACAGGTGGCAAATGGAAGTGGTTCAAGGATGCTTCAGTGTTTCTAATCTTCTGTGGAGGGGGAAGGAGAGGGGGTAAGAGGGAGACTCACTTCTCTTGCTGTTTTTTGCAGCTCAGAATAGCTGAAGCTGCACAAAGTGTCCTGGACGCCTTTGTAAGAGACCCTTTGACCACTGTGATTGGGAATGTGAGCTGATGCCAGGGTGTCTTCCCAAGCCTGCAGCTTTTTGAGTGGAACAATGGTTCCAAGAAATGGCCACATTCATCTCAGGCTAATATTAATAGTGAGGACTTGTCTGGCCATAGCAAGCTTGCTTGTTCACTGTGTTACCAGTACTGGCTTTAGCAGAAGCCTGAGGATAAACATGGGTCATGGATGGTAGGCTATTAAAGGCTTTGGCTGGTCAGTTCTTAAACAAGGAGTCAGCCCTGTGGTCCTTATGCTCACCCTCCTTTGCCAACTCTCTGACTTACCGAAGAGCTTGAACCATTCTGGGGCTCTGTCAGACTTTATGTCATCATGGCTGGATGGCTGGTCTGTGAGGGAAACAGCATATTGCAGAATGCCCTCTCAAGCCCACCTTTCCTGTTTACCCTCGTTCCCAAGCACCTAACCTCCCCTGCCACCCCTACCCATGCCAGAGCTCCTAGCCCTGGGCTCTCTGCAGGGTTCCCAGCTTGAGCAGGCAGGGCCATATTGTTGTTGTCTTCACTGCTGACTTTTGGCTGCCCGTCTCTGAGTCTTGCTGAGTGGCCGTGTGGCTGAGGGACAGTCGTGCTTGGGGATGGCTGTTCCTGCTACTCCATGTGCTTGGCACTCTGCCAGCCATGTGCCAGAGGGCCTGCAGGTAGCAGTGAGGGTGAGACAGGCAAATGAGCTGCAGTTTGGTTTGGAAGCTGTGCAGAACTGGCAGCTGGTGGTGAGTGAAACTTGAGGGCCCAATAATGTGACCTTCCCTTCTGGGTCAGACTCCTGAAACCCTCTTTCTGTTCCCTTGTTTTTCCTTGGTCAGCATGAGGTAGTGTCTAAGGACTGAAGGTACCTAAGGGAGCTTTTTACATGGTCCAGACCAGCACCGTGATTTCTCTTCTATTTTGTTCTCCTCTAGGTTCACCAGACACTCTCTCTAGACCTAACAGAGGTCCTGAATGCAGTCATCTTCAAAAAGAGGAAGCCAATCCTGCTGTTAGGTATTTTGCATCAGTTACAGGAAAGCAGCTGCTCGTACCAAGCTACAGGCAGCAAGGGAGAACTGGTGACTATGGGCTGAGATGGTCCAGGTGCTGGTGGGAATCTGGAAGCTTTGGTGCATTTGGCTTTGGGATTACGTAGCAGGTGGTGGGGAAACTGTCTGAAACTCCGCAGTCTTTGGACAAATAGTCCTTGGAAGTTGGTAGTGACATCTGGTGCTGAGTGTGAAGTGGGATATGGCATCACAGGGAGAAGAAGAACAAGAAACTCACATTGCCATTCCTGCCTGAGTTGTCAGCAGCTGCTGAGCGTCTCTGGTGGGCCCTTAAGCCCAAAGTTTCTCTCCTCACACTCTCCCATGCTATTGCACAGACACCAACACACAGGGCAGGGGAGAAGAAAATACTGACACACACTAATGAGCAGCTGTCTTCTAGTGAGCATCATGCAGTTCCTGAGAGCTGCCCTACGACAGAACTTCTCCTCCTCTCTGCTGGTGATCGTTGGCCAAAACACAGCCCAAGGTGCTATGCAGCCACAGCCATCATCACCACAGGATGCTGCCTTGCACCCCCTTGCCGTGCAACAGGTCTTCTCGCTTGTTGTCAGCCTGCAGAACCTTTTGGTGCACATCCAGCTACAGGTATATAGAATAATGACTTTGGGAACAACACTAGTGTTGTTGGGCTTCAAGCAGGTACCGAGGACAAACCATCCAGCTACAGAACCTAAGAGGCTGCCTTTTTTTTTTCCTTCTGCCTGCATTTTCCACCCCTTGCAGACATGTCATGAGGAGGAGGGAAAATGCTCTCACTGCAGCATGGCACAGTGAGAAAGAAGGTAAATCAAGCTATGCGGTATTCCCTGCTGCTGGACCAGAGAGCTGAAATTCTGTGTACTAATGATGATCTGTGTTTGCTCATCTCCTGCTCTGCAGGGATGCCACACCCAGAGGGACAGGGGTGGGAAAAGTGTAACAAATCCCCATCCCTTCCCATGTGCCTGGCGGGGTGCTCTTGGGGGTAGTACATCAGTGTACATTTAACTTGCTCAAGTGATGTTGGGCTCCTCATCAGTTTACGTTTAACTCTCTTGAGCAATGTTGGGCTCCCATCTTTATCCTTTGAAGGCTGTTACTTAATTTTTTCTTTTAGTCTCAGAAGAAGTAGTTGGGCCTTTGTGTGGCTCCTTGATGTGACAGATAATTTGTAGCATGTTCCATCCTGTGAAGGAGATGAAGAGAGTTGTTTTCCTGTGCTGCATGCTCTTCAGATCTTGCCACTTTATGAATTTTCCTCTTGCAATAGCTGTTGACTGTTTATTTTCTTCTTTTTTTTCCCCCTTCTTGGTATTCCAGAAAGACTTGCTGCTCTCTCAAGCTGTGGTTGCCTGCCTGGAAACCTTAGTGGAATACCTATATGCAAATAACCGGGATGTTGGTAAAGTCTTCCTGCTCTTTCTTCTCCTGGCTTTCCCTCCTGCAGTGATTTTGAACTCTTTGATCTCCATCCAGTAGCACCCCTGAGCAGATGTTTAATGAGTTTATGCCCAATAAGAAATATTATTTGTATGCCTAAAGTTAATCATGTGCTTTGTGGGATGAAATCACAGTGCCTGGCTCATCCCCTGCAAGCATGAGCCCTTGCTTTGGCTCTGGACACCAAAATGCTTTCCAGAAGGAAAAAAAGTCATTCCCCACCCCCCAATATGGTAAGAGTGAAAGGTTTAGGAATGGAGGGAGTATAGAAATAATCTGTCACTTCCCAGCCAACTGCAGCAAACCTTTAGACCATAAATACAAGGGAGGGAGGATCTGAATACGATGTGTCTTCCACACAGCCTGTGTTGATCACAGTTTGGCCCTCAGGAAGGGGAAGATAGAAAAAGGTACCTGGCAGCCTTATGGAATGGAAGCTGGAAATTCTGTATTTCCAGGGGTGAATGCAGACCTTGGTTTTCAGAGTTCATGCCAGACATAGTGTATACCACATTAGCAATATAATATGAATGTGTTGTACAGTCAGGGGGGTAAATAGACCCTTCTGCTTATTGTCAGCCTCCTACCACAAAGTCCAAGTGCTGGCTCTGATCTTAAACCATACAGAAAGTTCCCCATACTCTGACCTGTTCAATTCAGTCATTTAAACACCAAGAGAGAAGGGGATGGAGTGAATGAACACCAGACAAAAGGGACATTGGTGGGAGAGAGGAAGGAGTTGAATGAAAATATGATATTGCAGATGAATGACAGCCAGTAGCTGAAGGGGGACTGTCAAAAGGCTGGGTTACAAAAAAAGGTGGCACATTATGGGGAAGTTCTGCTGATTTGGGATTAAGCTAATGAAATTCTGCTTCAGCAGCCACTCACATTGACTGCCTAAATTCTTGCTGTGATGCAGAAGTTCACAACAGCGATAACAGGAGTCTCCTTATTCCAAGTAGGATGAGGATCAGAGCTATGTTTTACTGAAAGATGTGAGAACGCGGCAAAGAATGTGGCCTGGGCTCTACCTCTAGGAGTTGCCTCATTTGAGGCTTTCTAAAACCTTCTCTTGGTCCAGAGATTTTTCCAGATGTGCAGAGCCCGCTCAGTACTTTTGCATTTCCATCAGCTGAAAGATACCCCATCCCCAAACATTTCACATACTTTTTTAGTGTTGTTTTCCTATAGAAAAGATTCTTGTAGTGGCAGTAGGGAGGATATGTGACTGACAGTGGAAAAGGGACCTTTCTGAGACTCTGGTGAGTTGCCATGGTGTAAAAAGCTGTATTAGCTGACCTGTTTTAATCATCCAGCCCATGCAATAAATACATCCTAACGTGCAATAAATACAAGGTAATAACAGTGAGTTATAGCTTTCAGTAAAAGACTTCGTGCTGTCACAGACAGTGACCTTTAGCCATACCTCTGTTTATCATATGTGTCCCTTATTAAGGACATTTTCTCTGCTGATTGTTTGCATTGCTGCCATCGGCCTGGCTGGGCCCCATAGCATGCTTTCTGATGCAGATCCAGGCTTGGTTTGTGCAGCTTATGTTATAGGTCTTCCGTCATTCCCCAAGGAGTATTCTGCAGCTAAATAAATCCTGTGGTCAGGAAACTTGTCCTCTTATTGAAACCAGAGGGTATTATTTTTAAAACCCTGGGCTAAAGATATCCCCTTACTGTTTCATGACATGCACCCCGGGAGAATGTTTCTCTTCCTGTACCAGCACAAAGATGGACAAAATGTATTTTCTGCTTTAAAAAGCTATTAAGCTTTTGTCCTCATGACTAAACTCTTTCCCAAAGTCTGACAGATTTAAAAAAGCAAGTAAGTACAGTGCAAAATATCCCCTTAGTGTTTCACAGCTTGGGGTCTAGAAGAGCAAACTTGGGGTCGGTATTAAAGACTGTCCTTGTTCAGGTCCAGCCTGTCACTTGGCCAGTTTCAAAGCTGTCTTTAATTGGCTTCTCCTTCTCTCTCAGCTCTACATGTTGCTTCACAGCCCTGGCACAGATTTCTGCTCTTCACACTACTCAGTGGGGGCCAGAAGTCCTTTCTGAAGCCAGAAGTTCTCAGGCTGATGACGCTGGTAAGCAAGGGAAGGGCAGGCTGTTTGGAGACAGCCAGTATGTTGATACAGTGCATATGGGTTGGTTATTGGAGCTTACCCCCACTCACACACAACTTCAGATACTATATTCATGCTCTATAATAATGATACTTTCAAGTGAACTTCCCTTCCACACCCTGCATAAACTCACTGCTGTTAGTGAGCACGTCCTGTTCTTCTCATGTTTGTAGCATTTATTTATATCATCTAGGACCCCTGGGGAAGAGAGGGGAAACCACAGAGAACATGCAACTGCTGTTGCCAGTCAGGGAGTATTGCTGCAGTGCTCTGGAGAGCGGAGCTCTGCTTGGCATCACAGCTCATCTCCCTGTGTTTGACATAACAGACCCGACTATTCAAGTCAAGGAGTTACTGCAACCTACTACACTGCTGTACCTGGGGCCTGCGAGGAAGTGAGGGCATGTGTCCTACTCAGCAGAAATACTGAAGATAAAGCCCTCATGGCTGAGAGCATGGATGCATCTCATAGATGAGAGGGAGGGGTTATTAATGTGAATCATAGAATCATAGAATGGTTTGGGTTGGAAGGGACCTTAAAGATCATCTAGTTCTTACAACCCTGCCATGAACATTTCCCGTCCACATACATTATGGACCTGTGAATCTTGGTTATTCTTATTTCGCTTTTTAAAGGTTGGCTGTTTCATGTCAGTTCTATCCCGAACTAAACCAAAACAATTTTGCTTATAAATCAGAGCACCATCAACACTGATATTTTCACTAGTTCTATTAGAAGTGATATAAAAATCAGGCCTATGGTTAAGGTGCTGCAGCATGCCATTACATAGAAGAGGTCTTCCCAGGAGAAGTCTGCGAGTCTTTCACTTTTTAATGCCTCTGATTTTCCCTTTGTTCAAGTTTCTGAGATATCAGAGCAGCAATATTATTTCTGAAAAAGAAATTATCCAGATTCTCCAGGAAGCAGCAGAAGCCAACTTATCAGAGCTGCCCAAGGCCACATCTCGAGCTCTTCATCTCTTCCTTTGTCAGGTAAGCGAGTGGTGACTGCCTTGGAAGATGAGAAGGGAATCCCTGGGGGATTGCTTTAGCCTTTGATGGGGAGCCATAAACTACCTTTGAGGAGGTTATAGTAAGTTGAAGAGAAATCCTGCAGCTGCTGCTTGGCCTACTGGCTTGAGGGATGTGCAGTGAAATTGGAAAGAGAGTGATGCCAGCAGCAGCCTGAACTGTGTCATCATACTGGGCAGCCCCTGGATCCCCTCCAGATCAAAGTTTGAAGGTCTAATTGCTCTGTGTGGAGTTGAGGGAGGGAGGTATGAAGGAAGAAGCCCAAAAGTTTCCTATTGGTCTGGTTGTCATTCTTTCTTCTGACTGCTCAGGTTCAGAGCAGTCATTGCCAGGTGGAGCCAGTGCAGTCAGGGACCATTCAGACCTTGCTGGAGCGTCTTCTGGGACAGAGGAGCACTTGTGTGGAACATCAGGACATTGTGTATCCTTTGCTGGGCAGATGCCTTTGATAGGTGGTAGGTGTAACAGAAATAGAAGGGATACTTAATCCTTCCCTTGTTCCAGCTAAAGGCGAACAAGTAGTAAAACTCTTGAGTGGTTGCTACACTTGGTTAACTTTGGGATGAAAACACTTCATTATCCCCAAATTTGAGAAGACATTTGGGAAATGAAGAGGCATTTGGAATGAAAGGTTGGTCTCTGCTGGGACTGCATTCGTCTTAATGGCAGAGATGGTTTGATGAAAGGGGAGCAGGCTGGGTAGCCTGTGACTTCAAAGCAGTAACCATCCCTGTATTGATTTCTCTGGAGGATGAACAACCGCTTAACCTCTGTCTGTGTGCTGACGAGTGCCAGTGTGCCCATGAAGTCATGGAGACCCAAAGATGACACAGGCGCTCTCAGAGAACAGTTGAGCATTCAGAAACAGCCTAGTGGAGTTATCGAATTTTGTTCTGCTTGGCCTTAGAGTCCCCTGCTGAGAACTGACTCCTCCTCCAGGGATGGAGACAAGGGCTGCTCCCATGTTACTTGTGGAGATAAAAGGTGCCTAATGTAGTCTTTGTTTATTTCTCCAACTGCCTGATTTTGCCTGCCTGTTTTCATCAGGCCGCATTGCCTCACACAGGTAGCCCTGATGGAAATGTCCCTGGCAGCAATTTCCTGTTGGAATGGGGACTTCCTCCACTCTGGGACACTGTCTTCAGCCACACGCAGGTGTGGTGGGTGAGGTGTTTGTTTTCTGTGAGGAGTAGCTTGTCCTCATGCTTACCCCAAATGTGATACTACTGCTCTGTGGTGGGATGCTCAGAGGGCAAGTTGCCTGGTGGAGGCCATCCAGCCCTTGGAAGTTCCTCTCCAGTGCCTTTGCTTGTCTGTACAGAGGTGAAGGAAGGTGGACGGGAGGTCTTGTTACTTTGCTAAAGTTGCTTCTCATTTCTGGCCTTTCCATGTATGAGGAAGCCTTCAAATCTTGGTTGTTGGGAAGTGTTTTGGATGCGCTCAAAGTGCAGCAGTGCTGACAGCCTGAATAAGATAATCATGAACATGGAAGACAAAATCCTGTGGTCAAACCCAAGCTTTGTTATCAATTTTGCTGAAGAACTTTCAACAGGTTCACCCACACTGGTGATTCTCACACATGTTGAGGGTGGGTGGATGTTTCCATTGCTAGGGGTAGGGTTGATTTAGTAATGAAAACCTCCTGTCTGCAATGCATCAAATGTGAAAATTCCAGTAGCATCCTGGAGTTGCCTTCCCTTCTGTTTCCGCTCATGCCATCAATGACAGATGTCTGGGAAGTGTGGCAGTGTCCCTCTCACACCTTGGGGACTGAAATGAGAAGATACTGTGCATGCAGCAGAGGAACAAGTCAAGAATGGAACAGGAGACCCCGTCCTGCATCCTACCTTTTATTCCTAGTGAGTAGCAGAGAGAAGATAGATGAAGGAAGTAATTTGTAGCTCATTTTCACAAAAACGTTTGTTGAAAGTTGTTTATAAAGCCTGGTTACTGAAATGGCTCCTTGGGGTTTTTTTTTCTGTGTGGGATGAAGCTTATAGAATCATGGAATTAATGTTGGAAAAAACCTCTAAGATCATCCAGTCTAACCATCAGCTAAACACCACCAGCCTACTAAACTATGTCACGAAGCGCCACATCTACGCATTTTTTGAACACCTCCAGGGATGGTGACTCCACCACTTCCCTGGGCAGCTGTGCCAGTGCTGCACCACTCCTTTGGTAATGAATTCTTTCCTCATATCCAATCTAAATCTCCACTGGTGCAACTTGAGGCCACTTTCTTTTGTCCTGTCACTTACTACTTGTTTGAAGAGAGGAGCACCCACCTCTCTACAACCTCCTTTCAGCTTGGTTGATGCCCTTCAGTTATCAAAATGCAGAACTGGCTGGTGGAAATGGTGTCTTACAGGGGTGGCAGATGCCATGGAAGAGGCACTTAGTTGGTGGTGCTGGAGGTTGGCCCCTTTCCTCTGGGGAGGAAGGGGTTGGGGTGTGTGTGCTCAGCCAGGACCCTTGGGGGAAGCAGATGTGGGAATAATAGAATGGTTTGGGTTGGAAGGGACTTTAAAGGCCAGCCAGTTCCAACCCCCCTGCCATGGGTAGGGACACCTCCCCCCAGACCAGGCTGCTCAAGGCCCCATCCAGCCTGGCCTTCAGCACTTCCAGGGAGGGGGCACCCACAGCTTCCCTGGGCAACCTGTGCCAGTGCCTCACCATCCTCAGCATGAAGAGTTTCTTCCTCATGTCTGATCTAAGTCTTCCCCCTTCCCATTTAAAGCCGTTCCCCCTTCATCCTATCACTCCTCGTCCTTGTAAAGAGCCCCTCCCAGGGGCCCCAGCCCCCGCTTGCCGGTGCCCACAAGCTCTCGCAGTCCCTCTCTCCCTGGGGCTCTGGAGGGAGCCGGGGCAGCCCCGGGGGCGGTGCCGGTGCCGGGGAAGGGGCGGGAGCTCAGGAAGTGACGGGGCGGGGCGGGGCGGTGGCACGGCCGGGCGGGAGTGAGGGGGAGACCGGCACCCGCACCGGTACCGGCCGCAGGTACGGGGGACCCGGGAGGGAGGGGGGAGGAGGGAGACCGGTGAGCCCCGGTGGTGCGTGGCTGGACCTTGGGTCACCCAGCTTTGCCTTTCCCGCCTCCTCCGTGCTCTCCATCTTGCTGGAGGGGGTTTGCTCCCCCCCATGTGCTGCCTGCTGCGTCCCCCTGGCACGGCTCCTGGTGGGCTCCGTCGCTGTGTTCTCATTAGTTTCAGCGGTGCTTGAGAGAGAATGCCCATCTCCCTGTGCCCGCAGCCATCCGAGCCCCTCGGGGTGCTGTTGGATCCCTTCAGCAGGATAGGGGTGGGCTGGGATGGATCTGTACCGGGTGGAAATCAGAGGACACAGCTCTGAGTGGGTTTCCCACAGCGCGAATGGGATATCGGCTGATCCGGTATCCGCACCTCCATCCCTGTGTGTTTGCCATTGGTTCCCGTGGTACCTGGAGAATCCCCATCTCCCTGTGCCCGCAGCGGTCCGAGCCCCTCAGGGTGCTACTGACCTTCTCCAGCGGGATGGGGAGCTTGGAGGGGATGGGCTGGGAGGGATCTGTACCTGCTGGAAATCAGAGGACACAGCTCTGGGTGGGTTTCCCACAGCGCAGCAAGGGAGGTCTCAGCTGATCTGATATCTGCACCTCTATCCCTCTGCACCCCTGTCCCAGTGTGATTGCTGTTAGTTTCAGCAGTGCTTGAAAGAGTATCCCCATCTCCCTGTGCCCACAGCTGTCCAAGCCCTTTGGAGTCCTGCTGACTCCCTCCAATGGAATGAGGGATACGGAGGAGGTGAGCTGGGATGGGTCTGTCCCTGGTGGAAATTAGCGGACATGGCTCTAGGTGGGTTTCTCACAGCGTGGATGGGATATTGGCTGATTCGATTACTGCCCCTCCATCCCTGTGTGATTGCCATTAGTTTCAGTAGTGCTTGGAAGAGAATCCCCATCTCCCTGTGCCTGCAGTGGTCCGAGCCCCTCGGGGTCCTGCTGACCTTCTCCAGCAGGATGTGGAGCTTGGAGGAGGTGGGCTGGGAGGGATCTACCCCTGGTAGAAATGAGAGAACGTGGCTCTGGGTGGGTTTCCCACAGTGCAGCTGATATCTGATATCTGCACCTCCATCCCTCTTGCACCCCTTTCCTGATGTGATTACCATTAGTTTCAGCAGTGCTTGGAAGAGAATCACCATCTCCCTGTGCCTGCAGCCATCCGAGCTCCTCAGGGTCCTGCTTACCTTCTCCAGCAAGATGGAGGGCACAGAGGAGGTGGGTTGGGATGGATCTGTCCCTCGTGGAAAACAGGGCAGCTCTCTGGCTTTGGTCAGAGGTGCCTAACCCTGGCTGGCAGCCATTCCTACCATGTGTAGCTGGCAGTGGAGGCAGGTGGAGAGGAGGGGAGACCTGGGTTTCCCTTGCAGGATCACCCTGTGGTCCTGCTCTCGCCACTGCCTTCTTCAAACCCCTTGTGAGGACAAGGACTGTGGTGCCGAGGGCCATGTGCCATCAGTCCCAAGATCTGGTTTTGGTGGTTAAGGGACTTTTGAGGTGAGCAGATGCAAGTGGCTGTCATTGTTTCACTGAAGCACCTGATCCTGTAAGCTCTGTATAGAAAAGCCACAGCAGAAGGAGTCTGAGCAGCCTGTGTTTCACTTCTTTTAACTCAGCTGTGACAAGAGATTAATCCTCATCTGGTTGATGGAGGAGCAGCTTGGAGATGCATTTGTGGGGCGGGGAGTTCTCATTCCCTGTTTTGGCATGGTGTGCTCCCAGGGCCGATGATGCTTTTCCCCCTGCATTTCAGTGCCCTATGTAGGAGAAGGGGAATCCTGCAAAAGTCCCTCCTGGGAAGCAGAGCCTGGCAGCGTGACTCTGCCTTGCAAGCTCATTAAGTGAATAAATCCTGGGGATGCTTGGTTCAAATGGGGCTTCTGCAGGAGAATTTATAAAGTCATTAAAAACATCTTAATGGAAAGTACTAACTATCTATAACACAGCATCTGTTGTCATGTCTTTGGAAAAACATGTCTAAATTAAGAGGATGGGAGACAGTGAGGCAGACTGGTGGGCTTTCTGCTGAAGCAACCAGCTGGCCAGGGCTGCCAGGGAATATTGATGGAAACTCCTTCCCATCTGTAGCATCAGGCCAGGCCCTGGCTTCCCAGGCTGCTCTGGAAGCGCTGGGCAGAGCCGGCTTTGGCAGGGATCAGCTCAGGGAGGAGTGGGGAGGGAAGAGAGAAGTAGCTCTGCGGTGCTTCTGTCTCACCTCCTCCCTCAGTGAGTGTGAATACATGAGGGAGGGCTTGTGGGAAAAGTGCGGAGGAACATCTGCAGGAAGCTTTTGCATCTCTGCACTTACGCAGTCTGGCTTGGAGAGGAGGGAATATCCTCTATTAAAATGGGGTGAAATGAGCAGGGCAGCAAAGGGGAATGAGCTCAAGCTGGTCCCACGTGGCACAAGCAGCCTCACTTCCCTATGGGTGAAGGCAAAAACCGGCTTCTACTTTATTTTCACTGGGGAGTTTCAGTCCTGATGGATGACAGCAGTCAGTACCTTAAGCGTGAGAATGAGTGTCAGCAGGGAAGGTGTCAAGACGAAAAGGTGATGGGCTCCTGGTGTGGCGTGGTTCTCCAGTCTTCTCCTTCTGACCTTGTCCCATGGCACAATCCGTAGGGCTGCTGCAGAGGGATTTGTAAAGTCATTAAACAGAATTTAATTGAAAACACTAATTGTCTATACGGCAGCATCTGCATCGTATGTCTGGAAAAGCCCATTTCTGTTCTGAGACTCGGAGGCAGGTGGGCTTTCAGCTGCAGCAACCAACTGGGTGGCAACTGCTTCAGCCACCAAGAGCCATGCTTTGCTCTGCTGTTGCCTGAGTGGGTTTTTTCACACCTCAGCATCTTCCTTGTTGGAGCATCTGCAGGGCATCCTTAGGCCACCCAGCTCCCATGTTGGAAGAGGGAAGTGTGGGAGCCTCTGCCCTGACCAGGCATGCTGGGACTTCTGCAGGCAGCGTAGCAGAGCTGTTGTGGGCAGCATTTCTGCTGTGTGAGTTTCAGCCTGGCCACCAGCTGCCTTCAAGGTCTTTCTCCAATTCTCCACTAGGACAGCAAATAGCCAGCCTGATCCTTATGGCTACGTGACCAATCCAATGGGTGAACAGGAGCCTGGGTCTCAGGGCAGCTGCAGTTTGTGCTTTTAGTTGCTGCCTTTCCTCCTTCCTGAGACTCTGGGAGGGAGCAGGAAGCTGTGGGTGGCTCTGCAGAGAGGGGATATGCACTCCCTTGCTGAGCCAGGCCTCAGGATCTTGGGTCATATTTTTTGGCAGGGTGAAGAATTCTCTTGGAAGCTAGCTGGGCTGGTGGGTCCAGCAGAGCATCTGCTTGCCCAGCCTACAGGATTTCTCCTTACAGCCTCAGCTTGACAGTGTGCTTTGCGTCCTTCGGCATGGCTGGAATATAACTTAAACCTTATGGCACAGTGGGCAGAGGGGATGGGCCCTGAGCCTGGCATGGGAGGCTCATGCTGCCATCCTGGCTCTACATCGCACCCAAAACATGGGGTCTGATGCTGAGCCCACACCGGGGGCAGCTGCGACTTCCTCTGTAGTGCTGGTTGTAGTTGCTCTAACCCATTACCTTCCAGGGGTGCTGCCTTTTGCAAAGCACAACAGCAAAACAATGCAGAGGGTTTCTCATGTCTGATGACGTTTCCCTGCCCAAGCCGAGGGTGCGAGGGCACTTTTGACGGGAAGTGCATGTTGGGAGCAGGAGCTGCTGCTCCTCGTGGGGCTGGAAGAGCTGCGGGTGCTGCCTGCTTTGCCTTGCTCATGGGCCTGAAGTGGAACAAATTTGATTTGTTTAACAAAGGAAGACAACCCCAAGATTTGGTGTGGAGAAGGAATTTGTTTCTGTTCCACTGTCAGGGCATCACAGAGAGGGGCTCGTCCAGGCAGGCAAGCTGGGGCTCAGGGTGGCAGGGTGACGGCAGTTCTGGTGGCTTTACATGTGTGTTTTTCCCTTAGGAGCATCGGAGGATGCCTCTGAAGGAGCTGTTGCTTCCGTAATTGCCAGTGGCCACTGCTTGGCTCTGCAGGAATCTCGTCCCTGTGGACTGGCTGCCTTCAGTCCCACTGCCTGGAGGTCAAGGTACTGCTCTCCTTTTCAAGGTCTAGGCTGTCCCAGGATTCTCATTCCGAAGGACCTTCTCCTCTAGCTTCTTTTGCATTTTGGCTCTGTCTGAGGGACCCTTGTGGCCAGGAGCAGCTTTGCCTAACCACAGCCCTGTAGAGCCTCAGGAGGGACACGCTTAGGGCAAGGATGGGGTTACCACCAGGTCACCCAACTTCTGTTTTCCCGCAGCTGATGCCCAGTTTGTAGCAAGGGGAGGGGGCCAGGTACCAACATATCATGAGGTGAACTGAGACAGCTGAGCTGGGCAAACCTGATGCTTACAGGAGAAGTGGAATCTGGGCCCTTAGTGGTCCTCTTCCTGCCTTGGCCCTGCTGCTTTGGTTGCTGGGCTGTTCTAACTCGCAAACCCGGCAAAAAACTTGCTGTTGTTTTTGGGGGAAGGAATCAGACTTAATTTTGTGCTGGATCAGTGCTCAATCAGATCCCTGTGGGCCCAGCTGGTGCTCAGCCGGCAGTGGAGGCAGGTGGAGAGGAGGGGAGACCTGGGTTTCCCTTGCAGGATCACCCTGTGGTCCTGCTCTCGCCACTGCCTTCTTCAAACCCCTTGTGAGGACAAGGACTGTGGTGCCGAGGGCCATGTGCCATCAGTCCCAAGAGGCTCATGTGACTTCTCCCTATGGTAAGTCTCATAGGTTTTGTTGGTCCATCTTGCTCCAGGCTGCAGCAGCTGACATGGATTTTCTCTTGATCTGCCCCTTCCTGCTGGTGCTACTGCTGTCCCAGGGCAGCTTCGCAGACCTGGAAAAGCAGAGGGTGGACTCCGGCTTGGAAATCTGTATCCTTCTCTGCAGCCTGCCCCTCACGTCCCATGTATGTGCTCTCATTTTCTGAGGCTGGAGGGAGCTCACGTTCAGGGAAAAGGTCAGAGACCACAGAAAGAGACACCAAGGGGTGGAAGACAGCGGACCTAGAACTTCTGGGCAGTTGCCTCTGCTCCTCTGTACAAGTGGTTTTGCTAACTAAATACCTGGCATGGTGCAGGAGCAGAGATAGGTTTTTTTGGTGATGCCTGGTGTTCTTCAGAGTGCAGTGCTTTTCCTTCCTGCTCTACATGCTGGGTGCCGAGCACCTTTCCCAGCCTGCTCTTGGGATTGGCATGGCCAGCTGGGTGGCAGAGCACACCTGTGGGTCCCAGTGCTTCGAGGTCACTGTCCGGGATGATGGGAGAGGTCTCCTGGGCTTGTAACATGTGAAAGATATTTGATGTGTGCGCTCGTGGAGATACATATGGGGAAGATGGGAATTCCTGTTCCTTCTCCAGCCCGTCAAGCCAGAGCAGCGGCTGGTAAGTAGAAAGCTCCCCTTGAGCACCTGACATTGTTAAGCTCTCCCACTGGGGTGTCCAGGCAAAGGGTTTCACTGGAAACCTATGTTTCATCCTGGCTCAGGCACTGCCCCCGGCCCTCAGGGACCCTGTGGAGAACTGAGTGGGGGCTGGAATGGTGCTGGGTGCCCAGTAGAAAGGGAGAGTGGAAGTGGGTTGGAAGCATACTGACAATGTCCTTGACGGTTATGCAGATAAGAAGCTGTTTGAGGTGAAACGCAAGGACCAGATGAATGCGCTGAAGAACCTGATTGAGCTCAATGACGTCAACCAGCAGTACAAAATCATTGACATCATGCTTAAGGGACTCTTCAAAGTGAGCCACAGTGCACATCACCCTCTGGGCTCAAAGTGCTGTGGGGCTGGGAGGGGTGGGCAGGAGAAGTGAGGAGGGCTGAAGGGCCTCTGTGTGGTCAAAGAGAAGAGCTGAGTGGGTAGGTGGGCTTTAGAACTTGAAGGGAGGACGCTGTGTGGCTTCAAAGCAGAGCTCCCCTGGAGTTTGGGGAAGGGCCGGCAGAACAGGGGAGTAACCAAGGGCTTTGGCAGGTGTTGGAGGACTCCCGTGCTGTGCTCATTGCTGCTGACGTGCCTCCTGATGGGCCTTTCCCTCAGGACGAGAAGATAAAGGATGGTAGGTACGCTTCTCCCTTTTCCAGTGCTCTGGTGCATTGCCGCCATTCCTCCTGGGACAAGCACCGGGGCAGGTACCCCTGTGTATCCAGACTAGACCTGGGATGGTCCTTGTCTGTCAAGGACCCTATTGCTGTCTCTCTGACATGTTTGTATGGGGGAGCCTACCTATTTGCCCTTAGGCTCCCCACTTTCTGGTGGGGCCATAGGCACTGGTGGGACAGGACGTGCATACTGATGTTCCAGTGGGGTGGGTGGCTGTCCCTGCAGCGTACTCCCACGTGGTGGAGAACACCGCCTTCTTCGGGGATGTTGTCCTGCGCTTCCCCAAGATTGTGCACCACTACTTTGACCGCAACTCCAACTGGAACAACCTCATCCGCTGGGGCATCGGCTTCTGCAACCTGACGGGCGTGTTCGAGCAGGGACCCCACTCCCAAGTCCTGGGGCTGGTACGGCTGCTCTTGGTTCCTCCCCCCATCTCCTCTCTTTGCTGCTGGGGATGGAGGATGAGGTTTTGGAAGTAAAAGGAGGGCAGGCAGAGGGCAAAAGGAGTGTACCCAACATTTGAGGGATGGGGGAAGAGCATGGAGGGGAACTGATGGGGAGGAGGAGACTGGCCACAGAGGCATGTGGTGTGGAAGGCACCGCTCCCCGACGTGGTCTCCACTTTGCTCTGCAGATGGCTCAGGAACTGGGCATCAGCGAGAAATCACCTGATTACCGCAATCCCTTTAAAATGGACCACTCCGAGGTAAGATGGCAGTGCTGGCAGCCCAGCCCCTGGGCTTCCACATCCCCGTTGCAGCTCCAGGCAGCCGACTGGGGAATGGAACAGGTGGCTTGGTGAGAAATGGTCAAAAATCCCCAGTGTGGAGGAAGCTTGGCTGAAACAGATGCAGGGACTTCCTTGTCTAGGCTGTGGTTGGTTTTGGGTGTCGGGAGCCATCTCTCCCATCCTGTGGCCATCTGCCCCATGGGAGCACTGGGACCCCATTTACCTCGTGCCACATTGGACAACAGTCCCCCTGACACCGTGCAGCTGGTGCGATGGCTTCGGTGGGTTTAAGGGTTGGTTATCCCTCTGGGAGTCTGCAGAGGCTCCCCCATACTGACAGTGCGTTGCCACCCCACAGTTTTTCCCTAGTGCTGACACCTTCCAGAAGGCGCTGCGGGAGGAGGAGAAGCGGAGGAAGAAGGAGGAGAAGCGGAAGGAGATACGCAAGGGCCCGCGCATCTCGCGCTCGCAGTCAGAGCTGTAGCATGTGGGGGCTTGTGCCTTGTGGCAGGGGCAATGCTGTTGGGATGCAGAGCCCCTCACTTCCTCTCAGCAGCCTCGAGCCAGTGCCTGGCGGTCCCCTTTCCATTTGTGCCGTGGATTTTGTTTTGTTGCCTTTCCCTTTCATTTGTCAGGGGCCGGGTGGTGGTACTGGTGGGTTGCCCCAATGGGGCTGGTGGAAGCTGAAGAGGAGTATCCCTTCCTCAGAGCCAAAGCACAGACGGGAAGGCAGCAGGGCCATCCTCTGGGCTGGTCAGAGTGCTGCCACCCGTGTTGGGTAGGGTGAGTGGGACACGCTGCAGCTGAGCCCTGCGGGGCGCCCTCCCCTCTGCAGCACACAGTGCCCACACTGAACAGTGCCCACGCTGAACGTGCCTCCTCTGTCGTGGGCGGGCTGGGAAGTGCGTCACACCAAACAGCCTCATGAGCAATGCTGCTTCTCTCAGTTTTGGGGTTTGTTTTGTTTTCTGTTTTGTTTTTTTTTTTTTTAACCCGATGATCTCATTGGCACTTCCCCACCCGGTTATGACCTGGTCTCTGCTCAGCCGCTACCTCTGCTGGATCAGCTCTCCCCTCTTTCTAGCAGCTGTTTTACCGAGCAACATGCATTTCATCAGTCAGCCGTAGTTGAAAGCCCGATGGTGCCAGTTCTGGACTCAACAGCATCCTGCTGTCCTGGGTGCGGCACATCCCTGCAGGGAGGCAAACATGCAGTGAATTTTTGGGAAGGAGGGATTTCAGCTCTCGGCCCTCTAGGCAGAAAATTGTGTGCCCATAGTACCAGCTGAAGGTGCTGAGGAACCAGCCTTGTGAACCTGTCCTGCACCCCACACCCTGCCGCATCCCTCCGGTGTTTGGCTGATCCTCTAATTCAGTCCCTCAAACCCCTTTCTCAGGGGGACGGGCATATGGGGATAGCAGGGCTGAAGCCAGGAGGGAGCCAGCCGATTGGCTGTGACCCTCTGTGGGGCATCTGGGCTGCAGCAGGAGCTGAGGAGAGGTGCTGGCCCCAGGATCCAGCCAGCCACCCTGCCTTTCCTCATGGTTGCTGGTGAACTCACACCAGAGGAGGCACTTGCAGAGGGACCACCCTTAAGAAGTGCCAGGTGTGTGAGGTGGCAGCGCAGCCTTTGGGAAAGGGGAAGTGTCATTGATTTTTAAATATGGAGCCAGGTCTATCCTTCTCGGGGGTGGCAACAGGGGAATGTAACATTTTTCTTGAATAAAATTGACTTTTTTTTATTTTAAATAAAAGAAACCTGGCTCTTGCTCCTGTTCCTGGTGGGAGCAGGCATGGGATCTGGCCCACTGGGAGCTGAGGAGGGATGGAGAGGCTAATGGGGGGGAGGACAGACTCCTTCCTCTAACCATCACCACCGTTCTCTGCCTGCCCTTTCTCATCTTCGGGGACCTCTTGAGTGGTGAAGCATTGAAACAGGCTGCCCAGGGAAGAGGTGGAGTCACCATCCTTGGAGGTGTTTAAAATGCGTATAGATGTGGCACTTCGGGACATAGATTGATAGAATGGTTTGGTTTGGAAGGGGCGTTAAAGCCCACCCAGTTCCAACCCCCCTGCCATGGGCAGGGACACCTCCCACAAGACCAGGCTGCTCAAGGCCCCATCCAACTGGGCCTTGAACACCTCCAGGGAAGGGACATCCACAGCTTCCCTGGGCAACCTGTGCCAGTGCCTCACCACCCTCACTGTGAAGAATTTCTTCCTAATATCTAACCTCAATCTCCCCTCTTTCATCTTAAAATCTTTACCCCTTGTCCTGTCTCTGCACTCCCTGTTAAAAAGCCTCTCCCCAGCTTTCCTGTAGCCCCTTCAGGTACTGAAAGGCCACTATGACGTCTGCCTGGAGCCTTCTCTTCTCCAGGCTGAGCAGCCTCATCTCTCTCAAGTTGGGCTGAAGATTGGACTGGATGCTCTTAGAACTCCTTTCTAACTCAACTGGAGCATAATGTGGGCTTGCAGCCCAGAAGGCAAACCGCGTCCTGGGCTGCATCAAAAAAAGTGTGGCCAGCAGGGCCAGGGAGGTGATTCTCTCCCTCTGCTCTCGCAAGACCCCAGCTAGAGACAGAACTGCCCAGTTCTGGAATCCTCAACATGAGAAGGATATGGGACTGTTAGAATGGGTCCAAAGGAGGCTACAGAGATGCTCAGAGGGCTGCAGCACCTCTGCTACGAGGACAGGTTGAGAGGGCTGGGGTTGTTCAGCCCAGAGAAGGCTCATAACAGCCTTCGAGTACCTGAAGGGGCTACAGGAAGGCTGGTGAGGGACTTTTTGCAAGGGCAAGTAATGATAGGATGAGGGGGAATGGCTTTGAATTGGAAGGGGGAAGGTTTAGATTAGACACGAGGAAGAAATCCTTCATGCTGAGGGTGGTGAGGCATTGGCACAAGTTGCCCAGGGAAGCTGTGGATGCGCCGTCCCTGGAAGTGTTCAAGGCCAGGTTGGATGGGGCCTTGAGCAGCCTGGGCTGGTGGGAGGTGGCAGGGGAGCTGGAACTGGATGGGCATTAAGGTCCCTTCCAACCCAAACCATTCTATGATTCCCTTCAGTCGGGCAGAGGGGTCTGGAGTGCCAGCTCAGCTCTGCCTCTCCGGCTTTCCTGCGGGCAGAGCGGGAGCCGGCAGCACGCTTGCCCCGCCCCCTCATGAATATGTAACGAAGGGGCGTGGCCGCGCTATGCTAACGCAGCTGCTGATCGCTGACGCGCCATCACCCCACGCGCCGCCGCGGCCGCCCATTGGCCGGCACCGCCCTGGTCCCATTGACCAAGCGAGCCGCGGGGGGCGCGCGCGTCGCTGCCGGGCAGGTGCGGGGGGTGGGGGCGGGGCCAGGGCCCGGTGCCGCCGCTCCGCTCCGGGCGGCTCAAGATGGCGGGGGGCCGGCGGCGGCGGCGAGTGTAGGGTGTCTCCCATTGAGCGCCTGGGGCCGGTGGGGCTGGCGGTGGGTGCGACGGGGCCCTCCGCGATGGAGGGCGGCGAGCTGGGCGTGGAGAGCATGGAGAGCCTCACCGAGCTGGGCGACGAGCTCACCCTGGGCGACATCGACGGTGGGAGCTGCGGAAGGGGGGTGGGGATGGGGCGCGCGTGGGGTCCCCACGCGGGACATGGGGGGAGCTGTGGCACCTCCGCGTGTGGTCGCGCCGAGGCGGCCTCCGGGGAGTAGGGGGCGTGGGTGTCGGAGGTGTCGGGTGGGAGTGCGTGGGGTGTCCCCCCCCTCGCGCCCCCAATAGGGAGTGGGGGGCGTGGGTGGGGTGGTTTTGTGGTCCCACCGAGTGGAATATCTCTCTCAACCCCCGCGTGGGAGCGCAGAGTGGGGTCTCTCTCCCTACCCTGAATGAGGAGTGGGATGCGTGGGAGTTACGGTTCTTGGGTCACACCGCGTGGGGTGCCGCCCCCATCCCCCGAGTGGGGAGTGGGAGCACAGCCCTGCAGCGTGGGTTGTCCTTCCACTCCGTGTTGGGAGTGTGTGGGTGGGGTGGTTTTGGGGGTTTCCACCACGTGGGGTGTTCCCCCCGGCCCACAGCTGGGGAGCGAGAGCATAATCCCACCGCGTGGGGTGTCCCCCCCGCGTCGAGCCGGAGTGCACAGTGGGGTGTCTCCCCTGCTCCGAGTAGGGAATGGGAGTGCTGGTTGGCCCCGCTGTCTTGGCTCTGCCAGGTGGGATGTCCCCCACACTCCAAGTGGGGAGTGGGATGGATGGTTCTTGGGTTGTGCAGGGTGGGGTAACCCCCTCGCCCCAAGTGAGGAGGGGAGCACAGCCCTGCCACGTGGGGTGTCCCCCCAGCTGTGCGTGGGGAGTGGGAGCGTAGGGTGGGTTGTGTGTGTGTGTGTCCCCAAGTGGGGAGTGGGAGCGCAGTGTGGCTGCACTGGCTTGGCCCTGCCATGTGGGCTGTACCCCCTCACCCCGAGTGGGGAGTAGGTTATGTGGGTGGCATGGTTTGGGATCTTGCCGCATGGAGTGTCCCCTTCACCTCAAGTGGGGTGTGTGGGTGAAGTGGTTCTTGGGTCCTGCTACGCGGGGTGTCCCCTCCCACCCTGAGTGGGGAGTAGGAGCACAGGGCAGGATGTCCCCCCGACCCAAGTGGAGACTGGGAGCACAAGGTAGCTGCAGTGACTTAACCCCATCGTGTGGGATGTCCCCCCTTGCTTGGAGAGGCATGCGTGGGTGGAGTGGTTCTTGGGTCCCACTGCATGGGGTGTCCTTCCTGCCCCAAGTGAGGAGTAGGAGTGCAGGGTGGCCACACTGGCTTGGACCCACTGTGTATGGTGTTCCTGCAGCTTCAAGTGGGAGTAAAGGGTGGGGTGGTTCCTCTCAACCCCCAAATGGGGAGTGGGAGTGCAGAGTGGCCCCCCATCGTGGGTGGATAAAGATCATAGGGGTGCAAGGTTCGCCAGGTGAGCAGCCACCTGTGTCTTCCTGTGTGGGGCAGGCAGCTGAAGGGCAGCTCTGCCTGGGGAGTAGGTTTGAGTGGCTTCCGTGAGGCTGACCCACGCTGGGATGGGATGTTTGAGCTTTGTGGGGGTCCGAGCCTTTGCAGCCCAGCCCTTCCTCCCACCCGTGGCCGGAGTGGGAGAAGGGAATTAGCTCACTCCTCTTCTCTTGCCATGGACCCACAGGGCAGCCCAGGGTTCCATGCTCTCCACCTCCAAAGCAGGTGTCACTGCTTAAATTTGACTCTTTTTCCACCCGATGTAATCCTAAAACTGTAGATGCCAAATCTCAGATCCACGAGAAAATCCCCATTTTCCAGCAAAGTGCAGCTAAAAAAGGGCCCTTTTGTGATGCCTTATTTAGTGTTTCCCAAACTGCTCCTGAAAACCCATTAAAAATATAATTTCTGGATGGACTCTGCTGTGGACTGGAGACAGGGACCTGGTTCAGCTCCCCTGCTCTGCTCTGCTGTTATCCCGAGCAGAGAATCATAGACTGGTCTGGGTTGGAAGGGACCTTAAAGATCATCCAGTTCCACCCCCTCTGCCATGAGCTCGATGTTGGGCAGGCGATGCCTGAAGCATCCTTGTCCAGCACCTGGCAAATAACATGGAATGAGTACTTTTACATTTCTAATTGCGATTGATTTGCAGTGTAGCTAGGGGCATCCTAGATTAAAGAAGAGTAGACCTGATGAGCTGTCAGAGGCTCAGTGATTGCTCATGAAGTTTCTGGTGCAAATCGAAGGTGGTGTTTGCTCTCATTTAAACCCCATCTAATGACTTCTCAGGATCCATACAGAAACAGAGACAAATTTTGGTGAACATGGGGCTGGTTCTGAAGCGCGGTGTGCCCAAAGAGGTGTGATTCACAGTGATGAGTAACTTGGGGGGGGAAAAAAGAGCTTTGCCTGCCTTGCTCCCCGGCTCCTGATGTGGATTTTCCTGAGGGTGGGGGAGCTATATGACAATTCTGCTTTTTTTTTTTTTTTTGCACGTGTGCTCTGACATGGATTCATCTCAGGGCTTGAAATTCTGGAAGGTTTGGATTTTAAGTCTCTGTGTTGGTGGGTCTCAGTGTTCCTTTCCTGTTCAGGCTGAGGGACTCTCACTGCTTGCTCATGGCTTTTGATTTTCCATGGTGGAGGAGGGACAATGCCTGTCTAGCAGATGCACTGACTGCTCTGGGATGGGGTTGCTCTACAGAATGGGGCATGAAACTGGTGTAGGGGTCCTGGTGTTGAGCTGAAGGCATCTGGCTCTGCCTCCTTCCCTGGCATGAGGTCCTTGGCTGACAAGAGGCACCTTGTTGCCAGCAGGGCACTGCTGGAGAGCGAACCTTGAGTCGGTCATGGGTACCAAGCACATCTGGGTGCAAACAGGAAGAGTTGTATCTGTCCAGGTTGGGATCTCCACTGCTTTATGCTTCTTAAAGCATGGCATCTCCAGGAATTTGAGAGCAAGCAGCCCCTATGCAGGCTCTGGCCTGGGAGAGGTGGCTAAAACCCAGCCGTTGCCTTTCTGCCAGGTATTTGGGTGCTGGGGTGATACAAGCAGCAGAAATCCACATTGGGCTTGGTTTTGTAACACCTTCTTCGCATTTTTTAGCTGTAGGCTGGGCTGGGATAGCTTTCTGTGGTAACGTTTAGACTGAGCGCTCTTCGGCACGGAGGACGTAGGTGATCTAGCAGTGGTGGGTTTATCACTGGTAGCTGTCCTCCAAAAGCACCTGAGCTTTCTAACTGTTAATGTAGACACTGGCTCTGTCTTTTGTGGAGGCAAAGGTGTTTTGAAAGGAAGAGACTTGGATTTTGGATGTTGCTGTTTCTCGTGCTTTTTATTTTCCTAGTGTTGCTGTTAGGAAAGCTCTTGGGTGCTTGGAAAGAAGTGGGTTTGATTACCTGGCAGTCTAATTTTTAATAATTATTCTTTAAACTTTTTACATTTAGTCAAAGTTCAGTCTGATGATAAAGATGTGATTTAACTTGTGAGAGCAAGAGTAGCTTTTAATAAGATATTAAATCTGCTGTGTTAAATACAATGTTGTTTAAAATACAGTCCTTGAAATTTGGCTCTTAGACTGGAATTGGCTCTTTCAGGGCGAATCTTGTCTGATTTATGTTTATTCCCCAATTGCAGTAGTGCTGCCTGATGGTGAAATAACAGTGCCATCACAGGAAGAGCTTGAGAATTACGTAGTTGGGATTGTCAAGTTTATTGTGTTGAGAGTAATTTGGAATGATCTGGGCTGCAGTTAGTTGGAGGCTGAAAAGCTGTGTAATAACCGTCTAGATGTTAGGTGGAAGTGTTAATCTTTAAACAGCTCTCCTTGCTCCAGTAATGTTTTATGAAAGTTTACTGGGGCATTGCATAAAAAAAAAATCTTTGGTTCATCTAGTTAAGAGCAGGGACAAAGGCTTGGTCCGGCTCGTCCCCAGGGGCAGCCACTGCTTCACACCAGGGGAACCACCTGGCCCCTCTTGGTGTTGGATTATAAATAGGTCATAAAACCATAGAATTGTTAAGGTTGGAAAAGACCTCTTAAGATCATCCAACCGACAGTGCAGCCCACTGTGCCTACTAACTCATGTCATAAAGTGCCACATCTACATATTTTTTGAACACCTCCAGGGATGGTGAATCCACCACTTCCCTGGGAAGCCTCTTCAGTGCTTCACTGCTCTTTCAGTCAAGAAATTTTTCCTTAATGTCCAATCTAAACCTCCTTTATCACAATGTGAGGCTGTTTCCCCTCATCCTATCATTTGTTACTTGGGAGAAGAGAGGAGAAGGTCAGGAGGATGCATCTCCTCCTTCCACCAGACTCAGGTTCTTAAGAGCAATGGTTGTGATCAATGCTTCAATGTGTGTAAAAATGTGGAGAGATTCCTATTGGAAGGGAAGAGTAGTAGAATCATAGAAATACAGAAATATGATGAAATGATTGTTGAGGGAGCAGGAGGTGTGGAGGACAATCCCTTTGCTCCATCTCAGGAGTGTCAGACAAATTAATCGGATAATGTGTGGGTGGCATTTTGGAGAAGGAAATTAATAGCCTTCTTAATGCCAGGGTAATTTCCACAAACACACCTTATGAGAAGTTTGCTTCTTCAAACCCCCTTCATAAGCAACAGCAGCAATGTCCTTTGGGTTTGTGGATGAGAAAGTTCCTGGTGTAAGGAGCCCTTTGCCATATTTGTTCCTATGAATCAGAAATCTGTTTTCTACTTTCTAAACCCAGATTTATTATTTAGTTATAAACCCTCCATTATGTTTGTGGGTCCCCTCCCTTTTTTCCTACTTCCAAGGGTAAAATACCCACATAAATCAGGCTTTCAGAAAGCTGTGGGAGAGCCGGAGCAGCATGGGCAGATCCTGGGGTGGAGAAGGATGACTGATTCCTAATGCCACCGCCCACACACAGATCGGGGCAGGCGTGCAGGCAGCTTAAGGTGCGTAATTGGATTAGACTGAGGGAAGAGGAAGCTTCATTTATGAACGATGATCTCTCAGTTGTGAAATTTTTCACTCTGTGGAGGAGAGCTACACTGTTGCGGTACGAGCCTCTTGATGTGGGCTGATAAAATCCTGGAGAAGGTGGGATGGAGAGAAACTGCTGAGCAGTGATTGTGTGCAGGAGATAAATAGGCAAAGAAAATCCCCCAAAAAGCTGTTCTGGTGGTTTAAACACATACATGAATTTCTCCTGCTACAGTTCTATAAAGTGTTGTTTCTTTTAGTGTGTTTCTTTTCCCCAGTTCCCGGTATGTTTGGAAGTAAAACAAAGTTAAGGTTAATTTTTATCCCATTTCTTGGTATCACTGCCCATGTCAGAGACGTTGGAACTGGATGATCTTTAAGGTGCCTTCCAAACCAAACCATTCTATGATTCTTCCATTTTCCAGATGCTCATTGGGGTGGGAGGGATAGAGAGCATGAAAACACCCTAAAAGTTGGGTGAGAGAACAGTTAGTACTGGAATTGTGGAAGTGCTCGCTTTCTTCCTTCTTCGAAGATTACCCTGGAGCAGTGATGGAACAAGACTCATAATACTTTAGATATTTTGGAGATGACTTTAAGTTCTAATCTGTGCTTGGATCCTGTAGTCTGGGAAGGTGCTGTATGAGAGTGCTACCTTTTCTCCTGAACTGTGGCAGCCATGCCTTGCTGCTGGCCATCTCTTGACTTCTTTCTGGAGATGTTAAGTTGCTGACATGTGTTTGTTCTCTGGAGGTTTTGAAGGACCCAGAGCTCCCTTCTGTGAACGCACACCGTCATTGTAGCTGTGATGTAATGATGGGTGTTGAAATGTGTGGGCAATAAAATAGCAGTGAATGCATTTTTTTCTGTTTTACAGAGATGCTGCAGTTCGTCAGTAACCAAGCAGGAGACTTTCCAGATCTGTTTTCGGATCAATTATGTGGCACCTTCCAGGGCAGCAGTGGCAGTGGCAGCAGCGGTGGGACTCTGGAGCCGCAGTTGCAGCGACCGTACAGCCAGGTGCAGCTGCAGCCTTTCCCACCACCCTCTGCCTCCCCCCAGCTCCAGGCCCTGCCAGTCAAAGCGGCGCAGGCAACACCTCCAGCCCCTCCGCGGTCAGCTCCTCTCCTTCAGCCCCGGCCCCCGCTCCAGCCTCAGCTCCAGCAGCAGGCTGTGATGATCACGCCGACTTTCAGCTCTGCTCCCCAGACCAGGATTATCCAGCAGCCAGTGATCTACCAGAACACGGCCACCAGTTTCCAAGGTAGCGGTTGGGGTGCTCAGGTTACAGGTGTGCATGGTGCACTCATGATAAACAGTGTCGATGTTCAAATTCCAAAAGCACCCTTGGCCACAACCAGCCTGACAATCCTTTTCTTGCAACGCTGCCTACGGGGCATCCTTTCTTCTGCCTATGTGGCTTTAATGTTGGGGGAGCATGAGAAATTGTCATAAATTTTTTGTGTGACCTCTTGTGATATCTGTCCTCTTGCTCCTCTCTTCTGTTGTGACCTTTACTCCTCTGGCTCTTTGGAGGCTTCAAAAAAGTATATCTAAAAAATAATTGTCAGTACTGATGGGTACAGTAGGCACATCCATTCCTGAAGCTCTGGTCTGTCCCATCAGGAAATCCAGAATAAAGGGACAGTTTAATTACCAAAGCCTGGAGTACAATACTGCCATTGAGCAAAGACACTTGCAGTGATATTTAGTGGCTACTGTGCCTTTCTTTGTGTTTGTGAACACCACTCATCTTGATTCTCTTCAGTTGGTATTGATTCTTTATGTGGAAAAACAGGCTCCTAAAGCCCACCAAGATCAGCAGGAGTATTTGGTTGCCCTGTGTTATGCCACCCAATGAGTCCCATGCTATCAGACTGAAGGTTTTTTTGACTTTATTTTCTCTTAGCTGATCTGCTGTTGACTCCTAGAAAACTCCTATTCTAGAGGCAGTGAGGCATCTTAGATGAATGCTGCCTACTGAGAAGCTCTGAGTGGAAGAGGAGTGAAGCTAGGAGTGTTTATGGGCTCTAGAATGGAGACCTGTGTCTCTGGACTGTTCCTGACATCTCTTCTGCTTTTCAGTTCTCCAGCCTCAAGTTCAGAGCCTGGTGACGTCCTCACAGGTTCAGCCGGTTGCCATTCAGCAGCCAGTGCAGACTGTGCAGGCCCAGCGTGTACTAACGCAGGCTGCCAACGGCACCATCCAGACGTTAGCGCCAGCCACAGTCCAGACGGTTGCTGCACCACAGGTCCAGCAAGTTCCAGTAAGTAAAAATGAGGAGTGATACAGGGATGTCGCACGAGAAGAAATTGCTTTTATGGGTCTGGTCTCCTGGCTTGCTAGAGGAAAGGTGACAAAGCTTGCGGGGCTGGCTGTGCTGGCCAGGATTGCTTTTGCACAAAGGTTTTTATGGGTGAGAGGTATTTCTAGCAAGCCTGTGTTCCTGAAGCATTTTGCTTCATGCAAGTCATGCATGACAGTCCCTTTTGTGAGCCGTTACGTGGCTTCAAGTAAATGGGCAACATTCAGAAACAGTTTTCACTAAAACACCTGCATAACTAAACTTGGGCTAAAATATTTTCCTGATTTGGTGCTGTGAAACTGGATTGGAAATGTTACTTGACCAAGCTTTCCTTGACATTTTCTCCACTTCTTTGTAAGTCCACCACTTCGGCCATGTGTTATAAGGGCTGGCTGATAGCAGAGTGTTTTCTGCCAGTTCTTCTGCCACAGTTTCTTTGATCTCTTTGCTGTCATAGTGTCATGTGCTTTTGTTGTAAAGCATACATACGAGAGTGGAAAAGCCTTGTGTTTCTTTGTGCTGGATAAAAACATGTCTATTGGGCACTTCCAATACATCAGAGTTGCTCTGGTTCAATTGTACTGTGCAGTCAATTGTGCTCTCTGTATTTAAGAGTCAACAAGGTATTTGAACAAGTAGGAGCAAGCTGTGTTAAAGGCAAAATAACTTACTGTTGGTTTTGATCTGCTTGACATTCATGGTACAGATCCTTTTAGTGAAATTGGAGGGAGGGAAAGCTGCATGGGTATTTGGAAAGTGCTGTAGCCAAAGCAGGCTGTTCTAGCCACGTTAGACTCCGAGTACTCAACCAATTACTGTAGAGAGCTAATCATAGGTGTAATTGGGGAGGGGAAGGGAATTTTTCCATCAGCTCTTTTGTGTTTTTACATACTCTTAACTTCTGGTGACTGATTTGAAAACCAAAGTCCTGATGGTTCCTTTGTTCCCTTCCCAACAGCATTCAGACTGTCTCATGGTGAGACTTTGCATCAGGGGCCAACAAAACCCATACAGGTGATGCAGGGCACAGGGTGGCCCTGCTCTTTTGCCATCTGCTGAGATGTAGAGTCACAACTCTGTCATCGCTTACCTCTGGCTACTGAGATCAGCAGAGAAGTATTTGCCTGCTCCCCACTTCACTTGTAACTTTTTTCAACCTAGGTTCTGGTTCAACCTCAGATCATAAAAACGGATTCCCTTGTCTTGACAACCCTGAAGACAGACGGTAATCCCGTTATGGCTGCGGTACAGAACCCAGCACTGACAGCCCTTACCGCTCCCATTCAGACCACAGCTCTGCAGGTACTCTACGGGTGTTTTCCCTCCCTCTCCTCTCTGGCATCCTTTTCTCTTAAGGCAAGGAAGTGGTGTGGGCTTTAGCATTCTGTAGTGGTGCATACGGGAGGGGTTTTGACGGCTGCTCTAGACACAACCAGAGTGAGAAATACCCTGTTTCTGCCAAGGCCAAACACACAGATTGTATGTTTTTGGCAGCCTCCCATGGCCACTAAGCAAAGACCAAGGGCATGTTGTTGTTTACCTTTTTCTGGTATTACAAGGAAAGGAACATGACCTAAAAGTTCCATCCATTTTTTAACCTCTGGAAGATACTTGAAACTGAAAGCTAACTCACCGGAATACCTGTGGAACTTCCTTTGTCCCCTCAGTATCATCTAATAGCAGTAAATTGACTGAAAACTAATTAAGGTTCTTTTCAAAGGGCATTTGCAGTGAGGATTCATTATAAGCATTGGAGATGGCAGCTGTGCTTCATGGCCTCATTCTTATCACATCGGAGAAACCTGTGCCCCCAAAGGTCCATTTATTACGATCTTGTACATTCTGAACAGATATTTACTAGAGGAGGTAAACTTCCAAGTCTGGACTTAGGTTTTGATTTCTTTTGCACATCATGGAAACTTCTTATGTATTTGTTAGCAGCCAGGCTAAAATTTTCAATTAACCTGCTTGCTTTTTAATTTCTTACAGAGGCAAGACTTATGTGATTGCATCTGTCTGATGCACAATCCTTAAAGCATTTTGAACATATGTAAATTTGGTGTAAATTAGCCAAGGAAAGGTGTAGAACTTAATTTCAATTACTTGTGAAGTTTCTACTTAAAATGAAAGTAAATTAATTTCTAATATCCTAATTGTCTATTGGAAATTTGACTGTTTCACAGTCAAAATTGTTCCTAAATTTGCTCATGGCTAGTTTATTCTCACTTATGTTAGTTTGTCTTTTGACAGAAATAACTCTTCTTCTCCATAACCACTTCCTTGATCTTTCGTGTCCTTTAGAGAATGCGTGTACTTCTCTTGTTTTGCTAGGTTAAGCAGTCTAAACTTCGTTTACTCCAGCTGTTCTGGAAGTCCCTCTGTGCAACTGTTGTGGTGGGATTTATCTTTTATTGCAGAGTACATACTGTGTTATTTTGGTCTGGGTGGTCTGTCCTACATCTAGATGTCCACATTTGAGCTTTTCATGCCAGTGTATATACCACTTATTGCTTTAGTTCCTCATCTTAAGGCGTTTTTATAGCTTATCAATTTTTTTTTCCCCATATAATCAAGTTCAAACCAACTGCATTGCTCAAGCCAAGGTTTGTTTTCCCATGGTTGGGTCCTTTCTAACGTTGCCGTTACCAGCTTGGAAGTAGCATTGCTTGTTGCTACTTTGATAGTTTTATCTGTCCATGGAAAAGACGGCTTTGGACACTTGAGTTCTAAGGATTGTAGGAATGAGAAAAAGAAACAGACCAAGGCTCTATTTAGTGGATGAACAGAGCATTGTATTGATGGAACAGTCTTGATGCTCTTGGAGAACAAGGTATTCTTACTCCACAGTGACCAGTGTGGGCAGCAGGGTGGTGGGTTTTTCCTGTGCTGCTGTGCCAGTGCTTGTGGCAGTTAAGGAAGATGGGAAGAAATTGGCATATGTCTTCTTTTCTGAGCTGTACAAACTTTTCCCGATTCTTCTTTTGTTTATTGCTTTTTCTGTGACAATTGCACCTTACCTAAATGGGCTGATTGCTCATGATGCAAGCATATGTTCTTTGTAGACGCTGGTTGGAAGCAATGGGACCATTTTGACTACAATGCCCGTAATGGTGGGACAAGAAAAGGTGCCTATCAAACAAGTGCCTGGGGGTGTCAAGCAACCAGAACCACCTAAAGAAGGAGAAAGGAGAACAACTCACAACATCATTGAAAAGCGTTACCGATCATCCATAAACGACAAGATCATTGAGCTGAAGGACCTTGTCATGGGGACGGATGCCAAGGTAAGGATGCGGAATAAGAGGAAATCCAGTGTCATAGATGCCTGTGTCTTCAGATTCTTGCTACTCTACCAAGTGAAGCAGTTGAGTACATGTGACTGTTGGTAGTATACACACATGTTTTGGAATAAGGCTATTAGGGGATACTTACGCAGTGGAAAGATTGATAACTGTATTCAGGAAAGGTCACCTGTAAAATATTTATTTGACCATGCTAGTGGTAGTTTCTTGAAAATAAGCTCTACCTTATGATTTTTTTCTTCTTAGGCCTATCTTAAATAGGGCCACTAGGTAGAATATCCAAGTGGATGTTTTGATAACTCTGCCAAACCAGAGCTTGCTAAATTTATGTTTCTTTTCCTGTGGGTCAAAGACTTGCACAGCTTTCCAGTTTGTTTCCTATAGATATTGAGTTCTAAGAACTCCTGCTACTCAAATATTAGAAGCTTTATTATACCGTGTGTTCGGGGCTGTGCTGTTCACTTTGCCTCATGCTGACAGAGCAAGGACTAGTGTTCTTGATACCTTGCGTGGTCTCTGTACAAGTATGTGCTGTAGTGAAGTTGCCTCCTACTGCTGGGTGGAACTGGAAGATTACATTTCAAAAGTGTTGGTAGTGTGCAGTGGCTTCCTACTACCTTAAACTTGTGTTTGCAAGCTGTGCTGGGAGGAAATATTTTCATGGAGATGGCCAAGAGACTGAGGCATGGAGATTGCCACTCAGAATTAAACAGTGAACAATGATTAACAGACAGCAACTGATACCTTGCCTACAGTGTGCCCTGCTATTAGTTTTTTTGCTGCTCAGTGGTTGATGAGGGCCTGGTTATCCGAATGAAATCCAGGAAAAATCATTAAGGAAGATAATTTAAGATTCTATACCAAAAGAGAGCAAAAGCGGTGCTTAGAGACATGGTTTAGTGGTGAACTTGTGTAGTTAGGTTTACAGTTGGACTTGGTGATCCTAAAGGTCTTTTTCAACCTAAATGATTCTTTGAGTCTATGACCCTTTGACACTTCATGTAAACTGCTTTCTGTATGTTTTAATTCCTTGCAGATGCACAAGTCTGGAGTCCTGAGAAAAGCCATTGATTACATTAAATACCTACAGCAGGCCAACCATAAGCTGAGACAGGAGAACATGGTTCTGAAGCTGGCAAACCAAAAAAACAGTAAGTTGTGGAGGCTGAGCGGGGGTGGGGAGGTAGTTGGCATGCATATATAGTGCCTGTTGGGCTCTCTTATTGCTGACAGAGTTAGAGATGTGCACATTTCATCAATAGTGCCCAGTGTTACTGGAGGTGGCAGAGCCAAGCTCAGTGACATTGGCAAGATGCAGGACAGAGAAGTCTTTACATAATGTGCTCTGATTTTTGCAGAGCTGTTGAAGGGCATTGACTTAAGCAGTCTAGTTGACAACGATGTGGATCTGAAGATAGATGACTTCAACCAGAATGTGCTGCTGATGTCACCTCCAGCCTCCGACTCGGGATCCCAGGCTGGCTTCTCTCCCTATTCCATTGACTCAGAGCCAGGGAGTCCGCTTCTTGATGATGCAAAGGTATTTGTGACTTCAGTTGTCAAATTCAAGGCATCCACAAGCAGGGACACACAAGGGCCAGAATCTGAATTTTGCTAATTCTCAGGAGCCAGTAGACATCTGACAAGTAGAATCGTAGGGGTCAGAGATACTTTGTAAGGATGAGGAAGGCACATGGGTGTCTTATCTTTCCTTAAATGATTGAGACTACTTCCTGAGCTGTATTATCTGAGCCATACCTTAGCTCAAGGGTGTCAAACCCATGGCTCCCCTTATTCTCCTGCTCCTGCATCATCACACGTGACACACACACTGCACATGTGACCAGTGCACTGGCAGGAGCGTAGGGGCAAGGAGCTCAGTGCTGCCATTGGATCAGGCCAGATAAAATAAGGTGGAGGGCTGGATTCAGACTGTGGGCAGTGAGTTTGACACCCCTGCCTTAGCTGCTGGAAGAGCTGTACTTAGCCTTCAGCGCCCTGTATGGCTTACAGTGCATGTTCATGACCCAAAGAGCCCATGACTTTCAAGGTATTTTTATATCCTGTGAATAAAGCAGGAGAACTTGGAAAAGGGTGATGACATCAGCTGTGGGTAATGAGATCATAAGTAACCACAGTACCAGAAAGCCATTATCTGTCTTCAGCTGACAGGTTTGTTGAAGTAGGTCTTCTGGGAGGTGCTCAAAAGAGTAAGGGCGGCAAAGGTTAATCCTAGCCTAAACCAGGGATCCAGTTAATTATAATTGAAATGACTGGAAACAGAAGGAAGTTGAAGGCACTCAAATACCTCTGCCTTATCTTGCTAAGCTGGGGAAAGTTTTCCTGGAATTCTTGCTGATCTTGATCTTCAAAGCAAATTTTAAAATATCTTCTGTTTTTACTTCTTCTGTACCCCTCCCTTGGCACAGATCTGTTCTACGGAATGGTAAGCAGGTTTTTTTCCCCTCATCTTTTCTCTTCGCTCCCATTCCTTTGAAGGTTAAAGATGAGCCCGACTCTCCTCCTGTGGCCCTTGGTATGGTGGATCGCTCTCGAATACTCCTCTGTGCTCTCACATTCCTTTGCCTTTCCTTCAATCCTCTGACATCCCTCCTGGACGCCCGAGGAACCCCAGACTCTGATGGCCTGGTGCACCACGGCTCTGGCAGAAACGTGCTGACCATCGAGTCAGGTAACAGACTAGAATAGTTGGGACCACAGGAGGTGGACAGGTTTACATGGTCTCCTTAAAGAGCGTCTCCAGCTGTGACAGCTGCAGGTCGTGAGGAGAACTGGCGGTGTGACTCAGTAGGATGGGTTTGTGTGTTCAGGGAGTTGTATGACCTTTGTTTAACGGTTGGGGAGGGGTGGTTACTGCAGGGCTGGATGTGGGAAGAGAGCCAGCCACAAATACGTTGACATGGTTCCACTTTACATTTGTATCCAATCTTCTCCTTGAGCCAAACCAGCCTTTGCTCAGCGAGGTGAGGCAGAGGGGGCACCTGCTTGCAGCCCCAGCAGCCTGGGCTCTCAGGATGGGTCCTTGAAAAGTAGTTCAGAGTTAAGGGATCCTCCTGTCCTCACCAAACTCTGAGGCATGTTCACTTTTTAGTTGTTTTTAGGGTAGCTTACTGATTTTTGTAACTTATTAATGTAGTAATAGGTGAAGAATTACTGCAGAAACGCTGTTGCTGTAGGGGCTTGCAACTGGTTTGTTCGATGTGTTTATTTTCATAGTTTAGATTACAGCAGCAGGGGATGGCAGGGGATTCCGTAGGGATGCTGTCATTTCCCTGACTGGTAAATAGGCTTCCTTGGTGTCGCTTTTTAAACTTAAGACCATAAAAATGACACTGAGGTGTTGAATACCTGTGAGTGTATCTGATAGAAAAATCAGAACACAAAGCACTCTCGGAAAACTAAGTGCCGAGTCAGTCTTTTAAAAAACTGCTTTTATTTGGTTGAGGATGTTGTGGCTTAGAATTTGGTTGAAGAGCTGTTGATACAGGTGTTTCCTGATTAAATGCAGTCTTTGCAAAAGTTGGAAGTGTTGGAAGTGTAGTAAGATGTCCTTCTGGGTCTGTGCTCATCCTGTTGCTCAGTTTTTGGTGTTCAGAGTAACTTTTGACTTTCCTTTTGGGCTGTCCATTGCAGATACAGGTGGCTGGTTTGGCTGGATGATGCCCACACTGATTCTGTGGCTTGTGAATGGAGTGATTGTACTGAGTGTGTTCATAAAGCTCCTCGTGCACGGAGAGCCGGTGACCCGGCTGCACTCAAGGTCATCGGTCACATTCTGGAGACATCGCAAGCAAGCAGACCTGGATTTGGCACGGGTAAAGTTGACTCTTTGTTCTGTGTCAAACGTGTCTCCTAGGTGGGGGTATGGGTAAACGTGGCTGAGTGAGGCAGTGCTGAGGCAACATTTGGCTTTTGATATGGGGACCCTGCAACTTTGAGAAGGCATGAGACTCCTTTCACTTAGTGCCAATGTGTCTTAACAAGCAGTGCAGAATCAGAGCCACGCGTGGAAAGATCTGTGTGAGGCCAGATTTGAAGGTGGTGTAAATTGCCTTCATGTTTACTGGGACTATGTTGACTTCCCTCAGCTAAAGAACTTGTCCTAGCTTGCACATGAACTTGTTTTACTCTCAGTGCCAAGGAGGTCCCAAAATGTCTCTGTGATGGTGCTTTTTGTTGTTGAACTTTTTGTCCTGGTATTTGCAGGGGGATTTTGCTGCAGCTGCATCAAACCTGCAGACCTGCCTGTCTGTACTCGGCCGAGCGCTTCCGGCTTCCCGCCTGGACTTGGCCTGCAGCCTGTCCTGGAACGTGATCCGTTATAGCCTGCAAAAGCTGGCGCTGGTACGGTGGCTGCTGAAGAGGACTTCTCATCAGTGGCGGGCAAGGGAGACCACTGCAGGCTCTGAGGATGAGGCCAAGACCAGCGCTCGTGATGCAGCTCTAGCATATCACAAGCTTCATCAGCTCCACATAACAGGTAGGAGCAGAGGTGGCAGAATTGCTGTCCGCATTTTGCCGAATGAGGAGGCTCGTAATTGATCCTGGGAATACTGGGAGAGCGCTGTCTCTCCCTCCTCTGGAAGAGCTGCTGTTGGAAATCAGCCTGACAAATTTCAGGAGCCACTTAGTAAAACATGACAAGTTAATGCAATAAGTGAACCCTGTAAGAATGTCCGAAGCAACAGCAGTGTGTCAGGTTCCATGTTCCTGAGTCTGCAGAGCTGGGTGAGAGTCTTTCCCAAGCGGCACTTGATTGAGTCCAGTCACTTTTTGCTGCTGTTAAAGTCTTGTTTCATCCTTGTCACTTGGGAACGTGATGTAGAAGCAAGAGCTGGGGTTAATGGCTGGAAGAATTTAGATTTCTAAAGCTGTGTAGAGCACAGATTGCCAGTTGGTGTTGATATGCTTTGAAACCTTGGGTGTGTGCACATGGTTCTGAGGAGGTGCTTGAATGTTGCTTGTGAACAGTTGTTTTTGCCGTTTCCTTGGCAAACCAATTTGCAATGTTAATAGGCTCTGAGCGTGTCAGAAATTCAAGCTGAACTTCCTTCTGCCTAATGATGCTGAGTGGATTGCAGCCATGCCACCAGGGATAAGTTCTTGCCTTAATGTTATCTGGTACAGGTGTGGACCACAAAGGAGTTCGGTTTTAAGACAGTGATGAATGTAGTGAGACAAAATTTGCTGATGATTTCCTCAACTATTTTAGCTGTGCAGAGCTTTCTTGCAGAAACAACCTTGTTATCTGTGGAGGGAAGACTGTTAAAGTTCTGTTGTCTGAATACAGAGTAGGTGTATGACCATGTTGGGGTCCTGGTCAGTAGCCAGCTGAGTATGAGCCAGCAGAGTGCCCAGGTGGCCAACGGCATCCTGGCTTGTATCAGAAATGGTGTGGCCAGCAGGAGCAGGGAAGTGATCGTCACTTTGTACTCAGTGCTGATGAGGCCGCGTCTTGAATCTTGTGTTCAGTTTTGGGCCCCTCACTACAAGAAAGGCCTTGAGGTGCTGGAGTGTGTGCAGACAAGTGCAACGGAGCTGGTGAAAGATCTGGAACACAAGTCATATGACGAGTGGCTTAGGGAACTGGGATTGTTTAGCCTGGAGAAAAGGAAGCTGAGGGCAACTCTTATTGCTCTTTACAACTGCCTGAAAGGAGGTTGTAGTGAGGTGGGTGCTGGTCTCTTCTCCCAAGTTACAAGTGGCAGGATGAGAGCAAATTGCCTCGAGTTGTGCCAGGGGAGGTTTACATTGTATATCAGGAAAAATTTCATTACTGAGAGTGGTGAAGCAATGTCATAGGCTGCCCAGGGGAGGGGTGGAGTCTCCATCCCTGGAGGTGTTCAAAAACCATGTAGTCATGGCACTTCAGGACATGAGTTAGTAGGCTGGTGGTGTTGGGCTCACAGTTGGAGTGGCTGAACTTAGAGGTCTCTTCCAACCTTAATGATTCTGTGATTCCTGTAAACATCTCATCAACAGGTACTGATTTGTCTTTTTAAGACAGCAGCCTTGTGAATCACTGTAGTATTTAATAGCTGGTACTACAGTGTTAACCTCTTTCCTTTCTGGTGCAGGTAAACTTCCCTCCAGCTCAGCTTACTCAGGCTTGCACATGGCCCTCTGTGCTGTGAATCTGGCTGAGTGCGCAGAAGAAAAAATCCCACCCAGCACAATGGCAGAAATCCACCTCACAGCTGCAGTTGGTTTGAAAACCCGCTGTGGAGGCAAGCTTGGCTTCCTAGCGGTAAGTTGTCATCTCTCTCATCACACCTCCAAGCAGAGCTCTAGGAAGGCCTGTATGCTGGCATTGCCATAGCTCAGGGCAAGTGCTAACCCTACAATTTTAAAATACAGACTGCAAGCTGTAATTACAGTATGACCTTTGTACTCAGTGGTGTGTCTCTTTCCCTGGGTATTGTTCTCAGTCTTAACCTCTCCTTTCCTCAGAGCTACTTTCTAAGCCAAGCTCAAAGCCTGTGCAGCTCGGAGCGGAGTGCCATTCCTGACTCATTGCGTTGGCTGTGCCATCCGCTGGGACAGAAGTTTTTTGTGGAGCGAAGCTGGACCGTCAAGTCTGCTACGAAGGAGAGCCTGTACTGCACCCAGAGGAACCCTGGTAAGGGCCACTCGTGTCCCTGAGTGCCTGGTCTCTCAGCACTTCCAGCCTGGCACTCTCTCCGCTTCTGGGACAAAAGCGAGTGTCTTGTTTGAGAGTGTATTCTTCTATGTCCACCCTGCTTGTGGTCTTGATTGGTGAGAGGGGCTGTGGAGCTGGGAGATGTCTCCTCAGTCTGCAGGAGCTGGCTGTCTTCCAGTATACAGTGCTGTGTCATCCTGCCTGTATCTATATGCTGGGACACAACCTGGATGCGGCCCCAAATGTCTGAGGGAGTGGCTTTGGGATGACCAAGGTTTATCCTCCAGAGAGCAGTGTCATCACTGTTCTGCTGAGTGGCTGAAGGGATTTTTGACCAAGACCTACAGCTTGTAATGACTAATAAGAGTAATGGCTAATAAGTAAGAAGAGTAGTTAAAAAGGCCCTGAAATTTAGTTTTTAGAAATCTTGGCATTAATTCCTCAAGAATTTCCAACTGCTGCTCTTATTCTTGCTCCTACGTTTTGATTCTTCTGGTTTGGTTGTGTTGGGAGGTGGCCATCGTGTGCAGGTGAAATGGTTTGGTTTTTTAATTCTTCCCTAGCGGATCCCATTGCACAAGTTCATCAGGCGTTTTGTGAGAACCTGCTAGAGCGAGCGGTGGATTCACTTGTGAAGCCTCAGACTAGGAAAGAAACTGTGGGACAAGAGGAGGAGGAGGAGCCATGGTAAGTTTGTGCTGCACTGGGGACTGCTGGCTGTGACTGCAGGCTCTGAGGTGAAGCTCATAGCCATTGACCGAGCACTCTGGGGCAAATTGAGTGATCAATCCTCATTAAAGAAAGTCTGACCACCACAGCTTATTGATGGGTGAACTCTTGATACTAAAGCATCTAAAGTCAAAGGTGAACCTGGGTATGGGTGAGGGGTTTTGGTGTCAGCTGGCATAGTGCTGATTGATTCCTGAGCTAGATGGATGGTGCTTTCTCTGACAGAGTTTAATATCCAGGAACATTAAAATTAGTGTGCACCTACCATTTCTACAGAGCAGAATATGCACACAGGCCTCTAAGAGCAGGAAGGTCTGGCATGTTGGAGTGAGCCCACCAGTTCACTGTCACGCACGTGGATGTTTTCCTAACTCAAAGTGATGTGATTACCAGCAGTGAAAAAATCACTGACGCATGGCAAAAATGAGAGGCCAAAATAGTCCTTGGCTTTTACAAGCTCTGTGACCAAATGAAAGGTGGGAATTGGAGCAGCTTTATCCTGGGCTCAGCAGGAAGTGGAGTCCACGCCTTTTCCAGCAATTCTGCACTGTGTCTAACTGGTTTGGGTTGGAAGGGACCTTAAAGCTCATCCAGTTCCAGCCCTCCTGCTGTGCACAGGGACACCTCCCACCAGACCAGGCTGCTCAAGGCCACATCCAACCTGGCCTTGAACACCTCCAGGGAGGGGGCATCCACACCTTTCCTGGGCAACCTGTGTCAGTGCCTCACCACCTTCAGCATGAAGAATTTCTTCCTAATGTCTAATCTAAGTCTTCCCCCTTCCAATTTAAAACCATTCCCCCTGGTCCTGTCACTACTTGTCCTTGTAAAAAGTCCCTCCCCAGCTTTCCTGTAGCTCCTTCAGATACTGGCAGGGCCGCTATGAGGTCTCCCTGGGGCCTTCTCTTCCCCAGACTGAACAACCCCAACTCTCTCAGCCTGTCCTCGTAGCAGAGCTACTCTGGCCCTCTGATCATCTTCGGGGCCTCCTCTGGACCCATTCCAACACTTCCATATCCTTATGTTGGGGATTCCAGAACTGGACACAGTAGTCCAGGTGGGGAGCTATGTAGGGTTCCTGTCCCCCAAAAGTGTGGCTAAAAGCCTCAAATGGGAAGATGACACAGTTTTGCAACCTGTGTAGGGGAAGTACGGCACACTTAATTGTTTTTTTTTATTTAATCTTACATCTGTTTTCTAGCATCATTGCAGAGAATGAACAGCAGTTTGGTCTAATTGCTTGCACAGTACTAATGCTTGTGATCAGATGCTGCTGTTTATGATGAGAGAAGGTAACAGGATTTGTGTAAGTGAGGTGGATTATCAGTTTACTTGTGTGAGTCCTATGTCATGTGAAGGACTAGTTTTAGTAAAACAGCTAGCCTCCCCTGCCCCCAGGGGTAAGAAGAACTTCCTCTGTAGCATGTCCTAGAAAATTAGATCATTGCTACACGTGCTACTTTCTCTGACCAATGCTATGAACGTGTTGTCACTTGCATTCATATATCCTAGAATCACAGAATGCTTTGGGTTGGAAGGGACATTTACGGGTCATCCGGTCCAACCGTGCTGCAGTGAGCAGGGACATCTTTAACTCCGTCAGGTTGCTCAGAGCCCCATCCAACTTGACACTGAATGTTTTTTGGAGAGGGGCCTCCATTGCCTCCCTGGGCAACCTGTGCCAGTGTTTCACCACCCTCACTGTAAAAAATTTCTCCTATATATCCAGTCTAAATCTACCTATATACTCAAATAGTCACTTGCAGAAGCGTAAATCAGCTTCTTTTGGAGGTTTTGAAAACAAATTTGTAATCAATTTATAACATTTCATGTCCAGCATATCTGTGGTTGAGGTGAGACTCCTGGTGTTGATTCTAGTTCTCTGCTGGTCTCCATACATGGGGAGATGTGAGGATGCTCTTCCCTGTGCATCTGTCTGTGCGCTTCCACTCTCAGGGGAGTGTCTTCAGTCCGGCAGTGTTGTGTTACTTGTAGAACTTGAACATTCTGCTGTTTTGATGGGTCAACATTGTTTAAAAATGCCTTGGGACTGATGAGAAATGCCTTCAGGCTTTGGTGTCTCCTGTTTGACAGCATAGCAATGGTCTGCCTTGCTTCTTGTTTCAGCGAGTTTTCCGGTGCTGTGGAGTACCTGAAATTGCTCAACTCTTTCTTGGACTCGATGGGAAGTGGAGCCCCACCCTTTGCTGGCAGTTCTGTACTCAAGTCTGCCCTGGGTAAGTCCAGCAAAACCAGAGTTCTCCTTGCTGCAGGAACTACTGCGGATAAGTGTTCCTTCTTTCCCTACCATCTCTCAAACGAAGTAAGGAGAAATGCAGTTCTTGGAGTGAGACTTGATTATTGAGCAGCAGCACACCATAGTGTGGTACAGCAGCTCGGACTGGAAGAGGGTGTTCGGGAAGGCTCGTGAATTAGGCCATGTGTCATAATCCTGGGTGCCCAGGTGGGACTACTGTTACCTGTATTGCTGGGGATGTTCCAAGCTGAAGTCCTTGCCCCCCTCATCTGAGAGTTTGCCCTGGCAATGCAAAATGAGAGCAAGGGTGTAGCATGTAAACAAGCATAGTGGTGCTGCAGTTGAGATACAGGAAAGTTTTTTTTTTTTTTTTTTCCACTTAATTACCTATTGGCACAAATACTTCCACAACAACTGTCATGTATATTCCTCAATCTCCAGAGACCTACAGTTCCTGCTGTAGACAAGCTCTGGATGTCTATTGGAAGGTACTTAGTTTGATTCCTTGATGTATATTTAGTGGGACAGTGATTGCTGTGCACTCATCTCTGGAGCTGGCTGGTAGCAGGTTGCTGAGCTCTCTGTCTTGGTGTAATACAGAGAGCACCTGGCAGCTCACTGGGTTGCTGCTGGAACTTTAGACACAGACTAACTCTGCTGTACCTGAAATGTGTAGAGCAAACATAGAAGGAAAACTAGGTATTTCTTTTTCTAGGTATTTCTTTTTCTAGGAATTATTTTTTGATGTAAATCATAGAATGTCCTTAGTTGGAAGGGACCCACAAGGATCATAAAGCCCAGCTCCTGTCCCTGCACAGGACAACCCCAACACTCACACCGTGTGTCTGAGGGCATTGTCCAAATGCTTCTTGAATATTGTCAGGCTTGGTGCCATGACTGCTTCCTTGGGGAGCTGTTCCAGTGCTCCACCACCTTCTGAGTGAAGAACCTTTTCCTGATATCTAACCTAACTCTCTCCGGCACATCTTCCTGCTATACCCTTGTGTCCTGTCATTGATCACTGAAGAGATCAGCGCCTGCTTCTCTTCTTCCCCTTGTGAGGAATCTGTAGTTGGCTATGAGGTCTCTTCTCAAGTCTCCAGGCTGAACAGCCCAAGTGACTTCAGCCGCTCCTCATATGGCATCCCCTCTAAACCCTTCACCAGCTTTGTGGCCTCCTGGACATTGTCCAGTAGCTTTAAATCCTTTTTATATTGTGGTGCCCAAAAATGGCCACAGTACTCACGGTGGGTCTTTGGTCGATATTGCCATGAAGTTTAGAAGCAGGTCAGAGTAGCAGAGGATGTGTCCTTTGGCCCTAGGTAGACTTTGGTAAGTTTTTGAGGGGATGTTAAATAATGGAGGAAATAACTTAGGGAAACTGCTGTAACTTGGATTGAAGGCGATTAGTGCCAAGACAGGTGTTTGTACAAGTGGAGTTGTTACTTTGGGGCGGTGAGTGGAGATCCTTGTTGGAAGGAAAGTCAGCAGATTTCAGACAAGTAGATGGGATGAGTTCTTGTTGACAAGGTACAAACTCAGTACCCAAGATTCTGTTTGCATTCAGATGTAGGGTGTTTGCTTGCTGCCAGGTCCCTTGGTGTTCTTGCAGCTCACTTTGGCGCTTACCTGGACACTGCCTGCCTGTGAGATCAGCTTGGACTTGTTAGTGTTCAACTCAGCAGAAGGCATTGGCAAGGGCACGTGACACCTGCCTGCTTCTCCGAGCGGGAAGGAGCCAGCTGTCCTCTCCTGGGTGGCACCTTTTGTGATTCTCTTTTCACAGGCCCTGATGTGGTGTGCAGATGGTGGTCAGCAGCGGTGGCTATGGCAATCAGCTGGCTCAGAGGAGATGATGCGGCAGTGAGGGGACATTTTGCAGAAGTGGAGCGCATGCCAAAATCCCTGGAGATGTCAGAGTGCGTAGGCCTTGTACATCTTTCAAATCCCTGTTCCTGAACAGGGGTGGCTCTTCCCCCGGTGCTGTCCTGCAGGGCTACCCCTACCTGTGCTCTGGAGTCACACACCTCTTGTGCTCTGGAATGGAATAACAGGGCATGCAGAAGTGCTCATCCATAAATGTGTAGGTCAAGGAAAGATTGATAAAGAGCTGTGGACTGTAAGTGTCTATAAAGGAACAATGCTGCTTCTTTAGGGATGTCTTTTGGCTGGTTGCCTCTCACCCCTGCCCTCCCAAATCAAACAACAAAACTCATGCACTGATGGAAAGGCTGCTGTCACCATCTTTGTTCTTTGGCGTTAAAGCTTCTTAGCCAGTTTCCTTCCATTTCTTTGTACAGTCTATGTATGTGAGGAACAACTTCCATCTTTTTTTCTCTCTAAGCAATGATATAATCTCTGTTTTTGGAGATGGGAGGGTGAAGACTAATGCTGGTTGCTGTTTGAGCTCAGCTCCTGGGGCTGCCTGTTGGCAGCAGGACATGTTACATGTTACTGCTTGAAAGCAGCGCTCTATTTCTCTTTCAGCAATGCCCTGGTGAAGGCCACCTTTTATGTGTGTAAAGCTATGCAGGCCTCACTACCTGGGAAGGCAGATGGACAGCAGAGCTCCCTGGGTCACTGTGAGAGGGCCAGCAGTCACTTATGGAACAGCCTCAACATGAGCAGTGGTGCCTCCAGCACCGTCCTCAACAACGTAAGAGCTATAAGCCCCGGGATAACACATACTGTCTTGTATGTAAGGTTGGTCTTGCTGCAGGTGTATCACTTTCTCGTTGTCTGTATCTGGGTTCTCCATCTGTTGTGTGTCTGATGGGAGTAGAGGGGAGACTCTCCCTTTCCTTCTGGTGGGTGTTGACATCTTTCTGCCCCTGTTGTATGGAGGAGCAGAGCTGCAGGTTCAACATAATCTCCCTAGGCATGGTTTCAAATAGCTGAGCTTCTCTCCTGCCAATAGCTGTCACTGTACTGTTCCTTAGTTTGTGTGGGGCTTGTTTCTCTTCTTTCCAGGATTACCTAAAGCTGGAACTTCCCCGCATGGCATATGGGTCACAGTTCTGGTCCCTGCTGCTGCTCCTGGGTGACAGCTGTAGTGCATTGTAGTTGCATTGCATGTTGTGACAGTAACTGTGCAATGTTCCTGCAGTGCAGTACAGAGGCACTCTCCTCTTCGGAAGTGCAAGTAGAGTTCCCCAAGGGCACCTGGGAAGGAGGACAATGCTAGGGGGCAGCAGCAGATGGGGAAAAGGGATCTGAGCAACCAGTGGGCTGTGTCAAGACTGCCTTTTGTTTTTTTTTCTCTGCAGGTAGCAAGGCTGTCTTTGTTTCCCTCTAGTTAGTGCTGTCATTTGGAAAGCCTTTGCAGAAGACTGGCATTGCTTATGCAATATCTCCTCAGCACATCTTGTCTGGGGTGGGGTCAGGGCCAGCCTTGTGGAGGTGTTGCCTGTCCTGGAGAGGACAGCTGCCCCTGGGGCATGGCCTGGTACTTGTTCCTTAGGCCGGACCTGTCTGTGCTGGGCACCAGGGATGCTGATTGGGCAAAAGGCAAAGTCCTTTTCCCTTCAGTGCATCTTGGTAGGGTGGCTGGGCAGTCCCCCAGGTGGGAAGGAGATGCCACAGCCACCCTTCTGTGGGCTCTGTTGGCAACTGCGTAGCAAATGGCCTGTTCCTCTCCTGATGGGTTGTGTTAATAAGCGTGTGTGCCGGGGCCCCCTGGCTCTTGCAGATGATCCAGCTGCTGGCCTGTGACTTGCTGCTCTCTCTCCGCACCAGCCTGTGGCAGAAGCAGGCAAACGCCAGCCAGGCCGTGGGTGAGACCTACCACGCCTCAGCTTCCGAGCTGACAGGCTTCCAGCGAGACCTCGGCAGCCTGCGCAAGCTGGCCCATGGCTTCAGGCCCGCCTATCGCAAGGTGATGATTTGCCTCTCCTGCCTGCTATGCTTCCAGCTTAGCTGTAGCCCTTCCTGGGGCGGTGACAGGGAAACTGTGGCCCTTGAAAGTGTAGGGTGTGCATGGGCTTGAGTGACCTGGGTACCTGGGGTGGGATGGTTTGCTACCAGCAGCCTCCGAACTTCCTCTTGGCGGTTGATAAAGGGCTCCCATGGGAGTCAGGTGCATGTGGGGAGGTGTCCACCTTAGTTTCTCCCTAGAAAATGATAAGCAGGGCTGTGTTGCCAAGCGAGCACCATGGCACTCTGTCCTTTAATGTAGCTCCAGGCCAGGTCCCTCCACAGAGTATGGAAGGAGACTTCCACGGCCACGTTATTCTCCCTTTCCAGGCTGCACAGTTACATGTCAGAAGCTTTTTTTTTTTCCTCATTACAGTTGCCAACCTGCAAATTCCCCTGAGACAGGTGGGAAGATGAGGGAGGAGCGTGAAAGTGGGTCTCCCTTGTTGTCAAGGTGTCAGTGGCTGAGGGATGATGCTTGTTCAGCTGCAGTATCACCCCTGTGTCAGCCCACCTCTCATCCTGCATCTTGCCTTCCCTTCCAGGTCTTCCTCCATGAGGCCACCGTGCGCCTGATGGCGGGTGCCAGCCCCACCCGCACCCACCAACTGCTGGAGCACAGCTTGAGGCGACGCACGCCCCAGAGCAGCAAGCAAGGTAAGCCCTGGGGCCTGGGCAGTGCCCCACTGCCTATGGGGCTGGGAGAGGGCAGCACTTGGGCAGGGTGGGGGGTGTCATAGTGGCAATCTGCAGCATATTCCCCATGCCTGAGGCTCAGGATAACAAGCTCCCGTCAGCCTGTGGCTCACCCTGATACTTCTGCCGTGCTCTTACAAGCTGGCTGAAAGAGTCGGTGAACAGACTGGAAAACATTTGCCTTCCTGCAGCCACGTGTGCACAAACTTGGCAGGCTGGAGTTCAGGGCAGTCAATGAAAGGGCAGAAACTAGGAATCCTAACAGGGAGAGTCAAGAAATGCAGTGCTGATTATAAAGTCCTTTAGGGATGGGAAAAGGGCAGATGTGCACACCAGTGCTGGGATGAGCCCTAGGAAGTGAAAGGAACTGTCTCTGTACAAAGTGGCATTGCCAGTCCCTGCCTGACTCCAGCTCAAAATGTTTTCCTCTAGCAGCCTAAAGGAGCTGCTTGAGGGTCCGAAGGGTGCCCTCCAGTCTTGGCACAGCTGGGGGATGCCAGCCAGAGACTGCCTCCATTGCCTGTGCCAGTTGAGGGCCCATGTGGCAGGGTTTTGTCATGCAGGTGGTACTTGGTGGTGAGCTTTCTTTCCTCTTTTTGTGCGTAGGTGAGCTGGACACCCTGCCAGGCCAGAGAGAGCGAGCCACAGCCATCCTGTTGGCCTGCCGCCATCTGCCCCTCTCCTTCCTCTCCTCCCCGGGCCAACGAGCTGTCCTGCTGGCTGAGGCCGCCCGCACCTTAGAGAAGGTGGGGGACAAGCGTTCCTGCAACGACTGCCAGCAGATGATCGTCAAGCTGAGCGGGGGCACGGCCATCGCTGCCTCCTAACGCTGGAGTGGGGCTGCCTCGTGCAAAGCCAGCCTCATCAACTGTCAACCTGGACTTCCCTCTGGAGCTTAAAAAAAACAAGTGTTAGGTTAGGGCTGTGCTGGTGGGGTTGCAATGGGGTGGGAGAGGGAGGGAGGGGTTTGGTTTTATTTTTCTTTTTTTAACTTGCCCCAGGTTTAGCTTTATCAGCTCCCTTGTCTGTTCGCAGGCGCTGCAGCAGGAATCTGTCTACTTGTGGTTTTTGCAACCGCACCTGGGGCTGTTGGGAAGTGCTGCCCTGACCTGAAGCCCCCATCCCTGCTGGGGGGAGAAGCCCAAGGCATAGACAAGTGGCACGTCACGTGTCTGTCCTCAGGGGTGTCTTATTCCCTTCCCAAACACCTCTGCAGAAAGAAGCTTTGGGGAGGGCAGAGGATCTGCTCAAGCCTTGCCTGGCAGAGCTGTTGGGATCTGAGCCTGTTCCCAAGAAATATGGGGAAGGCACCAGCTTTCCTTAAGCTGTGTATGTCAGGAACCTGCTTTTTCACTGGAGCCTGCTAGACCTGACTTACAGACGTGCTCTGGGAGTATCGCTTGGGGCCAGTACTGCCCGGCAAATTTCTCTACGGTTTTTATACAGGTTTTTTATAGGAGTGTTTGTGGCTTTACAAAAATGTAGGGAATGATGCAGCAGATTTCCTTCCCTCTCCACATCATGCATCTCCTTCCTATGATCAGAGCTGCATCTGGGTTTTGGCAAGCCTACAACAAGCAGAGCCTTGTAGGAGGCTGGGGAGTCCCTGGTCGCCTGGAGCCGGGTGATGGCAGAGGTGGCCATGCAGCAACGTGCACTCTGTGTGAACAGTGAATGCTTTTCTGGTGCCTTTTTGTTGATGTAGAAAGAATTTTTAGAAATGACTTTATTTTACTCAACTCTTAGTCCCAGAACTTGTCTTCAGAGGTTTCTCCTTCCCTTTTTTCCAACTGCTCAAAGGCTCCTGAGCTCCTGCAGAGACTGGGAGGCACTGGCTCAGAGTGTGAGTCTCCCAGCACTGTTACCATGGCTATTCAGAGCAGTTTGACTTGCAGGTGTTGAATAGCCTGTGACTTTTCCAAGAGAGGGAGGCAGATCGGGAACAGGGAGGGAACGGGAACGGTTTGCCCTCTTTCTGCCTTCCCTGTTGCATCTCTCCAAAGAAGTGCAAAGCGGTTGCCCTCTTGCATGTGTAAATGTGGAAAGCAGCCTTTGGTGGGCAGGCATTGCTTTTTCTCCCTGTGTGTAGCCAGCGCGTGGTCTGTGCTGACGGCTGAAAGCACTTGGATATGGGCAACAGCCTGATCCTGCCCTGTCCCAGTCAGCCCATACAGTCTGACTCCTGCAAAACCGGAACTCCGGCTGTTTTGCAGTGTCCAGCTTTTGCAGAAGGGTGTAAGAGCTTGAGCACTTTCCAAAGTGAGGGGAGAAAGCTTGTTTTCTCATTTTGCATGGGACCTCTAAGCATCTGAAGGGGGATTTCATGTGCTGCAGGAAATAAACACAAGTAATGCTAGTCCTAGAATTACCTGGCTTCAACAAAATGGAAACTGGGCCAGGAAAAACCTGTCTCCCAGCAAAGTCTGTTCGCAGTGACCCTGTACCGTAGCTGCGAGCGGACCTGTGGGGACCAGAAGACGCTTCCCTCCCTGCCCCACTTCATTTGGGGAGTAGCTGGTGGGCCCCCAGCCCCAATGGCTGGTGGGAGGGGAGCTCATCCTTTGAGGGGGACAAGTTGCTCTTGTGCGTCTTCAGCCCATGTAGGGGAGTCTCTGGTTTGGGTGGTGGAAGCCACTTCTGCTTTGAGCAGAGTGCAGAACAGCTTTTGGGTTTCGGTGGGTTTTGATTGCCCATCCCAAGTTTCCTAGCTTATCAGTGATCCCATTTTGGGGGTGCTGGATCACATCCTCCTTTTTCTTCTCTACATGGCTTTTGCACTGTCTTCCTGGTCGTGCATTTTTCCTAAAATACAGAAACTCTACGTGTGGTGACCTCCAAGTTATTTTGTATTTCCCCAGATCTGTGTGCAATGGGTGGGAAGTTCTGTGCTTCAGTAAAAGAGGAAGCGAGGCTTTGGCAAAACCATGATGGTGAAGCTTTACTTTGTCACTCAGTGGTGAACTGAGCCCTAGGGGCTGGGCTGGAGGGAGGACCAGCTGGGCTGGGAGTGGGAGGCTGCTGGGCTGAAACCCTGACATGATCTGTGGAGAGTCCTAGCACTGCTGATACTTCTCTCCCCTCTAGGGCGAGGGATCTTTGCCCTCTTTTTTTCTACACTGTCCATAAATTTGCTGCCCATCTGTCCCTACAACTTTTTTTTGTATATGTGTGTACGTACTGTAACTTTTTTGTTTGTGGGTGGGAGGAAATTGTTTTATGGACTATATGAAGAAAGTGTATTTATCCACATGGAGTTTGGAGTAGGTTTGCCTTGTCATATGAGGTGCAGCTGGTGGTGGGGAGGTTCCTTGGGCAACACATCTGCTGTCTGAAAACCCTGTTCCAGGGCTCGTGAGCATCTGTTACCTAATAAAGGCAAACATTACCACCACCTCACACCTGCCCTTTTTCTCTTGGCTCTCTTTTTCCTACCCAGCAGCTGCTCTTAAACACAGGTGAGCCTTAAAGCATCCTTCAGAGACATCCAACCACAAAAGTGCCTTGGGAAGCTGTCACTCCTTTGTCCAGATAACCTGGAAAATAGAGCTCTATGGCTTGTAATGAAGGATGGTCCCTTGGTGCAGCAAGTGTGGTGTCTGTGCTCCTCTGGAAGCAATCAGGCTGAGGGCTAGAGCTGGGACAGTAGCCTGTAATTTTAGGAGCATCTATATAGGAGGAAAGCTTTTACCTGACCTTGCTTGAAACAATGTCCTTTTGCTCCATCCCTTTGTTTCTCTGCTTCCCCTGGTAAAACTCTGTCAGAATCATTAAACTTCAGACAGAGGAGATCTGTTTGGCTTTTACGTAGCTGCTCCAAGGGCTTTGCAGTGGGCCCTGGGAGCTGTATTTCCACCCAATCCTGCACGGGGGGGTGGGGGAGAGGATGGTGGTCCCCAGCCCTTGTGGGTGTGGGCAAAGGGCTGGGGTTTGGGGAGCAGGGCAGGGTCCCCCAGCCCATCCATACCACGGCCGTACAGTTTGATGTATTATTTATTGATATGGTGTGGAAGCCTGGACACTGGGGCAGGGGAGGAAACGAGGCTGCTCGGGCTCTGCTGGCAGTGCTGGGGTGGTGCTTTGAGTCCATTGCTCTTCCCCCACCAGGTCTTGGGAGATAGGTGGGAGTGCCTGGCCCCACCAGGCTGTGTCCCCATTCCTCCCACATCCCTGGTGTCTGTGATCTGTCCAGCATGAGACCCCATCCCCTGAGCAGCACCCTGCTCCGGTGATGTGCTCCTGACTCGGCTGCCTTCTGGGCTGAGAATGGCTGAAACTCATTGTCCAGATGAGAGGGGCAGCTTGGCCTCCTTGATGGTGAAGTGCAGCCAGCAGCCACCATACCCAGGAAGAGGAAAGATGATGCATCTTCCACCACGGCCAACTGTCATTGTTCATGTAGGACCTACGATGCTCTGCTCTGGCGCGTCACCCAGAGTGAGGGGGTAGTCCCAGTCCCCAGTAGTGGCAGCCATCAGACGGTGACCTCGGTCTTGCTGTTGGTGGCGAGGTGCCGGGAGGGCTGGCCATACAGTGGGGTGGCAGGGCTGAAGGCGTCGGGCAGCCCCTCGAGGCGCAGGGCAGCCAGCCCGGGACGGCGGGGAATGTGTGTGTGTGGGCCCTCCCAGCCCCCCATGAAGGCTGAGCCCCCTGGCAGCTTGGGGGCCTTGGCCTTGGGTGGGGGGCAGTCCTCGGGCAGCACTGGTGCCTCAGTGGGTGGGAAGGGCAATGTGCTAGCAGGGGGTGCCTCGAGCCCTGCAAACCGCCTGTAGAAGTCCTCAGGGGTGCTCTCTGTGGGGACAGGGATACGGTGTCACCCCCCTCTGCCAGCACAGAGGGATTCTGGAGGGTGATTAGCTGAGGAATGGGGGGATCCTGACCATGCATTGGTGGAGAATGGGGAGATCCTGGCTGTGGATTTGCTGAGAAATGGGGAGATCCTGGCTGTGGATTTGCTGGGGAATGAGGGGATCCTGGCCATGGATTCGCTGGGAGATGCTATCGGTTTTTGGGAGATCCTGGACAGCAGTTGGCTGGGGAGTGCAGTGGGTCCATGAGGGATTCTGATCTCTGATTGGGCGGGCAGTGCTGCATGTCTGTGCAGGATCCTGGATGCTGGGATCCCCCACGGTGGGGTCCATGGGAGATTGTAGGCACTGATTGGCTAGGCATGCAGCATGTTGGTGGGGCAGTAGGAAAGCTGCTGAGCCTCTATTGTGAGGAGCAGCCCTGAAGGATCGGGGTGCCTCTCGTTCTTGCACCCCTCTATGAGCCCCCTGCCCCTTCCCACCCGCTTGCTAGGTACAACAGTTGCATCCCTTATCCCCCCCCTCCCTGGCTGCCACCCCAACCCGCGTGGCAGCAGCACTCACCTCCAGCCTTGAGCGTGGCATAGGTGCTGTAGGCAGGAGCTGGCAGGTCCAGGCCACTGGCCAGTGGCAGACGCTTGCTGTGGCCCTGGTGGCCATGGGGCCGCCCCAGCGAGGGGGTAATGGCCACTGCGTTGTTTAAGGGTAGCTTGTCTGGGGGAGGCAGAGGCAGGTGGAGGGGGGGCTCAGCACCTTCCCGCTGCCTTTATTCATCCAAGGGGGCTTATTTTTCCCCACCACGCTGATGCCTTACCTGTGCCGTTCCTTGGGGGCCCCCGGGTGAGCCCCTCACCCAGTGGGACCTGCACAACCCCCATGAGGCCATCCGTGTGCTCGGAGGGGCTGTGGCCCGGCTGCTTCAGCAGGTCTGTCAGCGTCCTGGGGAGGGGCAAAAGGCTGTTAGGGTGATACCCCACTCCCTCAGCCCACCTATGTGCCCCAGCCCTGAACCCCTCTCTTTGCAGGCAAAGCCAGGCAACCTGGGGCTAGGAAATTGCCACTGGGAGCAAGGAGCACATCCAGGCTCCAAATCCAGCTTTTGCATGGGGACTGGTGAGCCCCCTGCAACAGCCCCTGACTGGGGCTGAGCCAGAGGAATGCAAACTGACAGTGGCTGGAGCAACACCTCCACTTGAGTCCCTTCAAAGCAGAGAAGACCCTAAGGAAAGGATTAGAGAATCTGCTTGCACCTCTTCATGAGGAGTTTGGACTAGCAGCGGCCTCCAGCGTACGCGCTGTCCGTGTGTAACGCCCTCCTTGTAAGTAACAGCATTAAACATTAAACACAATTACATAAGGTAAAGACCTACTTCGTTTAACATTCATGGATAGAGATGCTGCAGTCCCACCGCGGCACACCAGCAGCGTCAGAGCAGGGCACACCATTGATGCCAGAGCAGGACATGCCCATACAGCATTGTGGTCTTCAGCAGCAAGTCCCAGGGCAAGGATAGTTTGGTCCTGCTGGCTCAGGGCTTCCCTGGGAGAAAACCCACCATTCTCCCTGCAGATATCAGCCCTGCATAACTGGAAGGGTCAGGGGTGTCCACTCTGGGCTTTTTTTGGCTCCCTAATCTGTGGCTCACTGTCAGCACACCTCACACCTTGAAGGCTCTGGCTGGCTCGTAGACACACAGCAGGAGCTGTGGAGGAGCTCACGGTTAGCAAGTGGTGGGACGATAAATAAGCAGATTGAACTTAACGTGCATAAATGCAAATTGGAGAGGAAGAAGTGGAATAATCCTGATTTGGTGGATGTGTCAGCTCATGGCTTCAGAGCACTTGAAAGCCCAGTAAACCCAGTGCAGGGAATTGCTGGGGAAGGCAAGGAGAACAAGGGGGAAAGTAATGCATTATGCCTGGGGATGCAGGTGCTTGGGGGACCCCAAGGGCTGTCCTTGGGACATTTTCCCTCCCAGCTTGGATCCAGCAAACATGACAAGGTAATGGCAAGAGCAAAGCTACAAGGGAGGGTCACTTGCCCTTTTGGGTCATTTCAAATTATTCTTGAGGATCTTTGGGTAACAGCCCCCCTGGGATCACTCAATCTTCAAATGAGCCAACAAGAGCCTCATGGAGCAGAACAAATTGAAATGAAGGAGGAAGAACTCCTGTATACTGGCACCAGTATATACTTGGGGCTTAGCGGCTGGAAAGCACCTTGGTGAAAAAAAGGCCTGGGGATCCTGGTAGACACCAAGCCAACCATGAGCCAGCAAAATGCCCTTGGGACAAAGAAGGTTAATGGTAACCCTGGCTCCGTTAGGCGAAGCATTGCCAGCAGGTCTGAGGGACGTGATCCTTCCCCTCTACTTGGCACTGGTAAAGACACACCTGGAGTTCTGGCTCCAGCTCTGGGGTCCCCAGTAAAGGAGAGACACGGACATACTGGAGAAAGTCCCGCAAAGGACCACAAAGACGATGAAGGAACTGGAGCATCTCTCTTGTGAGGAAAGGCTGAGAGATCTGGAGCTGCTCAGCCTGGAGAAGAGAAGGCTCAGGAGGATCTCATAGCTGTTTACTGCATTCTCACAAGGGAAGGAGTTGAAACAGGTGCTGAGCTCTTCTCTCTTGTGACCTATGATAGGATTAGAGGTAATGGCAGGAATATGTGACATGGGAGGTTTAGACTGGATTTTAGCAAGAGGTCCTTCACGCAGTGGGTGGTGGAGCACTGGAACAGCTCCCCAGGGAAGCAGTCATGGCACTAAGTCTGCCAGCATTCAAGAAGCATTTGGACAATGCCCTCAGTCACATGGTGTGAATGTTGGGAGAGTCCTATCTAGGGATAGGAGTTGGACTCAATGTTCCTTTTGGGTCCCTTCCAACTCTGGTCATTCTATGGTTCTATGATTAACAATGTATATGAATGTCTAACAGGAGGGTACAAGAAGGACAGGGCCAGGCTGACAAGAGACAATGGGTGCAAACCAAAACACACAAAATTCTGTCTAAGCAGCAGAAACAATCTTTTTTTCCCTACAATGGTGGTCAGATGCTGGACCAGGCTGCCCAGGGAGGCTGTGGCATCTCCATTCTGCAGATGCTCAAACCCCACACCTCTCCAGGAAGCCTCCTGCAGACGCCCAGCTCCAGCTCTGGGCCCAGCCAGGCTCCTTTGGCCACTGTGGCTGCCCTCAGAGAAGCTCTGGTGGGGAGAGGGAAGGCAGGCCCCCCCAAGGCCATGGGCATGGGCTCTCAACCCAGGAAGCAGCTGCCCCATCAGCTCCCTCCTTCCCTGGGGTGAATTGCTCACCTCCCTCCTGGCTACTGCCTGCTCTCACCTGTCCCTGGGGCACAGGACTCCAACAGCCTTGTTTCACCAGGAAGTTCGATGTGATTTGACCTATTTTTTAAAAAATACGATTTCTTTTTTCCTCAGGTCTATTTATGAAGCTTGAGCAATCCTTTATCTGTGACTTCTCCTCTCCAGATAAATCCATCCGTGCTCTTCCTTGTAAGCCAACCAGGCAGGATGTGTGAATAATAACAATTAAAAGGGATGGTGTGAGCAGCTCTTAATGAGAGATTTTGCTAATGTGGGGAACATGCTCAAACCCCCAGCACACTAACACCCAGATTCACCCCCTGCCTTGTGCCACGAGCCGTGCCATAGGCCAGGGCTCCCGGCACAGCCCCTGGAGGCTGCACCCCTTCCCTGTCAACTTCCCCAGGCAGTGCAGTGCAAGGGGAGGTGGACTTGGAGGATGACACCATGCTGAGGAGCTACTGTCTCACTGTATGTGTTTTGAGGGGTTTTATGAGCCCAAGACTGGTCCCATGGCTGGGGGGCTTGGGGAAGGTTGGGCCACATCTCTCTAGGTCACCCGGTGATCTGTGGTGCTGAGATAGCTCCAGGATGCAGGTGGAGGTGGGGAACACAGGGCAGATGCAGCTTCAACTCTTGCTCATCTGCAACAAAACACTAAGGAGCAGGACCAGCGAGGTCTCGCCGCTGTGTCCATGGACATCAAGCACATTGAGGCCCATTTGTGATGGTTGCTGGGGCAGGATCCTGCTTCCAGCTACTATCTGGCGTGACCAAGCACAGCCTCATCTGCACTGGCGTGCAGCCACCTCTGCGACAAGCCTGGTTATGCCAATGGGTGCAACTGAAGTTCTCCTAGGCAGCCTGGTGCAAGTCCTTGGATGCAGCAAAGAGGCAGATCCAGGAACAGTGACAACGGAGGCTGACAGCTCCACGGCCAGAGGTGGCACACAAAGCTCGGTGCTCCCAAGCCATTCCTAAGGGAGGCACGAAATGGAGGTGCTCATGTTGGAATGAGACACAGGGCCTGGCAGAGCACCCCGGCCCAGGAGCTGACCTGCTTTTGGAAGGCCTAAGCCCCACACCCAGCAAGCTCTATGGGAAAGTGGCTGCAAGCCCTGGGCAAGGGGACAGGGAACAACATGAGAGGAGGCAGGAGCACAAACACTGGAGGAGAGGAGAGATGACGGAGTGACTGGCGAAGTGACATTGCCCTGAGCTGGAGTGAACCCTTGGAGGGGCTGCAGAAGGTGGCAGCTGCCAGCTGAGTGGGGTGGTGAGGTTCGAAGCAGAGAAGTGATGGTGGAAGAGACACACAGCCCCCTGTGGTTACGGGTAGACTGGCATCCTGGCTGGCCACCCTGCCTCCATGCCCAGCGAGAGTGTCACCTTCACCTCCCAGGGGGCACATGTCCCATGGCTTATGCTGCCTCTGCTTGGGCCAGGGAGTGTGTGTCCGTGCAACCAAGCAGCAAGGGCAGCGTGGAACACCCATGCACCAGAGCTGGCACACTCAGAGATGCTCAGGAAGGCTTGGACGTAGCAAGGCACATTTGCAAAACTGGAGTTGCAGAAGGGGATAATGGAGCTTGGGCAAAGCATTAGGTGGTGGGAGTGTGCCTGCCTGGCTGGATCACATCCAATCTGGGGAGAGGGGTCTGGGTCTCCCTCCCTGCTGTAGCTGGATCCCCTCTGTCATGCCCTGGAGAGCCAGGGCAGCATGTGACGATTCACCATCCTGCCTGCAAACACCTTTTCTAGGTCTTTGCTGTCACCTGCTACTGTGGGTATCGACCAGAGGCAGTCACAGACTGGAGTATTGCCAGAGAAACACTCAACATGGTCAGATGCTCAGTGAGGGCAGGTTTTGGGACCCCAAATAGCATGAGGTGACCCAGAGAGTGAAAAGCCAGCACTCAGGGCTTGGCTACTGTGGCTGCCAAGGCATCTGCTCCCACCTGCTTTTTTGCCCCTGCTTTTTCTTGAGCACCTCTGCTGTACCCAGGAGGCTACTCCTCTCTCAACTCTTCCTCTAGGGACCTTCACCGCAGCCATAACCTGCAATCCCCCCCTCAGGAGGGTTTTGGGGAGTAGTCTGCGGCACATGTTTCTGTTCTCATGTGATGGGCGCAGGGCCCCCAGGGACCTGACATCCTTGAAGATCCGAGGCCTGAAGAAAAACACAGGCAGGTGTTCCTGACTCAATGCGGGGTTTGGCCAGGCTGAGCGAGTGCTGGGGATGGGTGCCAAGAGTGAGCTGAGCAGGAAGGAGAGGGGTTTGTGGGAGCTGCCATAAGGCCCTGCAGGAGGAAGGCGGATGGGGAGGGGAGGACACACCAGGTAGCCACAACTGCTGAGGCATCCACTCCTCTGGGGGGACCAGCAGCCAAAGCTGGAGGAAAAGCTGTGTAGGAGGTGGCTGGGCCACTGGGGTCTCAGGACAAGCTGGACAATGGCTCAGGTGTCTCCATCTGGGAGGAGCTGGTGCGGTTTCTGTGCCTGGTTGCTCTTCCTGGGCTCAGACCAAGACCATGATAAATGATACCTGGGGGTTGATCTTCCCTCCTAAATGCGAAGCCTGCAAGCAGTGGTGGTGGGAGCCATCCCAGGGCAGCAGACAGTGCTCCAAGGAGCGGAAAAAACCCCAACAGGAGAGAGGGATGAGAATGGAAATCAAGCCGGCCACGCAACAGGGACCTGGCCCGAGGCCACAATGCAGTGCCCGAAGAGCAAATGAAAAGCTCCAACCTGAGGCATGGGGAGGAAGGCAAGGTGGCACTGCCTGTGCCTTGGGCCACGCGGGGGTATGTGGGCGAGGCACCTAGAAACAGCCCCACTTCCGCAGAGGCACTGAGATGAAACCTATTGCCTGGACCAATCGGGCACACAACAGGATGGAGGTGACAGCGTCCCTTTTCAGATGCCTGTGCCATGTACCTAGCCCCTGTCACAGTCTCCATCAGCTGGGAGGCTGTGCCTTGCCTGGTGTCATCTATACCCAATGCGCCGCTCCCACCCTGCCGTGGCTTGGCGATCACCATCCCCGTGGAACCAGAGCCACTCAGCTTATGCAGGACACGGGGCATTGGAGGTGGTGAGATCTCTCCTGGCTTCTGCAGTGATGGAGGTGCCCTTCTGATTTTGTCCCACAAAGGCAGGCAAGGAAAACTCACCTTCCCCTGGTCTGCATGCCAGCGCCTGAAAGATCTGTGTCTTTGGGGAGAAAAGGCACCGATCTCCCAGAACTCATCAGCAAAGTTCAGACTTGCACAAGCAAGAGGGAGGGGGTACATGGGGAAACACATGGCTCCAGAGGTACAGAATTGAAGCTACCTGCAGAGAACACCCCATGGTGAGTGGCAGCCTTCCCACCAGCAGGTGGTGATGGGAGAAGGCAAGACCCACAGGCAGGGGGATGAGGACCTGGATCCGAGCATCCTGGCGACCAACCCCTCCCCAAACCAAGTATCTCATTCCCAGGAGGTGGAGGGGAGACCAAAAAAAGATGCAGCAGCGGGTGAGTAGAAGGGGAATCAGGAGGCAGCGAGGCTGGCGGAGGCTGTATTGATCCTGTCAAGGTGCCAGCACTTCCTCAGGCGACACGGGGAGAGGGGGGAGGCACAGGCTCACAGTGGTACCCGGCCAGGCTCCCTGCCAAAGAGGGGACAGCAGCATGGAGCCCCCCAAAACTGACTCACATGCCTCAAGAGGGCCCTGTGACCCCCATCCATGCCCAGATATGACCCTTCTTCAAGCAAGGGGTTTAACCTCTGCATTTATGGGTGGGTGCAAGGAGTGGGGTGGGATGGGGGCAGCAGATCTGGAGCTGGGGTGCAGCACTCAGTGGTTGCCCAGGCCCCAGGCAGGCACAGGGATGTGGATGCCCCTGGAGAAGGAGAGAGGGTGTCAGTGGTAGAGGACACAGTCAGGGCGACTCCCTGACTGTCCCGGTGAAACCATTTCCTCCAGCCCCGGATTTTTTTTTAAAGCTAAAATCCCTGAACAAAATGGTATAAAACCGAGTTTATTGCCAGGTTTGATGTCCTCACTGGGAAGATGTGAATTAGAGCATGCACCCTGCTGCTCGGCGAGGTGCTGGATTCGCACCAGTCCCTGGCCCCTGTGGTCCTTGCTGGGTCCCTTCTCTATCCCCTCTGATTTTGGGCACCCATGGCACGACCACGGCTCAGCCACCTTGGAGAATGTGCGCTGGCTCTGCTCCTCTGTGCATGTGTGTATACATGCATGTTGTATGTGTGTGCATTGTGTGTGCGCCAGGGGGAGGCTGAGGAGGGACAGCTCTGAGTCAGAACCGCAGGGGCAGAGCTGTGCTGGGAAGGCTGGAGCTGCTGGCAGCTGCTCTGAGGTGTTAAACTCATTGACTGTGATTGTTTAAAAAAAAAAAAATTAAAAAAAAAAGGAGGGAGAAGAAAAACCTACCTAAGTGGAGGAGGTGTACAACACGACACCGAGGAGAAAGCGAGGCAGCAGAGCCATGGCTGGGGGCCACCAGCCCTTCCTTCCTTGCCTGGCTTTGCCTTTGTGGTGTCTTGCCTTGGAATCACAGAATCATAGAATTGTCTGGTTGGAAAAGATCTTTGAAATAGGGAGTCCAACTGTACCTGTCCACTAATAAACCATATCCCTATGAAATGTGATGCCCTTTGTGACATCCTGCCTTGCCCTGTCCTGTCCCACCCTGTCTGGCCCTGGTGCTCCTCACCCCAGGCCATGGAGGTCACCTGCCCCTCCTGCCTGTCCCCACGCACCCCAGCTTCGACCCCGTTTGTTCCCAGGGATGACGGCGGTACATCCTGAGAGGGCCACTTGTGACACCTTCAGTGCTGGGAGTGGAAGCTGTGCTGCAAGAGGCAGGGATGAGGTGGGCCAAAATGGGGAGAAAAGCGTTCAATCTGGAGCCAGGACTCGTGCACCATGACTGGTGCAGGAGGGAGAGGGGAAGATGCATTGATGGCCGTGGGAGCTGGGCAAGAGTGGGGGGAGGCACAGGAGGTCTCCCATGCCAAAGTGTATCTGACACCTCAACCTTCCCCCAGCCCAGTGCTCAGCTCCAGGAGGGCCTGGGGCAGCTGCCTGACTTTCAGCTGGAGGCTGAGCCCTTGGGGATGTGCAACCTGCTCCCTCCTGCAAGGGTGATGTCCCGTGCTGGCACACAGAGGCAGGCACTGGTGCACATCCCTCTGCACACACACACACACACGCATGTGTTCACACATACACGTGCACACACACCCCAAGGCGACTCAACAGCCACAGCAGAGCTGTCTTTGCTATCTCCTCTCCCCAACACCGCCAGCGAGGTTGAGCCCATGAGAATTGCAGTCCTGAGTCAACCCATGCACAATCGGATCTGGTCTTGTCTGCTGCGCACACTGGGAACCACAGCTTTGTTTCTAGGGGAGCAGAAGCCACTCCTATAGCTCACATTGTCACCCCCTCCACTGACGGGTGGAGATGGCTCTCATGAGCCAGCGACAAGCCTCCTCAAGGGATGGTGCAGGTCATTTTGGGAGGGGACAGGTGTACATTCACCCCTTCTCACAGAGGCTCTCCTGGCTGGCAGCCCTCCCTACTGGGACAAGTTGGAGGGCTGCAGCCTGCCCACCCCCTCGATGTCTCAGCATGCTGGGATGGGGATTTGGGGATTCCTTCATCCTCTTGGCAGCCCCAGGTGAAGCTGGTGCTCACTCGACGCAAGGGGCTGAGGAAGTGGGCTGCTACCCATGGGGTAATCAAGTGGGGCGGGTGGAGGGACTGGATCTCTTTACCTGGAGACGGTCATCTCTGTTTGGGGACCTTGTGCCTTCTCCAGGCCCAGCTTGGTGAAGATGCCCACCAGCACCATGATGGCCACCACGCCGCAGATGATGTAGACGATCATGTTGGTCCTGTCACGAGTGGGGTCCTCGGGGGTCTCATCCACCCGGGTGGGTGGCTGCCCTGTGTTAACCCAGTTTGGGGTGTCGTAGTTGGAGCAGCCGCTCTGGTCCAGCCGCCCGGGCTTGAACTGGCAGCAGAAGCGATACCCACAGGTCCCACAGCAGTACTGGTAGATGCCAGCGTTGCAGTTGAACGGAGGGTCCCACTGCCCCATCACGTCGTAGTAACCCCGGCAGCGGTCCCCGCCAGCTGGTGCTGCCCCAGTGGGCGCGGGGACCGTGGGCTCCACCGCTGCTGGAGCTTGGCTGCTGTTCCCGCTGTCCCGGGGGCTGGGCTCGCCGCTCCACACCCGGCCCGGCTCCAGCAGCACCAGGCAGCAGAGACCCACCACGTAGCTCGGCTCCATCCGAGGGGCCATCCGGGCAAGGAGGGGGCGAGTTAGAGACACTCGCCTGGCACCAGCTGCATCCCCGGTGGAGGAGAAATCGGCTGGGGGGGAGATGGAGGGAAGGCAAAAAAAGGAGGGGGGGAGGAAAGAAGGAGGAGGGGAAGAAGTGAGGGCAAGGCAAAAAGGGGGGGATATAAAGAAGGTAGGGGAAGAAGTGAGGGGAAGCAAAAAAAAGAAGGGGAAAAAAAGAAGTGGAGAAAAGGCAAAAAATGGGGAGGAAGAAAAAAAGGAGAGGAAAAAAGGAAAAGGAGAAAAAAAAAGAAATGGAGGGAAAGGCAAAAAAGGAAGGGAAAAAGAAAAAGGATAAAAAAGAAATTAGGGAAAGCAAAAAAGGAGGGAGAAAAAAGTGGGGGAAGGCGAAAAAGGAGGGAAGGCAAAAAAGGAGGGAAGGCAAAGAAAGGAGGGGGGAAAGAATTAGGGGAAAGCAAAAAAAGGGGGGGGGAGAAAAAGGATGGGAAAAAAGAAAAAGAATGGGAAAAATGGAAGTGGGGAGAAGAAAAAAAAAAAAAAAGGAGGGGAATAAAAAAGAAGTGGTGGTGGTGAGAAGTGCGAGAGGCCGTACCCCTGGGCAGGTCTCCCCAGCACGCTCACGGCAGGGGCTCAGCGCCGGGGGGGAGACGGGATGCGAAGGAGCCGCCAGCCGGGGAGGGGGCGCGGCGGGCGGAGGGACAGCGGGCGCCCCATCTCCGCGGCTCCGAGCGGGAGAGACGGCAGGGAGAGCAGGGGAAAGCAGGGGAGAGCAGCCAGAGCCCCTCGCACCAGGGCGGGAGGAGGAGTGGGAGGAGGAGGAGGAGGAGGAGAATCACAGAATCACAGAATGGTTTGGGTTGGAAGGGACCTCAAAGCCCATCCAGTTCCACCCACCCCCCCCCCCCCCCCCGCCATGGGCAGGGACACCTCCCACCAGAGCAGAGAAGGAGGAGGAGGGAGGAGAGAAGGAGCCGTCAGCCTCCCGAGGAAACCGGAGAAGGTCCTTCATCGAGTCCTCTGCCGGGCTCCCCGCCGCCACCGGGAGCCAGGGCGCTGCCCTCCCCGTCGAGCACGTGCCCCGTGCTGCCCGCCAGCCCCACGAGCAGCCCCCTACCCCCGCGGTGAGACCCCCCTGCCCAGGTGGCACCCTGGGGTGCAGGGTGGGTGTGTGCTTGGGGAAGGATGCGGTTCTTGGGGCTGTGGAGTGCCTTCCTGCAGCCCCACAGAGCCTGCCATCCTGTAGGGCTGGCACCCTGGGGTGGAGGATGGGTGTGTGCTGAGGGGAGGATGCAGTCCTTGGGGCTGTGGGCTGCCCTCCTGCAGCCCCACAGCTGGAGAGTACGGTAGGAAGGGGGAGAGCAGCCGCCCAGTGTTGGCACCAGAGCATGCCTCAAGGGGAGCTGTGCACAGGGGGGCTGCAGATAGGATAAGTGGGGGACTGCTGGGGCACTCCCAGGAACGCATCCTCCCCAGAGCCGTGAGAGTTTTTAGGAAGCCACTGGATGACTCCTTGTTTGGACCTCAAAGTCTGGACTTCTCTGGGTGGTGTGCACTCACTGCTCTGCTCTTCAGTTGATGCCACTCATAAAGCTGTTATTAAATGACCTCACTGCCTGGTCCTCTACCCAGAAAGGTGTGAATTGCTTTCCGTGCTCTGGGGCTGTTACAGCAAGAGCAAGATTTGGGAAAGTAATGCCTTTTGCCCAGCACTGATGTGTCGTGTAGCCTGGGACAAGGGTGAGGGACAGCAATGTGTAGGAGCTGTGGCTGTAGCCTCATCTCCAGAAAATCCTGCCCAAGGAAGGGCAGTAAATCTGGCATCACCACTGTCTCTCTCTCCAAATCACTCCTCTCTCTGTGCTCCAGCAGAGCAAGGCTGGATACAGACTCATCCTGCCCCTGCACTTGGCATACCCCATCCTGGGGGACTGAGCTGCACAAAGCCAGTAGGAAAGACCCAGGCAAGCAATGATACAAACAGGCATTGTAATGATGGAGAGGGATTAAATGGGTTGGGGATGCTCAGCTCCCTTCCATCGGGTGCCTCCTTTGGTCCAACGCTGAATCATAGAATCATAGAATGGTTTGGGTTGGAAGGGACCTAAAGATCACTCAGCTCTAACCCGCCTGCCATGGGCAGGGACATCTCCCACCAGACCAGACTGCTCAAGGCCCCATCCAACCTGGCCTTGAAGCCCCATGGACCCACCTGTTCCTAGGATCCATCCCTTACCTGTCAATATGGGTGGCTGAGGGTCTCACACAGACGTGGAGCTCCTGCAGAGACAACTGCCCTGGCTAAGGACTTGGGCAGCCTCCCACAGGCACGTAGGGCTGGAACTGGCTGTTGTGAGCTGCTCGGATGTAAGAGCACTGCTGCATGGGGGTATTAAACACACCATCATCATCCTCCACATGCATCATGGTGATGAAATGTTTTGGGGCAGAGCTTTGCTCAAACATCTTCCACTTCAACAAGGGTGAAACGCTGCTGCGTTTTGCTGTGGGAGGGAATTAGGGGGTAAAACACTCTCTCCTTGGTCATCAAGCCTGGGCCCTGCAGGCCCCTGGCTGCTTCCCATCTGGAAGCTGGCAAAAGCCAATGACATTGAAAGCATGGATAAGGAGAGCAGCTGGAGCCCGGGATACATCCAATAGGCCCCCAGTGCCACAACCTAATAGAGATCCATTAGGTAAGGTAGCTTGTAGCATCCAGATCTCCCCAAAAGAGATAAAAAGCCAGTGAGGTGGAAGAAAACTGCGTGTCTCCAAAAGACACACTTTCCCCAAATCTCAGAGGGGCTCTCTGATGAAAGGCCCCATCGACTGGAAGTTGCAGGCAGAGGGGTCGTTAGCACTAATAGCCAGCAGCAGCATTGGCCTTGAGAGAATCTGCACAAGCAAAGTTTGCTGGCTACCCAGGTAATGCCAGCAAACATTTCCCAGGCGCCAGGCGATTGCTTCCGATGTGCATGCGAGCAGAGCTGCCCCAGAAGCCCAGAGGCTTTAGTAGGCTGTTAGCAGGCAGAGCAAAAATCTGGCCAAAATCGGGGAGTTTGCTGGAAAATGGTTGCCTGGTGTGACCTGGGAGAAAGGGAATGGTTCTAAAGGGAAGAGGACATTCACTGAATGTGAAGCAGTGGATTTAAAGGGTCTCTGGGAGTGAGAGGGAGAGAGAGCTGCTTGCAGGCCTTAGCTGCATGCATCAACCCAGAAGTAAACCAAACCCAAGGGCATGGTGTAAAGGAGCACCTCCCTAAGCACATCCTCTGCGCTCAGAGCAAGAGCCCACAGGGTTTGGCGCTGTGCGGGGCTGACACTGGGGGCTGCAGCCCGGAGCCCCACTGAGTCGTCAGCTCATCTTCATCAAATAAGCAACCAGCCAAAAGGCATGGAGCTGAGGGAGGGAAATCCTATAGCCTGGCACCCACACCTCTCAGCCCCTGGGAATCAGTGGCAGGACCGGTAGGAAAATTCAGGTCAGCAGAGACCTGGAGAAAAACTAAAGGATGTGCTTGCGATGTCTGTGGGCACTTCTGGGAATGGGGATTTGGGAGAGGAGCTCTGGTAAGCTTTGGCCACGAGCCTTGGAGGATGTCATGGAAATATCCCCTGCAGTGACAACACCACCCGGACTGCAGAAGGGTGTCTTTGCGCCTGCAGAAATAGGGTACGGGCGGTTCAACACTGAACAGGGAGGGATACGCTGAGCGCTGACACTATAAACAGATTGTTTCTGGCAGGCACAGCCATCCGGAGGAGATCCTCATTGCTGCAGTCAGAGATCCTGACAGACCCAGAGCCCTGCCGATCATGGGGGTGCAAGCCAGGCAGAGCTGCCAGGCCCGTGCCCGAGGAGGATGAAGGATCCATCACCAACGGGAAGCAAAGCCACAGGAGCCTCTCTGAGTGCAGGAGGTTTTTGGGTGCAGTCAGCTCCCAAGAGAAGCTGGCAGTGAGTGGCTGAAGTCCCAAACCTACCCAGGGAGCACCTCCTAGAGCTGGGCAATCAGAGATATTTGCCCTAAAAAGTGATTTTTGCAGTGCAGGACCAAGCTGGCTCTGGGCAAAGGAGTGAACGGAGGAAAGGATGCCACTGTGGGGTGGATGCCCCATGCTGATGGGCTGTGCCAGGACAGGAGGGCTCCCACCAGCTGGCATTCTCTGCCCATGGGCTGAGGAGCAACACTGGGGTAGGGTTTGCTGCTTACAAATCAGAAACTAAAGCCCAACATCATCAGCTGGAAAGAGGTGAAGGCTAGGGAAGGCTGTCAGGAAGAGCTTCCAGTACGTGCTGCAATGCTATCCCCTGCCCAGAGGCAGAGGAGAGGCAGAACTGCCACCGTCCCTGGGGGTATGTAGGGCACTGGCATCCCTGTTTCTCTCAGCATCCCTTGGGACACCCCTCCAGAACCTGCTCTCCTCCAAAACTTCAGCTACTGAAGCTGGTGCTGTTCCAATCAGGGAATAGGATCTCCTTGCATTTGTCTTCACTATGGAAGAAATTTGTTTGGTCATTGGCATTCTGCTGGGAAGCCCTAAGATTTCCTGGACCTGCTGTCTAGGACTGTGATAGGGGATTCCTGGGGTCACATGCTGGACTAATGGACAGTAAGATGCTGCACCCCTCCTTAAGGACTCGATGGATGAGAGAGAGCTTGGGCTTCTTGTGCCTGCGATGGAGAGCTAAAGCAGGGGAAAGTTAAATGTACTGGAGGAGGGTACAGGGATGTGGTGGCAGAGCTCAGAGTGGCCCCAAGCCACCCTGTTTCCAGCCCAACGCGCACAAGGATTTTATTCCCCTGCCTGTGCTTGATGCTCTGGCTGTAAAATGGCTGTAAAAGAGCAATTGTGCCTCATAACAGCTTATGGAAAACACAGAAGCATATGTGCCTTTACCATTACGATCATAATTGCAAACATTCAAAAGTTGAGATTTGCAAGCTCCTGGCTTCCTGAAAGCAGCTGGATTCGAACCCAAATGACATCAAGAGGAAACAGGAGAAAAATCTGCTCAAAGCAAGGGCTTATTTTTCATTTACATTGCTGTATGAGTGAGCAGGATCCAGGCTGGCAGCGTGAGCTCCCCCAGCTGTCACTGTTAGAGGGCAGCCGTGCCCCCACACACAGGCCCCTGCGCATCGGCTGTGACCCCCAGAGTGCCAGTGGGAATGGCTGCATATGGACTTTACATTTAGGATTAATCCCAGAGACCATGCTGGTGGCAGGGGCTGCATTGGCAAATGCTGCCCCCCACGGAGGCACTTGGTACCCAGCAGCTCACTGGCCTCAGGGGCTTTGCTGGTGCTGCCTGGAGAAGATGTTATTACAGAAGCACGGAATGCCCTGAACTGGAAGGGACACACAAGGATCATCGAGAGCAACTCTTGTCCCTGCACAGGACAACTTCAACACTCACACCGTGTGTCTGAAGGCATTGTCAAAATGCTTCTTGAATATTGTCAGGCTTGGCACCGTGACTGCTTCTCTGCGTGAAGAACCTTTTCCTGATATCCAGTCTAACCCTCCCCTGACACATCTTCCTGCCATTCCCTCAGGTCCTATCATTGGTCACCACAGAAAAGAGATCAGTGCCTGCTTCTCCTTCTCCCCTGTTGAGGAAGCAGTAGACTTCAATGAGGTCTCTTCTCAAGTCTCCTCTTTTCCAGGTTGAACAGACCAAGTGACTTCATCTGCTCCTTATATGGCATCCCCTTTAAACCCATCACCAGCTTTGTGGCTTCCTCTGAAAGCCCTCCTGTAGACTGATATCCTTTTTATCCTGTGGTGCCCGACACTGCCCACAGTGCTCATGGTGGGCCACACCAGTGCAGAGCAGAGCGGGACAATCACCTCCCTTGACCGGCTGGCAATGATGTGCTTGATGCACCCCAGGACACAGTTGGCCCTCCTGGCTGCCAGGGCACTGCTGGCTCATGTTCAACTTGCCATCTGCCAGAACCCCCAGATCCTTTTATGCAGGGCTGCTCTCCAGTCTCTCTCTCCCCGGTCTGTATGGATGTCCAGGGTTGCTGTGTGCCATGTTATGGATGAGTGCAGGGTCTTTGCAGCCACCTTTACACTGATCGGAGCTTCAGAGCAGCCGATTGGACATTGGACAAAATATGTCCCCTCACTGGTGCCTGCAAGCGAATGGAAAAGGAAAAGCTCAGCCTGAAACCTCCCTCCCAAGCAGCTGATCCTTTCTGCTGTTCTGAGGAGAGCCCAAGCATCCTCTGCTTTCCTGCTTAAAGCAAATTTCCACCAGCTTTTTCAAGTGTTTAAAAGGCAATATGAGCACACCTGGAGGTGATGGTGTACTGCTTGGCTTGGTGGTGGTGCTGTGGCATTCCTGGCTACCCTCCTCCTCCACCACTCCTCCTTCCCTGGCCGCTCTCTCCCCTGGTCACCCCTCACACAAAGTGCTGGTTCAAATGGAAAAAAAAAAATGAAGGCAAAACAAAACGCACCCAAAGAGAGAAGGGATAAGAGCAGCCATCCCTGTATGGGATGTCCCTGGGGTGAGTAAAGGGGAGGTTGCTGCAGAGTGGTCAGGAGGCAGTGGGGCCAATCTGAGGATGCTTTTGCCAACTGTGGAGCAATAAGAAGTAGGCTGTGGCAGCAAAAGGGACCCAGTGCTTTCTCCCCACACTTCAGGACAGAGCAAGCTGTTGGCATTTGCCAGGGAGGGAATTTGGGGTGCCTGCTCTGGCAGCCAAGGCAGAGTCGGAGCAAGAAGGCCATATGGCTGGGAGCAGCGTGTGGCGTGTGTCCCGGCGGCAGACCGGCAGCGGCAGGCAGAGCATCTCCTCGGGAAGGGTGGCTGTGCCAAGTGCAGGCTCCGGCACAGGCACAGGCTGGCTGCCAGGTATGCTAAGGTGCCACGGAAGACTTGGATCCTGCAGGGTGGCACAGCACAACCAGCACAATGGGATGCCTCCATGCAAACCAACTGCCCTCCTCATCGCTGGGCAGCAGAGGACGTGGTGGTCTTCAAGAGCCTCACTCAGCACCGTGTGACCACACATGTTGTTGTAGCAGGGTGTAAGTGCCACTGGGTTGTGGTGGGCATGGAGAGTAAAGGTCGTGGAAGGGGATGCAGCTATGTAAACATGTGTGTGTGTGATGTGTCTGAGTGTGTGGCGGGGTGGGATGTGGGGGCATATATGTGTGTGTGTAAATCATAGAAACATAGAATAGTTTGTGTTGGAAGGGACCTTCAAGCCCATCCAGTTCCAACCCCTTTGCCATGGGCAGACCAGGCTGCTAAAAGCCCCATCCAGACTGGCCTTGGACACTTCCAGGGAGGGGGCCTCTACAGCTTCCCTGTACCAGTGACTCATCACCCTCAGTGTGAATAATTTCTTCCTAACGTCGGATCTAAATCTCCTCCCTTCCAATTTAAAGCCATTCCCCCTCTTCCTATCACTCCTTGCCCTTGTAAAATGTCCCTCCGCCATCTTTCCTGTAGCCCCTTCAGGTACTGGAAGGCCGCTATGAGGTCTCCTCACAGCCTCCTCTTCTGCAGGCTGAACAACCCCAACCCTCTCAGCCTGTCCTCACAGCAGAGCTGCTCCAGCCCTCTGAGCATCTTTGTATGAATGCATGGTGGGGGCTGCACCTGTGGGCACGTGCTTACACATAAGCGACCGGCAGAACAGTGTGTGCAGGTGTCACTGCGTGGTGGATGGGTGCAGGCGTGTGCTGGTGGCCATCACAAGAAGAGGCTGGGTAGATGTGCCATGGACAGCGGAGCAAGGCGGCCAGAGCAGCTGGAACAGCCAATCTACTGTTAGAGCCCACATGTCGGGCAGGCTGGACAGGGCAAGTGACTGGTATCTGAGCAAGGCTGCCTGGTGCCTGCAAACCTCCCAGCAAGCAGATGAAATCTCTTCTACAAAGATAATGTTTCAACATGGAAACAGAGGATGGCCAGTAGGACATTGGCAGTAGGAGAATATCCAGGTCCTCCTCTCCCTGTTCTGACCCATGCAGGGGGACAGGCTCCTCCAGTGGGGATGTGGAAGGGCTAAGCACCTCCCTCCTCTCGCCCCTTCTCCTCCTTTTTCCAGCAAAACCTGGTCCCAGACTTCCCAGTCCTGCCCTTTCTTGAGCTGCAAAGGAGTGAAAGAACAATCAGAGATATGTCCAGAGTAAGAGAGGCTTTGGGCAGGCATTGGGGAAGGTTCATGAGCAGAACTGGGCAGGAAAGGTCCTTAACTGATACCACGGAAGGAGAGAGGGACACCAGCAAGTTATATTTGCTTTTCACATGTCAGAGGACGAGGGTGAGCTAGAAGGTAAACCAAATGCAGGTGTGGGGATGTGCTACCCTAATGAACTGCCTTCTCACAGAGCGGTGTACCTTCTTTGGGATTGAAACCTTCCTCCAGACACCCTTCACCAGGTGGTGGTGCGTGCTGAGCTGCCTCTTTCCCTTCTCCAGTAGTGGACCATAGGATCTGTTCGCCCTTGGCTTCCTGAGAGCAGCCCCAGAGTGGACGTGCTCGCCCTTTGATGTCTCTTTTGCTTGGATTAGAGGAAGAAGAGGGCTTCGCTATCAAAGGGCTGGCTGCGGGCAGAACTCCCTCGTCCACTGGGAGCCTGCAGGCTCTCGAGCCAGCTTCATTTTAGCCTGATCCGCCTTTGCGAGTGAGACCTGCTGAAGACAGCCCAATCCTATTAGCATCAGGGATTTGCTTCAGGTCTCTCATCATTAACCTGATGACATTTCACTCTGCAATAAGCCCCTGCCTTTTGGGAGACTAAAAAGTACGCATGTTGCTTTCCCTCTATAGGAACTGTCCCTGTGCTGTGGCAGCAGGAGCCTCGCTGCAGCAGTCAGGAGTCACCTTGGTGCTGCCATCGGATATGGCATTTTCCTTCTACCTCACAAATCCCAGCTCAGGGACAGGACAGATGCCACCAACAGCAGGGCTCTGGGTGAAATATGTCCTGTGTTTGCAACCCAGGAATGCTGGATCTGAGCCTCTCAAAAGGAAGGGTAAGAGCAGGTAGGGTCAAACCAAGGGGCTGTCCAGCCCCAGGAATTGCCTCTGACTGTGACCAAAGAGAGAGGAGATGGTAGGAGTGTGAGCATTTAATGAGACAGTCCCAGGCTATCTCCTTGCCTCCAGCAACCTGGGACTGGAGCATTCCTGTAGCAGGAGTTGTTTCAGGGATTTGGTACATCTCAAAGAGTTTCTCCTTCCTGACCTTGTATGGGCTTCCCTTGAACTCATCACCTGCAATAGCCAGGGGTATAAAGTCCCTGCTGCTGAGCCTCAGCCCACTCCTGCTTGCTGCACACTGGAAAAATGCAAAATATTCACTATATCTTCCCAAAACACATTTTAAAATGCATGTTCTCTGCTGCCTACTTGTCACCCATTTCTAACTACAGCAGAAGAGCCTCAGCGTTGGGGCTGGCTTGCCCCCACACCTTGGAGGTCTTGCACTCCTCCTGCACCCATATTATCAGTCAACAAGGGACCGTACCCTGACATGTGTGAGCACATCACCCACCCAGGGTGCTGGGAGCTCGCCTGCTCCTGTGCTGCCAGAGCATATGGCAATTGCAAGCTCACGGAGTGAGACTCAGCTTCAACAGGGGAAGGCTGGCACTACAGTCTAGAGGTAAGAAGTGAGTATTTTTGAGCCAAACCAAAAAGCATTGATCCCACCCTGAGGAGGCAAGGAACTAGGGAATGAGAACCACTGAAAATCCCTGTGATCAGGGATGCAGGAGGATCAGTGGAAAATTTTGGGGAAAAGAAAGGAAGGAAAAGCAGGCAAAATACCGATTCCCAACAAATTATTTCTGAAGATCTACATGAGATCTGCAAAGTGCTGAGACCAGACAAGGGACTCAGTAACCACTTGCAGCTCCATGAAGGGCAGGATAAGAGGGAAAGTGTGTGATGAGAGGAATAGGACTAAATTAAGAAGTACAGGAGACAACCTGATAATCCAGACAGTGAGACGTATGTGGCTTCAAGATTGTCTCAGGCTGGAGCAAGCCGAGTGTCATTAAAAACGTGCCAAAGCAGCAGAGCAGGCTCAGGGCGGAGGACGTGACAGGTCTGCTCTCACTTCTGCAACTGCTGAAGCGTGGCAGCCGAGGTGGCCGGAGCGTGCTCCCGTGCACGTGGGACCCCACAGGCAGGGTGCAGGCGCAGGGGACAGTGAAGCTTCGCCTGTGTCGGCTCACATACTACAGGCAGGAAAGGTGTGTAACCTAGCAGTGAGAGTTGTGCTCAAGCCTCCCAGGCCCTGACAGGGCAGGTGTCAATCCATCGCTCTCCTTGGAGGATTAGTTCACAGTCTGATAGCTGCTGCAGAGACAGATATCCCTTCTAATGGGGCTCTCACTGATGGATGTTCATCATGTGATGAGAACCCATGGACATCCCATGCGGTTGCCCACTAGTGCCCACGTTGGTCTTGCCCTCTGCTTTCTGCCCCACCAACCGTGTTTTGGGATGCACCAGTGATCTTTTGTGGGCAGAGGATGATGCTGCTGCTCATGCCCTGGCTGGCAATGGGCTTAAATGCAAGGTTGCTGCTGGCTTGCTGGTTTTTAAAGCTTTCCAACATTTCTCACAACCGATGTAGGTAATTGCAGATGCGAGGAGAAAAATCAGTGCTTGGCATCCGCCAGCAGTTAGTTTCCACTCTATTGCCAGCAGCGTGGAGAGCCCAGCAACCTTGGACCAGGTCTGAAATTGGTGTAAATACTCCTGACCGCCATCCCTTTTTAAGGGTGGAGCAGCCAGTGTGGATGGAGTCGCTGGGGACACTCTTGGCACCACTGCGGAAGGGGAGGCTACCGAGTGCTGAGCAGGGTGTTGGGAGTGGATCTTGGCCAGATGATACCTTCCCTAGGGTCCTGCCTGGGGCATGGTAATGGGGAACCAGACCCTGGGCAGAGCAAAGCTGGCTCAGGAAGCAGCTCCCTGCCGTGCCCCAGAGCTGCTGCATTATCCCAGGCACATGGATGAGCACAGCATGGCCAGAATCATGTTCTGGGTTCTGGAGTTCTCAGCACACAAAGTACATGGATCTGCTGGAGCAAGTCCAGAGGAGGGCCATGATCAGAGGGCTGGAGCACCTCCCATGCAAGGACAGGCTGAGAGAGTTGGGGTTGTTCAGTATGGAGAAGAGAAGGCTCTGGGGAGACCTCATAGCAGCCTTCCAGTACTTAAAGGAGGCTACAGAAAAGCTGGGAAGCAGCTCTTTATCAGGGAGCGCAAGGATAGGACAAGGGGTTACAGTTTTAAGCTGAAAGAGGGGAAATTTAGATTAGGTATTAGGAAGAAAGTTTTTACTGTGTGAGGCACTGGAACAGGTTTCCTGGAGAAGTCATGGAATACCCATCCCTGGAGGTGTTCAAGGCCAGGTTGGATGGGGCCTTGAGCAACCAGATCCACTGGAAGTTGTCCCTGCCAATGGCAGGGGGTTGGAACTGGATGGGCTTTAAGGTTCTTTCCAACCCAAACCGTGATTCTACGATTCTATGATTAGGAGCCTGAGATGAGACTTTGTGACCCTGATTTTGGAAGGCGTGGAGGATGGAGAGCACTAGGCTTTTGAAATGATGGGAATGCTCTTGCCCCAGTTTGCTCTACTTGAGTGAAGGCTGGAGGCCCCATTTCATGGGGAGAGCTGGCAGCTTGGTGCTGCTTTACCTGAAATATTTCCAGTGCTTTAGGTGAAGGGGGAAACCCCAGACACTTTGCAGCACCCTGAAGTGTGAAAGTGGTATGTGCATCAGAGATGCTTTGTACCAAAGGGCTCTTTGGAGGGGCAGGGGATGTTTTAGCATGGAGCTCACATTTAGGTGTTTATCTCACATTTCCAGGATGTCCTTCAGTCCAGAGTAGGAGCTGATTGGCTGCGTGGTGACAGTGGCCACCATGAGCCTGCCTTTGGTGGGTTGCCAGGCTGGTAGAAGAAGGGCTGGCCCAGATGGTGGGGGTGGCAAAATGTTATGCCCTGCTGAGGAGTCGGATTGCAAAGACAAAAATCCCTAGATCTTAAAAATTAGCAACACCTGAGCGATGCTTCTGCTGTCTTCCACATCATCGCCAGAGACATTTTCCCTTTGTGCCAGCTTTACCTCAGGGGATGGATGCCTCTGCAAACCGTGCTCCCTCACTGCAGCTCTTGTGCCTCTCCCCCCTCCCTGGCCATGCAATGTAGGGCTCAGTGGCTTTAGAAATCCAAGGGTCTGGAGCCTCAAAAGCCGTGCCGGGTTCCCCACCCACACAAGTGCCCATAGGGCTCTGCCTTCATTAGCAAGAAGTGGGTTTCTAGTCCTCTGGCTCACAGAGAAGAGCCTTGCAAGGGTAAAATGAGTGTAACCTGGAGGCTCAGGAGCTGGAGATGAAATAAGAAAACCTCGCTTTACCTCCCCTTTTTTTGTTCTCTCTCACTATCTTTATTAAGTTGTTGGCTTTCCTCAGGCCTGGCTCCTGCCTCGAGATGCCTGAGGGGAGCACTGTGCTGGGGCCGCCTGGGATGGCTGCAGGTGGCCTGGGAGGACTTTGCAGTTTCCTCCTCCACCAAAGATGCTTTCCTACTAGAGCAGGACAGCTGGACTGCTGGCACCCATCCCACTCCCCTTGCATGTGGTGGGGGTCCCAGGCAGGCTGCCAGCCCCCCCATGCAGTTCACACCATGGGATGCACTCCCATCTGCACGGCGTGCCCGGAGCCGTGGCTTCCCTCTGGGACCTCTCTCAGTGAGCCGGTCTCCCTCCCTTTGCCTCTTCCTCGAGGCGGCTGTGCCGCGTGCCTCCATGCAAGAACAGCAGGAGGACAGATCTGAGGAGACAGGAGGAAAAACGAACTCCCTTAAATGTGATGGAGGCGACTGCCTGGTTCTGTCAGCCATCGCCCCCCCTCTGCACTGGGCTTGTCTCCTGCTGTTTTTCTCTCTCTCTGGGTATAAGATGTCACAAGAATTAGGCCCAAATCTCCCCTGGGTGCTGCAGCTTGGCCCCTGCTTATCTCTTGAGGTCACCTTGGAGTCCAGCTCTCTCCTCTCCAAACAGGGTGTCGACCGCAAAGGTGGTCCCAGTGGAAATCACACCCTCGAAATGCCGGATGTTGGGCAGATGTGGAGCTCTGTTGTCACCCTTCATTAGCAAATCCTTTAAAATGTCCTGGCCTGGTGACAGGCTGGCATTGCCACTGGAAGAGGGATACACTGCTTGCAGAGCCAGCCAGGCTGCACCAGGGCAGGGAGGCTGGAGCCAGGGCAGGGAAAAATGCTCAGCACAGCGCTGGCTCCAGACTCTCTGAGGTTTCCTTACGAGAGGAAACGGCCACGAGTTGCGCCAGGGGAGGTTCAGACTAAACATTAGGAAAAATTTCTTCACTGAAAGGGTGATCAGGCACTGGCACAGCTGCCTGGGGAGGTGGTTGACTCACCATCCCTGGAGGCGTTTAAAAGATGGGTACATGAGTTTCTCAGGGACATGGATTAATTAGTGGACAGGTATAGTTGGGCTCGATGATCTTAGAAGTCTTTTCCAACCAGATGATTCTATGATTCTATCATTCTATGGTTTCTGAGTGGAAGTAGGAGGTGTAGACAGGTGCAAGCCCGTGAAGCGCAGTGCCCAGGCAGGTTTACCTGAGCCATGCCGGCTTGGAGATTCCGAGGCGTGCAAGCGCATGCAGCAAAGTGCACTGGGACACGCAGCAGTGAGTGGCACCATGCCTCTGGAAGATCATCGTTGCTTTGGGGGCATTGGTGTCAAATGCTGTTACAGCCTTGATGGCAACAGATGCAGATCTTATGGACTCTCCTGGTGCACCTTGTTCCCCTTCCTGAAATAACTCAGTGGGACCATACATGCCCCTGATGCTCCAGCGCTGCCATCCTGTATCCACGTCTGGGACTCTCTTGACTCTTTCCTGCTGCCCCTTTCCCACGCGCATCCATCTGCCCCGGCATGCTGCCTCTGCCACCATCAGGGTGGCCACCTTTCTCCCTGCCGTCCCAGGAAAGAGCCCATGCTGTCCTGATGTATGGTACCTCTGCAGTCTGGCTGCTTCACCATCAGGCTTTCAATGAGCAGTTAATTGCAGGTGGCTCTGCCCAAGCCAGGGAGATGTCTCCTTGGTCTCCAGGTCCAAGGCAGCACTTGCTGAGGATAGACAACGAGAGAAGGGAGCATCAGTGCTGCCAGTAAATGTGCTCCAAGACAGGCAGTGAGGGACTAAGGGCTGCAGCATGTTTATTCCCTCTTGACCCATTTAAAGCAAGCACCGGTGACTAAGGGAGCTGGCAGGAGGATAAAAATACCTCCCACATGTTACCTAGGAGGCCAGGGACAGAAATAGGGGTGCCATCACCTCTCCAGAGAGTGGCTAGGGTCACCCAGTATTTTGCCATCTCAAAGTTAGAGTCCCCAAGTGCCTCTCACAGCAAATATGACCTCACCAGGGGTTCAAAGCCTCCTGCCATGTGCAGTCCTAAAAGCCAACCCCCTTGCATTCTCCCTTTCCTACCTTGGGGATGGAGCAATTGGAAAATCTCCCCCCAAAAGTGGTAACTCTCCCTTACTGCTAACAAAAGGAGGAAAGCATCACACAAGGATGTGTTCCATGCAGACCCCAGCCTTGCTGGTCACCATGCTGCTACACGAATGCCTGTCACCACACTGCTCACCCCGTAGGTGTTGCATCCCTGCGTGGGCTGTGGTGGCCAGAGGGACGGATCCCAGGGCCTTGCTGGCCTCCCTGATCTGAGCTGCTCCAGGTGCCACATTGCCATCTCACAGGAAAACACACCCAAATTTCCTGTGCCAGGGTGACTCCATGGTGTAGGACTTGTCCTCTCCATTCCTCCAGCATCCACCACCAGCAGAGAGGGGGTGGTCAAACTGGCTCTCAGTGTGGGATGTGATGGCAGTGGGATTTACCATGGAGTGATGGGCTATGCCTTGGCCAAGAGCTGCCTTGGAAGTGGAGATTTCTGGCCATGCAGTGGGGCGGCTGTGGGCACACACTCAATACACCTTGCCAGGCTTGATGCTGGATTGCTCTGCAGCCCTCCACTGACCGCCAGGGTAGGTCTGGAGACCACAGTTCCTGGGGTCAGGCTCCTGAGGAGACCCACCTGGACAAATACGACCCTTTCAAACAACACGGTTCAGAGCAAGGCACAGTGCCCGCTATCAGAGCCTCCTCCCTCCCTCCCCGTTCTCATCCTGTTGTGCCTGGTGGAGAGGGACAGCCCTGGGCTGGTGGCAGGGCACGGTCCACGTTGGCAGCTGGGATGTGGTGCTGCCTTCCTGGCCCCTACGAAAGTGTTGGATTTTGCTCCTGACACTGATGCTCTGCAAGCAAGACGCTGAAGACCAGCAACTACACATGGTACCTGTTAGTTTATTTGCTCTTCTTCAGGTCATGCAGCTGCCTACTGCTTTATTAGACCTTGGAGAATATCTTTTGCAGGCAACCATGACACTAAATGAATCTGATTTCTTCACAAATCCAAAGGTCTTAAACCAAGCAAGCAGACTAGTGCAGATGCCCTGGCTGCTTGGCCCCAACTAACAGTTCAGGGGGGGAGGAAGAACCTGTGCAGGAAGATCCTGTGGCCTTCAAGCACACTGCCCAGGATCATGGATGGCAGCAGATCTCCTCACATGGGGTAGTGCAGACAGGTGTCATAGAGACAGGTCAGGTCCTTTCTCTCCCTGGTGGGTGCAGAGTCCACTGTCTGGGCATGAGGACCAGCATGAGGCTGGGCATGTTTGCAGAGACCCCTGGGTTCAAGAAGGCAGCATTCAGCCCTTGTGGGGTTTGTGAGTACTTTGTCAATGAAAAGCCAGGGTTTTGGGACAATGGGGTGAGTTACAGCAAGGAGTCAGCAAGTTCAGTGTCTCCTCCCTTCTCCCTTGGCCCAGGCTCCCTGCCAGGAATGGAGAAGAGTTTGTAAAGCAGAGAGAAAACAAGTCTTACGGCTTTCATGAACTGATATATCTCCAGATTCTGGCTGAGTGTTAACAGGAGGCTGAATGTTGAGGCAAAGGTTTTCAGTCACCAGCACGGCATTCTGAGTGGGCACCACAAGGAACTCAAATATTGCTGTCCCTGAAGAACTTGCTCCCTCAATATATCCACCCAGATGTATCACCAGACTGGGTGGTCTTAAAGCTAGGGAGGGTGTAAGCTGGTGTCCTGGAGTGTCAAATTTGTTGGGAGAGCAGTATTTGCTGAAATAGGCAGTGCTGCTTACTAAATCTGTAATTCCAGCTCTGGCTATATTTTCGTCTTTCTAATAATAAGTGCAAATATAGTGAGGATGAATCACAGGCTGCAGGCTTCAGGGTTTTCCCCCCCCCCTCCTTTCTCAGCAAATCCATCATGTGGGGAAGAGGGGCTGGTGCAGAAAGACGCTCAGACCCAGGGGAGATCCTGTCCCAAGCAAGTCTAAACCCATCCCCTTGCACCTCCGCACGGTGTGGATCCCGGGCAGGAGCCAGCAGTCCCTCCAGCTCTGCCTCATTGTTTCATCCTGCCAGTGTAACACGCCAGCCTGGGGACATTTTCTTTCCAGGATGCTCCCAGACTCTTCCCAAACCAGTGGACCTGTCTCATCCCCATCTGCATCCCTGGGCTTGTTCATCCCCACATCTGGATTTGCCTGCTGGGAATTTTTTGCTTTGTTGCAAGGACCTTTTGCAAATGTTAATGCTTTCCTTGCGCTGGAGAGCTCTTCGGCTGATCTGCCAGAACACATTTCACACGCTTCTCCTAAAATTATGCCCTTTGCTTTTTCCAGCATTCAAGCTGAAGTGGAGCCTGGCGTGCCAGCGGCGTGTGGGGAGAGCAGCTCGGCGGCTGCACCAGGCTTCGGGGGCAGCGGAGCGAGGGGTTAAGCACTGCCCAAGTGAACATTCGCTCTGGGGGCAGAGGACTGGAGAGGTGGGAGGGCTGGCAAGTGCAAAGCAAGAGCTGTGGGGTGACAGCAGCAGTCTGTGCTGGACGTCGTGGATGTCCTCAGTAGGGAGAGGAGGGTGGAGCGGAGCGTCCCTTGAAGCAAGGCAGGTTTCAGTACTTCTTTCCCATTGCACACACGAGTTCCAAGTATATCACAATTTAGGCACAAGCTGTTTAACTGTGGATGGTTCTAGATTTGGGCGGAAAACAAGGGGTGAGCTAAAGATCAGCTGCTCTTAACACCTCCCAGACCAGCTGTTTCTCTCTACTTGAGCCCCCCCCCCATACTGGGCTGTACATGGTCCCTGCACAGCCTCCTGCATTGCCACTGCCGCTCTCCAGGCTGTGACCAGGGACATGGGATGTGCCCCAGCAAGTCCTTGTCACTCAGAGAGCAGAGAGGACTCATCGTGGTGTGAGAGGTGGTGAGCAGGTGGATCCCCCAGAAAGTGACCCTCAGAGGCAAGGGGTTCTCTCCTGAGCCTGAGGTCAATGCCCAACTGGTTGTGGTGACCACCCACCCTCCCAAGGAGGTGGTGGTGGAGGTCCCTTTCGCTGCTGCCCTCACAGCTATTTGACCCTGGAGCTGAGATGAGGCTTGTATGTGGGTTACAGGGAGCTTGCAATTACACCCCAACCACCCTAAACTGTAAATGAGGGTTTGCCCTCCACGGGCAGGAGCCCTCCACGATGATCCCTGTTGGAAAATGCTGCATAAAGATTCAGATTCAGACCTGCCACTGGCTCTCCACGGCCAATGCCAGCAGTGAGCAGCTATCCTGACTATCATCTCTGTGGTTAGAGCTGATTAAATACATCTTAAATGACTCATTGGGGAATTTGTTGTTGTTTTTTGTTGGTTGGTTGGTTGGGTTTTTTTAATAACTCACAGTGTCACTACAGGGCACAAAGTTTGCTTCACCGAGTTTGGTTCCCCATTTCTTTGTGGAGATAAATAATTGAGGAGCTGAATAGCAAAGCTGAAACCCAGAGAGGCTCTTAACGGGAATACACTGGGAAACGTGTCACCTCAGATTTCATTCTGATATTAGCAATGAGGGGGAGAGAAGAGACAAGAGGGAATTTGGTGAGAGGGGCAGGGTTGGGGTCCTGGGGTTGTGGAGGTACTCTGTGGGGGAGCTTGGGAAGGATGCAATGAGTCTCTCCTTCTTCCTCATCCCAATCCACTGCTCCAGTCCTTTCTGCCTCCCTCCAACCCTAATAGAATTGCCTAAAATCAAAACAATGCTCCCTCTCAAACAACCCACGACCACCATCAGGGGAGGGTGATGATGGACACAAAGGGCCAGCGAGCACGATCAGCCATGGCCATTCCTCCTGTGCCCATCCTTTGCCTCTGCTGTGTTCCAGGGAAGGGGACTGGGCCCCATCCATGAGGGCTGTGGACCTTGGCAGACACCCCTAGGGATGCTCACAGAGAAGACGAACCTCCTAGCCAGGAAAAAATCCCCAAAATATTAAAATACTAGAATTTACCATATATGCAAATTTATCATATAGCCAAATTTACCAGTGCTGCATTTATAGCACCTGCTTGAAAATTACCCCAACTTCATGAAGGAATTAACAGTCTTGTAAATTGCAAAAAATACTTTTATTATCAGAGAATAAGAATTGCATAGGTTTTATTGAGGAAGAAGAAGATGTTTTTTTGCATGTTACCCCCGCTGTAAACTCCTATTTAAATTGCCATCCTGAGCCTGGTCTTGGCCACAGCTTTTGGCTGCAGGTGCCTTCATCCCAGAGTTTCGCCACTCTGTGAAATGCTGGTGCTTCTCAAATCAGGAAGCGACATCTGGGCAGTAGGACACAGTCAGACTGCAACCCCCGTAGGGAAGGAAATGAAAAAGACATCTGCATCATTGAAACCTTTCAGGATGGAGGGGAGAAGGATGGGGGAAACTCCTGAAAAATCCCATCTGCTCTTTCCTGCCTGCAGCCCTTCTCCCAACATGCTTCCCATGGCTGTCACCCAAACCCCTGTGCTTGCCCATCGATCCGGGCTCAGAATAGCTCCTGCCAGCAGCTGGCAAGCCGGGGCCGGCCGACACCGGATGAAGGACATGGGTTGTCATCCCTGCAGTGCCCCGCTGCTGGTGCTCCCCCTCCTCCTGCACCCATCTGGCTGCATCCTGGCCTCCCAGCACAGCCCCACACTTTGAAAAAGGGAGAAAAAAGGTGAACTATCATGAAGTGAGTGGAAGAGAGGAGGGCACGACGTGGGACTGTAGCAGGGTGGGCTGCACCATGTGCTCCAGCTCCGGCACTGGCCACCTCACCGCCCAGCTGTTCGCTTTAGGGGGAGATCCAGAAACGGCTCCCCACTTTAGGGGATTTTCCACATCTCATGTTCACTAACACAGCCATCAGGAGAGCCCCACACTAACCCAGCAGGAGAGCCCCACATCCCTCGAAGACGTCCCCAGCAGTGGAGGGGTCAGTCCCTGTCATGGCAACACCTTGAAAGGAGCGCGGAAGCTCTCCCCGCACAATCTGCCTGTCGCTGCTGATCACTTCAGGTGTCACACAAGGTTTGTGTCACTTGGCGGGGATCTCCCCACCTTGCAGGCTAAGACTGGGATGAAGAGTGGATTTAAAAAGACCTGACTTGCCATGGGAAGGGGGAAAGACACCCCCCAAAGTCCAGGGGATGTGCAGGTTTGCCCTACCCCTGCCTTGGCGCCTCCTCTTGGAGCATTCCTGGAGCAGGGCCAGGCTGATACCACGGCAGGGGCTGAGTATCCTCCTCCATGAGGCTGAACATCTTCCCCTCCCCCCTCCTGCGTCTCTGAGGTGCGATGGAGGGGGTGAAGGCCCAAGCACCCTGAGAGAATTCGGGGCAGCCACCAGGTGCAGGATGGGCTGTTCTCTCTCACGCTCCGCATTCCCTCCAGCCCCAGGTGCTCCTGCAGCCTGGCAGGTGGCTCTGGAGCCAAGTGGCATCACCCCAGAGCTCCGAGCAGGAGCAGGTTGAAGGCTTTGGAGGGGTCTGGCTGTGGGTGAGGTTTGACAAGGGAGGAGAAGGTGAGGGCATCACAGCCTTTTCCCACAATCTTTGGTCCCGGAGGTGGGGTTTTGGGTGCTCCCCTGCAAAACCCGGAGTGGTGGCCTTGTTCTGTGTTGCCAGGGAAAACACGGGGCGGTCCCTTCACCTCTCAAAACCAAAGGCAGCCCTTTCTGCCAGGGGAGCTGCTACCTGCTCACCGCAACCCCTCAGGGTAGTATTCAGTTGTCCCCCACCTCTTGATCCCCTGGGAAACTGCTCACAGAGCACAGCCAGCAAAGCGGGGAGCAGCGGGGGTGGCCCCCGGGGGAAAGCATCAGCCCATGAAGGCAGCAAGGAAACCCCCTCCATACCAGGCACCTGGGTGGGCACTGTGCCCACTCCCCTAGCACCCTAAAACACCTGGAGATGCAGGGAGGAGCCGGCAGCCAGTGCCACCTCTAGCATGTCCCTGGACCCAAGTGATGCTGACACTAAGTGAAGGGAGGCTGATCGAAGCTGAGTGGTATTTTTTTTTCCTCTTCTTTTTTTTTTTTCATCTTTCCTTAAGTGAGAACACCATCTGGCTCCCCCAACTCCGTCAGCGCTTCCAGTCCCCAGGCAGCTTTGCTCTTCCTAATTACTGTCATTAGGCAGTGGGTAGCGATTAGGGAGGGATGCTGATGAGCAGCATCATGAAGGCTGTGGTCCCTCAACAGCCTCACACAAGGGGCCAGAAGACCTGGTTTGTGCTGGAAGGGACCTTAAAGATCATCCAGTTCCACCCCTCCTGCCATAGGCAGGGACATCTCCCACCAGACCAGGCTGCCCCAGGAATGGGCTGCTCCAGGGAGCAGGGCAATGGAGAGGGGCTCAGTGCTGCTGGGGGTGGGGGAAGGAGCAGCATCTCACTGCATCCTGCTCTGCCTCTGGCTGTCCCACTGCTCCCTGCCTGTTCTACCCACACGGACAGATGCCAATGACTGTTTCTCCTGGGCCGACCAGGGGCCTTAGCAATGGGTCCTGCAGCCAGATCCACCAGTAGATGTTTCTCCGAGGTAGCCCAGAGGCCATCGCGATGGGCTGCATTGGCCAGATGGAGTCAGGCCCAGCTAGAACCTTTTTGTCTAATCAAAGCCCAGCTGGCCACCAACATGCCTGGCCCTCCCCAGCTCCCCTTGCTGCATTTGGACACTGACCCTGTAGCTCCTCTGCAGCGCTGCAACCATGCAGGCTGGCATGCGGTGTCAGTGCCACCTCGTGGCAGGCGCCCCCGGCCTGCTGGCCTCTCTCCTTCACCCATCGTCTCCCATGGGTATTGCCCACTGCTTGCGAAAGTTTTCATGTGTTCCACGGCAGTGGTGCTGGGAAGCAGGTGGTGTGGAAGACTCTCAAGGGCTGGGAGGTAGTCTGTGCCCCATGAGTCCGGTGGTAGGGTGGCCATGCAGCAAGTGGGGGGATCAGAGCCCGTACCCAGAGATGGGTGGTCCCTGTTGGATGTTGACTATTGGAGTATTGCTTCATGCATGGCATAAAACAGTGCCCACCTCACCCTGCCTGCTGCTGAGGGCCAGCACCCACAGAAAACCTGTGGAGGGACAAGCTGTCACTGTGGGGGTCTGTAGGGGTGCTTCAGCCTGGTGTAGCTGGGCCCGCAGGTGACCTATTGGTAGAAGAATCTGGTGGGTGAACAAACAATGGAGGGAGAGAAGAGAAAGCCAGGGGAGAAAAGCCTAGGCAGGAAGGCAGAAGAAAGCAGAGCACTTTGAGGGCCAGGAAGCCCATGGGATTGAGGAGGGTTTGGCAGACATGGCCGGCGGCTGCAGAAGATCATCTTTGGTTATGTCACCCCCAGTGCCTCCCCTCCCCGCACCACCACGCTACATTGCCTACCTGGCTGAAAAACATCCCCCCCATCCCCAGTAACACCAAAGTTTCCGTCCTTTACCATTAACATAATTGGTGGCACTTGTAGGTGCTCAAATATCTCCATGACCTCTGCCATGGGTAGGTCAGTGGGGCTGAAGTGGCTATGGAAATACATAAGGTGGTTTTCCAGCAAGGAGCGTTTTAGCCTCAGCTCTTTCCTCCTGCCCTGGGGTTTCCTCAGACTTTCCCCTAGCTCGCTCTGAAACCCCATGCCCCTGTGGCCAGCTGAAGCCTGGCCTCACCAGCCTTTCTAGGCAGTTGTGCGGGCAACAGGGCAAGCGCAGGGTTGAGGAGGAAGCACAGCTTCTGCCTCACAGGGGGAAGTGAGAAACTGCTGTGGAACATCAAAGATGGGCACCACCCCCCCCAGAAAGAACAACTGCCCCACTCCTCATACTGTTAGCCAGCTCCCAGAGTGGCCACGGGGAATGGAGGTGGCTGGGCTCAGCTGGTGCCTGGCCATGCAAGCGGTCACATGCAGGGGATGTGCCAGTGCAGCCAGTGCAGAGGGAGCCTCTTCAACTCAAGGTCCTGCTGTACCCCTGGGACCGCTGGAGACCCCTGAAGCCAGGGGAATGGTGATTGAGAGGGTGCCTCCCCACACAGACCTCTGAGCGTGCACTGGCAATGGGTTCACTTTATTCTTTAATTTTTACAACCATATATTCCATCTCCCTGCAGACAAGATGGACAGCCCTCTGCCCTGTACCGAAGGATGGAGAATAATGCACAGAGAGAGCTGCAAAGCCCTCCCAGGTGCAGGCAGATGGGCCAGGCAGGAGGGGACCACTGCCCCACCGCAGCTGGCAGATCACAGGGGAGGTACCCCTTCATGCCATAACAGAGGATTGGGGGGGCACTCACTGGCTGCAGAATCCAACGTGAATTGCATGCCTCTTCTCTGAACCACGGATGTCAGCAGCATCCCGTAGAGGAGACACCTGGCTGAAGCTCTAGCAGAAATTAAAGCAGAAGCCCTTACAGGGCAACAAGAGGGTATTTTTTCAACAGGATTGTTAAGGGAGTTTCTTTTTTAAATCACCACGTTGATTGGGGTGGGCAGGGCATCCGCAGGGCTGAGCCACGGCAGTCATCAAAGAATCAGGAGACAAGCCTGACAGTCCTGCTCTGTTTCCTTCTCGCTCCTGTTCCCTGTAAAGTAGGCCGCTCTGCCTCCCATGAGCAGTCCTTCTTCCAGCATCAAAACATCCCCTGGCCTAGCTTTTGCTCATCTCTCCACTTCGGATGCAAAAAGGTTGCTCATATTCACTTCACAGGGCTGCATGTGGAGCATGGGGTTGAGGAGGTGCCCGATTCATGCCACAGGGATACCTCTCCTGTGGCGGGTAGCATGGCTGCTGCAGAAAACTGGGAGCCCAGCATTGGAGCCTCCACATCTCCTGCCAGCAAGCCACGGGTGCCTGGAGCCCCAAGGAACAGTTGTTGGCCACGTGGACCAGCGCTTCCACCATCCTCGGCCCTGAAACTGAGACGGGGACACATCACATCCTGGGCCATGCGGAGCCTCAGCCAGATGAAGGCTCACCTCTGCCAGCATGTTGAGGTCTGGGAGAGGTGGTGTGGTGAAAGATCTGGGCCTTGGCACTTGTGGCAGGACCTGTGATTCACCTTATGGGATAGGTGCTGTGAGACCAGCTCCAGCACCATGGCAGGAGAGAAGAGGGAGGGTCATAATTCAACAGCAGCATCTGGTCCTGCAGCCCAAGAGAAAGCTCAGGCTTGGGCAGAGGGTCACCTTCCCACCATGAGAGGGACACCACCTCTGCACAGTGCCACTGGGTGACCCTACTGTAAGCTGTGGTCCTCAGTGGCCCACTGGCACTTGGTGACAGTGCTCCCACACCTTGTTTGTCTCTCTCTGCCCAGTCCCTGTAGCCTCGTGGGCAAGGAAGCCACCTTGCCAAAGGAATAGCTCACCTGGACTGCCTCCAAGATTGCAATTCATGCAAATAACACCCTCCTAGGCATTTCTAATTGTCTACCACTCCTTCTGGGGCCAGCAGAGTTCCTCAGCAAAGCCGTTGGCTGAGCTCTGTTTAGCCCGGGGGATCAGCTGCTGTAATTACTTGGGAACAGCAATCCTACACTAACGATTTTGTTTCTGAAGTAGAGACCTTCCTGTGCACTAAAGCCATTCACGGGTGGGTGAACAAGACCATCTACAAAGAGATGCCTTGGACCAGCACCACCAGCCAGCTCTGGCACACAGGAAAGCCTTGAAGACACTCACATAAATTAAGTCATCACGCCTACGCTCGCATCTCTCCCTGCCTGGTTTTGCACGGCGGGGAAACATCCATCACTGGGAGCCCTGTCATCCCAACTGACACACAGCATTTCTGCAGCCACAGTGAGTTGAAGTGACGGTTGTCTGGGGCCGTAATGACAAGCTCATGGAGCTCCTTTAGACCAGCAGTCTCCATTGCCTGCCCCTGGACCTCACAGACTTCAATGGTTGTAGGTCAGAGCAAAGACAGATTAACGCCCCTCTTCGCTCCCTCACTCCCTGCTTGGGAAGGCACACTTGTTTCCCATCCCCGGGGTACTCGGCTGTGGAGGGGGTTCTTATGAGCACCGGTGGATGCCTGCCACGACATGAGAGTGCCCAGAGGGAGGAGAGACCTGGATATCATGGCGTGCAGAAGATGAGGGGGGGCTGCAGGTCTATGAATGGAGCAGATGCTGAACGTGCCTTGCTCCATATGGCCCCAAGCCTCCTTTTATTGAGGTCAGTAGCAAAAATTGAGCTAATGGCAGCAACATGGAATTCATTCCTAATCTAATTTCCTGCTTCCTTCTCCATCTTCCTTTCCACTACCTCTTCAGCTATTCCAGCCACATGTCCCCAGGAATTGTCCATCCAGCAGCAAACCCACCCTGGCACAATGGCAGCCTTGCAAATGGCATGGCAGCTCCTGCCACGCTCTGTCCTCGCCGGCTGCATCTCCTCTGCCTCCTTCCAACAGCACGGCCGTGACAGCTGTTGGCAGTTCAGTGTCACTCAGTGTGATCCACTTTAGCTTCCTTCAGTGCCTACAGACACAACTCGGGATTCTGCGCAAACGGGAATGTGGAAAAGGGCAGTGGTCCTTGCTCAAGGCAAAACCCAGCCCTCAGACAGCTCATGTCCATGCAAGGCTTTGCCCACCCAGGGGACAGGTTCTGATCTGCAGGGAGCAGCCAGAATTTTACAGCCCCGTTCCCCTTGCCCTCAGGCTCTCTCCTCGGTAGCGCAGTTCTGGGTGGTTTTGGTGGTGACCAGGGCTGTGGCCCCCAGCTCGGTAGCAGGGAGCGGGAAGCTGTGTTTGCGCTCCTCATGCTGGGAGTACATGGTGGAGAGCAGGATGATGTCACCATCAGCATCGCCTTGGCAGCATGGCCTCCGCTTTGCCCAGGCTTTTTCGGGTAATCCTGGCATCTTCAGGCCTCCATTCAGATGCAGGCATGGGGCAGGAGCCAGGGCAGCATCTCCGTCCACAACAGTAGAGTCCTGGCAGCCTGGGCTGGGCAGGGGGCTGGTGGTGTCCACGTTTGCTGGGAGCAGACAAGAAAAAGGAATTACAGGGCTCACAAAGTGGGGCCAGGTGGGTCCCAGGGAGAGGGTGCCTTGGGACACATGTCATGGAAGAAGGGGCTTGAGCAAAAGGAGCCTGTGAGGTCCCCAATGCATCTTTCCTGCTGCAGAGCTATACATGCTCACAACTGATATGTTCTTTCCTTGCTAAAAAACAATTAGGTAAGGCAGAAACTTGCACTTGTGCTTAGAATTACAGAATCGTAGAATGGTTTGGGTTGGAAGGCACCTTAAAGATCATCTAGTTCCATTACCTCCCACGAGACAAGGCTGCTCCAGGCTCCATCCAACCCGGCCTTGAACACCTCCAGGGAGGGGCCATCCACAGTTTCCCTGGCCAACCTGTGCCAGTGCCTCACCACTCTCAACGTGAAGAATTTCTTCCTAATGTCTAATCTAAATCTTCTCCCTTCCAGTTTAAAGCTGTTTCTCCACATCCTATCACTACTTGCCCTCTTGCTATCACTTGCAGTCCTCTTGCTAAACTCTGCTAGAGGCAAAGCAGCCCAGCCCTTCGTGGCTCACCCTCCCTGACCGCCTCCCACTTAAAAATAGACTTGTTTACACACTTTGAATGCAGGCACGTGCCATCAACCCTGAGCTTCCTGCAATATTCCATACATCCAGTGCTGCAGCAGTGGGCTTGCTGGGGTGCATACTGGGGGGACAGGGACCACGGCATATGGCAGAGAAGTATTGGAGGAGTGCCTCTGATGCTCTCCATCATGGACAGACCTCTCTTGCCGCCAGATCTCTACCTCCTCTTTCATTCTAGGTGTTTTTCCCAGGTATGTACTTCATGGTCTGCTGCAGTCACACTCCATTTACTGAAAAAGTCCTAGGTAATGTCCCCTCTGGTCTGAGTCACCCAGTCAGCATCACCAGTGGTGTGTGGACAAGCTTGGGTGTGAAGACCCCACCGCAACCCAAGGGCACTCACCCAGCCAGCAAGGCAGTGGTAGGTGCTAGAAACCCCTGAGGCAGCCCCACATGGGGGTCGTGGGGAGCTGTACCCCCTGTCTGGGAATGGGGAGTGGTGAAGCGGGACGGAAGTCTTTCTGAGAAGAGTGGACAAGGTTTAGTTAGCGCCAGGGCAGGGGTCCCTGGAGGAGGAAATGGCCGGTTGGCCTTCAGCTAGCACCTCAACAAGACAGACCATCATGAGGAACCATGGCCTCACCACCCTGGAAATATCCCACCAGGAAAGGCTTGGCTCCATCCCTCACATCCCAGCCCTATTTTTGATTCCTTTGGAGACAACATCATGTGGTGCTCTGCAGCCCTGAACATAGGACCGGCCCTGACACTGTTGAGGTCTTTGGGGCAGATGTTGGGGGGTGTTGGACACCCCAAATAGTAATGCCAGGTAGGGTGGTCAACATGGGACACCCATGTGCAGCACTGTGGGAAGAGGCTCCCTCCGGAGTCATGTCTTGTCGTCCACCATTGCCCCTGCAGCCCCTGCTCCATCCATGGCCCTCTGGGGAGAAGGACAGGCAACTTGCTGGTGCTCTGTGTGTGTGCACCATGGAGAGGGAACGGTGCCAGAGGGTGCTTTAAGCAAGCGAAGGCACAGAATAACTTGGCAAAGGGAGGGACAGTTCAGTAGGGTCACACTGGGAGCCAGATGCAGGTGTGGGTTCCCAGGGGACACAGTACACCGTCAGGGGCAGCTGAGCTGCCCTGGAATGCCCCAGGGTGCCCATTTAGCCCATGTCAGTGTGAAGGAGCTGACCTCAACAAGAACGTGCCTCGGGGGAGTCGGCAACAAGTGATCCCATCTGCCCTGAGAGCCTTGGGATGCTGTGAAGCAGAGAGCAAGAGGTCTCCTACCTTTAGCCTCTTCATCTGCCACCTTGCTCTTCCTCCTCTGCTTGCCCACCTTGCAGGCCAGGAAGCCACAAAGTGCAGCCAGCACCAGGATGATCCCCACCACTGCCGGGACTCCAAAGATCAGGAGGGCTTTGGGCAGGTCCACTGAGGAGAGAGTGGGCACCAGGGCGGAGGTGGGCACCGCATGGGCGGGCTCTGCTGTGGGGCGAGATGCCGGCAGTGTCAGGAAGGGGAGAGCTGGGGTGAGGGAAGGAGGGCAGCAGCATTACCCACCCATCTGTCTAGCCTCAGGACTGCGGTGGTAGGGAAGGAAAGTGGCTCTTCCCAGCTACCCATCCACAAAAATATCCTCCTGGCTGACAGGACCCTCATCCCACCCACCGCCATTCCCACCTGGTGGGAGATGAGGGTGTCCTGCTCTTCCCATGGTCACCCCTGAGGTAGGCTGTGACAACCACGCTGGGCTGGATCATCCCTCTTCTCCCCACAAAGCATTTCCCTCACCTGAACTGGCTGCCCTCTTCCTCCCTTCTGCTCCTTCAGGGTTCCATCCTCCATTGCAGTCTCCATCGCCATCTGCAGGAGAAGCTCCCCTCCACCCGCCCCCCTACAGCGTGCCCCCAGCCCCCTTGGCCCAATGAGGTTAGTCCCCAGCCACCCTTGCCCTCTTACTTGTGTTGTCTTTGAACAATTCAGAGCACTTGATGCAGGACTTGGTCAGGGTGTCAAAGCACTGAGAGGAGAGGCAGGAGAAGGCAGCGTCAGCTTTTCCTGGGAAAGACATGGTGGAGTGGGAGCCAGAGCCCTACTCCCGCATGGCGCAGCAGCAAAGAGGCTGCCCGAGTGTAAAATCGCAGCACCCTGGGGCCTGTGGCAGAGGGAGATACAGTCTGTCAAGCTGTGTGTCTCCCTTGGGGCTCACGATTGCTGCACTAGCCCTGGGGCGGATCTTCACCCAGGAGGAGGAGAGCAAACGCTCAAGCCCTACCCCTGTCTGGCCATGCGATGCATCCTCAAAGTACCCATGTCCTCCAAAAAAAGCCTCTGAAATCCCAGCATGTCCCAGCTGTGCAGCACCTCACACTCAGCAGCATGGTGCCCCAGCCCAATCGTGGCATCTCCTTGACCCTTACCCTTCCCCAGTCCACCCATACATTGGCCCCAGCCTGGGCCTGTCCCCCAGCCCACACTGTCCCTCATCTCCTGACGAAAAGGCCCCTTGGCATCCTCCAGTGCCCACACTGGGCTTTCTTGTGCCCAGATCTTTAGAAGACCCCATCCTAGGGCCACAGACCCAGCTTGGATGGAAAACGCAGAAAAAGAAAGGAGGAGAAAAGAGTGCAAGGACACCAAAGTTTCCTCTTTTTAAAAGCTCCCACTTCCCCTAGGACACGGCCTGTTAGTGACTATTGTGCAGGCAGGTCAGCTGATTTGTGTTCTCCATCCCTACTAACGATGTGCCTTCCATCACCTTGCTCTCTTCATGCTGTCCAACCCAGACCTAGACCTGTTGCAAGGACCCTCCCGGCACCTTGGCACTGTGTCTTATTCTCTGGGATTCTGATCTGGGTCTGCTCAGTAACTTCCCAGGACATGGCAAAGCAGGTCACACCAAGCATATCTGGTCACTATACCCCTGAAAGGGACTAAGTAAACCCTTAATGGTCGTAGCTGTTCCTGATGATGAGCAGGAGAAACCTGCCACCAGTACCCATACATCAAAGCCCAGTGCCAGAGATTTGAAGTAGGTAAGTGATGGATTTCAGTGCTGCAGGTGGCTCTTCTCTGTCCTTACCAAAGTCACATCCCCTGTTCCTACACCGCTTAGGAAAGCAAGAACCAGCCACTTGCTGGTCCTTGCTGAATGAAGCAGCTGGAGTCCCAGCCTTGCAGCAGCTACAGCCTCCAGGCTCTCTCTAGAGAGCTGTCTGCCACTTGTCATCCTTGACCAAGGCTGGGAGGGGAGGAGAAAAGCCAAAGGATGGTCTGGCTTGAGATGACAGAGCACCAGGTATCCTCACTGGTCAACTGACCTCACCTGAACTCAGCAGAGGACTTGGTCCCTGGATATGCCTGCCCCTCTCAGAAGGCTTTTGGGCAAGCTGAGCTCACAGCCTCTGCACCCCACTCCCTACAGCCTTGGGTGGGATGCAGGTGCCTGCTCCCCGTGCTGGGATGCAGCCCAAGCATGGCTTTCCAGCACCTCGCTTCCCACACGCCAGGAGCTACCCCACAGCGAGTCCCACCCAGCCCCCCAGCCACATCTCCCTCCCTGCCGCCAGCATCCACAGAGCGTGTCTTGCACCAAGGTAGTGCTGAAGTGGCCCCAGTACCATCTCAGCCCCCCTGCCAGGTGCCACAGGACTCCGGACCAGTGAAAGTCCTGACCAAAACTTGTTGCTGCCCACTGGTTCCACGCCTGCTGTGATTTCACTTCCCTTTCCAGCCAGCGTGCCCAGCCACTCTCTCCTTTGCCCCTTGCACACGTGCACATGTGCCTGGCTGCCAGGGAACACCCTGCCAGCATGGATGGCCATGCCAAACCCAGGGGCCTACGTGCTCCTCCAAGGAGCTGTGGGAGCCCGGCTGCCATTCCTCTGCCTGTGACTCAGTTATTCTCCCTCTGTCTTAGTCAAAGTAAAACTCCCAGAGTGAGCAGGGGGAAGCCAGGCACTTTCCTCTCTTGGTGAGGCCCTGAGCTCCGAATCCACAAGCAGCATGGTCAGCTTGACACCCTCCACCTCGATGCTTGTGCCAGGGGAGCTGTACTGAACGGGAAAACATTTGTCTGTATCCCACTCATCCAGCTCCCCACCTCTCACACGTCTCAGGCGAGGAGCAGGGCTGTGCAGCAGGCTTGGGAGCAGGGAAGGCAAGCGACCAGGAGCATAGCACACAAGGAGCAGCTCTTGGGGATGTGGAGAACCGTGATGTGGTGATGTGACTCACAGCAGGGAGTACTGAGGAAACTGGAGAAAAGTCCTGGAAAAGTGGGCACCTGGAGCCCTCAGTGTTCCTAGCAGGCTGCTTGTAGAAGTGCAGTGGCAGGGACTAGGGAGCAGAAAACATCCAGCATTATGGGCTGGTGAGGCTGGAGCCGTGCATGAAGGAGGAGGAACCCCACAGATAGCCAGTGCTCTGTCAGGGTACCTGCCCCTGAAATGGCTCCCTGCCACAAAGGCTTTGCTGCTCCTCTTGCCCTGGGGGTGTTTCCACTTGCTGGTCTCCTTTTTCCCAAAGGCTGAAAGAGCTGGGGTTGTTCAGCCTGGAGAAGGCTCCAGGGAGACCTCATAGTGGCCTTCCAGTACCTGAAGGGGCTACAAGAAAGCTGGGGAGAGATGTTTTACAAGGGCAAGGAGCGACAGGATCGAGCGAGAATGGCTTTAAATTGGAAGGGGGAAGATTTAGATTAGACATTAGCCCCTATTCCAATGGGTACTGCTTTAGCACTGGCATCCTGCCCCTCTCCCTCCCCTCTCTGCTTGGCTTAATGCAGGGGCAGAATTGGGTCCTGGCATCTGCTGTACCATCCTTACAGATTAACTCTGTGACCCCCTCCAGTCAAATATGTGCGCTGGGGGAAGCCCAAACCGAGGTACGTACAATGTTGCTTTTAATGTGGAGGGTGAGATTTACAGTAGAGCTCCAGAGCTGATGGCTCTTGTTTTGGTACCTGGAATGAAACCCTGAAGCTGCAACTGCATGGCAGGAAGCCCAGAGATGGCAGCCGCGATGTTCTCCTGCAAATAAAGTGCTCCCAGGTCCTGTTACATGGAAGGATGTTGCAGCCGCATCGCTGCTATTGATCATAGCCTGTTCCTTCCCATTTTCTGAGGCCTCTTTATTCCTCTCTACAGCTCTTCCATGCTCCCTTCCCAGCCCGTCCGCCTCCTCCTGTGCCAAGAAAATGTTTGACTTCACACATGATAACGCTTACTCATGGAGAAAATCACCGCTGACTTCCCCAGCGGCACTTGCACGTGTGCCTGCTCACTAGCGTGGCCCAGGCTGCCCTGCCAACTCCGGGCATCAGCCATCCCCTGCTTCAGTCTCCCTCATCTTTGCCTTCCCTGCCCTTCCTAACAGTGGTTGATTGGTTTTGGAGCAGCAAAAGTTAAAGCTTAGTGAGTAGTTTGAACTGTTTGCATGTAGGAGCTGAATACGCTTGATAATAGCATAAATGCATAATTAAAGAGCAGAAAAAATGACTCACTGGATAAGGAAATGCGCTTTTCTTATCTCCTCTGCAGAGAAACGAAAGCCCCAGGAGCCTGGGACTCCGGCTAACTAAATGCTTTTATTAAACAAATAAACCAGCAGAGATATTAAATGAGCTGTTTAAAAATTATGTCTTAATCCTGGAGTCGGAGAGCTTGATCTCCAGTGCCGCTTGCTCCAATCATGCCCTGGGAGGGCCGGCTTCAGCCGAGGTCAGCTGCTGGGATCCCTGTGGGGAACAGGGCAATGCCAGTAATCCCAGGGTTGGGGAGGGACAGTGGTGTCCTGTGAGAGCTCGTGCACACATGAGTGACTGGACTGGTGTAAGCAGTTCCTCTTGTGTCAGGGGTGGGTGAAGTGACTCACACACGCGCTTGCAAAACCACTCATAGCAGAAAATATCCATCGAAAGTTCACCTTGTACTCGTGTGCACCGGAAACTCAAAGGCTTGTCAATCAGAGAAGCTGCAAGGTGTTTATTGAGCAGACCCAGTTACCTTGGGACAAACCTCTGACAGGAGGCACCCGACACCCTGGGAACGTCTTGGCACAGCCTGTCCCACACTGAGATGGTGCTGCTGGAAGGTTTTGGTTGAAGCCAACCCCCAAAACATGTTTGTCACCTCCCCCCTGTGCTCCTTCCCAGCACCCCAAGGCCAGCTGGTGGGAACCACGCCCTCTCAAAAGGTCTTACTGTGGCTCTCAGGAGCTGGTTTCTCAGGGCTGCAGCAAAAACCTCCTCCTTGGGATCAGCTGGGATGTCCCAGCATGGCCCAGCCTGCCACTTTCCTGAAAGCCAGCTGGGATTAGGAACAAAATCTGGGAAGATTTTAGGAATAAGGTGCGAAAATGAAGGCTTCCAGAGATTAACCAGCACCTAAATCCAGACTCCTGCTTAGGTGCTCTATTCTTACCAAGGAATTTTTTGGTACTGCTACCTGCAAAAGGAGTTTGCTGTTGGGCAGTGGCATCGGCTCTGCTGAACAGTTTGTCTCCTCTCCTTTTTTAAAAGCCCCTGGAGCTGTTCTTATCCTTGAGGTTAAGCAAAAACAAGCAGGTGTCCTTGACTCCCTCTGCAAGGGGGTGATGCTGAGCACCCAAACTAGACTTCTACAGTGAAGTGTCTTTTGAAGACCCCTTGAGGGCTGTAGAGGGAGAGTCGTGGGTTGGCACTGCTTGGGCTCAAGCTTCCTCTGCCCATTCCCCCCAACTCCAGAGAGCCTAAGAGGGACACAGCAGCCCTAAGAACACAGGAAAACCCTCCTCCCAGGTCTTGCCCTGGGGGATATGAGCCCCTGACCTCCTCTGTCAGGAGCAGGCTGAGTGGAGAGAGTGAAAGGTGTTTCCAGCTGCTGTGCTGGCTGCTCTTGCTGCTCTGCAGAGTGCAGTGGAACTCTCTGAGCAAGGCCTGGTCCCCCAGACACTGCTTGGGCTCTTACAAACCCCCCACCATGTCATGAGTGACACACCATTACTTGAGCCCAGCTTTTTTGCTTGGACATCCCTGCGAGCAAATCTCCCCACCTGGTCTGCCTGCAGCAAGGATGCTGCCCCATCCCCCTCCCTTGAGAGACTGGGGGGAGACCAAGTGCCCCCATAGCTTCACCTGTGGCTGATTATAGGGAGTGTTCATGTGCCCTGGCGGGGCCAGGCAGCACCTTCAGCATCGAAACAGAAACCAATGGCTGAGAGCAATGCACTACCACACTACAAACCTCTGAGCAGGTGTGTTCAGCCTCTTTCGACACGTGTATTGCTGGGGCAGAAACCTCCCCAGTACACCAGGCTGAGTACAGAAACCTCCCCAGCACGCACTGTGGGGAGCCCCACTGCTGCGCTCTTAGGGCAGGAATCTCCAGCAGATAACTCCAGAGGCAAAATCAAAGCCCGCCGAAGGCAAGGTGTTGTCCTCTTTCGAGCCCCTACTCTTTGCAATGTGCTCCGGCAGCAAGGGACAGAAAACTGCTTTGGTCAGCCTGGAAGTCAAAACTAAACTAAGCAGCCCTGATTGCATTTTGCATAGTTCTTCGTTATAATGAACTGCTCTTAGGTGACCTGCAGCTCCAGCTCTTGCATGGGAATGGTTTGGTGAATGTATTTGAACAAAAAGAAAACTTGAAAAAGTACGAAGGTGCTTGCAAGTGATTCCAACACAGAAGAAATTAAGTTTATCTGAAGCACCCATTTGTTGCAATTTACTCTGTTGCCTGTAGTACCACCCCTACACAAGTGACACCCTGCCACACCCCCTGCCTGCAGCCTAGCCCTGGTACCGCCACTCCATATTCACGCTTCTCAGCATCGGCTGTGGGAGCCATCCTATTGAAGATGCTCAAAACCAGCAGCATGCCCAGATAAATTAAAGCACAGCTCAAATGGGGACCAGGACGCACCAAACCACCTCCCTGCAAAGCTCCTGAGGCACCTGCAGATTGCAACACCTTAAGCAGGAGTAAGGGTACAGGAGCCTGTGTGGTTTCCAGTACAAATCACTTCCAGAAAGGGGTCCCTAAGCTGGCTTTTCCAACTGCCCTACAGCCTCCCACCACCACATCACACAGGTAGTGGTGGTCAGTGCAAGGCCAGCTTCCCTCCCGCCCACCCATGGAGGTCCGGCTTCTCCATTTGTCACCACCGGACAATGCCCTGTGAGTTGCTCAGCTGAAGGAGTACAGGGATTTTGGCTGCTTGGTCAGTCAGATGCCAAACTCAAGCTGGTTTCAACCCAGTGTTAACAGGGACTGCAGTGCTGCAGGAGGAATGAGTGGCACGTGTTTGGACATGAGTGCAGCCCCAATCTGGGATGAGAAGCAAGGAAGCACGTTTCTGCTGAGCCGAAGCGGACCCCGCGGCCGGCCGGCTGCCTCTGGCAGCGAGCTCATCACTGCCGCGCTGCCGGCTGCAAGGCTCCAGCTGACAGGCTCCCCTCTCCTCCCTCTCCAGCTGGAGCACTGGGCTGTGTTTCATTAGTCTGTGGTGACATCGCCACACTTAACAATCCCTCCCCAACGTTCCCCAGCTTCTCATGGACCTTTAGGTACCAGCCTGGTAAAAAAAGGCCAAAGCGATTTCATTTGCACAGGCTTGAGTGCAGAATAACATTATGAATTGTCATGGCCTCATGAAGGATGCTATGTAGGAGAGAGCTGACATGCAGATTTGGCCTATGCTCCTCCTCTCCTGGCCAGCATTTTTGGGTGTGATGCCTTGGCTGTCCTGCTGAAGCTGAGAAGCAATAGGGGAGAAATGCACTGCGTTGGGAAGGAGGGCGACACTGCGGATGCAGGGCTGGGGGAGGTGGCTGGCACCAGCCCTGTGTCGTATTCACCACCCCCCAACCCTGGTCTCCAAGCCACCTGTGGGCGAAGTCCATTGATTCCCTTTCAGAAGGACAGTCCTCCTCACAGCTCCATAACAACCCCACCGACTTCTGAGCCTTTGGGGCTTCAAAGGCTCTGGCTGGAAGTAAGATGAGTTGCACCAACATGGGCTGTCACAGGAAGGGAAATGCTGAAGGGGGTAAATGGTGCTCCTGAGGCAGGTGGACATAATCCCTCCTCCAAGATCACTTTCCTCATTTCCCATCCCAGTGAGAGACATCCTGCCCTCTGCTACAGTCCATCGCAGAGGCTTCTGTCTGCCCTCAGGGAAAACTTCCTGGCCAGCACAGCTCCCTGGCTCACACTTGCCTTCCCCTTCCATGCTGCACCCCCAGCATCACAGAGGGCTGGACCATCAGAGGATGGAGGCAGGATTCCGAGAGACTGTGCAGCAACTTATGATCTCCCATCACCCATCCTAAAAACACACATTAAAGACTGAGGGCAGGAACAGCTTTATACCCCCTAATAATCTTGTCTTTAAGCTAGATAACTAGGATTGCAAATCCCTGGTTATAATCACAGACATCATGCCTGCAAGCTTTCCCCCGAACCATTCACTTGGCTTGAAGATGCTTTAAAGAGACATCTAATGAGGATAATCTGATTCAAATCCCCTCTGCTTTTGGGCAGCAGAGCAGTTCAGACCCCCTCAAACTCCTTCTTCCTCCATGACTGTCTTTATTTCCCCTTCTCGTATGAATCACTCTGGGGTTTCCTTTGCATTTTGCATTACTGTTTCGATTCTTTGATATGACCACTGCAATCAAGATTTTTGTCCCTTTAGAACGTAATTAGCATGAAATCAGACTTGCTTTTTACTCATAGCCTTGTAATAGGATGCTGGCCTATGCTTCAGCTCTCACTTTGGGTTCAGGGAACATTGCAGCCTGCTTAAAAAAATTCCCTCTTTACCTCAATCAATCAGAACCACTTACAGAAGATCCGCACACATTTCAAGCTTGGCAAGAGAGTCAAGCTTTGGGAAAGGGGGAAGGTCTCAATCACACTCAGTTTTCAGAGCAGAGCAGATGTTGAACATACCAACTATATAATTTATAGGACACCATCACTATGTATTAGTCCCATGCAGTGGCTGAGCTCAGCTAAGCCACAGCTCATGCACACTCAGAGGGGACTCGTGCCAGTGATGCTTCACATGCAACCTGGGCAAGGGGGAAGAACCAGGTTCTGGAGAAAGCACATGCTTCACGTTTCATCTCCTTTATAACACAGAGTAGAGGATGTGATGCAGCAGCCCACATCCCAGAGGGGTTTTCTCTTCCCTGTGGACCTGACAAAGACTTCCCAGTCCAAAAACTTGTGTTTGAACTAGGTCAGTATTACGCAACATCTGCACACAAGTAACTCCCCTTCCCTTCCCCGGGAGCAGCTCGTAGGCAGCAGTATGGTAGACGCCCAGGCAGCCCAGGGACAGGTATTGGGATTTGCTTGCACTTCTTCAGGGTTGCCATGCTGGCATAGCCTGGTGTGCAGCTGGGCGTTATGAAGCCACCGCCACAGCTCTATTTCCACAGTGCCTAAACCTCTCTGCCTCTGCCTTTCACCCAGATGCACATGCCCGCTGCTCAGCACAGCCAAGCTGGAGTGCTGAGGAGGCAGGAAAGATCTATTGGTGAGAAGAGGAGGGAGAATTGCTCAGGATGGCCAAATCAGGAGCAACAGGACAGAAAAGATTAAAAAGTAACACCAGGAAGTAAAACCACTCCCTTCAGAGCAAGGTGAAGGCAGCTCCAGCCCCATCTCTAAGGCAGCAGAGCTTTTAGGCCTCCGCATGGCTAAAAAGGAGCCCTGGAGACAGGAGTGTGAACCCAAGCCTTTACAGGTGCCCAGTGTGCAGGGCACAGAGCAACACCGCACTATCCCAGGGCTTCCCCAGCTCTAATGCCTTTGATCCTCTGCTGCTCAGCCTAACAGCACGAGGCACTGAGTCACCCCTCAGTCCCACGGGGGAATGAGGATTAATTAGATTGCACTGGCACATTGCTTTGAAGAGAGGTGTTCCACTGCAGCACGAGCCACAGGTTGTTAACGCACCAAGCCAGGTTAAACACAGCCCTGGCTTCACATCTGTCATCTCTGGGAGAGCAAGTAAAGGAAATGCAGCAGTGAGGGGTGGGAAATGAACATTCACACTGGGGTGATGCCAACACTGCCATCAAACCTAGCAGAGCCACCAGCATAGTGTTTCAGGAGAGTTTTGAGCTGGTCAGTGCAGACAGTGATAATGTCTCAAGGACTGCCAACCCTCAGCAAACTTCCAAAGTGTTTCACCAACCCAAGTGCTGCAATGAAAAGGCCAGCAGGGCAGAAGCAAAGCAGGGTCAGCCCCAGCGTGGCACTGTCACCCCCAGCGTGGCACTGTCACCCCATCACTCCAAGGTGGGCACACACTGGGACCAGAAAGAATCATAGAATCACCCAAGTTGGAAGGGACCCAAAAGGATTATTGAGTCCAATTCCTATTCCTACATTCCCATGGGAAGACAGGAAAGGAAAATACTCCATGCTGCCAGAAAATGGGGAAAACCTCCTTAGCATGTTTGATGCTAGCTGGGCTTTTTAGGTCTTTCCAAGTGCTCACCAGTGTGCTTCTGCCTTGCTCCTGCATGCAGACCACTTGAGAGCAGGGACAGTTGGAGGTTGTTCTCCCCCTCTAACTCTGCTCTCATGAGACCTTACCTGGAGTACCACACTCAGTTCTAGAGTCCTCAGCACAGGAAGGATGTGGGGTTGTTGGAGCAAGTCCAAAAGAGGGCCATGAAGATGATCAGAGGGCTGGAGCACCTCCCATACAAGAACAGGCTGAGAGAGATGGGCTTGTTCAGCCTGGAGAAGGCTCCAGGGACACCTTACAGTGGACTTTCAATACCAAAAATGGGGCCTATAGGAAAGCTGGTGAGGGTGTCTCTATCAGGAGTACAGAGATAGGACGAGGAGTCATGGTTTTAAGCTGAAAGAGGGGAGGTTTACTGTGAGTATGGTGAGGTTGCCCAGAGAATTTGTGGAAGTCGTATCCCTGGAGGAGTTCAAGGCCAGGTTGGATGAGGTTTTGAGCAATGTGATTCAGTGGAAGCTGTCCCTGCCCATGGTGGGGAAGGGTTGGAACTGGATGATCTTTATGATTGTATGACAGAGCAGCCTCTGTGCACTGGGGCCAGGTTTCCCAAGGGGAGGTGGCTTCTCTCTTTGTTTTTGTCCTCACCCCACCTCGGTGCTCCTTCCTGTGACGTGCAGAGCCCACAGGGCCCTCGCACCCAGCCCACAGCTGCACCTGGGCCAGCGGTGGGGAGGCAGGCTCTGCATATGTAAAACATAGGCTCTCTGTCACACACTGCTGACTTCCCTCAGCAACCGAGGTGGCAGGGCAGGGGGACAGGCCCAGCGCCTTTCCTGGCTCCTTGCAGAACACCCCACCACACACCAGGCTTGAGGGGGAACAAGGGACATCAGCATCATGGCACGTGTCAGCTCCGGCAGAAGGAGCCTGTGGCAAGGGAAACGTGGCCCAGCACGGGCCGGGAGCCCACACTACTCAGCTGCTGAGGAGTCTGAGCAAGTCACATCACTCTTGAGTCCCCTGTGCCCAACCTCTCACGCGCACTGGTTCTTCACAGCCAAGACGGCCCCTCCTGCACAGAGCTAACCCGAGGGGATGCCATCCTGCCTTGCATTGCCGCGCCGTATTAATATTTAACAGCAAGGAAGAGATCCAGAAACTTTGATTTCTCCCACTGGCCAATTCAAGGATAATTGAACTGTGCGGGGAATTTCTGCGTTTCAGAGGGTGGTTTGTGCCAGTTCACAACAAAACCCAACCATGCCATAACGCCCTATGAGAAGAATCACAGCCCAGTTTTAGGCAGTGTCCCTTCAGCAAAGGCAGGCGGGTAACCATCACAAAACATAGCCGATCTCAGGAGGTGCCCAGCAGGCAGGTCCCACCAAACCCTCCTCCCTTAGAACTTAGGTAAAAAACCCCTAACCTCTGCTAATTAGGAAAAAATGGTTTCTTCTGAATTTTTCTACCAAATTCCAGATTTGTGACCCCAATACAATGTGAGTCTGCCCTTATCACACCCCTCTAGCAGAGGCAGCTCCTGCTGTAGAGGCAGAGCAAGCGAGCCGCAGTGAGTTTTAACACACATGCCCAGAGTCGTGCAAGAAATCAGTCACAGGCGAAAAGAGCCCAGCGTTTCTGGCTTCCAGCACTGGGCTGTGCCAGCTATTGCTTTCTCTTGCATATAAATCACTTTTTACCCACCAGTGAAGGACAGCTGGTCACTGAATGGAAAGTGGCACTTGTTCAGCAGCCCACAGCAACACTGCGCACCAGCTTAGGGTGGGAAGTGGAGAACACTCAGCACGTAGAGGAGGCTGCCAGGGGATCTGGGCCAGCTGAATGGAACAGCTGGAATCTGGCCAGAGCAAAGCCCAGCACTCCTGCAAAATCAAGACAAGTTAAAAACCCCACAGAAGGAAGAGTCTCCCTTGCTTTTGCCAGCAGAGAAGGTACCTCTGCCACAGCTCTGCAGGTCAGCTCCAGGCAGCAGAGCAGAAGTCCCTTTTTGTCCATCGCTGCTGTGGACAGTGGTCATGAAGAAAGCTACCGAGCAGCTATGACAGCATGACCACAGCAGCTCAAGTGCCACTGCTGACCTGACCCAGCCAGCCCCTTAGAACTACAGGTACTGGCAAGCAAATACCCAGTTTTAATCAGTCCCCAAAGCAAATACAAGAGGTGGCCTTAAATCTAAGCCTCTATCACCAGTTTCAAGGTTTGGAGGGGCAGATAAATCCCCAGGGCTGTCTTTATCTCTGATTTTTGTTCCAAGACAGAGAAATTTTGTACTATAGGCCCCATATCAGTACACCGACTGTATCTCCTGTTAGTACAGACCAAGCACATTGTGTCTTATCATGATTAAATGCTGGTCTGATTTAACTGCTGGTGTGGCAAAACCAGCAGAAAAAAACCCAAACCAACCAAACAAAAAAGCTTCTCTTGGAAAACCCAGGCTAACAGAGAGCTATAATCCCAGCAGCTAATGTAAACCAAGCTGATGTATGCTTAAATCTCTCACAGAGCACTTCTGTGAGCAGCTTGGCTAGCATGCTGAGGATACAAAATCTTCTTCAAGTGACTGGACTGAAGGCAAAATCCTGCAGATCAACCTGCCATAGCAGAAGAGAGCCTAGTATGGCCTCATCCAGTTCCACCTGAAAAACACCACTGCACAAACAAAGCCTACACCACTGCAACTGGTGCAAGGTCTTCTGTATTAATTAAACTGCCTTTACATTTCTGCTGACATAGCTGACAAGCAAAAACACATCCAAAACTGAAACAGTCAAACTAGCAGTGCTCATGGGTACTTTTACTACAGGGGGGGATTTCTCTTTGCAAGTCTCCACAGGGATAGGGAACTGAGGCAACAGAGAGGAAAAGAAAGCAAGTAACTCCAAAATATTTCTGTTAGTTTAGATTTCAGCCAGCTTGGCAAGCTCTTTCGCCATGTTTAAACACAACAGAACCTGAGTCACTAGCCATAATTCAGCTTCAAGCCTTCCACGCATCTGATCCCAATCCAAGTGCTGCTTTCACAAGACCTTTATCAAAAATTAGCCCTGGCTACTCCATCCAGATGAAAAATATCCTCAGCTGCCTTGTCTCCTCTGGTAGGGGCAGTGTTATGCCCTGTCTAAACTAATAGCTGACAATTCCTAGAAATATTTACACAGTTGAAGCTGTAGCTTTAGATGTGTCCCAACTACTTTCGGTTGTAAAACATGATGGACCTGAGACACAGTGTCATATTCTTAGATACGCTCTACTTCCCCTGCCAGTTCTAGTAAAGACTTCTCCCTAAGACTAAGAAAAATATTTGCCCCAAGGTGAAGTGAGATGCTGCTCTTAAGGAACTAGATTTTATTTTTTACCATCTGGGATTCGGCCACCTGTAGGAAGTACGAAGAGCATCTTTCTTCTTTGAAAGTAGTGGAAGGAAAGAAATACCACATCTGAAACATAACAGTGGGAAAAAACCCTGTGCTTGAGGGTGTAGGAATGGACAGTAGCACGTGCGGGTTGCTACAAAGTATTCTAGGTGAGCCAAAGAAAGTTTCATTTTCACCAGTTCAGAAAGCACAGCAAAATTACTCTTGAGGCCAAAGGGATTTTACCCAAGTTCAATAATTATTAGAGACAACTGGAGAGTGACCTAGGAGACAGAAGAGTCTCCTTACCTTAACAGCAGTTGGGGAGGACATGAAAGACTAGCTCATTTCATGCCGCAGCCCTTCCTTCCCTCCCCCCGACTGCACCTGCACAAAAAGAGTAAATCGAAACCAGTCTATTCTAAACCACGGTCTCATTTATTTTGAGGGACCAAAAGCAAGAGTGAGGTTGAGACAGCATAACCAACAAAGAAACTTGTTTCTCAGCATGATTGCCCCTCTCTGGTAGCAAAGTCCTAGCTAGTACCTTCAGGATCATGAAGCTAGCCGAAAGTAGGGCATGCCCACTAAGCTTCCAATCCTTCTTACACAGCCACGAGAGTTTGCATGTCTTTCTCCTTTGGGTTTTAGCCAGAGTCCAGCCCTTTTGGGCACCATAACACAGCTGAATGGTTTAGCTCCTTTTGTTCCAGCTGACAAACAACCTAGCCCTCCCCTGCCAGCAACAATACAACTGGAGCTAGGATTTGTATGTCCTCTGAGCAAGGATACAGGCTTTGTGCCTTGCTGAGCTGTCTTTGCAAATACTGCCAACACTCACAGCTGATTAAGCCTGCAGTGCTGCTTTCTGCTTTTTCCTGCTCACAGACAGATGTCAGAAACAAGCTAAGCGAAACAGCACACACAGCTAGAGCTCTGCACCTAGGAACATTAAAGCAGTCTATTAGGGATTAAATAAATTAAACCAGAGAGGAGCTTAATATATTCTCTCTAGGCTTCATTTCTACCTGGCTTGCAATTCTGGCTAAGAAACAGCCCAGTGTTTCAAGAAATGCTGTTTTCTGGAGAGTAGCTCAACTCAGTGTACAGGAAGGATTGTATTTGGAAAGCTTTTGCCACCACCACGTGGCTGAAAACTGTGAGTGCAGCACACCAACTAACTAACTGGAAGTTCAAACTGCCAGCAAGGACCAGCCTCGCTGCCAGGGCAAACTGGGGCAAGCATTCAGAGGTTTTACAGCCCATGCCACATACCTAAACAAAGAGCATACAACTAATTATTAAATATTATACATTTTATTAACTTAGAACTCCAAAACACACTACAGACTTGCAGTAAGAAAAAGGCATTAGTTACAGCTGATAAGAACCTGTTAGTCAAGAGATTCCACACAGCATACATCCAACTTGCAAGAGACAACGGGTTTTTGGTATGCTGCTGTAGCCCAGTCTGCTGTATTTAATCTCTGGTCAGCCCTGGCGGCTGGGTTGCTCGGGCTATCCTGGGCTTGACAGAACAGGGTTGCTCGATATCCTGGGCTTGAGAGATGGAGCTTTTTTCTTTAAAGATCTAAACCAAAAGCTAAAGTGCTAGATAACCTTTTTTAGTCCCTTCCTCCCCAGTTAGGTATCAGGCATGGAAATACTGAGCCCTTCACCAGGCAAATTCTCACACAGCTGGACCATTAACTGTGAATTGCAGTCTACTAGAAGCTGCAGGACAGCCAGCCTTCCCCATTATTCTCTTGATGGGGAGACAAAAACCTGGCAGCAAGGTTTCACTTTAGTGCTAGGTGCTATGTATCAACTGCAAGGAAGCAGGAGCCTGCTGCCTCTTCTCTAGTACTTCGGGCTTGCTGAAACTAAGATTCAACTGTGACATGAGACATTTGGGATACTGGCCTGTTCTTCCAGTAGTCTTTCAGTAAAACACGTAGCTCCTGGCCACCAGGAAAGTGCCCCAGCACCTATATGTTATCCATTGAACATCAATCAAAGCTTTTCTTGCGAGACTAGTAACTAGGAACAGCTCTGGATGAGCGGTCATGACAAGTCAAGCAAAAAAACTTCCCAATGTGATTCCAACTGCCACAGCTTCAGTGCCCGAAGTGAAAAAACTGATGAATGCGGCTGAATTCTGACAATGAGAAGCTAGTCAGCAGCAGAGTTCCACATCAGCGAGCTAAAGGACAAGGCAGAAACTCCTGGTACATGACCAGCACAGATCCGTAACAACTGGACAAGTCGCTGAGCAGTGGAAACCCGTATCCCTTCCAACTGGAAACAAAATGGAGAAATTATTTAATCAATAGAAAAGAAGAAAAGCAGTGCTAATCTGTGATAAAAGAAAGAACTGAAGCAGGCATCAAGAATAGTTCAACGCAGTTAGCTACAGAAGATCCCAAAGAGGCCCATATACTCCCCATATGTTAAGGAAGGTACAGGGTTGCCAGCTGAAAACCCTGAAGGCGTTGTCAAAGGCATAGCCATCACCTGCTGGTAGGGAAGCAGGCTCTGAGGGTGGAATGAGCAGTACACGGAAAAGCGAAGTGTGCTACTGCTGAATGCCAAACTCTCCCTCTAGCGTTTCAGACCAAGCAGGTAATTGGAAAGAGTGGCATATCAGATGGCAAAACAGTCTGTAAAGTAACAAAGCCTGGCTAACAGGAAGCATTACGTGGGTAAGAGTCACACAATACATAACAGCTCTGGGGCTCCCAGGAAGAGAAAATGCCTCAAGGAACAAGTGTACCAAGCCTCTATGGATCAGAGAAGTCTTTGTTAATTTAGACTTGGCTTCGTGAGGCTTTGAAGTAGCATAGGAAGGAGCAGGTAATCTACAAGACTCATTTCATGGACCATCAGACTCCTGGACCTCTACCTCCTGTAGAAAGAGTCTGGTCTGACATGCAAGACAGCAGCATATGTACATATATTTATCGTTAATGTAACGTTCCTAAATATTAGAGAGCTGCAGAATTCACAGATTCCTTCAGACTCCAAATAAGCACCTTACCTCCAGCTCACAGAATAGCACAGGACTGCAGTAGGTTTCCCCCAGTTTCCAGACAGCATTCATATCTACGCTGCAGCAATTCACCCTGCCAACTACAGAAAAAGTTTCCCACATTACACGTCCCATAATCAACATCCAGTGAAGAAAAGTACTGGGAAATTCCATATCCACAAAACAAGTTAGAGCTAATTTTGAGAGCACAACAGAACGTAAGGCAACAGCGAGCAGCACAAACAGAATAGTACAAAATTTGCAACAGAATTGGCAAAGAAGTCATTCATAATACTGACAGCAGAAATAGTATTGCCATGTTACTGAGTACTGTAACGTTAACGCTTTGGATAAGGGGTCAACACACTATCAGCAGGGGCAGAATCTTCTACGCATTAATCAGAAGCCCTCATGGTTAATGTGGTGTCACAGGGTGGTATCTCCAAGGACTTCACTTCATCAGAAGAGCCACAGAACACCACAACACCAAGACTCTTTTCCAATCTCAGAATAAGGCCTCCTGACCCCCAGATTCCAGTGATGCAACACCTCTGTTCCAACACTGAGCAGCACAGCCTGGCCCCTACATTTCCTCAGAGCTGAAGTAGGGAGGGTATGCAGGAAGGCACCCTCTCTACTTTTGAGGGGGGATTAAAGCAGAGTGGAGCCAGACAGCACACAGTAGGGATACCAGTCATGTGTGATAACCATACTTAATAGTTTAGTAGCTCATCCATTTAGATTAATTTTATTACCACAGTATCATACGCTCCCTCACTGCTCATTAAGATTACCATTAGGAGAGATCTGTAAGAGCAGATAGAACAGAATTCCACAGTGACACAGAAAAAAAATAAAAATCAATAACACAAATCACATTCAGGGATTAGGGTCAGAGAAGAGAGGTGTGACTCGAAAAAAAAAGAAAGAGAGAGGAAGTGAGCATGAGAAGAAAAACGTGTTTTATCTAAGAAAACAATTAAAAAGGTAGATGAGTTCAGATATAATTTAAACAAAGCTTTTGATAAAGCTGCTGGTTTCCTTTTGTTTCAAGTTAAGCCACTGTCCTGTTTATAGAAAGCAACAATGAGCTGTGTTGCTCAAAGAAGGGGAAGAGGGCAGGTGCCATACATACCCCCAGTGACAAGAAAGCACACTTTCCCCAGGAAGAAGCTGGCGTCCACATAAGTTAGGGAATCTTCAACATTCTTCAAGCTGTCAGAAAAGCACAGACAATCCAGTTGGTCAGAGAAGTAAAACGAGGGCAGCATAAGGACAAAGCGAATAACTTTCAGAAGCACAATTAGAAAACCAATGATGTTAACATCTGCTGATGTGTGAGCCAGCAGAGCTATGCTCTATGCTAAAAGCATGGCAGCCGAGATCTCTGTAATACCCACAGCTGTTTAATAATCCATAACACATCCTTCCTACCCACGACTCAACAGTTAGACTTAGTTTGAATGTGGTCCTCTGTGATTTGCAGACACTAAGCATCCAAATTCATTAATATCCAACGAGACTTCAGTACTACTTCAGCTCTTTCAGAAGAGCTAGCCCACACATTTCTGCAGCACCATCTGTGCTGCAAGTATACAGCTGGGCCTGTCATTTTTGGCAAATGAGAGTCCAGGATCATCAGTCACAAGTTAAGTAATAAAACAGTAACTTTTGTGTCTTTGCAAGTCTTGACTTATGGCCTGGGGACATGAATATAATTTCTGCAAAGATGAGCACAAGATGAGGGAAAACGAATCAATGCCTGTAGATCTTTCTCTTTTGCCTAGAGACATCCATAGTGTTGATCCCTCTTGACCAGCAGTATCAGTGAACTGGGGACATGGAGGCAGAAACTGGGTGATGATTAGGTAGCACTGCCCAGCACAGAACAGCCATCTGCATATTACAGAACTTTACAGCACCACTATCATTTCCATCTAATTTTATGGACAGCATCTTCTGAAAGCTCAGTTCACATCACCCTGTGTCTGGATCCAGGAATAAATTCTGCCTCCTCTGCTATAGCAACCTAGCACACAACAGGCACGCTATTGGAAAGAGCAGCTCGGTCGGTCCCAAGTCATTGCTGGAGGCCAGAAAACCACTGAATGTGTTACTGAGCTGTTCCACCACAGCAAGCCTTGGGTTTGAAATTCACTATTCACTGATTCTGACACAGTAAAAACATAGATTTATCCATCAATCCAAGGAAGAATATTTGTTTCCTGCTCATATTTTTGCACTTCTGTTACCTGTATTGGCTCTTGATGTCAATGATAAACACAATCAGATCTATCTTGGGCCGAAGGTGATCATTCTCTGAAGGTAAAGGGAGGGATGTAGCAAGGTGACTGAAAGATAATAAATGTGCCAGTTTAACCAAAGAGCTTGGCAAGGCAATGTCCACTTAACCCCAACCACGTAACCACTGCAGTTCACCAGGAAGCCAGCTAGTTACTAAATATGTAGGCATTGAAGAGACACTGATTCTTTAAGTGATGTTCTCATATCTTAAGCTGACTCATAGTTGCTGACAGCCGCAATGATACTTGCTAGACAAGGTGTTTTATAATGGGAAGCTTATTAGAGCATAACAAGACTTACAGAAACATTCTCTCCCCACAGATCTGTACAGCACTCGTTTTATTTAATGGTTAAGCAGCATACTTTCTAAAAAAGCAAACCCCACTGCTATACTAAATTATATTTTGCTGTCAAGTTTCAATTAAAACACACCAGTGCTTCCCTGTCACATTCCAGAGTTACAGAAACTTGTGTTATATTCGCCAAACCTTAAACCAGGAATTCATTACTAGTGGAACTGGATGATCTTCAAGGTCCCTTCGAATCCAAACCATCCTATGATCCTATGAAGTTATAACTCAGAAAGAGCTTCTATTGTACCATTACCCCCCTTTTTATCCCTTTGTGTCAGGAGTTACTGTATTGGCTTAGGCGTCCTCCTACACAATATCACCACTGCTGATACAGCTGTTGGAAGAAGAATTACAGGGTGGGGATTTTTTGTTTCTCTTCCCACTACAAAAAAAAAGGTTTCAGCAGTGCAGATCTGGGCCTTCCACAGGGAAGAATATTATCAGCACCGTATTTATGGAAGATATCTGAAAGATAGATTGGAAAAACAAAAATTCCAGAATTTCAGTCTCTCACAATCTACTTCCTCTCTGGAAGCCAAGAGACAAGCACTGCTTTTGGTCTCCTTGGGGAGTATTAGTTCTAACAATTAAATCTTAAGGACTAAATAATTTTCCACAGACCATGGTACATATCCCTTCCTGTTAATCACATGCAGTTTGTGGCTTTGTCTGCCAGTCTCCAAATAGAGGTGTTTCGTTTCCTATAAATAAGGAAGGTGCGGTCTAAGGAAAACATCCTGAAACTACAAGATAGAGCACAGCATGCATGAAGGACACACTGCAACACAAACAGGCTCATATACATAAGATGAAATTTAGGGAGAAGCTGTCATGAAAAGGAAGTATTAGATCTCAGTCTAGGGGGGAAAAAAAAGGTCAGAACACCTCCATGATTTGGAATTCTACTATATTTAAACCAACATCACTACATGATGTCAGCAGCCTCCAGATACGTGCTGCAGAAGCCTTTTTTTTTTTTGTGTTGGTAGTAAGGAACGCAAAACCCCACGCAATTCTTCTGCCAACAGCTGTACCTGGCAGGTAGACCTGCCAGGCAAGATCCCATATTTCTTTGTAATGTGCATAATCCCAAAACAACACAGTGGGGAAAAAACTGTCATGGACTTCTGCTTCCCTAAAGATACTCGTGCAACGACTTATCTTGCTCTGTAGCAGGAACATAAGTTCCCATGCCCTTGGGTAGTTACCCATCTGTGGTACCAGTAGCCAGTTAGTTATGGCACTCCGCAGCTCAGCAGAGGCTGCAGGATTTGCATAGACAATTGGGTAATTAATTTACTATTAGTTAGCACAAACATCCAAGATGCCATGACCAGCACAGTACAGTCTCTCTCACTGGCTAGTAGAGCACTAACTTGAGTTTGCCTTCTCTTCATAGCCTGGATTACAGCAGTGAAATAACACAAACACCTTCTGAAGAGCTGACTAAACTGATTTGGTCTTGGCAAGAGAGCTGTCAAGGATGTTATACTGTAAAAAGTTAGTTAATCAAGCTCTTAAGACAGGGCTTGTCACGTGGCTAAAGCTAAAATTCCAAATGCATCTTTATAGCTCGAGGAGGAAAAGCATGTGCATGTATATAAACCAGAAAACGGCTATGAAGAGAACTAAAGGTAACGAAAATATTTCAGGAAAGCTTGTTTGGTTTTCATAGACTTGCTTGATTGGAAAACACCTTTGAGATCATTGAGTTCAACTATACCTGCCCACTACTAAACCACAACCCTGAGCACCTCATCTACTCGTCTTTTAAACACCTCCAGGGATGGTGACTCCACCACCTCCCTGGGCAGCTGTGCCAGTGCCTCATACCTTTGCAATTTACTAATCAAACACGTGTGCAACATCCAAAGAGCAATCCTGTGTTCATAGTGAACGTGATGATCGCGAGAACTATTTCCATCCCTGTTTCTAAATACGCCTTTCTGGCACAGGTTGCCCAGGGAAGCTGTGGATTCCCCCTCCCTGGAGGGGGGCCAGCTTGGATGGGGCCTTGAGCAGCCTGGGCTGGTGGGAGGTGTCCCTGCCCATGGCGGGGGGGTTGGAACTGGATGGCCGGCCGTTAAGGTCCCTTCCAACCCAAACCATTCTGTGATTCTACGCCCAGAGCCATTTGCCTGTTCCAGCAGTGCGCTCTAGCGGTCACAAGGGAGAGGTTTTCTTTGAAACAGGCCCTATGGTTCCAGCTGCCACAGCACTTAAAAGAAATTTTTGCTGGTGCATTTCTGAAGCAGAAACTTCTCGTGGATTGGCGTCACAGCCACCGCTTTGGCTTCAGCTCCCAAACAAGGTGGCGGGAGACCCTCCTCACCACTCACATACTGATCTTGAAGCTGGTCTTCTCCCGAAGGATCGCCTCCGCCAGCTTCTGCTGGACATCTTCGTCCGAACCCACCAGCTGCATGGACAGCAGGGAAGCGTACAGTCAGAGGAAAGAAGGGAGGGAAACATAGCGGAGGGGGGGACACGACTGGAACGGGGGGGGGGGGGGAGGGGGGGAACCGGAGGGAGCGGGGGTGTGGGGAGGGAACCAGAGGGAGGGGGGGAAGGGGGAGAGGAGAAGGGGGGGGAAGGGAGGAAGGGGAGGGGGGGGAGAGGTGGGGGAAGGGGGGGGGAGAGAGGGGGGGAGAGGGGGAGAGGGGGAGAGGGGAGGGGGGGAGGGGGGAGAGGGGGGAGGGGGGGGGAGAGGGGGGGGAGGGGGGGGGAGAGGGGGGGAGAGGGGGGGGAGGGGGGGGGAGAGGGGGGGAGAGGGGGGGGGGAGATGGAGGGGGGGAGAGGGGGAGTTCCCCCAGGAACGCGGGATAAAAGCAGGGGGCGGGGCCACACAGAGGATCTATTTGCATACCGCCGCCAGGCGGCCTATCCACTTGAGGGACCGGGGCCGGCGCGGCCGTTGCCGCCGAGGCGCGGCCGCTGCCCCCGGCGGAGGGCGCGGGAGAAGGCGGGCGCAGCGCGCAGGACCGGGCGGGAATGGCGGGGACAGGGGTTTCAGGACAGGCAGGACCTACCAGGACGACGCCGGAGTTGAGCTGGGGGAGCTTCTCGAAGGGCCGCAACACCGCCATTCCCCGCACAGAAGCAGCGTCTCACGCCTGCCCGGCCGCCGCGATTCAAACCGCCCCGCGTCGCTGCCGACGTCGCGCGTGGGGGCGGGACCTGAGGGAGGTGGGGCCTGAAGGAGGCGGTGCTGCGGGCGGGAGCGGGGCTTCCGGTCGTGGGCGGAATTGGAGGAGGGAGGAGGAAGCACGGAAGAGGGAAAAGGAGGGGAGAGGGGGAGGGGGTAGCGATTAGTCCACAGGGAGCATCGCGGGTGGGACTGGTGACACCGGAAACGCCGGCAAATACAATCCAAGATTAATTTTAGAGTTTTACATATCTTTCTGGTGCTGGATAATTAATTGTATTTCGTCTGTTAATTAGAGGATTTTTAAAGGACCAAGTAATTGAAAAAGGAAGCAGAGATCGCAGAATCACAAAAGGGTTTGGGTTGGAAGGGACCTTAAAGCCCATCCAGTTCCAAACCCCCTGCCATGGACAGGAACACGTCCCCCCAGGCTGCTCAAGGCCCCATCCAACCTGGCCTTGAACAGCTCCAGGGAGGGGGCATCCACAGCTTCCCTGGGCAACCTGTGCCAGGGCCTCACTGCCCTCAGTGTGAACACTTCCTTCCTAATGGCTAATCTAAATCTTCCCCCTTACAATTTAAAGCCATTCCCCCTCATCCTATCACTCCCTGCCCTTGTAAAAAGTCTCTTCCCAGCTTTCCTGTATCCCCTTTAGGTGCTTGAAGGTTGCTATAAGGTACCCCTGGAGCCTTCTCCAGACTGAACAAGCCCAACTCTCTCAGCCTGTCCTCACAGCAGAGGTGCTCCAGCCCTCTGATCATCTTCTTAGCCCTAATACAAGAGAACAGAGTGAGAAAGGAGGAAGAAAAAGATTTCTTCTCTCTTGCAACCTGTGATAGGACTAGAGATAACGGCAGAAAGATGTGCCGGGGAAGTTTAGATTGAATATTAGGAAGAGATTCTTCACCCAGTGGGTGGTGGAGCACTGGAACAGCTCCCCAGGGAAGTAATCACAGCACCGAGTCTGCCAGCATTCAAGAAACATTTGGACAATGCCCTCAGTCACATGGTGTGAATGTTGGGAGAGTCCTATGTAGGGATAGGAGTTGGACTCAATGTTCCTTTTGGGTCCCTTCCAACTTGGGTAATTCTATGATTCTATGATAAAACCCTGCAGACTTGTAAGAATAACAAAAATATGAGCAATAGATCTTTTCAGTAGTGATGAATTTGAAGTATGCACATGAAAATAGAGCTGCTTTTAGTGTCTGTTATTTACTGAAGAAAATACTTATGCATTATTTCATAACAGACTAAGCTATTACAGGTATAAATATGCGTGTAACATTTCTCATGTGGTTCAACACAACAACACGTGAAGATCAATAGGGCCAACTGCAAGGTTCCACACCTGGGTTGGGGCAATCTGCGGTTTCAATACAGGATGGGGAACGACGTGTTTAAGAGCAGCCCTGCAGAGAAGGACTTGGGGTGCTGGTTGATGAGAAGCTTGACATGAGCCAGCAATGTGCACTTGCAGCCCAGAAGGCAAACCATGTCCTGGGCTGCATCAGAACCACGGTCAGCAGGCTGAGGGAGAGGATTCTGCCCCTCTACTCTGCTCTAGTGAGACACCACCTGGAGAGCTGTGTCCAGTTATGGAATCCCCAACGTAAGAAGGATGTGGAACTATTGGAATGAGTCCAAAGGAGGCTACAAAGACGTTCAGAGGGCTGGAGCACCTCTGCTATGAGAACAGGCTGAGAGAGTTGGGTTTGTACAGCCTGGAGAAGGATGAAGCCTTGAGCAGCCTGGTCTAATGGGATGGGTGTTGAAACTGGATGGGCTTTAAGGTCCCTTCCAACCCAAACCATTCTATGATTCTATGATATTGTGGCGCTGGACACACAAGGGAATGATTTCTATGAATCATGTGTAACGAGGCAGGAGCTGGGGACAGAATGTATTTCCCACTTACATGCAGATGTATAAATTTTCCCAGAAACCTTATGCATATTCTATTACTTTCCCAGGACCGATTTTAATGTTATTATGAACTTCACAACAGCCAAATCTCTGCTCATTGGAGCTTTGGAGCCAGCTCTGTCTGACCTTGCATTTTAGACAGGAAAAGTCTGCAAACAGAGGTGACTGTAGAAGAAGAGGAGGCCACATCTGCTCAGCACAGACCACATAGCACAAGGCGTTACCATTTCTCTCTGAGCAGTGTCTGGAAAAAAACTGGAAAACATGCTATTAAGAAAACACGCTGTCAGAGGGACATTCTGCCTAAATTTCAAAAATACAGTTACTTAGATGGAACTTAACTCTGCTTTAGCTTAAATAAAAACATTCCACTTCTGTAATAGTAATGACTTCTTGTATCACTGACACAGGGCTCCATGTCCGTTCAGGTGCTGCAGAGCCTGGCAGATTGCTCATTACAGTAAAATCCTGCAAAGTAACTGCCAGCCATGTCCTGGGCTGCATCAAAAGAAGCATAGCCAGCAGAATCACAGAATACCAGGGTGGAAGGGACCTCAAGGATCACCTGATTTTAGGTGATACATGAGATATGAGATGAACCCTGTCAAGCTGATCCTTTAAAGTGTCCAGTGTAGAGGAATCCACTGCTTCCTCGCAGAGATTATTCCAATGTTTAACTATTCTCATGGTGAAAAAGTTTCTTCTGGAATCCAATCAGAATCTCCCCAGGAGTCAGTTATACCCATTACCCTGTGTCTTTTCCACGTGACTCCTTGTATAAAGAGGGTCTCCATCCTCTTGGTAGACACCCTTTATGTAGTGGTACATGGGAATAAGGTCTCCCCTAAGCCTCAAGGCTGAACAAACCCAGTTCTCTTAGCCTTATTTCATATGGAAAGTTTCCCAGTCCTCATCTTAGTAGCCGTTCTCTGGGCCTCTCTGGCCTGCCCACATTAGGTCGAGGGAGGTGATTCTGCCCCTCTACTTGGCTCTCATGAGACCTCACCTGGAGTGCTGTGTTCAGCTCTGGAGCCCTCAGCACAGGAAGGACATGGATCTGTTGGAGCAGGTCCAGAGGAGGCCACAAAGATTATCAGAAGGCTGGAGCACCTCTCATACAAGGACAGGCTGAAAGAACGTGGGTTGTTCAGCCTGGAAAATAGAAGACTGCGGGGAGGCCTAATAGTGGCCTTCCAGTACTTAAAGGGTGTCTACAGGAAAGCTGGGGAGAGAGTTTTCAGCAGGGCCTGTAGCAATAGGACAAGGGGTAATGGTTTTAAACTAAAAGAGGAGAGGTATAGACTAGATACTAGGAAAAGAATTTTTATGCTGAGCCTGGTGAAACACTGGCACAGGTTGCTCAGAGAGGTGGCAGATGCCCCATCCCTGGCAACATTCAAGGCCAGGTTGGATGGGGCTCTGAGCAACCTGATCAAGTTGAAGATATCCCTACTCATGCAGGGCGTTTGAACAAGATGACCTGTAAAGATTCATTCCAACCCAAACCATTCTATGAGTCTGTGATTCTAACTGTATTCCCGCAGTGTCTAGGCATCCCAAGATGTCAGCTATGCTGGAGGCACTGAGTGGGATGCTCGAGGACTTCAAAGACACATAAGAGGGGTAGGATGCTGGCCTCACCTTGGCTGTCCAGGGGTTTTTTAGGGTATTTTATTAGAAAAAATTCTTTACTGAAAGAGTTGTGAAGCATTAGCACAGTCTGCCCAGGGAAGTGGTAGAGTCTCCGTCCCTGGAGGTGTTCAAGAAACATGTAAGACATGGCTCTTTGGGACATGGTTTAATAGGCACAGTGGCGTGGTGCTGACGGTTAGACTGGATGATCTTAGAGGTCTTTTCAAACCTTAATGATTCTACGATTCTATCATGGACAGCCCCAAGTTTCCAAGAAGCAAACTGTGTATTTCCAGGGCCAGGCTGTCCTCCTGGTCCTTGTGATGAGCTGGCGTCCATTAGTTTGCTCAAGCCTGAACAATACCAAAGGCTCCAGTAAAATTCCACTGTTCCTTTCATCACAGTGTATAATGTGAACTAATATATGTTAACAAAGTCAATACACTTCCATACGATAAAGATTGCTTGATATAATAGCTAGAGAAGGGAATTTATGTAACAGTGTACAGCAGCAGCACCTGGCTTTGCACGCTAAATTGTTCTGTGTGAGATTTCACAGCAACTCCAGCAACCCCAGCCTCTGTCCATACCCCTTCCCAGTCACCTTTGCCCCAACTCTTCTGCTTGGCCAGCCTCCACTGAGCCCAGCACTCCCCTGTGCCTGATACAGGCAGGAAGGAGCCCATGCAGAAACACTGTAGTTACAGAGGAAGGCTGTTTTCCTCACTCCAAGGTCACAGCAGTGATGTAAAGTTCTCTGAGATCCAATGTCCCTTGGAGGCCTGTGGTCCACCTTGCTGCATCTCTTGGCCCAGCTCTAGCTTGCTTTAGAGAGGGGGTCCAGGACCCCTCAGCTGTCAGCTGGGGCTGGCTCTCCCTGCCTCTTCAACCAAGGCAGCTCCAAATGGCAGGAGATGTGCCAGGGGGAGGAGAAAGGCTGGAGGAGGACAAAGATCCATCTCCCCCTCTGCGGCGAGCCAAAGAGAGGAGGTGGAGGGAAGTGAGGGGGAGTTTAATGTAGGCTGACATCACATGGCTGCTGTGGCTTTTTTGATCTTGACAAAGGCAGACGGTTCTGCTCTTTGCCAGCATGAGACAAATTACAGGTGAAGCAGAAGAGATTACAGGATATTTCTGGTTGGTTTTGAGTTTGGTGGGGGGAAGGGAGGATGAATCCAGGGCAGATGTGTCCTGAAGATGTGAGGCAGGAAGATGTGATAAATAACAAGAGCCGGCTCACTGTTTAGGGGGATGTAGAGAGCAATTGGGGCAACACTCGTCTTGGGCTGCTGAGGGTGTGGAAATATGCTAAAAGCTCTGACATACACCTAAAATATATTGTCCTCTTTCTGGCTCCTGCCACTCCTCGTTACCTGCTCTCTGGCCCCACAGAAGGACCTGGGTGGCTTCAGTGTCTGGTTGGGGACATGCTTATTGTCCCCTGTCACTGCAGACTTCTTGTGATACCGGTGGTACCGGTGCCTTTTTGATCCAGATGAGCATCCCATGGTTATTCTTCCTTGTACCTAGCAAGTTTCTTGACCATCCCTTGGTGGACTTCCCTCTGCAGGGCTGACCTCCACCTTCCCACAGGGACACAGAGATTTGCCCTGCTCCCTCCTCTGCATACCCCACCTTCACAGCGCCCTTTCACTGGGGAGTGACTCCTCCTTAGCCCCTTAAGAACCAAGGACCCTTAGGTACACATCCTACCTGAGGGTAACTCGGAGGGCAGCAGTGGTAGCGCTGACAGTCCCTGCCTGGAAGTCCAGGCTTTGGCAAAGCTTATTTCCTCCTGGGATGCAAAGCTGTTGCACAACAGCTGACAGGGAGAACTGTGCCAGGCAGATTCATTTTGCTTTCCTTTCTCTTGAAATACAGGCAGGGATCCTCCACTGGGGGATGCAAAGCCTGCAGAGTAATCTCAGCTCTGTGGGGAACCCAGGGGGAGAAGAGACTCGTCATCCTGCACCTTTGTTGGCTATGTACCCATGGGCCAAAGGGTGTAAAAACAGAGCTAATGTCAAAGGGTAGCATTTAAAAACTGGCTTTCATGGTAGAGGATGGCATAAGGAGGTAAAGACTCAGGCTCTTAATGTGCCTGCAGCTCGTCTAGCTTTGTAGCTTGGCAAGGGGAGGAGGGGAGAAGGATGAGACACAGTTGATGTTGGAGGTTGGGATTTTTTTTACATATTACTGTGTGACTGTGTCAGGGTGTTTCATCTTTCTCTGCTCCTTTTCCGGTTTGCAAAGTGGGAATAATGACTCTCCACTTCAGAGCAGTGCAGAAGTGCTGAAGCAAGGGTTTTGGTGCGCTGCTCCCCAGCACAGGCAGAAGAGGCAAGAGCAGGGCATGGTACAAAAGGGAGAGCTCCTGATTTTACCCTGTGGGCCACTGAACATTGCTCTGGTAGCACAAACCATTCAAAAAATGGGTATAAGTGTAATGTAGCCCCTGTGAAGGTGCTCTGGTGCTGCTTATGAAGGCAATTAGCACCAGCGAGACTTGGCCTGGCCATCACCCGTGCTCCCTGGGAATGGTGCAGTCAATCCTGCAACAGGACAGCACCAGCCACTGCAAAAGTTATTGCATCACACACATTGCCCTCAGATATCTTTGGCCAGTTTCCTGAATCTCAAAATATTTTATCTCTGATTTGTCTCTTGGTTTTTGCCAGGCAACCACAGAAATGATGGAGACAGGCTTTGGAGATGGTTTCAGGAGCAGCACTGACCCCAGCATGGTCCCAGTTGTCACAGCACCCACTCCCAGACCTCCTGACAGTAGTCATTTCATCTCAGCCCTGTTCAGCATGAGCTTTGTCAGATGTCTGCTGGCCATGCATTGCTGGCTGTGGGCTGACTTGCAGTGCCGGCCAGGAAGCCCGCAGAATAGAAACTCCTGTGTATTTGATTACATTTGTTCTCTCACTAACAGACAAAAATGATATAATTTGCAGCAAGTGCAAATTATTAGGGAAACTAATGACATTTCCACATATGCTGCTGGCAACTTCAGCTTCCTTTGGCAAAAGCGCTTTCCAGCTATTGTTAGACCCAAAAGTAAGTCAGCTTTTTGCATTCTGCTCTTTTTTGAAACTCACCATACACATTTCCTTAGCTTTTTGATCAACTCAGCAAATCTTCTCAAACAAGTTTCCTTATTTGAAGCTGCAGTATCACCCAGAAGGCAGGTTATCCGACTCATGTTCTGCCATGCCTTTTGGAACCTGCAGCAACTACCTCAACTCCAGCAGCTGAACAAGGAAGTATTTCTGTGACCCTTGCAGGAGTTTTGTCCTCTACTGCAGACCTTGGGGGAGGCTAGTTTTACAAAGTCCATCTTACCCATGCCTCTACCGGCCTTGAGAGAGTAGTATTTGGGGAATTAGTATCGGCTTAAAGACAGGCAGAGACTTGTGTCCGATCATCTCAGAAGACGCTGACAAAAGCCTAAAGCACACTAAGGAACAGTGAGGAAAATTGTTAGGAAAAAATGGAATAACATTTAATAAGGCTTGGGATTAAGTGGAGCTCAGTATGTCATTTGTACTGTGATTTATGGGCATGTTACAAAACTGAAGAATGTGTCTGAGGTTGCCCTACCATATCCTCTTTCTTCATCCAGGGCTTTTGTCTGAGAAGGGTTTCATGATTTCTACCCTGGTTGGGTGGCCCTCCCATGTTAAACTTGGCCCCGCACTCGCCTTCATCATGCAGGTGAATTTGTGGCAGTCCAGAGATATGGAGGGAGTTGGAGGCTTGGTGGTAGGCAGGTATCTGGGAGGAATGGCTTCAAGAGGCTTGTGTGTGGATTCCGGGGCTTCATCCAAACCAGGTGGAAGGGGCTGAAAGCCTCCCAGGCACTGGGCAGGTTGATACCCATGTGCTTATGCCTGGAAGATGCTGAGTGGCACATGGCAGCCTTATTCGCAGTGAAAGCTGAACCACAGCTGAAGCATTTCCATGCGGTTTGAGCTCTACATGGCACATAGATGCCTAGGGCTGTCTTGACACCACAGCTCTTGTTGGATACCAAAGGATGTGACAGCACCTGAGAGCTGTGACACAGCCAATGAGCAGCTGCCGCAGCGTCAGACACAGTGACTCTGCAAGCACATCCCAGCACTGGTAGCACAAAGCCCAGTGCTCATTTCCTGCTGCCTCGAAGGGTGTTTCAAACTCAGCTTAGGGGGGTTCTGCTTGAAACAGATGAGGCTGCTGTGTCATGACCTGCACAAGCCCACTATTATGGTGGTGGCCATTGAAACAGGTGATCCCCGCTCTTTGCTGTGCCCTCCTAGTGCTTGCACGGCAGGGAAGTGAGCCAGGAGGAAAAATGCCTCCATGAGACAAAACTGTTGATGCTCTGGGGTTTTGACTGCATGAGCAGCATGCTAACATTACACCTGAGCTAAAACCCGTGGAGAAGCTGCAGCCTGATGGACACACACTAGCTAATGGTATTCCCCTTGAATAAGCTGTGACAGAGAGCTGGCATGGTTGTTTGGAGATGGAAGATATTACACGTTCTGGGATAACTGTAGAATCATAGAATGGTTTGGGTTGGAAGGGACACTAAAGATCATCCAGTTCCAACCCCCTGCCATGGGCAGGGACACCTCCCACCAGACCAGGCTGCTCAAGGCCCCATCCAAGCTGGCCTTGAACACTTCCAGGGAGGGGGCATCCACAAATTCCCTGGGCAACCTGTTCCTATCCTTGAGGATGCTGACGTGGGTAGCCTGTGGCTCTGGCACTGACCAATCTCATGGAGAAATGAAGAGTCTCTTTCCTTGTGCTGGTCACCACTCATTTGCCTTGCATACCTGGGAAGTGGTTTCGCTTCCCCCCTCTCAAATGCCAGCCCTTAGGGTTCACTCTGGGAACACAATAAACAATATCTTTCAATGTTATTTTTTAAAAATCTGTTTGGCTTTTGGTTTGTTCATGTTTGTTTATGTTTCAGTACAGTCAACATGAAGTTTGTGTTTCCTTCTTCTGCGGTGGGGTCAGTGAAGCAGTTACTGAGCTGATGGTCAAAGTTGGTATAATAGCTGTACTTCACTGAATTAAGGTGTAACTGAAGACTCCTCTCTGGAGGGACACGGCAATCATCTGGAGTGCCCACCTTGCTGAAGCAAACCAAGAAGTAGCTGACTAATCATAGAATAGTAGAACTGCCTGGTTGGAAAAGACCTTTGAGATCATCAAGTCCAACCGTACCTGTCCACTACTAAATCATATCTCTGATCACTTGTCCACCCCTCTTTTAAACACTTCCAGGGATGGTGACTCAACCATCTCTCTGGGCCGCTGTGCCAGTGCCTGACAACCCTTTCAGTGAAGAAATTTTTCCTGATGTCTGGTCTGGACCTCCCCTGGCGCAATTTGAGACCATTTCCTCTCGTCCTATTGCCTGTCACTTGGGAGACCAACACTCGCCTCACTACAACCTCTGTTCAGGCAGTTGTAGACAGTGATGAGGTCTCCCCTCAGCCTCCTTTTCTCCACGCTAAACAACCCCAGTTCCCTCAGCCACTTCTCTTAGGGCTTGTTCTCCAGCCCCTTCACCAGCATGATTGCCCTTCTCTGCACAAGCTCCAGCACGTCAATGTCCTTCTTGTAGTGAGTGGCCCAAAATTGAACACAGGATTCAAAGCTGAACACAGGATTCGAGATACAGCCTCACCAATGCCAAGCAGAGAGACACAATCACTTCCTGTTGGTCCTGCTGGCGACGCTGTTTCTGATACAGGCCAAGATGCCATCCTAATGGATGATCCTAATGGATCTGATCCTCTGCACAGATATCCTTCTAGATACAGGGGGACTGCAAGCCTAGACTCAATGCTTCTAAGCTTTTATGAAGTTACATCAAGCAAAAGAGGGGCTCAGGGGAACAGAAGAAGGATGAGGAGGAAATCATGGAGCATGCCACCCAGCTCCTACATCCCCTGTCTCTGCATTGATGGATGAAATTCCAGCACAGACCAGGCAACACACTCCCTGGGTACATTAGCTTTGGAGCCAGCAAGCCACGTGGGCTCTGTCACCATCTGTGTTGGCTTGGGAGGGGATGAACCTATTTATGCCTGAAACATAGTCTACTGGGAAGCTGAACCTCGAACCTTGCAGCTCCTGGGGCATAGGCATGTAGCGGGCACAAATTCAGGGCTCAGACAGTTTGGTGGATGCTATTAGCCCTGCAAGCCTTTACAACCACCCTGCAGGACTCACCTGCATGGCTGTAGGTGTCAGAGACCAAGTGGGCAGGGCTGGAGAGCACAGGCAGGAGAGCAGGCAGCTCTTAGTGCTGGAGCCAGTTGTTTGATTTTGTTAAAACATTTTCACATTAAATGATTTCTGGGTCACAGTGGAAATTTCCCTGTGTACAAAAAAAAACAAAAACAAAAACCAAAAAACCCCCAAATAATTCAGTTATTCCTATTTCTGTGTTGCTGAGAAGCTGAAATATTTTAACAAAACTGCTTCCGTCAGCAGCAGCAATAACAGAGCCAGGTATGGATTCAGAAAATGAGGAATTTCACTGAAAGCAAAAAGATTACTTCAGACAGTGATATTTTTTCCTGTTTTCTGCTGTAAGACACTTTTGGTCAAAGTGTTGATTCTTTTCTTTTTGCATAGAACCCCTAAAAGGAGTACTAACCTACCTCCCCTTCTACTCCTCCCTCTCTCTGCCTACATCCTGCTGCTGGCAAGCCATCAGCCCCCAAAACCTGTGGTGGGCACACTGGGAAATCTGTGGAGCCTATAAATCTCTGTCAGCTTGAGCTCACACACATCTCCCCCAGCAGTTCTCCTCCTGCCCAGCTCCATCATTCCTTTCCAGCCCGGTGGAGAGCAGGTCCTCTGGCGCTGCAGCCCAGGCTGCAGATGATGCAGGAGGAGGGAGAGCATCCTTCAGCTGCCTCTCCCGTGGCTCTCACCCGGGTACCATGTGCGGGTGAGCTCAAGAGGCCCGTTGCCATAACAACTGCTGCTAAAATGCCCCCCCTGCGCGGGGATGCAATTGGTTGCAGACAGTCCCTCCTCCGGGGGGAAAGCTGATGGTGGGGTGCCCTAGGGAAGTTGGAAGGGGTCTCCACTGCCGAGGAGGTGATGAGGAGACCCGGTGGGAAATGAGGCCACACTGCTGGCTGCGTGTCATCCCTGCACACTCCTGCCAGCCTCGGCTGCTCCCACCATCCCTCCCTCCCACCCTGCGCCTATTGCTTCTCACTGTCGCTGTGCTCTTCCAGACCAGAGTCCCTTCTCCCTGGCACTGCCTGTCTGGGAAAGGAGCCTGATTCATCCCAGCAAGGGTCCAGCAGATGCCAGAGGGAGCAGCCTCATCCCATTGCCCCGGACCTGTGGAAGGAGGTAGGTGGCATGTTGCAGGGCATGTAGTGGGTGCTTGTTGGAGATGCAATGCATGGGAGTAGGATTGTGTCTGTGGCCACAGTCACCAGCAGCTCCTTTCCCCCAGCTGCAAGCTCTCCTGGGGTCCCACACCCTGTGGTCAGGGTGAGCCCATGGCTAGTCATGCTGCAACCTGGTTTATGCTCATGAACATGCATGCAGGAGGGTTTTGTGCACAATGTCACCTGTGTCCTGGCACTCTGCATGGGCATCACTCCTGCCTTGCTGACCCTGTGCCTGCTCCCTGCTGCATGTCCGTGTCTCCTGCAGACTCCCTTTCCCTGCTGCAGCCCCACTGCTGGCAGCTTCTGCCCTGTCACTTGCAACATGACTCCTGGGATGCCTGTCACAAGGGTACCCACAGCACCCTGGGCATCCAGAGGCAGCACGAGGGATCTGGGGCTGACATTGAAGGAGAGTGCTGGGGTGACATACCCAACATGGGTTTAAAAAGGGGCAGTCAGCTTACCTCTGTGAGATGCTGTCTCAGCTAAAAGGCCGGGGGCTCTTGAGTGTCTTTGGGATGACACAGATGTCCCACTGCAAAACAGGGTGCTGAGATCGACTGGTCCAGCAAGAGGTGAGGCAGTTTTTATACCTGCAGAGCTGCTCCAGAAAGCTGACATCTTCCCAAATGAAACTCCCTCTTTCAGCATTTGCAGCCAAAATGTGTTCATCCGCCTGACAAGAGCAATTGCTTTGCTGGGCCAGCCCTGCAGAGACTGGGGGCTGTGCTCTGACACCTTGCCCAGCACTTGTCTTGGCCACAGTGAGGACCTTTGTTGGGGGGGCGGGGACAGACAGGCAGTGGGAGGAGGTGGCACGAGGTGAGGGCTGCATAGCAAATAGACCAAAGAAGAGGTTGCTGGCGAGGAGCTAGGAAATGCTGGCTCTGCTGGTCACTAAGGGAGGATAAACGTGGAAGTCTGGAGTGCTCCTTTTTATTGAGGTATTTTTGGATGGCAGCTTCACTCCCAGGTTTACAAAGCAGATGATCAGGGAAGAAAATGAGGTTGTTAGCTTTCCTCCTTTAGCCTTTGGGGGATCCAAGCCAAAGTTGCTTTCCCAGGCTCCCTAATGCTGCCCATTGCTGGGGACTGGTATGAGCTGCTGGGGCACCTCAGGAAAAGGGGTCTGCGGCAGCCTTGGCCTCCCAGCCTGGCTGTGGCAGCAGTTGGGGGCATGCAAAGGGTGTGCTAGGCTTCACACAGCTGTGTCAGAGGACAGAGTAGCTACTTTTGCAGGCTCAAACCTGGACATCAGACCTGTCTCCTGTCAGGGCTGGGGTTTGGTGCCTAAGTTCTTCCTTAGTCCCTCAGCATAAGTTGAGGGGGGGAAAACCCACGGTTGAATCCCTGCACCCTTCAACAAGTCTGTGATGTTTTTGCAGGCTGGGGTTAGGGGTTTCCTCCTTAGTTACTTGCCTGAGGAAAGCAGAGGCATCCACGAAGAGGCAGGAGCAGTGTCCGTACTGCCTCTTTGCTCCCAGCCAAATGGTAGCCAACGCTGAGTCACCCAGTCTCATTGCTCTTGAGCAGGTGGACCAGGGTCCTGGTGAAAGAGAGGTGTGAGTCACTGAGAAGGAGACAGAAAAGGTCCTCCAGGACATGGTGATGTAAGGGACAGGCTGTGGGTAGCAAAACCAAGGACTATGGACAGCCAAAGAGCATGGTAGGAAGAAGTAAAATCCACTGAGCTCTCCCCTGTCATGCAAGAACAGATAAATATCAACATCCGTGCCAATAAATGGAAGGAAATCAGGGTTTTCTCCAGTGCTGGCAGTTTCTTGCTTACATTAGCAAGAATTGCTCGTTTCAGAGCTAACCCTGTGACAATAAAGGTGTTATTCGGAGGGTAGAGTTGAATCTCATGCTTCCTGCTCCTATTCTCAGGGTGAGCAGGCAGGGATGGACTTTTCTGCTGTAAGAGGCATCCAGCAGGTAAATGATGCCTGGGCACATTGGAATCGACTGATGGCTGTGGTATTAAAAACAAACAAACAAACAAGCAAACAAATGAAAAGCCCAGCCTCCCTCTGTGGGAAAGGGCAGCAGCCTCATGGGCCAGGACTGGAGAATGGAGATGCTCAGAGCTCTCCCCAGCCTCCCTTTAACTGCCCTGCACAAGGAAGGCCAGGGACACGAAGTTATTGGCAGAAGGGTGTTTTGAGGGATGGCTGCAGGTGGCATCTTTCAGGCATCTGGAAAAGCAGGAGCTCCATCTCTGCTGAAGTCAAGGGGCATTTCATCACCCCCACTGAGAAATGAGAGTTTTGGAGAGCCACCCTTCAGGACTGCATTTTGTGCCTGAGCATGTCACTGTCACCCTTTCCCAAGCCTGAAATTCCCTGGTTTAACCCACTGAAGCCCGTGACAAGTGGCACACTCACCATGCAAAACCCAGCAGCCCTGACACCCGGGACAGGCTGCTGCTGTGACTTTTGGGGAGAATGCTTCTCTATCCCCTTTTCTATCCTTGCATGTCCTGGCAGGTGTTAGGTGAAAGCAGGCAGCTGGGAGTCAGACAAGTTGGGCACTCTGTGGATTGTGATGTGGGTTGCTCTTTCCCTCTAAAAGGAAGGGCACAAGGGGTGGGCACGAACATGGCACCATTACAGCTTTTAAATGGTCATGATTTGGGGTGTGTGCCCTGAGCAGGGCATCAGTGAGGCCATACAGGTGGGGAGGGTGTGGGCTAGGGTACCAGCAGGTTGTCATGCCAAGACTTGATCTATCTGTCCCTCCAGAAAGCTTCATCCCTGATGGCTGGGCCAGGAGATGTTTGCTCCTTCCTACTCACTCACTTTTAGCATCAGCTTGACAGCAATTGCGCAGTGCGTTGTTTTGTGTTCCCCAGAGTGACACTTGGAGGACCTGGCACCTTTTGCCTGGGTGGCGAGCGGCTCCTGGCAAGGCAGATCAGCTGTCCCAGGTAAGTGGCTTCTGCTTCCCAGCGAATAATGCAGGGGGACAGGACACACACACACACTAAATAGGGGTGCAGCAAGGGAAGGCTCAGCCCCGAGCTAGAACAACTCAGGCTGAAAATTCAAAGAGGTTGTGGGGCACCAAGGGAAGGGGCAGCAGAGTTTCCCCAAGCAAGAGAAGAAGCTGTATTTACCCACTGCCTACCTTTAATCACTGGCAGCAAGGCTGGGGGTGTACAGGCTCACCCCCTTCTGTGGAGAGGGAGCAGGACTGGTGCTCAATGAGAAGATCCAAGCAAAAAGCCAAAGAGGTTGCCCTCTCCCAAAGGCTAAGGTGCCTTGCTGTACAACCAAGCACAAACCAGGGTGCAGCAGGTCTGTGAGGAGGGTTGCAAGGAGGCTGGGCACTGCTGATGAGACAAATGTCTTGTGATGAAGCTTGGTAGAGGTGTTTTTTTCAGTCACCCCACTGCATTTCTCCCCTTTTCTCCGGCAGCCATGCCTCACTTCTTGGATTGGTTTGTGCCAGTGTATCTGATGATCTCCATTCTCATCCTGGTGGGCTTTGGAGCTTGTATTTACTACTTCGAACCAGGACTCCAGGAAGCCCACAAGTGGCGAACACAGAGGCCGATCATGGAACGAGACCTTCGGAAGACACTGATGATTCGGGACAACCTGGCCTTTGGGGTGCCTGAGGTCTGATATACTGCCTGTTGAGTCCAGAAGAATGTCTTCTGGGTGGGCAACAGCCCACAAGCCTTGGTCAGGATGACAGTCTTGCCCTGTAGAAGCAGAGCTGATTGCCACCTCGCTCTTTGCTGATGTGGATCTCATATTTGCTACTCACCTTTCTGCTCCTTTGCCTTTTAGGCAAGGTTTGTGTGGTACTGTAGATTCGGGGCTTCCCACATGCTCACAGCCCTTCACCCAGCCAAGGCCTTCTACTCCTCCTCATGGCCAAGACTGATGAATCGCTCAAATGAAAGGTCCCTTGTTAATCACTTGAGTTTGAGCTGCTTGGCATCTTGACATGACTCCCAGAAAGAGTACTTGTACTCTACAGTAGTACAAGGCTTGCAGAGGGATACAGAATTTTTTCTCCTAGTCATTGGGTTAAATCTAATCCAATCTGTTTAAGTTCAGAGAGTGTTTTAAGGGGGGAATAAATGGGATTTCAATACAGAGCATTGCTTCAAATGAGCTCTTCACAGCACCCACCCTTAAGGTGGGCTGGTAAGCTTGTTGAAGCTCCGTGCAGAGGAGCCAAGGACTCAGTAAGCCTGAGAAACTGAATGCCTTTATCCCTGCTAAAGGTACACCACTTCTCTGTGTCTGTTTGGGAGATGAAGAACAACCATCCACCCATCCATCCATTCCAGATGCACTACATTCAAATTAAAGATCCCAGGAGACATCAGCCAGCTGCCACCATACCATGGTGTCATCTCAGCCTACCAGGATCAACACAACTCTTTAGTAAAGAGGTTTGTCCAAGTCCTGTGTCAAGCTGAGAATGTTCTGCAGCTCTCCACGTACTGCCAAACTTCTCGTGTAAGCCTTTCCCAATGTGCCTGTCCTGTTCCTCTGTGGCAGACTGAGATGGGATAGTCTAGGAGGTAGCTTGCACTTGGTCAGACCCTTGCATTCCAGAGTGCTATGCTCTGGACTCTCCCTTCATTGTTGTCTCAATGATAGCTGTGAATCATCTCTTGATCTCCTTTCCCTGCATGTCTCTGAAAAAGGACAATGAGTGTGTGAGTGAAATGGGCCTGTTTCACTGCCTCTGCTTTCTGGGCCCAAGCCATATAATGTGGGTCTGGCACAAAATCCCACATTTATAGACTAGCTGCACTTTCAGCACTGCTCTAGGGCTCATCAGCTACCAGAGCACTGTATGAAGGCGTGATGCTGAGGCTAAGAGGAACACTCACACCTTCTCCCTCTCTGCCAGCCCAGTGCAATGCCCAGTTTGTACAGGGAAGTCTGGGCGAGCTCTGAACCTGTGGTAAAAAGTTTCCTCAAGAGCCTCTCCTTACCTCTACTCCCACCCCAAACCCCACCCTTTGGATGCAGTAAGTGCATCCAAAGAAAATACTCTGGACACAGCGGGGTCCTGCGTGCCCCACACCTGCATGTCCCAGGAGACATCAGCCAGCTGCCACCATACCATGGTGTCATCTCAGCCTACCAGGATCAACACAACTCACATCCTGTTGTGCTCATGGAGTGCCAGCTCTGTGCTGTAGTCCCCACCAACTCCTTTGGGGAGTGGGATTCCCTTGGACCAGCTGCCCAAATCTGCCACAGATCCCAGAGGGCTCAGCCTCTCCTGTGTCGTTGTCAGTGTAGGCTTTCTCTTCCATTCCCAAAGAGAGGAGGAGAGTACATTGGGCTAGTTTGACTGAGTGATGCTCCATTGGTAAATCTCTGGGGATGAAAGTTAATTTTTAGCTCTAAGGTTTTTGTCAGAGGAAGGACTGGGTCAGGACATCCTGTAAATACGCTGGGTCTTTTTGAGACATTTCATCCATTCAGATTGCAATCGTACCACCATTAATCTTCCACACCAAACCCAGGCACACTGGCAGGAACTTTCTGGCTCTGTTTCAGCCACAGAACAAGTCAAGAGTTCTTCCATTCAGCCAAAAACCAGAGATCACGATGCGAGCACCGTAACTGGGAAGTCTTGCTCAGTAGGGAGATGCAAGGAGTGGGATAACCTTGTATTCAAAGTTATGCTTGCCCTGGCAAGCAATGTCTCAAAGCACAACCTGAAACAGGGGAAACCCACATACTTCTGTACCATGGTGATTTGGGTTGTGAAAATGAAATGCCACAGGGCTGGGCTGCATGGTCAGACGTGGCACCTTTGGCTGCATGGTTCACATCCCCTGCCCTCCGGCACAATACGCCCATAGGTTCGAGTGCCAGCCAGCTTGGAAACTTGCTTCCTTGCCTTGAATCCTCTACAGCTGGGACTGCACTATGAACAGATCCCAGCTGAGCCATGGAGTAGCAGTAAAAACCTCTGAACTGGAGCTGAGAGGCTTGGAAGAGTCAGGGAAGGGGATCCTGGTCCCTGCGGCCTGCAACAGCACGGGCTGCTCTGCCATCGCACTTCCTCCAAACCCACTTTCACCTGCTTGAGCCAAAAGAGAAGAGGGAAAACCACCAGTGTGGTGAAAATGAAAGGTTGCATCACCATTCTTGGACAGCTGAAATCTGTGATCATAGAACCATAGAATCACAGAATGCCCTGAGTTGGAAGGGACCCACAAGGATCATTGAGTCCAGCTCCTGTCCCTGCACAGGACAACCCCAACACTCACACCGTGTGTCTGAGGGCGTTGGCCAAATGCTTCTTGAATATTGTCGAGCTTGGCACCGTGACTGCTTCCTTGGGGAGCTGTTCCAGTGCTCCACCACCCTCTGGGTGCAATGGGGCTCCCCGCTGGGATACCCTCTGCCCTACCGCATGTCATCCTCTGCGTGACATCCCACTGTTTTCGTCTCCACTCTGCTCGCGACTCGCTGTAGAAGCCAAGCAAAAAGAAGATGACAAACAGGTCAGGGCTGGACTAGAGATAAATTAGTCATTCATCTCCTCTGGCTTATGTTTCACATTATTTAGATCTGATGTAAACAGTATTAAGCCAGGTATTTTCCACAGTTACAAAGGACTTTATCACCAATGGTGTAAAAGCCCTTTCCGGTGGAATAAAATCGTGTAACAAAATGCGTGGCCAATGCTTTGTTTTTCAGTTGTTCCCCTGCGAGCTGCCTCCCTTCAGCTCCAGACAGGCAGCAAGGACCTGTCTGGAGTGAGGTTTCCTTTGCAGTAGTGTAGGTCTTCATCTGCCTGGTTTCTCTGCCACAGCTGTCTGGGAATAATTAAGCCAAAGGCAAAGGCTGCCTGAAAACTGAGACTGTGGGACCTGTGCAGGCAGAGATACCTCAGGGGAGAGAGAAATAGTCACAGATAATGAATTAAACTGTGTAAAGAATTAGAGAAGACCCATCATGCTGGAAATACAGCATCAGGCTGGTCTTTTCCACCTTCTTTGTCTCTTTGCCTTTAAAGCAGCAGAGAAGTTACACCACCCTGAGCCCTGTCTTCTCCTAGCACCACTTACAGCTCACTGTGGGTCACTCACAGGATGGCGGTTCCCCATCCACATCTCAGCTTTGGCCACCTGAAGGTGGGTGAGCACTGTCACTGCCATGCTGTGAGTACTATGGGTGCCCAGCTCTCGTTTGCTCACCAAACCACATGTATTCTCATCCCACCCCACCAAAACACCTTTCTCCTTTCCTGCTTGGTTATTGTGTTGCCCTTCAAAGGTTCTTTTATAGTGAGGAAGGAGTAGAGCAGCAAGATGACTCCCTGTAAAGGATGCTTTGTTGACCCTGAAAATGACCCAAAGTTGGCAAAATCAAGAAATAAAGCAGAATAATGAAGAAAGAAAAGAAAATGAGAAAGAAGTATCAACGTGGACGAACATTCAACAAGCAAACACTGAACTTCCTCAGCGGAGCATACACTGTGGATCTGGAATCTGCCATTTGAGAAAAAAAAGAGAAGAGAGGAAGGGAAAATATCTGAAAAATTCAGAGATTTAAATATTTTTTTCAAATTGTACCCATTGTCCTCAGGAGCAGGGACACTGGCGTGGCCTGGTGGGTCTGCACCGCTCCACCACCTCCCACCGTGGAAGCGGGGCAGGGGGCTGCAGTGTGGGGCTGCAGTGTGGGGCTGCCCATGTTGTGGGGCTGCCCATGTTGTAGGGCTGTTGGTGGAGGAGGCGAGGAAGGTGCCAGGGCAGGGGGCAGGAGCAGCCACGATGCCAGGCGTGGGAGCATGCCGGGCAGGCCACAAGTACCCCATTGTCCTGGCCGGAGGCGGGTTGGCAGGGCTGGCAGGGCTGGCAGTGGGCGTATGGGGCTGCGAACGACAGTGCTGCAGTGAGCACTTGCACCCTGGGACACTGCAGCCACAGCACCACAGAAAGCCTCAGTTCCCCAGCCCAGCCCAGCACCGTGTGCCCCCCACCTTCACACCTCTGCTTCCAGCCCACCGCCACCTGCCATGGAGGAGGACGTCACCCCCCACCGCAGCCGCCTGCCCACCCCGGGTGGCCCTAGTCGTATTCCGGCTCCCCCGCCCCGGCGGGACAGCCTCCTTGGCACCCCTGCCACCTCCACGAAGTGGAGCTGCCTCTCGGTCACCCTGCGCCGGGCTGGCAGGGGTCCCCTATGGGAGCGACTGCAGGGACCAGCACCCATCACCCTCGTCCCCCCGAGGCCCCGACCTGCGGCAGCTGAGGGACCCCAGCGACGTGGCAGCCCTGGTGGGCCTGAGGCCACAGCGGCAGCGAAGATGGGGGTGCCCTGCTCTGCGCCATGCTCCGGTGGGTCTCTGCTGTCGGGATGGGCTGGGTAGTGGGTGGGGAGGCACCAGGGGCTCTGTCAGCAGCGCCGTGGGGCTTGAGACCTTAGGGAGCAGTTGAGGGGACATGGGGGAGGATGTAGGCTTCCTCCCTGCTTTATCCACACCAGGAGTGGGTGGGCAAAGGTGGGTGCGTGGTGCATCCATCACCTGGTGGGGCAATGGGTGGCTGTAGGTGCCCGTGTAAGGAGCTGTTGTGGCTGTTGGGATGCCCACTTGCATGTCTGTCCTGACACAGGATTTCGGATCGCTCAGCCTAGCCTGGGTAACTTCTCAGCACTGACAGTGATTGTAATCCACAATGGGCACAGCTCCTTTTTGCCCCAGGGTGCTGCAAAAAGAAGCACCCAAATCCATCAGCTGGTGCCCTGTAACCTGGCCCCTAGTCATGGGTCTACTGCGCAGTGGAGGGACGCATGAGGACAGCCCTGAGAGGGCGCCGGAGGGTCAGAGCACCCCCAGATGTTTGTGCTTCAGCACAGCGTGGAGGGACCATAGTGTCTGACGGGGCTGGGGCTCACAGCCATGGGAGAAGGAAAAACAGAGGGAGGAAGGGTCCCCTCCAAAAGGCACGGGCAGCCAGGAACATCCACGTGGCTCTCCAGGTGCAGACACATCCATCAAACACATGCAGAAGATGCCTGCCAGAGCACACGGGGATGTGATCTGTGCACCCTGACATGGCTCACGGACAGGACCTCTCCCTGTCTCCCACATGTGTGCACATGCATGTGCATGCACTCGCATGCACACATAGATGTAAACACACACAGAAAGAAGGGACGGCGCTTGCTCTGCCTCTGCACTGCAGGCTGACAGCCAGGAATTGTGGTGCTGGAGGAGAAAAGGTTTCTCACGCCTCCGCAAGCGAAGCTTGAAGGGCAAATGGCTTTTGATGAGCCAAAATGTTCCCGTTACCTCCCTCCCGGAAAGCAGAAGGAGGCCTTGCAATACCCTGGATCCAATAAATACCCAGGGGGAGAGAGAACCCTTTCTCAGCCCTGCCAGGGCAAGACCATGAAGGGTTAATTATCCCCCTCCCTAAATAAGCAGAGATGCTGAAACCACAGCAGAATTGGGAGGAAAAGGGTCAAGAAAAGGCCCACGCCTTGCACAGAGGTACAAGGGGAGCCCCTCCAGGATATGGGGGGCCCATGGGTGGCAGCCCCTCCCTGTGCCCACCCAGGCGGGGAGGCTGGCGCGGACCTGGGATTGAGACAAGGGAGGGTGCGCGGGGGAGATTTTGCGGCGATGTTTAATATTCAGGTCACATGATGATGGCAGCAGGAGCAGCAACAGCATCCCCGCTCCACTGAAATAGCCACTAGAGAAGGAGGGGAAGCAGAGAGGGGGGGAGAGGAGGACACAAGGAAGAAAGAGAGAGGTAAAAACAGAGCTTCGTAAGCCCACCGCACCGCACCGCGTCAGCGTCAGGCTAGAAAAGTGGGGAAAGGCTTCGGAGACAAAGGAAGCTTCATGTTCAAAGGTAGGATGCTCTGGGTTTGGCAGGGCTGGGCGATACTGGAGGGACGATGCTGGGGCTTTTCACGCAGGCACCCTACACCGTGCCCCCACACTGCCCAAGTCTGGCCATGGGGGAGGAATAATCCGATAGGGCCAAAGGGAAAATCCATCCTGGCTTTGCGTTTCCTCTTTTTATTCCTTTCCATGGCAGCAGTCTGGCATGAAGGAGAAGGAGCAGGGCTGGTTACAGTGCTGATGGGGAGTAGCTGGCACCAGGGGCTGCTCTGAAAGAAAGAGATAATCCCAGCTGGTCCAGGGCAGAGGAAAGCCCACAAGCTGCTTGGCGGCTGGCTTGTCTCTTGCCAGTGACAGTCAGTGGCTGTGGGGGCAACGGGGATGTCCGGTGCTGCTCCCTGGGCATCTGTGCAGGAGCCGGCGGGTAGGTAGGGGGACAAGCAGCTGTGGTGGCACAGATGCCCTGGTCTATGGGTGCTCAGCATCCTCTCGCTGTGTCATACAGCTGTGCTGCCCAAATGGAGAGCTGGGGTATGAGGTAAGGACTGCACAGCCGGGGAGCAGTACAGAGGGTACAGCTGGGGCTGAACTGTGGCAGCCAGGCGGGGACATACCCAGCCCCTTCACCTCCAGCTTCTGCATCTCTAGAGAGGCTTCAGCACACGCTGCCCTAGATTTCATCGCAGCCCCGGCACAGCCGGGCTCCTGCCTAAGCCCTCTGCAGAGTGCTGAGGGGAAGGAAGGCTGCTGCTGGGAAAGCTGTAGCAGCCCAAAGGGCTGAGATGAGTTTCCCTGCCTAAAGGATCCTCAGGCCAGGCAAAAAGATCTTTCAAGTGGGATGGCTCTGATCTGTACCCTGAGGTCAGGTGGTGTATCTGGCATAGTTCAGCCTTTGCCCTGCACAACTGGAAGAAATGTCTTGGAGTCATCGTGGAAACTGAGGAGGGAGAGGGATTTTTCCACTGGAGAGATGCTCAGTCCAGCATCTCTGCAGATCTGAAGCAAGGAGCAGCTCCTAATGCTTGTGAGCCCCAGAGAGGCTCTGCTACTGAAGTAGCCACTTGCTTTCCTTCCTAGGGACCTGGGGTTCACCACCGAGGGCCTGCTCCTGCCAGCCACCTTCAGACTCAGAACTTGTGCCTCCTACCCATCCTGCCTGGGGCCACATGGGGTGGAACAGACTGAAGTGGGGCACAATGGGTGGAAGGGGCTGGAGTGAGATGAACATGTGGATCGTTGCCTCCAGCCAGAGTGGGACAGCTTCACACTGCACCTGAGAAGAGCCACAGCCACAGCGGGGCCATCCATATGTTATGTGGGGGTTACATAGCCTTTCCTTGCTGTAATCTGGGTTGTGTTGAGCCTGTTTGCAGCCCTTCCTCCCTCTTGCCACTCAGACAAAGGACGGGAAGGCAGGGGGAGGGGATAGGACTGTATCTGGGTTATGGGCACAGAGCAGATGTTAGTCCCCACTACCTGAGCCTCTAAGGAACCTGCAGGGCCACCTCTGCCCGCAGACAGCTGCTGCAAACATCAGAAGCAGGCAGATGTGAAGGGTGTGTTGCAGCAGCAGTGTCTGGTGCTGACCACATATTCGAGCCTGACAGGGAAAGGGTTTGGAGTGGATTGGTGAGTGTCAGGAGCAGGAGATAGATGAGATCTCTCCAAGCACCCATTGCCCTGCCTGCCCTGGCCCCAGACACTGCACCATTCTTTGTTCCAGGGCTGAGTGAAGAATCTCCTGATTAACCCCCAGCAACCCAGCCTAGGTCACCTCCCTCTCAGAAATGGGCAGCAAAGATTTCACCAGCAACCACCCCCTTAAATCAGCTTCACTTGGTACATGGAACAAAGCAGCAGGGAGAAGGGTGGCCATGCAAACAGCGATTGTGAACAGTTAACCTTGGCCAACCCTCTATTCATTATCAGCTGTACTGCCCATAGCGCCCTACCGTGTATTCGTGACGGGGGACAGCTGGAAGGGCTACAGGATGTGCCTAGGATGAATAATGCTGCCCCTTGACAGTCAGAGCACTAATGAGGTTTCCTAGCAGTGTTTGCATTACTGCACTTAAAACAGAGCCATTCCCAGGAGAACAGATAGACATATTTCATTTCTCAAGGTGCCCCCCATAGCTCTGACCCTGGTTTTGCATACCCTGACCTCCCCAACAGGCTGTTCCTCAGTTGGCTCCTTGTATTCCTCTGTGGGAGTCAAGACATGGAAAACCGAGTGCAGCAAGCTGATCCCTGAGGTATCTCTTTGCAGAATGGGAGCTTCCCTTCCTGAGGCTGCATGGGAAGGCACTCCACACTGAGAGGAAGGCAAGTGACTGTGAGGAGAAAGGGAGGTTGTCTACCCTGAGACACTGAATGTCTAAAATCCAGGAAATATTTAGGGAGACTTCTGGAGATCTTATCTCTTGGTCTCAAGACTTTTGATAGGTCTCAGGAACCTGATTCTGAAATATTTACTTCAGGCACTGCAAGCTCCTGGCTCCACCAGTGCAGCCTGTAAAGGGATGACCGTGTACTATGATGTGCACAGTAGAGTTAGCAACATCTGCTGTCTCTGGGCAAAGTGTCCCTTGTTGAGACTGAGAGACGAGTTCTAAACCTCTTAGTGAGCCTGGAGGTTGGCTTGCCAACAACTTCCCTCCTTCCTCCCTGTGTAAGAACAAGGAGTTGAAGTTATTCAGGAGAGGGCGATAGAGTTCTTGAGGACAAGCTACTGCCCAGGCAGCAAAGGTTATTGAAGGCTGCATGGCCCAGGTCCTGTATCCATCCCATTCAGCTGCTCAGTTGGGCTTTTTTACCACCTCGATCTGTTCCGTGTCCACCTCCGGGGTTTAGTTGCCCCTATTACTGCAGTAGTCAAGTGCTTTACTGGGGCAACAGCCCACTGCCCCACATCCTCTCATCGTACCCGATCTCCTTCTCTTCTCTTCCACTCTGGGGTCAGTAGGACCCTGGCAGGGCTGTGTGGGGTCCACATTGGAGGATATTGCAGCAGGATAGGGGCACAGCACAGCCACCCAACCCCTACAGGTGGTGTGGGGCAGCCCAGGAGAGGACGAGAGAAGGGCAGGGTGAAGAAGAGATGGTTGGCTTGGTCCTCCATGTTGTGCCAGAAAGAAAGTCTTTCCTGGCTGGCAGCAGCTTTGAGAAAGCTGGAAAAAGACAACAGGAGCCCCAGGGGATGCTCTGTCAACAGGAAAGGCACAGACTCACTGTGACGGGTGTAAGAGCAGATTGCAGCCACAAAGCGCTCGGCTCGGCAGGCTGCCTCCTCCAGCAGCTGCCCGGCAGCATGAGGTGCTCCGAATTGCCAGTCAGACTCAAGCCAGCAGTCCATCTTGTGCTCTGATCCCCTCAGGGTGCTTCTTGCTCCCTCAGGAGAGGATGGTGATACCTCAGAGATGGTGATATACCTCAGAGTGCCCTTGCTCAGTGGGGAAGGGCAGGAGCGGAGGCCATCCTCCAGCAGGCCTTTCTTCTGTGGGCACAGTGTAATGGAGGTGGGATGAAGCCAAGATTTTTTGGACGTTGCCCATGGTGCTGTGCAGGAGTGGCTGTGCTGCTGTCCTCTTGCAGGAGGGAAGATCCCTTCTCCCAGTTTAACATAAAAGTAAAAGTAAAAGGAGCTGGGTGGAGGCACCCTTGTCCTTGCCAAGGATGGTCCTTCCTCAAGGTCTACTCCCAGCACACGACAGTGGGATATTAAAGTTTATATACAAAATGTAAATTTTTCCCTATGTAGAGCAGCCCTTTATGTCTGCACAGGAGCTTTGAAGTGGGAATTCTAGGCAGGGTCACTAGCCAGCCATGCTAGGTTAGGCTTGCAGCCTAACCTTGTTCTTCAGCAAAGTCTCTCAGACCTCTCCCTGACCTCTGTCTCTGCCTGAACTGGCTGAGCTGTCATGGGGACCCCAGACTGGCGCCATCACTGTCTCCAGCTTGGTGATCATCTTTGAGTCTTCTTCCTCTCCAAGAGGCATTTGTCACCCAGCAAAAGGCAGTCACCTGCCCTGCTACTCATGTGCTCCTCTGCAGCCACTGGGTTCTGCTGAGAGGAGCAAAAACCTCAGCTGAAATGATGGAAACAGATAATTTAGTGTGAGATACTTGAACTTAAGTGGCATCCAAAGCAAGGGAAGTGCTTACCAAGCAAAACAACATGCTTTCCCTGTGCTGGAAAAATAACCACCTAATGAGCCAGAGTATGGGGGAGTCAAATAAATAGAGTGGGGTAATTAGAGTGGGAGAGGCTCTAATTTGCAGCTGGTTTGTATATGAAATGTATTTGATTCCCATCCACTTCATCTTCCTTTCTAGATTCATCCCTCACACCTCCCTTCCCCACCAATTACAGCTTTTCTTCTGTGCCCTCTCCTCTCCCAGCCTCCAGCTTCCACCCAGCAGCTGGGAGCTGCTCACTAATGAGACAAAAGATGGAGATAAATGGATGAGGCTTGCCCAAACCAGTGTGTGCCATCACCTGAAAAAGAGTTATGGAGACTGGGAAGCCTGCAGGGCCTTTCTTTTTGCCCATTTGTTTACATGGAAGAAGTGAGGAGGGGGAAGCAAGGAGGGAAATGTCTAGATGATTAGATTATTAATCACAATTATTAGTTTCTTGAGCATGACAAAAAATGTCAATCTGTGGGTAGAAGGCAAGGGAGGATGTTGTGGCCATGCTTTGCGCTTCTACCAGGAACTCAGAGGAACTTACCTTGCACACTACAGCCAGTAATGCAGCCACTCCTGGCAAGGATCAAGCTTTCAAGTCCTTAGAGTGTATCCCACACTCTGTTTCAACGCCAGGACTTGACACATGATAATTTTTGAAAGTCTGTTCCATCATAAATTTCATGCTAAACTTGGAGGAGAAAAACACTGGTGATCCTGGTGAGAACTGGGAGACAAAATGAGGAGAAACACGCAGAGCTTTGGGAACCTGATTAGGAGCCCAGACAATTTCACTGGGTTTGCTCCTGCAGTTTGGATGTAGCCATCAGTACATTGCACGCTCAATGAGCCCCACCTCACTGCCTTCTCATCTGGAGTGACATGTAGAAGAGTGTCCTGGAAACTCAAGTAGATGTTCCTCCATGAGGAGCCTTACTTCTAAAATCTTGCTGTTCAGTCACCTTCAGTAGCCCTTGAAACGGATGCTCAAAGTTGCCCTCAGCCCCTGTGACGGGTCAGCAAGGAGGTCCTTGTTACACCTCAATGATGATTTTTCTATCTTTCTCCCCATGCAGGGCCAGTGGAGAGCAAAAACGAAGCAGCCATGTCTGAGCTGGTCCCAGAGCCACGACAAAAACCAGTTGTACCGATGAAACCCATGGGCATTAATGCCAACTTGCTGGGCTACATCGGTATTGACACGATCATTGAACAGATGCGCAAGAAAACCATGAAGACAGGTTTCGACTTCAACATCATGGTTGTAGGTAAGCAGGGACCGGCTGAGGTACTGGGAACCATGGCCAGGGACTGTCCCATGAGGCCAGACGGGAGAGTGATCCCTGCAGGGAGGGCATGAAGGTGCAGATAGTGCTTGCTCTGGGGGAAAGAAGAGCCTGCACAAGGCAAGAAGCCATCTACAGCCCCTTCCCCTGCCAGCCTGGCTCCATCCTCTGGGCCTGCTGTCATTACTGGGCTATGGCAGATGTCACAAGCTTCCTCTTTGCAATCCTCAGGTCAGAGTGGACTGGGAAAGTCAACGTTGGTGAACACCCTCTTCAAATCCCAGGTGAGCCGCAAATCTTCAGGCTGGAACCGGGAGGAGAAGATCCCCAAGACAGTGGAGATCAAAGCCATCGGGCATGGTAAGAGCCAAGCTGCTGGGGTGAAGGCAACACTGGGTGCTTCAAAACAGCCTTGCAGAACACCCCACTAGTCTATGCAAACAGTTCTTTACTGTTAGGCAGTTATTTCTCCATGGGAAGCTAAAGAACAAGAGCCAGTTTTAGATAGCCCTAGACCCAGCTAAGGCTTTTCTTAAAAAACAATGCCATTCATGTCACAGTGAAGAGTGAGGGGTAGAAGAAGAATTATAGATATTTCTTCTGCCAAGACGTTAGTCTGCACATGTGAATTAAGCCTTGCTGTAAGTCCTTTTCACCTGCAGGTGCTTAATGATCTATACAAATTGTATTGGTGGGTCCCATACCAAGCTTGGTAGAGAACATCTCCTGGTGGCAAAGCACCAACACAGCTTCTACAGCAATGCAGACTAATGAGCATCATCTCAGATTCAGGATGATGCGTTGAAAGGGAGGACGAGTTGTGTAAGGTAGGTACTACCTCTGGGCATGAATCCGTTTTCCTGTGACAGAGTGGTATAAGCTGGCTTTGGTTGAGTTGTTGCCAACACTTGGAGTCAGAAACACAAGTGGAGGCTGCAACTATTGAGGAATGACCCTGCTAGGCTTGGTTATGCTTGTTGAGCAGGGATGAGGGCAAAGTGTTCTTGTCCTCTTTTAGGGCACAGAGACATGTTTCACGATGGAGCAGGTCCCCAGAGAGGTGTATGATTATTTGCAATTTCTTCCCCAGTCATCGAAGAAGGTGGTGTCAAAATGAAGCTGACAGTGATTGACACCCCAGGATTTGGGGACCAGATCAACAATGAGAACTGGTGAGTTTTACATGGGCAAGGCCCTGTGTCCCAGAAAGAGCTGGAGTTAAGATGGTATACAGAGTGACTGTCATCTCCTTGGCCTGGAAAGTGTCTGGGATCCCATTGCACTCGGAGGACTGGTAACAGCAATGTGGAATTGTGAACACCATGGGTCTATGAGCATGCTTGCGGGTAGGCACACGTTACATAGCAAGTGCCTATTTCTGTGCTTAGTTACAGAAACTCTTAAACATCTCTGCTGATGGTAAGATGCTTGTGGTGGATATTTTTTTATGCCTGAGTCTGATTTGCTGCTCTCAGAGCCAGCAACACTGTAGGCAGGAACACGAGGAGATTTGTACCTGTCTATTAATCTCTCTCCCACATTAACAGCTGGGAGCCTATTGAGAAATACATCAATGAGCAATATGAAAAATTTTTGAAAGAGGAGGTGAATATTGCAAGGAAGAAACGAATTCCAGACACGCGAGTGCACTGCTGCCTCTACTTCATCTCCCCTACAGGCCACTCGTACGTACACCATCCCTCATCTTTCCTCAAGACCTTGGTGCCTCTGTGGCAAATATATAGCCTGTAGTGCTATGGCTCAGCCATGGCCCCAGGGGTCCTGCCTGTGGGGCTGGCCACTGTTTAGCTTAACCTCGGGTGCTGTGGGGCTGGAAAGAGTCTAGGATAACAAGGGCAGGAGAAACACCACTGTGTTTTTTGGGAGAGGGCTGGATGGATGGGAAGAAGGAGATGAGACAGCAGCGAGTAGGGTATGTATAAGGGAGGTTTCATTGATGTCCCGATGCTGAGAGAGTCGCTAGGATGAAAGGCGAGGAGGCTAAAATGACCCCTTCCATGTTGTTCCCTCTTGGGCTGCAGCCTGCGGCCTTTGGACCTGGAGTTCATGAAACATCTCAGCAAGGTAGTGAACATCATCCCAGTTATTGCCAAGGCTGACACCATGACCTTGGAGGAGAAGACTGAATTCAAACAAAGAGTGAGTAGCTCATCTCCTGCATGGGGTCCCTCCCTGCTTTGGCTTGGAGGTTGGAGAAATGAGAGGTATCCTTCTTCCTGGGATTGTAGTGCAGTCCTCAGGGTATGCACAGAGTCCAGCACTGGGTTGGTGGGTAAGTCCTGAGGCTGTCCTGAAGATGCAGCTGTTTATGGCTCTGAGGCCACCTGTTAGAGGGGGAAGAAAGGTGTATATCCCTGTGACATATTGCGATATGCTCTGCCATGGGAACTGCAGAGCCAGACAAGTAATCTGGGTTGGGGAAGAAAGATTTGTCATTGCTGCCGCATGTCCTCCCTCTGCTGCACACTTCCCTGAGGACAATCCCTCCAGCCCATGCTTGCTGGAAGAAAGTTCCACATGTGCTTGCACAGCCATCCTGCCTGCATCTCCTTCAGGTTCACGTTACTTTGTGCTCCAAAATGTCTCTGCCCAGGTGCGCAAAGAGCTAGAAGTAAATGGGATCGAGTTTTACCCTCAGAAAGAATTTGATGAGGACTTGGAGGATAAAACAGAGAACGACAAAATCAGGGTAGGAAACATTTTATTGTGAAAGGGGGAGGAGGGATAAGGGCTGGTCATACTTAATGAGAGTAAAACAAACTAGAAGGTTTTAAGTGTTTTGTGGTCCCTGAATGAAAGATGCAATGGAGGTAGGCGATGGTCATTCCTCCTTCCCAGCCTAATTTATCCCTGTCCCTACTAGAGGGTACTGTGAAAGTTGAGTGAGGAAGGACTATTTTCCACCTCCTCTTGCTGAATACTCTGTTTGGCCACAGTTAAAGTCCAAAGGGCCTTGTATGTGGCTGATGTGCAGCCTCTGTCCCAACCAACTGCCCCATCAACCCTCTCATCTGCTGACCAAACCTGACATGAAAAGCAATCTGGTTCTTTGTTCCCCCAGCCCCTGTGAGACAGTGTGACACATCGTTCCTTTTTCAGAGCATTAGAAACTGTCTCTTGATTTCCATCCAGGATTATACCTGTGTCCTTGTGCCAACACTGACTCAAGCTGTTCTCCTACATACTGCTCCCCTCCAGCACTCAAGGCATTTATGGAGAATGATATTATCCTTTGCTGACCTTCTGGTCAGCTAAAGCATACAAGCTCCTTTGGATTAACTTCCCATTCCTTAGTAGTTCATGCTGCTAGTCACTTTTTTCTGTGCATGCTCCAATTTGATTTGATTTTCTAGCCCTAGTGCTGGTACCCTGTGCTATCCCATCTCTTCTGAGATTTGAAATGCTAAGCCTGTGGACCACATGTGCTTTTTAAACAATTGCATCACACTGGTGCTCATGGTTATCTTGTGACTGACTAGCACAGTGAGGCCCTTCCCCTCCTTCAGTCATTGCTTGTTCATGAGCTGTAGCAGAAATTCTTAGTGCTGTTCTCTTAAATAACCAGTCTGCCTTTGTCCTGACAACACCTCTTGGCCTGTGATGCTAGTGCTTTTAATCATCCCACTCATCACTTATGTGGCTAGGCTATTAATGAAAATATATTGGCCTCCATACCGGTCCTCAAGGAACTCTAGAAGTCTTGTGTTGCAACGTGACTCTTGCCCTTTCAACTCCCGTAGCTGTCACAGCTCCAACAGAAATTCCCATCTTCTGCAGCTTAATTCATCATTTCCTATTTGGCAACACATCACACATTCTGGGGAAGACTAGATGGATTTTCTTTCCTCTCCAAACTTTTACTGGTTTTGAGAAAGGCATCACATTTTGTTCTGCACTTCACTGTCATTGCTTCTAGGTTTGGATAGCCTTGTACATAAGAAATAAACTGCTTTTTAATCTCCATTCCTGCAATCACAGTCTCTTCCCAGGCCTAGAGACGTCTATAAAGCAGAGTAAATCTATGAGTATCTGCACAACTTTATGGATAGCAGGGTCTCCTGCCACCCATGCAATGGAAATGGGTGGTTTATCCCTGTGCTTAGAGATATCTGGGTCCCAAATAGCCTCACTCGATGTCCCACTTCCCAGGAAAGCTTACCCCATTTCTGGCCTTCCCCAGGACAACTGTTTCAGCCATTAAACACGTTGAATGTTCATGGGTCTTCTTGGGAAGGATTATTTTGAGTTTTTTCCTTCTTCTAGTGAAGAACTGCAAACTTGGTGAGAAAAAAATCACCACGAACTATCCCTATGAACAGCCCTGGGCTGACAGACCCTCTCCTGCTCACACCAAGGTGTTCCTTCTCTGGTTGTCCCCCTCTTCAGAAACACCAGAGATTGGTGCAGAGAAGCTCTGTCTCCTTCTCCAAAGACCTTGGTACTGCTGCAAGCTACCCAATAAGATCAGGGAGTGCAAGGACACCCATAAAGCAAAGGCCCAAAACGCTAGGGATATCATTGATGGGTGAAGAGAACAGCCAGGGAAGGATTGCCCTGGAAAATCTCTTCCCTTGGAGAAGGCTTTGTGTTTGATGACCTGAGAGGAGGAAAGGTGGATGGGGAGCAGGGGTGGTGCTGCTCTCTGGAAGGGATTCAAAAGGTCTCTCCACATGTCTCTCCCCAGCAGGAAAGCATGCCCTTCGCAGTAGTGGGCAGTGACAAGGAGTACCAAGTGAATGGCAAAAGAGTCCTGGGCAGGAAAACACCTTGGGGAATCATTGAAGGTAAAAACTGTTTGCTTCTGAGAGCTGAAACTATCTCTGCAGGCTCCAGCAATAGACAAGGGTCCACATAACATGTCTCATGGCTACCTTCCCATCCCTTTTGCAGTAAACATTTTGAAACTAAGAAAGAGCAGACATCTCAAATAGCTCTGTTGAGAGGGAACTGTCACAGTCAATGTGGCACCACTATCTGGAAGAAGATGGTGCCACTCTGAACACTATTGTATTTGGAGCTGAGCTCCTGAGGTTGCCTTGGTTTTCAAAAAAAAATTCCCATGCTTAGCACCTCTCAGCATGTCTTCTTAATGCCTGATGGTGTGGCGTTCTGACAACTGTCTGTCCTTCACGAAGTGTGGAGGCTCTGCCCACCTGGAACTTACTCCATGGCAATGATCTTCCCATGCTCTGTAAGCACAAAGGAGTTGTTGAAAAAGTCAAATGTAACAATTTCTTGCTTTCTTTTCAGTGGAAAACCTCACTCACTGTGAATTTGCCCTACTTCGAGATTTTGTCATCAGGTAAGGCTATGGCCGTTTACCGGTTTGCTCTTGATGAGCAGGGAGTCTTCTTGAGCCTCTCTTAGACTGAAATATCCTCTACGGAAGGAAACTAAAGTACATTTCAAGCAGTAAAAGTTCATGGATTGAATTAAGGCGTAGATACTCTAGTGCCTCTCTTTGTGACATGATCACCATATCAAGTAGGTGCTAATCTTCATGTACCAGTTGGACACCTGGAGAAAAGCAGGGTACTACCACCCCCCTGTATATCCCATTCAGGAAATTAGGTTGCAACAACTTCTATTTGTTGCTGACAACAGATCTGGGCTGGAATCAGGGAGAAAGAGGCCACTACCCCATCCTCGACTAGGTATCTGTCCTACCAAGTTGAGGCATCTGCTGGAACATATGACCTGGAAGTGAAAAGCTTCATATTTTATTTAGCTTTCATTGTCCTGTCTTATTTCTATGCTGTTTCATGAAGTTGTCTCAGAACAAATGATATCTGCCCCAAGTTCTGTAGAAGAGCTGCAGATCCAGGGTCACCTCTGTTCCCTATAAATACAACAAAGTTTTAAAGCCACACCAAATAGAAGAAAATAAGGAAAACACATTTCAAAGCCAGAGCCTTGTGGCTCATTCAGCCTGTGGGTATGGTGGTATTGACACACTTGGCCAGGCACCATGTTTTGACATCACCCTACTGTCCTCTTTTTGTACTGTGATACCTTCTGCAAAAAGATGTGCTTTCCCTAAGTCTTCCAGTAAAAACATCCTAACCAAGTGATCATCACAAAGCATGTAGCTGTCCAAGTCTGCAGGCTTTCTATGGAGGTTAGGTACTGTTGCTGATGGCAGTGTTCAGCAGGTCATGGTCTGTAGTGGACCTGAGACATTCTCCTAGTACTACCTCGTCTCATTACTGTTTCAGATGAGACAAGCCCTGTTTGCACTGACATGCCAAGACGGCCAGTACCTGTCCTACTGGCAAAGGCGTGAAAGGGTTAGGACACTGGCAAACAAAGCCAGGCATTGCAGCTCATGTCCTGCATCCCATCCATGTGTTCTTGAACGCTTATGCTCCAGCTCTCAGTCATGTATGACAGCATCCCTGCAGAAAGAGGGATACACTTATTAGCCAAAGTGATGGAAGAGATCTTCCATTTATCTTAGGGAGTAAATGATCATCAGAAGATTAATACTGACCGTGCTGATGTTGGTCATCATATTCTCTTTCCAACCCCATCTTCACTTTACCCCTTGCAGAACCCACCTTCAGGACCTAAAAGAAGTGACCCACAACATCCACTATGAGACCTACAGGGCCAAGCGGCTGAATGACAATGGAGGGCTGCCCCCCATGGCTGTTGAGACAGAGGAAAACAATGAAAGTAACCTGTGAATGACTCACACCCCTCCACACTGTTACCCAGTGTCTCTGAATATGACAACTCACCCCCCTCCTACACTTGACTCTACCATGGGCCTATTTCTGAAGCATGTGGTCCATCCTCCATGTCAGTGAGATGATGCCAGCATGAGTGCGTGCGTGTTTGTGCCTCCCTATGTGCCAGAGAGGGACCAAAGGCATCTCCCCATCCTTTCCCAGTGTCCTTGTTCTTGATTTGTTTTTTGCACAGCGGACTGTCCGTCATTCTCCTTCCTCTGTCTCAGTTGTGTGTCTTGCCTGGGGGAAATAGGTATGGGGGGGAAAGTGGGCTTTGGAGGTGGGAGGTGTGGGTCATGCTTTGTTTCTGTTTTTATCACTTGGGATGTGGCAAGGAGAGACTCCAGAAGAGATGGTGGAGTCGGTGCATGCAGTGTTTTGAAGTGACAGCAGTAGAGATTTCTTTGGGAACCTCTGTGAGTGAGAAGGTAGCTGGCTGGTCTGAGGGAATGGTCTGAGGGCATGGTAGACCAGCATTTTATCCCTATTTCTTGCTGTGGCTTCCCAAGGGGAAAAGGCAGCTTGGAAGTGGATAGATGGGAGAAGTGACAGGCTGACAGGTTTTGCAGTTCAGTGGAAGTGACCAGTGGAAGGAATTAGTTCTTGGGTTGTAGTGTCCATTTGAGAAGCATCAAAGTACTCGGGGAAAAAAAAATGTATTTTCCAAAGGAAGCAAAATCCTGAGGCAAAGAACAGGTTTCTGCTGCAGGGGGTGCACTTGCCCTGCCCAGCGCTAATATCAAAAGCCATGCTTGAGTGTCACAGGGTTTTGATTCTGTGCAGCCTCCAGCTCAGACGAAGCTATCCTGAGGTCATCCCACCTCACCACCCACTGCAGCAGTCCCTCTAGTTTCTCTGTGCTGGCACTGAGCAGGTTCTGGTCAAACCTTTCCCCCACGACATGGCCTCTTTGCTGTGGGAGCACAGGGAAAACAGTGCCATGGAGGACTCCCTCAGGAACAGCCCTGATCAATACAGGGCCTTCAGGATCTTGGAGGACTGCAGAAGAGCTGTGGAAGGAGCAGCACTAGGCCACAGTGTCTTGATGGGTCTCCACTGGTTGTGGAAACACAAGATGCCTCCTCCTCACTGAAATGGCTGTTTGCTACTCCAGCAGTCTCAGCCCATGCTGCTCCCCTGACCTCCTACTGCCCTCCCACTGCCCTCCCAGCTTCCATGCCCTCCTCAGCTGTGCTTTTGTCCTCATTCCCTTTTAGACCTTCATAGCTTTCTTCCTTTCTTTTTTTTCCTGTCTCACTTTCTCTGCTTTTGACCCTTTCTGTCTCTCCTTCATTTCTATGAGTACTTGAACCTTCCTCTTCACCAGGCTGTTTCCTCCCTCTCCCAAGCTCTCACACCTCCTCCATATCAATGTTCTTTTGTTTCCTGGTGAGAAGTTGTAGGTTCACCTTACCCTTGGAGGGAACAGGGAGGAAAGGTAAAGATCCAAGATCAGGAAGAGGCACAGCTTTACTGAGGATGAAATGCCTTTGTCTAGCCAGTGTTGGCTCTTTTCTGTATGTTCTTCAGTCAGGTGGAAAGTGTCAGGCATGGCTGGGCAGAAGGGAAGAGGAGAGAAAATTGCAGATGTCCTGAGTATGGCAGTCTTTGCCTGTCACCTAGCATGTCACAAAGTCAGCAGGCGCTGTCACCTCCAGGAGAATAATGGTTGCATTTAAAATGCATGGGCAGAACATCATAGCATGGGACAGTAGTGCAGTGAGTCAGGGGAAGTGCGGTGGGTTTGGGATGAGGGTTGGAAGGGACAGTGCAGGAGGAAGGAAGAGGTCCCAGTGAGGGAATAGCTGGGCATGACTCGAGCCAAGCCTGAGGCTGGTTGACAGAGTCATACAGGGGCCAGGGCTGGGAAGAGGCTGCTTCAAGCCTTAGCAAAACCATCTGAGAACATATGTCCATCTTGTGACTTTCTCTGTTGCTGTCACTGCAAAGCAATCATGTCTCAGCTTTTGCTCCCACCTGTCCACATAAATCAGCCATTGTCAGTACTGCTGTGACCTGAGGGCCATACCAGCCCTTGGCAGTCCTCTCACCACCCAGTGTTCCTGTATGCAGCTGTGTATATATCTCCTGCCCTCTCACCTGCACCAGGCCTGCTTGGCCTCATGGAAAACAAAAACCTTGTTGCTGGTGCCAGCAGCTGCACCACGGACCCTGCAGAAACCATCCTGTAATGCTGCTGCCTTTCCCGCCACCTACCCTGGCTGTCCACAGCCCAAGGCGGGGTCAAAGCCTTCTCCCAACCTGTTTCCACCAGCCAGACAGGCCAACTACCCCATGTCGTGGACGTGTCCCACCTCCAATGGCTGCCAGAGCGTCTTCTCAACCTGCTCTGCTGTGGCTGCTACTGCCTGGCCTCTACACAGTATTTTAACCTAGAAAAACAGGAAAGACTCTCCCAGGTCTTCTCTTCTTTGCCACACTGGAGGATGAAGCCATGCACCATCACCTGTGGCAGAGGCATGCAGAGATGTTCCCTGCACTTGGTTTCTCATATAGCTCTCTCTGATGGGCATACAACTACCCCAGAGGAACTCTCTTGCCACTGGCTGCATCACCCGGGGATGTGGCCATTTCTATGACTTTTGGGCCCAAACAAGGTTTATGGCAGTGAGCCCATGCTGCTCTGCTTCATGAAAACAAAGCAGAACTCATCCAACAAAGGAGATTTTCTTTTGCCCGAAACATGGACTACAAGGACAAAGCTGTATGTTTTGCTCTATAGGTTTAGGAATTTTTGGTTTTTTGTTTGTGATAAGGTGTTTTTTAAGCTCTGCTCTGTAATTTCCTGATGGATCATAGACTACTTCTAAAGGATCCATAAAATCTCAACAGAGAAAAGCAAGCTCAGGTATTCCTCACTGCCATCCATTCATGCAAATGCCCTACCAGTGTCTGCCTGTCTACCAGAAAGTCTACAAACAGAAAATATCATACATTTTCCACGTTGTGCAACAGCTGGATATACTGTGGGGAAAAAAGTCTCTGCTGACGGATAAGCTGGGAAAAGCCTGAACAAATCCCAGCTCTCGTGTGCCACCAGCTGAGTTCCAGGATGACCACAGCACGTCCAACGTTCCCCTCAGAGATATCACTGGAATGATGTTATAGCGGGGTAAAGCCTCAGCCGATTGAGGGATTTGATTGTCCCGCTCTACTCTGCACTGGTGCAGCCCCACCTCAAGTACTGTGGGCAGTGTTGGGCGTCACAGTATAAAAAGGATACAAAGCTACTGAAGAATGTCCAGAAGAGACCATGAAGTTGGTGAAGGGTTTAGGGGGGATGCATATGAGGAGCGGCTGAAGTCACTTGGGGTGTTCAGCCTGGAGGAGACTGACGGGAAACTCCATCATAGTCTACAGTTTCCTCACAAGGGGAGCAGAAGGAGCAGGCACTGAGCTCTTCTCTCTGGAGACCAATGATGAGACTTAAGGGAATGGCGGGAAGATGTGCCAGGGGAGGGTTAGGTTGGATATCAGGAAAAGGTTCTTCACCCAGAGGGTGGTGGAGCACTGGAACAGCTCCCCAGGGAAGCAGTCACGGTGCCAAACTGACAACATTCCAGAAGCATTTGGACAACGCCTTCAGACACACGGTGTGAGTGTTGGGGTTGTCCTGTGCAGGGACAGGAGTTGGACTCGATCCTTGTGGGTCCTTCCAACTCAGGACATTCTATGATTCTATAGTTCTAGATACCCACTCAGCGTGCTTGGAGATTCCCAAACTCTTGACCATGTGAGCCATTCCCCAGAGAACTTTTGCAGTGCATGGTAAATCCCAAAGGCCTTTCTTTTTTGACACTGGACAAATCCCATTTAAGCGAAGATGGTGACAAACACTGTGGCAGGCGGGTTACACCAAGGACGGCGAGCAGGCAGAGCAAGCAGCACTACATGTGGTTACTTGTGAGGACATGTTGATTAAGTTAATTACGGTTCACTACAGTTTGGTCTTGCAGGAAAGGCTGCCTAAGTCATGGTGCCAGCACCTTCCTCGTTCCGGCAGAGGTCTGAGAAAGCAGAAAGTGATGCTACAAGGGCAACATGAACTGAGGGTGAGAACCACCTGAGAGAGGGCGGGAAACACCGGACACAGGACGTGAAACACCGGACACAGGACGGGGAAACCCGTGCTGCAGCCGGGCACTGGACTGGGGCGATAGGGAAGCGCCTTCCTGGCCGCCTCAGGTCCAGCTGGGAGCTGCCGCCAGGAGGTGCCGCGGGCAGAGGCGACACCGGGGAAGCCGCGATGCCCGGGCGGTGCCGCCAGCTGTAGCGCCGCCCCCGCGGGCGCCATTAAACCCCGCCTCCTGACCAACCGCCTCGTGCCCGCCTGCCGGGAGGGCGGGGCCTCGCAGGGAGGCGGGGGCCTCGTCGAGGGGGCGGGGCGCCACGGGAGCGGGCGCCGCAAAGGGGCGGGGAGCAGGGGGCGGGGTCTCACCAGGGGGCGGGGCTGCGCAGGTGCCCGGGCGACGCAAGGAGGGGTCTCACAAGGGTGCCGGGCGCTGGGGAGCGGGGCCTCATGGGAGCGAGGCCTGGGGCGGGCTGTCGAGGGCGGAGCTTCACGGGACGGGGATCACGTGGCCCAACGCCACAGGGTCAGGGGCGGGGTTAACGGAGGCCAAGATGGCGCTGAACAGGAACAACTCACAGGACGGTGGTGTCGTCGTCCCTAATGCCGAAAGGTGCTGGGGCGGCTGCGGGGTTGGGGGGCTTCTCCTCGTCCCCTACTTCGCAGCGGGGCGGGGCCAGCAGAGGGAGGTGGCTTGGGCCCCGCCCGGCCTGGGCTGGGGTCTGGAGTTTTGGGGGCCTGGAGTTGGGGGAGCGGGGGCCTGGACTGGAGAAGCAAGGTCTGGACTGGGGAAGTAAGGCCTGAACTGGGAGGGCTGGACTGAGTGTCAAGGCTGCACTGTGGAGCAGGGCTCGCTGGAGCACACAGAAACTCCCCCTTCTCCACTGCTGAAGTTCGACGGCCCTTACTGCTGCTCCATCGGGTATTCTAGGTGAAGAGCGAGTTGCCGTCACCTGTAAAAGACAAGGAATTGTGGGATTTTTAATGTCATACAGTTCGGGGATAATGTTAGGAAGTTAGATACCACTTAAGGTTGGAGTCTGGATCACTTGAATTCAAAGTAAGGAAAACTTGTCATCGGAGGGAAGGCCTAGGCAGAGCGGGTGCCATCATTGTTGCTGGAGAGCTTTCTGTGGAAGCCCACACAGCTGCTCGATGCCTGCACCTCACCAGTGGGACCAGCTCAACAGGCTTGAGCTTTGCCTTGATTGTGGTTGGGTGCTCCCAGCATCTTGGTCTTTCCTAGAGAAATCCCAGAAACCAGACGCCCAGTGAAATATCTCTGAGTTGCTTTGGGGCTGGTAAACAGTAAGAGACATACACTCCTATGGGGAAGGACCTGGGGATTCTGATGGGTGAGAAGCTGGACATGAGCCAGTAATATGCACTTGCAGCCCAGATCAACTGTGTCCTGGGCTGCATCAAAAGAGGCATGGCCAGCAGGGCAAGGGAGGTGATTCTGCTGCTTTGCTCTGGTATGACCACACCTGGAATACCACATCCAGCTCTGGAGCCCTCAGCAACAGGAAGACATGGACGTGTTCGAGTGTGTCCAGGGGAAACCACAAAAAATGATCAAAGGCCTGGAACGCTTTTCCTATGAAAAGAGGCTGGGAGAGTTGGGGTTGTTTGGCCTGGAGAAGAGAAGACTCCAAGGACACCTTTTTGCAGCCTTTCAATACCTAAATGGGGCTTATAAGAAAGATGAGGAGAAACTTTTTAGAAGGGGACAAGTGGTAATAATTTCAAACTAAAAGAGAAGAGGTTTGGACTGGATATTAGGAAAGAAATTTTTTCTCTCAGATCAGTGGAACACTGGAATAGGTTGCTCAGAGAGATAGTGGAGGCCCCATCCCTGGAAACATTCAAGATGAGGTTGGATGAGGCTCTGAGCAACCTAGTTGAGTTGAGTTGAGTTGAATTTGGCTGGACCAGATGACCTTCATAGTCCCAATTCAAACCATTCTATGATTCTGTGGTAATGTTGAGTTCATAACTGACTGCTAATACTTCAGTCAGGGAAGTCCTTTGACATGTAGAGCTTTTGCTGGTTTGAAGGAGATCTGACTGTCCTTGACCTTAGCCCATTCTTCAGGGTCCTACTTACTCATGAGTGAGTGCAGCATGGCTCTGTGGGGTGCACAGCCTTCCTGTGACAGCTCTGAATAAGCATGTGGGTACAAACCAGTTCAGCAGCCTAATTACGCCCAGTGATGGTGGCTGCGTGTTGTTTGCCTGTGTGAATAGCTGAGAGTTCAGTGCTGGGTCCAGTCCTGTTTAACATCTTTATCAATGATCTCGATGAAGGCATTGAGTGCACCCTTGGCAAGTTTGCAGATGACACCAAGCTGGGTGCAAGTGTGGATCTGCATGAAGGAGGGGAGGCTCTGCAGAGAGATCTGGACAGGCTGGATCGATGGGCTGAGATCAGCGGGATGAGGTTCAACAAGGCCAAGTGCAGAGTCCTCCATTTGGGTCAAAACAACTCGATGCAGTGTTACAGGCTTGGGGAAGAGTGGCTGGAGAGCTGCCTGAAAGAGCACCTGGGCGTGTTGATTGACAGCCTGCTGAACATGAGCCAGCAGTGTGCCCAGGTGGTCAAGATGGCCAATGGCATCTTGGCCTGTATCAGACACAGCGTGGCCAGCAGATGTGAAATGCTGCTACAGGATATGGATTAGGAAGTGTTCTGGTAAGATGATGTGATTGAGAGCAGCCCTGTGTAGAAGGACTTGGGGGTAATGGTAGACAAAAAGCTGGATATGAGCCGTCAGTGTGCGCTCACAGCCCAGAAAGCCAAATATATCATGGGCTGCATCAAAAGCGTGGCCAGCAGGGCGAGGGAGGGGATTCTGCCTCTGTTGGCTCTGGTGAGAGCTCACCTGGAGTGCTGCATTCAGTTCTGGAGCCCTTGGCACAAGAAGGACACTGAGCTGTTAGAATGAGTCCAGAGGAGGCCACAAATATGATAGAGGGGCTGGAGCACCTCCCATACAAGGACAGGCTGAGAGAGCCGGCCTTCTTCATCCTGGAGAAGTGAAGGCTCCGGGGAGACCTTAAAGCAGCATTCCAGTACGTAAAGGGGGCTACAGGAAAGATGAGGACAGACTGTTGTGACAGGACAAGGAGCAATGGTTTTAAACTGAGGAAGGGGTGACTGAGACTGGATATGAGGAAATGTTTTTTATGCTGAGGGTGGTGGAACACTGGCACGGGTTGCCCGGGGAGGCAGTGGAGGCCCCCTCCCTGGAAACATTTGAGGTCAGATTGGACGTGGCTCTGTGCAACCTGATCGAGTTAAAGGTGTCCCTGGTCACTGCAGGAGGACCTTTGGAAGGGACCTTTACAGGTCATCTATTGCAACCCAAAGCATTCCGTGATTCCAAGATCCAAGCTGTTGAGGAGCCCAGCTATTTAGCTTAGCAGAAACGCTTCCCCTTTGCATCTTGGAAGTGGAAAGAGCTCTGCTGCCTGGTCAGTCTGTCCCTCCCAGCTAGTCTGAGACTCTGCATCCAGTGCAACTGTGAAGTAATGTCCCAGTAGAATTTCTTGGTCAGGTTCTTTATTTCTCATTAAAGCAAGACTTTTTAATGCCTTCCTCCTTGGACAGCTGCATTTGTTCAGACACATCTATCCTTTTTTTCTCTTCCCGAAGGAGCACATGACCTGAGACTACAGGGCTTTTGTTTTTTTCCCATATTGTGGCCCTGCTGATTCCTCCCTTCCCCCAATAATTTTGCAATTTCCTGCCTCCTGACTTGATCCAACCCCAACAGCCTGGTGAGCAGAAAACGTGAGGATTACTCTTGATCCATCCCCTTCGGGCTTGCGTTGGCTTAGAGGGTTGTGTTTTGTGCTTTCTTTCTCCATGCTCTCGAACCATAAAATGCCCTTCTTCTGCCACCACAACATGCTGCAAGCTCGTCACCCCCGAGGCTCTTGTTTTTTCTCTAAATTTTGTTGCTTGGTGGTACGTTTAGGATCTGCCCAGTAGATTCAGTGACACACTTTCCCAAGCTGACCCTTTCCTTTTCCCTGAAAACACAGTTAGTTTTTCAGGCACCTCTATGCCCCTGACCCTACAGCATTCACAGTTCTCAGCTGGCTTGATGTCATTAGCAAGCTCTGCTGATGTTCCCACAGGTGTCCAACAATAATAGTGTTAGTGCTGATGTTACTGGCTTCTTGTTTTGGTCCTTAGCATGGTGGTGTTTATTACAAATACTACTTAAATGGTGGGAGGAGGGGTCAGCAGTGAGGGTACTAGTGAATCAGTTTCCTCCGTTTGCACAGAGGGTGCAGTGTTACGGCAGTGCTCTTTTCCCGTGCCGTGGCCTGTGCTGGGTTTGAGCATGGACTTGGAGAGAGAGGCTTGGTCTGAGATGATATGTTCACTTCAGGGGGTGGTTTCAGGCACCCCGTCCCTTTCTGTGCCCTGACCTTTGGGCTGAAGCTCCTCTCATGCGGAGACAGGAATTCCTCAGCCTCACGGTCTTGGAGGTAGAAAGAGAAACTCTTATTTAAAGCTTCCCTTTCTAGAGGTGGGGCAGGGCTTTCACAGGTGAGGGGATGAATTCTTTGACTCTGCCTAAATCATCCCTCTCCATTCAAAGGGAAAACATCAGGGCCCACATCAGAATTGAGTCTTCTGGGATAACAGTCAAAGTTTGTGGTGTGCCGTCTCCCTCCCTGTGTGATGAGTGCTTGTGTCAGAGCTGTTGCTGAGTTTGTCTCTCCAATTTGATTTTCTCCTGTAGTGTTCTCAAACAGTGTAAAGATGTGGAGCTCTCCTTCAGTGACGTGACGGGCAAGCCCGAAGCCTTCAAAGGCACCAAGAAAGGGATGCTGTATCTCACCCCTTATAGGGTAAGTCTGACACCAGCAGGGCATCTTCTGTCTCAAGGGACTTTGGAGACTTTGGACCAGAAACCTGGTTAGCGATAGAAGAAGTGATTTTTTTTGTTATGGGAGGAACCGCTGGGAGTACTGTTAGGAGAAGGGAAGGTGGAAATGTGGAAATGGGATGGCTTGTGCCTGTGTTACAATCCCAGTTCCCTACAAAGGCACATGTGTTCTCTAGACAGTGATCGCCAGGACTGCATTCATACAATGTGTTTGTCTTCTTTGAAAGCTGTCGTAGTTTATCCTTTAAAAAGCAAAGCAATGAAACTCTTATGCGTGCTTGTGCGTTTTAAGTTCTGTGTTAGTTTGCAACATACTCACTTCAAGCAAGTGAGCCATGTGCCCTCAAATCTGTTTGGGCTCCTGCAGTATTAAAGCTGTGAAATAACACAATGCATACTGATACGAGGAGTTTAATTATCGTCTTTTTGAATACTGCTACAACTAGCACTCCATGACCACTCTTTGTATCTAATGCAAGTAATTCACAGATGTTCCCCTCTGTCTTGCAGATGATCTTTGTGTCGAAGGGCAAGGATCCTATGCAGTCTTTCATGATGCCGTTCTATTTGGTGAAAGGATGCTCAATTGAGCAGCCTGTTTTCTCTGCCAATTACATCAAAGGACAGATTCAGGCCGAGGCAGGAGGTACGTGCTCGTGCTTTGTGGACTGAACTCTTCTCAGGTGCCACAAGTTCTTTTCTGCTGAACATCAGATAGGTGACTTATGTGCAAAAGGAAGGAGAGAGTATCTGTGGCAGTGTAGCTACCGTAGCTCTACTGAAGTAACTCATGTCTTCTGAACTTAGACGCTGCTTCTGTGTTATTTTCCGCCCCGAAAGCTGGTAACTGACTTTCACAGGACAACTTAATCCTGTAACTTCTGTCTAGGATTATGATTCTCAGTTTGGGTCCGAGAAGTCCCAGGTTCAAATTCTGGATGAGCCCACAGCCCAGAAGGCCAACTGTGGAACGGGTCCAGAGGAGGCCACAAAGATGAGCAGAGGGCTAGAGCACCTTTGCTATGAGGACAGACTGAGTGAGTTCGGGTTGTTCAGCCTGGAGAAGAGAAGGCTCTGGGGAGACCTCATAGTGGTGTTACAGTACCTGAAGGGGCTACAGGAAAGCTGGGGAGGGACTTTTTACAAGGACGTGGAGTGATATAACAAAGGGGAACGGCTTTAAATTGGAAGGGAGAAGATTTAGAATTGGACATTAGGAAGAAATTCTTCACACTGAAAGAAGTGAGGCACTGGCACAGGTTGCCCAAGGAAGCTGTGGATGCGCCTGTCCTGGAGATGTTCAGGGCCAGGTTGGATGTGGCTTTGAGCAGCCTGGGCTGGTGGGAGGTGTCCCTGCCCATGGCAGGGGAGTTGCAACTGGATGGGCTTTAAGGTCCCTCCCAACCCAGACCATTCCATGGTTCTGTCCTGCTGTGTATGTCACATTTACTTTGTTTCTGCATGTGCTTGTTTTCTCCTGTCGTTTCCCTTGGTAGGATGGGTAAGTGACCAAGTCATCAGTCATTGATATTGATAGAATAAGTCACCACTGTTGTTTTCTGGAGCTCAGCAACCACTTACCAGCTTGGATATGTTTGCATGCATCTAGGGTGCTGCTGTCCTATCATTGGTTCAGCTTTGTTTCCAGTTTGATGGTGAAGCTGTGCTAAGACTTGCAGTCACAGTCATGACATGGAGAATGGCAGAAGCTAAGCAGGGATTAAAAACAAGACTCAGATTTTCCCCCAATTCAACCCTGGAATTAGTTCATGTGCATTTTAATGGCATCTGGAGGACTTAACGCTTTTGCTTTCTGTTACTAACAATGTTTTAAAGTGACTGGATGTTCCAGGGATTGTGGGTCAGCCCACTGTCTGGGGCTGAAACTATACTAAGACAGTGGTTTAAAAAAGGTGAATCTCCATGGGGATGACTTTATCCATGTTGTTGTATTTCCATATTTTGTAACATTTCTCTACTGTATTTCAACTTTGTCTCCCAGAGCCTATCTCTACTTTTTACTAACTTTGTTGTTAGACAAGGAAGATAAATTGTATTTTATGAAATCTTTTATTTAAATGACATCTTTTTTCTAAAAACACCAAAAAACAAAGCACCCCTAAAAAACCCCACCAAAAAAGCCTCTACAAAACACAGTACTTCACTTATCTTGCCATTGCCTACTTGAATTATTTTTCTGAAAAAACGCGGTTACACCTAAGCATTTATAATCTGTCTGAGCTTCAGCGGGTCAAACAGATTAAAAATAGTTGCATTTGATTTAAATCCTAGCTTGAGTTGCAGACCCTGCATTTAAGGGCTTTCAATTAAAATCCTCAGTGAATTAAGCATTCTTCCCTGACACTGTGTTCATTATTAGGTTATGTTATACCTTTCAGGAAAGAACAAAACAACTTAGTATCTAGAGTAGGCTGCTTCCTCATAAATATAGTGGGGATTATCTTTTAAAGAGTAAAGAAATGAATTCCTGATCTTCTTGTGATACCAGTTTGGGGGACATCTGAGAGTAATGCCATGGTTCTTTCCCCCTGGCAACAGGACACAAAATAGTTTTGAAACGAAGAAAAAATCGTAATTGGAGTAATAACTGTTATACTATCTTGACTGCTACTGAGGAGGTTACTAATCTGTTTCAATTCTAATTCTGTTTCTCTCCTAGGTGGCTGGGAAGGGCAGGGGACCTTTAAACTGACTTTCAACAGTGGAGGAGCCATTGAGTTTGGACAACTGATGTTCAAAGCTGCCTCTAGTGGTAAGGGATCTTCAGAGCCTGCAGTTCCCCCATGGTTGGCTGAGGTAGAGAACAGTGCTCTTTTTAAACTTCAGGGGAAGAAGCAGACCCTATGCACTCTTCCACAGCAATGTATTTTTCCCCTCGTTCTAGGGGTACTTTTTCAAGCCTTTTTTCTTTATTTTATCGTAGTGCTTTGTGCAACCAGAAGTTTCTGGGGTTTGTGCATCTGAGGTGGACCACCTTTTCTGCAGAACATTATTGCTCCTGGAATAAAGTCAAAATATGTGGTGGTGAAAAATGGATTCACTTACCTACATTCAGATCAGTCTTACAATAGTGGAGTAGGATGGGGGAAGTTAATGTGCGCATTTGGACAGGGGAAAATTAGATTAAAAAAATAACTTCCTTTTAAAACTTTCAAGTAGAAGGAAAAATTACATTTTTTTTCTGATAAGTAAGTTTAAAAAGAATTTGGACTGGATGATCTCAAAGGTTTTTTCCAAACAGGCGATTCTATGAAAAGTCACCCTACTGACACTTGCTTTAGAGTGGTTTTTTCCACTGGGACTGGTACCTCATAGCTAGTATCTTTGCAGGGGGTTTCCTTTAGCACCCTGTAAACTTGCAGCAAGGAGACTAATGCTTTCTAAGCACGACACTATGCCAGGACTGTGTAATGAATGTAGATGAAGGGAAATAGTGCTGCAGGACTGTTTTCATCTTATTCTGTATGTTTACTTGTAACAAAAATATGTCTGGCTTACAAAACATATGCTTCTTAGCTTCCAGTGGCGTTCCTCTCCAGAACCCTGGCTATGGCTATATGCCTGTTCCTGGAGGATATGCACCTGCCCCGCCTGCTCCTGGGGGTTATTCACCTGCACCAGGGGGTTATGCTGCTCCTCCCGCACCAAATGGACCGTATCCTTATGCCTCACCTCCAACGAATGCCTATGGACCACCTCCGCAGCCCATGGGATATCCCTATGCCCAGACTCCAGGTTTGGAAGTTGTGTGTTGATGACTGGCAGGGTGTATTTTGTTATGTAAAGAAATCACAGTGGTACAGTTAGAGTTGCTATAGTTTTGTCTCCATCAAGGATCCTTGCCCTTTTAAAAATCTGTTGTGTGCCGTTGATCACACCCATCTGTCTCTAGTTGTGGCTGGATGGGAGGTGAAAATATGTTTTTTAAGTTGTGCTGCTGCTTGGCAGAGAATTGTTGCCAACTGGTATGATGGGCATTAGCAGAATGTCAAATCCCTGCTGCCTGCATCCCTGCCAAGCCTGCAGAGCTTCCCTCTGCTTTTGTCCAGAGCTAATGTGCTGCTGTTCCTGTGAGCTTCTTTCCCCTCAGTCCCATTGCCATGGTCTAAGGCATTAATCCAGTATCATCTTTTTCAGGTATTTACCCAACGCTTCCAAACATGAACCCCATGTATGTGCCACCTCCTCCTCCTTACTCTGGGCCATCTCCTGCAGGACCCTCAGCTCCCTCACCCTGGGTGGGCCCAGGGAGGCCAGGTAAAAGGGATTGGGGTGCTACCAGGGTCCAGGTACAAAAGAGTGCTTGGGCTGTGGGTAGTGTTGTGGGGAAGCTGCTGTTGTTGCCGGAACTCAAAGTCATCTTGATCTGTTATTTGAGATAACAGAGTGTGGGGTGTGGGAGCTTCTCAGCTCTGCACTGCACAGATTGTGGTCAGTGCTAGCCAACGTGCAGCTTTTCTGAAGTGCTCTGAATTCAAACCCAGCTTGCTGCAGTTGCTGTTGGCTGTTTGGACCTATGTTGCCTCCTCAAAAGAGCTATGGTAGGGAAGAAGGGTTTGGGCAGTTTGGGCCACTGCCTAAGGTGTGTAAGACGGCTTCTTTCTTTTTCTTTCTAGGGGACAGTAAGGCCATGGAAGCTGCTTCTAGTGCATATTACAACCCTGCCAACCCACACAACGTGTATATGCCCATGGTGAGTGCTGTGCCTGTGATCTGCATGTACCTGCTTCCTCTTCTGTCACTAGCAGAGACAGTGGCTTGCTTTCCCAGCAAAGTCTAATGTGCCTTCCATTTCACATGCACTGAAAGTGTGCATTTTCCTGGGAGGGAGATGTGGATGTTGGTTCCATGAAGAAGGCTTGTTAATTCATCCAGCAACAGCCATTCAGTACTTATCTTACTCTTAAAGGCATCACAAATTTGCACAGGCACAGAGAACATAGTTGTGCTTCTGTTGTGCCTGAAAGTGGGGAGAGTTAAAGAGCAGGTCAGACAAAGCCCTGGAAGTGAAGGGAGGATGGAGATTTAAACTGATCAAATGGTCTATTTTCTATACCTGGTTTTGAGGGGACCTTCACTAGGGACGTTATGGGAGGCAGCATATATCCTGGAGCATAACTGTTACTGGAGAGGAACGGTGTGATGAAATGACAGCTTAAAATGCAGCACTTGGCTCTGTCTGTAGCTCACTGAAGAACAGTCATTTCTCATAAGCCGAGCCTGGGAAGAGCTCATCGTAAAACAGGCAGGGGTTGTTGACTACTGTATCTCCTTCCAGGATCAGCCACCTCCTTATGCACCTCCTGAGGATAAGAAGAACAACTAACAGAAGGAAACTGCAAACAGGCTCTCTGGCTCTCTCTCTCTCCCTTAAGACAAGTTGGCTGTTACTGCCCCTCGGGTTAGCGTATCGCTAGGTCTCTCTGTGTATATACAGTGTATGTAGTGCTGGGCAGCTGAGCGCCTACCCCCTCCTTAAACAGTAAGTCAGTGGCAATACAAGGTGGAACAATGGCACTTTCCTGCTTATTTGCTTATCTCATGAAGTCAAAGCACTAACCTTTTGCTCTGCCATTGGCTTGAGGAGAGAGATGGACTTAAACCACCAATAGACCACATCATTAATCTAGGACTACAATATGAAGGCTCTGGGATCTTGAAGTAAAACTACTTGGCATGCCAAACTTTTGACTTCTGAAGCACCATCCGAGGGGAAAGGTATAGAGAGGCACGAGACTCCATGCATAGACCCTTGGTTGCCCCAGGAAGGTGTTAAATTTCTCTAAATTATGGCACAGCTCAGCGTGAGATAGGACTCTGGAAACTCTGTATTGTGCTGGAAGTGTGTGTTTCATGCCCTGGACTAACAGTCATGGTGTGATAAACATGGGAAGTGCATCCTAAGAGACATTAAAGCATTTGGCTGTGCAGAGAGGAGGGGATGGGCCCCAGTCAGCCTGCTTTGCAGAAGTTGAACAGAAAAGCAAACAAGGTGTGCGGCAGGGCGGTGAGCTGATGCTGGCGGGTGTCCAAATTGGTCTTCCTTTCCCTCTCCTAGGAGTAGGGCCTAAATCTGTGCAATGATGCTGTGTCTAACAGATGTTCAAGAATAGTGGAGTCAAGCGCTGCACAGGAAGCTGCTTGCCTTGGAGCAAAATGTGCTACATCAGGAAGATGACCTGGCAGTAGCGTTGTCAGGAAAGAGGTCCCACAGCCCTGGCTCCGTCTGCTGAGCCAGCTTGTGCTGCGTGCTGGCTCCACAGGGGAAAAAACGGCCTTCATCTCTTCCTTGGGCCACGACAGCCAGTGCTTGTGTGCCCACCTATGAGCAGTGTGGGAGGGCAGGCACTACAATAGTGGGGTTGGGTTGCTTTGGGGTGCAGTGCACTCCGCTGGAAACCACTGTCTTGTGTGGATGTTGCTGATGCTGAACTTTTGCAGAGCCTGGCTGCTCAGCCATAACCTGTCCTTCCTTAGAATGTAGTGCCATTGAACCTGCTCTGAAGAATCTTTTTAGTTTGGTGGAGACCCTTGTGTTCCTTTACATCCAGGGTGACTGTACTTCTTCCTACAGCCTTCCTACCTTCACAGTGAAGGGGAAGGAGCGTTTTCCCTCTTACTTCCCTGTGTGCCAGGGCTCTCCTGTAAGTCAGGCTTGCACAGCTTGCAAGTGTGAATTCCTAAAGCAGCCTTGCATGGAGGGAAGTAAATTTCCTCATCTATACACACCTTTTAAGTCTGAGTTAGAGATATTCTAATAACTATTTAAAAAAAATCAGCCATGAATGTTTGTAACTTTTTGAATTGCACTTTAATACAGGAGCATTGATACCTTTAGCTGCCTCTTCACTGTTGTGTGTGTGTTGGGTTGACCTTCATTTTTGCCTGCTACGCAGAAGGCTGGAACAAACAACAGCCACTGGTGGTGTTCTTGGGTTGGCTGTGGGTCTGTCCTTCTTTCTCCCTGATGCAAAGCTAAGCTGGATCTGGAGCCAAGTAACTAGCAGGGGAGAAGAAGGTGTGGAGCTTATCCTCATGCTGCCTGGGGAGGGTGGAAGGCTGGTTTGTGTCTTTGCTCTTGCCCAGATAACCAGAACAGGCACAGGTTCGTGTCCTTGGAGATGGCACAATGCTGAATTTAGTGGGGGCCATGTCATCACCCAGCCACTTTCTATAGCTGTGTCTGTAGCACCTCTCCTGTGCACATTTACCACCAGAGAGAAGGCCTCTCTTTTTAGTAAGAACTTGCAAGCCAAATTTTTTTCCAGTGAGGAGAAAAATAAATATATGGTAAAAGAAAATGGCACTTAACTGTGGGCTGTAAAATCTGTTTCCCCTTGTGCCAAGGAAAGCTGTTGCCTTGCTGAACATGATTTAACATCGGAAAGTCATTTCCTACTCTCCAGTCTCTGACAGGAAACCAGTTCTATTTCTTAGGATGGTTGTTCCTATTTTGAGGTAGTGACCCTGTAACCCTGCATTTAACTGAGTAGCTATAGCTACCAACACTGAATAAACATGGAACAGAGACCCTGGGACCAGCTTCCCCTTTATTGCAATTAATTAGTCTCACTCACTCCCCAAGAACAAAGCCAGGTCCTGATACAGGCATGAAGTGCTCTACTCCTTTCTTGTCAGCACTGCAAGTGCTGTTTTCAGTATTTTGTCACTGCATGCAGAGAAACTTTCTGAAGTGGCCAGAATCAGCCATTTGGTTCAGCATAAACCAGAGTGGGTGAATGACCGGGAACCCTCCAGTATCTGAATAGAATGGGGAAACTCTATCCTTTTTTTTCCCCTTTTCTAAAACGTGGTTATTTCCCCTGTCTGAGACTTAATCTCATGCCAGTCTCCCTGGGCTGTGGTCTTACGAGGCAATCTTCACAAACACCGCACCCTTCTCTGGGGCAGTCAGTGTAGGCTCACCTAGAACACCTCCATAGCACGTGCACTGTACAAAGGCGAAGCAGTTGAGGGCTTTGGAGTTGGTCCTGACACTCACTTCCAGTTTATTGGTGCAAGCTCCTCCTCAGGACAGAGCTGTGGTAGCTGCCCTTGGGAGAAAGAGGAGCCTTTCCCTGAGAAACCCTGAGTGTTTAGCCTGCTGGAGGAGGGCCCGAGCTCCCTTTTAGCAAGAATTCCCTGCTACAGCTGGCAGCTTGGAGGCACTCCCAACTCAAAAGACTCCCTCAACTGAGCATTGGCATCTTGCCAGCACCACTCATGGACAACACACTTATGGCTGTGCAGGTTTTGGTGCTGTACCCCAGCAAGGCTGCTGTGGTTGGGCGTGGCAAATGGAGGCTCTTTTTGCTCTGCTCTGCTGTAAACTGAGACCAGATGGGCTTTAATACAATGCTAGCAGGCACACTGGGCTGTCGCAGTGCTGGCCTCCGTGGCATGGGAGTAGAACTAGATGATTTTTTAAGGTCCCTTCCAACCCAAACCATTCTGTTTCTATCCTAGCAGCAAAATCGGACCTGCAAGCAAAGCCTTTCTGCACAGGACCATCATGCTTCCAGGAGCTCTTGGTCCTGGGGGAGTGTACATGGGAAGGCTGCAGCCCTACTGATGGCTCCTTATTCTAAGCCAAGCTGATTATAGCAAAGGAAAGAAAGCGATCAGGTCTGGTCCTTGAGGCTGATGCCATCACACATTCAGGGTGGGGGTCACTACCTTAGAAGATATTAAAGCATCCAAAGCCTTCCTCCAGGTATAGTTCAAATAGCCCTTCCAGCAGTCAGTAGTACCCAGCCTGAAGTGCTCAGGTGTCAGAGCTGACAACTCCCAATAGTGGCTGGGTTCTGCTCGTATGGCATCTTCTACAGGAGGATCTCAAAGGGCTTTGCAATCATCGAGGAATTATGCTCGGCCCATCCTTAGGAGGTTGGCAAGAATAATTCCTGCTTTACACAGACTGAGTAGACATCATCAAGCTGACTGAGTAGAAAACTTTCTCTGGCCATCAGAGGAACGGTCACTCCCCAGCACTGCTGGGCATGTCAGCAACAGGCACTTGTTCAGTGAAGAGCCATGTGCCCCAGGGTCTCACAGTTCACTGCGGCACTGACCCAAACCCCCATCTGCTGAGACTCATCACAGGAGGACTGGGCGGAAGCCCTTGCCAGGGCCTTGCTGTCTGACAACGTGCCAGGGTTGCGCCGGGAGCACAATAGGATAGAGATACCACATCACCACCCCGGAGGGGTTAATAACAACTGAGAAGTTGTCTTCTGTCTTTAAGCCACTGATGACCTTCCCGCTGTATACGTCTTGTACCTGGAAGAGAGAGATAGTGGCTACCAGGATTTCCAGAGAACCTTTCATCTTGAGATGAAATCTGTGGTCACTGACATGGCATGGAGGGTAACCCAACAGGCAGCTGCCCTTTCTTCCTGGAGGCAGGGAGTGGGAGTCCTTCCCCCCAAAAAATGCACAGGGTGTCAAAGGAGGGAGCGGGGAAGAGGGGGATCCAGGTGCTGTGGGGCTGCCCTGGTGTGCAGTGTGCCAGTGGGGCTCACCTCATACACAGTGTCACCAGGGAAGTGGAGCTTGGCCAGGCTGGTGGTGTAGAGGAAGGGCATATCTGTCCTCCGGCTGAAGAAGACAAGGGTGCTGGCACCCTGGGACAGTGGGCGCAGGAACACCTCGATGTGGGATTTCTCCTAGGGGTGAGAATGAGTGGGTGAGACAGAGCTGCTGGGACCAGTGCTGACCCATAACTTCTGACCTACAGCTCTCCTGCCTCCCTCTCTCCTGTGACCCCCCTCCATGCTGCTTGTGTCTGCTCTTCCAAACGCATCTGCCTTCCCCTTAACCTTGACAATCCTGCGCCCCTGGATTCCCAGGGCGTCCTGGTTGATCTGGATCATCAGGCGGTTCTGTAGGATCTCCTTGGCACTCGGGGAGATGGTGCGTAGATCTGTGGACATCAGAAGCGGAGCTGCCATCACTGTCCACAAGGCCATTTGGGAGCGTGACTGCTCATAGCTAAGGCCAAAATTTCCGATGATGAGCTGGAGAGGGTGAAAACATGGGACAGGCAGAAAAGGGTTAGAAAACTTGTCCTGCTTGTCACCCCCAGCGATGCTGCAGCCTGCTGGGAGGGAGCACCCATGGGAAACCTCACACGCACTATTGCTTCCCCTTGAGCTGCCTACCACTGTGGAGAGACACACCCCCCCTCCCCCCCAGGTGCTGAGTGATCAGCACACATTCAAATGCACACAGTAACAGTCTTTCCTCCACTACTGTCCCCCCTCAGGCTGTGCAGGGAAGGACAAGCACACCTGGACAACTCAACAGGTCTACTCAAATGGTGAGAGGTTCATTGCAACCACAGGCTTTTCCCACAGCTTAGCCAAAGGCAACATGACCTTTGCATCTCTGCAGCAACAGGGCTCCTGTTTCTGGTGCTATTCCTTCCCTGTCCCCCTCAGAAGGGGATCCCTAGAGATCCCCCATCCAAAGCCAGGGTCAGTTCATCCAGTCGTACCATGTCTGGGTCATTCCAGTGGCCAGGACCAGCCACCGGTTGCAGCACATCTTGGTTTTCAGAGAACCAGTCCAGGATGGAAAGTACACTATCCCAGGAGTCCTGGATGTCATCATAGTTACGCCACAGGTTGCAGACCTCTGCCAGGATGGTGTAGTTCACCTGGAGAGGAGCACAAGGTCAGGCATGAGGGACAAGGGATGGGGTCTGCACGGTGGGACAGAAGGGGCAGCCAGACTTGTTGCAAACTGCAGCATCCAGAAGATGGTGTTTGCAGAGCACAGGGATCTGGAGAAGAGGAACATCATGTAATGAAGGAAGAGAAAGTCATATCCCAATATGACTGGGCACATCTCAGTACGATAGGATGTCTAAGAAAACAACCAGAGAAGTCACGGGGAAATATGATCAGCTGCAAGAATGTGGGCAGCTCTGGATTGACTCAGAAGGTGAAAGAGGAAACAAACACATTTAATTCTCAAGAAACATTACTAGGAAGATTATTCTATTTCAAGCACTGAAACCAGACAGGACGTGTCTTAGAACAGTGTCACGATCAACCCCACACCAGCTGAGTGGGGTGGAGATGGCATGCCCCAGGGCCTTCTTCCTCCAAAGTCCCGCCACCTAGCCCTGCTGGGAACACTTAAGTGTCCCCAGATGCCTGGCAGGGAGGCCACATCCCCTCCAGGGACCTAGAGCCCCATCCTACTAGGGACAGAGCAATAAGCAGTGTGTAACACCTGGCTCCTGCAGCTCTGATTGAGCTCCCCAGGGCACAGGGGACACAGGAAACAGTCACTGGATGGGAAAAGCCTCACCTTAGGGGGAAGTCCCCCCTGATATGCTGGCCAGCTGCAGGAGTAGACGATGGGGTGGCCTGTGGCATTCAAGGCCCTTGCCATTTCTGGGTAGCCTTAGGGAGAGAAAATGAGAAATGGTGGAGACAACTGCCAGCAGCCTGCATCCCAGCCTGCCCAGCCAGGAGGACCCCAGGCCAGCCTGGCCTCCTGCCTTACACCAGCTCTAGGGCACCCAAACTCCCTTCTCTTTGCCCAAGAGGTGCAACAAGAGACACGACAGTGTCAGTACCAAAGCCATACAAGCATTTCTGCAGACATCCAGATGCCTTGACTGAAGCAGGGAGGGGAGAAACACCAGCCAGTCAGGAAGCCTTTACCCTCTGCCTGCTCCTCTGCTGACGAGTAACACCCATCCAGCTTCAGCATGTCCACACCCCACTCCGCAAAGGTCTGGGCATCCTGCTTCACGAGGTCCAGCGTGGTGCCTGGGTATCCCCCGCAGGTGAGGGTGCCCAGGTCACCATAAATACCCAGCTTCAGGCCCCGGGCATGGACCTGCAAGGAGAGGAGAGCTGCAAGGTGGGGACAAGGAGGGTCCAAGGTGCCTCCCAGGGACCAGGCTCCTCCATCCTCTCCCAGCCCTCCTGCCATGGTGGTGTGGGGACAGAGAGGCACCCCCACATCCCACATCCCCAGTGGTCACTCACGTAGTCAGCCAGAGCCTTAATCCCACTGGGAAACCTCTTGGGGTCGGGAACCAGCCTTCCAGATGCATCCCGCTGCTTGGCTGACCAGCAGTCATCGATGTTGATGTACTTGTAGCCCAGGTCCCTCCAGCCATCTTCCGCAAGGCGGTCTGCCATCTCAAAGAAGAGTGTCTCACTGTGGATCAGAGGGGACAGGGATATGGCAGGCTGAGTCCCTGTGACCTGTGTGCCCTGCAGGCAGCCAGCAGGACTCTGGGGCTAACAAGAGCTCTAGGGGGTCTGGCCCACACAGGAGGGTCCCCAAGGCTCCCATTTAAACCCTGTCCATGTCCTATTCATTGATCTCGGTGAAAGGCAGTGTACAGGAGGGTCCCCAAGGCTCCCACTTAAAACTTGTCCATATTTCATTCAAACCTTGTCCATAAGCAGAAGCATTTCTCCCACACCCTGCAAAGCCCAACCACATCCTTCAGTGCTGGAGGCTCCCCAGCCCCAATACCGGGGTGTCTGAGCTCCTGCCTCCCATGCACCATGCTCCCCAAGATCTCCTTGTTCCAGGCTCGTCCCAAGCCCACAGACAGTGCCAAAGCTGTCTCAGACATGATGTCCATCCTGACCTGATTACCCCTGCCCTGGCATCCCAGATCCTGGCATCTCCAAGCAGGCTCCCTCAGGCAGGGTGAATACCAAAAATGCCAGCAAATAAACTCTCTAAGCATTGTTTTAGAGGCTTAGAAAGCAGCAACCTTTATTTCATCACTGGGCACATGAGGGAATGACTTCCATCAATTACGCACAATGAGACAAGAGCTGGGACAGAATGTATTTCCCATTCACATGCATGTGTATAAATTATTTCAAAAATCTTATGCATATTCTACCAATTCCCAAGGACTGATTTTAATGTTATTATGAACTTCACAACAGCCAAATCTCTGCTCATTAGAGCTTTGGAGCCAGCTCTGTCTGACCTGGTATTTGAGACAGGGAAAGGCTGCAAACAGAGGCGATCGTGAAGAAGGCACAGCTGCTCAGCACAGACCATACTGAACACAAGGCTTTATCGTTTCTCTCTGAACAGTGTCTAGAAAAACACTTTTTGGAAAAAAACACGTTATTAAAAAAACACGCTGTCAAAGGGAAATTCTGGCTAACTTTCAAAAATACAGTTACTTAGATGGTACTATACTATAGCTTAAATCAAAATATTCCAATTTTTGTAACTATTTCTGGTAGCAGGGGGATACCCTGGACAAGCCTTGCTGGCAGGGAGAGGGATGCCGATCCCGAGGGAGAGGGGAGATGCTACACCGAGTCGCTCCTTGTCAGGGACCCCCCGGGGGTGCCCCTGCCCCACTGACCTGATGCAGTTGTGGGGGTCGGCCGCGCAGTCCACGTTGCAGCGGAACCTCTCCCAGGCCAGCCAGCCCATGGGGGGGGTGCGCGCCAGGCCGTTGTCCAGGGCTGCGGAGGGCAGCGCCAGCGCCAGGAACAGGGACAGCCCGAGCAGCGACATCGGTGGCATCACCCTCACCGAGACCTGAAGCAGAACCCCTGCCCTCTCCTCTCCTATTTCCGCCCCGGCCCGGCCCCGCTCACGTGATGCCGCCCGCATCAGCTGATCGACCGTCCCCGACCGCCTCCCTCTTTCCCTCCCTCCCTTCCTTCCTTCCTTCTTCCCTCCCTCCCTTCCTCCCTTCCCTTCCTTCCCTTCCTTCCCTTCCTTCCCTTCCTTCCTTTCCTTCCTTTCCTTCCTTCCCTTCCCACCTAGCTCAGCATTGCAACCCTCTCTGTTGGTATTCTCTAGACAGTGATTTCCAGGACTCCATGTGCCTTTGTAGGGAACTGGGATTGTAACACAGGCACAAGCCATCCCATTTCCACATTTCCACCTTCCCTTCTCCTAACAGTACTCCCAGCGGTTCCTCCCATAACAAAAAAAAATCACTTCTTCTATCGCTAACCAGGTTTCTGGTCCAAAGTCTCCAAAGTCCCTTGAGACAGAAGATGCCCTGCTGGTGTCAGACTTACCCTTTAAGGGGTGAGATACAGCATCCCTTTCTTGGTGCCTTTGAAGGCTTCGGGCTTGCCCGTCACGTCACTGAAGGAGAGCTCCACATCTTCACACTGTTTGAGAACACTACAGGAGGAAATCAAATTGGAGAGACAAACTCAGCAACAGCTCTGACACAAGCACTCATCACACAGGGAGGGAGACGGCACACCACAAACTTTGACTGTTATCCCAGAAGACTCAATTCTGATGTGGGCCCTGATGTTTTCCCTTTGAATGGAGAGGGATGATTTAGGCAGAGTCAAAGAATTCATCCCCTCACCTGTGAAAGCCCTGCCCCACCTCTGGAAAGGGAAGCTTTAAATAAGAGTTTCTCTTTCTACCTCCAAGACCGTGAGGCTGAGGAATTCCTGTCTCCGCATGAGAGGAGCTTCAGCCCAAAGGTCAGGGCACAGAAAGGGATGGGGTGCCTGAAACCACCCCCTGAAGTGAACATATCATCTCAGACCAAGCCTCTCTCTCCAAGTCCATGCTCAAACCCAGCACAGGCCACGGCACGGGAAAAGAGCACTGCCGTAACACTGCACCCTCTGTGCAAACGGAGGAAACTGATTCACTAGTACCCTCACTGCTGACCCCTCCTCCCACCATTTAAGTAGTATTTGTAATAAACACCACCATGCTAAGGACCAAAACAAGAAGCCAGTAACATCAGCACTAACACTATTATTGTTGGACACCTGTGGGAACATCAGCAGAGCTTGCTAATGACATCAAGCCAGCTGAGAACTGTGAATGCTGTAGGGCCAGGGGCATAGAGGTGCCTGAAAAACTAACTGTGTTTTCAGGGAAAAGGAAAGGGTCAGCTTGGGAAAGTGTGTCACTGAATCTACTGGGCAGATCCTAAACGTACCACCAAGCAACAAAATTTAGAGAAAAACAAGAGCCTTGAGGGTGACGAGCTTGCAGCATGTTGTGGTGGCAGAAGAAGGGCATTTTATGGTTTGAGAGCATGGAGAAAGAAAGCACAAAACACAACCCTCTAAGCCAACACAAGCCCGAAGGGGATGGATCAAGAGTAATCCTCACGTTTTCTGCTCACCAGGCTGTTGGGGTTGGATCAAGTCAGGAGGCAGGAAATTGCAAAATTATTGGGGGAAGGGAGGAATCAGCAGGGCCACAATATGGGAAAAAAACAAAAGCCCTGTAGTCTCAGGTCATGTGCTCCTTCGGGAAGAGAAAAAAAGGATAGATGTGTCTGAACAAATGCAGCTGTCCAAGGAGGAAGGCATTAAAAAGTCTTGCTTTAATGAGAAATAAAGAACCTGACCAAGAAATTCTACTGGGACATTACTTCACAGTTGCACTGGATGCAGAGTCTCAGACTGGCTGGGAGGGACAGACTGACCAGGCAGCAGAGCTCCTTCCACTTCCAAGATGCAAAGGGGAAGCGTTTCTTCTAAGCTAAATAGCTGGGCTCCTCAACAGCTTGGATCTTGGAATCACGGAATGCTTTGGGTTGCAATAGATGACCTGTAAAGGTCCCTTCCAAAGGTCCTCCTGCAGTGACCAGGGACACCTTTAACTCGATCAGGTTGCACAGAGCCACGTCCAATCTGACCTCAAATGTTTCCAGGGAGGGGGCCTCCACTGCCTCCCCGGGCAACCCGTGCCAGTGTTCCACCACCCTCAGCATAAAAAACATTTCCTCATATCCAGTCTCAGTCACCCCTTCCTCAGTTTAAAACCATTGCTCCTTGTCCTGTCACAACAGTCTGTCCTCATCTTTCCTGTAGCCCCCTTTACGTACTGGAATGCTGCTTTAAGGTCTCCCCGGAGCCTTCACTTCTCCAGGATGAAGAAGGCCGGCTCTCTCAGCCTGTCCTTGTATGGGAGGTGCTCCAGCCCCTCGATCATATTTGTGGCCTCCTCTGGACTCATTCTAACAGCTCAGTGTCCTTCTTGTGCCAAGGGCTCCAGAACTGAATGCAGCACTCCAGGTGAGCTCTCACCAGAGCCAATAGAGGCAGAATCCCCTCCCTCGCCCTGCTGGCCACGCTTTTGATGCAGCCCATGATATATTTGGCTTTCTGGGCTGTGAGCGCACACTGGCGGCTCATATCCAGCTTTTTGTCTACCATTACCCCCAAGTCCTTCTACACAGGGCTGCTCTCATTGTCCCCCATCCTGATTGAAACTGTTGGTTGCCCCGACTCAGGTGAAGGACCTGTTGAGATTCATACCGGTCCACTTCACCAGCTTGTCCAGGTCCCTCTGCATGACATCCCGTCCTTCTGCTGCCCCCCCGCCCCCTTTGCTCCCGCTGCCCTCCCTGTCCTCACTGTTCCACTTTTGTCCACTGTCGCCCCTCGCTGCCCTTCCCATTGCTGATGCCGCTGCCCCGCCCCGCTGCCCCCCGCGCTGCCCCCCCGGTGCTGGTGCCGCCGTGGGGACGGCGCTGCCGGCGAGCGGGGCGGTCCCGGCGGCCGCAGGACCCTCCCCCCCCTTCCTCTCCCTCCGCTCCCCCCGCCCACCGCGCCGGCAGCCCCGAGCAGGAAGGGCCCGAGGTGAGCGGGGATGGGACCGCGGGGCCGGGGGAGCGGGCGGCGGGGCGGGGGGGAGCGGGGACTCGAAGGAGGGACACGGGGAGGCAGGGCGGGGAGGACACGGGGACACCGACACAAAGGCACCGAGCTCAGCTGCACGCGCACACAAAGGCACCGAGCCCGGCATTTCACGCACACAGAGGGACACAGGCACATGGACACAGACCGACGGACTCACACGCATACAGAGACACGGACAGACACACACACGGACAGACCGAGACAGACATACATGGACAGACAGACAGACACAGAGACACAGACAGACACACAGACACACCACCTGCTCGGACCAAGGGACCCTCAGAGCCCCCCTCACGTCAAGGCTGTCCTGGGCCATCAATGGCTTTAAATTGGAAGAGGGAAGGTTTAGATCAGACGTTATAAACAAACTCTTCACGCTGAGGGAGGTGGGGCCCTGGCACAGATTGCCCAGGGAAGCTGAGGATGCCCCCTCCCTGGAGGTGTTGAAGGCCAGGTTGGATGTGGCCTTGGGGAGCCTGGTGTGGTGGGACATGTCCCTGCCCGTGGCAGGGGGGTTGGCACTGGATGGGCTTTAAAGTCCCTTCCAGCCCAAACCATCTGTGTATGAGTCTATGATTCTATCTGTCCTGGGCCACTACTTCTGTCCTTGGCCACCCCCACTGCTCTGGGCCACCTCATCCATCCTGGACCACCCCAAGTTGTCTGCAGTCTGGGTGTGCAAGGCTGGAGATCCCTCAGAGTGCTGAGCAAAGTACCCCTGGGGAACAGCATTTCTTTAACATTTGATGGGACTTTTTTGTCGATTTTTCCAACTGAGGGCTGTGCCCCTTTTCCGCAGCCCTGCCTCACAAGCCCTGATAGGGATTCCAGGAGGGATGCTGGAGGTTGCTCAGCAGTGGGGATCTTCCCTTCGCCTGGATCTGGCCAGGGAGTGGCAGCTGTGGTTTATTTTCTGCATATTTCTTTATGCGGAGTTTTAGCACTTGGACATCCATTTGCAGTTGTAGAAGCACAAAGGCTGCACTTGCTGCATCCTTCAGTGGGACCCACTGGCTTGCTGGCCACCTGCCGTGGGGCCTCCGCACATGGTGCAGTGAGAGCCTTCTACAAAAGCTCTTTTTTTTTCATAATGAAATCAAAACAAACCCATGGGAGCCAAAATCCAAACTCCCAGGAGCCAAAATCCAAACCCACAGGAGCGCTGGCATGAGCTGGGATGGGGCTCGGGCTTTGAAGCCAAAGCAAGTACCCTCAGTTTCACCACCCAGTTTCCAGACCCTCCTGCCATTGGTGCACCAAAGGCCCTGGCTTTCTGGGGTGGGAGCAGCGCAAACCTGTCCTCTTTCAGTTCCAAGCTGTTCTGGTTTGTGACTTCCTCTCTGTCACCTTTCCTCTGACTAGGGATGGGGCACAGCACAGTGAAGCTTTGGAAGCACTTGGCAAAGGAGCCACCTGCCCAAGGAAGACGACAAGGGGTTGTGGTCTGACTCGCACAGCCGGTACGGCACCTTGAACCCTGCTGCCAGCGAACCTGCCAGGGGTGGGAGTGGTGCTGTGGGGAGGGCTGGATGGGAGGGTGATCCTGCGTGGAGATGGAGAGTGGGTGCTCAGATGGAGGTCCCAAAGCCCTTAGGTCTGAAAAACACCCTCTATATCCTGCCCTATAATAGAGGAGACAGCGAAATTAATGCCTTGCAGGCACAGAGGCAAATTTCTTTGATGTGCCCCGTAAAAAAAGAGCAAAGTGGGTCACTCATGGAGTAGGAAATGAAGCAGCAGTGTTATTGTCCCTGGAGAAGGCAGGTGTCCTGGTAGTGGGGCTCTGGTGATGACGACCTCTTGTCTGCAGCAGCAGGAAGCCAGCCCACCACTTGCAGAGGTACTTGCTGGGTGAGATGCCATCCAGCAGTGCTGGCTGCTGGCATTAGGGCTGCTTTTCCTGCAGCAGAGTCAGGGCAAGATCAGGCTTCTCCTGGTGGGGCAGGTGGGATGCTCCTTACCTCAAGCAACCTTCTTTGCCATCTCTTCCTCTGCTCCTAGGTGGGGTGATGAAGCTGAACGAGCGGAGTGTGGCCCACTACGCCACTTGCGACTCACCTGCCGACCATGCTGGCTTCCTCCGCAAGCGGGTGGAACGGCACCACCACCATACCCACCATGCCCCCTCCTACCAGCGCCGCTGGTTTGTCCTCAAGGGTAACCTCCTCTTCTACTTTGAGGAGCGGGACAGCCGGGAGCCCATGGGGCTGGTGGTGCTGGAGGGCTGCACCGTGGAGCTGTGTGAGGCTGCTGAGGAGTTCGCCTTCGCGATCCGCTTTGATGACGCCGGCGCCAGGGCTTACGTACTGGTGGCCGATGGGCATGCTGCCATGGAGGCCTGGGTGAAGGCACTCTCGCGGGCCAGCTTCGACTACATGCGGCTGGTGGTGAGGGAGCTGGAGAAGCAGCTGGAGGAGGCCTGCAAGAGCTTGGCCGCTTGCCGCAGGTCTCCACGGAAGTCCTCTTCCTCTGGCAGGAAGAGGCACCTCTCCAACCCCGCCTTGCTGCCTCTCCAGGAGAAGCCCGCCATTCTGGAGAATGGTTACTCCACATGGGGTACTGGTGATGGTGTCCCTGGGGAGGCTGCCAGCCCTGACCGTGATGAGGGGCACACAAAGCCCCCACCCCTGCCTCCGCGCCGGCGCTCGGCTGCCAGCAGCACAGCAGGGTGCCCAGCACCTGGCCTTTCACCAGCCATGCCAGAGAGCCCAGTGTCACCGGAGACAGCCTGCTTCTCCAAGCTGCACAACTGGTATGGGCAAGAGATTGCGGCGTTGAGGCGGGAGTGGCAGGAGAGGCAGAAGAGGGGACATCCATGACCGGGGTGCAAGCTGCTGGCCAGCTGCTGGCCAGCGGCATGGAAAGAGCAAAGTGAGGGACACTGCTTGCCACGTCCTTGATCGGTGGCTGTGTGTGTGTGTGTGTGTGTGTTTGCGCTTGCGCTTCATGGAATGTGTGGGAGGGACCCATATCTTCCCCAAACCTCACATTTCATTTCCATGAGACTTTATGGAGTTGGAGAGTGTGTAGTACCAGGGGAGCCACCTTTAAGCTCTCTGCTGCTGGCGATATGAGGTGTGGAGGGGGCCCAAATTGGCACGTATGCAACAAACCTCACACAGTGGGGTTGGCTTCTTGCAATCCTGGTGTGGTGGATGCTCTGGGTGCTTCATCGTCTGCCTCTCCTTCATCACTTTTTATTTGTTTTGTTACTCAGTGTGGAAGTTTGCACAGTTCATTTATTATTGTCCGTGGTCTTGCGCCAAAGTCCTTCTGCCTTTGTTCTCTCACTGCAGATAAGGCTGGGCTCTTACAAAATGCCTCTCAATGGGTCACTGGCCCTTGCGGGTGCCTCCAGCCTTGTGCCTCTCACCATGGAACACATGAGCCACCATGGCTGTGGCTGGCCCAGCAGCCAGGGCAATGAGAACTAGGCTCTTGTGTCTTTGGGTTTTTTTTCACTCTCATCTGCACTAACCCTCTTCCCTGCTAAATCCCTCAGGATGTGGATTTCATGGGCTCGCATCCATATTTTTGGGTGCCTGAGCTCAGCAGCGAGGCTGAAATGGAGACACTGAGCCTGGTCTGAAGCAACAGCAAGGATCAGGAGCTCCCCGGGGCTGATCTGGACTCTGTTGAGCAGTAGCCAAGCCTGTTAATGTCTCAAGCTCCCCTGTTCCAAATAGGGACACTAAAACCTCTCTGCTTTACCAGGGGGTAAATTTATCAGCCTCTGCACAGAGTGTAGCTCCTGCAAAGTGCCATATAGGGCTCAACCTGCTCGTTGGGCAGCTTGCCCAAGGCAGCGTCCAGAGCTGCGCTCTTGCAGAGCCTCGCTTGGTGTTGTGGCTCTGCCCAGCTCCCAGCAGGGCTTTGCAGTCAGAGGAGAGGCTGTGGAGGAGCAGGGAGGAGAAGAGGCCTGGCCCAGGCGGGGAGAATTGAAGTTGTGGGAGTGACTTACAGCTTGCACTGACTGACTGTGTGTCAGCAGTGTCTGGGCTTGCCCCTCTAGCGTCAACGCCATATTGCTGCCTTCTACCAAAGCCAGCACCTGATCTGCTGGCGCTTCCCTCTGATTTTGTGTCAGCATCATTCAGCTGATCTCTGTACCACGTCCCATCCTCGAGGACAAAGGTTGTGGGGAGGCATGCCTGTCGCCTCACTACGGAAACGGACTTGGCCTATGCCATTAGGTTGCAAACCATGGCCACAAAGCAGATGGTACAAATAGGTGGGTGCTGAGCCCAGGGGCCACAGCACCCTGAAGATGGGGTTGATAAATCTTCCTTATTCTCTTGACAAGGGCTGTTTTTCAAAGCAGAAAAAATAGTGTAGCAGTCTTGTGCTTTCTGTCTAACAGTGTTAAACCTGTTCTTATTGCCCTGTTTTATTTAGGAGCCTTGCTAGGAAAGCAAGAGGCTAATCCAGGTCATGACTATTTGCCTTTCTGGAGTTAAACACACTCAGTTTAATACTTTGCAGTTGCCACTAGAGATTGTCAATGCAGAAATCAAATTGCTTCCATTAACTGTTGGTGCCTTTGCAAATATGTCTCTGGTAGTTTTGGATGATGAGCGTCGAGGCTTCTGCCTAATTATGGCTCGATGGTATATTAGAGGAAAGCAGGTCTTAAATCAGATCTTGCAAACATGACTTTGGGCAGTGGGAGTGTCACCTTCACATACAAGTGATACAATCCAGTCCTCTCCAGTTAGTGTCTGTATTTCTTCACAGTAGATTTCTTTGAGTTTGGGAGGAATATATTCGTTCTGCTTTTTAATTGAAAACAGTTCGGAAAAAAACAGGAGCAGGTGGCCACTTGCCAGTGCCCAGGCTCTGTCAGCCCAGCCAGCTGGATTTACAGGGCAACTCTGCCTCCTCGCCTGCTGCTGAAATTGTTCAGTGCTGCAGCGTTCCCGGCTGAGAGCCTGTCCCCTTCCCCATGACAGGGTAGCAGCATCAGGGGATGGCACTACTTGGTGCCTCCTCACTCTGAGCGTGGGTATTTTGGGGCCAGGGTCGATTTGGCAAGCACTTGTCTGTTCTATGTTCCTGATGTCTTAGGTTTCCATAAGGCAGTTTAATGGCAAAGATTTAACTTCCAACATAAATCAAAATGTAATGGCAGTTCCTGCATGAGACTGGGAGTGACTTGGAAGGGAAAATTAACAAAGCCAGTTCTGTCAGAACTGGAACTGAAACACTATTTTCATTTAAGGGCAGTTTCACTTTTAAGAAGCTTAGTTTGCTTTAATAAGCCAGGATTGTGCTAGTAACACTACTAAAGAGCTTATAGTTAATGCTTTAATCTGTCCCATTCAAATGGCATGATTGCCATGCTACCTGCCTTTGCGTTAGTACATATCCCAACTAAATCCTAAGTCCTGCACATGAGGGGCTGCACTCTGCTTTCTGTCTGATCACATTTGAAATAATTTTGTGGTTTATTCTGCAGCACTGAGAAGGAAATGGCTGAATCCTGAACAGTATTTGTGTTTGGCCCAGCTATCCACACCTGTGCCTTTGCTAGGTCTCCAAACAGCTCGCGTGACTTTGGGTGCGCTTGCTCAGGGCTTCCTCGCCATCCCGCTCACATAGCAGGGATGGGTCTTTTGTAAGTAAAAAGAGCCGTAATTGGAGCCAAGGCCAAATTTGTACAGATTTGTACAGATTTTTTATGACCACCACTGCTTGCTTCATCGGGCAGGAAGCACCTGGGTGTTCCGCCATCTCCTCTGAGATGCAGGCTATCAGACCAGCTGGGCTGAGAATTGGTTGTGCTGGCAGTGCCTGTGAAGAAGCCCCCAGGCAGAAGGTCAGGATTTCAGCTTCCTGAGATTGCTCGTGCCACTGGCTAACGGAGCATTCCCTCTGTCTGTCTGCAGGCAGGAATCATTACCGGAAAAGCAGAGAGATTTCACAGTGCATCGTCCCCAACAGCAAAATAAGACTGATTGCCACATACTGGTTTTTGTCCAGTCATTCAGGTTTGGATGGTTTCACCTTCCACCTTCACTTTCCTTTATTGTTTTTTAAAAATAGAAAATGGCTGGGCAGCACAAACCAGGTTCCCTAGCACAGGGAGAGCTGAACACTAAAGCTGAATGGCTAATTTTCTTGAAGTATTGAAGTCAGATGCTTTTCTAAGAATTTTCTTTAGCCTAATAATGCAAAAAAGGAGAGAGAAAAATGCTTGAATCTGAACACTTGAATTTAAAATAAATTGAAGACTGAGAGGGGGAGGTTGATTCTGACATGGCTTGTGTAAGCTATGCCAAGAAGGGCTCCCAATCCTGCTAAAACAGTTGACAAAATCCTTGTATTTTTCTGAGACTGGCATTTCAGGTTCAGGCCCGTAACATATTGTTTTATTTCCACACATTTATCTTTTATAAAATCATCCGTGGTGGTGATTTTCACTGAATCCAGGTCCTAGCAATAAGAGTAATTTAAAGATCTTACCGTGGCCAGTGCTAGGTGGACATCCACAACCGGCACTGGCCGTTTTCTGTTACAATAGCTGTTGCATTAATACTTGGGGGGTGGTGGTGGGTGGTGACCCCCCCCCCCCCCAGTCTTATTCTCCAGCTGCCTCTGCAGCAAAACTTAAACTGCCCCCACTGAAACACACGGGGAACACGTGGAGTTCTGTGTCGGGAGCATCTTTTGCCAGCACATAGCATGCTTTATAACTTGCACAATGACCAGCAAACACTGTGGGCAACCTGCAGAAACACTCCGGCCTTCCCAAGTGCTTGTTTTAGGTATGCAGTGAGTTCTTTTTTAAGAGGCGGTTTTGCATGCGCCTTTGTTTTACATGTGGAACTTATATTATGCATTTCAAGACATTGTTAACATTTGTATTTTATGCCGAATAAACTGTTGTGATTTGTAGCCAGTGGCGATGTGAACCCCTGTCAGCCCTGCAGTGTCCACCAGGCCTGGCGAATCCGGTCTCGCTCTGTTTAGGGTCACCTGATTTTTATACAATCATAGAATGGTTTGGGTTGGAAGGGACCTTAAAGATCATCCAGTTACAACCCCCCTGCCACGAGTAGGGACATCTTTGACTGGATCAGGTTGCTCAAGGCCCCATCCAACCTCGCCTTAAACACTTCCAGGGAGGGGGCATCCACAACTTCTCTGGGCAGCCTGTGCCAGTGCCTCACCACCCTCACAGTAAAAAATTTCTTCCTAATATCTAATCTAAATCATAGAATCATAGAATGGTTTGGGTTGGAAGTGATCACAGAGGTCATCCAGTCCAACCCCCTTGCAGTGACCAGGGACATCATCAACTCGATCAGGTTGCTCAGAGCCCCATCCAACCTGACCTCGAATATTTCTAGGGATGGGGCATCTTCCACCTCTTTGGACAAACTGTTTGTCTTAGTTTGGATGAAAAAAGCCCAAACCAACCAAAATATGCTCACGTTATTTTAATCAGAGATTGTGAGATTGTGCAGAATAGATAACAGTTCTTTGCTACAAGTGTATGTGTGCACAGAACAAAGTCAACAGTAAGTGCGATTAAGATGTTAATATAGATCGAGTCTTGTACCCAAGCTCTGGTGGTGCCGTCACTTTAAGCTGTAGCTCCGTTCCGGGCAGCCCTGGCATGGGGCGCACAACTTCTCCCAAGCCGCAGCTCTGCTCCGGGCAGCCTCCTCCTCAGCACCGATCCAGATGGTTATTGATCACACTCGCACTCACACACACACAGAGGGAAAGGAAAATAAAGATGGAGAGATAGAAAATATAGTGATGCAAGCAGAGATAGCAAAGCGCGACTGTTCTCTATGCAGCAAGATGGAGAAAGAGATGGAGACCGGGAAATAGCCAGTGAAAGGAATGTCCAGGCAAACGGGACACAACCTCGGCCCTGGTCTCCCTGGAAACGGCCCCTTCGCCCCTCCCACTGCCATCAAAGGAAGAAAAAATTCCCTGAAAGAAAAAAAAAAACCAAAACCAAAACCAAAACCAACCTGAAACTATAACACTGTTTCAGTGTTTTGCCACACTCAGCGTAAAACATTTCTTTGGAGACACTCTTCCCTTTTTCCGCTTAAACTGATCATCCCTCATGCTATCCCTGCACTCCCTGATAAAGAGGCCCTCCCCATCTTTCCTCTAGGTCCCCTTTAAGTAACTGGAAGGCCGCTATAAGGTCTCCTCGGAGCCTTCTCCTCTCTGAGCTGAACCAACCCTAACTCTCTCAGCCTGTCCTCATAGCAGAGGTACTCCAGCCCTCTGCCCAGTTCCTGCTAATCCTAATCCTAACCCTTAATCCTAACCTTAACACTAAACCCTAAAACTAACCATAACCCTAACGTTAACGGTAAATCTTATCCCTAACCCCAAACCCTAATGCCTATCACTTATCCCTAATCCCTGACCCTGACCAAATCCGCGCCCATCCCCAACTCTCGCGAGACCCGAAGGCCCCGCCCCCTGGTGACGCTAGGTGAGGCGCTGCGGGCGAGGGGTAGGCGCAGTCAGGATAATGGCGGCGGCGGCGGCGGCGGCGGCCGGCAGGCTCCTGGCGGCGGCCGCGGGTTGCGCGGGGCGGGTCGGCCGGGACAAGCGGTTCCGCAGTCCCACCGGGCCGCTCGTGCCCTCTCGCAGCGCCACCGTCACTCGCAGCGGCGCCATTTTGCCCAAACCGGTTAAGGTGGGTGAGGGGCCAGCGGGGACGCGGGGGGGGGGGGGGGCGACAGCCGGTGTAGCGGGCGGGGGGGGGGCGACAGCCGGTGTAGCCGGCGGGGACTACGGCCACTCAGTGCGCGGCGTTGGGCGGTGGGTGGGGCGGCGGGGGTGAGTGACAGCCGTCTCGGCCAATGACCATGGGGGGGTGGGACTGGGTGGGCTTTAATAAGCCCTTATAACCCAAGCCCTTCTGTGGTTCTGTGATTAACGGGGCGCAGCAGCAGTGGGGCGCGATGGCGATGGGGCACGATGGCCTACGATACTGACAGGGTGCGACAGCGCAGGGCGCGATACTGATACTGGAGATGCCGGCAAATAAACCCTCGAAGGCTCATTTTGAGTTTTAGAAAGCAGCACCCTTTATTTCAACGCTGGACGCGTGAGGGAACCATTTCCAACAATCAGGCATAATGAGACAGGAGCTGGGGACAGAATGTATTTCATATTCACATGCAGGTGTATAAATTATCCCAAAAATCTTATGCATATTCTACCAATTTCCAAGGACCGATTTTAATGTTATGAACTTCACAACAGCCAAATCTCTGCTTATTGGAGCTTTGGAGCCAGCTCTGTCTGACCTTGCATTTGAGACAGTGAAAGGCTGCAAACAGAGGTGATTAGAGAAGAAGGCACATCTGTTCAGCACAGACCATACTGAACACAAGGTGTTATAATTTTTCTCTGAACAGTGTCTGGAAAAACACTGTTTGAAAAAAAACACGCTATCAAGAGAACACGCTGTCAGAGGGAAATTCTGTGTGAATGCAGTTACTTAGGTGGAACCTAATTCTGCTTTAGATTAAATCAAAATATTCCACTTTTCTTAATAGTAATGACTTCTTGTACCAAGGGGCTGGGTTGGGCCTGAGTCCTGTTCCTCAGGTAGGATGGTGGGCACTGTGCCCTGAGGAGGCCATACACCCACCTGCACACAGCCATTTGTCACCAGCAGCCACTCTCCCTCCTCAAGCCACTGCTATTACCTGCCCCAAGCTCCCATCAGTTCCTGCTCTCCCACCACTGGGATGCAGTGAGCAGACTGGGGGGTGGGGATGGCAAACTGTTTCCCGCTGCTCCCTGCGTCCTCTGAGCCTGTGGAGCCAGCAGCATGAATGTTTGGCCACAGCTTGCTGATCAAGACGAATCCTTTCCAATTGATTCCTTGCAGACGCCCTTCGGCCTCCTCAGGGTGTTCAGCGTGGTGATCCCTTTCCTCTATGTCGGTACGCAGATCAGTAAGAACTTCGCAGCCCTGCTTGAAGAACATGATATCTTTGTCCCAGAGGATGATGATGACGATGATTAAAGGGTGCGTCAATAACATCACCAGCAATGTAACTATTTGTGCTTCCTGTTTGTCTTGGGGCAGGGAGTGTGTCGGAAATGCGTGCAGTAATGTCTTTGAAAGATTCATTTCAAAGAATCATAGAATTCCTTGGTTCACAAAGACCTCTGAGATCATCGAGTCCAACTGTAGCTGTCCACCATTAAACCATATCTCTGAGTACATCATCCACCTGTCTTTTAAATACCTCCAGAGATGGGGACTCCACGACCTCCCTGGGCAGCCTCTTCTAGTGCCTGGTAACCGTTCCAGTGAAGAAATTTTTCCTGATGTCTAATCTGAACCTCCCTAAATTGAGTCCAGTTCCTCTCGTCATGTCACTTGTCACTTGGGAGAAGAGACCAGCATCCACCTTGTTACAACCTCCTTTGAGATAGTTGTAGACAACGATAAGGTCTTCCCCCAGCCTCCTTTTTGCCAGGCTGAACAACTCTAGTTCCCTCAGCTGCTCCTCCTAAGACTTGTTGCCCAGCTCCTTCACCAGATTTGTTGCCCTCCTCTGGACACAATCCACAACTCAATGTCCTTCTTGTAGTGAGGAGCTGTTTAATTTGCAGTTAAACACATGGACACCTGCAGCTGTGTTGCCTCTGGCTACGAACTTTTCTGTTCCATTATACTGTAGCAAGCCAGGCTGGTGTCTGGATGTGACATCTCCACAATGTACATTTGTTAGATATTGTAATAAACTGGTGGTGATTTAGATCTTGTCATTTGACTCAGAAATAAACTGTAGCCAGTGAGGGCCTATACTGCAGACAGAAAAGAGGGACCGCAGCTTTACTACATGCTTTCCTGTTAAAAAGTCTTCTGCTAATTCACAGAGTATTTTATTTTAAAAGATAATTAAATTCTGGTACAGAAGTGAACAACCTGAGAGAACTCCAGAACCCATCAGAACAAACTGTCCGGTGGGTAGTACTGCACCGATTCCTGCAGCAGTTGGACTTGTCAACTACTGGTAGTTCAGACTTGTCAGATAAATTATTTCTGCTCCTCCCTTATCTACAATGGAGTAAGACTATACTTACACTTCCCTCTGTTTTGTTATTCCATGTGGCCCACCCTTGGGTAAAGACTTGAGTTTGGGTGTATTTCATTATAGAACAAGGAAGTTGTAAATAATGTTGTTTCATAATCAGTTTGGTGGCTGTATTCCATTTGATAAAGGAATTTTCCAGCATCCACTGCACAGCTGAAAACAGAATTAAAAGGCTGCAACAGCTGCAATGGCCTGTTTGTTAGCACCTCCTCCTACGTAAACCCATTTGTGTGTTCTGTGGGGAAGGTATGGATTAGCTTATATATCTGAAGAGTAATGGCTTATTGTTCTGTTTGCAGACCTGTAGTGTAAGAACAGAAGGGAAAAAACCCATTGACAGAGCAATGGTTCCAACATCTGTCACCTGTGTTTTGTCCTTCCTGAATGGGACAGGGGGCTCTGTATCCCCTTTGCCAGTGACTGTCCGGCACTTGTCTGTATGACAAACATCTGTCAATCAGGGTTGAAGGAAGTGCTTGATGGGCCCTGCATTCTTGCACACACACGCTGACCTCATCAAAGACTGCTTGGGATCCCTTTTATGAGCAATATGGGAAACACTTAATTAAATATCAAAGAGATTGAGATGTTTGATTTTCGTCTTGTGTTTTTATAGATTCTGCACCTGTGACCCAGCATTTCTCTATTAACCTTTCTACCTCAGATTGTCTATGCCAGAAAGGAGGTTCTCTTCATATTTATGTCCTTTTATGAGTCCTTTCAGTAATTCAATTCTCATCTACAGCACGTGAGAGGAATCCTAGATGAAGGAGCAGCCTCACAACACAGTGCTGTTAAAAAAATAGGGTGCATACTGACATTGGTGCTGCACTTCAAATAATGTTGATTTACAGCCTGGCACTGTGCAGGCGTGTCTGATGGAGACTGCATCATTAATTTCACCTCACTGAGGATTAAATACAGTATTTCATTGCAGAGTTAAAGTTTTTAGTAGGTTAGGATCGCAAGTGGCAACCTAACTCAGCTGATGTGTTTTATAGCATTTGATCTATGAGCAGTGAAGCTGTCTGAATGCCCTTACCTAGTAATTCCTCGGTAGTTGAGTACTTCCTTCTCTATGAACCCTAACATAATGATTTACTTAACTGTGCATAAACTTCAACTTTTCATATAAGTAACTACTATTGCAATTAAAACCTTGCATAACAGACTTAAAAGTTTTTCTCTACAGTTAGGGCACATGTAGAGTATCTTCAGTCACATCAGACCAGTGGTTTTCTCAAATACCTTAAAAGGTTAAAGTCAAATGATTTTTTTTTAAGCCAGCATTGCCCAGTGTGTTTGCCAGGGTTTCTGGAGTCTAGATCTGGCCTCTTCTCTTGACCTCTGGCTTTTCCATTCAGTATTCATGTAGCTGTTCCAAAGTGTCCTTTAATGTTGCACAGTTGAGCAGGGCATACCCTTCAAACACCAACATTCACTCTCTTATTATGTGGCACCCTTTTGATGTTTGCTCTGTAACTCTCTGGGGAAGCTACTGAGAGAAAAGGGAGCCTGCAGTTTGAGTCACCCCAGCAGCTGTAACTGAAGGCAGCTGGCAGTTCTTGAGTTACTCAGTATCCAAGTTTCCCCCTCCTTCCCAAAGCAGCAGGAGAGGTGGTTGTTCCATTTCATCTGCTCTCAGGAGGCAAATGTATCGCTGCTTCTGTTTTCTATGCTGCCAAATTCCTTATCGATGCTTTATCTCACCATTTCCCTGACTGTGTCAACCCCATCCTTAAAAACACCCCACCCCTGAAGCCCCTAGGTACACATACATACACATCCTTGAGCAGCAGTGCTTTATGGTCCTCATACAGGGAAGAAAGCCCCAGTATTTAGGCAAGGATAAAAAGAAGTTTGAGTGTACTAAAGATTTGATGCAGGTCACACATGGGGCAGCTCCAGCACCAAGTTACCTGCTGAGAACCTGTTCTGCCTGGTGAAGGGACAAATTCTCCTTACCCTTCTCAAAAAGGAGCTAGTAATTCCTGATTCAATTAAGGAGGTGGTGGTAGGACACCATCTTCTGCTAGGCATCAGAAGCTCTTACAGAGCTTCACTATTCTAGGCAACAATACAAACCTCCATTTTTCCAGGTAATTTTATTTTAAAGCAGGGAAATGGACTCTGCTGATCTTTTTATTGCACAAAGGGCTTTATTTGCCTGTTGGATTTTAGGCCACTCTGTGAGAAAGTAAACAGAGACCAGTGTCCAAGTAAAAACCACAAGGTCAACAAAGTTATAGCATGAAATTGCGGAACACTGCACGAGTACAGATGTGCCTCAAGCACAAGAATATCTCTGTGAATACACTGGCTTTTCTGAAGGCCATTCTTTCTTCCACAAAGCTAACAGCTATGCAGGCTAAGCAGAACCCACCCCCAGCCAGGTTGTGTTGTGATTATCTAGGGGAAGTGATGGGACAAACTCCATCCGTTAGAAATAAATGCACATTGGCAGATCTAGGAAATTACAGATCTTCACACAGCTCGTAATGACTTACACACAGTCTGGATTCAGAGTTAGCCATTAGGCTTGTAGTATGTTACACAATCTTTCTGTACAGGTTTTTTTCCCCACTATGTAGAACTTTATTTGTAATACAAGGTAGGAAAACACAGGGTCAGTCTCTCAGGGATCATGGCCCGCATAGAATTTAGACAGAAAGTCTGTAGGTCGTGGGGTTTCAGTCTCGTGGAAATACCTCATGACGTGAGTCCTCTGCTTCCATACATTAATGGTTTCCTGAAGTTCCATTTTTCCCTGCACACAGACAAAAGCATTTTAGATTAGTTCTCAGAGCCCAAGTCTAACTGTACAGCACTATGAAAGTTACTTGAATGCACTTAAAAGCACCCTTAAGACAGACACATCACCAATTCCATACTCCTGAAGACTGCCAGCATCACCTGTACTGTGACACGAATCTATGCACTGTTCTTGCCTTGCAACTTTATTGCTTCATGTCCTGTATTAAGAGGTTGCTTGTCTCTACAGCACAGCTTCCTGGCCCTGTGGCACAAGCAAGGGATCCCACCCCCTCCTTAGAACCTGGCTTGTTTCTCTCATGACCGGCACACCCCCATAAAACTACACGTAACATTCCTAACTTTCACACTCTAATTTTTTTGAATAGCAGGCAGTTAGCTGTGGAGCTAAGTAAAACTGCTGCTAAGTGCTTTGCACCAGTATCACTACAACAGAGATATTAAATATAATTTCTTCATGACTCCAGTCTATGAATTATCGTAGTGATTTTTCCCCTTTCTTTGATTGCCATTGCTTTCCAAAAACAAATACAGTAGCATTTAAACCACTGTTTTGCTTGTCATACGCTTCCTCTTTTAAACATCTGCAAATTGGAAGAGCCAATACACATTTCTGTCACTCACTTCGAGCAAGTCTCACTTAGGTGAGTTAAGACCCTATTCCTCTGTGTGCTAAAGCAGCTTGACCCCTTGTCAACAAGTTTATTGACAGAAACCAATCTGCATTGCAAGAGAGAGCTCCTCCACAGCACAAGCTGAGATAAAACTGTCTCTCTCCTCCATCACACTCACCACCAATTGTCCACTCTCACATTCTCTGCAGCTTCAACAAAACTGGAATGACTTGTTTGTACCTTAATAACCAGCATGTCTATCACCCGTGGATCCGTAATGTGGGCATTCTTCAGGAACATCTCCCGCACCTTGTTACGCCCCTGTTTCACTGTGATGTCCAGCTGGTACAGGTGCACTTGGAAAAACATGACACCCACAGAGGTCATCTGGTTTGCTTTTCATTTTTTCCACTGATAACATGCAAATCAACCCCTCAAAACACTACAGAGTTGTTTGTTCCCTCTCTACTCAGCACTTATCAGGCCACATCTGGAGTACTGTGTTCAGTTTTGGTCCCTGCTATACAATAAAGATGCGGGCAGGCTGGAGATGACCCAGAGATTATAAGAGGACTGGGAAACCTTCCATACAAAATAAGGCTGAGAGAACTGGGTTTGTTCAGCCTTGAGAGAAGGCGGCTTAGGGGAGACCTTATTCCCATGTACCAGTACATAAACAGTGTCTACCAAGAGAATGGAGACCCTCTTTATACAAGGAGTCATGTGGAAAAGACGAGGGGTAACGGATATAAGTTGCTCCTGGGGAGATTCTGACTGTGTTCCAGAAGAAACTTTTTCCACCATTAAACATTAGAATAATCTCCCCAGGGAAGCGCTGGATTCCCTAGACTGGATGCTTTTAAGCTTCAGCTTGACAGGATTCTAAGCCGTCCCATTTAAACTATATGGCACCTAAAAGGTTGGACCAGGTGACCCCTGAGGTCCCTTCCAACCTGCCATTCTATGATTGTTCGTGTAACGTCAGCTGGCTTCACTGATACAGTTAATTAAAAGCAAATCACAGATTCATTTTGGAGTTTTCAAAAGCAGCACCCTTTATTTCAGCGCTGGACGCATGAGGGAATGATTTCCAACAATCAGGTATAATGAAACAGGAGCTAGGGACAGAATGTATTTCGTATTCACATACAGGTGTATAAATTTTCTCAAGAATCTTATGCATATTCTACCAATTTCCAAGGACTGATTTTCATGTTATTATGAACTTCACAACAGCCAAATCTCTGCTTATTGGAGCTTTGGAGCCAGCTCTGTCTGATCCTGCATTTGAGACAGGGAAAGGCTGCAAACACGTGTGATTAGAGAAGAAGATGCATATGCTCAGTACAGACCATACTGAACACAAGGTGTTATCATTTCTCTCTGAACAGTGTCTGGAAAAACACTGTTTGCAAAAAACCCCATGCTATCAAGAGAACACGCTGTTAGAGGGAAATCCCGTGCAACTTTCAAAAAATACAGTTACTTAGATGGGACTTAACTCTAGCTTAAATCAAAATATTCCATGATTTGTAATAGTAACGACTTATATCATTTTCACGGTGAAATAAACCCTGCGGCTACGGTACAGGCCCCAGGGAGGCAGGCAATCGTAACACACATCCCTACCCTGGAAAATTAAACCCAGATTCCTGCTTAGCCCAGCAAACCCATAGTCAGGTGGGACATGGGGGGCGGAAGGACGGAGGAGGGGGAGGAGGTGGCGGGGTTCCCCCTCTCGTGGGACAAGGAGGACAAGGCGGGCCGGCCCTGTGCAGCCGAGCGGCCGCAGTTCCCCAAGGCCCCACGCAGCAACCCACGGGCCGGACCCGATGCCGCAGAGCCGCAGTGATCGGTTCCCCCATTACGACCTTGAGGGCCGTTCCCGCGCCACGCGCGCACACGCGCGCGCGCGCCCAGCCCGGCCCGGCCCGGCCCGGCCTCACCCGTGTTGGGCACCTCGCGGTACCAGGCACGGTACAGCTCCCGCACGCGCCGCTTCGCCTCGCCCAGGTCCCGGCTGAAGATGGGCTTCACCGCAGCTGCCACCGCACCTCTGCCCGCCACCGCCATCTTGCTGTTGCGGCGGCGGCTGCACGTCCTCTGCGCCTTCCCTGCTGCCGCTTCCGCCGGCAAAGCAGCATGCTATTGGACAGCTGTGCTGCCACTCAGGCTTTGTGGGCCCGGCAAGTAGCGGTGACCTCGCATCTGATTGGTTGGGGAAAGGCCAATCCCTGCTGGCTGTGGGGAGGAGAGCAGGTAGGCGTGGTCGCAGTGTGCCCCGGCTGTTGTGGTGCACCGCCCCTTGCAGCTGCAGGCCAGGGGCGTGGAGGAAGGGACAGGGCGAGCGACGCGAGGGGGCGCAGGGTCAAGGAAGGGCGGGTGTAGAGACAGTCCGCGCCGGGGGGTCAGGGCATCCCGTGGTTACACTAATGCCTAGAAATAAATGCCGGCAAATAAATTCTCCAAGTCTCGTTTGGAGTTTTAGAAAGCAGCACCCGTGATTTCAGCGCTGAACGCGTGAGGGAATGATTTCCATCAATCTGGCGAGACAAGAACTGGGACAGAATGCATTTCCCACTCACGTGCAGGTGGATAAATTTTCCCAAAAATCTTAGGCACATTCTATTACTTTCTAAGGACTGATATTAATGTTGCTAAGAACTTCACAACAGCCAAATCTCTGCTCATTGGCGCTTTGGAGCCAGCTCTGTCTGACCTTGCATTTGAGACAGTGAAAGGCTGCAAACAGAGGTGATTAGAGAAGACACATCTGTTCAGCACAGACCATACTGAACACAAGGTGTTATCATTTCTCTCTGAACAGTGTCTGGAAAAACACTTTGAAAAAAAAAAAGCTACAAAGAAAACATGGTGCCAGAGGAACATTCTGTATGACTTCCAAAAAAATACAGTTACTTGGATGGAACTTAACTCTGCTTTAGCATAAATCAAAATATTCTACTTTTTGTAATAGTAACAACTCACTGTATCAACATCAGGCTGGCATCCAATCCCTAGTGGGGTTCCCAGGGATCCGTCTTAGGGCCAGTTTCTTTAATCATAGACTCATAGCATGCCAGGTTGGAAGGACCTCAGGGATCATCTTATCCAGCCTTTTAGGTGATATACCTAAAGATAAGAAGGATATGGAACTGTTGAAACGGGTCTAGAGGAGGCCACAAAGATGATCAGAGGGCCAGAGCACCTCTGCTCTGAGGGCAGACTGAGAGAGCTGGGGTGTTCAGCCTGGAGAAGGCTCTGGGGAGACCTCATAGTGGCCTTCCCGTAACTGAAGGGGCTACTGAAGGAAAGCTGGGGAGGGACTTTTTACATGGGCTTGATAGGATGAGGGGGAATGGCTTTAAATTGGAAATGGGGAAGATTTTAAGAGGAAATTCTTAATGCTGTGGGTGGTGAGGCCCTGGCACAAGTTGCCCAGGGAAGCTGTAGATGCCCCCTCCCTGGAGGTGTTCAAGGCCAGGTTGGATGAGGCCTTGAGCAGCCTGGTCTGGTGGGAGGTGTCCCTGCCCATGGCAGGGGGGTTGGAACTGGATGGACTTTAAGGTCCCTTCCAACCCAAACCATTCTATGATTCTATGGTTCTATAATTCTATGATTCTATACACAGTTTAAATGAGATGCCAGTCTAGTTTTCAAAAAATCAGGTTTAAGAATTAGGTTTAGATTATCTTTTTTTTAAGAAAAACAAAACTCTGTTTGCTTTCTGAATGAAGGCCAAACTAATCCTACTTCTCATAAACCAATTAATGAATGTCAGCGTCTAGCTACCTACAGTTTTAAATCATAGCCAGGACATCTGATCATAAACCAAACCTGTGAACCTCTCAGTTTACCTTTATGACCAAAAGTGAAGCGAAAGAAAACCCTCTGTGTTGCTGTGTTCTACAATCTTTTCAAACATTTAGAATTTATATACTGGTCATCTTCCAAATTAGAAAATACTGAACATACGTTGACGTAAGTGCATGAAATTTGTTAAGTTCATTCTAAAAGAAATTTTACTTCTACTAAGAAACAGCAGCCTCTGGCACCTGCTGTTAAACACTGAGCAAAGTCCTGTTATTTCACACAAAACTTGTCTCAAAATTGTATTCTGAGCTGTGAAGTTATGACCATGTAGTTTTATGTGTGTGTACTTGTTTCCAAGCCACTAAAACAGCCTGGTAGTGGTCTGCAAACATCAGCACTAAATTTAAAACTTTCATTCTAGCTTCTTTCACAAAGGTTACCTTTTCTGGATGCAGGACTTGAAGGTTTATTAACCAAGTTTGCCGATGACTCAAAATTCCAATGAACTTCCGACACTTGAGGGCAAAGAGGCCCTGCAGAGGGAACTGGACAAATTGGAGGGCTGGGCAATCACCACCTGCATGAAAATTAACAAGGGCAAGTGCAGAGTTTTGCACCTGGGACACAGCCACCCTCTATGTTCATATAGACTGGGGAGAGAGAGGCTGGAGAGCAGCACTGTTGGAAGCGATCTGGGGGTTCTGGCAGATGGCAAGTTGAACAGGAGCCAGCAGTGCCCTGGCAGCCAGGAGGGCCAACTGTGTCCTGGGGTGCATCAAGCACAGCATTGCCAGCCGGTCAAGGGAGGTGATTGTCCTGCTCTGCTCTGCACTGGTGTGGCCCCATGGTGAGTACTGTGGGCAGTTTTGGGTGCCACAGTATAGAAAGCTACTGGAGAGTGTCCACAACATGAAGTTGGTGAAGTGTTTAGAGGGGAAGCCATTTGGGGAGTGGCAGTCTATAGCTTCCTCACAAGGAGAGGAGGAGGAGCAGGTGCTGATCTCTTATCTCTGGCTAACAATGACAGGACCTGAGGGAATGGCAGATGTGCCAGGGAAGGGTTAGGTTTTAAATTTTAGTTCACTGACAGCTTCTTTTTAAGAATGCCTATGTGTGTGCTGGTAACTATAAACCCAGGTATGTTCAGTTCAGTGTCATCAAACCAACCAGAAAAGTAGACTGAAAGGAACTTGCAAGATCTTTTAAGATGAGGTGCTGGCTCTAAGGAGAAGTTTGTCAAGTGCGTGTCTGAGGCATGTCTGTGAGAAACACACAAGAAGGAGGGGAAAGAAAGAAGACTTTTTATATCACTTTTAATATTTCAGATTATTTTGTAGATGGAAAACATAAATGTGAAGTTCCTGCTGAAGTAAAAACCTTAACAAAGTATTAATATTTGCATAATTCAGTAGCTTTCATAGCTTCCAAATTCACTATTAGAAAAACAGATATGAATGTGTGCACACGCATTCAGAGATTTTTTTTTAGCCGGGTTTATGTGTAGAAGCTTCTTTATAGAGTCTATGTTACGTGGCTAAAAGGCAGTTACTACTAATCTAAACATCAACGTATCTTAAGACATTAAAAAAGAATGTCAGGAATGTTGCAGGAAGATAAAGAAAGGTAGCACTGAAACCTACAACTGTGCAGTTTCAAAGAGCATAACTCTTTGCGAGTTCCAAACCTGCTTAAGAGCTGACTTCACATTATACTGGAAGAAGCAGTTTGCAAGAACTATTTAGATAGGATTAAAGCTTATTTTATTTGGGGCTATAAATGAAGGCAACGCAACACGTGTGCAATCGGAGCATGCAATACACAGGAAGGAAAAAGGGGATGTGTATTTATTGGATGGTAAGATTTTTCAGGAGCACAGCTCTGAAACTGCACTTAAATGTTACCTTGTTGGAGCTGAAGCACTCTGCCTGCCCACCAACAGCTCAGGCCAAATCAGCTGCTGGCGGTGGATTGTTTTTGCAGGAACAGAGGCAGAGGTGGACTGCCCTGAGCACCAGGCAGAGGCACACGCTGGTGTGGGATGGCAGTGCATGGGAGGCAGAGAGAGGCTGGGTGTGCAGTGGGGCTAACACTGAAGGGAGTGGGCCAAGAGTACCTTACACATTTTTCCAAGGTTTTTTTCTCCTAGAATTGGCAAGACCCCAGGGCTGTCTTTTACCCAGGATACCCTTGTATTTCAGTAAACTAATTCAGGGTTAATGATTCACTCAGCAGCTGTGTGCTCAGTGAACTACTAGGCAACTCGAGAGCCCAAAGTACAGCAGAGCTGGCTAATTAGCTGTGTGCACACTTGATTGTCATTTCCAGCTTCCTAAGGTTGCCTGATGCAAGATCTCGGACTGGAATTAAGCTAAACTGTGTATTGGGCCAGATCCTTACTGGGGACATCTGCACAGACTTGTAAGGTTTTGAGTGGAACCTGGCATGGTCCTGTCTAGACCTGCAACATTCCTGGCAGAGTTTGCGTTGGTGGTGCTCTCTGAGCGAAAGGAGAGTGGTGGGTGCTTATCTTGGGACAGCTCGCAGCTGGTATGGGTGTGGGACATGTAAGAAGGAAAAGCAACTATCTGCCCTTGGCCTGGGCTTGTCCTCGGGGAGCACAAAGGTGAATTTCTGCATGACAGTGGTAAAGAAAATGAAGAGCTCCATCCTGGCCAGCTGTTCTCCCAGGCAGACACGGCGACCTGCAAGAAAGGGAGTAGAAATTGACTGAGAAAAAGAACATTGAAGCATGGTGGGATCACTGCGGGAGAAGCAGATCACCCCTCCTGCTGTGCCTCTGACTTTCAGTTGGATCCTCCCCTTAGATTTACCTGCTGAGAAAGCCAGGAAGGCCTCCGGTTTCACAAACTGCCCGTTCTCATCCAGGAAGTGTTTGGGGTAAAACTCATTTGGCTTCTCCCAGACTTCCTCATCCTTTAGCACAGAAGACAAGTTGGTAATGATCGTTGTCCCCTGCATTCCTCGACAAGAAGAAACAACTTACATGAGAACAGCAGCATTATCTTGCCACAACTAATCAGTGCTTGTCCCCTTTGGTCTGTGTCTCCCATCTCATAGCAACCATCGTTCAGCGCTTCAGAATAAGGCATCAAATTCTTTTTCTGTATTTTATTTGAAACAAAAGTAAAGTAGCACACTTTTCCAATGACGTATGGTGCCTGCCCTATGCTCTGAAACATCTGTACTTCTGCAATTTGTATCCTTACAAATGCCACTGCATGCAAATGCCAGTTTCACGGCTACACAGTGGAAATAGCCTCTGCTTCCTAGATCCTCCTGTACTTGTTTCATAGCTGGACAGAAAAAGCTGACTGACGGACTTCAAAGCCCAACTTTTGCAGAGGCCATGGGAAATTGCAAAGCTTTCCTGTTTCACACCTCAATGTTGTAAACTAGAGAAGATATCACATGGCTAAAAATAAAGAGATCCTTGCATTAGTTTGCTTGCAGTGCTTGCACCTGCATTGCTATCAGTGCTGCCAGGGAAGCTGCCCATCACAATGGCAGTGGAATGAATGCCAGTGGCATTTGAATAGCTTCAGAGATTAGCGTTTTAACTACTACCATCTTAGGAAAGTTAGTAAGCTGGTGTCATGTGCCTCCAGAGAGCCCATTAGGCTCTATTACGTTCTCCTTCCAACACAGGTAGGGCAGTGGATGTCACAGCTCATTGAGAGGAAAGAAAACGTCTGCACCGAGCTGCCACTGCACCTGGGTTCTGACATAACCAGCACAATCATTAGCCTGGTCTTGTCATTTCAAAATTTCCTACTTCAGTGCTTGCCAGTGACTGTGATTTGAGGCTGGAATTGCCAGGCATCTGCACAGGGAGAGGATGCTGCATTGCCTATCTGGCCATAGTCACCTTGGGAATGAAGAAGCCTTCCAACTTGGTGTCCCGGTATGTCATGTGAGGTAGTGCAACAGGAATGACATCCGCACAGCGTTGCACCTCATGGATCACAGCATTGGTGTAGGGCATGCTTGCTTGGTCCTCCAGGGTGGGTGATCTCTCTCTGCCAATCACCTTGTCAATCTCTGCGTGGACCTTACCTGAGGAATCAGAGCGCACAGCTAAGGAATTAGAGCGCCCTTAGGTAAGCAGAAGGGGCTGGCACAAGCTGTAGGAAAGCTGGTGGCATGAGATTTGTAGACACTAAGTGAGAGCAGAAGAAGCAATTAGAGAAAGGAACAGAAACTGGAAGGCAATGCATTTGTTTTCAGTTGCTCAGAGCCATCTGTACAAGTATTCTTTGTGCACAGTGTCTTTAAGAAGGATCTTGTCACTCAACCTGCTCCCTTACCCAACCTCTATGAGGCTGAAAGGGTACCTGGGCATGCAGCATTAGAAAATTAAAACAGATTAGAACCTATTCCAAATATACGAAGGCGGGTATTCTGGCCACTGGAAGTCTCCAAGTAGCCTTCAAAATGAAGAAGAGAGTGAATATGCCCTTCCAACTCCACTTGTTTCATCAGGGCTTCCCCCCCGACACCGGGCCCTGACAGAACAGTTACATCTGGGACGTGTTTCTCCTGATTTCTGCTAGACCAACAATCATCAAAGCAGTTCCTCGCTGCAGAATCCCCAAACCATGGAGAGCAGATGTTCAGTCTCCTTGCAGAAAATGAGAGTTGAAGGGAACACACCACACCTCTGCCTGTCCTCTCACTTACTCTGTATCTCCGGGTGGAGAAGCATGTACAGAAATGCCCACCGGAGAGTGGTGGTGGTGGTCTCAGAACCAGCTATAAACAAGTCTGCAGTCACCAGACGAAGGTTGTTATAGTTGAAACCATTCTCTTCAGCCTCCTTACCCTGTGGAGAGCAAACAAGTGGGTTATTGGAGCTGGGGTGCTTACTGGGCAAGAAGATCATTGTTCTGGAGGAGTACTGAGAAGCACTAGATAACATTTTTGCTCACCAACAAGTTCATTAGGAGAGTTAACTACAACACAGGCAATGGTCTGTGTATGGCTGATGTACTTTGGTAACCTTGTTACCTCCTGTATTTGAAGGTCACCAGTCACCTCTGGTATCCTGTGAGATGAACACTACACCTGCCTTCAGGACAGAAGCAAATGCCTTGTGCACTCAACAAAATCAGATAGCAAGCCCCTCCCATCTGCCAAAACATCCTCCCCCAAAAGAGGTGGAACACAGTTATTCAGATTTGATCCGATCATAAACCTCACACAGTAGAGAGGAGGCTGCAATGGTGTGGCAAATACAGAACAGTCAGTATTTTGAGGGAGTTACCTATGCACTGCAGATTCTCACTGCTTCTTGCCCTGCTCTTTTCTTACAATCAAAAAAAAAAAAAAAATTAAGGGTATCATTGCTGCCTATTAAGTCTGCAACACTGATCTCAGCAAAACTGGTCTCTCATCCAAATGCTAATTGAGCTCAAATTTGTTAGCATATGAGATATGACAAGCTCTCTGCATGAGTTCATCTGCTTGTCTGTTCTAATCCTCTTCATACTTCCCTTTCCTAGGGACTAGCTTCAGTTAAGTTATTCTGTGTATTTCGATGCTGTTGCAATATGGATAGCAATTAATAAGGCATTTAAGACTTGACTGTTATTCCAATAAAAGATCTCTGGCAAGAGAGCTATGGGGCTGACCTCACCGAAGTTAACACAGTAGAGGGATTTATTAGATGGGCTTATCAGGGGACCTTAGTGAGCAGAAGAGAGATGTGACAAGAGGCGATGTGGTCAGACTCACATCCGACCCCAGGTAGTACTGCTCAGTGCAGAGTAACATAGGTCACGTTGCTCTGCTGGTGCGAGTTGCAGGGGCTAATGCACAGGCTGGAGGTGCTGCAGCAAAGCAGGGTTTGTTATGTGGAGCAGCAGTCCAGCCTGAGGACTCAGATGGCAGAAGCAATTCGCAGGCAGAATTTGCTGCTGTCACTCATCTGGCTTTTGAAATTTAGTGAATCCATGTGCAGAAACATACGGTGGGTGGATGGGCTGACCGAAGCACCTTTGATTTTATACTGACTTTGTGCCTGACTAAATCAAAGAAAAGACTCCTTTTAATTTCAGTGAGGTCCAGATTTAGGCCTTCATCTGATCTGTCAGGAACTAGTTCTTAGCCAGCGATTCAAAGACACGCATCCCAAAGCAGATGCTTTCCAAGTCATAACTTGGTTTAGAGTCGACTACAGGCTGGGCAGTGATACCAAAAAGCTAGTCTGCTGCTGCAGTTTTGCAACCGATTTTGAGACACCAGTCATTAAGGCACTGACATATACAGAATCCTGCATATTGACTTGTCGCCTGTGCAAACTTGGAAATATTAGTGAATTCTTAATTATTGCCTTTCAAGTGCCTTCAAAATGATTTAGGCTAGAAAGAAGGGGGTAGCCAGACTCTAAGGCGGGTGTGATGGTAGAAAATAGGAACAACATCAGCAGTTAATATAATCTTTTAAGACAATAAAGGAGGCTACAGCATGAAGAAGGTAATATATTTCTTCTCAAGACACAATGTGGAATGAAAAAGTAGGAAATTAGCTTTATGGTGAAACTCAGCTTCTATGAACAGGCTTAAGCAGGCAGAGAAATAGCTCCTGAACCCTGATGTTCTACAGGTGTCACCCTACCTTCTCCATTTCCTTTAAAAATGCATCAGTGAAATCGCGGATATGAGCAGGATTCCAGGTCTCCATGTGCTTTTTTATGAGCACATCTATGAAGTCCATTAGTGCCTTTTGCCCTCGAAAGACTTTCTGTGCCAATCCAGGAATGCGAAACAAAATGGGCACCTCGTTAAGAAGCTGGGATGTCAGAACCAGAGAGAGAGAGAGGGAGAGAGATGATATTATGTGATACAAAAGGAAAAATAATGAAAACACAAAGCTCTCAAGCAACAGAAGGCAGCTTCTTACAGAAGAAGAATGTATTATGTTCTTGGTTTACCTGAGGCAGGAATCCAGACTCTTCTTTCATGGCTTCTTGAAACACATGTAGCAGCTTCTTGAATGTCTCATCACCGTAGTTAAAACGCTCTCCAAAGACGATTGTGCAGATCACGTTGGAGACTGCATTATTTACAACACAATGTAAATCAAAAGGACGACCTAAAAATGCAAAAGGAGACCAAAGAAGCTGAGCAACACCAAGGTGTTGAACCTTAGCTGTCGGCAATGAGAATACAAAAACACCTTCTTGAAGCCTTCGAGAGAAAAAGCCCCTAAACCACACAAAGTACAAAAGTATCATACTCTGAGGTAAAGAACTCATTGCCTACTACTATTTGGTTGATCTTTGCTTCAAAGGAGAAAACTCCCATGCAAAGCTGAGTTGCAGGGCCGTTCTGCTGACAGGTAAACTGCTGTGAAAACTCCCATCTGTTCTTTTACTGGATGTGACAATATCAATATGTTCTACTAAAATTCATAAAGGTAGTAGTTACACAGCTTTGGGAATAATTATATTTTGTCTCTTTATGTCTCTTTATTTCCTATTTGTTTCCTTTTTCAAATGGATTACTGTTACAGCAGGACCTCCGTATAAAGTAGAAGTGGCTTCAAGGTAGAGCAGGTTCACTAAAACATATGGACAAGTAACATTACCTTTGTTTAGGAAGAGAGCACTGCAAGCAGATGAGAGTGGCTGTGGTATAACTTCTCTCTCTGCATGACTGCATTGCCTTTTTTCTATCATTTCCCCACCCTTGTGGATGAGACAAACCTTCTTCAGAATTGACTGCAGAGCACAGAAATCCCGCTTCTTCCACCACTCGCTCCTCCAAGGATCTTTTTCCCATCCCAAAGTTCCTCAGGGTAGAGAGCGTGAATTTCCTTAGCTCCTTCCAGACGCGCCCATATCTTGCCATAACAATCCCTGGAATTATGAATGAGCAAGAAATGACAGGAGCTCTGCCCCGTGCATCAAGCAGAGTTGGCTAGAGAAGAGCAAATGTGAGTTTGGAGGTGCAGGTCTCCGTGGATAGATGAAACAGCCTGATCTTGTACAGCTTGTTCATACTGCCGTTTTAAAACCAGATTACTGTACCTTCCAGTACATGTGCAGAGCTAGCAAAGGTGGAGGGGGGGATTCAATGAGAGCAACAAGTGCTACTAAGGATAAAATCACTTCTCCAGACTACTCAGCATTGCTCTCAGTTTTTGTGAACTGGGTGGCAGCTTGTGCCACTGCACAGGAGCAGAGGATGAGAGATTTGGGCTGGATGCTGGATAATACTCTGTCTTGGAAGAAAGTTACCATTTTTGACAACGACATGCACATAGTGTGTGGGCATAAGCACTAATCACTGGGTGTTGGGAGCTACCAGCTCCAACGCTGGCAGGAAATTGTACCACACATAGCGTCCTAATACTGCTGAAAACTGTGTGTTAGCACCTGGACCTCTGTTACAACCACTAAGGGGAGCACCCTTTTCGTCAAATCTGATTTTGTCACAAAAAAGGGTGACAGACGTACAAGGAGATTGGCCAGAGGGTCACAAGAAGGTGACACCGTACTTAGAAAATCTTCTGTCTACCCAGTCCTCTTTGTGCTAGAGCCAGTGGGGATTGTCTGTTTCCAAGGGACTTGCCTTCAGACGTAGTTCCATAGCCCAAATGTTCATATATCGCAACGTATGGCCGGTCAGCAATGTCCTCCGATTTGTGGACCAAGGCTTCCTTAAGTACTTTATACCCATTCAGTACTACCACGTTGCTCCAGCAGTTCTGGAGACTGAAGACATTTCCAAACTTCTCATGAAGCTGCCAAGATAAAAAAGTACATCCCCAAAAATGAGCTGAATGTAACATCAATGATATCACCATATCCTTACTTATGGCCTTTACTATTTAGATTTTTTGAGGTCCTTTTATTAGGAGACCTTCACCTTTGTCTTTGCAGTGTAACAGCTTAGAGCAGTGCCAAAGAGCAGCTAAAGCAGGGGTCCATGCTCTACGAGTGGAAAGATTTAGAATGCGCTATCCTGGCCAAACTGTTGCCATGACCATTGTACAAGAAGTTTGGATTTTGTATAACAACACAAGGTCAAGGTCAAGGAGATTTTTCAAATGTTACATGCTCAAAAACAAATTATGTCCCAATACTTGTATTTTTTTTATTATTATTTGAAAGATTAGGCGAACTTTGAATTAGTTTGCCTCTGCTAGAAAGAAATATTGATGATAAGATGATTTGTAATTTTTTTTTTTAATATGCATATATTCCTAAAGATCTACCTGGAGCATGGTTCCCAGAAACACAGTAGGGAGAGGCAATTCCATACTGGAGTTTCAGGTCAATTTTCTCCCTATGAGTAGCATACACATCTTTCAAGACTGGTAACTGGCAAACACCCTGCATCTGTCGTGATCTGTAAGAGACATAATGCTGACAGCAGAATGGAGGCCCAGGTAAGCCTGTCAGCCATGCACTTACCATGGGAGCTTACCAGGGAGCTAAGTCTCCTCCAGGTAGACAAACCCTTTGGCTGCACACAGGCTCCCCGGGAAGGTACATTTATAAATTATATTTGATTTTTAACTTCTGATGGTTCTTCTCCCCACCAATAACTATAAATCATTAAGTGGTGGAAAAATTACTTGTAAAATTGCTATCTTTTATCAGGTAGCCAACTGATTTTTACATGACTATGCTTAAATTACAGGTCTCGGACTTCTAAAAGAGCCAAAATAACAGTCACATTAGCTTTTGATAATTTACCTTAAATCTTTAACTTCTAAGCTTTCTTATTTTTGTGCTAGATGAGATGATGTTAGAATTGGAGAGAGAAATAAATAAGACTTTTAATCCCACAGGATCTATTCTAATACTTTGTCTTTCATAGAGGCCTAATAGAGGCCTAATTTTGAAATCCTGTTGTAATTTTGCTGTAGTTTGTCTAAAACTTTCAATGCAGATGACCTGAAATAATGTTTCAAGGGAAAACCAGAAAAAACAGAAGCTATATTATCTGCATTTTACTGTATGCATGCAGCCTTTTCTGTTGCATTTTTTTAGCCTTATGATCTGCTTGCATTTTTCTGTCTCATTCTGCCAAGACTCCCCTGTTAGTCAGTAACACTGAACAAAGTGCTCAGGAAGCACGTTGCTGGAAGACAATGCCCCACAGACGGTGCTGTTTTCTTTTTTTCTGTCTTTTGTTTTTTTTATTTGTTAAAAAGCTAAACGTCTTCATTTCTACACTGTAGCAATGCAAGGAATTGAAGTACTTAAGACTGTGTTTGCAGTGGGGTGGGAAAGGGAATTAGCATTTCACTGGCACTAGGAAGACATCGTTAAAAGTGATTACCGGTCAAAATTGTGGTTAACACGACTCTGACGCAATATGATTTGAAAATGGTAACCTTTTGGGCTATATACAAGCAATGAACACAAACACTATAGTTAGTGTCTCCGTTTGGCAGGTCTTGGACAGACAGCTGGGCAGTGCTGTCCTACAGAAAAGGCCTTTAGAGCCTGCAAACTGAAGCACAAAAGCCCTGCGGGTTATCTGCTGCAAAGTGTGCTGTGCTTTTGCTTTAAGAAAAACTGAGCCCTCACTTTGAATAGAAACTCCAGGGAGATTTTGGACAAGCTGTTCTCTTTCACTGAAACTGTCACATGCCTGTAAGCCCGCGTAAGTAACTGGCAGAGAAAGCTGCCATTCCTGCAGCCACGTCCCAGCCCACAAATACTTTGTTTTCTTCCCTTGTTTGTTCTCTTCTCTCTTCCCTTCTCCCACACCTGTTGGTGGCCAACATCAGAGCAAGCATTGCCTACAACTGGAAGCACAAAAGGATGTCCCACTGAGACTGGGAGAGGGAGACTGGTGGGTGTTGGTGTGTGATTGTCTCTCTATCTGTATGGGCTAGGTCAGCATTCTTAGGCAGTGACTTGTTTTGCCCTGGATTTTGGAGAGGGCATTGCCCTTCAGCTTTGCGCAAGGGTAGACCATGTCAGGACATCCCCACCCCTCCTCCCCCAGTCACTTGAGGGGCGCTTCATCGTGGGGCCAGCACTCACCTGCTTAAAGGAGAGGACGGGGTCTCGGAAGTTAACGCAGTACATGGTCCCGATGAACGGCAGTGACACTGGGCCGGGGGGGTAATAGCTCCACTGCCTCCTGCGCTTCATGAAGTCAAGAAGTAAAGTAAATACTGTAAGAAAAACTCCCAGTACAGAGATATTGGTCCAGCTGGATGCCAGCTGGGACCCCAGCCACAGCAGCAATGACATTTCTACTCCTTGGTCTTCCTTGTTTTATCTGAGACTGTGTCTGCTTCCTTTTGCCGCCTTCTCTCCCTCTTTCTCCGCCGCTCTCCTCTCTCACTCTGTTTTCTGGGCAGCTGCCCCCTTTTCCTTGTGTTCTCCTCTTCCCCACACTCTCTTCAGCCTCCCTGCTCCTCTCTCCCTGCAGTACCTGGCCTGTGAATGTGGAACTTTGCTCAAACTCGAAGCTCCTCCTCTGCTCGGCTCAGCCTTGGAGGAGTGGTGATGGGGCTCGTCCCTACTCTTTCTCCGCCTTCAAAGCCAGGGCTCGGAGGCTACTTTGTCCCTGCCCTGAGTGGCAGCTCCTGGAGTGGTGCCCTCCGTGGGGCAGGGCTGGCTGAGGTCCAGGTGTTTGAGTGCCCTCTCCCACAGCAGAGGTCGGATAGCAACTCCCAGCAAGCAATCCAGTCGTGCTGTAGTCTTGTGGGACGATTTTGAAAGAGTTTATTTATATCTGTGTTACTTTCTTGCTTGTACAGACAAGTCAAAGCAGCTCTAAAACAAAACCCATCCGGGTTTCTGTTTGCAAGACTGAGTATTCGTTCCACTGGAGCTTGAGAAAGCTCAGGTCAGGTTGAGCTTTCCCTTACAGAAAGCACTTGTCACAAAAATTGCATCATCCAATGGGAGGTGTCCCTCCTGTCCATGGCAGGGGGTTTGGAACTGGATGATCTTTGAGGTCGCTTCCAACCCAAAGCATTCTATGATTCTATGAAATTAGCCTAAAATGGTGACCTGAGACTTTAAAAGTCATTTATGTTTCTGGGAATAAAAACCTTTTATCCAATTCCAAATATCAGTCAGCCTGATGACCTTGATTTTGGCAGAATACAGCTCAGCTGCAAGGGAAAAAGCACATGCATTGCAAGGAGCCTCGCATTTCCAGCCTTTGGGGCAGCAATAATGCAAAGACAGTTATGGAGGCAGTCAAAGTATTTCCTAAGCCAGCACAGCTGTGTGCTCCTGGCACTACTGCATCAGAGATCAATAAAACTCGCTCTTATGACTGTTAGTTCTAGCTAAAAAGAAGCAGTAAACCCATCACAGTTTGATCTATGATCTCAGCGTGATCAGAGGAAAGCTCCTAATGGAGCAATTGCTGCAACAGCAATGGAGAGCTCAGACTACAAAGTGCTGCACCTGCAAAGGCTGTGCAGTCAGCTCTGGTGTGCAGCCAGGGCCTCAGAATGCCCTTGCCCAAAATGGCACCTAAATGCTCATCATCTGTGTGCAGAGGTCCCCTCACTGACATCTCTCCCGCATGTCCCTTGTGAAAGCATCATGACTCAGGGTTCATATCCAATGTCTGTAAATGAGTGCATGGAGCTTGGGAAACAACCAGGGTAATTGCTACCTCCCCCCCGCCGCAACTGCAGAATCATGATTTCTTTTGGATTATAGAGACAGAGTATAATGGTTCACATGACTGAAGAGTTGCCACAGATGATAGGCTCTTCAGGACAGACAGTCTGTAAAGGGTGAGGAGCGGTTGTGCTTTATGCAGAGGAGTGCCCAGAGCTTTGCCATGGGACAGGTGATGAGCGTTGAGTGCTTGTGGGCAGGGAGAAGGCAGCAAAGCAACGTGGGCAATGTTGTGCTAGGTGCTAACTATTGACTTGTGAGATCAAGGGGAGCAAGTCAATGGAGCCATCTGACACAATTATACACCTTAGGACTCATGGCTGTCCTTTAACTGGAATGGCTATAGAATCATAGAATCACTAGGTTGGAAGAGACCTCTGAGATCACCGAATCCAACCGTGCCTATCTCCTTACTAAACCATGTCCCTAAGAATCTCATCCACCCGTTTTTTAAACACCTCCAGGGATGGTGACTCCACCACCTCCCTGGGCAGCCTGTTCCAATCCTTGACCACTCTTTCAGTAAAGAAATTTTTCCTAATGTCCAGCCTAAACCTCCCCTGGCGCAACCTGTGGCTATTTCCTCTTGTCCTATTGCTTGTCACTTGCAAGAAGAGCCCAGCACCCACCTTGTCACAACCTCCTTTCAGGTAGTTCGTAGGCCGTGATGAGATCTCCCCTCAGCCTCCTCTTCTCTAAGCTAAACAACCCCAGCTCCCTCAGTCTCTCCTCATAGGGCTTATTCTCCAGCCCCCTCACCAGCCTCGCTGCCCTTCTCTGGACACGCTCCAGCACCTCAATGTCCTTCTTGTAGTGAGGGGCCCAAAATTGAACACAGCACTCGAGGTGCGCCCTCACCAGTGCTGAGTACAGGGGCACAATCACCTCCTGCTCCTGCTGGCCGTGCTGTGTCTGATACCGGCCAAGATGCTACTGGCCCTCTTGGCCACCTGGGCACATTGCTGGCTCATGTTCAACTGGCTGTCAACCAACAACCCCAGGTGCTCTTTCAGGCAGCTCTCCAGCCACTCTTCCCCAAGCCTGTAACGCTGCATGGGGTTGTTGTGACCCAAATGGAGGACTCTGCACTTGGCCTTGTTGAACCTCATCCCGTTGGTCTCAGCCCATCAATCCAGCCTGTCCAGATCTCTCTGCAGGGCCTCCCTTCCTTCAAGCAGATCCATGCTTCTACCCAGCTTGGTGTCATCTGCAAGCTTGCTAAGTGTGCACTCAATGCCTTCACCAAGATCATTGATAAAGATGTTAAACAGGACTGGACCCAGCACTGAACCCTGGGGAACACCGCTCGTGACCAGTTTCCAACTGGATTTACCATATGGTCAGGCAAAATCCAGGTGGTGTCTGGAGTGTGCTGAAGACAATTTCTTGACATAGGTGATCAATGAGACAGCTAGAGGAGATGGTCTGCTGAGTTGCTATTAACAAAAAAGGAAGAATTGGTCCAAGATATCACAGTCAAGGATAAGATTGTTTGCAGCAATCATGAGACTGTGGAATATCAAATCATGCAAGAAGTCACCACGATAAATACTATTACTGCCCTTGTCTTCAGGAGAACAGATTTCACCTTGTTCTTGCTTGTCAGGATCCCAAAGGGAGCTGCTCTGGAAAGCAAAGGGGCCCAGGAGAGCTGATTGCTCTGCAAGGGAAGCCTCTTCAAAGCATGAGAGCAGTGGATGTCATTTATTACGTCAGCTTTGGTAAAACCTTTCACACCATTTCCTGCAGTAACCTTGTAGCTAAATCAATGAGATAGAGACTGGCAAAGTAGATGATAAAGTTGTTGGATGACTGTTCAGATCATGGGGCTCAAAAGAGCTTGGATCAGCAGTACAGAGTCCAGCTGGTGGCTGGTGACATCTCTTAGGTCATCATACTGGGGCTGATAAAGTTTAGCATGTTTATTAACAGCCTGGATGATGGGACAGAGGACAGACACTCTTAGCACGTACAGTCTGGGAGAACTAAGAAGAGCTGAAATATGTTTGCAGAGCAGCCTGAGAGTTTGTTGGCTTTTGAGTAGCTACCACATTTCAAACAGTTCTACTGTGAGGTCTCAAGAGACAAAGCTGTGACAGTCCTGTACTCAGTGGACTGGCTTGAACAGCAGACGGCTGAATGCTAAAAGGTGATCAAGGGGCTCCTCTCACGGATTTTCATGACCTCTAGGTGGTAAGAAAGGTGCTGGTTTGGAATTTGGAAAGTGGATTTACTTTTAATAAACATTGCCCTAGAAGGCCATCACAAGAGCAGCTCCCCAGCTGCTTTTCTCCCTTGGGCTCAGCCTTGATGTAAAGTGACAGAGCTGCAACCTAAGAAATGCACCAGATTAAGAAAAAAAATACCACACGCACAGAGTTTACCCCTCTCAAAAGTCTCTGGGTAAATGATCTTTTCCTCTGCCCCCTTCAGGCCGCAAACGAGGCAGCTCCTCCACTTTTGGCTTGGAGAACAGGCTGCTGTTACTGCAAAGGACTGGAGCAAGTGTTAGAGCTCAACTAATTTCAAAAGAACAGTTTTCAAAGCATGTAAAGAAACACTAGACAACAAATCTCTCTCTGAGAGAGAGTAAGAGGAAAGGGTAATTATCCTTCTGAAGAATGAAAGACATTCATTTGCATTTCTTTTCAATAAAGCAATATTTTGAGCGATTTTCAAGTCAAAGGAGAAAAAACCCCTCCGAATCCATACATATTCATTTTAGCTCACTGCAGCCCCGCTGTGCTGGGTGCATGCATTTGTGCAGAGTCAGTTAAGAGATGAGCTAAGTGAAGTTATGGAAGTTACATGCAGACATTCCTATTCTTTCAGTGGACAACCTGCAATGTAAACAGAAAGGTGGCTTTAAGAAAAAGCTTATTAATATTGCAAAATGAAGCATCCAAAAGTAAGGTAATGCAAGAGGTGTCTGCGCAATTGAGATTTTAGTCTATATATTCCGTAAGATCATCTTTAATTACAATCTCATGCTATTTTTACTTTCTGAAGGACCCTACCTTCATTCAGGGCACAGGATAAATGATAATTATTCACTTATGTTGTTTTATTTGTATTATACTATTCGACTTCAAAGCCTGTTTTGCCACCTCTTGTTCGCACACTGCCCAGAAAGGTGTTTTAGTTGGTATTTTCCACAGTGGTCATCAGTGACTGTGTGGGTTCAGAGCAGGAAGCCTTTTGTACCCACAGCATCCTTCTGAGGTGCCACCAATGGAGAAAACGGAAACGTAATTCCAAATGACCTTCTAAGTGTTGGTACCTAACAGGCAAATCCTAGAAGCTGGGTTTGACAGCTCCTGACTGCCACACACAGCTGTCCAGGACCTGTGCCCTGCTCCCAGCTGGAGTCGCAAGTGGCTTCTGCAGATTTTCCTGCAGGATGACATTTGGCACCCCAGACATGAAGGACAGAGATTAGTGCTTGTTTATGAAAACTGCTGTTTCAATAATTATCCACCATCACAAACTCATTACTTCGCAGAAGTGCAGTGAAAACCTTTCAATGGCCAAAGAAACAAAGAAATAGTGGATGCCCCATCCCTGGAAACATTCAAGGTCAAGTTGGATGGGCTCTGAGCAACCTGCTCTAGTTGAAGATGTCCTTGCTCACTGCAGGGGGGCTGGACCAGATGACCTGTAATGGTCCCTTCCAAACCAAACCATTCTATGATTCCTTCTCTCCCTCTTTGTTTCAATACTGGAGCCAGCTAGAAAGCACTGGTCATGTAATATCAATATTGCCTTAAGCATTCAGAAACTTTTCATCCAGTTCCCAGCAGGCTGTCTGCTTTCCCTCTAACATTGTTTAGATGGATCCAAACCTCAGCAATAGTCCATTCTGGAGGAGCAAAGCCTCTTGCAACAGTCAACGTGAATCCTGCAGCTCTCTTTCCCTGGCTGTCCATTCTTCCAGTCTACAGAGGAGCTGGGGCTAATGAAGACCCCACAAATGTTTCCTCTTCAGTAGCCTCTTCTGAGCCCAGACAACATGGTCTCCCACCCAGTCCCAGATATTTTTGGTTCTTTCTCCACCTCCTTTTTCCTGCCCACTATCTATCACCTGTTTTGTCTCCACTAAGGCGACCTCTCCTCCCGACAGTTTCAGTGCTGGAAAGGGGCAAGGGGAGAGTGGAGGAGACCAGCTTCGCACTTGTCATTCACCCTTGCCAGCCTCTGGCAGCCAACAACAACCACCACCTGCTCCATTTAGGCGTCTCTAGGGAATTTAACTGAAAAACTGAGAACTCCATCAAGCGCATGCAAACCGGGTTTTCAAACGCTGTAACACGGCCAAGTTTGAGCACAGTTTGAGAGAGCTAGTGCAATGTGTCTTCCTAACAGAAAGCTGCCTCCTGCCAAATTCCGCGTGTAATGCTTCAAAGTGTTAAACCGAGAAGGGAAAATATCACCAGAAATTTTTCTAAGGGGTTAGGAGAAGGTCAGACAAACAATTGATTTCTAAGAACAATGTCAGCCATTAGAAAGGGATTAAAAATTTTTTTGGCCGAACATTCCCAAACAAATCTAGCCTGAGCCTCAGCCCCAGCTCGGGAAATTTTAGTCTCAGCCAGTTCATTGTGACTTTTTTTGGCCTTCAGATGGGCTTTTATACATTGGAAGTACTTCCACAGCCTTAAGATGGACTGTGCTAACAGCTTGTTCATAATAAAGCAGTCAGCAGAGCTGAAATAGCCAAGTCTTTCATAGTTACTGTTACTATGACTTACTGCCAGCCTTCCCACATTGCAAAGAAATCTGTTCTTCAGGCTTTTCTTCTTTGAATTTCTTGTGGCTTCCTACTCTTTTCCCTATATCAATCACAGCACCTCACACGTCCCCAAACCAAGTCTTGGTGGGACTTGGCTTTTTTCACCCACTCCACCCCATCCATATACACGTCCCTTGCTCTTAAAGAGCTGTGTCTCTGAACTTGATAGCAAATGCAACCTGGGTCTTGGCCCTCATTTTTTGCCCCAGAGAGCCAACTTTACCATGGTGCTGTAGGATATTAAGGAGTTGGGCTCCAGCGACTGCTGCACACAGCCTGGCAGTGCGAGCTGTGTAGTGGCTGCAGACATCAGCATCCGGATGAATGAGATGAAGTTTGTTTTCTGAAACAAGTTTCCCTCAGACAAACTTCAGATACTAAAGAAAAACTGAAATAAGAGCAGAACAGACCTGTTTTGACTTGATATTCACATACCTTGAGAGGATATTGAACTGATCTCACACTCATACCTAACACTGCCCAGTAAGGGTTTCATGTGCCCTAAGCCTGGTATCCTCGTTATAACTGGGGCTAAAGCAGAAATCAAAACAAGCTGGCTGGATTTTAGCAAGGCTAATTGCCACACTCAAGTTCAGGTTCTCCTACAGGCCTTAATTCCTCAGGCTAAGATGTTCCCACTGTTACTTTAACCTGAGTTAACCAAACGGAGCTCAGTACATACCATTTCTGACCCCAGGACTGAGACATAAAGAATCAAAGCGTTGCTTCGCACAGGCTGTGGTACCAGTGCTGGTCTAAAATGCCTCCTGAAGATATGTTAAACCTCTATGATGTGGCCGGGCTCTGGGAAAATGCCTGCTCGTTTGGAAAATGACTGGCAGCGGTTCCCTTGACTCACACTCTCCCGAGAAACTGTCAGAAAAATATGGCTTATGCCCCGATACCATAGGCTGTAGATTTGTCTCGGCTGCTGGTTTTGATTTCTTGTTCTTTAAGCTTCTGGAGAGCTGTGAATATATTTTTTTTAAAAAAAAAATTTTTGGTTTAGTACTGATACCATGGGGTTTTTTCTTTGCTGTAATGGGAACATCCGGGGGAATTTTGGACAGAGGCTAAAATCCTGGTGTATGGGTTTTGGTTTTTTTTTCCCATAGGAGGTGTATTTAAATCCATATGGGGAAACTCATCCTGATTCCCTGGAGTGTGAGATCACCTTTGAAAATAATGAAGTGATTAAATCCAGGTTTGGAAGCCAAAGGCACAAAAGCATCTTGGTTTAGTTTCTGCCATTGATTTGCCCTGTGAGAGGCAAGCACTCAGCTGGCTGCTAGCTCAGCTTCCTCACTTGTAAAATGGGTTTAATGGGGCTGTTTACTCAGTGGTGATAAAGCATCTACAAATCTAGGTGCAAAGTACATTAATGAGGACTGATACTGTAATGATTACACAGCAAAGAGGCGGGCTGCCAGAGATTTCAGAATAGAGCTTAAAACCATAAAATGTTAATTTAAAGATCTGCTCTTGTTCCAGGGAACATCTAACAGTCATATTTTTCTCCTGGCAGAGGGAGTATTTCACAGGCAGCGTTTTGCTGCCATTTCTGTGTGTTACAAGGATAGCTGGGGATGCTGGTTTTTCACAGTCAGGGCCTCAATTCAGTTATTTATAAATAAAAAAAAAAGGGGGATGCTAATCTGGCTAAAAAGAAAACTGCATTTTTCTCCTGTGCTTATGACACTCAGGAGCTGACAGAATAACCTTGGGTGACGCTGTCTCCTCGTAGGTAAATCGCATTTCAGGTTTCAATGATAATTCTCTCTCTTTTCAGTCCAAGCTCATTAGCCTGTTTCTGATGGCTCCTGAACATCCCTGGTTTCCCAAGAAAGGATTCAGAGCTGCGTGTGCTCCACTCATCTCTGAAAAAAGAGATGAAGAGAAGTATTACTTCTAAAACATGCTTGCTGTTACAAATGCCTTATATTCAATAAAGGTAGAAGTGATTCTCTGTTCCCATCACCTTCCTCACACCTTGGTGGCTGTGATTGCTCCAGTGGTGAAAGTAGAATCATAGAATCATTAAGGTAGGAAAAGACCTCTAAGATGATCATCAAGTCCAACCATCAGCCCAACACCCCCAGCCTGCTAAACCATGTCCTGAAGTGCCATGGCTACACGCTTTTTGAACCCCTCCATGGATCGTGACTCCACCACTTCCCTGGGCAGCCTGTGCCAGTGCTTCACGTCTCTTTCAGCAGAGAAATTTTTCCTCATATCCAATCTAAACCTCCCCTGGTCATCTTGAGCCCACTTCTTCTCATCCTATCACTTGTACCTGGGAGAAGAGACCAGCACCCACCTCACTACAACCTCCTTTCAGGCAGCCTCCTTTTCTCCAGGCTGAACAACCCCAGTTCCTTCAGCTGCTCCTCATAAGACTTGCGCTCCAGATCCATCACCAGCAAAAATATTGTTGCCTTAGTAAAGCAGCATTTTATCTACTTTCTCCGTTTATGCACGGGCTCAGAGTGCTGCCACAGAGGTTATTTTGGTGCTCACTGTTAGCTCCAGCCTCATTTAAGTTACACAGCCATTTCCAAGATCGTGAGCATGGGCTGTGGCTCAGCTCAGGATCTCCTTTCTCCTCTCGCACCGCAGCCCTTGCCTAGCTGTGTTGTATAGAGAAGCTCGTGGCAGCTGACCTGCCACTGTGTGATAAAGCATGCAGACAGTCTCTCAGACGCTGTCTTTTGGGTGTTTGCCTTAGGCTCGGTCTTGCAGATAGACCGGATCCCACAGGAACAGTAGAGCCGTACCCGATTTGTGTCCCTGCTGTGCTCATCTCCACAGGTGGAGGACAGCAGGTATCTGCTCCCCAGGACTTAAACTAAGACTGAACTGCAGGGGAACTAAAGGCAGGACATCAAACACAAAGCCTCAGTGGACTGAGCCCAGTCACTTCTGCCAGTCTGGGCTCAGACTGCTGATGTGAGGGGTGCAGGCTGCCTCCACAGCACTCGCAAAGAAGCTGCAGGCAGAAGCAACACTGCCTTGTGCCATAGGTTTAAAGGACAGGGAACGCAGCGCAGCCTCAGTTCACTTGCCTTAGCTTAGATGTTCGCTATAGCTACTGATTAACCTTACACAGCACCAAGCACAGGCATCCACTGCTGTGTGGCTGGGCGTGTCTCGCAAGCGGTGGGACGTACCTGCACATTGGGCACATCACGGACGGCCTTGGTGATGTGATTCCTTCTGCCACAGGAAAAGCAACATGAGCCCAGCTGGCATCTCGCAGGCATTCCCAAACAGAAAGTTTTCCATCCCTGCAGCAGGCTGACAAACCCCGCTCTGGCCACTGAAAACCGTGTGGCTTCTCCTGGTGATCTGTGGAAACCAAAAGACACCCTGTCTTTGCTTACTAACAAACCAGCACAAATCCCGACAATCTAAATGCTCCTGTATTGCTCCCAAGCACCCGAGGAGTCCCAGGGGGCAGGAAATAATGATAAGAAAGGAAAAAAATGTAGTGAGAAATCCAAGGAGAGAAAGGAAATAACAGGAGATAGCACGCTTTGGGGAGGGGACTGTTGCTAGAAAGGCACGTGTACTGGCAGACCAGGCTTAACTGCAGAAGAAAATAGGAGTGTTTCTCACCGGGTCCAAATAGATGGTTGTTCTGTCAAGCAACTCACCACCTCCTGAATTCTGCCCTTTGTTCAGCAGTCCATGAAGGTAGCAGCAGATGATGAGCTTACAGCCATTCTCCTAGGACACTATAAATAACCTTAACAGCAACTGAAATCTGCATTTGTCCCAGCACTTTTTGCCCAAATGATTATTAATCCACTTAAAATGAAAATACTCAAACAAGCAATTCTGATGATCTAAAACCTCTGTTAATCGTTTCCAAGAGCACAGCATGCTTACTGTTAGGGTACAGTTTATTATTTTGCTGTTTTCATGAATAACACAGTGTCAAGCTCTCATTAGCGACTTTTCCATGGCTTTATCTGCAAGTTTTCTGTCAGTGTAAACAATGGCTTGAAAACAAGTCAGCATTTCAAAGTTTTTATCAGTGTGTTGGAAACAGAAGATTGCTGTGCTTTACTGTGACAGTGAAACAAGTTGTTTATGTTCAATTTCTGTGTGATGCTCCTACTGATAGTTTACGCTTCACAAATCCGAATATGCATTGGGAATCAGAATGTATATTTTATTTTGTTACAAATCAGAAACCCACAAATAACCGCTTTGGTTTGAAACTTTGGCTCAGTCAGGTTCACAGTTTGATTAATAACAGTGGGAGCATATGGAGCGAAATAGAAATTAGAAATTATGAAAATGCAGGCAAGATCTTACTAGGAAATGTTTAGCTTGTTGGTTACCTTTGCTGCGCCTTCCCATATGATCTGTAGGTTACTCTTGCCAAGAGCAGTTGCTACATTCTCATAGTAACTGTACCTAACAAGCCTGTTTTTCTATGTTCATTTTTATGTTTTCTACGGCTGTGTATTATAATTGCAGTTTGTGTCAAGAAAAATTACGTGAACAAAAACACCTGCACTCTTTTACCCAGGAGGTTTCCATAAGCAGTCATCTTTCCACAGGCAGGAAGGACCAGAGGTGGTGGCTGCAAGGAAAACTGAAACAGAACGTATTTTCTTTGTGTTTTTCAGGCCAGAAGACTGAATGGACACTTAAAGACATGAAGTTGACAAGCTGTGGGTCATGAGTGGGAGAGAAATTACATGGGAGGCATCTGGGCCTCCCATGGGCTGACCCTGGTCTGCTCCTCCCAATGGCAAACCAGCAAGCTCCTCACCATAAATGACAGCTTCTCACCTGCAGAGAAAGAGTAGCTTCCTAAAGCTGCTGGTTCCCAGGTCCCATGGGTGGCAGCTGCGTGGCCGCCAACCCACAGCTCAGAGCAGGGCGTCGCTAAGCACCAGCAGTGTGCAGGGTCTTGCTGAGCCAGCTGGGAAAAACAAATGTGTTTGGGGTAATGACACTTCAAAAATATTGAGTTGCTTAAAAAAATGAAAACTTGTAAATTCTGAAAGCCATGCTACATATGGAGCTGACAGACCTTAGTCCTCCTGTCTAAGGAAATCAGGGATGATGGATGGAAATTGGAAATTAATGCCTAGCTGCAGCTCCCTTCTGATCAGGGTAAGACCTAATGATTCATATCCAAAAAGAACGGCCTAAGACAAATCCTTAAGTACTTTATGCTCTTTATTACCTATTCAAAAGTCTGTGTTTTGAACTAAGGCCTAATAGCTTTTGTACTCAGGATTGAAAACTGAACAACAGTTCTGGATGTTACCTGTTTTCCTATGCGTGTCATAAATTCAATAGTGAAGGGCACCTCCTGTGATGACAGCTTCGGGGCAGGCGGATCCCACCACCCGAGTGCTCCTGTAGAAACGTAGTCCATGTGGGTCCATGCAAGCACACCCTGCTGCTCGTGGTGCTTGAAGGGAACAGCAGTAGGGGAAAAAGCTGTCAGCTTGGCCAGCCTCAGCCAAGCTGTCTTCTGTGGTCTCTAGGGGTGAGATTATGCTGTGGATTATGCTGCTGTCCCCCAGCTGGTTGCTCCAGGATTTACAGATGGATTTAAAGAGTGGTGCTTGTGGATGACAGGTAAAAAGTTGATGTGTCTCCTTTTCGGAACAGTCACGGTGACTGGTCAGGATTCCTGATTGTAAACCCAACTTGAATTCTTCTTTAACTCTTGCTCTCGAGCAGGTTGAGCAATGGAGAAGATTTCCTCAGTTTGGGCAAATAAAAAGCGAACCTGAAGAAGTCTGAAATCAATTTACTGATTCTATTACAGGAAAAGAAATGAAAAACAAGAAATAATTTCAGGTCTTCTGACTTGCTGTGATGATGAGGACAGATGATGTAGGCCAAAAACACAAATGGAGAACTGTAACAGCACTGAAATAGCTCCTGGTTACCAGGGCAGTAACCTCTGAGTGAGCCTGGAGGTGCTGGGGCTTTCTGTGCCCTTTGAGGAAGGGAGACCAGATGCCCTTGGGTCACACCTCAGAGTGGAAGGAAGGACTGGGAAATGTGAGCTCCTGCATCCCAAATCCTTTGGGCTACAACTCCAAAACACAACCCTTGAGTGACTCCAATACGAATTATAAAAAATGAGTTACCTGCAAGCAATGCAGACACACAATACACAAACAATCTGAAAGTAAACATAGACGATGGAGAAACACGACAGAGCATTCTTATAGACTCCCACAATCAATGGAAATGAGGATGAAAATGTCTCAGCCTGTTTATGCCTGTTAGGACCCCTGAGGTGCTTTTTGAATCTTGGTGACACAAAGCTTTTCAGAATGACTGGGGAGATTTGTCTGCTCACAATTACAACAGCGCCAGCCGCGGAGGCTGCAGTAGAAACCAAGATCAAACACTTGCTGTCAGTCGAGGCAGAAGTGAAAACAAAGGGAAAATGCAGGGTTAGCATCTTGTCTGTCCTCTAACATGAGTTGCTGTGTTTCTTAGGAGCTTATTTCAAGGACCAGTGGTTAGGAAGTTGCAGTTTGAAGGTCCAAAGCCTGCTTACTGCTAGGAAAGGTGTCTTTCTTTTATGAATGCTGTTTGTTTGCTTCTGCAGAGGCCACAGTGTCATGTGGGAGACTTCGAATTGTGACATTTAAGTCGCTGAAGCGTCCCCCAAATGTGGGCCAGGCCTTAGCTGCAGTTTTTACCACTCTCACCCAATACCATGCAAGCTGGTAGATGAACACCAGCATCTTTGCTCGGCTATTTAACACTCACGCAGTTCCAGACCTACGTAGATGCTTACGAGTAAGAAAGATAAGTACATGTATTCTCAAACCCCACAAATTAGTATTTCCTTAATGTACCTGGTGAAGAAAACGGTAGGTCAGAGGGCTGTTGCAAATGGTCAGATGAAAAGGCTGTTCAGACAAGCCCCAGATGGGTCCTTTCTCTTGCATTGTAAAGGACAAGAAAGGAAAGTTCCACCAGACTCTTCACTGAACACTTGACTGCAAACTGGGAAGGGTTGTTTGGGTTTTTGATCAACTGCTCTCAAAGTCCAAGTAACTCCAGTAAGTGCTAAAAATAAGGGGTGAATCTCTCTCTCTGCAGGAATGGTAAATACAGGTTGCACAGACTTCTGGCATCTCCCTGTCTCCAGCATTGGAAGAGGCTGCTCAGGGAAGTGGTGGAGTCACCATCCCTGGTGGTTGTTCAAAAAATGTGTAGCTGTGGCACTTCAGGACATGGTTTAGTAGGCACGGTGGTGTTGAGCTGACAGTTGGACTGGATATATTAGAGGGCTTTTCCAACCTTTATGATTCTATAAGCAGCTCTTTTAAATAGCTCAGATGAAATCCTGGAAAATGAACATCAGCCTTCCTGTTCTACAGTTTCTGTGGGTCGCTATTGAGTGGAGGTAGGAAACCAAGATGGAGTGTGTGTGCTTTGAAGAGGAACAAACCAACCAAGGTGATCTGGTCCACATTCCCTTATAAGCACAAGAGGGACTACTTTCTATTGGGAACTTCCATTTAGGTGGAAAAAGGTTGTTCTACATTAAAGAATTCATTCAGGCCCTGTTGATTTTTAGAGTAATAAATGGCTCAGAATGAGTTTGGTACGGTACCTACCTAGACTATTCTTCCACAGCTCACACACATGCAACTTCCATCAGGAACAGGCACCTTCACCAATGAGGACTTCATGTGCCTTTCCCGTGGTCTTAGGTCTCCTTACATCTTAGCATTCCCTAAAAGAAGTCCCAAAGCCAAACCTTACATAACTTCTACTGATCTGTTATTTCTCCATGGCTCTTTCACACCATTAGGCCACTTGTAGAAGGTTTTCTCACCTGTCATTTTTGAGAGGAACTTTGGACCAAAGCTGCACTGCTGACTCTCAGCTCCGGGGTGAATCCATCAAGCATTGGTGTTGGGCAGTGTCTGAGGCCAATGGGCCACGCTCCAGAAAGCCACTTGCAAAGCAGAATTCATCCCAGTTACCAGCAGTCTACAGTCACTGTTGCCAGTCAGGGATTGTGATTAGGTTTAGTGATTTCCACTTCTAATTTGTTCATCTTCTGAGTTTTTCATCTTCTAGACTGCAACAACTCTGTGCAGCCCAAAAATGCACTTTCTTTCCTTCTTTTGAAGCAACAAATCACACTTTATGTTCGCTAAGTCCATCTTTCACATTTGTCATAAGGAATTCTTACATCTCTGCTCTATCATCTTTTCCAGGTCTGTTGTATTCCTGTGGCAAGACACTGCGATTGTTTTTAATTGAAGTGAGTTTTGTGGCTGAAGTTGGCCATGATGACAGCAGCCATCAATGCCCTCTCTAAGGCTGCAAACATCCACTTCCATTTCGTGGCCCTGGAAACTGTGTCTCCTTGTGGAATGTTTTCCTGCCCTGTGAAGCCAAGAACCTTTCATACTTGGAGTAGAGCCATACACAACACCGGAAATCACCTTAGTCTGCAAAACTGATGCACTCTCTATACCTTCTGCTTCTGATTGCTGGAAACGTCTTCATCTTGTTTCACAAGCTTTCTTGCAAAATGCAGCTCTTTGGTTTGATTTCCAAATGCTCAGTTATAGTTCCACTGTTGTTCTGGTTTTAGTTTGGATAATTTTCTTCCTAGTAGCTGGAATCCTGCTGCGGTTTGGATTTAGCATTTATCAATGTTCATAACACACTGATGTTCTTAGCTGTTGCGAAGTAGTGCTCATACTAAGTCAAGGACTTCTCAGCCTCCCATGCTGTCCTAGCGGGGAGGTGCACGAGAAGCTGGGAGGAAGCACAGCCAGGACAGTGGACCCAAACTGCTAAAAGGATATTCCACATATAATGTCATGCCTAGTATATAAACTGGGGGGAACTGGGCGGGGCCTGGGATTGCTGCTCAGGAATGGACTTGGCATTGGCCACCAGGTAGCAAGCAACTGCATTGTGCATCCCTAGTTTAGTATATTCTTCTTATTACTATTTTCTCTTCCTTTCCTGTTCCATTAAGTTGTTGCTATCCTAACCCACAAGTTCTACCTTTTTTTTCCCAATTCTCCTCCCCATCCCACCAGGGGAGAGTGAGCCAGTGGCTGTGTGGTGCTTGGTTGCCAGCTGGGGTTAAAACATGCCACCCTGCAGGCTTTGCAATTCCTCCTCGGAAGTTTAAGCCACAGCAGGACACCAGCTGAACAGACAGACTGTAACATCCATTTTATATAGTTAACCTCATGCTACTATATAAAGCAAAGCAGCAAAGATGATATGAAAACCATTACATTAAATTGCAATCTTTGTTCTGCTTATACGCCCAGTCCTTTCTTCCCTCTTTTAGATGCATTTCCAGCTGCCAATTCCTAATTTCATCATACAACACTGAAAAATGTTTATTCTGCTTTTCTGCATTTTTTCCAACTACAAATGGGAACCATGAGATCTCTCTCATTCATAAGGTTCTTTCAGAGCAGATGATTAAAAAGAGCACAAGAAGTAAGATAGTGGTATGACCCATAGTCCAGGTCTAGTATCTATTCATGGAAACCCCAATGGTCCTCAGAATAATGTCCTCAAAATCATAGAATCACAGGATGGTTTGGGTCAGAAAGGACTTTAAAGCCCATCCAGTTCCAACCCCCCTGCCATGGGCAGGGACACCTCCCACCAGCCCAGGCTGCTCCAGGCCTCATTCAACCTGGCCTTGAACACCTCCAGGGAGGGGGCATCCATATCTGGGCTACCTGGTCCAGTGCCTCACCAAAATAATCTGCAGTTTGTAAGAATCCAATGATTCCACCTCTCTTCTGAGCAGGAATCACAGCTCAGATGCAGGAACTTGGCCAGTTTTCCTAAAACAAATGCTATAAAATGCATAATAAAGCTATTAAATGTGGTGACACTTGGGAGGAATCGGCTGCAGCCCATATATATATGTATAGGCTCTTGCTATACAATGCAGGGATATCTTTACCACATCACACATCTTTAGTGAGAAAACAGAGCATCTCCCAGCTCCTCCCCTGAAAACTTCTCTGCCATTTTCACTGCTCACCACTAAAAGATGCGGCGCTGAAAAGAAACAATTTTAATAAAACTCAGAAAACCTTTGGCATAATATACCTCAAAACCAAGGAGCACTGCCCTCCAAACCCACTGCAGCTTCCAAGTTCAGCTGTTAGCAGGTGTAGTTACAATCCCAAAGCCATGGATGTAATGCAAGTGCTGTTTGCAGATAACCTGGATATGTTCACGTCCAGTATTATGTGCATGCAGGTTGTATCATGCAGAAGAGTACAGTCAGTTTGAATCCAGATTCCCCAGATAGAGCAGAAGGGTTCCTTCACAAGAGCTTTGCTATGAGCTAATCCGCTATTTTTCTTCTTCAAATTTCCACATTTCCCTAACTGTAACCTGGTCCGCATCACAAGTGTGACCAGCAGGTCAAAGGAGGTGATTCTGCCCCTCTGCTCTCCCGAGATCTCACCTGGAGTGCTGTGTTCAGTTCTGGAGTGCTCAGCACAGGGAGGATATGGAGCTGTTAGAGTGAGTCCAGAGGGGGCCACGAAGATGATCAGAGGGCTGGAGCACCTCCTATACGAGGACAGGCTGAGAGAGTTTGGGTTGTTCAGCCTGGAGAAAACAAGGCTCTGGGGAGACTTCATAGTGGCCCTATGAGAACAATTCTTTCACCGACCTTCATACCTTAGGGAAACCCCCATTTTTTCCTTTACAGTTTCACATAATTTCTAGTTGAACTGAAGAGGCCTGTTTGGGAGCTGATAGAACAGGGTATCCTTATGGAAGTGATTTTTCCAGAGATGTGTATTGGCCAAACTCTCTCTAGCACACAGCAGTGCAATGCAGAAAGAACTAGAGATTAACTGGTCTTCTACAATTTTCTAATAATTACTTTTTTCACTAAATTCTCTGACTCACAACATACTGCCATAGCTCTGTCTTAAAAAATCCAACCAAACAAAACCCCCACCAAAACCAAACATATTAGAAATGTTCCATAGCCAAACAAGAATTTCATCCTGTTTCACAACAGATTTCTAACCCCAAACCAACTCATGGTACCTACACTTTCAGCTTCTCACAGGAAAGTCAGTAGAGCCACGAAGTATTTGCCACATCTTTATACTTTTTACATCTGTAACTGAACCTGAATTACTTGTACTTCTTCTGTTCTTCACATGACTTTTATTCACTAACAAAAAATCCAAACTGATTATGATTTATTCATCCTCAGCCCTCCAGATAGCCTATTCCACTTCCAAAGGTCTGATATTTAAACTCAATTTTCTATATTTGTAGATTGAGGACTGCTTCTTCCAGTCATTCTGACAACAGCCAGGGACTAGGTCAGAGAAATCAAGTTTGTGTCCCTCTACCACGCCCAGGACAACCACTGCACTCCATATGACACAGGTAATTCCTGACATAATAATGCTGTTATCAGGCATGATGATTTATAAAGTTTATACCCAACTCAGCCCTAAACTGTTCTCCCTGTAACTGTACCGGTTTAATTAAAGGTATTATCTTTTCTTGCATATGTTCATACGTACATTACAGTTCATGCTGCACATTAAACAGTCAAAATACCAGCGTCGTCATTCAATTGTCTGTATCGTGAAAAACTGCTTTTTTTAAAAAAAATGAATGTCCCACCAAAATGTTTTCGTTAGCTTGGCATTACCTGGACTCCACAAATTAGAAGCACAACATCCTTTGGCAGATGCTCTGCTCTGAACGCCTTAATGTTTTATTTCAATACTGTTAACGCATCACCAGTTTCTCTTGTTCCAAGAGCAATTCAAAAGGTTCAAGAATACCACAAGCTCAGGTAGACCCCACACACATACCTATGTGACACAGAGTAGCAGGGATGGTCACTACCTTCTGCAGTGGCAGCCAAGATGACTTTCTCCTGTGCTGCTCAATCTTGCTATGAACTCTGCAGCAGTCTGCGCCTGGGATCTCCAGGTGTAGAATGCACATGCAATAAAATTCCATGAGGAATCCATCAATCAGCAGCTCCTCATATCAAGATATACTCGCTGTATGAATCCCAGTACCTCCATCAGTTGCTGCAAGAGGAGTTCCTTTATCCACATCTCCAGCTGAACACTGATCAGCTCCTACCAGTAAGACCCATCATGTGTTGAATCCATTGCGTACGATTCATAGAATACCAACATCTTTGTGTTTGACCTTGTCCAGCAGCTTTGACTCACTCAGGTCTGTTGTTGGAGCTTCCTTTTTAAACGGCAGCCACGCACTTCAGAAACTGTTAAACCACCACAGAAATTTCCTGGGAAGCAGGTCTAAGTCTCTTCCATTTCAGAGATCCTGATGGGAGGCAGTGCAGATAAACACATTGAAAATGAGCTGCTTTATCCAAATGCTCATTTGGTTCATTCCTCATCCATACAGGTAATTCCCAAGTGGCAGGCAGGACACTCATTTTCTTCTTTACACAATCTCTGTGTTTTGATGTTCTGCTGCGGGTCATTTCTGCTGCACAGATTCCAAAATAGCCAAGATTTCCAAATATTTTATTTCCTTTCTGTCTGGGGTATCCATGATATCAAGCCATTAACTGATTTTGCAGGACAGAGCTGGTAAATACGTTGTACAATGGGTTCCAGAATCCACTCAGGCACTTTGCATCTTTTGAGTCAGAAAACATTTTTATTTCCAGCTGGATTTTATGACTGCTTTGGATCATTTCCAGGTTCTCCCAAGAAGCCATTACACATTGTTTTAGATTCCTCCTGGCTTGGTTTTAGCTCTGGTTTCTGTAAAGATCTGATCAACAAAGATGACTGACTCGCAAGGCCTCTCTCTACCAGAGAGAACACCTCTCACCTCCAACAACAGCACTGACAAGGGGCGAAGTGGCAGCCGACTTGAAGGGTTTTAATCACCCCCCATTGAGAAATATTTCTTACACAGTCAAGTGTGGTACCATTTGTTTATTTGCTCTACAAGACTCCTGCTACTTTCCAGCTATGGTGTACGAGGAGCTAATTAATCTCCACAATTGCCATGAGCTCCCACAAGGAAAACCTCCAAGACTCCCTCCCAGCTTCTCAAAAACCTTCTCCCTCTACTGTGCGACACCACCCTGAAGAGCCAAAAGCATCAAATTCAGCAATTTCACCACACAGCCCTCTGCTGTCACAGAGTTGATACTGTTAATGCATTGATTTACAGTGGTGAAGCAACTCCTTTTTTATCTTTTCCAGAAAAGGTAGAATAGAACAGACACTAGGAAAAAAAAAAAAAACAGTTTTTATTCAGTTGAAAAGAAGTCATTTACTCAATCACATTAACTATGCTAAAAATGATTTTTTTTTCTGACTACACCAGCAGTTAAATATTTTCAGCACCAATTCAGGACACATTAGTGACATTTATCACAACAGGTCTATTTCTTAATGTAGAGAAGGACAAACTCACTTCAGTAGCTGCTACTGGGAAAGGAGCAAGCAGAAGACTGCCCTTTTCTTTCCAAATACTCAGCAGTGAGAGAAGCAACTTCTAGAAATAAATAACTGCCAAATCATCTCCCAAATCTTTAAATTGATCTTTTAAAAATAGAGTTAAAATAGATATCTTAATATGAGCTATCATAGATTTTATTTTTTATGTGCTGAATACTCCAAAACACAAGCAGTTGGGCAAGCATCCAGTACATAACTTTTTAAAATAGTTCTTCCTTCCCACAGTATCACCCCCCCTCCCCGTTTTTTTTCTACCCAAGTCATGCTGGTTTAATCCCTATCTCTGGTGACTTCCCAGTAAGCACCACGCTGTTTGATATCACCAGGATACACCACCATTCTGTGAGCAAGAGAAGTCAGTGACCTGGTGGAACACCACCAGCTCACACAAACAGAGAATTCACCCAGCCACTGCTCATCATCTCTGAGCATCAAATAAATACTAAGCTTTAATTTCTAAAAGCTTTTGTGGTCTTCATCTTGCTAGGCCAGTTCAGGAGGTCATTGCTGAAGGCAGAACTGATGAAGGCAAAGAAATCAAAAAGCAGCAGATAGTACTGTCTCTCTGTCCTTTTAAAACAAATCAAGTCCGCACAAAACAAAAGGAGACAAGGTTAAAATGAAGTTTATTAGTTTTTTTGGGGTTTTTTTAAGCTTTTTTTATATAAAACTGTTTGTGAAACAGCTATTTTATTCCCATGGCAGAGTGACCCCTGAAAGATGCACTAACCCCTTTCTTAAGGCCTTAACAAGAAAAAATTATGATGACTTTTTTTTGTTTTTTGTTCCTTAAACCCAAGTGTTTTAAAATTACATAATTTACAAAAAAAATTCCACCCCAAATAACCACCTGTCGGCTGTTACAGTGATATCACCTCTTCCTTCTTTAGGAAAAGCAAAACACAAAGCAAACAAAAAAAATGACCTAATTGGATTTTCCTGATCAGTTTCAAGATACCTTGACTCCACCAACATTCTGGATTCCTTCCCAGTTCCCAGTCTGGCAAGTAAACCAGATCTTCCCCTCACCTGCCTTCAAAACTGAAGGCAGCTTCTTGGAATGATTTGGGGGTGCACCATGTCGAGGCCATGGAGGGCAGATACTCCTTTCCTCGTGTGGTAGAGACATTCCCATATAAGCAAGGTGTATGGGATCTAGGAAGCAGCAGTCAACTCTTATTTCACGACTCTCATGATCGAAGACTCTTCTGATGTTTTCCAAGCTTCCACTACTAATCGAGATCATCAAAAATGATGATTTCCCGGTCTCGCACACACAAGCGGTGACACCCCATCACCTGCAACCTTCCCCCCTGCCCTCCAAATAATTTACGGTGATTACATGTGTCTTTTAAAATTGGACTTCCCTGGACGTTGTGAGAAAGAAAGCAAGAGGAAGGGAGACAAGTCCTGTTTGGAGAACTCCCAGTTCCGCTACTCTTTCCCACAAAACTTGCTTTAATTTTGGATTTAACATTTACTTTAGCTACAGTTTTCTTTTTTTAATTTATATGGAGTTTTGTTAATTTTAATCAAAAGCATCAAAAGGGATATAGCGCACCTTTCATTTAAAACAAAGTCTTTCAAGACTAAAAAATAGATCTTTATATATATATATATTTATCCCTCCCTCTTTAATTCCCCCCACCTGTTTCCTTTTTCCCCCTCCCCTTCCCACTGTCACTATGGAGATTGTGTCCATGGAAACAGCTGGTTCAGACTCCTTGGTCAGATTCTGTGATGTCATCAGTCTTGAGTGTGATGTAAGAATTTATGAAGGAAGTGCTGGCATTGGCAGGCACGTTGAGAGGGGGCATGGCTGCACAGTGGGAGAGATTCCATTCAGTCACGAATGTCCACCGCTTTTTTATCTCAACAGCCTAACCTGAAAAACAAAGTGAAATGGTAATATTGGGATGGTTCCTTTCCTCCATCTGCCAACACGGCCCCCCAGGCTTCGGAAAAATCCACTCCACAGCCCTATCACTGCAGTAACACTGAGAGCACTTCAGTTTTGTGGACTGAAAACAGATGGAAGCACAACAGTGTGTAGTTCAAAAATGCAAACTGATGTGATAAAAATTATTAGTTTAACAACCAGCAGAAAAAGAAATAAGCTCAGCTACACAGGGTGTTCCAGGATGGTAGGACAACCTGTGCCACGACAACGGCACGGCACTCTTACAGAAAAGTCACCTCCAGCAGCCGGAAAGAAGCTCATTTGACTCATGTTTAATCCTCATCTTGACTATGAAAACTGGAAACAAGAGGGGCCAAACAGAGGGGTCAAGCACATTCAAATGCAATGACAGCCTCTGGGATGCCACACTGCCCCTCAGGGACTGGACCCAGGTATTTTCACACAGGTCACCACACTACCATCTGGCAGCAGATGGTGAAATTGGTATCAAAGTTACAAGCGTCCGGCTGCACGAATCGAATCTGGGAAATGGCTGGATTTCACAAGCTGAAGGTGAAGCCGTGGTTAAACCAGCTGGAGGTCAGCTAATATTCCTGTCTGTTGCTTTTTTGTTCCAATTGCCAGATTCTGACATTGGCCACAGTTCATGGAAGGATTAAAGTTGTGATGTCAAGACAAATGTCCAAGTGCTTGGCATGTTCACTCTCCCTGTCCAAAAGTTCTCCGAGATGAGAAAATTAACTTGAGTTTGGTGGAGGCTCAGTTTAAAAAAGAAACTGCAAAGTTACAGTTTCATTTCTCTGAGCCACGGTTCTCATTCTTAATCTGTGAGAAAGCAAAGCTTGAAATGATGTATTGCTTTCTTCCCTTCTCCTGTAACACAAGTGAGCCCAGAAACAATTTGTTTATTTAGTAAGGTTACTTACTTTGATATAACTTAGATAATTCCCTCCCCATCAGCTGGTGATCCTGGGAAATGGAAAAAAGCTCGCAACATAGGCAAGGCATATAGGAAGTGTTTAATGGCACTAGAAGTGTGCCTGGGAATGAAGTAACACCCGTGTTCATTCCTGGCTTGCAATTAAGCTCCAGGAACACTTAACTGTGATACAGCAGTCAGTGCTGTTCTGATTATCAGCACACCAAGTAGATCATGCCCCAGCAAGCCTACCTCTTGGCTGCAAATACCCCCTCGGACAGGGGTGCCAGGCTGAGAGTGAAGAAAGGCAGGTGAGTACGTATGAAGAACAGATGGGTAAGGCACAGAGCTACAGCGAAAGAGGAAAGGAGGGAGGTTCCTACAGGGTTCAGGCAGCTGACCTTTGCGGTATTCATTACTGTGCAACTGTGAGCCCTCGCTGAAGGAGTGTCACGGCCTTGTTGCTGTCTCTGGCTCCTGTACAACTGCAGCTTGCCCATGCCTGGAACTGGTCCAGAGCATTAGGCACTGGCTCAGGGAGGAAACAGGCTCACCGCACAGTCCTTCCCCATTCCTGGACAAGATCCAGAGCACCAGACTCACTCCCACAGTCACTCTCCAGATCTGGATTTGATCCAAATGTTCTAGAGGCAACTGGCGCAGGGAGAGAGAAGTGACAGAGACAGAACACACTGACTTGCCTGGATGTGATCCAACATACAGGATTTTTCTTAACTTGCTGGTCCTAGGAGTGAACCAGAACTAAAAGAGCCCAATAATCTCACAGCTGAGTGCCATTCAAGCTTACGCTAAGGCCAGTGGAGGGGCAGCCCCTGTACTACCAGCACTGCTACAAAATTCCTCTAAACTTCTTTAATTACGCTGTAATGCAGCAAATGTATGTGTATATATATATATATAAATCATTAGAACTTTTAGATTTGCATGGTTTGTATTTTAGTATTCAAGGCCAGGTTAAAGAACTTCATCTTTCAGACATTCTCAGCAATAAAAGGGGGAGGCTAAATAGGTCCTTTCAGATAAGAACTACTTGAGGGAAAAGTGGATTCAGAAACAAATGATGCATTAGAGAGATGTCTAGAGCACACAGTGAATACGATGCAGAAATTACACAGCCTGCAAGGTCTTAAGCCAAGACATTCCTATAATACATAAAAAAGATAGCACCGGACAATAATTCAGGAAATGAAGCTGTGTAAAGGTCTCTGGGATGCAGTAATGTTAAACAGCGCTTTAAAGGAACAGCCAAAAAAACCAACACTGAGAAGACTTCTCCAGTGCTAAACAGCTGTAACAAACAGCCTTGTCTGTGAGCCTATCCTCCTGGTTTTAGCATTATGAATTATATTGCCTTTTACAGTATGAGAAAAGAGAAAAGCTTAAAAGAATCCCAATGACCTTTACCATGGAAGGAAAAAGTTATTCAAGTAATGAACTAAATAAACACTGTTTGCATAGTGGCTGTTTTAACAACACTAAAAAGCCAAGAAAAAAACACAGAACACAGCAGAGCTAAACCAAGCCAGCACTCACTCTACGAACTGTTCATCTGAAACACTACCTGTCTTCTGATACATTGAAAACCAGAATTCTCTGATTAACATCCCATTTTTCATGGAAAACACCATTAAAAGCACTTCACAATTACTTAACTCAAAAAACAGGTAAGATTTTAAGGTATGGGAGGATCTTGGGAAGCAAGGGAACAGCAGTGAAGAAAGGGGTTGTTATAATCAGCTCAGAGAACAGACATGAAAGAGCAACTTCACCTGCATGCCTGTAAGTAAATGAGAAGCAACCAGATTGATTAACAAATGCAATTGAGCAGTGAAATGAAGACAAGAGACCACCCTGGTCTATAGTTTATGGGAAAAGGTGCCAGTATTAATTTGAAACCAAAGACTCCTTTCATTTAGATCTCCCTGTTTTCATCAAATGGCAATGCACTTGCTGGAAATGAAAGAAGAAATCCTAACCTCATCCCACCCCTTGGGTGCTAACTCCCACCTCTGCACCACTCCATCCCTGTGCCAGGATATTTGCCCAGCAACATAGAGAAAACGATCAGGAAAATGACCCAGCTTACATGCTAACATGGCAAAACGTAGTTCCAGACAAAGCGAATTCCCCACCAAGTTCACACAGGGCTGTATGAACACTGGGAACAGATACAGGAGGAGGCAGAAAGGAAGAGCACTGAAGGAGCTGAGGCATCAGAGCACAACTGCTGCTTTCCACAGCACCGCCAACCTACGGCAACTACAGCCACCCTGGATCTGGAGCAACAGAGGGGGAAGGGATCACAGTAAACATTACAAACGTATGAAATCATGGCCACCAGTGGATATAGTTCCACCTTCTGTCACCCACGTTTGTTTTTCAAAATACAGGAAAGTGCTGGTCTGAAAGGAATGCAATGGGCTCCTGCTAAGAATAATTTACTTATCCCTGTATTTTCACCTCCAACAAAAAAAGGGGTGTCAAGATTACAATTATCTTGAACTCATTAGTACTATTAATTACTCTTTACATGCAAAATTTAGGAGACTTTAATGAATTTATTCATATAGAAGCTTACTATTGACTACTCTGAGACTTACAAAAAAACCCCCTTTCAGATCCTTATGGACAGGATCATGGCAATAAGAAAGGAGACTTCTGCCACTGGTTTAGCTGGGAGAGCGACCAGGCAGTTGTAACAGCTAACAAGCTTTGCCTCTCACCACTAAACAAAAGGAACTGCTGTGGAAATACAAACAAGGTGAAGTCACTGGCCTGAATGGAATGGTAACAGGGAGAAAATAAATAAACAGTTATTACAAATTTTCTGAATATACACAAGAGCACCTTGAGTTCTTACAGACATGGGGAAGGCACTGGAGGTAAGAAGCCACAGAAGAAGGCAGGTGGAAACTGAGAACTCTCCCCAACTCACCTGTGCTTGCTTTTATTTCCATTCCCAGGAGTACACTTCCCCCCTCACCCCCGCTCCGACTGCTCTGTGCTGAGGCTGCCTTTCACCATCTTGTTCTGCAAGGAGGGAAGAGAGCAAGGAAGGAGGGGCTGACGAACCAGCAAGCCAAAAGGAGGAAAAAGAAAAGAAGGGAGAAAAAGAAGACAGGGGTAGGGAAAATGAACATACAGAAAGCAAGAGAAAGAAAGAGAAGTCAGTATTGAAACCAGACATAGATTTTCAGATAGAGTTTTCCCTGTGACAAAAGCAAGCAATTCCACAAAAGTGAAGAGTTTGGGATATGAAAGCCTGGTTAATTTTAAGAAACACACAATTTAACATAAAAATGAGTTAGAAGAACAAGCTGAGAAACATCACTTAAAATGGTCCCACAGATGGCTTAAGACAATCTAAACCTACAGTGCCACCAAAAGATGAAGTATCCCACCCCCTTTACAACCTCCTCAGTGCCTTGGCATCCTCATCCATTCTGTTGTAAGAGCACTTGCTGTGATACAAGACGCACAGCTCGTTGGATCTGACAGAGGAAGCTAACCCTTACGAAGATGATTAGTTTTCAGCCAGCGTCTTCCCTGTGATAAAAGCTGCTATTTTGCAAAAGTAGCACATTCAGGACATGGATGGTTGAAGCATCAATGCTGACAGAAGGAAATGGGAAAGCTCACTGGGGAGCACAGGGAAAGTCAGGAGCAGTCCCTCTAGACTTAGCTTGCTTATGCCTGAAGTGTGAAGTGCAGTTAATGAGGCAAGAAGCACCTTTGCTCTCCAGGAGCCACTTATTATGATGAGGTGTATTTACCGAAGTGAGGCATGGACTGAAAAGGAGGCACTTTGCCGGGGGACACGTGCTAACGGGGATTCATCAAGTTAGTGAGTTCTTCCACCCATTAACTACAGAACAGAATGAGGTATCAGACAGCTACTAATTAGCTACTAATGTTAAAATGGTGTTACCTAAAAGCCTAGTTTTCAACGGTCTAATCTGAAGCCTTTTCTTCCTCTCAATTGCTTGTGTTCACATCATGCAAAAAATTGATGCAATTTGTTCTCCAGTCACTCTGGAGTGATGAATTTCAACCTTCCTGTCCCTGCTCCACAACCAGCAACAACTCCCCTTTCCAGCCACTACAGTGGCAGAAGCAAGGTGATCCTATATTCTGCCCTGCAGAAGGATTTGAAACAAACCAGTAATGACCAGTGAAACAGGCAAGGGCAGAGTCATAGCCAAGCAAAGAAAACTCTGCTTGACTGCAAACAAATGATTCATCTCTTTACTAAGCCAAAGCCAACAAACTTCCAGGTCAAAGAAAGGCTACTGGTGTGGAATTTCCACTTTCAACACACCACAGAAAATGATCTGCAGTGGGATAGTTTTGAATAAAATTCAAAGTTTTATTGCCTTATGAAGCACCTTTATCAACTTAACTGTCTGTCCCCCTCACATCCCCCAAGATCACTTCAGAAACCAATGTGCCTATTCAGTATCTTCTCATGGAGGCTGGATTCTATAAAATGGTTGTTTCCTTTCACGGTCTGAGCCCATCACTGCAGGTACTCGAACACAGCAGCAGTGACCTAAGCCAGCTATGGAAAGCTGTAACACTGTTTTCCTGTAATACTTTAAAAAATGGGTGACAAAACCAAAGCAGCCTTCAAAGACGTAACCTCCCTATTCCTCTTTAGTCAAGCATCCAAAGTTGGGCAGAGGGTGGCACTGGAGTCGTTGTATCCCACAGTAGGGGGAGCTCACCCTTCCCATTTTCACTTAGCAAGCTCTGCAAGTTGGTGTAGCATAAACACATCAATTTAAGCTTGCTGTACATTTTCAACTTTATTCCACAATTGTGCAGAATAATTTATTTTCTTTTCTATGATGAAAAGTAGGCCAGTTCGGGATAACAGCCTGAATGCCCCCAGAATCTTCCAGTGCATTTTAAATGTGTGTGTATAAATACATCGTATTGTGGTAGAACACCCAGAAAGGAACATAAGACTAATTCTTACATGTTTACAAAAGACAGATTAAAGATAATCTATGAAGACAAAAGACCACCAGATGTCAGTCTAATTCTAGGCAGAGATCTGCAGACAAGGACTAAATGGAGACTAATCCCTGCTAAAAAGCAACACAGCTCTTCCCTATTATCATTTACTTTCCAGCATAAACTATCCACACTCTTCCACAATTCCTGCTGTATCCAACTGGCCACAAGAAAAGCCACTTTTGTGGATACTTCTGAGCGTGTAAAAGTGGTGAACTGGTATCCACAGTTTCCCAGAGATGTACGCCCCTTTATGGGCTGGAAGGGCCATTCCCAGTACTGTATAACATTGCTTATATGCACAAGAGAGAATATACTGCCTGCCTTGTCTCCTCTTTCCATGTGGACAGTCCAGCTCTAAGCACCGCTGTTTGCAGGCTCCAGGGACATTCAGTTACGGATGCCTAAGCCCTAGGCAGAAGCAGCATGCCAAATCCATCACCACAATCTGATAAGCATGATGGCTCTTCTGAAGGGTCACAGATCTACAGAACAACTGCACAGATACGTTGAAGGCTGATTGGTAGGACTCAGCCTAGTTACTACCACTGAAACAGAACAAGGTGTTTCAGGTTCATCCCATAGTTCATCCCATGGTTCAAAAAATAGGTTGGAAATTTTCCATGAGCAGTTTTCCTCCTCCTCGCATTCTCAGTAAATATAAGGAAGAAAGACACCACCAGTTTCAACATAAAACTCACACCGAAATAGCAAGCAATGCACTGATTCTATCATAGAAGACAGGAAATTAAGCTGGCCTCTCTTAAGAGCCATCAGGGAATCTAAAGAACGACTGAACAGATAGGCCAAAAACTTAATTTATTTTCTTAAACTCTCCATATTCTTCTCAAGTCAATGTTTGCCCCCAGAATATACCACAAGCACACATTACAGAAGAATTCATCTCTGATTACAGATGTTATCCAGGTATAAAATTACTAATCCAAATTTAGACACCAGAAGAGGGCAGCAAAAACCATATCCAATTCTGGAGAGGATTCTTACCTTGTGCTTGGGGCACCTCACTGAGAAATTCTCTTCGTTTAGTAAACAATCTGGAGGAGGAGAAAACAGCAATTTATTACTTTTTTAATAAACAACAACTTAAATAATACAACACATATGTGATCTTGCTTCACGGGTAGGTATTTTCCCTCAAAGATCTCTTGTACCTATACTGTCTTACTAGCAGGGTCATCCCCTCTACCCCCAAAGTTTTCACAAATAAAATTACTCAGGACCCCAGGTGACAACGTTGCCTGGATTGCCAAGACAAGTTCAGGCATCCCCAGTCTCCCTAATCCTCTGAATAGAGTAAGAATCACAACAGCAAGTTTACAAATCCGGTATCCTAACTCCCTTCAGCTGTTCCAGCTCTCCTTGCTACACTACAAGGAAGATGTATGCATCCACTCAATCTGAATGACAATCCCTGCTTTATACTTCCTAGGAAAATTGTTGCCTTTCATCCTCACCCCAAGGCCCTGCCAGCATCAGACGGAGGAGGGGTGTGTGTCTCCAGGTATGAGTGTAGGTGACAGTTTATTTGCAATCCCAAATCTGGTGGTCTGTTTACACTGACACTATGCCTGGTAGTCAGGTCACTCATGCTGCTTTTGGATCTGCTTTCGTGATTTGTATACGTGAAGCTTCTACAATCTAAGAATCAGTTCAATTAATGATTTAAATCTACTACAGAAAGTGGGGCACCTACATGGAATTGCTTATTTAGGAACAAATTAAGCACTACAGTAATTTAAAGAGCATTTCTTTAGTGGCATCGCCAGTGTAAGTGTTGCTTCCTCTCTCACCCTCCCTCCCACAGGATGCCTCTAAGGGATGCTGAGTTGGCAGCTCCCAGAACTTCAGTGCTATGCCCACACCAGGAGCACCACTAGCCACCCCTCTGCCTTTCATTTGTGCCTTCCATATATCCTGTATTTCACCCTCACAGCCAAGTGAAAAAGCAGCGCTCTCCCAAGAGAATTCAGCTGCCTCCCTTGGGCACCCTGAACCGCAGGGTCACCTCTCAACCCGCTTAAACTTCTGATGTTCTTTCCAGTCACCCCATGCATCAAAGGCAGGCTGACCCAGCACCATCACCACCACCTCAATGTGACCGACACCAGAATTCAGCAAGGTGCTTATGACCTCCTGTCTGCTCCAGCCTGCCCAAAAAGCTAGCAAGTAAAGAAGCACAATGGTAAATAAAATGTGCTAATTTAAAACGCACTTAAGTACGTAGCATAACCAGCGCTACCTGCTGTTTCAATCTGCTGGAAGAGTTTAGCAGACAGCAGGAGCCAGCAATTAAAGCTTGAGGGAAAAGCTTTCTAGACACCCAAGCTTTGGCAGAGCATCTCTGTGCTATGAAACACTTGTTTCAACATGAATGCTTCTGGCCTGAATCAAAAGGAAGCAGCGTGCAAGAGGCTAAGTTAGCTGAAAGGTTTGAGCAAAGGGGAGTAAAACGTTTAATCCTGCCACAGATAATGATTTCAAATGCAATATTAGCAAATAACAGGAAGTAACTAAAATGTCTCATTATAAGGGCAGGAACTGTACATTCAGACTACAGCATGAATTATCACTGCATAATCCAGCAATCATCAAAAATATACAGAGCAATCATCAAAAACATACACAATATGTTAGAACAGAATGGAGTTCTCTTCTTTCTTGGAAGCCCAATGTTGGCAATGAATGTGCTTCTCTAGCAAGTACATCAGAAAGAAAGATCGTACAAGGACCAGGAAGAGCTGTCAGAAACCCCGTAGCTCATGCCTGATCTGCACATGGAGCTCAATTACTCACCAAGGCTGGCATTTCTGTTGCAAACACTAATAGCACGTCCAATTAATAGCAATTTTTTTGTTTCTCTTAAGGGACAACTATGAAAAATTCCATCAGCTCACTGCAGAAAAATCAGCTGAATACCAAAAAGGCAAAACTTGCTCATGATTACAAAGCTGGCCTGGATTTCAGTTAGCAGTTCCAAGTACTTTATATTGCAAGTTACAATTCATCACGAAGTGGACACACAGCTATGATCAGTTCACTGTGGCAGAAAGGGAAAAAGAACTGAAGCTTGGCCTTGTTTGTACAGATTTTTCTCTATAAAGTAGTCAGGGAAAACCTAAAACATTTTTAATAGAAGCAATTGTTCTTCTGCAAGCTTCACACTTTGTCTCACCCTCTGTGTTCGGCTTGTTACTCATCTCTAATGACGCTTGTGAAGACACAGGATTTCTGCTTTCTGAAAATTCATTTTATTTTGCTGCTAGTTTTTTTCCAAATTTACAGTCAAAAATCTTTTGTATGTGAAGCAGCCCACGATACATTCTGTGGGGACAAGTAACCAGGATCTGACTCCAGGTGGGGAGGAACAAGCAGAGGGAGAGGATACAAAATTTCAGAAAACAAAGATTCTGTTTCCATGGAGACGTCCCTAGGACTAAGTTATCTTGAGACATCAGAGGCTCTTCATAAATTTGGACGGATGAAAGCCAAACACAGACAATGTTAACCACAGAAATAACTGCCATATAAAAATTACTTAAGTGGCACTACTGATCTTGATTTTTATGCAAATAACTAGGAGGAATTCAACTCTCTCACACCCTATATTGCCAAAGATTACTTTGTATGAAAGGAGATTAAAAGGAAGGCTGAATTAGGCTCTATAAAAGCATCCATATGTACAAACTGGCAGCTTATTGAAGCCACGTGCCTTGCATAGCAGCCAACTAGCAACAGCAGTGCAAAACCTGGCTCCTCACCAGGGCAGGACTGGAAGCCGACCATTGGCACAGAAGCCAGAGCCCCAGGTTGCACCCCAGGGCCAGCCTTCAGTCTGCAAGTAACTTGCAGTCATTTTGAGATATTTCATCCTCCAGACCTTTGTGAAAAATGCTCTGCTTTTCAAATAAGCCACTGTCAGGGATCTGACTTCTAATCCACACCAGTGCAAAGGTAAAAACATGCTCACAGTGCAACTGCCGAGGAATATCAGGTGCTACTTCATCCCAGCTAAGGCATGGCCGCTTCCAAGGATGCTACAGTAACTCCATCAAACACCAAGTGCTTGTGACTGGGCACTCCCTAAAAAATACTCCAGGAAGTGTTTTAAGTGTTTTCTGATTCTTCTTTTAAAGATCCAAACCCGGTCATACATATTACAAAAGCCTGATAGCTCTTGTAAATGTCAGCACAAACTTCTGAGGATTCAGAATAGATGTGTCCCAGATGCTCAATAAAACAAGGTGGCACGATCCTTCAAAGCAGGGTGGTCAACTTCAAATGCAACTACAACATCGGAGCTTAAGCAACTTCAGAAATATTCATATCTGATTCACTACAGGAAATACAGCAGCACTGAATAACTGATAAAAAGGGTTTATAGGTGGACAGCAGGCTGAGGAAAGACAAAGAATGCTGATTTGCTTCTCAAGGAAGTCTACATTTTCTGCTTGAGCACAAATAAAAATCAAATCCCATATAGCTTTGCTTATTTCTTTTATACAGATTTATTGGAAGAGTGGCTATGGATTAAGACAGCTTGATTACACACACAGATAAAAGCAACTGCAAACAAGGTCTTTTACTGTCATATTGTCAGTCTGAAATTTTGAATGCTTAAATTCTACTTCAAACTGGGCTTTTTAATTTGTTTTGGTTGAAAACTTCAACTAAAGCAGCCTAACAATTTCCTTTTTGGAAAAAAAGTTATTCTGCCCCTGTTAAATATGCCAGCAAATTTTCTCTGAAAAGCCCTAACACATCCTGATTTTCAGTAGGACCTCAATTTTAGCCAAGGCACGCCCTTGCCAGCTCACCACAAAATCAGTAAATGGAACTCTTTGAAAGGAGGAATGGAGATTTTAATCTGCACATCTTCAGGAGAGGCTTCCTAGATTTTAGTTGCTAGGTCCTTTGAAAATTCCACCATATCTATACTTAATTTGGGGGTCAGCAGGTCTTTCCTGTGAATCTGAAGTCAGAGGTTCATTTAAGCACCAGACCCAAAAGCACTGAAGCCACTGGGGATATTTTAAGGCTTGGGCAGCCTGAAGGAAGAAGATGGCCATTTCAAAACTGCAAAATGGGAAGCACTGACACAGAAAGCAGCAGAAATAAAAATGTTACCAAGAAAGGCAATGAGAGAGTGGAGGTTAGCAGGACAATGAGACCGGTTCTAGCAGAAGATAGCAGTAGGGAATTAAGAATGAGTACTAGCAGAAGGAGGTTAAGACTGAATCAGGATTGATTCAGTCAGAAGACTGGAGACCAAGAACTAAAATAGTTGGATATGGCACAGAAGGGTGAAGAAGACCAAGGGCAATATAGAAGAACAAATGGGAATGAGTAGGGTTAAGTGCAACAAAGAGCTAACTTAGGAGAACCAAACCAGAGTGAGAAGCCCAGAGATGAAAACAGAGGAGGAGGTGACGTAAGAGCAGAGAGAAAGAAGCCAGAATGACAGCTAGAAAACTGTTCAAGGGGAAAGCTGGAAAAAAGTAGGGAGAATTGTGTCTTACAAGAAATTTGAGAACAGAAACCTGAGACCAACTGGATAAGGAGCCTGTGGCTGGTACGAAGAGTCAGAGTAGAGAATGTATCAGACACATACAAACTGAAGGGAAGAAACAGAAAAGAAAATGTATAAAGAAACAAAAAGAAGCCAAAACCATGCTCTTCCTTGAGTGAACCCTGAGATTCACTAGTTACACCACTCCTCTGCTATCATTTAAACATGTATTTGAAACTCCCACTCCCACTACCCCTTCTCCGTGCAGCTCTGGCCCACTGAGGGGCTTGTAACTCATTACTGTAGTGCTATTCAAAGGAGGGAAGTCTGCTTTGAACGCTGCGTTCTGACAGGTGGCCATGTGGCAATGTAATATCTCATAAGAAAATTAAAAACAAATAAAACAAGAATAGACTCAGAACTTGAACACAAAGAGCTACTCTAAAAAAAACTCAAAGGTTGCAAAGGCAAGATAAATGCAAGGAAAAGCCAAATTTAATGTAGCCCACTTCTACGCAGACATGTATTATGGACTAAATAGTATGATTATATACTAGTTTTTGTACAGGACACTGACTCTTCCGTGCATGACACAGAACTGCTCTTGGGAATCAGTCATGAATGTTCAGTGTAACTGTCATCTCGAGGATCCTACTGCATTTGCTGAAGTGGAGTAGAGTTAATGAGGAAGGTACATCTGAAGAAAAAGGACAATATCTTAATATTGATACCTGTGTTTAGAACACAGAAAATGCTACACACTGTACCTAGTAACACAAGAATTCAAATAAGCACCTTAAACTACTGGAAACATTCACTGTAATTTATTTGGGTTTTTTTCACGGTATTGAAATGTGCAGGACACAAACCAGAAAAAAAAATTTACTAAACACAATGTGAACACAAATTTGCTGATTCTGTCTCTCAAATGTACTGTAAACAAAAGCTTGTTAATGTCCATGAAACTCTTTGACACAGCAGAGATGAAAGCCACAGGAAATCCCACAGTTCCACTTTCAGAATTGAGATGGAATCATATGCAGTAAGAATCAGTGAGGACAACATCTTCATGACTGAGTACCCTTTCATCCTACAGGCTGAGGTAGGGCCTTATGGAAAAAGATGTCAGTCTTCAACAAGGCAATTACTACAAGATACATTCATATGAGACCAAAATCAAACTTATGTGGACACTCCCATTTCTGGCAATTTTTTGAGTGTGTGATTTTTGCAACTTGAATAGTATTTCTTTAACATCTTATTTCATGTAAAATCAAGGATTGTCCTTCTATACTGTGGCACTACTACTATTCCACTGCAATATTAACTTCATTAAAACGTCTCTATTAGAATAAAATGTGGTGCTCCAACAGAAGGCAATTTCACAGAAAGAGGTGTGATGCAGTCATTCAGAAATCAGCACAATTACTTCAAATACTGTAATGCAACTGTAACAGGATCTACAGAGGCATCTGGACAGGCTGGATCAATGGGCCGAGGTCAACTGTATGACGTTCAACAAAGCCAAGTGTCAGGTCCTGTACTTGGGACACAACAACCAGGCTTGGGGAAGAATGGCTGGAAAGCTGCCCAGCAGAAAAGGACCTGGGGGTGCTGGTTGACAGCCGACTGAACATGAGCCAGCAGTGTCCCAGGTGGCCAAGAACATCCTGGCTTGTATCAAAAGCAGTATGGCCAGCAGGAGTAGAGAAGCGATCGTCCCTTTGTACTTGGCACTGGTGAGGTTGCACCTCGAATCCTGTGTTCAAGTTTTGGGTTCCTCACTACAGATAAGATTTTGAGGTGCTGGAGCATGTCCAGAAAAGAGCAACAGAGATGGTGAAAGGGCTGGAGCACAAGTCTTACGAGGAGTGGCTGAGGGAACTGGGGCTGTTTTGCCTGGAAAAAAGAAGGCCGAGGGGAGACCTTATAGCTTGTTACAACTACCTGAAAGAATGCTGTAGTGAGGCAGGTGTTGGTCTCTTCATCCAAGTAACAAGCAATATGATGAGAGGAAATGGCTTCAAGTTGTGCCAGGGGAGGTTTAGACTGGATATCAGGAAAAATTTCTTTTCCGAAAGGGTTGTCAGGCTCTGGCACAGCTGCCCAGGGAAGTGGCTGAGTCACCAACCCTGGAGGTATTTAAAAGGCAGGTAGATGTGGCACTTTGGGGCATGGCTTAGTGGTGGCTTGGCAGTACTAGGTTAAGGGTTGGACTCAATGATCCCAAAGGTCTTTTCAAACCTAAATGATTCTATGATTTGAAAACCAACACAAAACAGAAGGTGAAACAAGTGGGCTGCCGTGAAAGTGGGATAATGAACAGGAAGCTTGCAATTATTTGCCAGTCAAGAGTTGTAATCTTGAATCCTTACCTGCTCGTTATCAGCCTGAGTTTTGTACGACAGAAGTGAGTTACAGAGGACTGGAATGGCTCTGAGTTGAGATTTTTTAACACAAGAATAAAGTTTTTCATGAAAAACATCCCCTGTTTGCACACAAAATGCCAACTCACAACCCCAGGCTCATAGCCGGAGACAATACCACCCAAACCATTAGCTTTCCCGGTGACTCAGATTGGACCTACGCAAGAGACTGGCTGAAATGCTTCTAAGGAGGGAGAAGGAAGGTGGTGCTGCAAGTGATACTGATGATTCTACAAACACTTTGCACTTGAAATCACCACTATATAGGAGTGTAACCGTGAAAGAGAAAACACCTTTCTGATTACCTGCATGCTTTTAACAAAGCATTTCTGGGTTTTTTTGCAAGAAAAGAGTGGTCGGTTCTCATATTGCAGCCAAGTTTCAGTCACTGTAGCTGCATTCCCCAAAACCGGGCTTTTTCTGTACTTCCAGGTAGATCCTTTTTCATTACAAGTTCCATCTTGTCCCAGTGCATTATTGTACCCAGTTTATCTGGTGCCACCGATCACCATTTATATAATTTTATCGTCACAGTAGGTGAGAAAGTGAGAGGGAGTAATTTGTAGAGTATCTTGGAATTATTTAGTATCGTAATTTTTAAATAAACACGAAATACAGTCAGCACACAATTTGTTCTTACCTGCATCGATGGCACATGGGTAATGGTATCGGAAGGAGCAGCCTTTGTTGTAGCAGCCTAAGGTGGCTCCTGGTTCCTGGCAATGGGAACATTTCTGAAAGGAAAACCAAAAAATGGTAATGAAGACTGCAATTACCTTTCCAAATACCTGTATTTTTCTGGGAATTTATCAACCGCACTCCAGCACAGATTTCTTGGGTATCACAATGTTAGACTGTATCTCTCCACAACACACAAAGAAAGGCCTTTTGAATAGGCAACAACACAGGCTCTGTGAAACAACAAACTTTTCAGCTGTGCTAACCAGGCAACAGGTACCAAATGTCCAAACCAACCATTCAGGAAGAAGTTGAAACACAGCTCAAATCCATTGCACTGGCCTAGGTTTCAGTACCTGACAATGACATCAGTGTTAAAAATGGAGGAAAAGAGCTTTTTTCAACCTACAGCAGTTTTAAAATGAGAATTAGCAGGACAAGAAACTACTTAGAAGATACCATTAGCATAGAAGTAATTTTCATTATCATTAGCAGTCCAAGAAGATCAAGGCCAAGTTTAACTTTTTTTTCACAGGTGATCAAAAAAAGGATTATGGGGAGCAGAAGATGCCATAAAGGGAAAATACCTCACCATCGCAGAAATGGCACATGTCCAAAAGAAACGCCTGCGGTGTTAAAAGATGCTCATACATTTATTTCCAAAGCAGTAAGGCTCATCTGATGACCATATTCAATTTTCATTACTTAAATCCTATTATCTCAACCAGTGAATGATGTATGTAGCTGTATTGTCAGACAGATGTGAATGCAGCAGAAAGCAAGCCACTCAACCATTTACTTCATCCCAAATGACTTCAGAAATGACCCGAAGAAGTAGGCCTATTGTGCATTGCATTCAGACAGCAACTTTATTTCTTGAATGGATACAGCAACTGATTTTCATTAACTCATCTAAAATTCTGATGAAAGCTGATTTCTGACAGCTTGACATTTTTTCCTTCTAAAAAAGAAAACAAGGCACATCCGGCTGAAAATGCGGAGAGCTGAGAGACCACCACTACTTAGAGATTAAAACACAGACAGAAAAAGAAAAGGTGACAATAATTTTGAGTTACACTCAAACACAGGAATTTTATTTTTGCTGATAAACACCACCACAATAAGGCTTTGTAAAATTGGTATAGTTCACCTTGAGTTTAGGCTATAAGAAGTTGCCTTTGGTCACTGACTGATTATTTAAAAACTCTTTTTGTATTGGAAAACCTAGTGTCAAAGTACACCTGCTCAATTAACGGTACCAGCGAGCTACACTTGTACAGCGCACAGAACAGATGTGCTCAAACCAGCAGTGCACCTGGCGCTGGACAAATGCATGGGAAGGCTCATATGCCAAGATGGCCACAACAGCTGGACCACACTGCTTCACATCTCTGCTTACCACACACGTGACTGCAGAGGTGTGCAGGATAGATGTGGCCCAAGAAAACAGCTACAGCAAAGCTCCTTGCCCTGCATAGTAAACAGGGGCTTGATTACAACATTTAAAAAACACTAAGAATATGGGACAGTCACTGCTCTTCCTGTGCTGTGCAGAGATGACTACAGTTTGCATTTAAATGACTGAATCAGGATGAAAGCAAGACTAGCTCCAGCCATAAACCAGGTGGCCCTCTCCAAATCAAAGCAGGTGCAACTAACAGAAAAGCTTGCGAGACATCAGTTCTCATGACATCTACAACTGCAGTCTTGAGTACTGCCTTCTCTTTTCTGTTATGCCAAAGCATTCTGAACCTGCTTTTCAGTGCTCCCTATTAAATTGTGTCTGTTCTCCAAGCAGTGAGTGTGTATCATGACAAACTACTGTAGTATTTATGATGTAAGAAAAGTGTCCTCAAGGCCTAGTGACAGACACCCAAGTAGTTTATTTTTGCCTGTTAGAACATGAATGCTGGTTTCCAAAGGTAAAAACCCCCAAAGCCAAACCAATATTTAAATGCACACCAAAATGGACAGACCTCTGGCCAAACTGCAATGTAATTCACTCTCTCATGGGAGTAAAACCAAGTTTCATGTACAGAAAATGTTTTTTCCTGGCTAGTCAGCCGTACAAGAATATTATGTGCTGGCAACAGTCCCAGATTCACCCACACCAAGTATGCACAAAGTGCAGCTTGCGGAGTTCTGAACCAGAGCTCTTTACCTGTATGCTTTATTCTCACTCGTAGATGGGGCTGACTGACATTAATTATTCTAAGAGGATAGAACCCAAATTGACTATTCTTTTTGAACACATACGTGAATTTCTAGTTTTGTTCCTCAGAGGCATCCTGTCCTCCCCACTTTATCTTGTCTTTGAAGTACCACCACACTGTTGCAACAGAAGAGGTCATTCTTCCCTGGAACACGGTGTCCTGTACAGAGCAGTCAATAAGAGTGTAAGAACTACAGTGATAGAGATTAAACTGCAGCTGTGTAAAATATTTCTTAAAACTCAAAAGGCATGTCTTAAAATAGTGTGCTGGGCGATATAACTGGAAACAAGAAGACTCCTAGCAAAATTTTTCATACTTTTCCAAATGTTAATTTAGTCTTTGAACTTACTCTTTGTTGCATCTGGCATGGTTCGTCTCGCTATTCTGAAATTCGTAGTGGAAACACAACATGCATTTTGACAAATTTTAAATGTGCCTGTAGCACTGCTCAGTTGAGAATGGGTACAGAATAGCACCAAATTGGTTGTAGTGAGGACTGATTAGACCTGGAAAGTGGGTAGTTAAGATGCTGGAGTGTGAGCATCACACCTTCATTTCCCTTTTTTTTAGCCTGCCAGACCAACCAGATTATTACCAAGGTTACCTGCAGCTACGCCCACAACAGCAATTCCCCAGTGGACTGCAATACCATTGACTGCTCAAGGCAGAGATCATCTGCTGCTGCTGGCTCCCCTGCTGCTGAACAAGCCTCATTCTGGCAGATGCTTCTGCTTTTCACAAGCCACTGACAGTCTAATGGCCCCATTTCTTCTACCTCCTGGGAACCCTGACCATCTGCTTCTTTCAGGGGAAGCTGGGGGAACCACATACACAATAACTACTCTTTTCTTTCCAGTTCTTCCTTCTTGACACACCACAGAGTGCCTGAACAAAGCAGACACTCTACAAAGCTGTACAGTTCTGAAACAACTTACGAGTCTATCACTTTATCTTTGAAAGAGACTAGCATCATGTAATGCCATGTGGTTTCCAAATATATCCAGGTGTTTCTAGAAATACAGAATAAAGTGATTAAAAAATGTATGGATGGTCCCAGTCTCCTTTTGCAAGACATCACTGCTACGCCTTAAAAGTTCAAAAAAAGCATAGTTCCTGCTGGTACTTTTTGTGCCTTTGGTTCAAACTCTTGTCTTGGGCATTTATGTTTCAAAACAAAAAGGACATAAAAGATGTACCCTACAATTAGAAACCGTTCTAAACCCAAAACAAAATCAGGGAACTTCATAAAGGAAATATGAGAATTGGGCTGAAGGACCACTAATCTTTCTCTTTGGTCCATGAGCAAATTTTCACCCCAACCCACCATCCTGCAGCCACTCCATCAGCAGATGGTAGCAGCCTGCTTGTCACTTGTAAAGGAATTATAGCATTCTTAGCCAGGGAAACAGCACTCAGGCTCTCATGGGAAAAGAAATTCCTTTTGCTCAGTAAGCAGCCTGCTTAACCTCCCCTACTTGAAAGAGCTGAAGTCTGGTACTCGGAGTGTGCTCCCAATGGGAGGTGCCAATGGATAGTAATCATTGCCAGGCATCTGATCAGCTCCTGGCTTAAATTAAAAAAAAGAAAAAAAGAAGGGAGGAGGAAAGAAAAAGAAGGAAAAAAAAAGACCACACAGCAAAGACTGATTCAGAGGTCCTATCTCCACGATTCATCTCTAGCCACAAGGCACATACATCTCACTTAGAATACGCTGGAGAGACTGAAAAGTGACATTTAGAAGAGACACTCCATCCCTTGAACTAAATTATCAATAGTATTAAAGCCAGATACATTGTCTCTACCTCTCCATGCTATTAGCAGCCCGTTTCTTCCTCGCTACAGCTCATCATTCTCTGTCTACCACAATGAAGTAACACCCAGCCTGGAAGTGTGAACAGTATGGGGACAGCTACCATAGAGGCATCAGAGCTGCTCCGATTCTTTCAAAACACTAAACCATCCACTACCTCTATTCCCTCTGCTTTAAGGTTGTTTCTTTATTTTTCTCCTGCAATTTGTATTCCTTAATAACCAGAAAAGAGAACCCTTCTGACAGCACACTTCCCTAAATGTATCCTGGGCTGCATCAAAAGCAGCATGGTCAGCAGGGCGAGAGAGGCGATTCTCTCTCTCTGCTCTTCTGAGATCCCACCTGGAGTGCTGTGCCCAGTTCTAGAATCCCCAACATAAGAAGGATATGGAACTCTTGGAACAGGTCCAGAGGGGGCTACGAAAATGATCAGAGGGTTGGAGCACCTCTGCTATGGGGAGAGGCCCAGAGTTGGGCTTGTTCTGCTATGAGGGGAGACTGCATAGCGGCCTTCCAGTACCTGAAGGGGCTACAGGAAAGCTGGGGAGGGACTTCTTACAAGGGCAAGGAGCGATGGGACGAGGGGAACGGCTTTACAATGGAAGGGGGAAGATTTAGATTAGACATTAGGAAGAAATTCTTCACGCTGAGGATGGTGAGGCACTGGCACAGGTTGCCCAGGGAAGTTGTGGATGCCCCCTTCCTGGAGGTGTTCAAGGCCAGGCTGGATGTGGCCTTGAGCAGCCTGGTCTGGTGGGAGGTGTCTCTGGACCCTGGCAGGGGGGTTGGAACTGGATGATCTTTAAGGTCCTTTCCAACCTAAACCCTTCTATGAGTCTATGAAGTATAATAAATAGAGGGGTTTGGATACGTTTGTTGCCTCCCTCAGAACTGAATGCAACTGACCGCAAGTGTTACAACATTAACATGTCTACCTTCCTTCTCCCAGCCAAGAATAAGCTCTTAGGCCTGCAAAAGGAAGCACCCCAAGCTGCTCAAGCGAAACTTCCCCCTCATTTTCCCTTTGGCTCTGCACTGACAGAGATAATGTCTTTGCCTAGGAGCACTGGAATCCCACAGTAGAGAGGGTGTTGCTGGTGGGAGGAAAGGAACTGCCAGGCTAGCCCTTCCAACGTACTCTGGGCAGCAGCAGGAACAGCGGCGTAGAAGCAGAAACAAATTGCTTCTGCCTGGCACTACTACAAAGCATCTTTACATGATTCCTCCACTATCTTTATTGCAGAACAATTACCAAAGCAGTTTAAGCAAGGACATTCACAACAGATGCAACTGTATCTTATTTTCTCCTGTTTATAATCCAGAGTCTTTTCTTGGGGATTGGTTGTTTCTTCCAGTTTGCTCACCAGTGCCCCAGACTCAGGCCTCATTCTAGCTTCCTCTCTTCCCAGCACCGGTTTTTCCCTTGCTGTCCATTTTCTTCCCTTTTCCTCTGCTTTGCTTTCTAGGAATCTCCTTGTTTTTCCCTTCTTGTATATCAGTGCCAAGAACGCATAAACACAATAAAACGGAATGCAATGACTGAAGGTTACTAAAAAAGAAAAGCAAGCAAATATTGAAATATCTGCGGCATTAATTATACAGGTACAGGTCTCCACACGTTAGATGCATTTTTCATGCTCTCTCCTTCGTCTGTTTAAATTATAAGCTTTTAGGAAAATAATTGCTGCTGTATAATTGCACTGCACAAATGCAGATGTAAGATAATGAGGATTTCAGAGTCAGCTGCAATATTAGGAAGGAAGGCCCTCTGACTATTTCTGATTAAACAGTTGGCAGCCTAAGCAGAGGCTCAGGTTTAATATCCAGGTGAAAGGGCAATGGGAGCAGCAGGCGGCCACGTTCTCTTTCCTGGGAAGTGGGGTGCAGAGACAGAACTTACTCCAATAAGGTATGGTAGAAAGGAGTAAGTGACTCCGGGAGACTGCTGCAAGAAGGGACTGAGGTGAAAAAGGTGGGAATAATATTTTTAGGCAATAGCAGAGGAAAACTGCACTTCCAGTCCAATGTGTAGACACCGGTTAGTGAAAAAATTTGCCTATGCAAATGAGGCTTGAGAGAACAACCAGTACTGAAGTATACAGAATTATCACTTTCCATTTTCTGTCAAACAATTTCAGTTCTCCAAAAGCCCTGCACAGGATATCAGAAAAACGAAGGCCACAAATAAAAAGATAAAAATCCCTTAAACTTGCATTGTTAAAAGGAACCTCTTGCCAATGATGACACGCTCCTGTAGCAAGCAAATCGAGTCATAATAAAGGAAAACAGTCACTGAATTAAAATTGGGTAGCTCTCTTCAAGCCAAGAAACTAAGGACAAATTTAGATTCCAAGATTACAGCAAACAGCCAAAGCCATGATGTGGAAGATGCTGTACTAATAAAGCTGCATTAGGAAACAGAGTAAAAAGTCAGCTCTGCAGTGCTGCATGGGCTGCTGAAGCAGAAAGGGGAGCTGCAGCTCAAAATGGATGGCATGGAAAAAAAAACACAGCAGAAGAAATACAAGAACTGAAAAATGCCTTAAGAAAGGGAAACCCTATTCAACACATACAGAACTGATTAAAGTACAACAGAAGCACTTGAAATGAAGAACAGAGTGTTCTATTTCCCTCAACTCAAAGGAAAAAGAGAAAGTAACAAGAAGAGAAATAAATTGTCAGCTTGCAAGCAGAAATTTCTAAGGTCTTATGCAGACACTCTTCAATTGTGCTTATGGAGACTCTCAAAATAGAGGGGAACAGTAAAAAGTGAAAACTTGTGAAGTTTGTAAAATTAACAAAGGTAGTCAGATCTCAAATTGATGGCAGAGAGCTGCAAAACCATCTCACAATCCTGGATAACCATGTGATAAAATGGAGATGAAAATTAATGTTGTTAAGGCAAAGTGATACACACAGGGAAAATATTTTCACCTATGCATAGACATATTAATAGACTCTGAATTAGCATTTAGTAAGCATGGGAAAGTCATCCCAGGCAGAAACATCGTGCTGTTCCTGCAACCTCAAAGCCAGACAGCCAGAATGTAAGAAGTTATTAGGAAACTGATAATGAAATACAAATCTTCATTATGTCTATCTGTTACTGTTGTAGTATCCTGACATCTTAACATTGTGTGTGGTTCTGGTCACCCTATTAAATACAGGAAAATCAGGAAAAAAAATTAAACACAGACCACAGAAATAACTAGGAAGGTAAAGAGCTACCATATGAGAAAAGACAAAGTGTTTATGAAAAGAGGTAACTGAAGGGGGATTGAGATCTACAAAATCAAATACGGTGTGCAGAAAGGAATGACTCTTAGCTGTTTCCGAGAAGGAAAAGCAAAGAACAAGTTGAAATTTAAAATAAATCCACTTTTTTCACATAACAAATAATTAAACTATAAAAGTCATGGTCAAAGAATGCTGCACTGGCCAAAAGATAAGCAAGTTCAAAAGCAGATCACAAAAATTCATCAAGGATAGGTTTGCCACTGTCTGCTGAACACAGCGATGCGAAGGAGACTTCTCTAAAGCTGTGGCTGCTGAAAGGAGAGAGAAAATACGCAAGCAGCACTCTATATGTGTCTGGTTTACTGCACACCTCTGAAGGTAAATGCCTCAGGCCGTTGCTGCAGACAGGACACCACAACAAAACATCCTTTGACACCTGCCTGGAATTGCAATTCTTTTGCAGACCAAGAGATTTGATGGTGAAATTCCAGAATTAACAAAAAAACCCACCCCAAGACATTAAAAAAAGAATGCAGGCATCCAGAAATCATACTGTTAGGTTACAAGGTTTTAACACTCTTCAGTTTTAGCTCAGGAACAGGAAGGCTGAGCTAATTGTAACGCTATATAAAAGGGCTGAAATTTGATCTAAGTGATAAATTCGTGTTCAGTGCTCCATACAAGCCTAAGTATTTCTTTTGCTCAGGGGAGTGATCAAAGGCTTAAATGTGCATGAACGTACTCTGGGAGATGAGACTGGTGGAAAGCCAAGAAAGTCATGGAGGAGGATGAACCCTCCCCACCTCTCAAACAATGGAAGGAGAAAAAAACCCGACTGAAATGAGGACTGAGCATAACTGAACCAGAATAGAGGTTGAATGAAACTTTAAGAGTGAACTGATGGTTAACTAAAACAGATTTAGCGAAATCAACACAGAACTAGTAACTCTTAGTGATAATGAAAAGGCATGTTTAATTTCAAATTAAGCAGGCTAAGTACTTGCCTTTGTAGCCAATTCGTATTTTAAAAGGAATATTAAAATTATACATAGACTACCAAGTCCAAAAAGACAAGAAATGAATATATCTTATTTCTTTTGATGACAAAGAGCCACCCTGAACGAGAGAAACGTTTCACACAAGTATGCAAGTCTAGCAGAAAAAAATTACACAGTTTATGTTATCTTAGCTATCCATTTGGGGAATTAAACATGCAACAATAACTGCAATTTAGTTACGAAAAGATCTGGAAGACAGAAAAGCAGACTTAAAAGACGCAAAAGAAATTCAAAATTTCAAGCAGTGATTATGCAATAAGGACATAGTTGTGGGAACGGCACCGTCAGCAAGAAAGCATTTACTCCAGTTGGATTTTCTTCCAGCACCAGATTTCTTTCCTGACCATTCTGGGTACTGATTACAGGAAATATCCAAATATATAGTGAATTTTCATTTAGCACAAGGTCTAGCAAGTGCAGCATAAAACAATGGTGTGCAGTTGCCTTAAAACAACGCATCACCACCATAAGGGAAAAGGCTTTGGATAAAATAAATCAATACCAAAAGTTCTCTCTCCCCTGTAAAGCAACGCCTTTGAATGTCAATGGCTGGAGTGACACAAAAAGGAAAAAAATTACCTAAGCAAGCAAATGTGACAAACTCAAGAAATTTGGTTTCAAGAGGCAAATTGCATGGCAGAACCAGTCTTTCTCCAGTCAAAGAAAAAAAATGTGATGATGCTAAGTATTTTCTAAAAGGCCCCCCAAAAAAGGCCTGGTCCGTGAAAGACACAGTCACTATGTCATTATTGGCAGTGGATTCAACAGAAACGAAACCTTTGTAAAGGCTTAAAAATAAGGAAATGCTTTTGAGGAAGGCAAATTGTAAACAGCAAAGATTCTGACAAGATATTAAATACCTATGTAAACTGGCAGGAAAAAGGGTGCAGCGCAAATCCACCCTTGCCAACAACTCCAAGACTTGTAACATTGGGCAGAAATACACCATTTGTCATTATTTGTAATAACCTGTGCAAGCCCTCATCATAAACAGAGTCCCACTGTGCAAAACACTTTGGCAATACAGAACAAAGCATTGGTAGATGCAAAGGGATGAAACAGGAATGGTGAGACTGAGCCAGCAGTGTTGGGCTGAGTCCATCACAGCAGGAAGCTAAGCATATCCAATTGTTCAGCAGAAATCCCAGACAAGAAGGGCTTTGAAGAACTGCGTAAAGGGAAACAAAGATAAACGTGTAGGGCTTTGAAAGTGAGGCACTTCATTTAAGAAATTATAAAATTAGCCAGGGTGCACTGATTGGAAGTGGATCATAAGTTCTTTAAACTGAAAGAAGCAGCAGGATGAAGGCATATAAAGTAATCATGAGTGACTTAGTTTGAGACATAAGAAAAGAGGAGGCTGGCAGATTAACATGAAAGAAGCAGGTATGGAAAAATGATAGTTTAGAAGCAATTTTTTTTGTAACAGTATTCCAAGTGGATGTTTATTCGTTAATAAGAATATCAGGTCTTAATTTAAGATCTAAAAAGCCACTCCTATTGCACAGTCAAAATATTTTCCACTGCATGTAAGGACAGGTGAAAAAGGTACAACGATCATCTTGCTGGAAAATGAAAAAGTCTCTCTAGAAAAAGAGTAGCAAATAAAAACACTGCTCAGTACTGTCAAAGACAGAAGAACAAGACGACGACAACTCCTCCAGAAGGCCGTGGAACCAGCAGTTGGCGGCAGAGCTAAAATAAGGAATAGCAAAGCGCACACAAGCATTCACTGTTGGCTGTTGCTACCACCCAGGAAAAGCAGTCGAAGATGAGCAACAACAGGAGGTGAAACAAATCCAAGAGAAGAGGTAAAAGCACAATGCTTGCTGAAGAAGAAGCATCTGCAAGTCAGTACATTACTCTTCAGTGATAAGCTGTCAAGGAACATAGTATCAAAAAACCCTGAGAAAATACAAACTCATGAACTACAGCACTAAATAACCAACTGCAGTCAAGAAAAACTAACCAAATTAGTAATACACATTGCTGAAATGACATCAGGTACAGAGGAGGTGCTCTATGTAAAATAATGTTTGCCAGCCAAAAACCTGAATGGGTTTAAAGAGGCCTATGTTATTGCACTATTCAATAATCATTGGGGGAAGAAAACCCTACAAACCATAATGACGTATGTGCTGCTTAAATTGCCTATTACAATAATAGTTACTTTTCATGAATACGGTATTGAATTTATTCCAAAATGTCTAGGCTGGGTAGGCCTGCCAGAGACACACGACACAGGAAGGCTCTGTATGAGCTAGAAGCAGTTTAGAAATGGCAGCAAATATAAATAGCAGCTGAAGTCCAAGGCCGGACGGCATTCCAGCTGGATATTCCACAGCAGCTGAGGAAGTGTCAGTAGTTTCCTTGAAGGACAGACTTAATATTGTTATCCTGGGGGAAGAATTTCCTCCGTCTAAAGATTAAGAAGCTGTATAGTTCTGCCCACACCTGAAGGGGAAAAAACCCAATGAAGATCTTCTGGGCTCAAAACAACTGCTGAATTGTGGTAAAGGCAATAATATTACCTCACTATTTGCAAGCTGCATCTCCAGTTTTCAAAAATCTAGATGGGTAAGACAGAAAGGACTGGTATGAGCCACAGACTACTAGAAATAAGTCATTGTGCAAAATCAAAGAGAAATTTCAATCTTTTTTAACCTCAGGCAGAAACTGAAGGATACAGGCATTTCTGTTTTGGTTTTCATTTATTTTACACAGGCATATCCTCTTCTTACTTCTTATTGCCCCACGTTCTGAAGGTTGCAGCTCAAAAGCAGACATGTAAGTCAGCAGTAAAGCCCTGTTAGACAGCTTCAGAGACTCAGAACAAAAAAATTCTTCTTTTGGCATTACCCTTGAAGCTGTTTGCCCAGAAAACTGAATTAATAGTTAACTACTCGAAACTCCTGGAAGAGAAATCTGCAGATTTCTGCTCAGAGGAACAAGATCACGTGGCATCACTGAAGAATCCTTCCTCTGTCCTATGATAACGTGTGACACTTCAAAGGAGGGAAAATTAAGTATAGGAGTTAAGATAGCATTAAAACCTCATTAAGTAGTTTGATGTACCTCTAATGGGGGCATTGGAATTTTTCTAATCTAACCCAAACAATTTTCTAAAATTAACATCTCAAAAAAGCCTGTTGGTTTCTTTTGGAAAGCATTGGGTTATGCATTGTGTCAAACTTGAAATGTTAGTGATTAGATATAACTTGAAGAGTTATTCCCAAAAAAAGCAGTTAAGAATTAAATTTAACAATTACTTTACATATGGTACCAGTACATTCAAGTTAGGAATTTTGGCATTTTAACTTGACAGTTGTTCAGCCTGGAGAAAAGAAGGCTCCGGGGAGACCTCATAGCAGCCTTCCAGTACCTGAACGGGCTACAGGAAAGGGGGAGGGACTTTTTACAAGGGCAAGGAGTGACGGGATGAGGAGGAATGGCTTTAAATTGGAAGGGGGAAGATTTAGATTAGACATTAGGAAGAAATTCTTCACACTGAGGCTGGTGAGGCACTGGCACAAGTTGCCCAGGGAAGGTGTAGATGCTCCCTCCCTGGAGGTGTTCAAGGCCAGGTTGGATGGGGTCTTGAGCAGCCTGGTCTGGTGGGAGATGTCCCGGCCCATGGCAGGGTTGTTGAAACTGGCTGGGCTTTAAGGTGTATTCCAACCCAAACCATTCCATGAAAAGAGAAAATCAACATCAGATGAACACAGAAACATTTTAATCACCTTCTGTGGCCCCAACTCTAAATGAACATGAACAAACTTTAAACTTTGCTTCCTCCCTTTACATCTATGCAACTAAAACATGCAACCTTGTATCAGCTCCCTAATCTTCCAGTGTAAGTAAGGACACTAGGCAATTTAAACACACACTGTAGTTTCCATTTCCAATGCACCCTACAAATTTGTCTCAGTTGTCACCAAATAAGTGATTTTAAAGCCTACTTTATAGAATAATTAACTGATTCGTTGAAGGCCATGTAGGAAGTTTTTAACAGTGCAGGCATAATGTCTGGGAAGTTTGCAGCTCTCAAACCTGAACTTAAATACATGAAGGTGCCTGTTCCTCCCATCCCCACCCCCTCCTTTTCTGCCCCTCCTTTTAAGTTCCACATTGAGCAGCAGTGTCCTTTAGAGAACGTCCCCGCTTCAGAGACTCTTGCCAGGACACTCTCCTCCTTTTTCCCCTCCCTTAGTAGTAAGCCTTTTATGAAGCTGAATGGTCTCCTTTAATCTTGAATAACTTTGTGAAACTTAGCAAGTGTGAGCTCTCAGTGAGAATAAAGAAGCCAGAGGTGCAAGGAAATCTGCAGTTAACAGCAATATAGTGAAAAATACTAACAAAACCACATTTTGCGAAACGCTAAGCTGTGATAAAAAGACAAACATACAGCTGAGTTGGACCTAAGGGATCTAAGCATAAATCAAAACAACACATAAAAGGAGTTAGAAACAGGACAAAAAAAACAAGCTTGGGGAAGTGTGGCTGGAAAGCTGCCTGGCAAAAAATGACCTGGGGCTGTTGGTAGACAGCTGACTGAACACGAGTCGGCAATGTGCCCAGTTGGCCAAGAAGGTCAACAGCATCCTGGCCTTTATCTGGAATGGTGTGGCCAGCAGGAGCGGGGAAGTCATCCTTCCCCTATATTCAGCATTGATGAGGTCGCACCTCGAATCCTGTGTTCACTTTTGGGCCCCCCATTACAAGAAGGATATCGAGATGCTGAAGTGTGTGCAGAGAAGAGCAACAAAGCTGGTGAAGGGGCTGGAGACCAAGTCTTATGAGGAGCGGTTGAGGGAACTGGGGTTGCTTAGTCTGGAGAAGAGGCTGAGGGGAGAGCTCATCACCATCTACTACTGCCTGAAAGGAGGTTGTAGAGAGGTGGGTGCTGGCTTCTTCTTCCAAGTAATGGGACGAGAGGAAAGGGCCTCAAGTTGCACCAGGGGAGGCAAATTTCTTTACTGGAAGAGTGGTGAAGCAGTGGAGTCACCATCCCTGGGAGTGTTCCAAAAATGTGTATATGTGGGTGCTTCAGGACATGGTTTAGCAGGCACGGTGATGCTGGGCTGATGGTTGGACTGGACTGGATAGAGTTTTTTTCCAATCTTAACAATTCTATGCTACTACTCGTTGCGCAACCAGACCTCAGGAAGACACACACAAACTATTCTTATCCCTGGTAGCTTAGGTACTGACAGGCACTCCTGGGCAGGCTCTGCCGCTCACCACAGTCTCTGTGTCTTGAATAGGGTTGGTATTCTATTCTAAGTCCTACGCCGTTGTGTTTCCTCTTACCAACAGTTCAAGTCTGCAGCCAACTTAAGTAGATGTATATGATTAAAGTCACACCCTAAGCACTGCTAGAAGAAACTGCAGCTCTTTCAGTGCTTTCAACTAAAGAGAAATTCTTGCTTTTGGTTACTCCAGCTGGCACATTAGGCCACAGGAGGGGAGGGAACATGCAGTCCCCAGTGCTTCTAGATCATGGAATAACAACAACAAAAATAATAATAAACACCCCCACCTTTTCATATGTCTAGGCAACTACATGACTGTACTTGACATCAGTAATAAATGCTGCAGAGCTATATACCCTTGAGAACCACCTTAGACAAACTTTAACGTGTACCTTTTATTGAATTTGCTGGTTTGTGTAATTAGTAATAGAATTCTGGAAAAACTTAGTATCAGAAGTCATGTTCTTGACTAGTGCACTCACTTTCAGACCATTTTAAATCATCAGTTTGTACTGGCTAACCCTGCTGCCCCAGCTCCTATCCCCAGCTGGGGCAGTTCCCCTGTTATCAGTACCAACAGAGTCAAGAAAGCTGGTCCAGCCAAAAAATTAACTTGACAAAGATGAGGGAAGGAGGCAGGAGGGGAGGGGGAGAATTTGCTGGCCAGATCAGCTACCTGACTTGCTTCAGTCACAGAGCAGGAGTGCTGGCAGAAGAGGAGGTGTCAGACAGAAAAATGGCTTCTAACAACCCTACCTTCACCCAGATGAAATTACCACCATATTTCATCTTCACAACCGACTCCTCAGTGGAGCAGAAGTGGTTTACAAGGGACACTCTTTGCTCTTTTCTACCTTTATCAGCAAAGGAGCCTTGACCTTTAGCGATATTCCTACCTCCCTCTACCCTCACCTTATTTCCCTTCCTCCAACCCTTGCCCTGCCCTCATCTTTCCCTTAATCTACCCAACTGTGGCACAAAGCAATCACAGGCTGCTATCACTGTAAAAATGGTAATTTCATCAAGTTCCGGGGGGGGATTCTTGAAAGAAGAGTTTTGGTAGTGGCAAGGAGACAGATAAGACTATGAAAACCAGCATGACTGTGAGAGTAACCCAGAACTTCAAAGGGCCCTTTGAGGAAGACAGTTATTTTTGAAAGCTCCCTCCACGAAGGCTAACACACAGCCAGGCTCTGCCCTGTGTCCAGGCTGTGCTCTTTTGGCCACTTGCTCCATTTCGCCACTCCTGGCTCAATGCTGCAGCAGGATCAAGCTGTTAAGGGCAATTATCATAGAACAGCAGGACCTTAATGTCCAGCCAGTTTCAACGCCCCTGCCATGGGCAGGGACACCTCCCACCAGACCAGGTTGCTCAAGACCCCATTCAAATTGGCCTTGAACACCTCCAGGGCCCAGGGATGCTACCCTGGGCAGCCTGTGCCAGGGCCTCACCAGCCTCAGTGTGAAGAATTTCTCCCTAATGTCTAATGTAAATCTTCCCCCTTACAATTTAATGCCATTCTCCCTCATCCCATCACTCCTTGCCCTTGTAAAAAGTCCCTCCCCAGCATTCCTGTAGCTCCTTCAGGAACTGGAGGTCCACTATTAGGTCTCCCTGGAGCCTTCTCTTCTCCAGGCTTAACAACCCTAACTCTCTCAGCCTGTCCTCAGAGCAGAGCTGCTCCAGCCATCAGAATTCCTATCCCCTTAACTCCCCAAATCACTTTGTGCCTGCACCTCCAGCTCTGTACCCACTCAGCATGGCTCAAGTCACTTACGCTTGCCCATAGCTTTAGCAATACAAGGCTGCTGTTAAGTGCTAATTGCTTACTAATGAAAACTAATCATCATGCAATTAAACTTTAATCACTAAGCAGCTGGCTGAGATCCAATCCGTAACAATGAAGGTTCATTAATAACTTTCTTCCAAAGTGCTCTATCTGTGAAGACCATCCTATACCTCACACAGAGTCCAGCAAAATGCATGAATTGGTTTGGAAAATATTTCCTCTTCCAAGAAAGAAAGAAAAACGAGCCAGAACACAACAGCATAAGAGTAGCATAGTTTAGATTAGCTGAAAAGGATAGATTTAAGATACTGGGATCCCAGACTCTGTTCCCAGCCTCTTCTACAACCTCAGGCAAAGTGCACAGCACAGACAAAACCTCTTTTCTCCAGTTCTTGTATCTGCAGAGCAACAGTCTTCAAGGCAAAAAATGAGTTTTAATTTTGCTGTAGTTTCTAAATTTATTACATTAATACTCATCATACTTCAGTTTTATTTTTACTCATCTTTCTAAATCTAGGGAAATTAATCTAATCCCTTTCAGAACATATTTCTCTAATTAAAAAAAAAAAAAGAGGGTTACATAACCAGGTTTAAAATGGGCAGAGATATGAAAATTTACTTTCAAAAAGGAAAAAAAAGTTTAAAAGCTGCTTTTCATATTGTATTTCAAAAAAATCTCACACCATGATCAGTAAGCGCCTCAGTTTTGCATCATTCCTACATCAGTCATAGAATCATAGCATTGTTTGGTTGGAAAAGACCTTTGAGATCATAAGAGTCCAACTATCCCTGCCCACTACTAAACCAGATTCCTGAGCACCTCATCCAGGGATCCACCACTTCCCCAGGCAGCCTGTTTCAGTGCCCCATAATCCTTTCAGTGAAGAAAGCGTTTCCTAATAACCAATCTGAACCTCCCCTGGTGCAACTTGGGGCCATTTCCTCTCTTCCTATCACCTGTCACTTGGGAGAAGAGACCAACACCCATCCCACTACAACCTCATTTCAGGTAGTTGTAGACAGTGATAAGGTCTCACTAAGCAGCCTCTCATAAGACTTGTTCTCCATCCCCTTCACCACCTTCGCTGCCCTCCTCTGGACATGCTCCAGCACCCCAATGTTCTTGTAGTGAGGGGCCCAAAACCAAACACGGCCTGGCAACTGCACAAAGCGCTAAGCTTATACAGCTTTTCATGAACTTAGATTGCATTGCAGTGTTTGAAGACCTTTCCTTTATTATGAATGGTAGGACACTGGTATAGTTCAAGCATTATTTTTGCTTATTCGGCGATCAAAGGATTCAGGAAAATGTTTATTTTAGAAATAAAATGGAGAAACTGTAATTTTTTCATTTAAAAAGTCTTACAAGAGATAGAATGTCAGTCTAATAATTCATACAATACTATGTAACAGAAAATCATGAATCCTTGCCTGCAGAAATTAACCTCTTATCAAACTGAACAAGCAAAGAAAGCATAAGTAATAATTTCTTCAAAATCAGGGAAAAAAAAATTTTAAGGTTTGCTTTTTTGCCTAGCTGTAAGCAAATACAGGCCTTTTAAAACACAAAGGCATGGAGAAAAATAAACTTCTGAAGTTCTTGAATGTCCTTCAATGCTTATTCGTTAGTGGCATCCTCCTAATGAAGTCAAGGGGATACAGCTTAAGGGACAACCCTCTGGAATGAGGCTATGTCAGAAAAAGTTAGTTTAGTTTAAGTTAACCAAACACAAACAGCACAACCACCCTCCTGCCCAGTTTTGGGGAATCTTAATGACCTTTTGCCAGCACAGCTTCAGTTCAGATGACATATAAATGGAGTGTATTCACTCACTATTGAGAATTTAGCCAGAGTTTGGCAACTCTACAGTAACAGGCAATTTAAATCTTATAAAAAGGATTGTGTGATCTTGCGGATAGTCAGCCAAAAAGCTCTAAAGATTTGTTTAGAAATCTCCTGCACAGAGAAGGTCCCGTGCACATCTGGAAGAGCTTCTTAGAAATTAAAATTACTGAAATGTATTTTTAAATGAAAACTGTACATAGATTTTGAGGATCCCTGATGCATTACAGAAAGGACACAACTGTGGAATAAGCAAGCTTCTTTTTACATACAACTTTCCAGCACTCCTGGCTAGAACCCATGTTAGTGGTTAAACATCCTATTCTTTCCCAACACTCTATTGTCAGTAAATCTATTTTCTGCTTTCCTCGCTCCACATGCTAGACAAACAGGAAAACATAAAACCACATGCAAGTACAGACATAATGCCCATACTCTGGGACAAACTCATGGCAAAGGAGTCTGCTAATAAAGATACACAGAAATTATTCCACTGCCTACCCCTTCATCTTATCTCTGCCCCCATACAAAATCTCAATACTGGAGAAGTCTTTCCTCTTTTCCCAATAACATCTTTACATTTGAGACCTCAACGAAACTGTTACTTCCTGCCATCTACAATCCGTGATCACCAATGATTCTATATTAACCAGTGACACACTGCACCAGTTTTACCCGGTATCCATTCACAATAGTGTCAAGGAAAGCCAGCTTCAGTTCACAAATGTAATTAACATCTGCCAGTTCCTCAAAATACTGAAATAACAGAATCATAGAATGGTTTGGGTTGAAAGGGACCTTAACGGCCATCCAGTTCCAACCCCCCCTGCCATGGGCAAGGACACCTCCCACCACACCAGGCTGCTCCAGGCCCCACCTAACCTGGCTCTGAACACTGCCAGGGACGGGGCATCTACAGCTTCCCTGGGCAACCTGTGCCAGTGTCTCATCACTCATTTTGAAGAGTTTCTTCCTAACGTCTAATGTAAAACTTCCCCCTTCCAATTTAAAGCCATTCCCCCTCATCCTTGTCACTCCTTTCCCTTGTAAATGTCCCTCCCCAGATGTCTTGTAAGGCCCCCTTCAGGTACTGGAAGGCTGCTATGAGGTCCCCCCCAGAGCCTTCTCTTCTCCAGGCTGAACAAGCCTGGAGAAATATATGCATCACAAATGTTGATGTGCATACTGTCTGCTCACCTCTTTGGTGTTCCAGGCTTGTGATAGCAATATACAGAGCTGCTGTGAGCTACGAAGTGCTGTAGCACTTGTCATTCACACTTGTAGATCCCTACCAGAGAAAGGCAATGAACCGAGATACAACAGGGGCTCCTACCAGGTTCTCATCTCTGTGGCAGCACACTCGTACAGACCAGGAGTCATGACAGCACAGAGAGTTTCACTAGCGCAGCAGATGGCAGTTCCTTTCTGAGAAAACCAAATCTGAAGTTCATTATTCAGCCTGTCTTTCAGAATTTCTTATCCACCCAAGTTTTCATGCTTCCTTATTTTTGTAACACTGCATAAGAATATTAAAGATGATGCCATTTCCTGAGGAATGAAAATGAATGTTAACCTAATCATACTAAGGACGGTGTTCAAGAAAGAAAGAGCACATTTCCAGCTCGGGCAATGAGGTGCTTGGACACAGTCTGTCAGTGAAAACCAAGAACTCAACCACATTAAGGGTAATTGTAGAAGATGCCTTGAGATTCTGTGGCACTCTGTTGGAGGGGTTAAAGCATACTAAAAGCTGTTTGCCAGCGATAAAAACAAGCAGACAATGTTCTCAATACACCTTTTTTTTTTTTTTTTTTTTTTCCCCAACCACTGCTAACAGGCAGTTTTCAAATTCATTACTGGCTTCCCTCTTCCCACAGTGAAAACGTTAACAAGCTTCAGTGTCACTTCTTCCTACTCTGGAAATTTCTCCCTACTATTACAGGTCTGGATGTAAGAAACACAGGTTTTCCTTCCTGTGTTTTTTCAAGTGTGGGGTCTTTGAAGCAGCAGATTATTATTTCGGCTGAACCCTGACCTGATGCAGAACTTCACTTCAGGGGCTTTTTGGAAAGGGGGTGGGGGGAAGTCAGGTTCTGCACATTTTTCTTCTCTCAAAAGGAGGATAACAAATAAAAGGTCAGCATTCATCTCCCGACACTTTGAAAACGTAGCACAGTGGGTCTGAACCGCTTTCAAGCTGTGGTGTCACCTGTGCACGATTCTGTGTTATGGCTAACTCTATGTAATGGTTATAATTACCAGGGGAAAGGGCTCTCCCTGTAAGAGGCAGCAAACATCGTTCAGAGAGTAAGCAGATTTAGATGGCTGATCTGGCACAAGGATCACCCACTCCAAGCCAGTGTTCTGATGGATTAGCCAGCTAAAAATCAACCCACTGTGCAAACGCACAGGTGGTAGAACTAGCACAACAGAAACAGTGTAAGCAAGCAGCTTGCAAAGAGGATAAAGTAGAATCACCCCTCTTGACAGCAACTCACTCCTAGCCTGTCTTAGGGATAACAAAGCACACCTGTGCCAAATGAGACATTATGAATAAGCTGACACCTTAAGACTCCTGGTGCTACACTACTCAGGTTCCTGAGGCTAGAAACTGTTTTGCTGAGTTTTGCCAGAGATAGCTAACCTTCCACAATTTCATATGAATTCCTTAGCTTAGGCACTTAATGAGCCACACAGTTAGAAATCTTTTAAAACCAATTACTTAAAGCATGTAAAAGCATTTTTGTTAGGCTTTGATTTCCCAAATTTGAGAATATAAATAGCTTAATTCCTAGTGATCTCTCTAGGAAACTTTCTTTACCTGATCTACATCCAGAGTCCAGAATGGTAGAGCTAAACGAAAGGAAAGGGTTCTATGAATGCAACAGAGTAAACAAAATACTGTAGACACAGATTTTCACAGACCAGATACTGTTGAAGATCAACTTGCAAGAGCCACAGAACCATAGAATCGCTTGGTTAGAATCAAAAGGTTAGAAAAGACCTTTGACATCAAGCCCAACCATACCTGTCCACTACTAAACCATATCCCGGAGCACCTCTCTACCCATTTTTTAAACACCTCCAGGGATGGTGACTCAATCACCTTCCTGGGCAGCTGTGTCAGTGCCTGGTAACCCTTTCGGAGAAGACATTTTTCCTGACATCCAATCTGAACCTCCCCGGCACAACTTGAGGCCATTTCCTCTTGTCCTAAGTCTTAAACGGCTAAGGACAACTTTCTCTGTGCAAAAGAAGTTGTTATTCTCCATGGAATCTGAATGGCACACATAAGCCTACCTCCAGCCCTACAAACTAAGAAAGGCACACTTAACATGAGCCAAAAGGCTGCCACTGCCCAATAGTAATGAAAAATTCAAATATCTAAATATCAATTTGCAAAAAGACAGGCATGCATTTCATTTCTGAACTTCTATGAGTTTTTAAGAACTGTCTCCAAAGTCAGTCTGACTTTACGAACAGGCTTGTTAACAGTCATAAATCAGGGTGATTTCTCCTCTTCAGGTAAGCAGCAGGCTTTGAAAGATAATCCATGGAGAGCTGGACAGAAAAAAATCCAGACTGGTGAGAGAAAGCTCAGAATCTCCTTCCATTATACTGCAGATGACGATGGGCAGACTTTACCTTTTACTGCTTGCTACTCTGAAGTTCTCCCGATTGAAACCCACGATGATCATTTCAACAAGAAGCAACAAAGGAAACAGGTTCCAAGGACTTCATTCCATGTACAAGGATTAAAAGATTTCTCAAACTGGGAATGAAGGAGAGATTGATGAGAAAAGCATTATATTCTTTAGACATTTAAAAAGAGATCTTTAAAAGGGGGATAAACAAGTTTTCCTTTCATAGAGCATTGTCAGGAGAAACAAGGGCTAGATTTACCTCCCCATCAAGGTCAATTTGAGGCGTGTGTGTATGTGACAAGACAAAATAAAACCAAAGAACTCCAGAAGTAAGACCTGTGCTGGGCCTCGGGAAAAGTGTTTTATAAAATCAACGTCCAAGAAACAGCATGCTGTCTCCTACCGAACAGCTTTTTAGAAAACAACAGAACTATCTTCTCAGACTCTGCAACTCAAGCTAACGCAAAGAATGTTCTCTGCATTGTTCTCTTTGCTTAGTTTCTTAAACTCAATACTGAGAATAAAGAACAAATTCTTTTGAACATGAAATCTGCTGACAACTACCAAAGTGACTTTATAATTTTACCAGTTTCAAAGGTAACCGAGATTTCATCCTGCATGACGAGTTTCTTATGAACAGGAAAACAATGAGAAGATAAACAAGGTAGAAAACTGTTTCTTAAAGGTATTTATAGCAAACTGCATGCAACTGTTAGTTTTCCAAGTCCACAAATACAAAGATATGTTGATATGACTGTAAGAAGAGAGACCAAAAAATTTCTAGAGGAAGAACACAGATGTATTTTCCAAGCTGCTGCAGGAATACCTGCCTGCTGTAAGATTCCTAGTACCCTACAGCAAAGACCTTACTCCAAATCACTTATACTCTGCTTCACCTAGTCCAAAAGAAGGTGTTTCACCACCTTCAGTATTTGAAAGAAAGCATTCTATACAATAGGATCACCTAGGACTAGGGAGACAGCAATGTTTCAGTTCAAGACTCCATTAGCCTTGGAACCAAAAATGTCTAACTGCAAGAAGGCGATTTAGCACCATTACTATGGTTTAACAAGCAGTTTAAGAGACAAAGACTTCTTGGCAGGTAGGTCCATCTGCTGAGGCATCTAATTGGAATCTCAAAATTAGGAGGATGAAGCCATTCTGCATCTGAAGCAGCCCAATTTATCTGATCAGCTATTCATATTCTCAGAACCAAGAAGCCTTCTAGAGTTGCCAGAGCAAGAGCAATACCTTTTTGCCTTCAAGAAAGGCAGATTACAGCACTTTGGAAACAAGCTGGGTTGCTGCTTAGAAGATAATACATTCACACCAATTTCAGCCTAGGGTGAAATCAGGCCTTAAGGAAAACTCAAAGCTCAGGAGAGTCACTTCACAGTTTGAGAAACCTTTGTAGGATAATACCTTCTCATTGCAAATTCTTCTAGAGCATCTGGTACAAGCCAATCTTTGAGCAACCTCACACATGTTCTAAGCCTTCCTTGAGATTGACTACGGGGCTGTTCTTAAACTTGAATAAGACCCAGACGTTTACTCATATAAAGGAACAGAAAACTTTATACAACAAGGAAAATGCTTCGAATTCCTTCCTGATCCTGGAAGGTAAATGAGAAACAGAAGTGTTTGAGATAAAAAATAAATCTACAACCACCTTTCAAGTGAGAAAACACAGGTGAGTGTGTGAGAAGAAACACATGGCGGGTTACTTATGCCACTACCTCTACATCAAGACTCTATGGTCTTTGACTAGAAGTTTCTTATTTTTACACTAGGATGGCGCATAAGTAGCAATAGCAGAACATAGCATTGCTGAAGAAAATATTTCAACTTACTTAATGGTATGGATTTAGTTTAAATTTTGTGCACATTTGCCCTTTGTGTGTTATTGCACTTTACACAGATTTTGAATTATGGCAGTATTTCACCTGCACAGAAAGCACAACATCTATGAATTATTCACTTCCAGGCTCATGACCCTTCATATGCCATAAACTAACATCTTTCCTTATCCTAGACCAAATCTAATACCCAGATTCCTCTATGCTTGTGCACACATCTGTCCGCGAGCAGCTACATGTTTTACGCGCCTGTGTTTCCAGACACTAATGCTGATGCAATGAATGTCAGAGGGAACGAAAAGAAAATGCACTTGCAAAGCAAGGAAGAGGTAAAGAAAGAGCCTATGCAACAAGCATAGAAATGAGCTGTCTGAGCCAGAAGGCTATCCTAAGGCAGCAGGTCAAAAGAGTATGGTTCAACAGAGCCTTTCCACTGCCTGGGGATGGCTTTTGGCAGGAACACCTCCGAATACCCTGACTGCCATCTTCATGCTGCTCGTAACCCTCTCCTCACTGAAGGGGAGAGGATATACTGCTTCTAGAGAATATAGCACTACAATAGGATTAAAAAGGTTAAGGATAAAGCAATGCCAGGAGAAAATCTACTCCCATTATCTGTGGAGATGAAAGAGGAAGAGTAATCACCCTATGGACATTGTGCACAAAAGTTCAGCATTCAGCTAGGATACTTAACCATCTTTGTGTAAAACATAACAAAGCGCATACAAAAAAAAAGAGTCCCGGCCTCTGAAAGTTTAGTGCCTTGTAACCAGATTAAAAACAGCCCCAGACAGAACAGCGGAGAGCAGCGGAAGGCTATACATTACTTCTCATCCACAGAAAGTAAGCAGCATTTCTTACAGCCTTAAATAGGAAGGATTAGGAAGAAATCATTTTAAAATCAAATGAGATTGTGAATCTGAGTGACAAGAAAATCAGAACAAGATGGCAGACAACGGATTAAGGATGATGTAGCTTAAAAAACATGTTTTGAAGTAAGAGTGAAAACTCAGCATGAATTCAAGAGCAACTTTTAGGTTTGTTGCAGAAGAACAAGAGCAAAAAGGAAGCTCTATAAGACTCTTTGGAGGAAAAAGTGATCAGGTTACCAAAAGCTACCCATAGACACAGTATTCCAGGACGAAGGGAAGGAAAGCACAAGCAGAACTTCACAAAAAGCTGGGAGTAATGAACAACAGCCTCTGCTAAAAACAGTGGAAAGAAAGAAGGCAATCAAAAGAGGACATAGACAGGAAAGAAAGGTGGAACAACACTTCAAGAGCAGCACAGCTGATAGTGACAAGTGTAGCTGACAGGGACAGGAAAATGAAGTACTGGATGTGAACTTTAGCTAGGAAGAGATCTCTGTAACACTGATTACTATTGTAGCAGAGCACAACCAAAGTCGCAGTGGAGGACGAGAGCCCCAGACAATGCACTCGAAGTCTGAGATGAAAAAAGGGGAAGGGAATTTAGAGGTAGTTGCAAAAGCAAGAAAGACCACAGGTATTTTGTACATTTCTTTTTAAAAAAATGGGGAACTCTCATTTCTACAGGTACTATGAAGGAAGAGCTAGGAGGTGAGCAAGTGATTAAAGGAAAAAAGGTAGAGATAAGGGACTCAAGGTTTAAGGGAGATAAGGATGTTCTCATATGGTGCCATAAGAGCAGATGAAAGGGTTAAGAAGGGAAGAAAAATATGTTCTATTTGTGACAAGGAGACAATCTTAACAATTGGAAGAAAGTAATAAAGGGTGGGCCAAGGTGTATTCAGTAAGAAACTCATCAAGATCCCATGCAAAGAACAACATGTCAAACCATATGCAAAACCAATATAAAAGTGTTGTGGATAACAGGCAAGTTTGACAAGTTTGATTAGAGCCTATCAGCGTAGCACATATCTGCCAGGCATGCTTCCTCTGCAGTTACAGGAACACAAAAAAACACACACTGGAGAACTACTCAAGTGGTTCAAGAACTTGCAGAAGGCAGATGCTATTGGGAAAATGAGACTCAAAGGAAAGACACACCCTAAAAGCAGGAAGAAGGGAAACTCAGGCCGGAGTGATCCAAATTCAAAATACTGGTTAACTGTAAGACATATATGAAAGCATGGCCACACTGCAAGTAGAATCCCAATGGTGGTGGAGATCCTGGAAGAAACCTTGCAATTATCAGAGATAAGAAATTCAGCAGTTGCACCAGGACAAGCACGCAGGCACGGCTCGATAAAAACCAAATTAAATTAACTGACTTTGTTTAATGAGAAGCTAGAAACAAGAATGCAGGCCAAATCAAGTTAGGGCAAAGAAGCATGTAATTACTGTCAAAGAACAGAGAGTGAAAATCCAGAATGAGCCAGGAATCAAAGTTGGAGAGAAAAAGCTCATGGGGAGGAAACAAGCATTGTGTATGTAATGATACAGAGGGAAGAGAAGACAAAAACCTGGATCCCAATACTGTTTAGAAAAGGAAGAATCTGAAGGCAACAGGAGAAAGTAGCCTAGTGCTTCTTCCATGGTCTGGCCCAGGACAGAAAGCATAATGCAAAAGGTAACCATAAAAAAAGGGATGTAGCACACTGATGACGGCAAAACAAGCCACACAACTGTGGTTTTAAAGCATCAGCTTCTGTCTCAGAAACCCAAGACTAGTGAGTGTCTCCATCCACAACCAGGGGGTTGGGAGTCAGTTCTCCCTTTGTCCTCACTTTAATTCTACTTATTTCTTCTCACTCGTATACTCACACTTTGGAGAAAGTCAATTATCAGCGTGATTTGTGTTATAACTCATATTGAATTCATCAATACTAAACCCACCCACATTTTACTCAAAGCTTACAAAGCTCTGTGCAATTCTACTCTATCCACCTTATTTTGTAAGGACTGTAAATTCTTCCATAGTTGTGTAATATGTATTTCAGTCATGGAATAACTTTGGTTGGAAGGGACCCCTGCTGAAAGCAGAGCCAACTTTGAAGCTAGATCCAACCGCAGAGGTAAAGTGGGTTGATTAAGGCCTTGTCCAGTCACATTCCTGCATGTCCAAAACCAGATATTTCACAGCTGCTCTGTCGTTTTCCCTTCCTCAATCCAACATTTAACCACCCTCATTGTGAATTTTTTGCTTAATATTGAACTGGAATTTTCTTTGTTGCAGTTTGTGCTTGCTGTCACTTGCCTTTTCACTGTATGACTCCAAGAAGAGCCCCAGAGAAGGTCAAATATCTAACAGGATAGAATAAGGAGGGGAAAAGAAATCACTGCAGTCATGAGAAAGCCCTTGGACATCCAGAACTTCTAGTAGGTAATAAGCATCCAGCTTTTTGATGCCTGAAATAAGTCTGAACCAGTGTGGTAGAAATCTAAACGACGCCATCCAAAGGGCATCACTAGATATTTATTGAAGATGAAAGATGACTGTTGAAGACATGAGAGAAAAACATGGAAAAATGGCATTCCAAATGTTACAAATACTGCAAATGAAAGGAAAAAAACCATTTTGCATAGCCAGGCTGGGTACTCACCATCTCTCTTGCGATCTCCACAGCTTCCTGCAGCCCATAGAGCCTGCCACACACCAGGTAGATCCCATTGGCCCAGAGAATACAACCCTCATGGACCCAAAATTCATTGCTGTCAAGAGGTAGTTCAGGAATTTGTAACTCCAGCTCAATGCCACCTTCTGAAGTGGGCATAGGGGGTTTTGAGTCCAAAGGAGTCTTTTCACCACCACCACTGCTGTCAGTGGTTGCTTTTTTACAAGAGGCTCCCCTTGAAAGTGACCGAGAGGCTCCACTACAGTCCTCAGAGCGGTGCCGCCTCTTAAAGCGGGGATGAGCAGCGAGGCTTCTTTGTTCCTTCTGTTGTTGTTGTTCTTCCTCCTCTTCCGTATCCGTCTTGGAACCGTTAGAAGCACTTTTGTGCCGTACCTTGACCTTGCTCTGCATTTCTGTGGCCCTCTTTGGAGGCGGGTTCTTGGGCAAGGTGGCTGCATAATCCTGGGGGTAGAAAGGACCAAAGAGGTCACCCATGTTACGATAGCTTGCCCATTTGCCACACAGGCAGCAAACCAGATGCCCTAGGACAGAAGACTCTGTTACTACAGGGCCCTGCAGCATGAAAGTTGAGGTGGGCAGCACTTTGCTCTCCACATTGCTAGGAGGGGGTGTTGAAGACCTCTGCCCTTTCCGGCCCCTCACCAATTTGTTCTGCTCCTCTTCCTCTGCATTAATGATTGTGCACACAGCGCCTAATTCACACTTGTTCACCACATGGATATAAGGGAAAAATGACTTATTCTTGGAGTCAGTTTTATCTACAGACTGGGTAGCGTATTTAAGCTTGATCTCTGGTTCTTGAGGCTCCACAATGGGAGCAGCCCGTCTAGGCTTCCGCTTCCGTGGCTGTGCTGCAGGCTTTCGCCTCTCCCTCCTTTGCCTTTTTGGCTTTGGCTCACCACCACCTACCCCTTCAGAAGTCTGCGAGGGTACTGGTGGGGGTGGGGGTGGGGGGGGCAATTGCTGCTGTTGCTGCTGCTGTAGTTGCTGTTGCTGCTGCTTCTTCTGCTTGTTCACGCTCCCAATCGGCCTCCCCTTTTTCTTTCCAGAGGGAAAATATCCCTTCGGTGGAAAACCATCTGGCTTAGGTGAAATGTTTGTCACATCTCTGTCTTTTTCCTCAGACTTCGAATTTGGTTCAGGAGGAAAAACACTGGAAGAGGAAATTGTTTTGGAGTCAGAAAAGGTCAGAGTTCCAGCACTGCTTACAGCTCCATCAGACCTTCCTTGACCACCTGACTTCTGAGAAGGTGGTGGTGCTGTACTGGATCCTGCTCCTTCTTTACCAATACTGGCAGTTTCTGGGACCTCTTTCTTGGTTTTATCATCCTCACTGCTTTGCCACTCTTCTGAAGATCTTGCAAGAGTTATTTCACCAGTTGTATCCTGGCTCACTGGCCCCACTTGATCTGACATCTCTCCTTTTCTCTTCTCAGCTTCTGGTCCATGCCCAGCCAGATTTCCACCTTCAGGACCACTCTTAAGGGACAGGATGTCATCAAGAGTGACAGTATCTGCACCAGTTTCAGCACTGTTGGTAGAAACACTTCTCCTGATATTGGGAGATGTAATTTTTTGAACAATAGCTTCCAGTTTTAATCCTCGCCCCTTTCTTGGGGGCAATATTTTGGTCTTAGCCGGGCTTGTGAGGGAAACAGCAGGGCAATTCCTGTTATCAGGACTTGGCAGCTCCTTGAAGGAATCTCCCTTTGCAACTGACTTGCCAACATCTTGGCTTTGAGATGAATGGGCATAGGAATTGTATGTTTTGTCAGCGCCTTCTTTTGCTGTAGTCATCAGTCGCCCTTTATCTTCACCGCCACTGTTCTTCAGATCCTGTGGCTGTCTTTTGGTAGGGATTGGCGAGATGAAAGAACGGACCCTCCTCCTCATAATTAATGGATTTTGAGGAGATTGGTCTTCCTGGCCAGGGAGCCTGAGCATGGCATTACTAGGCTTGGGCAAATCTGTGGATTCCTCTCGCCGATGCCCATCACTTTCCTGAGGGCAAAATCTTTTTTGGTTTGCTCCAAGAGGGCCACTGCTTTTGGCAGGAGAAGTCTGTCGAGAGAGGTCCCAACCAGAGTCATGATGCTGCAATTTCTGGTTGCCATGTTTCAGATCAGTGCATTTGCTCTGAGTACCATCACTCCCCATAATGCAGCGGCCAGCGTCCTGGCTTCCAGTATCGTGGTAAGAGCTGCCTTGAAGGTATATCATTCCATCCTTGTCATTTTTCAAGGGACTTCTTACTCTTTCCAGAAACTGTTGTTGTCTTGGGCTCTTCCTTGCTCCTTCCTGCCTGTGTTGAGCTGCAGCAATCACACCCTGAGCAGTGCTGCTTGCCCAATCTTTATATTCTTCTTGCTGTTGCTGGTATATCTGTCTCTTGTAATGATACTGGGAATTCAAACTCTGGTTAGGGTCACCGAAAGCATGAGGTCTAGCATTTGCGTGATACGCTAAAGATGAGCCTTCTGAATTTTGAGGGTAAGCAGGATGCAAAGAACCCCTGTTAACTCTTTCAGACAGTGTCATATGTGGGTTCATGTGATGCAGATCTGTCCCTGGGCCTCTGCTTCTGCCTGGTGACATTTTCAGCTTATCTGCAAGGTCCTGATATTGAGAAGGCGATTTACCCCTGCTGCTTCCAGTTCTGCCAGGTGCTCGTCTCATCTGTGTTGGTCTGCTGTCCTGCTGGGGAATGTAGTCTGGAGCAGCATCAGAGACAGCAGCTCCAGGGCTAGCATTGCCTCGGAAAGATTCATGCTTGATGCCAGCAGGATGACAATGGTCTCCTGTTTTTTTATTATTGAGACTAGCTGAGCTCTTCGACTGTTCAAAATCTTCTTCTTTTATTTGCCCACTATGTGCTTTCATCTTTGTTTCCATGGATACTAAACCACCAGGGAGTATTACTGACTGGCTCAAGCCAGGGGCAAGACGTTCACTCCTTCCACTTCTGCCCTCAGGACCCATGTGCCCCCCCATTGGGTGAGGGCCAGGATCTCTGACAAGCTGCCTTAATGGAGATATGTCACAGATCACTGATCTCCTCTCCGAGAGCGCTCCCCCTTCATGGGCAGAAGACTGAGACTCCACATCAAACTTCCTAGCAAGAGGGTAATCAGCTAGGTTTATCTGCTTCATGTCAGGAGCTGCACTGCTAGACTTCCTATCCCAGGGACCCCAGTGAGGGCCTTCCAGAAGAGATCCCATGCTTTTATTTAAGAGGCCTCTATTGGCCAATTCATTAGTTTGACTAATTAAGATATTGGGCCTCATGGCTCCCTCCAAACTCCCAGCCACCCCAGAATGCTCCTGCGCATTCCTAGAATACCTTCTGTCTGGGTGATGGTGGTACCCCTGTAAGACCTCCTGTAGGAGGCTAGGAAACTTCTCATTCCGGCCTTTGCGCTCACTGTGCCCTGGAAAATCTCCCTTTTCTTGACCAGAAGGATACTGTGGAAAGCCACCAATATTCCTCTGCATACCAGCTGCTATATTATCCTTGTAGCTGTATCTTAAACTGCCAGGAGATTTGGAAGGTTCTGTTCTTGCAGGAAAATTTGGCCCAACAACTGCATGACCAGGCTGGCTGTTCCCCTCTCCATTATGGTTAGCATTATCTCCACTTTTGCTCCCTTTACTTCCTCCTCCTTGAATTTCTGGCTGCGTCCCTGTATGCCCAGCTTCTTTCACCCCACTAGCGCCAGCCGGTGCCTGAGTGGCTGTGGAAGTATCATCTTGTGCAGGTTTCTCTTGTCCACCTGACTTTTCTACTCTTCCTGTCATGGCTTCCCGGGAGACAATTACCCCAACTGTCTTTTCATTCACTTTTGGGGCACTTTCCACAGCCACCACAGCTTCCTTCCCATCAGGAGAGGCCACATCTTCCCTAGCTGCAGGGCTGCTGCTGATTTTTGATGGCTCATTCTGAGCGCCTTGTGCTGGTGAAGAGTTGGATCTCTCTAAGTTACCACCTTTGTAAGTTGTGTCTGAGCTGGTGCTCTGACCACTCAGCTGTCTCACCCTTTCCCCATGATCCTCTGAACTACTGGAACAGCCACCATCGAGGGACTCTGCTAGGGGAGACTTGAGTTGCTCCTCTGCCTGGGAGGAGCCTTCTGAGTTGGTGCAGCTGTCAGCCTTCTTTGAAGAGGATGACCTTTTGGAACTTTTTTTCTGAGGTGCCAAGGCATCCGAGAGCAACATGTGCTGGACTGTGTTGGGCAGGTTGGCCACTTGAGAACTTAGAGCACTCAGGCTGCTCAGCCCTGGATCCGTGAGTCTTTTTTCCTGCAGTCCTTCCAGACCAAACCCCTTGAATCCCCCAGCATGAGCATTGGGGCTTGGCATCATAGACGGTGTAGGGCTAAGCTGAGGCATCATCTGCAGAATTCGGTTTCTAGAACCCATGGACATGTTGCCTTGCCCACACTGGAGATTTTCTCCACCTGGCATGAGTGGAGAAGGGGTAGAGCTGCAGCTTGGAGACTGAACCACAGATGCAGCAGGAGATGGATTAGAGATTGGACTGAAGTTTTGGTGAAACTGCATCGGTGACCTTACGGGAACATCAGTCTGGCTGTACTGTCCCACTTGACTTTGAAGAGAGAGCTTGCTGGCAGCATTTGAAAACTGCATGACATGCTGAGGTGGGTGCTGCTGCTGCTGCCCCTGCTGCCCGCCCTGGGGTAGCTTCGACTGCTCAAAGCCTTTCATTGACTGAGCCTGAAAGCTGTAGTTAGACTGGGTCCCATATGCCTGCGCATTGGAACCCACAGCGTGGCCTTCATACTGCGACCCAGAATTCACGCTGTAGCTTCCATCATAATTCTGTCCTGACTGGCCAAAACGCTGTGGGGAGGGGAAAGAGGAGGAGGACGACGACGAAGGCGGCTGATAGTGTTGGCTGAACTGACCCACTCGTAACTGGTACCCAGAAGCAGAGGAAGGCAGGGTGGATGGACGCTGCATTGGCTGCAAGTGTGAGGAGCCAGAAGTAGACTGGCTGGAAGCCTGGGGTAAAGGCTGATGAGACTGATAGATCTGCTGTCTCAGCTGCTGCACCTGCTGCTGCTGGCCAGAGGCCTGCTGCTGATATTGGGCGCTCCCTGGAGAAAAAGGACCGGTATAATCCTGTTGATAGTGGGATACACCCCCAAGGGTTGAGTGCTGTGTTTGAAACTGGCCCACGTGTCCCTCACTCCCATACTGACTCCCAAAGCTACTCGCTTGAGGGGGCCCATAGCTCTGTACTGGTCCAGAAGGCCTGCGCTGAGGTGGCTGCTGCCCTCCAGATGCCACCGGATCTTTGTTGGCAGCCATATAGTAAAACTCTCCTGCTTCTTTTCTGAAACCTTGGTAGCTCTGATGACCAGAGCTCTCACCAGGCATTGCTGTAGAGGCTCCTGTTGCTCCACGACGTCCACTGCCAGCACCTCCTCCAAAGCTCTGGAACATCTGGGCCTGCTGGCGGGGGCTGAACTCTTCCAGTCGGGATGAACCGTGCACTTCCTGTGGGTAGCTCTGCTGGTTTCCGTGGTAACTACTTTGCTCCCGAAAGGACTGCATGCTGTTCAGCAGCAGAGCAGCAGCTCGACAGCTCTCCTAAAGGGGAAGAAAAAGAAAGAGGGGATAAAAAACGTGTAGTATCCACATCTCCCAGTCACACCAATACCACTGCTCAATTTCATTGTTTTAATAACAATTAATTTATTTGCCTCCTGCTTTCTGATATATCAAAGCGCATTCCCCCTCTCCTTGCAACTTTTTAAACTTCTAGGTAGTGCAAGCAAGAGTAATCGCTCACTCCTAAGAAAGTACAAGTCAGCAGCCTACTACCAGTTGGAGGGCATTTTCAGCATTAATATTTCCCCGCAGTTGTTTACCAACCGGGTCTGTTTATGGGCTCCTGAAGATACAAACTTCCAACACAATTTTGCAAGCAAGGTGGAACAATTCTCAATTTCCAGCTATTTTCTGTGGCCAATACTGGAAGTAATCAAGTATTTTGCTACCATGTTAAAAGATGCAACAAGAAGAAGCCTGCAACACACTCAAACCACTCCTGGATCTACTGCAGGAACGATACCCAAGGCTCACGTTTCACTTTGGGAAATACCTCTATTAGAAAACATTCAAGATACATTTGATCAAAGCTCAAACCAAGATACTCCAGTGAAAAGGATCTATGGGAACCTGTGAAAGAATTGGCACCAGCACTCTTGAAGACACCTACTCCATGCTCTGTTCCTGACTATTCCAGTGACACATTTAGGTGAAAACCAACACAGCAAGACAACATATGGTATTTCCCTACCCCCAGCCCCAAGTCTGCTTTGTTATAAAAGATAGAAAGTCAGAACAAGCCCACCCAATTGGAGCAAAAGGGTTCACGACTTCATCACTTAGGACTCTACCTATTATCTTGAACGAAACTTAACTGAAAACATGTCAGCCAGAACATGTATTTTGGAATACCATGTATGATCATCTACATTTACATAATCAACTCCTAAGTAAATGCACATCATGAAAGCTCTCCCTGTGTACTCCAATCAGTGTGTGGAATCATGATTCATACTCAAAGACTGGACCAAAGCTGCAAAATTCTTTGGGAATCCTAGCTGGTCCCTCCGTAAAAGCCTGACACATCTCCAGATGTACTGAGAAAAGCATGGTAATGAACTAGTACATGCATATACACTTCATTTTTTAAAAATCCAAATAAATAAATCAAATCAATAAACAATGACAAAGGGTTCTCATTTTTTAAATGCCTCGTGGTTTTCTCTTCCTGAAAACAAAATGGATAAAGCAACCCAGAGAGACTCCACTCCTTCCTTTAAACAAATGTTAAGACAATGTTCACACTTTTCCAGGAAACAGAACTCCGACTCCTCAGACTGGAGACTTCCTGTAAGACTTGCCTGCATTATGTTTTCTCATTTAGCCATATTTTCTGCTTGCCACATTCAACTGAATCCACTCAGAATTAAAGTCTAGTTTTGCAACTACAAGTTTTGTTCAAGTAGAAGATCAGAGCCTCAAGAAAACAGGCATACAAATGAGGATGCAGGCAATGCCTGGCATCATGCCCTTTTCCCATCTGCCTCTCAAGATGATTTTTTTAATTAATATGTATGTTATATACAGAAGGCTCAAATTCCACCATTAGGGTCCTCCAGAAAGGCATTCTGGTTATATTTGGGTTTCTACTATCTGTTTGTGCACGCAGGCTACAGGACACATGCAAACTCCACTGCAATGCACATCTCCGCAATCCCCTCTGTGCTAACTCAAAGACATCTCCATGTTGCAGCCTGGGTTTGTGCAGCCCGACGTCCACAAGAACATTAACAAAACATTTACTCAAATCAGAATGGAACTTTCAAATCATTCATACTTCCAATTCAATCTCTCCCCTTCTAGGAAGTCAACTTTATGACTGTTTCTATCTTATATTCTAATATTTTAAGTGTCATACTGCAAGAGTTGTATGCTGTTCTGCTGAACTTCCAATGTTTCAGCATTTCAAAGACTACATGTATCTTGAGTAACACTTCTATAAATGCCACACCATACCGATCCATCCAGTTTAGGCTTCTTATGGGTGAAACTTTTTCCTTCTCTGAATCATTCCCTTTGATGTTTCATTAGTTCGAAGGTCCTGCTCTCAAAATTGGGATACCTAATGCAAGCTTCTTTCTCCCTTGACTAAGGTGAAAAATGAGGAAAAAAAAAAAGAGCAGGAAAGAAAACATACATAAATAGAACAAAGTTATCAAAGTAAGAGAATATCTACTGAATCTGGCAGATGTTAGAAAGCAGTTTCTCTAGATAAGCAGTCTGGGGCTCTGCAATCAGCAACATTCATGTGGTATGGAGCTGAGGTACACGCCCTGGCGGTCACGTGCTTGGCATCTTCTCATGAAAGCAATGTTTCTGTCCTCATCATAGGCTCAGTCTCTCACAGGATCTCAGACTAAGTTTTAAATATGACTTTAATAAAGCTTGCTTTGCATAGTCTGAACAAGGTCTCAGCAAGCCTCTTTTGCATTATATCATGCAATGAATATCACTGTTGATATTCATTCTTCTATAATACTACTAACAAAGCCTCGAAAACTGCTTACATACATGTAAGAATGTTTCCTAGCATTGTTAGACTTCCCCACTACTAAGGAAAGAATAATTTTATTACATGATAGAACAGAAACAACACAAGATGCCATAAAATACCTTTAGGGACAGAGACTGAGTAAAGGTCAAACTGAGGCACAAATTCCTATCCTCCATAACCTCATGCTATCATATATTTATTTAGTACAGAAGCTCTATATGCTAACTCAAAACAAGAACAACATGTTTTTCTCCTTCAATTTATTATTTTTCTTAATCTTGGCTTTTACCCTGACAAATAAATAAAGTTTTCATCAGGAGAACTAAATTTGCTGGTGCCCTAAGCATATGCTTTCTCTTTTCATGTCTCCTACAGAACAACACTTGGTTTGAATTTCTCTCAACGAGCCTGAGTAAGACAACCAGCAGAATAGGAACCAAAACACAAAAAAGGCATTTCATTAATAACAGGAGTAAGAAAAAATAGGAGGTGCTCCAATTCACTACATCACTGCTAACAATACATATAGCACATTTCCTGTCATTAATGTGTTATAAATACAGGACTACTACAATTACTATTGTAATATCTTTAATAGTAACAGCACTGTGAAGTGCTTAGATCTAAGTGCTATGTTCTCCGCAACAAAGCTGGTGAAGGGTTTAGAGGGGAAGCTGTATGAGGAGCAGCTAAAGTCACTTGGTCTGTTCAGCCTGGAGGAGACTGAGGACTGAGGGGGGACCTCATAGCCATTTACAGCTTTCTCGTGAGGGGAGGAGGAGCAGATGCTGATCTCTTCTCTCTGGTGACCAATGACAGAGCTCAAGGGAATTGCAGGAAGATGTGCCAGAGGAGGTTTAGGTTGGAGATTAGGAAAAGGTTCATCACCCAGCGGGTGGTGGAGCATTGGAACAGCTCCCCAGGGAAGCAGTCATGGTGCCAAGCCTGACAACATTCCAGAAGCATCTGGACAACGCCCTCAGGCACATGTTGTGAGTGATGGGGTTGTCCTGTGCAGGGACAAGAGTTGGACTTGAAGATCCTTGTGGGTTCCTTCCAACTCAGGACATTCTATGATTCTAGATGAGGCCTTCAAAGTCTACCTAGATCCAAAGGAAAAAAAAATGTACTTATTCGATAAAATTTTACTGGAAGCCTTCAAAGAAAACATTTTCAGCTGGCATATTGGCCTCAATGCATGGGAAATCAAGAGAACAATACACCAGCTGCTGCCTAAAGACTACAACACAATCATATAAAACTCCAGAATGGTGGCACACATCCATAATTTCATGCCCCGCAGAAGGGGCAAAATCTCACCTCCAAAAAAAATCTTCCATTTAGAGCCACAGATTATACACATAAGAAAAACACCCAGAGCCTTTCCTCCACATTTATTCAAAGGAAAAATGAGATTTCTGCATAGCTTTCAGTACTCCAGTGTCACACCTACAATGTCACTACATGTACACCCAACTCGATCAACAAAGCTTCACGACTCTCCTGAAGTATTCATGGCCTCTAGCTGTAAAAACAGTTTCTTTCTCCTCCAGCACTTTTGTCTCTTCCCCAATAGCCTTCAGTCTCATAGAAACAAAGGAAATATATCACAAGCTTGTGTGGCTGATAAAGAAACAGCCTCCCTTATGACATCACTGTACATAAGTCATGAACACTGAAAACCAGCAGGTCCTCCTACCCACATCTCAGACGTATTTGTGAAACATCTAAAGTTGTTTTAGGCAGTTCTTCAACCTATATTCTCCATGTGAACTTATTTTTAAGCACATCTACAAAACAGATCTTTTTTTCCTCATTTAACTATTCAAAACAGCCTTATAGAACAACTTTGTTAACACAAGAGTTCCTCAAAAAATGGAGCTACTGCATTCTGATCCTACTGTGAGGAAGATTATATTAAATAGCAGTCAGCAGCATGTAAGCATCTTCCAATGGCTCTGGCAAGTATACAAGGCTATACAAGCAGTATACAAGTATACTGCTGATTAAAAGGGTTCAGTCATCCCACGCCAAGATCACTGTGTGAAATCACAGAATCGCTTAGTTGGAAAAGACTTTTGAGATCATTGAGTCCAACCATATCTATCCACCTCTAAACCATATCCCTGAGAAACTCATCTACCTGCCTTTTAAACACCTCCAGCGATGGTGACTCCACCACCTCCTGGGGCAGCTGTGCCATTGCCTGACAGCCCTTCCAGTGAAGAAGTTTTTCATGATGTCTAATCTGAACCTCCCCTGGCACAAGTTGAAGCCATTTCCTCTAATCCTGTCACTTGTTACTTGGGAGAAGAGACCAGCACCCACCTCGCTACAACCTCCTTTCAGGCAGCTGGAGACAGTGATGAGATCTACCCTCAGCCTCCTCTTCTCCAGACTAAACACAACCCCAGTTCCCTCAGCCGCTCCTCATAAGGCTTGTTCTCTGGACTCTTCATCAGCTTCCTTGCCCTTCTCTGGATATGCTCCAGCACCTCAATGTCCTTCTTGTACTAAGGGGCCCAAACCTGAACACAGAATTCAAAGGTGTGCCTTCACTGATGCTGAGTATAGGGGTACAATCACTACCCTGGTCCTGCTGGCCACACTGTCTCTGATACAGACCAAGATGCTGTTGGCTTTCTTGGCCACCTGGGCCACTGCTGGCACATATTCAGCCAGCACCCCCAGGTTGTTCTCTACCAGGAAGCTTTCCAGCCATTCTTCCCCAAGCCTAGAGCTCTGCATGGGGCTGTTGTTTCCCAAAGTGCAGGACTCTGCACTTGGCCTTGTTGAACCTCATACCACTGGTCACAGCCCATCGATCCAGCCTGTTTGGATCCCTCTGTAGAACCTCCCTAACCTCAAGCAGATCTTCAACAGACTGCACTCAGTTGGGTTTTTTTTTAAATCCATATAAATCTTTAACACCTTTTTTGTCCCAATTATCAAAGATTGGACCAATACAGGACAGTTGACCCGGTTTTCCCATGTAACACCAATGCCAGTGCAGAAGTGCAGCATTACAGACAGTGCAAAATGAGTGAGCTAAACAGCAAAATACCATGGGGATGTGCTTTATTTTAAATGTTATGCCTATACAGAGCAAACCAAAACCAGCACCACTTAATTCTGTAGGAGGTAAGTAAGGTCCTTCTGCTTCGTTAAGTTTTCTTTAGATTTGAGTTTACTACTGCGACCCATCTGTGCAGAGAAGGCTCAGGCAGCAGTCAAATGTAATATATTTTTGGTGATCTGTTAAAGACCTCTCATTTCCTAGCATGCTTATCAGGAAAGAAAATGTAGTTACAGGCAGATGACAAACAGTAAGATAGCATTTTCCATAGTTCAAAAATGTACACAAACAAGTGGGTTTTTTTTTTAGTGCCCAGGCTTCTGATTAAACGGACTTATTCGCTAAATGCTGTGCAAATAACAGAGTGTACACACATGTCCATAGCCATTTCTGGTCACAACCTATATAAAATGCAAAAGATCACCATTTTCATCCTTTCTCACTGCATCTTCTTAAAGTTGCAGAGTGTACCCACAACCAAAAAACCTCACCAAGCTAGAACTTGAGTACGAGCAACTCATTGGCATCACTTATAAGTAAACAAATTCTCTCTTCTGACAGAATGTCCTGAGTTAGAAGGGACCCACAAAGATCAACCCTAAAATTGACACTATGTGTCTGAGGGCATTGTCCAAATGTTTCTTGAATATTGTCAGGCTTGGCGCTGTGACTGCTTCCCTGGGGAGCTGTTCCAGTGCTCCACCACCCTCTGGGTGAAGAACCTTTTCCTGATATCCAACCTAACCTTCCCTCAACACAACTTCCTGCCATTCCCTCGGGTCCCATCATTGATCAACAGAAAGAAGAGATCAGTGCCTGCTCCTCCTCCTCCTGTAAGGAAGCTCTAGACCACAATATGGTCTCCCCTCAGTCTCCTCCCAGGCTGATCTTAGATATACTAAAGTCAAATATTATTCACCACTGCACTTGTAGAGAAAACTGCAGTCAGATCTGGCTGTCACCAGCACACCATAATTTATCCTATCAAAGAAGCATTACTACATCACTAAGTTTAAACTGTATACAATTAATTTTCATAGAGTACCAGAACCCGTCGAAATTGATAACTTGAGGTAGATCAAGTGTCTTGGAAAGTATAATAATGGAAGTTAAAACCAGATTATGTTACTGAAGACTGAATTTTACATTCTAAAATTACCCACAGCATCATGTTTTAAACAAACAAACACATAGTTGTTAAACGTGCTTAAGTGTCAAATAATAATTCATATTAGCAACATCTTGCAAATCAGCACTAATACCGGCCTTGACAAAAAGACTGAATTTTGTTCAGCCCAATGAAAACTTCAACAAAAGAGTCCTTAAACAAGTTTCGATACGCTTGGCCAAGCTTTAACTCGTTTCTATCATCTCACAGAGACACTGTGCCTTCGTTATCAAAATGTTTGTATGGTTTTTTAGAAAGTCAGCGTGTATGAGCTTAAATCCAAACAATTAAGGAGATGTTTCTCACAGGATGGGAGAACAGATGAGTGTGGCAGAAGGAACACAGCAAGCTTTGTCAGTGGAGAGAGGGGAAGGCTCTGGGGATTATTGCGCCCGATAAGATCTATATTCGCTTCTTATTCCATATTTTTCCCTAAGTAGCCACAGAGAATTTTACTAAACCTGAGTCACTGCATCTTCCTGTCCCACAGGGGAGACATGAGCAGCTACATTCAGAGTATTCAGGGGCTAGAATAAAAAGGCACCATATAAAAAACCTGACAAAATAATCAGAGTTTTGTTTGTGGATTTTATTTGACTGCTGATTTCTTCATGTACCCTCAAGATATTTTTTCTGAATTATTATTTTTTAGAATATTTGGATAACACTAAATTAAAAATACCCAACCAGATTTTTTGCAGCTACTAGTCTTTCCTTACTAACCACATCAACAGAACTAAAAACCCACCTCCAGTTTAGCTCTCCACTTTGAGTGGAGTGTGCTCTTAAATTCATATTCCTAAACATGAAGAAATAAGAAGTCTGACCAGAACCACATTTTGTTGTGAGCTGGTATTAAAGTTGCAGTGCTATGAAAACATCTACTTCTAGAAATATAATTAAAGATCAAAGTGCTGTGTGATTTAATATATCTGCTTTTATTATGTCATTAGTTCTCAGTCTCAGTTGACAGAACAGATGTTCTTAAATAGATTTTAAAAATTCACCAGACCATTGCTGAAAGTTGCCCATCTACATTTTTAACAGATGCCACTATTTTAATAAGAACCTTTGCAGATCAGTCAGATTCCATTTTATGTCAAAGATTAAAACAATTCTGGTTTTACATACAGGATCAGTCCTCTGTGCCCTGGCTTAAAAGATTCTGGCTCCGTCCGTGACGCTAACGCAGCCATTCATGCAGCAAGCCAGATCGGGGAACTGATAGGGTCGAGAAACAACTACGCAAGCGAGAAAAGCCATTTCTGAACTGACAGATCTATTCACTGTATCGTCACACAAACATCTGTACCAGCAAAACGGACACAGCAGGAACTGCTTAAGCAGTGTGACTACTGAAGTGCACTTGAAATCAGAAGTCCAGATTTAAAAGGCTCTTCATCTTTATGCAACAGTCAAATAACCCTTCCCAACATCCAAATGAAAATCATACTGCACCCTCAGCTTCTCATCTCTTTTCTCTGAGCTGCAGATCAGCTGACTGCACATCCTAGTTCAATTCACTAGGCCTCCAAAAAGTCTGGCAACTCATTACATGCCTCTTTCTGCAAATTCACCTGTGTCCAAATCACCAGTGTCTCGATATAATCAAACATCATGACTGCTTCCACAATGCAGCAACATTCAAGCAACCAATTCAAGGGCAGCTCCCAACCTGCTCTTCGCCCCCTCATACAAGAGACTGAAGGTTCAGCAAAGATATCTCAACTCTTACCAAAAATCCACCTTTAGGTTAAGACAATGAAGTCAATTATTAATTGCAAGAAAGTAGAAATCAGTGAGCAGGATTGCCAGGTTCTACCTGTCCAAGCTCTTGCATTCATTGCAGAAATGAATCCACAAATACTCAGAACTATATAGCAGGAAAAAAAAAAAAACCAAACCAACAAACTAGCACATTATTTTTAATTAACTTTTATAAATTGTTCATACTAAGTACTAGCCCCTGCCTTTAAAGGCTTAAATGCATTATCTGTTCAAATTATGACAAGTTGCTAAGATGAATACTTAGGTCATATTTAATATTACCTGTAACACGTCTTTTCTATTCAATGTAGTCTACACAATTAAGTCTTTTTATTCTGTTTTACAATGCTTGGTGCAATGAGCCCATAACTAAGACTCCTGGGAACTCGTCAAGGCAAATAAAGTAAATTAACAGAAAATATCAGTTATGTGTATGTATTATTACAATAGAGGTTATGCACTGTATACAAGAATTAAAACTATTGATTAGGATAAAACCATTGTTGAGGATAACACTACCTAGTTACAATATTCACAATAACATTAAAACCAGGAGAAATATAACCTTGATCTACCTAAACTGACAAAGAATTACCATTCAACTGCAGAAAACACGTACTCAAATTTATGCCCTCCAAACTTCTACAGATAATTTCTGTCTTTTTAAGAAAAGACAAGAAACCTAGCTATGCACAATACTAATTTCAAGTTTCACTAGCCAAGGTTATCATTCTGCCTCTCAACTTAGCACTTCATCTCCCTGAAGTGACACAGATTTAAGAGCAATTTGGGTGTGGAAGGTCTGCAAATACTCCTGCTATGGAACACTTCAGGCAAAAATACAGTCAAGGCCGTATGATGCCTGCTGATAAAATGATAGAGGAAAAAAAGGGTTTTCTCAAATGTAAGAAAGAAGTGGTTGAACTTCCCTTAATAAAAAAAAGCAAGCATTTTAAGATTTTAAATTAAATAAATTAAATAAACCAACAACTTTATGTGACATCTCATTGTCTCCTACAACCTCTATGCTCTAAATATCACTTTTTATTCCTCCCCTCTCCGAGTTCCATAGCATCTGCCTCCTGCTTGAGCCAAAAGTTGAAGCAGATCCATTCCTACGATGTAAGTGTTGCCTCCTAAGAGAGACTGACAGGGAGAGACCAAGACTACAGCCACAGTTAAGGGGAACAGGGGAAACAGCTCAGATTAGTATCAAATAACTTAATATATTAAGTGATTCAACAAAAATATTATTTCAGTGGCAGGACTATTTTAAGGAGTTCCTCCCACCTTCCCAACCCAAAGACTCTCATTCCCATCTCGGCACTGCAGGTTTTCTTTGGATTATTCAGACCAGACTCGTCTCTTGAATCGTATCATTGTGCATCACCACGGTAGAAACACTGGTGGAACCAGCAGACAGACGACAGAGAGGGGGCAGCACACTGCAATGTGGGAGCAAACAGTTAAACACTCCATAAGTTTGTACTGTTCACTCTCACCAGCTTCCCCACGGAGCCAATGAAAGCCTTCCAGAAGGTCTCTTTCCCCGTTAATTTTGTAAGGTGATTAATCTTCTAATAAACCTCAGTTAAAAGTCTGAAATTATGCAGCATAAACTTAGGCCACTGCAGCAAACAAACAAGATACTGCACCCTGTTACTTTAAATTGCAGTCACTTAACTCCATCCTTCTATATTCTGCTGCTCCAGCCAAAGGCACAGTGGATGACAACAGAAGTCTGACCACACCACAGACACAAAATTAACTCTAATGAGCACAAGCAGCTCAAGGAAGTGAACAAGCTACAACTGCAGATCCTCTCACAGCTGGCATCTAAAGCTTTCTCACCCCCCATCAGATTTCAGTATCACCACAGTGACAGTGTTGGGTGGTGTTTGACGTTGCTGATGACAACTGCACAGTTGACAAGGCTTCCATTGCACATATTCCATCTTGCATCCTAGAGCATATATCATGAAGAAAGACAATGGTTGAAAGCAAAGAGAGGGGATGAATTCAGTTCCAAAGTAAGAACACCTCTATAAATACAGATTAGTGGAGGATAACAAAGACGCTTCATTCTGAGCATACTTTTGGAAGAGCTAGAGTTAAGATTCCAAAGTAAGACAGCAGGAGCTTTAGATAGTCCACTACTGAGAATCAGCCCCAACACTCTGTTAAACCTGAGTTCCTGGAGTCACTCATCCTGTACACTGAAAAAAAAAAAAAACAAATACAGAAGACTTCCCTATTTCTTTAGCCTCAACAGGAGGTTAAATAAAGAAGGTCAAGTAACAAAAAATACATGACGGATCATACATAATCATTCCATAATGCTAATGTATTTCTAGAGTTCCATTATAAGACCATAACGATGAAATGCTGTTTCCTCCCTGGCACTGTAATATCCAAACATTCAAAAGAGAACTGAGAAGTCTGGTACCTTGTTTCAGCAGGAAGGGTGACAACAAAGACAAGTCATTGACTCCTACCTCCAGAATTGCTCCGGATTTAATCCTTTGTATTGCGTTAACTAACTAGGCAAAAGCATCCTACTCTTTAGTTTGTTTCAGAAGGGCAATGTACACATGGAGCTCATCAGAAGTTTCATGAATAAACAGCCTAAGAAAGTCTTTACAAACACTACAGTTGTGTGGATAAGGAAGGAAGTTTATTTCCTAATTCATTCTCCTGCCCTCATTTAGGCGCTTCCTGAGCCTGTTTCCCATTGAGCTAAGAGATGGGCTTTCCCCAGTGAGCTTGATCCATATTTGTTCAAGTCATTTTTTCCCCACCAATTTCAAAAGGTTTTCACTTAGGCTGTAGGTAACCCGTATAGCTAACCTCTTCTCCTCCCCTTGCCCCTTTCTATTATATATACAAACCCCTTTGGTTTTCCAGAAATTTCACCTTCCAAACATACAGCAAATTTTGTTTCTGCAAGGCACCAAAAGAAGGAAATAAACAAATACAATACAGAATCACAGAATCGCTTGGTTGTAAAAGAGTTTTGACATAGAGTCCAACCGTACCTGTCTGCTACTAAACCATGTCCCTGACCACCTCGCCTACCCATCAGCACCTCCAGGGATGGTGACTCCACCACCTCCCTGCGTAGCCTCTGCCAGCGCCTGACAGCCATTTTGGTGAAAAAATTTTTCCTGATGTCCACCTCCCTGGTTCAACTTAAGGCCATTTCCTCTTGTATTTTCATTCATCACCTGGGAGAACAGACCAACCCACACCACACTACAACTTCCTTTCAGGCAGTTGTAGACAGTGATAAGGTCTCCCCTCAGCCTCCTTTTCTCCAGGCTAAACAACCCCAGTTCCCTCACCCATCTCTCATAAGGCTTTGTTCTCCAGACCCACCCCCCCAATATCTTCACTACCCTTCTTTGGACACAGTCCAGTGCCTCAGTGTCCTTCTTGTAGTGAGGGGCTCAAAACTGAATGCAGGATCCAAGGTGTGGCCTCACCAATGTACAGGGGTGCGATTACTTCCCTGGTCCTGCTGGCCACATGGTTTCTATATCTGCCATTGGTCTTCTTGGCCATGTGGGCACACATACGAGAAGTCAAATTTGTATATTCCAACTGCAAGACACCACCATCATTCAAAAACCTCTGTAGTCAGTTGAGCAATTCTCAATAAAGAAAGCAGTTTTGTCCCTGGTAACTGGAATATGAGAAGACATCAAAATACCAAGTGCAGGAAAGCACCCCAGAGCAAAAGGGGAAAAGACTAGAAGGCAAGAATGACCACCCTACTCCCAAAACTGCAGCAAACATGATGCTGACTGAAGTCAGAAGTGCAGAGACGCAGAACACGCTGCAGCAGACCTCCCTGGGTCACCACCAAAGCCAATCCCCTACCACAGCTGGGCAGCTGGTTATGCGCTCTCAGTGCATGGGAGACTAAGAAGGGCAAAGGAAGACTTTCTCCATTAATATACAGTGATTTGGACAGGAGGGGGATAAGGATGGCACATTCCTGGGGTTTTTCTTCATGCAAAAAGTGGTATGTACTTTGGAGCAATTCTCAATTATGCTCCTCCCACTGCTTCACTCTCCAGGAGCACACAACAGAATCTGCCACTCACTCAGCAACACCCTGCGATACAAAGACTGCAGATACAATCTGCCACCACCTTCTGTAACAACTTCACCCAACTAATTTAATTCACTGCCTGCTAAGCCTCTATCGTACTTTTCCAGACCTAACTAAAAGACCACTTTATGTAGTAATATGCACGAGGTGCGGTCAGGATCAAGCATATCAGAAAATTCGATAAGCACAACACTTCATGCAAATATGTTGGAGTAGGGGGAGAAAGGAAACCTCCCCACTTCCACATGCATGGAGAGAGTAGAGGGAAAACTTAGCAGTGGCAAACCAAAATGCACTACCATATGACAGAACACTGTTGACTTCACTCTCTTTGCCTGAATACAATATGAGAAACAAAAGCAAGAAATTATGTAATGCTGATCAATGCAACATCCACTACATTTATCAAATAACCATTTATGTTAATAAAAAAATCACATATACTATTCCCACTATTTCAGAACATCAGCTCCTAGGAAATGCTGTTGGACAAATCAAACCTCATGGAAATCCAAATAAATCCAGGCATTTGACCAAAGGAAACAGCAAACTGCAGATATTGAATTGAAAGTTAATTAACAACTCTCATTATGGTGTTCAATGATTGTTCCTTTAGGAATAAATATTCCTTTAGAAATAATTCCTTTAGGAATCAGAGAACGGTTTGGACTGGAAGGGACCTTAAAGCCCATCCAGTTCAAACTCCCTGCCATGGGCAAGGACACCTCCCACCAGATCAGGCTGCTCCAGGCCCCATCCAACCTGGCTTTGAACACCTCCAGGGAAGGGGCATCCGCAGCTTCCCTGGGCAACTTATGCCAGTGTCTCACCACTCTCAGCATAAAGAATTTCTTCCAAGTATCTAATCTAAATCTCCCCCCTTCCCATTTAAAGCCATTCCCCCCTATCCTATCACTCCTTGCCCTTGTAAAAAGTCCCTCCCCAGCTTTCCTATAGCCCCTTCAGGTACTGGAAGGCCACTCTAGGGCCTCCCTAGAGACTTCTCTTCTCCAGGTTGAACAAGCCCAGCTCTCTCAGTCTGTCCCCATAACAGAGCTGCTCCAGTCCTCTGAGTGCCTTTGTGGCCTCCTCTGGACCCATTCCAACAGTTCCACACCCTTATGTTGGGGATTCCAGAACTGGACACAATAATCCAAGTAGGGTCTCACAAGAGTGGAATGGGCGCAAGAATCATCTCCCTTGCCCCGCTGGCCATGCTTCTTCTGATGTAGCCCAGGATTCGGTTGGCCTTCTGAAATAATTCCTTTAGGTGTGACACTTATTTCTCCTCCAGCTGAAAAGTTTCAGGTATGTTTTTCATAGTTGTTACTGAGGGTGTATATGGCTGCAAGCCATCTATAGAGCCAGCTCTGCTAGCACCTCACCTCCAGTTCAGTTAAAAGCTATTACCAGAGATTGTAGTGCGTATTTTTACCCAAATGTGATAAGAATAATACTCCCAATACACTGTGTTAAAGCTCCCATCATAGTAGCTCCCCATATACTTTCTAAGTACCGAGCTCTTATCAAAACTCATAGTAGGATTCTGTTTACGACTTCCAATTTACTAGCAATTACATGACTGAGTTCATACTAGTAAAATACTCCAAAATAAATCATCATATTCCAATACAGAATACACAATGATGCCATAGGCAGTTACTGGTACAAACACAGACATGCTGTGTGCTTACAAAGAAGGGGGGGCGGGAAGTGATTTTCCTAGCTTTTTATGTATTTGTTGCATCACAACACAGACTACTGGGCTTCTCAAACAGAAAACAGATCAAGTCTCAAAGGGACTCAAGCTAGGGCTTTTGGACAAAGAATCTGGTAACATTTTTCTACTCTTCCAATATTATCACCAGTTATGAATACTGTGATAAAAACAAGAAACACAAAGAGTGCTGGGAAAAGCACGTGCATAACCACTTTCACCAGGTCAAGCTGACAAGAAGATGCTTGTGCTTTCTTCCACCACTTCTTAACTCTGTTCTTGAGGAACCACCATGCAAGAGGCAGGAAAAACCCAGGAGTTTTACTGCAACATGAATGCTTTGTTGTTCCTAGGTCAAAACTGGAAGTTGGTCTGCTTGTGCTGTTGTTCACAAATGCACCACAAACAAGTTCAAGATTCGGTAAAATTCAATTTTCACAATTTTTTTGTCTTCAAAGGCAAATAGGCAGCATATCAGACTCCAGAACATTCTGAACTAATCTTATCCTCCAACATGGCATAAAAAAATACCCTTTTAATAACATATCAGCCTCTACTTTTGAGTCTTTGGCTTTGGCCACTTCACCCCCACTCTCCTTTTTATAAAATGAAAGGAAATCCATGTACATAAAAAACAGAATCATAGAAACATAGAATCACCTGGTTGGAAAAGACCTTTGAGATCACTGAGTCCAACCATACCTGTCCACTACTAAACCATAGCCCTGAGCACCTCGTCTACGCATCTTTTAAACACCCCCATGGATGGTAACTCAAACACACTGTTGGGCAGTTGGTTCCAGTGTCTCATAATCCTTTCAGTGAAGAAATTTTTCCTGATGTGTAAACTGAACCTTCCCTGGCACAACTTGAGGCCATTTCCTCTTGACCTATCACTTGTTACTTGGCAGAAGAGACCAACAACCCACCTCACTATAACATCCTTTCAGGCAGTTGTAAGAGCAATAAGGTGTCCCCTTAGCCTCCTTTTCTCCAGGCTAAACAACCCCAGTTTCTTCAGCTACCTCTCATAATGCTTGTTCTTCAGCCCCTTCACCAGCTTTGCTGCCCTTCATAGAGAAGAAAATCGTGTGGTTTTCCAAATGTCCTCAAACCAACCAATACATTACTTAGTGAGAAGCTGTAGCAGAAGGGCTCAGCTGAAGAATTCAAGGAGTGATGCAGCCAGGTGCCAGTGTGACACAGATGCACCAACAGTGACGGCACAATTGTAAGAGAGAATCTGCTACTTTTCCAGTCAGTTTAGACTGAAACCTAGTCAATAACTGTAAGGGAAGGGACCAAGGTCAGATGAATAACAATAGAAACATGGGGTTTTTTTCTTTTAAATAAGAGTTTGACAGAAATAGAATCGCATATTTGGATCCCGTTACCAGAACATCATTGCCTCTTCTGCATGGAGAATTACAAATCTCTGCTTACATCATATTTGTGCCCTCTACCCAAACTACTAAACAGTTTTCTACAATAAAAACCTCTACATAGCATACTGAAACTAGAAGAGTCCAAAAGCTAAACCAGAATACATTTTTTAATAAAAATCTCATGAAAAACAGTTAATAAAAAACACTCTTTACTATCAGACTGCACTTTGGTTACTTGAATGGGAAGACTTGGTTGGTCTCAGTCCAGTCTCTACCAACAAATCAGCAGCTTATTTGGCTCCTCAAAAACTGTCATACAATCTTTCTTGCCTCAGAGGCCACTCTCATGACTAAGTAACACAAATTCGCATGCAGCCAGTTAAGGTACACACTTAAGCCTGAGAAGCTGGCACTGCCAACAATGTTCTTCAATCTTTGAAAGTTACAGGAATTCAGGTTCCAAAACCAACAGTCTAATACCCTTCATGAGTATAAAATATAATTTAACAGGGTATGGAAAAAATAAATACACACTTTAACTAAAAACCTACCCCACCCAAATGGCAACCTGGCATACCCTGTATCAAAAGGCAAGATATGCATAAGCCAGCTATAAACTCTTAAATACACCCTTATCTCAAATTATAGGGAAGCCAAGCAAGCAGCATGAACTTATTCAAGTTTATTACATATTATGCCCTCATTCCAGATTGCAACATGCCAAGCTGTAGAGCAGCAACAGGAATTGTGCAGTACAATTCCTACAAAGGGACCCTTCTAAGAGCAGTGGTACTGCCATGTTGCTTTGCTTCATGGGTAGCTTAGTTAAACATGACCTAAAAAGGAAGGGAGAAAGCGGGTACGCAGTGATTTTCTTCTTAACATTCCACCAAAAGCCCAAAAGGATTCTTTGCACACATTTCCACAACAGGAAAGGAGGAGGAGGCAAGACACACGATCCAAACTCTACACATTTCACTCTCTTTCCTACAGACTTTATATACCTGCCAACCACAGAAAGAACCATACTAAGAACGTTGTTCATTTAAGTCTTCAAATTCTTTCCCAGTATCCTTTAAAATGTAGTGAAGAAGAGGTTAATGCCTCCCTAGTTCTTCAGCTGAGGGTTAAGGAAACTACTTCGGACAATAAAGAGGGGTCTCCTTGAAAATTACGACACAAACAAATTTTCTGTTTCATTTGAATAACTTTCAGACCTTACTTACATATTGCAAAAACAGATTTACTACTTTAACAGAAACTCACCCTAAGCCTTCTTTATGAAGCCTTACAAACTAAGAAAAGGACCACAAAACAAAAATTCCTCACCTCCTGTTAAAGACAGACACAACCAAGCTGCTCCTAATGCTTTCATATAGTGAACCACGCTTAACCTGCTCCAGGCTGCAAAGGCATATTAAAGTACGCACTTCAGCAAAAATGCAGGTTTCATCAACCCCAAAGCCTCAGAAACGTGATTTAGAGATCAAAGCCCAAATGGCGTCAAAACATATGCTATTCTGCTAAAAAGGACGCTAACAGATTTAAAGCTAAGCAGTCTGATGAACACCAACTTGCAAGAAGGTCCAAAAACCTCCTCTAAACATTTAATTCTATTAATATAAGACCCAAAAGCTATCAGCTTGTCTGAGGTCACTCTCAAACCCATAAGCAATAAAAGTGTACAGTAGCAAGTCATATTTTTTTATATAAAAGGTGCTGTTTTACTCCCACTGAGAAAGCACAGTGGTTTGTGTGCTAATTTAGCCAGAAAACACAAAAACATGCATTTCATGTACCAGTAATTTACGGAAATGAGCAAATACTATTCTCTCCTCATAACATTAACAAAGTTTAAGACACAGATGACTAAACTAATAAACATCTTCAATTTTTTTACAGTAATTCTCTCTGCAGTATGCTAGTGCAGCTGCTTTTCTATGTGCTAACAGTACCTAATGCAGACACGACAGACAAAAAAAGCGACTGAAGTTAAAATAAAGCGATATAGAACCGTAGTTAAAGATGTAGTTTTAAGGAAAAAAAAAAGCCATCATTTCAGCCAAATGAAAGCTCACAAGTAAAAATATTAAGTAATATTTATGACATGGACTTAGTTCTGTTACACAATACCCATCCACAAACCTCAGAAACCAAAGATAGCTAACCAAAAAGCAGCCTAGAAAATACATGCAAAAAACCCCAGCTCTTCCTGAATTGAGTTCAACTGATATAACTCCAGCCCAGAGGTTGATGCATCTCCATCATCCAGCCACTTTATTGTTCTACAAAGACTGCAGCAGGCTCACCTTTACCAGCACCCCTATTGATCAAAGACACCAAAGAATTGCCCAAGGATGAATCAACAGATGGCAACAAGTGATACAGATGCAAATAGCTTTCTAAATGCTAACCTAAACACAAAAAGCTCTGAAATTCATCCTCAGACTCTTCACAGGTAGCTTTTCTTTTGTTTTCAAAGACGGGCTTAAAAAAAAAAATAAATTAGAATGGTACAGGAAACAATGCTGCAATTTAATCAAATTGCCCACCCTTTTAGTGAAAGGTTAAATGATATGGATAAGACAGCATAAACACAGAAGTATGTTGATGGTTCCAAATCTACCCACAGAAACAATCACTTGTTGATTCAAGCACAAATGTGCTCGTACTTTCAATCTAATAACACTGAGTTACATAACTTTCGCTTCCTTGAAGGGAAGGAAGAATAACTTCCAACTGCAGTCCTAAACACAACTTTCAGCCAAGTACACACAGCATCAACAAGAGAGAACCTGATCCTAACAGCAGCCCAAACATGCTATGTTGTTATTACCTCTGCAAATGAACAATGCTAGGTTAAACCTCCAGGAAGGACAAAAAAAGGCATTGCGAACCCCAAGTACTTGCACCACAGCCTATCCATCCGCTGCGATTTGTGCACGAGGTGTACCCATCAACTCTGATATTTTTAATCATTCATCCCTTCAGCGGAAGCACCGATCCTCACACCCTCACAGGAGCATCACAGTCCTCGTCCCTTCCCTTTTAGGGACAGGAAAACAGGTTGGCACCGATCTCCACATCCTCACAGGCCCTTCACAATCTTTGAGAAACACACATTCTTTTCTTAGAATCACAGAACCAGTTTTAGGGACAGGAAAACACGTTTGCACGGATCCTTGCACCCTCATAGAAACTTCACAACGCTTGCAAAACCCCCATTGTTTTGCGGACAAGAAAACAGGTTTGCAGCGATCCTCGCATCCTCATCGGAACTTTACAATCCTTGCAAAAGAAACATTCCTTCGGGGACAAGAAAACAGGGTTGCACTGCTCCCCACATGAACGTCACAATCCCTGCAAAAAAAATCATTCTTCTGGAGACAAGAAAACACATTTGCACTGACCCTCACAGCCTCATCGGCACTCCACAATTACGGCGAAGAAGACCCTTCCTTTAGGGACAGAACAGGGTAGCAACCTCAGCAAGGAGCACGAGGGTCTCCTGAAACGCACATAAACACAAGGATTTTTTCTTTAAAGAAAAAAAAATAAGGGAGAGTAAAAACAAGGAGGAGGGGAAGGCTAAACGTGCGAGGAAGGTAACTTCCCAGGAGCCTCTTTGCAAGCACCCTCACACCCGACCCGACTCCACACCCCCACCGGGAAGCCAACACCTCCCCCAGTCGCCCCGGCCCGAGGGAGCCCCTTACCTGCGCCCCCCCCCCCCCGCAGCGGGGGCGGCTCAGCAGTGCGCGCGGGGGGGCGGGGGGGGCGCGGGAGCGACTCGCTCCATCTTCCCCCTCCCTCCCCGTCGCTCTCTCACGCGCACTGACCCGCACACACACACACACACACACACAGGAAATAACACGGGGTCAGCTGACCCCCCTCGCCAGCCAATGGCGGCGGCCGCTGGCGAGCGGCGCGCGCCGGCGGGGAACGGCGCGAGAAGGCGGGCGGACGGGTGGGTCCCGACCGGGCGAGGGGAGGGGAAGGGGGAGCGGCGCGTGCGTGCGCGAGCCCGCCCGTATACACGGCCGTGTCTGCGCGCGCGCGCGGCGGTGGGAGGGGGTGATGAAGCCGCCTCCCCTCCCTCTCTCCCACCACGCGCCCGCTTAAAGGGGCCGCGACCCCAGGAAGTGGGACTGGGATCCCCAACATAAGAAGGATATGGGACTGTTGGAGTGGGTCCAGAGGAGGCGTATGAAGATGCTCAGCGGGCTGGAGCAGCTCTGCTGTGAGGACAGGCTGAGAGAGTTGGGTTGTTCAGCCTGGAGAAGAGAAGGCTCCGGGGAGACCTCATAGCGGCCTTCCAGTACCTGAAGGGGCTACAGGAAAGCTGGGGAGGGACTTTTTACAAAGGCAAGGAGTGATAGGATGACTGGGAATGGCTTTAAACTGGAAGGGGGAAAATTTAGATTAGATATTAGGAAGAAGTTCTGGCTGGTGAAGCACTGGCACAGGTTGCCCGGGGAAGGTGTGGATGCCCCCTCCCTGGATGTGTTCAAGGCCAGGTTGGATGGGGCCTGGAGTAGCCTGGTGTGGTGGGAGGTGTCCCTGCCCATAGCAGGGGTGTTGGAACTGGATGGGCTTTGAGGTCCCTTCCAACCCAAACCATTCTATAGAAGGAGAAGGAGGCTGTTCCCATGTTGCACCCGCTCCCCCCTGCATGGGCACAGAGACCCTTGCCCAGTGCAGGACCTGAGCGCGAACACAGGCACCGGGACCTCCCCAGCAGCTGCTGGGCCCCTGCAGGGGGCCAGGAACCGTGGCAGTTTCCATTGCAACCTCCTCATAAATCAACATGCGCACACCCAGACCTCGGCGTTATTTTAAAAACGGGGTTTTATCCTGTTCGGCTGCTTCTCCTCCCGGGAAGAAGGCAAGCAGCTGAGGCTGAGAAGCATAGAAAAAGTGCCTTTCCCGGCCCACGAACTGGAGGTGAAGCTCAAGAAACAACATCGAGGCAGTGGGGAGAGTAGCACCAGGCTCTGGCTCTGCCTGACTCCCCAGGCAACACAACACAGAGCTCCCGGCCCTCCCGAATGCCCCCTCAGCCGTAAATCTGAGGGGAACATCCCTAGTTGCGCTTCCGCACTGAAGAAGCAATTGCGCTTTTATTTAAGAATACCCACTAGTCTGGGGGTTTTATTTTTGAGTGCAAGGGGGCAAGGAGACCTGTGGAGGGGGCAGCTGGGGAGCAAGGGTGCAGCGCCTCTCAAAGTGTCATCTCTTGTTTCAGCCCACGTGCCCACAGAGGAAGCTCAGTACCACACCATGGGTTCTTCCATCTGCCACTGGAGCATCTCACGTGAAAACATAGGAGGCTGACGGCTGGAGAAGCTCTTAGCGCCGTGCAGTGAAAGCAGGAGCATCATTTAAAACTTGCTTTGCCAGGAACTTTACTGAAACTGTCGTATCTGCTCCATAACTGCCCTGTTTTCCCAGTCTCTGTTCCTCAGATCCTCAGTAAGCGCCATCTCCCATAGCAAGCCTTATTCTGAGAGAAGGTCCCTGCTCACAGCTCATCCCAAAACACAATGAACTGCTTAGGAGTGCTGCGTTGCAAGCACAGCCAGTTGACAACTTCACTGATGGCTCCCTCGAAGATGACTTGCTCCTCATGAAAAATAAATACAAAACACCACATCTAGTACTGTGCATTATCTGTCAAAAAAAAAAAATTCAGAGACTGGCTGAAATTCCACCTAGGTAAGACTGAAACAACAGCAACAGTCTGGGGAAAACAACTGGAGCAGACAACAATTACATGTGCTCCAATTTGTGGGTGTTGCAGACTCCCCACAGCAGCATTGTTCAAGAATGACTTGCCTGCTCCTTTGCTCTGCTTTGGACTCCAGAGAAGTACACGATGGCTCCTTTTGGAGGCAAGCCTTCCACAGTGATCTACGCCTTCTCTCCTTCAGATGAGATTCCTGTGATGCGCTCGACATCGGCTACCTAGGAGCTGCAGCTGGAGTACACAGGTGCTGCCTTATGGAGTGCTTTTCCTCTTGCAGCACAGGATGCTCTGGCTCCCTGCAGCACTTGTTGCCCATTTGCAAGCAGCATTTAAGGCACGGTGCTTCACTTAAGTGAGGTGGAGGTCATCGCTTCTGTCATCTGAAGAAGAGGCATGTTCACCATGACAAACTGTGAGGCTGTTCTAGTTGCAAAAAGCCTTAATCTTGTTGACTGCCACGGCATGCTAAGAGCTTGGTTAGAGCAGCATTCCCTCTGGGGATCCAGGACTGTGATAAAAGCCGTAATGGGGTGGGGGAACTCAATAAGGGGTTTATAATTTCATTTTCCATTGTCTGTTTTCTGATTTTGAAGTGAACCGTCAATGAGGTCAATCCTTTATGTAGATTTATAAGGTGGAAGTGCTCAGAGTGCTCTACCTGAAGTTACATTAGAACACAGCTTATCTATGTAAGCTTGGTATATCAAAGTATTTTTTACCTAGTATCCAAAATAAAATCGCAGTATAAATAGAAAAGGTTTTGTAAAATGCTCTAAAAGGCACTGTAAACCTGTAGGGACAGCTACCATTCACAAGCCAAACACTTCTCAAAGGACCAAAAATAAGTGAATTTGCATACTTACATAATTAAACCTCCAGTCTCCTGCACAGCAGCACTTCCCATCCCCACTTAATGACTACTTCTAGGTGTTACAAGGGAAGTACAAGAGTCGTCACTTCTTAAAATATTTAGAAGTTCAACACTGTATGGCTGATTTTAAAGGATGAAATGAAGTTCAAAAGAAGTGTGGTCAGCAGGTGAGGGAGGTGCTTCTCCCCCTCTACTCCAGTCTCATGAGACCCACCTGGAGTGCTGTGTCCAGTTCTGGAATCCCCAACATAAGAATACAGAAATGATGGAATGGCGTATGAAGAGCAGGCGTTTGAAGATGCTCAGAGGGCTGGAGCAGCTCTGCTGTGAGGACAGGCTGGAAGAGTTGGGCTTGTTCAGCCTGGAGAAGAGAAGGCTCTGAGGAGACCTCATAGCGGCCTTCCAGTACCTGAAGGGGCTACAGGAAAGCTGGGGAGGGACTTTTTACAAGGGCAAGGAGTGATAGGATGAGGGGTAACAGCTTTATATTGGAAGGGGGAAGATTTAGATTAGACATTAGGAAGACATTCTTCACACTGAGGGTTCGTGAGGCACTGGCACAGGTTGCCCAGGGAAGCTGTGGATGCCCCCTCCCTGGAGGTGTTCAAGTGTTCAAGGCCAAGTTGGATGGAGCCTTGAGCAGCCTGGTCTGGTAGGAGGTGTCCTTGCCCATGGCAGGGAGGTTGGAACTGGATGGGCATTAAGGTCCCTTCCAACCCAAACCATTCTATGATTCAAAATGTTTAAAATACAATAAATACAGGCAAATGCCATGCTATCACCAACTGCTGCACCACAGCAGGCACAACTGGTCATATACAGGGTTATTCCAAGCACCAAATGAAAACAAAGCAACCAAAACTCTATTAGTTAAATATCAGAGGAGCAGAGACACCAAATCCTTTGCAGCTTTTGAAGCGATGTATCAGGCTTTAACGCACAACCCAACTGAGCTTAATGGAGAATTTAATTCTCTCAGAAGCTAATTTTTGGCTGGCTACAGACTCTGGATGAAAAACCACTGTCATTAGCTCACCTTGTTCACATAACCGAGTTTTTGCCACTGAACATTTCACTTTCTTTCCAGAAACTTGACTTGGCTGTTCCATGACAGCTACTTGACCACTATCAGTTACAAGAAAAGAATACGTTATAAATAAAACATCATTGGGACTAATGAAAAGAGTAACAGCGCTACCAGGGCTCTCATCCTGCAAACACATGGTCAGGGCAGGAATCTCTAATGCAAGCAATCCTGGTTCAGAGTAAAGTCATCAGTAGTATCTATACACTCTTGAAGTCACTTACAAAGTGACTCACCCTTCAATTCTGAAAAAAGAAAAAAAGCCCGTGGATTTAAGGCAAAAAATGGTTATTTTCCAAAATAAACCCTTAAAGGATCAATTTTAAAATCAATGCAACAAACTAAAGAGGTTTGCATGTAAATTTCCAGCAAATACATTCCACCATCAGAGAGTAAGTGCTATAAATGGAGCAGATGCGCCACACCATAGTCGTAAGAAAGATTGAAGTCCCTGCTTTCAGTGCTGTCGTAACTGTAAGGAGCCACCACATTACTACCACAAGAGAAACCTTCCAAATCCTACCCGCTTCCTCCCAAACACCCTCCTCCTACCTCCTAGTCAAAGGGCTTCCAAGGACAGAAGCACAAACAAGGCAGAGTCAGGCAGGAAAATGGCCTCAAGACTTAGAACCCTCCTCTGCAATGGATGGCAGATTCTGGGCAAGATCAAGCCCCCTGCATAGCCCTTGGGGTTGGTGCCACTGCTCCTGTCACAGCACACAGGCCAGCAATGCTGATTCTTTTACTGCACATGAACTCTGTAATGGCAAAAGCAAATGTTTTTGCCCCCATTACGCCTTACGCAAGGCGTACCTTGCACACCCCTTTCCCCTCTCCCTCAGATCCCAGAGAAAAAAGGTCCCTCTGACCCCAGAAGGAGTGACAAATGGAGATGGAGAGCCTCCTTCTGCCTCTGAGGTCACCACTTCTGATCTAGCCGTAATTCAGTAATTACTCTGTTCGTGTGGCTCTCCAGAAGCTTGTGGGGAAACAGGATGACACCATTCCTGACCTCAACCACCTTTCATCTCCACAGATCCTCTGAGCTCCCTCTTACTGGAAGGGGGGAGGATGACAAGCAATGCAGCTTAGGGGATCAAGAACAAATTTACAGGTAGCAGACGCTAAAAAGACTCTGAGCACCCCAGGCTTTGTTAGAGGAAAGACGATTTCTGAGTGTGGCTGGTGGGGTCCTCCAAGAGATTTCTTTTTTACAAAAGGTTTCATTGCCAATGAAACCCCCTGAACCAGCAGCACCAGGAGGGGAAAGAGTCCACAGAGTCAGGCCTGCAGATTTCTCATAGGCACAACACGTGTCCCCTCAAAGTATTGCCCTTACCCTAATCCTTTCCCCTGCTACACAATTTCATGTCATGCACAGACTCGCCACTGCACTTTCACAGCTTTCATCTGGAGGCACTCGGATGCTACGGGAATGGGCATTAGAGACTAGCTTGAAGATAGATAATACAAAAGATGACAGCAAGATCAGGCACCTACAGGTCATGCAACTGGGGACTGAAACTTATATTCACGGTGGGGCAGCTACATCTTTAAGCAAGTGTAAAGCAAGGGCAGCTGGCCTGCTTCTCCAAGAAAGACATCAGCATGGCTGTATTCATTAACATTTCCTACCTCTCTTCCCATCCAGCCCCGGGATTTCCCATACCTTCCTCCTATTTCTTTTACACTTAGTTAAGATGAAAAGTATTACGTCTGACCCTACACAAGAGAGAAGCGGCGTCAGACATCTCCCAAGGAACTGCAGAAAAGACAGGGAGGGCTCTCCTCTCATTAATTCAACGATATTGAACCTCTCCCCTTTAGACAGCCGAAGGATCTGTGTACTCACTGGAAAGTATATTGGATAAGCACAGATTTTCAGCCTGACTGTTATGTCTTGGGTACTTCGTTTGGAAGTGTCTCTCCTCCAGACATAAGAAGCTGGTTTGGTTTGAGCTAAAGTAGAATCAGTTTTCTAACTTTTCATCTAAGTCTTGTCTAAGTAACTTCATTTTCTGAAAGTTAACTGCTAGTGTTTCAAACAGTGTTTCATAGAATCATAGGATGTCCTGAGTTGGAAGGGACCCACAAGGATCATCAAGTCCAATTCCTGTCCCTGCACAGGACAACCCCAACACTCACACCGTGTGTCTGAGGGCATTGTCCAAATGCTTCTGGAATATTGTGAGGCTTGGTGCCGTGACTGCTTCCCTGGGGAGCTGTTCCAGTCTCCACCAACTTCTGGGTGAAGAACCCTTTCCCAATATCCAACCTAACCCGCCCCTGGCACATCTTCCTGCCATTCCCTCAGGTCCTGTCATTGGTCACCAGAGAGAAGAGATCAGCACCTGCTCCTCCTCCTCTCGGGAGGAAGCAGTAAACTGGTATGAGATCCCCCCTCAGTCTCCTCCAGGCTGAACAGATCAAGTGACTTCAGCCACTCCTCATATGATTTCTCCTCTAGACCCTTCATCAGGTTTGTGGCCTCTGGACACTCTCCAGTAGTTTGACGGCCTTTTTATACTTTGGCGCCCAAAACTAAACACATTATTTGAGGTGAGGCCACACCAGTGCAGAGTAGAGCTAGTTTCTCTCTAGCAGTGACAACACGGGGCACTGGGATGCAGAAAGGCCAATGCTTATGCTTATGCTTATTCCTACCGTAACCAAGGCCATCCTTGAGCTGGCAGATGCCATAAGTCAAAGAGGCGAGAAAGTTCACACCTGCGGGAGAGGTGGATGGGACTGGTGACCCCAAACTGACCACCAGCGTATTCCATCCCAAATACATCAAACTGTATAAAACTGAGACATCACGAGCGTCTCGCTTGCTTCTTTCATGGCTGACGTCAAGTGAGGATCTCGTCTGTCTGTTTGCCCTGATCCCGGATTCATGTGTTCCTGAATCCAGTTCCTGAGCCAGCTCCCTCCTAGCCTTAGACCCTTTCCCTCTGTCTGCTCTGCAGCATTTGTGATGACGTACAGTCATCAAGGGGTGGGGTGCAATTTCATACATTTATTTTACTATTATTTTATTATTATTTTCTTTATTATTTCATTAAAAGTGTAGTTTTCAATTCCAACCCACAAGTCTTTTTCCTCTTATTTCCCTTTCTCAGGGGGTGGGGATAAGGGAATTCGGAGACCAGCTGCTCCGTTTTAGCTGCCAAATTGTCCGGGCTGCGGCTAAACCATGATAGAAGCATCTCCATAAACCATAGCATTAAGTCCTGTAGCCCAATTCCTGCAACAGAGCAACAACTGGATAGAAAGACTTTGGAGTACCTCAAAGGAAGAAAAAATGATGAAGCAACTGAAGGTGGGTAGCGTGAATCATAGCAGGAGAAAAATTAAATCACCTATATGAGAGACGATTCTGTTCCATGTTTAATATTGCAACACTTCTGTCTTTTCATCTTCGCATTACAAGAAGCTGATTCATGAAAAGATCATTGTAACTTAAGACCTGATCAGCCGCCTTCTACTTTTTCCTTTAACCTCTTGCCAAAAAGCTGTTTCTGGCAGAATCAGAATTAGTTGCCGTGATTGTGACGCTACAGAGAAAAGAATCTGAGTCCAGTAAAAAAAGCAAGAAACAACAGAAGCTGGACTTTTGAGGAAAAGCGGATCGCATTTCCATGCACATGTCCAAAGTAATAAAGGTGGAAATTGAAACAGAAAGCCACACAAATATGATTCTCTAGCAAGACTGTCTCCAACAAGGCAGAAAAGGCCACCAATAAATCTTCATTATCTGAATTGCTAAACATATCTAAATAAAAGGAGAAATTCAAATATTAGAAGAACCCATCTTTTAAAATGGTCTTACAGAAAACCAACTCTGCCTTGCCTGAACATGTTTTACAGAAAGGGATTTTTTTGCCTTTTTACTCCTGCTGCCCTTTTACAGAGGTTTCATTTGCTGGGGGGGGGTTTTCCGCCTACATGCAAGTGGGAATTTCCAGGCTTAGCAAGCTTAAATCCCCATGACACATAGTCCCAAATTTTAGAGGCAACTAAGATTTTGATTCTTACTTCACTCCCTGTTGGTTTCCTCCCTGGTGCACACAATAGCTGTCTTGAATCTGAGTTGCTCCAACAGGAAAAAAAAAAAAAAAAAAAGAGTTCCCTGAAGGAACAGCATTAGTTCTTCCAGTCACCTTGCTGATACCATGCTCCAGAATTCAGGCACACGAAACAGCACATAAGAAGAGCTTGCAGCAGGAAGAGGCAAAAGCAGAGTGCATCAGACTTGGCCAAAACCAGGAGGTCTTCTATGTTCATCTGTTAAGGTGGCTGTGGTTATACTAGGTAGTTGTAATCCAAGGATCCACTGAAGAAATTGCATGAAATCTCATTAACTTCTTGTCAAGGAAATCAACTTCTGCTTTTTCTGTCACGTGCTGTGATGTTCTCTGGTCCTGATTCATCAGAGAGATTGGTTTATTAAAAATATTTTTAAAGTTCCACCACAGCGTACTTATAGATCTCCTATTGCCAACAAAGCACGAGGAAAAAACCTTCTTCAAATATAACTGCTTTAATTACTTCATATCTCAAGACTCATAAAAGTACATTCAATGCTCAAACCCTCTAATTCTACATTTCAAAACACATTAATGTCTTATTTTAGTGCCCTGCATTACTTTAAAGTTGCGCTCAAATCCGAGCCAGGATAGGGCACACGAGAATGTACACAACTTAGCTTCCAACACAACATATTCCACTATTTATGAGCACTACCTACACGTCTAGGGGTGGGGGAAAGTGTGTGTTCATTCAAGTCACCTAACCCAAACAACCACAATGCCTTAAGAGCCATCATGTAACAGGAATAACCAACTTTGGTCAGGAAAATCAGCACTTAATTTTGTAAAGTCTAGGCAGACTTATCTTTAAGTCCAAGGGCTGCAGTAAAATCTTAAGTAGCTTGTTTCTGCTTCAGGGTTCAAAAGACTCTTCCAGTTGCCTACTGAAGTTCAGCTTCAAACTTACAAAATCTCTGCTTATATATAGGTGCTTTCATCATTCCTCTTGAAGAGTTTACCTTCTGCAGCTGGAAATCCTGCTGGCACTCACATTTGTCCTTAGAGGTGATTAAGGACTGAAGGCCCCTCATTTAACTTTTCTGTAAACATGCTCAGAGTAAATAATCAGACCTAAACAAAACACTCTCAGTTCCATCAGGCCTCTGAAAATAACCTAGGCACTTCTTCTTAGGACATCACCGGCGAGCATAGAAGCAAGACCAGAAGCCTTAGCAAGCACGATTCATGTTAAGAAACAGTCCGGACCCAGAAATAAGAAAACAAGGTGACCCAACACAAACACTTTCAGTAGGAACAGCAGCGCTCATGTGGGCTGTAGTTCTCAAAGTAGCCCCCTAAAAACCCTGGCTGAACTCAGGTCTAATGAAGAGACACCACTTACATTGGTGGGGAGTAAGCATTTCACCAGGGGTGAAAATTCCCATGGGACACCTGCCTGCCCATAGCTCAGGGATTCCCCATCAAGGCCAAGCCTTCCACACAGCAGGGAGTGTAGGGTGAAAGAAGAGAAGATGACTCTTCTCCAAAACCAGCAATGCTTCAAACTCTTACAACGTGATTCATTCCATGGGCTGAAGATCAAGGTGCTGGCTTACTCCTAATACTGAAGAAGAAGGGTAGTCACTCTATTTATAATCAGCTAGCATTATCTCATCTCAAGAAACAGTAAGTCAGCCGCCAGCCTTGGGTGATAAGTAGGGGGTTTCCTCAACAGTTCCCTTCATTGAGATTGAAGAGAAGTTTAAAAAACAAGAAAGAGCAGCAGTGGTTACAAGAAAGGAATATCTTAACAGAAAGATGGGGACACATGCCAATTAACATTTTCAGCTCATTCCCCCTCACCACTGCCTGGAAATTCTCCTCTGATAGAAGCATTGCCTGCCTAGTGCTTTTTGAAAGACCCTTGCACATCCTCACTCATTACTTCCCCTACTCAGGGAGACAAACTGTCCTTTACCCTAAATGCTTTTATCCTCTTGATGAGGTCTCTTACTCAGCTGGATCCTGCCTCCTTCTCCCACTGCAATCTCTGAGTCTGGGAGAAGACACCTGCAGACCTTCCACTTTGCTTGATAAAGAGATTTAATCCTTTCACATCATTGCATGGGGATGAAGTGATGCACGTTTCCCCAAACACACCTACAGTTACAGACCTGGGAAACAAATGTCCCCAGCTGAAGAGAAATCAAAGAAAAGGGTTTTCTCCACTGTTTTCTGCCCTTTCAGGAGTCATTTGAAAGCACATGTACAGAAAGAACCGAGGAAAACCCCATAGGGGACAATCCTGCTGTACCCAGCCAAGATGATGAAGCTTAAAATCTCTTCTGTATCTAACTTAGCTATATTGCATCCCTGAAGTCCTCTGCCCTCAGTTCTGCAGGGTGCGTTTCACTTATAGCCCTTCACCTCCCAGGCTCACACACAGCGTCCAGTCCCACCTGATCTTCCCCACTTCCGCTCTCTCTGGGGCCAGAGGTATGAAGGAGGACCCTTGGATAGGTCACTTGACTTAATCACTTAAGGGGGATGCAGGGCCATTCCAAGCTTCACTTTCAACCAAGCTAGGTTGTGACTGAGACAAGCCAACCAACAGCATTCCACACAGACAATGATTTTTATCTTCAAAGTGCTTTACAAACTACAAATCCTTACTTCCCCTCTGAGAAAAGAATTAAAAAAAACCCCAAACATCACCGGTGATGGCACAGAGATGCAAATAACCCCAAAAGACCTTTCATGTTGGAGCAGGGGCAGAGGAGAGTTCTGCTGTGCAGCAGTCCTTTGGGTTTGGGGTTTTTGTGGTGGTTTTGGCATTTACAGCAAAGACCTGGATTCGAATCCTGTTTGAGATTGCTATGAATGGTACAGTAGCACAGAAGCTCTCAAGCTGTGGCCAGCAGGTCCCTTCCCTGAGGGCCGTGGAGGTGGGAGTCTGAGAAGCAGGCAGCAGTACGCTGGTGTCTTCCAAGAATCCGCTTGCCTGTTCAGACTGCAAAAGTGCTGCACGATTAATTATACATCTGTGTTACAAAAGCTCAGCTCGGAAACTGCAGGGGGTGCTATTCATCAGCCTTGAAATGCATTGGCAGAGGACAACCAGGGTCCAGTAGCTGAAATAAAGAAATAAATAACTACAAAAGCAGGACGCGCTCTGGGTCCTCAGGAGTGAAGTGCAGCAGCGGGACCCAAGTGACCCGGGAGCAGAGAGGAGCCTGGCGCTGCAGCCAGTCAGGATGCGATGCTCTGCCCAGGAGCTTTGCCAGCTGGATTGGTGGAGAAGCCAGCGGTCATTGGGGTGAGGTGCGTAGGCAGAGCTGTGGCAGCACAGAGCCTGCCTAACACCTGCATGCACTCTTCCCTCCTCAGCCCTCCCCTTTCGAGGACGCAACAAAACATCACCTTCCCAGCAGTGAGAGTTCTGTCCGGAGTGGTTTCACTGCAGGGGCAGATTCAGAAGGACCTCCTTTCCCTCACCCCTTTCTTTTGCAGCCTCCCTTCCCTGAAGCAGGCGTTCAGCAAGTACAAACACACTACAACACCAGGCATCCTTCCACTGTCACTCTCCACTATCCTTCCTCCTCCAGACACACACGCTAACACAAAATGACGGCTTCCTCAGCAGACTGAATGAGCAAAGCCCTCGCGCCGATCCTTAATTGTCTGCGCTTTACTCTCTCACTCCACTCATATTATATCACAAAACTCAAAGCAGCCCACCCACTGCCCCTGTCTTTGTCCAAAATCTCAAGTGAATGGCAAATTGGACACACACACAAAAAAAATTGCTGAAGAAGAAGGGAGGGGCAAGCTGCCCCCCCTTTTCCTCCTCCTCCCCTTTGGCTTTTTTCTCCCCCCCCTTTTTTTATTTTGAGGTTGCTCTTTGCTGGAGCCCCCACATTGCCATTGTGCAGTTGTCAGTTAAAAATAAAATCAACAAAAACACCAATCAAAACCCCTAGAAAGACAGAAATATTAAAGCAGAAGTCTCATCCCAGAGCCCTTGAGACTGTGACCCCGAGGCCCTGCCCTCCTCTCTCCTGCTGCCTCCCCCTCCCCCCTCAGGGCGACATGGCAGCCCCCTCCCCAGCCTGCAGAACCTTGGGGGAGAAGGGGGGGAAAACAACACAGCCCAAACCAAACCAAAATACAGAACAGAACCGTGGTCAATGAGAAATAGAGGGGGGGGGGAGAGGGCAGAAAGGGACGGGAAAGAAGGGGAAAAGCCACACACACACAGAGGCGTCACCCCCTGCCGCACTGATGCCCTTTCCAAAGGGATGGGGCTCCCCCCGCCCCGCCCCCCCCCCCCCCCCGGTGACAGTGACACGCACGGGGCGCCGTAGCCGCACGCGTGGTCGGCGGGAGCTGCCTGGCCTCTGCAGGGCAATTCCCACTCTCAACTTTCAGGGAGAGACAGGGAGGGGAGAGAGAGAGAGAGAGAGAGAGAAGAGAGAGATAAAGCCCATTTACTGTACCTTTCTGGCATCTTTCTCAGCTCTCCCTGCTGCTTCTCCCCACCCCCTTCCGATTTATCTCAGCTACTGGTTTTATAAACCATGGGGGGGGGGGGGGGTGGGGGGGGGGGGAAGAGGAGGGGGCTTTTCTCTGTGCTCTAAGCCCCGGGTGCACCTCCTGCCCGAGCCCGGCGGGGCTGAGCTTCTGACATCACACCGAGCCCACAAACGCCGGATTGTGACTTCACTGCAGGGTAGAACAGGGAGGAATAGCAGAGGGGAGGGGAAAAGGCTCTTATTCAAACACATATCTGCAGTAGTAACAAAGGGAACTCGGGAAATGGCTGGCCAAGAAAATGGCTTTTTTTAAAAAACAAAAAACATATTCTCCTTTGCCATTGTGGGTTTGGGGTTTTTTTGGTGTGTTTTTCTTCCCCCCCCCAAATAAAGTTTGTGACCACAGCAGGAACACCTTTTCAAAGTGGTCTGGGCAGGACAGACAGCAAGCGCCAAGCTGGGCACCATCCTCACGCAGCCCTTCTGGGCCAAAGCCACTTGCCACAGCCACGCCGGACACACTCAGGCCAAAGCAGGATGAGGAGCTGGGGTGGAAATCAAGGGGTGCTGGTGACCACAGAAGAGGCTCTGGGAGGGGATGGCAGAGAGGGAAGGATGGAGACAAGTGGATGCTGCGGGTCGCGCCTGGGATGCACTGGGAAGGCAGCAGCGCTGTGTGGTGCGACTGAAGCTCCGTGGCAGAGGTCTGGGAGCTGTGGGCCAGACTGAGGCAATGCTGATCTGTGGGGTTTTCTCCCACCTGAGGATCCAAAACCACTTTTAAACAGTCACTGGAGTAAGAGAGGTATTAAAGGTCAGGCTTAAGTTAAGAGAGCCAAACATGAGGCCTAAGCAATGCAATGGGGTCAGAGAGTGAGGCTTTGGGTTCTCCGCTGTATTTTTACGGATTAGGTGCCCTGGGAAGGGGCAGGGAGGCTGAGGTAGGTGAACGAAAGGCCAGGAGGCTTTGATGTACTCCCCACACAGGGCAACGCTTGGATGTTGCTGTGGGAGCCAAAGCTGATGATGGAGACTTCTGAGGTAATTTCTGAAATAAACCCTAAAAGACAAAAAAGGGTCATTAAGCAGCTGTTGGCTCACTGTGACCTGGAACACTGTAAGATTTGGGGAAGGGGGGGTGTGTCTGTTTATTCAACCGGAGAATTTCTTTTTTAACATAAATTTCTCAAAATCTAACACAACCTCAAACATGCTGGTAAATAAGAAAAAAAAAAAAAAAAAAAAATCTGTCATTTGTGATGAAAATGGAATGGTTTTTTTCCTTCTTTTGAAGAAGGGCAGCTCAAACACTTGCATTGTGCTAACCATGCCTGAAGGCCAGGAATTCAGAAGGATAAGCCAAGGGCACAGCCACAGCCAAGTGGAATAAAAAAAAAATTACAACAAATTAAAACAGTGCTAATTGCGGACAATGTTATATTTATAAAGTTTTTGGAACTGCAGAGCCAAAGGGGAGGCAGCTTGTGCTCCTCACAGTGCGTCCACTCCTCTCTCCAGCCTCCATCTCTGACCTCGCCAAGACCTGCAAAGCATTCCCCACTGGCAGCGCCGACCTGGAAGGGAGAAGAAATCAGCACTGCCATCGCAGCCGGCCCTTCCTGCAACCTGCCAGTGCAGCAGGAGGGAAAGCTGTACACGGAGCGAGCGAGAAGCAAGGAGGAAATGATTCAGATCCCTGCCACGAACCGGCTGGCAGGTATGTTCCCGCTTGCTGCTGCTGGACGGTGGGAGCACAAGGTTGCCCTGGTGGGATGGCAGCAGGCATGGCAGCACTGAAAGCCCGGCAGCGGCCAGAGGAGAGAAGCACTTGTTGGAAATTTTTGTCCCCCAGCAGCTTTATGTGCTTCCAGCGTAAAATCCAGGTGGACACAAGATGCTCTTCCAGGTGGGAGCACCTCCATGGCTGAAGCCTTGGTTCCTGCACCAAATCCGAATTCCAGCACCTTGGAGCATCGCCCCAGCTCTGGCATGGCTACAGCACCAGGGAAGATTCCCCTGTTGTTTTATGGCTTCTCTGTGCCAGTACAGCAATAAACCAGGCTGCAATGGAAGGATAAACTCTCCTTCTGCCTCTGCTTGTGAAAGGGAGGGAAAAGGTATGATTTGCAAACAATCTCGCAACCCAACCCATCTCCTACCCTTCAGCAAGTCTTGCTCCTTATTTGGCCACATCTCTGCTACCATTTCTATATTGACTGGATTTCATTTGATCTTTTTTAATTATTTTCTTCCACCCTTCTGACTGAGAGAAAGCTCCGTGTTTATCCCACTCCGCCTCTCTTGGGGAATCTCCCTCAACCTGCCTTGTGGTGGGGGAGCAACATGGCTGCCAGTGCGCCAGGATGCCAGCAAAGCAAGGAGGTGAAGGGGGAAGAGATGGAGGCATAGGGTAGCGTTTGTTGGGAAGCGGCATAAAGAAGCGGGGAAGAGGAAAGAATCTAACATGTGCACACCGACGAGCACGGGCTTGCTCCAATTTGGCCCAGGACAAAATTACCTGACTTGGAGGGCGGCCAAGGCTCCTGGGCTAAGTCCCTCTGCACTTGTGCGAAGTGCTGTTGGAGCTGCTGGGACCACGAACAGTCAGGAATTCAGCAGCGAGTCTCATCCAAAAAGGAGAAAAAGGTGAAAAAAAAAATAGAGAGATAGGGCAGGGACTGAATAGGCTTATTTTCACACAACTGCGATTGTTTTGTTGATGCGGAAAGGTAATTAAAAAAAGTTCTGATTTCAAACGTGCCACAGAATTCCCAGAGCCCGGAGGCTGCTGCTTAGAGGCAGATTAATCACACTGAATTCTCCATCTAGATATTGCATGCACTCCAAACTCCCACCGCTAATAGCTCTAATATTCTCCTCAGTGTGTGCATGCTGCTGGTGTTATGTTCCAGGAATATTAATTCCCCAACTCAAGCTCCTTTCACTTGCGCATGTACCCTAAAGGCTTGCTGACGGGCACTGGGAGATTATGGAAAAGAGAAAACAGGGCTACAGGAAAACTGGGGTGCAAAGGTACTGGCTGGAACTCCTCAAGGAAAGTCATTAATGCTCTTTGGAGAAGCAAGCCATCCAAATAAAATCTACCTGAAGGCCAAGTTCTTTAAACAAAGACAGCCAACTACACACAAGATGGTTGAAATTAAAATGAGTTCCCAGTGCTGGCTTTGTGTTATCCACTCCTGCTACCCTGAGACTGGCCCAAAATTTCTGTCCTATTAATTGTCAGCTCTGAAGGGTTTCCATCTTCTGCTGGAGTCTTCCCCCAGCCCCTTGGCTCCCAAGCAAGGCTGCAGGCAACTGAACTTCCGCTGCCATGTGCCAGTAACAGTGAAACATAGCAGGTTATAATGCAAGCATCCAAAGAGCGTGTGGCACTTTACACAGTGATCCCCTGCTATCTGTAGCAAAACCGATTGGCCAGTAGATTCACGGACCAGTTCAAGGTCTCACTGCATGTTGAGGACCAGAAGGTGCATCCCCAGCATCCTCGCTCCACATAGAAAACGGGAGGAGGAAGGCAGGAGAGAAACGTATAATTTTTCTTTAAATTCAAGGAATTGCTGTTCCCAGCAAGCAGTTCTGTGTGTGCGTGATCTATACGCATGGCCAAAAGGCCAGCTGCTCAGCTTTAAAACCAATGTACACTTGAAAAGTACCATTTAAGATGCCTATGATGTAATTTTCAAAGCTGCTAAATGCCCGAAGCTCCTCATGCTGCTCAGCGAAGACTGCAGGCCATCACCAGCATAAAACACAGGCCTCAGTTCCCCAAAACCAGCCGGTCCAGCCCTCTGGAAACCACCACCCAGAAGACACCTGGAAACGGATGACGCTGGTCATGCTTCCATTTAGTAGGATTACTTGCGTGACAAGAAGCTGTCATGGGTATGATTTTCTTTGTCAACCAGTCAAAATATGTATCCCCGTGTAATATCAATCAGCGTGCCTGTGTCAGCACTGGAAAATAAAAGGAAGTTTGCCCCTATTGTTGCAGGTGTTTCTGGTAAGCACACCAGTGTGGAACCTGAGCTACAGGTTAATTTGGATGTGCAAACCAGCTGTTTTCACAGCTTGGAATATCTTACCTGGTCTCTGGACTGAAACCCATGGCCCTCTCCATGGCCATGACAGGCCAAAGAGAAGTTGCAGTATTTTTATGGCTACACACTTTTTGGGGTGATGGGAGGAAGATGCATTGGAACAGAGACATTTTTTTTCCTAGATTCTGTTCGCTGTCAACCACGCAGGTTTACAATCACAGGTGTGCCTTGAACTCTCAGCCAATTCCTTATACTTGTCTCCTGCTGCAGGGAGCAGGGAGGACGGGACTCCAACCCAGGCACCACCTGCGTAAGGGCCCTTGAGGCTTAACTCTGCTGTGGTGGAAGGGGAGAGGCACTGGCTGCCTTTGCTGTGACAGACCGAGGCACCACTGTGTAGCTTAGGTGCAAATCTGTGATCCTCTTTCTCTCTTTGTACACAAAGAATGAAGCTGATAGCAAAACTGACATCGAAATCCTCACTACTGCACATCTGAGATAACCCCAGTTGTTTTTGTTTTTCAAGCTCAAACACAGGAGAATGGAGAAAGGCAGGAGGATGCCAAACCCTGTCACCAGCCCCCTGAGTTACAGATCTATGAACTCTTACACGGGATAAGGGCTCTTTGCTTTGATCTCCCCATGTAGTGCGTATACTCAGCCCTTTGCAAACAGATGTTTTGCCCTCCGAAAGGGAAAAGAGGCAAAAAAAAAAAAAAAGAGAGAGCAAGCGAGCGAGCATGAGCAAGAATGCTGTCTGCAGATGTCAATCAGGACTTCAGTCTAGGTCTAACCTGCCAGTCCTGCAAAAGCAGGATACATGAATTTTCTAGTTGGATAGTCAGTATCATCAAACAAGAAAATTGTGAGGTTGAGATTGTAATGCAGTCTCACATCCGGCAAAAAGGCCTTGCTACATGGAGATGAGATGGGGCTAAAGAAGGAGCCTATTCCCAGCACCTTAAAAATTAAAATTTCACTACAAATACCCTAGAGAACTGGTCAAAAATAGCACAGCATTTCAGACCGTTTTTGTAGAGCATGGTAATATTGGCAAGGGGGAAGTGATTGCAGGTAGAATCCTGTCAGGTTTGGGGAAAGCTTTCTCTGCATTTTTAAAAATTATATGAAGGAAAATATTCTTGGGGATGAAAAGTCTAATGATTACATGTATACAGAGAGTGTCATCTCGATCTTGGCTTTTAGCAGAAATCAACTCCCCCACACCAACACCCTCCCCTCCAGCCACCCACCCTGATATTCTTCTTCACCACTTCCCACCCATTAACCCAGTACCTGCAGTGCAGTGTTCAAGTGGGACTGGCGGAGCTGCTGCTGCTGTCATCTCCTCCGAGCTGGCAGTCACCTGCCAATCTCGCCCCCACTTCCTCCTCCCTCCTGCTCCCCCCCACTCCTCGTCAGTGCAGCTTTCCCTGGGGATAGATCACTCTCCCCCCCCTCCAGCAGCCTGACAAATAACTACTGTTAACTCAATAATATCCCCCTCCACGGTTTTTTAATTACCAGTCGTCCACAGGGCGCAAGATTTGCACGTACAGAGAGAAACGGGCCAGGGAGAGAGGCTTAGCAACAGGGGGTCGCAGAGTTTGGGCTAATGAGGGCTCCTTGTCCCCCATCCACATGACAGGGCTGGCATGGGCAGCCTGCGACGCCCTGTGAGACACTGCTGCCCCAGCAGCGGGCACAGGCACGGGGTGGGTACAGTGCCCGCTGTACGTGGGGAGAGGGAGGGATTTGGTCCTGCAAGGGCTGATGCAGAAAGCTGCTCCTGCCACACAAGGGGAGGCTCTGCTACACCAGCTGAGGATGCACAATCCAGGACAGTGTTTGTTTATGTGGCATTTTAAATGGAAACCAGAAAAAAGGAGGGGGAGTAGAGAGAGGAAGAAAAATCAGGTGCATTTCTGTTTGCACATCTTTGCCAAATACATCCATCTTTTCACATATGAAAAGGCGCTTTTTTTTTTCTTTGCAAGACAATAGTCTTATTTCACCCCTTTTTGCTGAAAATTCCTGGCTCTGTGGCCTGAGAGGCTTTTTCTTAGCCTTGTATTAAATGGACACGGCTTACTGAACTTTCAAACAAGCTCTCCATCTGGTACTTGTTTGTTCACACCCATTTACACTCCCTTGATTTTTAACAGGTCTGAATAAGGCTTATATTTTAAAATAATCGGTTAATGAAGTTTTATCCGAGTAGTCATAAGCCTATTAGTGTTCTAGTTGTCCATCGAATCCCCTCTTCCCCCCAGAGGTTAAACAAGACCAGAAATCCTTTTGTACTCGAAATAACACACTGGGAAGAAAAAAACCAAAGAAGGATAAAGAAAAGCCCAAGCCTCACATTTGGTCCTTTTTAAATCATAAAGAGACACTGGAAAAGGGGCATAAATGCAGGGCTTTTCTTTCCCCTCCTTTCCTCCTCCTCTCCCTCCTTTGTAGGTCACCTTTATGATGAAGACATTGATGCTTCAGGTCTTCATTTGCTTAATTCAGGAGAGGAACTCCAACATCCCAGTCCAACACTGCCATACCCCTGGTGGTCAATGAAGGGGAAGGGCATCCATCTGGCATTCTGGCACCAAGGAAGGAGGCACAGGGTGAGGACCAGGTCCTCCAACACGGGTATGAGGCTAGGGGGTTCTTAAAGGAGGATAAGTTTGAGGGCATGGCACCAGTCACGCTGGGCTGAGGTGGAAGGGGAGCAGGGAGACATGTCGTGCTGAGGAGTGGCCTGACGCCAGCCTCCGTGCCCAAAGAAGGGCTGAGGGCAGCAGCTGAGGGGGAGAGCATGATGCGGCAGCCCAGGAACCCTTTGGCAGCCGCCCCTCCACCCCAGGGGAGCATCCTGGCAGGCGGGAGAGTCCCCGCTCCCCTGAAATAAACAGCAGCCTTCCCAATGCTTCATTAAACCAACACAGCTTCCCGCCATTGCCCCGGCAACCGACACAGGCCTCCTGTTTGCCAGCTGGGGGAATTAAAGGCAGCCTGGCAGCCAGCCCCCGGCTCCTCTGAAAGCTCCCCTTACACTGACAGAAATCATCCCCGGGCACAGGAGGCGACCAGGCAGTCCCCAGGTGCCTTCTGAGATAGGGGGGAGTCCTGCCTGCCCCCCTCTGGCAAGCTGCGGTCCCCAAGGAGCCGGGGAGGCCACCACTGCCACCAGCATTGGTGCTGGAGGGCAACACAAAACTGGAAGGATTGCCAAAACGATCCCTGGACTGGAAAAGGACTAAAGGCGCAAAGGCGGATGCTGCTCCCCATCCCAACATCACCCCTGCCCAAACGAGATCAACAGTTCACCTTAATTAGCAACACACTCCTCTTGCTGCCCATCCGCCAGCTGAGTGAGCAAATTATGTCCTGTTATCTCCAGCCTTCTTCCTTTCTCTTAAATCCCATATGCTGTGAGGCAAGCCTTAGTGCCAACGCCCAGCTCCCACTGCCCCCTTGGTGGATGCAGGCGAGGTGAAAGCGGACAAGCTGCCCCATCCCTCACTGCTCGCCCTTAGAGAAAGCCATCTCAGGAAGGGCTCTGAATGAAAACATCCACGTTGCACCAGCCTCAAGCACATGGACGCCCTCCTCAGCCTGCTCTCAGTCTCCCCATTCAAAACAGGCAGACAGTCTCTTCAGGCAAGGCAGAGATGTCCCTCCACACAGCCTCAGCGGAGGAGCTTGGTATTTGGGTAGTGTAACAAAATTAGATCCACTGGGCTGGTGCGGGTGAAACGTGCCAGCTGCTTCAGCACCTTCCTCCTGCCACCACCCCAGGCCACCAACACCACAAAGGAGGCAGCCAATTTGGCGAGGAGGGGAAAACACCTCGCTTAACAATGGTGGCGAATACAGGAGCACTATTCACCCACTTGGGCATCCACGTCTGTTTTGTCCTGTTTTCCATGACTACTGGCTGTGAGCAGAGGTCTCACAGGGAGAAGCATTAAGTATTTATTCCAGCTTTTGGGTTTGTCAGCTTCTGGTGCTACCAACATGTTTTGATTCTGCCTGGAAAACTATATTGTTGGTTTTTTTTAATCCAGGGATCCCAAAACAACCCTGCAGAGGCACCTCCAACCTTATCAGCGGTACCTGAGCTTTCTGCAGCTCTGCACCACATGTTTCACAATGGACTTAACTGCGTTCAGAGAGACTTGCTCCATTCAGCTCTGCCTCTGAACAATTTGTATGCCCTACTCCTCTCTTATTTTGTGATAATGTTTAGCCTTGTGAAATACTACTTACCAGAATTAAGAAAAGAAAGGAGGAAAATAAAGAAACTAGTACCTTCCAGATTCTGGCCCTCGCTCTGCATCACATGATGAAATTGTACATGGAAAATGTGGAGCTGTTTATAAGCATTAAATAACATCCTCCAGCAATCTTGCAGGGACAAAAGTAAAGGCAGGACATCCAAGCAACCCTACAAAAATCAGCCCAGAGATCCTACCTCAGTGACAGAAGACAGCAGTTAAGGGAGTCTGCGCAAATCTTGAGCAGAGAGAAACAAGGGGCAAGAAAATATAATCAAACACCTCCCTTCAGCCCACAGCTCCCAAGAACTGTTACAAATGGTGAAAGGGTAGTCTTTGATGTTAAGGGGAAAAAGTATGGACGCTGACATCATCTGCTGTAAATGACAGTGCCAGTGGGAAGAACATCACCTTATCTTTGATGGGGGATGCAGTGAAAGGGGGACACACTCAGCTATTTGCAGGAGAAGTTGCAAGGGGATGTTGCAAGGGGAAGACATGCATGCAGACCGCTGTGGGTAACGGCTATTGGACTGGGAAGCCTGGTTAAAAGTTGCAGGCCTGCCAGTGATCCTGGTTTAACCATGTGTCTCCTCCTTCGTAAGCTTCTGATATTCTCATCTCCTGGTTCTCTCCTTGTGCAGGACTCTGACCTCTGAAAAAAACTGCATCTTCTGAAAAAAAAAAAAAAAAGCAGGTTTCTAGTTCTTAAGCTTTTCTTCAAAGCAATAAGAAGTTGAATCCTGAATACTTCAAACCAAACCCCTTCCTGAAACAGAAACCAATTTAGGTTTAAATCTCTCTGTTTTTTTTGTTTCAGGTACTGCCAGGGTGCAGAGGGAGAGGAGGCTGGTGAATCCAGAGGCAAAGGGACACCTGCACCAATCTGGACTGCTCTGTGCCCTGTCCCCACCTCTCCAACTGGGAAGAACTTACAGCCCGCTGTTGCCAAGCCCACTTTCATTTTTAAGCGTGCTCCTCACTAATTAAACCTGCAGTCAGGTCTGCCATTCCTCCCACCTGGACTACCTCAACTCCCTGCTTTCACATTTTAATTCTTCCCCAGACCCAGGAGCTTTAAGTTTCTTGAGTCTCAAAGCTCCCAGAGGATGGGGCGGGTACAGAGTAGTCTCTAGTCTCAGTCCAGACACAGTCTCCCTCTGCCTGTCCTCCTCCAGGGCTGGATTTCAGAGCAGAAAAGATTGCTGTCACTGAGCCAAAGGCGCGCAGGGGCAGGGGAGGTGCTGGTCTCCGTGTGCGCACCGTGTCCTCCTTCCTCGCTGCTGCCATACATGATTAATCATCCCTGAGACACGCCTGCTGCTTCCCTCTGGCTCTCCAACAACCACAACAGCGGCAGAGGCAGCAGTTGAGAGCACAGAGACCTCCCCAGGTTCCCAGCCCCGGCCTAGCGAGCATCTCCCAGCAGGGACCTCTGATTCTCACACACATCTCTCTCTCGCACGCGTCAGGCTGCCTCACGGCCTCGCAATTAATCGCTCCCTTCCCCCCATTTTCCAACTCGGCTCGTCTCCCACCCTTCCCCCACCCCCCCCCCCCCGTCCATCTGTGTCTAATTGCATTTCATCTGTAGTCATTCTCTGGAAAACTCACCGGGAAGGTGTCCAGGAGACCAGCACAAGCTTAAACACGCGCTTGACACAGGGAGCCGGGGGGGAGGCCGGCTGCTCTGCCGGGGCGCATCAGGGGCACAAGGGAGCTGGTCCTCTCCACAGCCCATGTCTCACCTTCCCGATCCCAGCTCGGGCAGGGGATGGGATGCCTGCCAGCAGGCAGGAGCTGGCAGCCAGGGAGAGGCAGCAGGCAGACAGGAAGGGCCGTCAAGAGCCGGCAGGGTAGAGGTGAGGTTGCTCAGATCCAGCTCAAGCTCCACCGCGGGAAGTGCTTACTCCTCTCCTTCCTCTGTGGAGCACAGGCCGCCTGACGGTGGGTTCTGCCAAAGCCAGGGGAGACGCAAGGTCCCACCAGCACGATCTGCAGCCAGCAGGATCAAGGGGCTCTCCTTGCTTCTGCTCTCTGGGACGCTGCCCCCTTCCCCATACAGGGGCTTTCAAGTTGCCTTCCTGATGTTCCTGCCTTGTGCACAGCACACGCAAGCCGGCTGCGTCCCAGCTGTGCCTGGTGCGGCACACACAGCCCTTCTGGGCACACAGCTCCTCAGTCCCACCCCATCACTTTGCCACTGCTCCAATTCCGCATGGCATCCTGTAAAACCCAAACGTTATCCAAGGGCTTGTTCACTGTGGGCTGCGCACCAGCTCACGCTGTAGCCACACTTACTCAGCACCACTGGAGCGAGCAGCTCAGCTCTCAAATTGCATATGAAAAATGCCCACACAAACCAGTCCAGAACAGCTCAGGAGTCATAAACTCACCCTCCAGCTTACTGCACACCCGCTTCCCTGCATAAACAAGCCTCAGTGCACAGTGGTTTTGCACTGCAAGCAAGGTTTCCTCCTGGCGAGGCAGGGCTCAAGCATGGGCTGTTCCAAGTTTTTCACCTTGAGTGGAAGATCTGCAGGCCCAGGGCTGGGCACAAACCAGAAGTTCATTTGCTGTAGGCTGGAGCCACCTGATTTCACGGGTCACTGCTGGATAATATGAAAGGATGGGCTCGTGTAAGGCAGTCCCAAAGGCCAGCTTCGCTCTCAGCAAGCGAAAGGTTCTCCACCTTTTCTGCAAAGAGTCAGTCTTCCAGTTGCAGGACGGCAGGGACTGAACTAACTCATACAACATCATCTTAAGCCTCATCCATTTGCTGCCAAAACTTTAAATGCAAGAATTCACAGCTCTAATACAGGTGACACCTTTGCTTCAGCAGGCCAGCAACTTAGACCCAGATGACTCTTTTCCCATTTTTTGATCCAACCAACCAGCAGCTCTGCAGGCAGGTTTGCTCCTATTGAGGCTGGTGGTGAGGACTTCAATTACAACCAGGTAACTCTCAGGCTCTTCCTTTCTCTTGCCTTTCACTGACAATGGCTACCCACCAAAATCAGTCCAAGAGATGCAAACACTGAAGAAAGCAACTAAGTTACCATGACTAACAAGTTACCTCGTGCCAGCTGAGTCACTGTAACATTGAACGAACCAACCTCCTGGAGGTTTAAACAAGCAAACATTTTACTGCTTCTTGCAAGAAGTATCTCAGAGTCAAACTACTATAGCCCAGACGACGACAATTTATAATCTCATTGTGAGAAATCAACTCGCTGGCAATCGTCTGTTCATACATTTTTCTCTGCCAATATCAGATTGAGTCAAACCTTTTGATTCCAACAAATGCCACAAGCCAAATGCATTTCTGCAGTACAATTGCAGTGCTGTTTGTGGTGAAGACGCAAAAACCTACTACATTTTCATCCTTTCAAGCCCCATCTCAGGGCAGTTATTCTAATAAGAAGAGCCACATCGAAGCTGTCCATCTCCACAAGCAGATTCAACACAACCATATGTAAATATATCTTTAAATAAGCACAAAAAAATAATCCTTCCTTCTCCCTCCTTCTTCCTGCTGAACCAAGAATCCCAGAAGTCTGGGTTCAGTTGGGAGTTTTGATGCAGACCTTCTGCACCATCTCAAACCACACAACACAGTCCTTTATGAAGCTATAAAATGGGGATGTTACTAGTTTTGACACAAAGCAAGGTAGAATACATGCATCAATGCTTGTAAAAAGCACTATACAAAAGACAAGGGTCATATAAATAACTAAATAGAAATATACACATTTACCACTGCCCAAGAACTCTTGACTTTGCAAGATAGTCTACAGAGAAGGCTATTTTCCTAATGCTTACCCATTTAATGAAAGCACCTATGAGAGAACAGACAGTACTCCATCTGCAGATGAATTTTATCTGCTTTCAACGCTAATCCAGAGCCAGATCACGCTGGGAGTAAACAAAATCCATTACAAGACAACAATTTGTGACAAATGAGAGCAACACAAGGGCTGAGGACTGCTGAACAGGTCCCCCATACGCATCAACATCACAGAAACTACCATCACCTTTCTGAACACTTGCAGAGGGCAGGAATGGGGCAAGATGCAGAAACTTACCTGTCCTCTGGCTGCTAGTGGCACTCTGTTCCATGTCAACACATGTCTTCCATGCTGGCAGAGGAAGTTTTTACTGGCATTGTCTAAACTGTGTTGTTACAGTGCAAGGACTGCCAACTCTGTCTCTTTCATCAGCACAGAGTTCTCCTTACCAGAGAGGAGAAGCACAAAAGGGAGAGAGAATTACGTACACACGAGCAGTGTTTCTCCAATGCTCAGCATAAAAATCTAATCAAAATTGTACCAGAATGGTGATGTGAAAAGCACCCTGCCAAGTCAGTAATAAATATAAAATTCATATCTTACATTTCCACAATATATCACCTCTCATCCCACAGTACTTTATGCATTGTTGGGACTCAGATGAATCCCCAAATCAGAACAGATTTGTACTGGAATCTAACATTTTTGTTGGCTTCACATTCATTCAAATTACATCCTTAAGTGAGAGCAGGATAACAGGCACTTAAAATGGCCCCTTGAATGCAACGGCAGCCATTTTAAACAGCACCCAACTCCTTCCAACCACCCGACTCATCCCCTGACCTTTGTCCCCCACCCACCCTTTGTCCCTCTCCTTCCATGAGCCCACTCTCACCCATCTTGTGGCAGAGGAAAGACAAAGTGGTGTTTTTAGGGTGCCTAAGCAGCTGGCTCACCCCAGTAACCCCACTGATGATATCCTAACACCAAATGCAAACCATCTAAACTGGAGGCTGAAGCCATGGAGACCTGACTAAGCCTCAGTGTCAAAGAGAATAAACCGTATCTTCTCAGTTTTCACTCTTCCCAAGCAATATCCCTGCACAGGTACCACACAGAGCATCTGCAGAGACCAAGAACGACATGTTGTGCAGCTTGCAGTAGTAATAGCTTCTCTTTTTCATGAGGACCTCATGAACTGGCAGAAAAGTAGAGGTGACAAGGAGTCAAAAGTCATCATCCACCTCCCTGTGGCTCATAATCCCAATGCCCATCACCCAATCCTTCCTGACAGATGCATTTGCCAACAACTCTGACAGGAACATTCAGCAGTGCTGTTCTTTCTCACCCTATCAATACGCTTATCGTGACAAAACTGTGTTCATTTTTGGCCCAAAGATTCCACATTCTGAAAGACAGATGCATATAAGATAGGAGGTGCTAGAAAACCCTGAGGAATACTACACATGTTAATAGCATTAGGTACCTTCACAGAACCATAGAATGGTTTGGGTTGGAAGGGACCTTAAATATCATCCAGTTCCAATCCCCCCTGCCATGGGACTTAAGACATAAGTACTGATCATAGTCATTCATGCATCACACCATACCTGATCACTGCAGGGATAAATAGGGAATCTTCTAAAAGCTAAGGTGTCTGAATAAAGACCAGGTTTTCACAACTGCTCAGGAGTCATAGATGTTTGGTTCTTCAAAATTCTGACCTTGTTTCTAAGGATCCCCAAATAATGTCAAACTCCTCTGCTGCACCACTAGTGGTAGCAGAGCTAGCTAAGGGATGGCAGCAGTGAGAAACGCACTGTAAGGTTTCCCTTCTGCCAGTAAGGTTTAGGAGATCTTCATATTTTTTTATATTCATATCTACTCACTTCTTGGTGACACTGCCTACAAAACTAGTATTTGGACAAGAAAAAACCCTTGGAAGCCACAACAATACGAATTATTTAAAGTAGTCCAGCCAAAGATGCTTCCAAAAGGAGGTAGAGAATAAAGGCAGGAGTCTCCTGTAGTTCCATGTACATTTATCTGCATCTACAGTGATGAAACCAGGACAGTTATTTCACCTCTGGCAGCAGAAGCACAGCTGCATCATCACACTCAGGAATCAACTCCTGATATTAAAAGAAAAAAAACTATCCCACAATGTTGTTTAGCTTTACAGTGAGACGATAAACTACGCATCATTTGTCTTCCTCTTCCTAATACAGATAAGGCCCTGGAACAGGATCACCCGAACTGTGGTCCACAGGTCATTGCCTGTGAAGTGTAATCGGTGGTCCATGCAACATGCTATCTGCAGACACCACTAAGTGAGCCACAGCACCAAATAAAACTCCCCATCCACTGCCCTGCGTCATTTTTCTCATTATAGACACTGAATGCTTTTATGCCTGTATGACAGATAAGCATTTACATCTAATGTAAAACATCATCCAGGATGCATCTATTTAGACCAAAGGGAAGAGGCAGTACAAGACCCTTCCTGAGAGACCCAGCCAATACAGCTGAAACATCAGCATTTTCTACTAACAGCCATTGCAATGATGTAGGCATAGGAGATGCAGGATGCCTCCGTGGGCAGACTCCTGAAGAAGACTGTTGTAACAGAGCTATTTCTATGTACAGGTGGGCACTATGCAAGCAAATAACTGCTCTTGCTGCATGTGCTTGCAGTATTATTCACAGTCTCAAGAGATGATAAGCCTCAAATTGTTTCAGTTGCAACCATAACCCAACAGCCAGTATTTAATTCTAGGCTAAACCTGCTCAGAAAGCTCATGAAAAGACAGAAGGTTGCAGAACAGCAGTAAGTACATTACCAAGAACTAGAAAGTAATTTACAAACACAAGGACTAAATATGAGACTTTGCTAAGCATTGGCCAGTAAGCTGGGAAGTGAACTGTCTACAAACTTCTAACAGGCTTGAACAAAAGTGACGATCATTCAGTGTTACCTGGACGATGCTCAGGTCCAGTGGAAACTAAGATGAAAGAAAATGGCTTCAAGTTGCATCAGGGGAGGTTCAGATTAGACATTAGGCAAAATTTCTTCTCTGAAAGAGTTGTCAGGCACTGGCACAGCTGCCCAGGGAGGTGGTGGAGTCACCATCCCTGGAGGTGTTTAAAAGACAGGTAGACGAGGTGCTCAGGAATGAGGTTTAGTAGTGGACAGGTACAGTTGGACTTGATGATCTCAAAGGTCTTTCCCAACCAAATGATCCTATGATTCTAAGAAAGGAAAAACACAAGCTTGCTGCTGCATGGGGAAAGGAGAACGAATCCCCTTAACTGGAAGGCATGCAGTCTCGCCTTTTCAGGAAAATGTCAGAAATGCAATCACTTGGGACAGCTAAAACTAAATTGAACACAAACATCAGAAAATGCAGGGAAGGAAGTATCACATCTACTGTGTTTTGATCATGCGTAGAGTTAGGTAATCTGATCAGTGAGGTGGGAGGTTGTTGTTGCTGGCTAAAGAATATCCAATCCCACAGCTGAATGGTGCCCCACTCTTCCACCTTGCCACTGTCCACCCAGGCTCTAGTGTGGGATGGTCCCTGTCACAGGACACATCTGTACCTACAGCACAGTACAGTGCAAGACACTTCAGGCAGAACCTCCATTCTTGAGTCAAGGATAATCAAATAACTGTGCTGAATCAGGCTGGTTGTTTTGCTTAAAACATATTTACTTCGACAAGTAATTAATATTTTGAGTAGAGAAGGCCTTTGTTAAGGATTCACCACATTCACCCCTTCAATTAAGGTTTTAAATGTTCACATTCATAGATTCATTTACACCTCCCACTTGTCCTTCAGCAACGCCAGAAAAGACCAGGCTTTATATTCCTAACATCTCAAAGATAAAAGAGGAAGGAGAAATAAAACCAAATCCTCCAGAAAAAAACAAAACAAACAAAAAAAGCCCCACCGACCAAATTAAAAAAAAAAAAAAACACAACACCAAAACCAAACCTACCAGGTCTTTTATCCATCTCCAGAAAGAAGAAATGGTGTCCGAGCCAAGCTGTTTAGAAATCTCTCCCCTCTCACATGCAACACTGCAGCTGGAAGATGAATTAGAGGAGCAATTCGGGCAACTGGGGCATCACCAGACACCAGAGGTGAAGATCTGAGCCCCCCAGCCTGGACATGGGGCTGCTGGATGTGGGCTGAAAGGCCTCACCTTGCGACTCTGCACTCCAACGTGGGCAATGCAGAGAGGGCAGGTGCAGGGTGGGGGGCTCTGACCTCCTTTCGTACCTGCAGGAGGGCCCAGACACCCCTGCTGCATGTGCAGTGACCTTGGTGTACCCTGGCAATGGAGAGGTACCCAGGGGTGGCTGAGATATTTACATATGTTAATTGCAATGTCAAGGTGTTAGTGCTTACCGTGCTCACTTCTGCAGGAGGGAACAGTGGCGGGATCTAACTCTACCTGTGCAGTGCTGGTGACGTCACGGGCTGCTATTTCCAGCCCGGTTGCCATGGAAACCACCAGGCCTCAGCACCAGTTAGCGGTTCAATATATAATTTACTTATTCTTTTTCACCTAAGTTATTAGGACTCAAAATACACAAGCGTCTCACAGACCCTTGAATCCTCTGATCATTTCATAGGAATTTCTTGACAGCAAAACCCAACCTGAAATACTGAGCTGTGCGCTCTCCAGGGGAAAAAAAACCCAGGCAAATAAAAGCCTAAAACAAGAAAAAAACCCCAATCCTCTCTCCCGCCATCCCTTGCCCTCCCAAGTTTCAAGGGAGACAAACGTTACAGCTCCTGGAAGATTTCACAGGGCTGTCACTGTCTGAAGGAAACGAGCCGACAGCAAAGGAGGAGATAAAAGCCCAACACAGGAGCTGCGACAGCCGGTGGGGCCTTTGTCCATCCCACACAGAATGCCATGTCCCGCAGGCAGTAGTCACTGCTCGACGATGCTGACGGGCCAAGGCACCTGCCCCATCCTGTGTCGCTGGTGATGGGCAGCAGCAGGAGCCCCAGGAAGTCCCTCCTGGCTCCTCCAGACGACCATAGTGTGTTAAGGAACAAGTCTCTCCTCCAGATTAATCTCAGCAGAAGCGGTTACGAGCACTGTTGGTCAAGGAAGTCCCAGCCAGAGCCCTGCTGAAGGCAGCCGCTCTATCTCCACCCCCTCTTGCAACCCGCGATTGCAGCGGTTGCCTCTATTTTCCACAACTTTTTTAACCAGTGCTGTGGTCAGAGGTGAGGCGATCGCTCTCCTTTTCCAGCAGAAGCTGCTGCGAGACACAAAGGTTACGTTTCAGCCTACTGGTCCAGTAAGAGAAAACACAAATATTTTTACTGGGAGAATTTTCAAGTGATTCATCCATCTTCAGGTAGCATTAAAGGACCAGCCTTAATGTTTCTTATCGTGCTTCATTATTTTTTTAATTGGTATCTTTCAAAATGGGATGATTTAAGCATCAATTTTGAAAACCAGTCGCTTTGTGGCTGAACCACATGGTCTGGCAGAACAATAGGAACAGCATCCCCCTAGCTCCTCTGTTTCACACCAACATTGGCCACCTCCCTCCTACTTCCCCAAACAATTCAGCGCAAACCATCGCTCCTTCCTCAGCTGCAGAGCTGCGAGTAGGGGAAAAAAAGGGCAACCACTACTGAGACCTACAGAAACAAAACCAGAGGCGTTATCACGCACAGTCATAAATCAGGAAAATTACTCCCCAAAGAGTAAAAGGGGGAAAAAATGCAGAAGAATCTTTCCATAGTTACTTTTGGTTGATGTTCTTCAACGCTTTAGATGTTAGAAAGTTCTCATCTACAAACCAGGACAACAATTTAAAAGCCACCAAGACAACTGGCAAGGGACCATGTCGAGCCATTAATGCTTTCAAGAATTGGAGGGGCCATTTCCTAGGGAAAGGAGGGTGCTAGTAGACCCCATATGACCTCAGAAGCACATTTTAGAGGTCTTCCTACTCAAATATTTAACACGATAATTTAGAGTGGTCAGATGCTTGAAACAAAAGACAGCATCATTAAAGCAAAGTTTAGAAACATAGGGTAGTGCCTCAAAAGTAAAAATCAAATAAATGTAATCTATAAAGCTAATTGACCGGAACAAACCTTTTTCGTTACTTCCTCTCTTTTCTTTCTTCCAACTCCTTGACTCAACCCATCTTTCTCCAGACCACTGTTTTCACTTCTGCTCCACTTCCTTCTTTGCTCTGCTGCATCTTCTTTCCTCTCACTCTCATCACACATTCCTCCGCATTCCCCACTGCTCAACACCATCTTCCTTCTGGTACCCCTTGGTCTGAACTCTCTTCCTTTTTTTCCGTCACCAGTCCCTTTCTGTCTGTTCAATGCTCTCATCCTAATTCTGCTGGGTCACAGGGCGCTTCCCTCCTTCTTCAACATTAGGATCTGGTGTACACCCTACCACTACCTACTGAATTAAACCGCCACAAAACCTATGAGAGCTTACCAGGAGCTATTTTCATATCAAAGCTAACAGAAATAAAAGATGAATTTGTAAGTGACGGAGCAAAGATCACATGGGATGCCATATTGGCCGGAATAAAACACCAAGTCAGACTGATCTGTACTCAGCTCACTTCATTGTCCAGAACAGGATCGCATCACTGACAAAATGGAAACAGATTTATGCCAAAACTAAACCAGAAACAGCCACTGAAAAAATAATGCCTGTTGGCTGTACATTGAGGAGTGTGATTAAAAAGATGATTAAATGTTTCTATTTGGGGAAAAAAAAATCCAAACTACAAAGAATGACTTTTAAACCCCTTTGCTACAGCAGCTCCTGTCACGCAGGGAATGAGGCAAGAAAAACAAGTTGCGGTAACTTTAGCTGTGGGGAAATGACTGATCCTTTGGATTGAGCTGTGAGCTGACTGAAGAGTCATTGCTAGGGCTAACACTGTCCTTCCCTGCGCAGCCTACAGTGGCCTGGCATGTCTCAACATCTGAAAGGGGGAAAAAAACAAAGCTGCTGATTTCATAGAGAAGTAGCCTCAGAGGCTGTTTGGAGGATGAAGTCAACTACATATGGTTCTATTTATTTGTTTGTTTTGGGGTGGGGAGAGGAGTCAGTGGCAAATTCTCAGCCTTAACAACCAGCTCACAATAAAAGCTTACAAAGTCGAGTTCCTCAAGGAAAAGAAACACTCTTTAAGACTGTATTTATTACATAAGTGCCAACGTATTTGCAAGATTCCAAAACTCAGGCAGCACACAGCTCAAATGATTAAAGAACGTTTCTCCTTGAGGCCACCATTTGAATCCAGCCCAGATAAACTGTAATTCAAAACTGCCTTTGGATAGCGGGTCAACATAGTTTACACAAGACACATCTCTGCATACAAAGGTGACACAAACCAGGTACACTAGGCAGGTCATGTCCTAATGCACACTTAGACCTACACCACAAACCAAACACAGCTGCATTCGAATGCATGACCAAAGTTATCTGCGTTTTCTTTTAACGGGGAAATAAAAAAAAAAAAATCCCCCTAGGAAACACTGTACAAAAATATCCTTTCTCTGGGCTTTATGAATGAGAATTCACAGGGAAAAAGGCAGGAAATGAAGTAAGGTTGCTTTTTCCCTCATTCTCTATTTTGTGACCGCAACGTGCACACACATTTCTAAGTTTAAGAATATAACCACATACTTGTATAAAGCTGCAGCTCATCCAAGCATCGGCCACTTGGGAAAACTTTGAAATTCAAGAATTCCGTGACTCTGATCCTACAACCATTACCAGTTGGGAGCTAACATACATTTCTTTTTTTGTTCATCCTGAAGCTTTGAATTACAATTTGCTCATTAGCCTAATAAATATCTCATCATTGTGTGGCCTGTAACAGCAGAAACAGCAGTTATTGTAACAGCTTCCCGCTGCAGCAAAGGAAGCTTGTCTGACCTCAGCATCCCTCAGCACCTTAAGCAAACACAGATCCAGTGTAGCCATGATCCTCATGGAGCTTTCCTGCTAACCGAGACGGAAGAGGCAAGAGGCGCGACTCTGCTCTCTATGGAGCATGTACACACAGGCTCTTCTCCAGTCGCAGGAGAAATATCCCATCCCCAGAGGTTTTCTCCATCTGTTCCCAGTAAAAAAAAAATTAACAATCTATGGCACAGGGGCAACACATGCTGTAAAAGAGGTTCACTAGAGCTCAAGTGCTTTGGCTGTGCTGAGTGTTTCAGTTGTGACCAACTTAATTTCCTGTCACTTCGCTTCTCCCAGGTTGCCTCCACATCTGCCCTGAATCTATGTCAAACTCTCGGTTACACTTGATCCAGAGCCTGGCAAAAATTCCCTCTTAGAATGGAAGGCTAAGAAAACCAAGAGGTATTAACAAATTTTTATTTTTATTAAAAAGCTTCTCAATGCATCTAAAAATGACCCCAAAATAATAAGCCTTGTTTTGTTTGGGCTTTGTTTTTTTTTTTTAAAAAAGCTGAGACTGTGATTCTGATTCTGCTGAAACCTCCCCTGGCCCGTTCCCAAAACATATGTGTGATCAGAAGAGCGATGACTCTCCCAAATGTACTAAATAGGGCAACTTTGGGACCTCCTCCAAGCTCTCTCTCCATCTGTCCATCCCCTGCCCTGCAATTTATTGTGTCCCCCAGATATCTAACTCCACTGCATTCTCCAGCCCCATCCCATGTTAATCTGGTCCCATCCCGTGTTAATGTGGTCACAACCCACCCCAGAGTAACACCTTTGCTCTTCCTGAAGCTCTGTTTCCTTTGACAGACTGACATCAGGGAAGTTCTCTGGTTTCCCATTCCCGAAGCCAGGTTGTCCCCAGGGAATAAAGGGGCAGAGCCCACTCATTGCAAAGGGGAGTGGGGCAATCCTATGGCTCAGATCTTTATCTTCTGCTGCAAAACCAGGCATTGATCCCAAAAGCAGAGGCATCACATCTGCCTTCTTTCTACACCAGCTCCAGCAGCGCACTTGTCCCATTTCTCCTCAATGTTACTTTTCAAGTTGAATCTTCAGCATCATTATCAGCCTTGCTGAAATCCCATCATTTGCCTGCACAAAATATGGGAAGAATCAGCACTGATCTTAGACCCCAGATTACCAATTATCCCTGTATGCAAAAGATGTGAGTACTAATGATGCACGTGCCCAGAGGAGATGGCAGGAAGACTCTTCTGCCTGCAGCAGGTGAGAGACAGAGTGGCAGTTTCCCTGGGAATCGGGCTTTTCCCGTAGTCTTCTGATTTACAGCTCAATCGATAGGTTTCTGCCCACTGCCGCCACCCCCTTTAGTTTTAGAATTGATGGGCGGCAGAGCTCCGGCGCTATTGTGTTACAAACTGCGAAATGCCACCAAGGCGAGCGCTCGGCTGAGTCACGCGCGGTCAGCACAACACAGTCGGGCTGGGCAGCGCATTGGAAAGCTGCACCGACCCGGCTGTGCCAAGGCAGCCCGCTCCCTGCTGCCAGCAGCCCTTGCCAATGCCATTTCTTGCCTTGTAGAGGTTTTGCCAGAGGAGATGACTATCTTAGGTCTCTCTCCCTCTCACATACGTATACACACACGTGTGATGCTTCTGATCACTTCACAGCCTGCAATACCCTCATCACACCCTTGTGAAGCTGGGAAATACTATTAAATGGGGATAATAGAAGAGGGCAAAGGGTAAAGGCAGACAACTAATCTAAATAAGATGAAAACAAATTGTTGGATGACACGCTGAGACAATCCAAGTCTTCCCTTCTGCTGAGAGGGGCAGTCAAGCAGTCTCCTGCTTCTTCCCTCCTTCCCCCAGCACTCTCCCCTGACTAGATCTGGCTGGAAAATTATGGTTTTCCTAGGTTAGTTTACCACAGAACACTTGCAGCAGTGACAGGGCATGTGGGAGGCAACAAGGCCCATTCTATTTGGCAACTACACTGATCTGTATCTACTATAATCCACCACAAAGCCAAGCCCTTACAACACCCTGAAACCCACAACCCAGACCTCACTGCTGCCTCATCTCTGAGCCACAGATTTCAACTCCAAATAGTAAACAGTACACACTAAACACAGGCCTGCTTCCATTCAGGTTTATCCATCTGATTCCATCCCAGATCAGCCGGAAGAGGTTCAAGCCTAATTCCTGCCTTCCTTGTTAGATGCCCATGGCCAGAGCTTACAAAGATCAGCCCTCCAGCACATCCTCTTCTGGAGACGCATAGAAGCTAAACAACATCGTCTCCAGAGGCAGGGTTTGAAGCACCACGTGTTGAGTCCTTGTCCTGAATCCTCCCTCCAGTATTATGGCAAATCTCTCCTTCCCCTGAGATGCACGTGTTGTAAATGATATCATATCCATGGCGCCACCAGTACAAACCTGCAGCTTAACAAGCAATTTCTTAGTGCATCGCATCAATAAGTACCCAGATCAGAATTTGCCACTCAGTTTTGTCCTTCCACCCTCCAACACCTTTTGAATGCGTTTTGTAGAAAAAACTTATCACACACCAGCTTCTGAAGTCGAACAGATGTAAGGATGCCTTAATGCCTGCAGTAGTTCGTATGCTTCTTCAAAGTTTTAAGGAAACAAAACAAGCCTCTCCTAATCCTCCTCATGGAAGAGCTTGAAGGCACAGCTGGATCCTGGCTCCTGGTGACAAAGCCAGTTTACAAAGCCACTGTTGCTCCTTCCATCCCTTCGTGCTCTACTCAGGCATCACTGGGAGGCAGTGGGGCACAACAGCCCTACGCAGAGTTACAGGCTTGGGGAAGAATGGCTGGAGAGCTGCCTAGCAGAGAAGGACCTGGGGGTGTTGGTTGACAGCTGGCTGAACGTGAGCCAGCAGTGTGCCTAGGTGGCCAAGAGGGCCAATGGCATCCTGGCCTGTATAAGACACAGCGTGGCCAGCAGGAGCAGGGAGGTGATTGTGCCCCTGTACTCAGCACTGGTGAGGCCGTACCGTGAGTGCTGTGTTCAGTTTTGGGCCCCTCACTACAAGAAGGACATTGAGGGACTGGAGCGTGTGCAGAGAAGGGCAACGAGGCTGGTGAGAAGGCTGGAGAACAAGTCCTGTGAGGAGCAGCCGAGGGAACTGGGGTTGTTTAGCCTGGAGAAAAGAGGGCTGAGGGGAGACCTCATCAGTGTCTACAGCTGCCAGAAAGGAGGCTATGGCGAGGTGGGTGTTGGTCTCTTCTCCCAAATGACAGGCAATAGGACGAGAGGAAATGGCCTCAAGTTGCAGAAGGGAAGGTTCAGATTAGACACTTGGAAAACTTTCTTCAGTGAAAGGGTTGTCAGGCAGTGGCAGTAGGTGGTGGAGTCACCATCCCTGGAGGTGTTTAAAAGATGGGTAGATGAGTTTCTCAGGGATATGGTTTAGTAGTGGACAGGTATGGTTGGACTTGATGATCTCAGAGGTCTTTTCCAACCAGGTGATTCTATGATTCGATGATCTGTTTCGGTAAGGACAATCACTGAAAACCAGTCTGCCCACCACTCTGGTGCAAAGCCTTGCTCTAGCTCAGAGGATGACCTTCAAACCAGGGGAAATTCTGGGCAGCCAGACAACACTGCACTCCTTTCCCTGTCAACTTGCATGAAGTGCTGTGTCTTAGACAGACACATTACTGTTCAAACTAACATTTTCCAAAGAATTAAAAGAAAATATTTAATCAATATTTCCAACTGACTGAAGCTTTCGTATCTACAGCAGAAGGAGAAGAGAATGCTAGGAGGAACAAGAGAGGGGAAAAGAGAATGTTTTCAGATGTGGAATAAGGAATGTGAGAAAGAACTGACAAAACAGAGACGGTCAGCAAGTCTTTTCCAGACCCATGCAGCTGTACAGATTTTATAACAAGTCAGAGAAAAAGCTGCTCTTTCTAAAGGAGCACACGGTAAGGTCCTTCATTTTCATCTCCAGTGCCTGCAGTTCTGGCAGGAGACTCCCTGGATACTTGGACATGGAGGAAGTTTCTTAGACACAGGCACCACCCAAGAGGAAGCCTTGCCAGATCACAGCCTCTGCAGCCACAGGAGAGAAGCACACGGGGCTATTTTGACAGTCCAGAAAAAAAACGGCTGATATCTTAATTCAATTAGACTTTTCTAAGAATAATGAAAACATATGCAGCGGTATCAGATATGAAATCAGTTATAAACTACTACAGACTCTCACATTTTAAGGCAGAATAAAGCCAACCAAAAGAGAAATAAAGGAGCAGCTTCTCTGTCAGGGTCGTTGCTCCAAACTATCAATACAATATCGAAGTCTGGGCTATTTCATTGCATTTCAGGAAAGCAAATACCCCTTCCCAATAAGGCTTACAGACCACAGTCCTCTTGGGCAGAAACATGGCTTACAACTAACACTTGGGGGAGGGGACTAAGAAGAAGGATTGAAATGTCGGGCCACATCTAAGATAAAGCTCTTCTAGGGAAAGAAGGCAAGGTTTGCTCCTGTGCAAAACCCAGCATGGCCCATCTTCACCTCAACTGCCCCCACACAGGGTCTAATCAACAGAAGCACGTGTTCCTCTGGCAAGGGACAGACCAGATGGGTAAAGTCAGATGAAACAGAGGGCCTTTGTGAGGTCTCTGTGACATCCACTCTCCAAAAGCACAAGCTGAAAGTCATCGCTCCAAAAAGCTAATAGAAAAAAGGGAGAAGACTGGGGTGGTGGGAAGAGACCAGACTCTGTATTTAAGACTCTGGGAGCTGAAAGAGAAAAAAAGGGCTAGTTGGAGCCTAGCACTCCACTCTGCCAAAAAGCTGATGTGCAGACACGGAACAGTGCTGATTTTACACTAGAAACCAGGAAACGAGGTGGAGGGAGAATGCAGGACAGCACTGTGTTTCTACATTAGGATTTTTAAGTACACTGCAGGATTTCTGTCTCAGAGTACTCACTGAGTTACATCAGACTGTAATGGCCTGTTGATTTTGAGAGATTATGGCAGCACTGCTGATGCAGGGGGAGAGGAGATGGAAGGCAAGAGAAGATGTGATGGATCAGGCTGCATGTGCACACATTTCCGATGATTACCTACACTCCTGCACCAGAGAGAAACCAGAGTTTGACCAGGACTGGGAGGGCACTATGGACAGGACCCTGTTAGCGATCTAGACAGGCATGGCAGGTGGTTTGGGTCCATCCTTGATTCCCATTTCATTCCCCAGGGCCAGCAGATGCCCAAAGCAACACTTCTGCAGTGGAGTCCCATCCAGGGCTGGCAGGACCGGAGCCACATGGTATGGCAAGCATAATGGAGGAGGTGAAGCCCATGTGTTCAAAGCACACAGCACGTTCCTGAGATGGATTCAGTCTCACTCTGCGAGGCTGACAACTTTGCCTGCCTTTCTATCTCTCCTGTATTTCACAGAGAGATGGTATCCTTTCCTTTTCCTTTCTTTGCTCCCGGGCATAAGCAATCAAGAACAAAGGATGAAAGAAAAATGCAGTGGGGGAGAGTGAGGCGGGGGAGGGACATTTGAGAGTTAGGGAGCAATCTTTAACAGAGAGAAGAGAATTAAAAAAAAATAAAGGGGGAGGAAGAAAGGAGATGCAGAGGCTTGGAAAAAACCACAATATGCAAATGAGGCAGAACAAAAAAATCAGAGCTGGGAAAAAAACAAAATAAAACCACACCAGACAAACCCACCTCTCCATAAGCTCTCTCAGACAGGGGGGTGGCATCGGGGTGAGGAGATGTCAAAGCCTTCCACCACCCTCCACCTCCAGCAGCCACCCGTGGCTCGCTGCAGGCAGGCAATCTGCCCTCTGGGGCACAGCGAGGGAAGGGAAGAGGGAAGAGTAAAGCGATTCTGGAGCAGTGAGAATCCTTGTTTTCTCTCTGAGGTAGGGAGCTATGGGGCAAAGAGAACCAGCCAGGTGCTTCTAACACGATGTTTGTCAAACAATTTGATTTCAGGCTTCAGTGGAGTAGTCCCTCAGCAGCTGCTTTAATCTACCGCAGCACTTCTCCCCCATAGCAGTCCCTCCTCCACTCTCCCACCAGGACAGAGGTCCCCCAGGAGCATAGACCTCCATCCTAGCTGGCAGCAAGTTGCCTCACAAGCAGAACCACCTCAGGCCACACAACAAGCTCAGGAGGATCAGGCTTGCACTGGAGGTTTCCAAAGGGCATTCAGCTGCCTGAGGAAAAGGGGGATTTTGCCACTGCCGATGATATAGCACTGCTCTCAGTGCAGAGCCCTCACACCACTCAGAGGCGGGTGTCAGCAAAGGTGGCCTCTTCCCTCTGGACCATGGAGTAAATAACTCATCCATCAGTGTGTTCATTAGTGACACCGTAGCTGGTGTTGTGTTATGACACACCATAGAGCAGTTACCCTTCTACTCATCATCATTTATTTCTTCTCCTTCCAAGGAATGGCAAAACATCAGAACGTGCTCCTCAGCTGGGACAAGTGAGATGTGTAAATGCAAACTAGAAAGCAGCAGGATTCCTGGCTTTTAGACCGATTCTGGGGCTGACTCACCCAAAAGGTCACTTTTTAGCAACAGCAACATTCTCCTTTCATGCCACCAGCAGCTCCTTTCCCCTAGCTTTCTGTTCTCCTTCCTGCCCACATTTCTACTTTAAGAATGATCAGTTGCTTTCCTAGTTCCGCCTGCAAACACCTGAAGCAAGGGACCTGTAAGCTATGGGTTGGTCTTTACAAAACAAAAAGTTTATCAAAATCAGAGAAATGGATTATTACTTTCACTTAATACAAAGGAGCAGCATTTAACTTAGTAAATACTGACTGCCTAGAATCAAGTCACACCTGTCTTGCAAGCACTAGTTAGAAAACAATTTCAAGAACCTGACAAATTCCACAGCAGAGGTGCCTACGTACCGCGGGGCACGTAAAGGCAATGGCAAAGCCTTGCACGGTGTTTTACAAAGGACTGCAGATATCAAGGTAGAGTGGGCAAGGGAAGCTGCACAGTAAGTTGTCTATGGGGAAAACAGCAAGAGAACAAAAACACAGCGGTAAGGAGGGAAGAGAAAAGAGGACAAGTTTTAGCTGAGATCCCTGGAGGTGTTCAAGGCCAGTTTGGATGAGGCTTTGAGCAATCTGACTTAGTTGAAGGTGACTGTGTCCATGGCAGCAGGGTGGGACTGGATTATCTTTGAAGTTTCTTCCAACCCGAACCACTCTATTACCCGTGCCAGGCACATCAGTAACAGGAACCGCCAGCAAAGGTCTCTTGCATCTCCAGCAACCAGAGTGGCTGCAGGCACCAGCTGTATTTCCCAGGAGCCCCCTTGCTCCCAACTGCAACTCCCCTACACCCAGAGACCTGCAGGGAGGCAGAGCGAGATGTATGATGCCTCAGTTCACATCTTAGCCGGGTCTGTGTCCCCATCAGTAAGAACTGACACCACAACTGACACTAATTGGCTCTCTTGTTGTCATGCTGCAGAGGTGACAAGGACCACATGGGCACAGACAAGATGCTTCCCTCTCCCCAGTTCCCCCGGGTCACAGCAAGGTACCCTGGTAGGAATGGTGTGCGAGCATTGCTGGTGTTGCCACAATGCACGTGTGATGCTTGCTTGGTGAATAAAGAGCATCACTATCTGGAGCTGTCGAGCCTGCGTCACTCACTGCAAGAAGCGGGGGGGGGGGAAAGACAACTACCAGCTTAAACCAGATTTTACTGGTAGAAGCACCACCACAACCCAGGCTCTCAGGGACTTTACAAGGGAACCTGAAACATTACCAGCTGCAGTTGCAGCCTCCTTCAGCCTGGAAAAACAACAATTAGCACACGTGTGCATTAGTGCATGCATGTGTTTGCATGAGCCTGCAGTGCAAACATACACAATGAACAGAGCAAGGAAGATAGTGCTGTCTAAAGCTCAAAGCAGCTATTTGTAAAAAACAGTGTGCAAGTGAGAATGAAACACAGGCAAGAATTACTTTCATCTTTCTGGGAAGGAGAGGGGGGGGGAAGGGAATTAAACGCACACATCCCCCGAGCAATGCCCAAGAAGAATTACGCCACTCGTGATAAATGCACTTTTCTGGCTCTGTGAAAAATCTGACATAATGAAAGTACCTTGAATGCAATTACTGGCACTTGTTTAGCATGGTAGGGCATTGCACCGCCACTGGGCTCACTCCTCTCTGCTCCCAATTAGCATGCCAAGTACTCCAGCCACACACATGGGCTCACGGGTCAGGGATTGGCGCGGAGGAGCAGCAACCAGCTACCTGCCATCCAATGAGGGAGCGAACGATGGGCTGGAAACCTCCGGCTTCCTTCATTTTACATCCTCCCATCCCTATTGCACTCTTTTCCTCCACTCCTCCAGGGTCTCTGGAGGCAGTGATAAAAACCGCAAACTCTCCCCCTCCTCTCTCAGCTGGTCTCATTCACAGCTCATGGCAGACCCAGTTTCCTCTGGGGACTCACTAATGAAGACGGCCAACGTTAATCTCTTTCCCCCTCCCTGACGGGTCGATTTATAGTTCCACGGAGAGTCCTGGATTGCAGCCAGAGGGCTTGACACATTCTTCTTGTTCCAAGACAGAAGGGGGGGAAGACAGAGGCTCACATGCACGCACACACACATAGATGCACGCTGAGGACACACACGTGCATCGATGATTTGGATTTAGCTGGAAGATGCAGCTGGAAAACCTGTTTACCTGTTCCAAAAGGGCAGCTGAAGGGAACAGTAATCAACAGCACTTTTGTGTGTGTGTGTACACTCCAGACATCCTTGTGTTTCCATAGCACCTCTTACAGACCAAAGACCCCAAATTGCAGGGATCACTCCCTCATCACCAGGATGAAATAAAGCATCAGTTGTGTGCCAACAGCATTACCCGTGAGTCATTAGGAGAGGAAGCGAAAGATAACTTCGCCAGGATAAACAGCAGGGGGAGGGGAAGGAGAAATTTTAGACAGGCAGAAAGTAATGAACTGGAATCCAGCCAGGACACCGAGGTTACTGTCCCCTCGTCTCGTAGAAAGTGTGGTGGGATCCTTAACAATCAATTGATCGAGGCCTCAGCTTTACCTCTCATCCATAAAAAAAATAAAAGGTTCCAGCAGTAGTTTCAGCTTCTCCAAGAACAATGCTGGTACACGGGCTCAGGAGACACTCGGAGAGAAATGCACCCCACTGCATCTGCCTTCCTATGCTGCATGGCATTGTATGTGCTGCAACTCCTTGGATGTGTCTTTCCCACAGCTGCACCTTCTAAGGGAACTGGAGAGAAGGAAAGACTAGGGTATTGTTTTACCACTGAGCAATAAGGAAGTATCCCTTGCTCCCCACCAGCACTTCATTTTTTCCCCAACTGGCGGTTGCTGCCATATCCTCCTGGCATCCTCTCACTTCAGGCTATTTGTTTGGTTCAGTTCTCTGTCTGCACACCGGACTCGCCCGTGCTGACAGCATGGCTCTGCTAATAGGGTCAGTCATGGAGCTACTGCTGCACAGCCGCAGGGGAGCTCAAAACACTGGCTTTATTCCTGTAAGACCTATACATTACCTCCTCGCCCCTGCCCCCTCAGGAACCAAGTGGTAGACTTAAAAGGAGCACTGTCAAGTCATTTAGGCCCATTATTTTGCACTAGAAGAAATGGCCTTTACAAAGCTCAATGGAAGCACACTCTCGTTCCATTTTTAAGTAATCTTGAAGGTTTCAATTGCAGGGCTGTAAACCACAATGCAAAAAAGCACAGACAAATAGATCAGATCAGATATGAGACTGCCCAGACACATCCTTCCACTTGCCAAGCTGACTGCAGAGCAAAAATAGAAATGAACGCTGCACATAATTATAGTATTTTACATTTCCACTGCATATTCCAGCCTGAAAGATACCCACGTGCACACACATGTGCGTGCATGTGCATACAGAGAGGGAGGATTTGGGAAAAATTCACTTGTTTGTGAAAGAGACCAAGAAATTGCGGTCCAGTAATAACAGCTTGTACTGAACCAAAGCCTTCATTAACACACACACACAAACTCGTAGAAAATCATTACAATGTGAAACGAGACTAAGCCAAGCCACAGCAATCCTGAGATCGGGGCTCCAGCACTTCTGCTGCTGCTGCTGCTCAGCGTTTCCCCCAAAACAGAAGATTAGAAACCGATCTTTTATTAACTCTCACTCTCTGTTCCCCAGCGAAGCCCAAGGTGCCAATTCCACTTTGACACCACAGGGCAGGGGCAGCTCTGCAGCTGTTGGTCCCCAGCCTTCCCCTCTCCCACTGGCAAGGGCTTTGCAGTCTGTAAGAGCATATAGCCGCCAGCCCTGTGGGCTGCAATGGCCCCATTTTGCAGGAGGCAGAGCATCTCAACAGGAGAACCAAAGCCAGGGACAGTGGTGCTCCTCTTTCCCTCTTGACAAAAGAGCCAGTGTCAGGTACAAAGGCCTGTTCTCTACTTGCATGCCACCAAGATGCTCTGACCAAGGATGAAAAGGGCCAGGCAAAAAGAGTGCTGGAAGATAAGCAGGAGCAGAGATGTGACACTCTGGCAGAAACCTCCAGCCTTCTCCGGAGGCTGGGAGGCAGGGGAGAAAAGAGTGGGCATGTGCTCGATCCTCAGCCTAGGGTGCTGGGTCACTCCCTTCTCTTTCCCCCGTGCCTGTGGCAAGTCAATTTTGTCTTCCACATATTAAATATCTACTAGCAGTTTCAAACCCACATCTGAGTACACAGGCATTTCCATGTTGACTTGTGGCCAAGCATGTGAAGAAGGGGGGTAGGAAGTTCAAAAGGAGACAGAGAAGGCGGCGGCTCTGAGAGCACTACAGAAAAGAACCGATAAGTCAGGAGGAGGGAAGGAAATGGTCTGAAGTTATGAAATGATACAACAGCTGGCTAGATACAGCTGGGATGTAGGGTTTTTTTAAATGAAAAATAGGAATGTCACCAACAAAACAATGTAATCATGCGCAGTAAGCAACTACCCATTCACAGAACAGCCTCCCTACCTGGAGCCTTAGCCCTTACACTAGCACAAGGCTGATATTTGCTTCTGATGCCCCTCACACAAGAATTAGTTCACTCAGCAACATGCTGCAGTCATGCCTGAGGCTTGGTGAACAACCAGCATATGCCCCTCTCAGCAGAGATTTTGGGGAAGAGATTCTATCAAGGACAGGGCAGCAACACCCTTCCCTATACTTTGGGAAACAGCTATTTTCCAGAGAGGACTCCAGGTTTTAATAAGGTCACATCTGAAAGAGCCCCACATAATAAGCTGCATGGAAGTCAATTTATCGACCTCAGCACAGAGGGCTCAGTCAAGCCTGCTGGGATTCAAAGTTGTGGTTGCAGGACGCGTAGGTAATTCATACCTGATGCTCGAGGCCAGCCTCTCTGGCTACAAATGGGAGACCAATGCGATCTCGTAAATTTAATTTCATTTAATAGTGCATTATTCAGGAATGCAGGAAGAGCCTGCTTAAAAGAGAAGTTTTATTTTGCCGGTGTCACTTTAACAACAAATAGCTGGCTGCTCAGTTCCCTGAGTGGGGAGACAGCAGGGGCTCAGCTGGCTGATTTAGCAGCAGCCACAATCGCCACCACGGGCTGCCGGGTGCGGTTCACAGGCTGCAATTCCCTACTCCCCCCAGCAGGACCTCAGATCCCCAAGTTGGGGGAAGGGCTAACAGCAGTGAGAGAAGAGGCGTGGGGGCAAGCTTGGGGTGAAGTATTATTAAATTAACAACCAAGCCTCGTGCCACTTCACTGTATGCCCTTGTTGGACCCTGATGGGCATCCACGTCAGCTGCCTCCCCCCAGCCTGAGGGAATAAAACAACGCAGCCAGGAGAATCCTTTCCCCTTCCAGAAATAACACGCCCACTTTTCACCCGCAAGCAACAGTGACATACCCGATGGCCTTCCGAGACCCTCCTCAGTGGCTTCCTTTAATGAAATCAAATCAGTGTCTTCAGCTCTACCTCAGCAAACAACCAGAAGGCAAGAAATCCATGTTGTGCAGCCTCATGCCTACAGAAAAGCAGGGCCATGGCAAAACGTCTCAGCAAAGGGCACAGCAAGTGACTTGTGGCACGAAGATTGCTACAGATAACCTTAAAATAATCGTTAAAATTAAAAATAGATGGGTGCACGTGACTTTGTGGTTTGTTTTTCTTTTAGTTTGGGGATTTTATTTTATTTATAAAAATGTACTACATAAAGTCAAGACAAAAATTCTGGCCGTTTCCTTTCCCTCCTCCATGTTTCCCACCTAGTGATGAAAATTTTTTTGGGCTGAAAGGCTATGACAATTATCAGACCAAGAAAATTATGTCCTCCTAAACAGTGAGAAAAGCTGTGGTGTTAAAAAGGAATGGGATTTTACTCAGCCCACATCAAATCCTGGTTGGTCTTCACTTGCTTTTGCTACTGTCCAGACCAAGACTTGTATTTATTCAGTTGTTTTAAGCTGAAGACAGCCAGTAGACTCAACCTCTCTTACATATAATTAAAGTATTAGAGCTCACAGAAACATTACAACACAGGGCATGCATTACTCTCTACTGTAGCCTTAGATATATCAGGCCTGACGACAGTCCATCACGGTGGGATGGAGGGGGGAGATGAATTGGTACAAGCCCAGTGTAAAACAAACATTCCCTTTGGGCCGTCTTTAAAACTGATCTGGATAGGACATTAGGAAGCAGCTTAAGAAGACAAAAACCTTCCAATTGTTTTATAAGCACACTATCAGTGGAAGAGGCCTGAGCAAAAATAATACTATATGACTATTAGCTGACTGTTATTGTTGGCTACTCAAGCAAAGTAGGGCTTCAACAACTCAGAATTTACAGGACTGGGAGCCTGGTGGGTCTCTGGCTTTGATTTTGTGCCAGGTCACATTCACTCATGCTCTTGGATAAGTCATAATGCCGTCAGCAACTTCAGCCCAGCTGGAAAACTGGGTTAAGAAAGCAGTGGACGCTCACTGAAAACTAGGGCTTGCCTGCACGGGCAGGGCACACAGGAGAGGCAAGCTGGAGTACTTTAAACAGATGAGTAAAATGGCATTAAACTCCTGTGTGGACAGATTTATATAGAATGCAAATGTGTCCTTGATTTGCCTGCCTCTACTAAACAGATTTTTACTAAATCAGTTGAAAGTTAATCTAAATCTAAATAAGGGTATGGTCAGAGCAGCCAAGCAATCCGGTCAGTGCAGACTAACAAGTTGCCATCCTTTCAGTCAGCTATCGGTTACTCGCCATATGTGCTTCCAGTCTTCTGTAACGCAAAGAAACTTAGAGCATCCACAGAGAAATCTCCCACAAACTGCTTTTGTGCTACTTAAAAATCAGAGGGGACAGTCTGGCTGGGAGTCAGCAATCTGGTACGTTGGCAGGGGCAGGCTACAAAGGATGTCCCTGGAGTTGCCAGTCTAGCACTATTCCTTGGCTCCAAAATTAAATAGACAGTCAAACTTTTATTTTTTTTAAAAAAAAGATAGAACTACAACTTTTACCCCACTGGGAGGCTGCCTCAGGAACACCCAGAGACACCACAATGGTGCATTCACCTGCGGTAGGAGGTTTTCCAGTACCACAGTCACTTGATGGAAACAAGCCAGGTGAGGACTGTTGGCAACTCTCACACATGCTGCTCCAGGACTGGGCAAGGACTCAAGAAAATGACTTCCCAGCCTCCTCCCAACACTGACCCCAACGGAGCATCTGCCTCAATGGATGCTGGCATGCCTTTACGGCCTTGACAAGCCTCCTCACTTGAAGGGGGCCCCCAAACCACAAGGACTCAACATTGGGTGAGGACAGACCTCCAGTGAGCCGACAGGGAGAGCTGAGATTGTCATGGAACACAGGAGAGTTACAGAGCTGGCACAGAGGCTGTTTCCTGAGGAACAAGTTGCTGGCACCAGGGAAATTGCTGTTTTAATGTCTACCCGATTTTCTGTCCGTCCTGCCCCAGGGTTACGTTGTCCTCAATTGGGATTTTGTAAGAACAAGAGTGCAAGGATGGAAGAGAGCTGCCACTGCTCCCACAGCCCCCTGCATGGGCAGCTGCTGAGGGCGGGCTTGGTCCATCACAACTCTGGGTCCATACCATAAGCCCTCCAAGCCAGCCTGCCAATGTGTCACCAGGGCCACCCTGGCTGCTCCATCTAATCAGCACGCACCAGTGCCAGGCCTCCTCACTGCTTGCTTCCTCCCCCTCTCACCAGGGCTATGCAGCATCAATTCTTCACCAGCAGTTCTCCTCATGTGTGTTCTTCCTCAGATCTCCATCGAGCGCACCTCTGCTTCGACCTGCTATCTCATGCTGCAGACCCAGTGGCCGGGCTCCTGACTCCCAAGCCCCACAGCTGCCCCACAGCCCTGGCAGTGCTCTGTGTGCCTTTGGAACAGGAAAGCAGCAAAACCCCAGATTGCCCTGGGGAGCCGACTTGGACCACCAGCCTCATCCTGCCTACAGCTTAACTTGCACGTTAAGGCTGGAAGGGGAAAATGCCCGGCTTCCCCTCATCTGCATCTCCCTCTGCAACCCTACCAGCTCCCTCCCCTCCCCAGTTCCCCACCACAGCGTAAAACCTTTTGTTTCTCATCAAAAACACAGCAATCATTTCAGAAAAATCTCTCCCCTCACCACTGGTAGAAATACCACAGTCTGAGACAGTAGCTCTCTTGATGATCACAGACGCTGGAATATTCCGGAAAAAGAGGAAGATTTGAGGAGGGGGAGGGGAGAGGAGGTATCTGGGATCCAATCTTCTTCCTCTCCCTGCCAACCCCCTTCCATGTCTAGCAGATTTCATTTGTATCATCAGGATTTCTGTGAAATTTTCCCCCAACTCTCCCTTTCTTCCATCTCAAGCCCTGGCTAAGCTCTAAGGTGCACAAGAACACGCTGCCCCGCTTTTCTCGCAGGCTGGACAAATAAGTCTTCAGCTAGCCACATGCAAGCCATTAAAAATATATTAACATACCCAGCAGGGTCTGTCACTTTTTCTTTTCTCTCCCCCCCCCCCCCCCTTTTCTTAAACACGGAGAAGGAAGAAATCTCGCCACAGTAACAAGAGGTTTTCATCAAGTCTCATTACCTCAAGCACAGCCGCGCACCACAGCCCCCACAGAGAGCAGCCTTCGGCTCCTGCTGTCATTAAAGGAACGAAGATCTTAAACAAAAATTAAACCCAGGACAGCATCAAGTTGGAAGCACATGAACGGATCAGGCAGGGAAGGGTGTGTGAAAGCCGAGTGGAAGATGAGAAGAGGAGCCACCAGACAGGGCTCCACTCATATGGCTTGGGAGGGATGGGGGTTAAATGCAGAGCGGGGCAGGGGCAAGCATTTTCAGATTTTCAAGCCAGTTCCAGAGGTGCGATATATTGCCCAGAAACTCAGTGACACAGCAACCTTCTGGAACATTTATAAGGCTCAGGGTAAAATCAGCCCAACAATTAGGATAAGCAAGAAGCATTTTCTAAGTCTGACATGTTGGCACAACAAGGATGATTTTACACACTCTGTGACATGTGCATTTTTACTCCGGGGACCTCTGACCCTTCCAAACAGTATTGTGGCCCGTGCTTCCCCAAGCAGCTGCACAGTGCATCTTAACCTGCAGCAGCTGGTATAAGCTTGAAGCAGGTGGCTGCTGGTATCACCAGTTTGGGAGGAGGGTTTAAAGGGTGGGAGGCAGCAACTCTGCATTTAAACAAAGGATTTCTATACCGGGGGCTGTTAGTCAAAGGGCTATCAAGTCAAAGCACCCTTAAACTTCAGTTTCTCAAGTATTTCCTTGGGCAAATTGCTGGGTTAAGCAGCTTTCCTCTCCACCCTGGCTACTTTAATCCAGATCAATTCCCTGATCCAGTTCAGTGTGCAGCAGCACGTTCAGCTGCACTGGCACAGCTGAACAAGCACCTCAGGAGCAGTGGCAGCAGCAGGGGCTGCTGAAAACAACACTCAAAAACCTAGACTCTCAAATTCAACAGGCACAGCACTTGGTCCCAGGAGAGCCAGACACTGCATGCAAACCCCATGAAAACAAAGACAAGGGAAGAGAGATGCTTCATGCATGACAAACTTGGAAGGGATGTCCTGAGCCAAACTGGACATACAAAACCAAAGATCTAGTGACAGTGTGACCATGTTTTATGCACCTCTAAATGAGACATAAGCTTTATTTCCCCCTTGGGACAGGGAAGCAGGCAGTACAGTCAGGAAAGGCTATGCAGAAGGGCCAAACGATAGTAAAGCACTGATGACAGTCAGACAAGGACCTCTGAGGAACAAGGAGGAGGATGAGGACTCACAGCAGGTGAGGGAGTGGGGACTGTGCAGGGACACCACAGAAGTAACTCCCTAGCAGAGTGGCGAGAAGCAGAAGGGAGCCAGGACGTGAACTGGGTAACACAGAGGCAAGGACAGCGATGAAGAAGGGTCCAGCCTTAGGGCAGAGGAGAGGATCAGAGGAAACAGTAAGTAAGCTACTTCACATCTCTGGTGTCACAAGCATTCTGGTTGTGAACAGTGTAGTGGGTCATTATCCGAACAGTTCACACACCCTTTGGTTCTGGAGTAATTACATCCATTCTATAAAAAGACACGATATAATGAGTCTACCAATATCACAGAAGCAGATAGGAGAGTAAGCAAAATGTCTGACCGTACTAGGAACAGACTAGAAAACAGCGCTGATTTCATAATGATATCATACAAGGCAAAGATATATTTGCCTCCGCAGCACCGAAACTTCCTCTGCTCATCCTGCCTTGGAAAGGCAACACAAGGGATGGAGGGGGTTCAGCAAGTGGCAACAAAGATGAGGTGTGGAAGACAGCAAACACTTGGATGCAGCACACACATGCAAAACAACAGCTATGTGGCAGGAGAAAAAAGCTCTTCCAGTGCAACCAGACTATGCCGCACTGGGGCTGTGACACAGTGGGTGCCCGCTCTTCTCCTCAGGAAACCCATCCACGTATCACAGCGAGCCACTGCAATCCACCAGTAACTGCCATCAGCCACGGGAGAGCCATCCCTTGAAGGTACAGCAAGGCAGACTCCTTCCCCACACCTGTCAAACTGGGTACACTGCGCACAGAGTCTTCACTAAGGAGTCTCATGGTTGCTGTTCCCACAGCCTCGCAGCCAAACAGCTTGGCTGGGTTGCCCTTCCTAACTGCTCTAACACAGATGGCCCAAACTCTGTCACACAAAAGAAATCGAGAGCCCTGCTTTAAACTGATAGCAGGAATATCCTAGAGTCATACCCACACTTGAGTTTGACAGCAACGTAATTAGGTTAGGGGTAGCTGTGCTGTAATGGATTTCTTGGACTTGGCTGTATCCAAGCTAGAGAAGCACACGAATGTGGCTTCAGCTTGCATCCACTCACCAGCAGCCTGGGTTCTTGCAAACCTACTCCAGGTGACTATCCCATCTTAGATTACAAGTCAGACCTTTGATGTGGGCTTCCAGTTCTACGTTTCTGTAACGGCCTCCAACAGTGGCAGTAAGGACAGTGGAGTCTGAGCCACAGTTACAGCTGCCTGCAGCTGAAAAAGGCCTGCGATATATGTCAGAGAAGTGGAAGGCAGACTTCAGGCAGCATGTGCAAGGAAGGCACTTGTATTGATGCAGGCTGAGGTCATCCCAGGGACCAGGAGTTTGACATTCATGATTAAAGCATAATCAAGAAATGTTTCCTGACAGTGAAGTCTATTAGGCTCCCATGGGAAGAGAGGGAAACCTCATTCCACTGTCTCTGTAAGGAGTGACAGGGCAGGCAGTAGAGAATCGAGTCCCAGGACTGGTGAGGTGGCCTGATGGGGCCAGTCTCACAAGATGCCTCTTTCAGGAGTAACACTCACTTAAGAAATCCCCTCCACCACTCCTGCAACATCCTCTCCCCAGTTCTGCCAACATCGCTGCTTGCAAGGCAGCACCGTGGACTAGATCACTGGGGCCTAGGTTGCTTCGTATATTCAGAGGGATGGGGCTTTTGCCCCACATCAGGTCACTGATGTCTTTTACACCAACCAATGGTTGCATCCACAGGACCGATGGGATGACAGTGGTGGTATGGGACAGGAAAGTGAGGTCAGAGGTGAGGAAATTCTTAGACTGTGCTATAGGTATCTTTATGCTAACGCTGTGCACATGAATTCATGCGAAGAAAGGCAGTGGAGGATGCAACCAGGGCAGAGGGCACTAACTAAATCGTGACTTACCATGGTCAGACTTGTGTAGTATGACAGACCCAACACATACGGAAATGATCTTAATTTACAGCAGAGAATCTCACTCAATATCTGGTATCACATAAACTTCCGACACGTGGGACCAGTACTAACTCAGTGTTTTAGATCTGCAGGACTGTCTCAGTTTTGACTTTACTTAATGCTTCGTTGCCTCCCTTAAACATCATCTTTTCATATCCTTTTGAATGGGGAAAAGATCAGCTTGGTTTTGAACTGTGCAGATTGACACAAAAGCATATTTTGCCCCATTTAAAGCTTGAAGATGTCTATCTCCCTTTTGGGTTTTGTTTTGTTTGGGGATGGAGGGAGGGAAGGAGGTGTTAAGAACATCACAAAGTTCAAAGTTAATGTCTCGACTTGTAACACACTTCCTCCCTCTCCCACAACTCTGGTTGCAGAAGCTACCCACGGCTGACACTACTCATGGAGCTCCATATGGTTCTGCTTCCCTTCATTTTCCCTCAGCCTGAAAAACTTTGGCACTGCTCAGGTTTTCCAGGTCTTTAGGAAAGAGGAAAGATTCCAACAATTCCAGCTTCTCCTTCTTTTGCTTTTAACAAAGCTCCCACCATGCCATCTACGAAAAACCTATTGTAATGGCAAAGCATAAAAGCCAATCTGTCTGAACATCACTGCTGCTGCAGAATTTTTCATGTTGCACTTAGGATTGTTAACGATTCCTTACATAGCACTGGAGCTCAAGGACCTCAGTAACATCAGGGTCCCTTCATGCTCAGCACAACATACACGCTGAGCAACAAATGCCTGTGCCTGACTAGCAGGCCAGTAAAGTTATTTTCTTTAAGGTAGAAAAGCTTCAAAATGGAGCTTCATTTTAAAGCACCCATGAGTTGCCAACAGTTTGTACAATTATCACAAAGCACTCCCAAGAAAGCTTCCAATACATCCAGGAAGGAACCATGCACACAGTGAGTACCCTGCACGCACTGTAACTCAGCAAGTGCTTTTTGCAGCTCGCTTCTACACTCAGTCATGAAGGATATACATCATTACAGCCTCCAGCTATAGAGCTTTAGCTCACAGAGTAGCAGCTCACACTTTTAGCTCTGGAGATCCCCAGTTCAATCTGCTGCATGTCAGCCAAGAGGGCAGCTGTCATATAATTACAGCCACAACTTTGCATGTGAAAAAGTAGGGAGAAAGAAGAGATCTTATTATAGAATTCTGGTTGCAACCTGCTGAACAGCTCCCTATTTAAAGTAACTTCTTGTAAAGAGGAGAGAGAAGGGGGGGGGGGGGAGAGAAAAAAGGAAAGTCTTGCAGCTCAGCTTCCCAATTCTCTCTGTTTTGCAGAAGAAATCAGTGCTGCTTTGCAAAAAGTATTTCATTACACACACATAGGTACGTTAGACAAAGCACACAAGCACAGAGCCAGGAGTAAGGCTCTGGCCCCTTCTCAATCCAGGGGAAAAAAAAAAAGAGGAAAAAAAAATCATCTCGTTACTGCAACCAAGACACCTGAAGTCCAACAAGGCATCTTCATTTCTTTCTGAACCACAACCATTCACCAGCAGCCAAGCCATTTGGCCGTGCAATTCAAGCATTAGAATATAAGTTCTAGACATCTTAATTCAGTTACATCTTGTTTTCCTCAAACTGCACGTGCAAGCACTCAGGGAGGCTTAGCAATACAGAGAATCCAGGAGGAGAGTATGTTTGAACTACAAAGGTACAAAGCATGGCAAAGAAATCAGTCTCAAATGAAAAGATCTTTTAACAAATGCAACACAAAACAATTAGACCAAGTTTCTTCTTATTCGTTAATCTTTCTGCAGATCCTTCTGCATACACATAGCAATTTTTTAGCCAAACTTCTTTCCAAGCCAAGACATTCAAAACCAGAATTTGAAACAGTGTCATCCAGTTTTAATGCAACATTAGTTTTCTCCCAGTAATTATTCTAGAAATCTGTAAAGCTGTTTCAAGCTTAAGATACAGATTCAATCCTTTGCAGAGCACTCTCCTCTCCTAGACCATACCATCCACCCATCCATGACCCAGCAGCACATCAACCAGTGAATCAACCACTTTGGACCACGGGCAGCAGATGGGAGCTGACTCTCCAGCTGCCTGCACACTACTTATGGAAACAGACTGCTTGGTGAATGCCACTCGAAGCAAACCAGCCTAACACAGACTGTTCAGTACCTGCCTGTAAGAACACAGACTGGCAGAAACACATCACCTGGCTCACACGCTACAGCAAGGGCTCTTAAATTTCTCAATGCAGTGCCGCACTTCCAACAGGATTTGAAGGAGAAGCACCTAGCAGACAATCAAGCTGGAAGGTGTTCAGATGACCACTAACACCAAGTGCAAGCCTGCAACAGTTAATTCCAGAATTCAGCACAAGCACGGCCACACTAATGCTTCGTATTTAAACCAGCCGAATTCTCTGGTGACATCCCCTCACCAGCCTTGTTTCTGAAGACCTGTGTTCATTTGGCTCAGAATCTTCCACTCCTCATCTCATGCAAGACCTACTCAGGAAACACACAGGCTACCTGACCATCTCGCTCCCTTTAGAAGAAGGCAAGAAGAAATCAAGGACACAAAGCCTGGTTTTGAAGAAAGCTATGCACAGCTGCAGCAGCGCATGAACATTTGGGGCTGATTATTCACACACAGCAAAGCCCTGGTTGGGCTCATCCCACAGAAGGGATCTATAAAAGGTTCACCCCTCCCTCACCTACCGCAACCACACGAATGTCTGACCCACACTTGCTGCAGACGTCCAATGAAAGCCGTACAGCCCTGTGCAGAGAGGACTGAAACAAGACACTGTTATGCTATTTTCTGGTATTATTTCTGTAAATTTAGCACTGCTAAAAGGTTCCAGATAGACATTCTCTGAAGACTGCAATCCTTTGCCTACCCTGAGAAGATACGCAGAGAGAACGGTAGCAAAACATATACGTCCTTTGCTCATCTCTCCCAGCCTGACAAGGGTCCAAAACGAGGGACGCACATAAATTATTAATATTGCACTCGTAGTCTCACTGTTGCTGTGACAGCCTAAAGACTTAGCAGAAGCAGGCTCTGCAGGAGATATTATTTTACTTTAAAATCATTCATTCAAGAGACTTACATACTGAGGAGAAAAGAATCATTCTGCAGCATGCTCTGTCAAACCCCTCAGCTTTAACACCCTTCCTTTCTAAAGCAAAAGCAATTTTAACAAGAAGAGGAAATCAACGTAAAGCGTAAGGAGCTTCAAATTTCAAGTGAGCAACACTGGAACAGCGTTACTTCTGGACACCAACCCTAACACACATCTCATGTCTGACCTGCAAAGTCCATCCCACTTCTGAGAGCCAGGGAAGTTTTGTCTCTGCAGCCTCTCTGCTGCAACAGCCAAGCGGCATTCCAGCAAGAGGATAATGGGCACCTGTGCACTACCAAGTGGAAAGGAGCCAAAAAACCACTTCACTTCACTGCTCAGGCAGCAACCTGTGCCTCTCCCAGCTCTCCCTGGCCTTTTCTTTCATGCCAGAGCTCATCCTATACCAACTGCCACATCAGCCAGGTACCCCTAAGCAGTGCACAGAGAGCTGCGGCTTCCTTCTGATCAATTTGCTTCCTCTCCCCTGTTGCACAGGGAACAGTTTATGCAGGGGTATTAGTCCATTTTACATTAATTTCTAGAACTGGGACAAACAACCTGAACTTTGACATTTTTGAAAAAAGTGAAATTACTTTCATCTTTCTTAGTAATCCCAACAGATTCACTTTTCATTTAAAACACCACATTTCTCTTCCAAATATTTGAAGTAGGCACTGAAATGTTTTCTTTAAGAGCCTTGCAAAGCCTCAAGATTATTAATAACATCTTAAAAATATACAGGCACAACATTACTCCATACCAACAAAAAAAAGAAAACAGTTAACTTTTCACACAATAAAGTAATTGATTTTGAAACCCGGTACTTTCTATCAAAAATTCTTCCATTTAAAAAAAAGGAAGGTTTCCAGTAATTCTAGACACTGATAGGGGCAAAGAAAAAACAGACCCTACCCCCAGCTGGATGGCATTCCTCTCTCTGGGTGCAATGTGGTAACATTTGATTGACGCATCTGATCCATTCCAAAACTCCAGGCGATGTTTTAATCATCAATGGGCAGAATCCTATTCATTTTTAGGAGAAAAAAAAATAGAAAAACAGAGAAGAATATAGAGAAGGCAGGACACAGAGCACCTGGTGTTTGTCTAGCAGATCCAGCTAACAATAATACATCTGTAATAATCAATATATTGATTAAAGACTGAGTTGATGGCAGAAACCCGTATGTCCCAGTACAAGCACCTTCCTCCCCTCCACCCTCTGCCATCTCAGCTCAACCCAGTCTCCCAACACAACATTCAACGACAGTGCCATACCAAAGGAAATGAAATAGGAATAAGGAAAGGAGTGGGAAGAGATAAACCAGGGTAGATATGAGGTCCAACACAAAAAAAAATGAAACTACGCCTGTAACTCTTAACAAATTAAGAAAATCAATGACCATCCCCTTCATCGTAGCTCTCTTCAGAGCCGACACACAGCTGCATATGATGCTGCCAATGGTCAAAGCAATTCTGCAGATCATTTTCTGAAAGACTGTTGAGGATCTCTGTGGGCTTTGCTTTCCATTTTCTACCAACAAAAAAAATGGGTTACTTTGAGCACTGACTTGATCTCTGGGAAGAGGCAGAGATCACAGGGAGCCAGGTCTGGCGAATAGGGTGGGTGCTCAAGTACAGTGATGTGGTTATTGGCTAAAAACTGCTTCACAGACAAAGCGTCATGGGCTGGCGCAAACCGACATTTTCTGACCGAGGGTAAGAAAACACCTCTGTTTGAACACATACCCACATGCACCAAGTGAAGTGATCGAGTTGAGACTTGTCTCATGGTGACAGGTCAGAACATGTTGTAAAACCCTCTCTTTTTCTCTCCCCTCCCACTCCTGGTTCCCAAGCTATAGGGTTAGTCTCATTTTTTTTGTGTCGGACCTCATAAAGTTCGCATAAGGAGCCCGTTGGCATGAAACCAAGAGCCTGCACAGGCCCTCGCTACAGGAGAGAACAGGAGATCAGGCACGTACAAGGAGAAGGAAAGAGAGCAGATGCGAGAAGGTGAAGGTTCAAGTGGTCCCTGAGCTCACGGGGTAAGGAAAGGTGGCCAGCAGAGCACAGAAGTGAGCCCCAGCATGCACAACGAGCTCAGCCTTCAGAAGCAGCAGTGCACCAGGTGACCCAATAGCCTGGTGTCTGCTGTAATAGGCATTTTCATTATCAACAGGCACGGTACGAGAAATGTAGTGTGAACCTTCCCACCAAACAAGGCTTCCCAGTCCACCCATAAATTCATTTTGCTATCAGCCTAAGCCAGATCCACCAATACCAACTACTTCTGCACTGAAACAAGCCTCCACTTACGCTCTTGCACCAAACAGCTGCTGCCATTTCATTTTGGCACTGATGAGCACCACAAGCTCTCAGGACCCACCAACATAAGAGGTGGCACAACCCCAAGAGGAATTTACCCATTCCAGTAGTGGCCAGAAGGCCAGCATCATCAGTTTGACCCTTCCAGATGGCTAGCTAATGCATCAGACCAACCCATAACCCTGTCAACCAACCTGGAGTTGGACACCTTCCCATTAGAAGTGGAAGCCTGGCTGAATGGTCAGCAGGATGGCAGGGAAACTCTCCTGGTCTAGGTGGCTGGCTGCCCATTTGGGACCACAAGCTGCACAAAGGTCTCCAGGCACGAGTCAATTGGCTGGTTGTTCCTTACATCTGCTCTGTGTTCCTGAGCCTTGAGACAATTAACAGCTGAGAAGAGCTGGATGGGGATAAGTAGAGAAGGCAAGACCAAGCTGATGAACTGCAAAGGGAAGGGAACAGCAGGCTGGAAGATGGGATCTTATGGTAGGAAAAGTGGTTGCTACAGTGCAGAGCAGGAGCTGGGAGAAATGGGAGGGGGCCATTAGCAGAAAGAAGGCAGGCAAAGTAACACCATGGCAGGGAACAGGGAGGGCCTGTAGCCCAGGGCTGGCAAATCACGAGTCACTGCCAGAGTCTTACAGAAGCCCCTAAAGCCTCCACCACTGACTGGGGGGTTCTAGGCTCAGCAAGTAGCACCTGCCACAAGCGTGCCTGCCTGGCAGCTTCAGGAAGTCCTTTAAGGTATCTCAGGCTCAGATGATTAAGTACCCTGAAGATAAGGATGCAGACCTTGAGTTCGAATGACAGAGTCATGTGGAGGTTGCAGGATAAGCGAAGGATACGCTCCCAGCCCTGACAAGGGCTGCACAGCTGCAGCTCATGCCTACATTTACCTCCTCCGAGCAAGTGGTTGCATATCCAGCTTTTGTAACCACCCTCCAGCCCGTCAAGAGGGCCTGAACCCTGGACTATCAGCAGTGAAAGCACAAACCTCCACCTCACACTCTAAATAATTAAACTCTGTGGGAGCAGCAGCAGACTCATAAAACTCTTACACAGACCAAGCCAGCCATTAATGGGGGTCAAAGATGAACGTTCTATTTTTTTTTAAGTGTGCTTTGATGCGTGGGGAGAGTGGTGAGAAGAGATCTTCATTACTCTCTCTGGTACCTGATGAATTTTCCCTTTCCTGGCTATCAACACCTCCTACTTCCACCCGAACTCCATACCGCTTGGCAATCATCCAGACAGCCAGAGACAATCAGAAAGTGCGGTTGGATAACATCTGTGCTCACTGGTCACCTCCAGGTAGGGAAGGAAGAGGCCTCATCAAGCAAAGCCAGGCTCTACCAGAGGCTCAGTCAGTGCCTAGAGTTTGAGGTTTGGGTTTCACGCAGATGCCGCTGGGTGGGATCCCAGGGCCAGCGTAATGCCAAAAGTCATGCAAACCACAACCTCGCACACCGTGTCCCCTGCAGCGAGACATGGAGCAGAGCACAAGCCAGTAAAATCGGTCAGGATTATTAGCTTGGGCTCAAAGCCAGAGCTGGGAGCTGCTACTAGGGCAGAGAGGCGGCCTGCAGCCCTGCGGGTCAGCGGGAAGGAAGTGGAAGTCCCCTGACAGGCACGGAGAAGCAGCCACAGGAAAGGCAAGACACTTGAGAAAAGGTCACAGAAACACCCGTCTGATCTGCTCCTTTTGCCTTAAAATACACAGATACACATACACGTGAGTTTCTTACTACTCTGCTTTGTTCAGACATTTTAAGGAGAGCTCTGCTCTTCCCAGTCCCTTTGCATTTCCCACACCAGTTTTGGAAATGGTTATTTAGGCTTCTGATCAGGAAAACCTTAGATGGGGAAAAAGGACAACAGGTTTTTTTGGGAAGGGGTCACCACATTAACACAGAATCTGACCACAGCAGCATATAGGGATGTTGGATGCTCTAACACAGGGGTGTCGAACTCACAGCTCCCACAATTCTCTTCCTCCTGCAGCATAACACGTCACACGCTGCACATGTGACCAGTGTGCTGGCAGGAGCATAAGGGCAAGGAATTCAGTGCTGCTGCTGAGTAGAAAGAAGGTGCTGGGCCCGATAAAACAAGGCGGAGGGCTGGATTCAGCCTGCGGGCCATGAGTTTGATGTCCCTGCTGTAACAGCAGTGCCAATTCCAGCTGGCATCAGCCAAGCTTCTGCCAGCCTGTTTTCTCTGCTGCGTTTGCTCCGAGGAGAGGAGAGGCCACAGACGGGAAGTGGTCCCAGGATCACTGCTACTGGGCTGAGAAAGCAGCTGGTGAAGGCCTTCAAGGACATGAAGACTTTGTTTATTACTTGTAAGTACTTACCAATAGATGCCCCTTTTTTCAGGTCACTAGGAACCTTCTCCCAGCAAACCGCAATACAATCACTTTCAGAGGGAAGTCAAGAGCTTTACACACAACACCAACACTCATCTTTCCCAGCATGGCAAAAGCAGCAGCTGTTCCTCCCATTATTCTTGGAAATAAGGGGAAAGTAGCTAGAACTCTTGAGCTTTGGCACCTCTTCCCTCCTGCTGTTTGGCTACCGGAGCCACAGTTACTATTCAGGGCAGAAGTGCTCAACAGGGCACACATTCCAGGGGGCTGAGCCATTCCGTGTGGCCAGGCTCAAAATGGCAGACAGCGATGAATAGCAGAATTAGAAAATACAACGGAAACCGCAACACAAAACCAAGTGGCTTCTATTACAAGAAACGGTTCTACAGCATGGTTCGATCCATCACCCCATGTACTGGTTGTGGTGGTGGCTCAGAGCCTGCTACCGCTATCTGTTTGCAATCACATCGCAGCCTGGCTTTCTGCTTAATGCACAAGAAGCAGAGCTAATCAGATTCGCTCTCTCTTTCTGCTTAGTGTCTCCAATTCCCAAACACACTCTGCACTGCTCCAGCTGATGTTCAGCTAACACTAACCAGGAGAACACAGTGAAAAAAACATAAATGGAACTACCTATTAATATTAGTCCTTCTTTCCACCTATTATGTCTAAAATTCTTTCTACACTTCAGCTTTGCAAACAAAAGTCAGGAAATTCACATTTCCCTCTCTACACCACACCCGCCTCACATGGGTTCCCTCTTCCAAACTGCTCTTCCACTGGTATCTGGGCAACCAATTAAAGCCCAGACCTATCAGGCTTTCCTCTTGCACTGCGGGGACAGCTTTTATTTCCTGGCTAGGGACTTCCACAGAAGGATGTCTTCTGCTGGCACCGTAATAGCCCCTTTTAGTTAATCTCTCCAAGGTGACGACCACATGCTTTCCTCCCCTCTCTTTCGCCCCAGCACTATTTAATTGTTTCAGTCCTACATGGGAACTCTAATGTGCACTCAGCATTTTCAGTCTGAGGACAGACGGGGCTCTGGAACGGCTGCTTCTTTCACCACACTACAGGGCAGCTGGAGAACTGCAAGTGTCAGCTACAACACCTGGATCCTCACTACAGCGACCACCACAATAGCAGAGATGGCCCCAGATTGGGCAGATAGCACGAAAATTCAACAAAGAGATACAGGAAAAGACTGATTTACAGGAACACCTCTCATCATGAGTCAGGTTAAGCAGCGCAGGAGGAGAGTCACCCATTACAAGCACAACTGAAGATGTGCCAGAACAACAAAAAAAAAAAATCAGCAAGTATTTACAAGAGATGAGAAAGAGACGTAGGTGGAAGACAAAAGTGCCAGGATACATGTCTCTATCCAGAAGGAGTGGAAAAAAAAAAAGGGACACTGCAGAGATTAAACCCCAGACAGCCCCTGCATCTGTACACATCCCCCAGCTAATACCCACTGCATCAATCACAGCAATGGCAGCTCCGGAGAGGACCCCGATTATCCAGCTCCTTCACTAACATCTTCCCCAGAGGCTGCACGCATGTGCAAGGGGATGGAAGAAAAACATACTTCTCAAGCAGATTAATCACAGTATTTTCGACATGGCCCCCTATCTTATAAATGTGTCTTTTTAAAATAAATACTGCAGCTGGCTTATAAGTGCGTCAGATTTAAAAAAACAAAATCACATATCCTTGAAAACAAAGACACTTTGTGCTCAGCATATCCAGTGGCACCATTATTTAATATCAATACACTGGTTCTCCTCTTTATTCACTCCATCCTTGGAACACAAATCCACCGTAACAGCCACCCAGTGTATAATCTCACCATGCAAAGTAACGCAACCCGACAATAATCTTGCTCTTGCCATTAACATCCTCACATCCCAACAAGAAGAATTCAAGCTTAAATGCTTTAAAAAAAACATCCCAGCCAACTGCAGTGCAGCATGAAACAAACCTCTAACAACTCTCAAGCTGGAGCAAATTCCCTTGTCCCTCCCTACTACTTTCTTTGTTTGAAAACGGCCAATTTGTGCACCAGGCGACTGCAGCCGGCCCTTCCCGCCCCGTATGGCCGCTTGGCCAGTCCGCACATGCACAGGCTCACTGCATCCTGCTGCCTCTGGCTCACTACTCTTCACTGACATCATCTTCACTTTCACGCTGTGTAAAATTCACCAGACAATGTGTTCCTCTAGCCATAAAGCAATCACTGTAGGCCAACAGACACCTCCATCCAGACTCCCAAAAGCACCCTCTGACCTGCACCATGCCCCTGCTAAGTAGATGCTGGGGCATGCATCTCATGAGGCGACACATCCCTCCTTCCCTGCAGGCAGCGAGGGCTAATGTAGATGCACCGATCCATCAGCAGCAAAGCTAAGGCAGAAACACTGCTCACGCCAGGCAGCAAAGCAAAGTTCACCTTGACTGGTTCCCATGGAGCCTGAGCTTTAGCACACCCCTGGCTTCATCGCATCCCTGGATCATGCTAGCATCGTTCTGCGCTACCACCTTCATTGCATCCCTGAAGCAAGACGCCATTGTTCTGTGCTACCACAGCAGTGTCCTGCAAGGCTTTCCAAATTCCTCCTGGTGCTTGAAAATTAGATAGGCAGTTGCACCTGGAGCACCTGCAAGTCACATTTCAGAGATGGAGAGATGGCGTGGTACCTGACTTCAGGCCCTGCTCACCACAGGCATGCAGAAAACTCTCTGGATGTTTCCCTGCCCTTGCCATTTATCCCAGGTCTCAGGGACCACCCGGTCCCACCAGCTCCAAGGCCTCAGTCCAATCAGCCACCATCACCACACTTGGGGAAGCTCTTTGGCAAGCTCAGCCTACAGCTATCTCCTCAGCCAGTCTCCTTTTGCCCTCTCACAGGGGAAGGTTATTGCTACTATTCCTTTGAGCCTTTTAATCAGGCTCTGTCCCTGAGCAGAGACCCTCCCAGTAATGGGTTGTTAGCAGAGGGAACTACAGCATCTCTCTTACTGAACAGGCAGTGAAACTGAACCCTATCCTTTTTTTCCCTTTTGAAAATCCTGTTTGGGAATGGAATCGGCATCTGGAGGCACACAAGTTTATCCCGGGGAAAGAATGAGAGGAGTGAAGGGGAAGGGAGGGACCTGAAAATGAAGACGGAGGGTGAGGTTTCACATTACAGCTGAACTAGGCTAATAGTTCACTGCTGCCAAAAAGGGGGGCCCCATTTCCACCTTTCTTTCATTCCCCACCTTTCACTGCTGGCAAAACAAATCTCGCCCCTCCTGCCTGGCAGCTCTGATACTTAGCCTGAACCTGGTGAGCAGGTTCAGCTCTCTGTCCCAGGAGAAAACTATTCCCTTTTTTTATATTTTTAGGCAAGTGAGCTTTCTGAAAGCTGAACAAGCTGGATCTGTTTAGCACCAGAGTGGACACAGAGCAAGGAATATAGGCACAGAGCCCCGAGCAAGGCATGACCATCTCTCTTAGAAGAAGCAAGTGGTTAGATTGGTTCGGCCACAGCAAGAGAATCCATCCTTATTCACGTGAAACTGCAGTTTCATCCAACAAATACACTGGTCAGCACAAAAGAAGGTGCCCAGCTGAGAAGTCTGCAATAGAGGTTTTTGCTAATAATCTTAAAACCAGGAGTTTCACCTATGATTAGGCTTAACCTACCAACAGCACTTCTGAACTGGATGATGAAGGCAACGGCAGAGGTAAGGACTGACACTAAAAAGGAACAGACCCAAACCAGAGAGAAATATGAGAAGTGTTTCATGATTTCAAATAGCAATTGTGCCTGTTTCTAAAATCAAACTCTGTTATTATCGAACAAGATGGCTGCCTTCATGACTATACTCAGAAACGCCCGTTTTCTTTACAAACTCAACAATTAGTTTCAGGGCACTCTTGATAAAGCATTTTTATTTTCCCAGCAGTTTCTACATCATCAGATGAACAAAAATAATGCAGTTCTTCTCAATCAAAACCCTCCCCCCACAAACCACACACACACAAAAGATCACCAAGCCTATATCACTCCTCTGTCTTTACTCCTCTCCACCTCCTCTGCTCAATTACTAAAAGCAATTTACAGACAATAAATGTAACTTCACAGCTGCCTGTATGAAGTATTCCATTCATTTTATAGATGAGGTTACAGGCTACACAGAAATTAATACCAGTGAGGTCTACTTCAAAGCTGGATAAGGAAGAGGTACAGATGAACTCCTAAAGAATACAGATCACTGCTGTACTCTAGTAGAACCAGTAATAAAGAACTAAGGATGTTACCAGATGGATACAAATTTCTTTAATGTATTTGCTTAAATACAGTAGGAAAAAAAGAGCTTGCTCTGAGGTTTTGTTTTGGTTTATTCTGTTTTTATTAGGAACAAGATCATGAGATTTCAGATTTACCACTCAGCATCCCATAGACCAAACATGATTGCTTTGCTAGTAAACACATACTTAACTGCTAACCTCACAGACTCAAACAGGGTCTTCCCACTTGGTGCAGGATCACCAGGAACCTGCAGCAAGGAAGTCTGTACACAATTTTAATTGACGAAGATGAGCAAGCCAGGAGAGAGTCTAATGTTTTCTGCCACAGCCTCGAGGCCTTTGGCAGGGCTGAGAGGAGCAAGAACGTACGCCTGTTGTTAAAATTACCAGCAGTGACTTTGAAAAAGCACCGGGAGTAGCAACATTAAAGGGAAAAAAAAAAAAAAAAAAAAAAAGTGCAGTATTGTGCAGGCACTCTTCTGATGATAACTGCTCCTTAAGGCTTAATAAAAATGCACAGCCAACTTTTCTTCTTCCACACATTAGCAGAGCTCAGAAATAACACCTGAGTCTAGTTACACAACTCAGCAGGCCCAGCTTGACCCAGGAAGAAAACGCCACTGGCATGCAGGTACTCCAAAGGCTGAGTCATCCCAACAGTCCCTTCAAGGGAAAATAATCCTATTAAGAACTGGAGCGCTTGTATTGGAAACAAAAGGAGTGTTAATTTTGGCACTCCTTAATTACACTGGTTCCACTCTGTCCATTTACTACCAAACCTAACACCTGCAGGTTAGTAAATTCATCACAGTCCTCCATCCATCCATCCCCAAGATCCTTTCCTGACACCTTCCTGTCTCTGGTCAACAACTGCCTGGCATCATCTGTATGTTTCCTTATCCCTGACTAACACAAACAAGTATTTGTACAACCACAGCACTTGGAAAACTAATTTAGGATTAAGGTCTTCGTTTCTAGCCTGCATACAAATACCAGGCATGCTTGAACCAACAGAGCGTTGTGGGCTTCTGCACTGTGACAAGCTTAAAACCAAAAGCATCAAAAAACAGATAGGCTTCAAGATGGACCAAAAAACCAAACACCACACAAAGCATTTGGCCTTGTAACATCTCTCATAGGGGGAGGGCTGACAAACTTAACATTTCTAGCACAACTGCCATTTTCTGCATTTTCACTGCAGCAAATACAGATGTGCGTGCCCACTGATACTTGTGCCCTTTTCACCCAAGGCTGCACCAGCATCACAGCCTTGCTCTAGCCCCGAAAATGGCTCAGCAGAGGTAGCTGCTGCAGAAAGCGCCTGCCCAAGCAAGCAGAGTTCATGCACAGAGCATGCAACCTATGTGTTTCTCTCTCCAGGCAAGATCTGGGGTGTTCATGCCAACCCATCAAGCCCCAAAACCTCCCAACAGCTGCACAACAACAGTAGGAGGACAGAGGCGACCTAATGGGCTCGAGTTCTGCAGTTTAAAGTGACACCCTGATGTTGCCACAGGAGTCCAGAACTCAACTCCTACCATGAACCCAGTCCAGTGGTTGCTCTACCTGAGGACAGACTGCAGCACTCCTCCCCCTCCTAAACTCTTCCAAAGGAGAAGGACTGGGAAAACAACCAGGAGCACAGGCTGAGAATTTTATTTTTGAGGTTGGTAGATCTGTTGTGGAAACTGATCCACTGATATTTTTCTAATATAAGGAACATATATGATGCCTAGAATTTGATAGCTGCTTTTTAATTAAATTGAAATAAGTAAATCACAGTCTGTTGCCATGGAGAATGAACAGACACAGCCTCTTGACTCCAGGGCAGGATCAAGCAAGAGAGGCAGACAAGGCTGTGAAATTAAAAACACCTATTTTAAAGCAAATGGTCTTGATAATTAGCAAAAAAACGTGGCATAGGGAAAAAATACAACCATATGGCAGGAAGTGGTTTTCAAGGTGAACTACAAAGCTGGTTTAAATAAATGAATAAACTGCTGGAGCTGCTGGGTCATTCGCAGAATCATATATGCAGGATTAAATGTGATTTTAAAAATACACCAAAACCTCCAGCAATTAGCTCTTCTTTCAGTTTCCTGCCTATAGCCTGCATCCATGTCTGTTCTTGTTTTTAAGGACTTGTTTCAAGCAATTAACGTTTGCACCCAGTTGCAGTTACCAGAGAGCCGTCAAGCTCACACGTTTTCAAAAGCCTTGTGGTTCACCCTGAAGCGAGAGCTAAGTTTATGGGATATAAAACCTTCTATCTCTTACTCAGTGTCATTACAAAATTTTGGCCAGGTCATCAAACACTAATAAGCATTTCTGAAGCTGTGCATCCCTGTTATAACTTCCATGACAAAGTGACTTTGGAGGGAATTTGCCTCCCCACACACACCACGTATCCAATCCTGTGCTACACCTCTCAAGAACTACAGCTTCGAGAATCCAAAGGCAACGCTCCTCTATCAGGGGGATGAAGCAGGGCCTTTAGCACAAGCTTGACAAGAGCCTCGCACACTCCCTTCTCAGTTTGTCCAGAGCACAGGTCATCAAAATATTCCACCCCTTCCTGTTTCTGACCTCACTTGCTAACAACTCACCTTTCAGCAAAGGCTGCCCAGAAACATGGAGGTACACAGTTCATGTTGCTGCTATGCCACCTCTGCAGCGAGGGTATTGTGTGGCAGTTGTGCCATCCTTAAGACACTGGTGTTCTCCCTGGATCTAAGGGCCACAGCAAGGAAACATCCTCATTACCTTTTAGAGCCCAGCCAGGGCAAATCTGAGCGAGGCTACCTTATACCTTCCAGTGAGCATGTGGCCAAAGTGCATTGAATTCATAATAGCTTAAAAATACTTGAAATACATTGTACCTGATGACTCAGTTTCAAAAATGTGCAGTACATTTTTTTGAAGGGAAGGGACAGACGAACTTTCACTTCCAACCTCCCATCCACTCTAGGAGAAAAGCCAACTTTTTCTCCTATTTTGTGAAAGCACAAGTTGTCAGCCACATTCTTTCATCTTCCATTGCAGCCAAAGATCCATACAAAAACCACCATCAGGGTCCCAGTTCAGGCCCTTTTGACACAGCCAGTTACATTAAAAATCAGGCATATTTCCAGCACTAATGAGCAGAATTTGAGCTGGCTATTGACGACTTCTCTTCTGTTCCTCACCACAACCAAAAAAAATTCCGCAAAGGGAGAGGAATCAAGACAGAAATCTTAAGAAGCTGTTGGGGAAAAATTAAAGTGAGTATTGCCTGCTTTCATGGTTTTGAGCCGTATTTTAAAGCATTTGCTGCTTTAACTGAAGTCACACTACATAAAATCTGTGGCATTCATTAAAAATAAACTCCAGATCCAAGTCTGCATGAAGATATGCATAAGCCTGCAAATCTAGTTCACCCTGAAGCACACCAGTAAGGACCCCGGTGCCTCACCTTATAAACGCTGGAGTGAGGGTAGCACAAATAGGCTAACTCACAGTACCTGCCCCACCTTCTCGCTCATGCAGCCCCTTTCTTTCCAAAGCCTGCAGCAAGAGGAGATGGGAAACATCTCAGGACACACCAGCTGCACTGGAAGGTGCCACACAACCTCAGCTTCCCCCCTCCCCACTGCATTCTGTGGTGTGCAATCAGTTTCCCCCACTGCTTGAACCACAGTTCTGCCCCACCACTTGAACACAAATGGCTCCACTGAGGCTGTTTCTGCCCTCACAAGCACTGGGTACCAAGCAGGCAGGGAGTGGCTTGTTCCTCCTCACTTTGTAGCATTACTTATTTTTAACTTTGACTTAAAAGAGATTTAACACAATTATCAAGGCCAGCCCTGTGTCTTCCTCTGAATGGGAACTGTGGTTTATTCTCTGTCCCCGCAAGTCAAGACAACCGTGTGACGAAGACACCTTCCCAGGGACACTCCCAGTTGGCCAGAGCCAGGGTAAATGGGCGCCTGCGTTCTCAAGCATGGCAACTGACTGACGTATGAAGGAAGATGCTAGACGTGCCCAGGAGCAGATTATTTTCTTATCACAGCAGAGAGGGTTGTGGGCCAAAAATAATTTTTTTAAAAAAAGGGGGAAAAAAACCCCAAAACAACATCCTCACACATAAAACTGTTCCCTTTAGCAGCATCGCACCACGCAACACACAGAGAGGAGAGCACCCACTTCCTGTACTCCCCCTTTGCCCGACCCTCCTGGACCTCCAGCCTGCCCCCACGCCACCCCAGCTCCCTGTGAGCCCCTCCTGCCCCCCAGCCCACTTCCTCAGGACCCCCTTCTCCTACTCACAAACTTCTCACCTCCATGCCCCAACAGCCTTCCCAGCACTCACATGCAGCAAAACCAGGGCAAAGTGCTTCCTAGACAAGAAGTGGCTTCAGACCCTGCCAGGGTATTTTACACTCGGCAGTGGGGCTCGCCTGGGCTCCCACTGGGACTTTCCAGCCGTTCGCTTGAGGAGCGTGTCGCACATGTGTGTGCCCTCGCCGCTGTCAACAACTTCCAGCCACAGTCCCAGTGGGCGAAGGGCTGCCTGCCCACCACCAGCAGTAATAAAGCAGCTTGTAAGTGGGATGGCACTTCAATAGGAATACAGACCATCTCAATATTCTTCTTAACAGCCAGAAAGGTCACAACGTGTTGGTTCTCAAGTAAGGGGGGGGAAGACGACAGAAGGGAGGGAAAGGAGAGGGGGATGCAAGGTACAAAACCCCATGGTGTTAACTGCCACAAAAAAGAAAATATGACAGCTGGAGTCAGACAGACAGACACCCAGGGCAGGGGCTGAGCAGTAGCCTGAGGGAGCATCAGTGCTGCCCCCTGCTCTCAGCAGCCTCAGAGACCGCCCTGACCTCTGCAGCCGGGGAAGGAAGGGGGCAGAAGGAGACGGGAGGGATGGGAGCAGAGAGGGAAACGAGAAGGAGGGACGGAGGGACAGAGAGGTGGGCAGAAAGAGACAGGAGGGAAGGCGGGTCCCCCTCCCCCAGGCCCAGCCCGGCTTCCCCGGAGACCCCCCCGTCCCTCGCAGGCGGGGAAGGCGGCAGAGGGGCGAAGGAAAGTCGGGTGCAGCTCCCGCACCCCCAGTGTGTGTGGGGTTGGTGTCGCGGGCAGCGGGCGCGTCAGATCTCACTTAAAAACAAACCCACCCCCACGAGCACCGCACACACCACGGGAGGGGAAGGAACACACACAACACAAACCAAGAAGTGAAAAAGTAACCTCAGCAGGAACAAGGGGGGAGGAGAAGAAGGGGGCGGGTCGTGTCCTCCCTCCCCGCCTGGCGGGAGGGATCGTGGTCCCTGGTGGCGGAGGGGGGGAGGGCGCGCGCCGAGCCAGGTGAGGAGGTGGCGCGCGGGCAACGGCCCCAACGGCCGCAAGGGTGGCGGCAGGCGGCGCTTACCTGCGGCGCACAGCGCTCAGGGTCCCATGGCAGCCCCGTCCCGTCCCGCGGCGGCAGAGCGACTCCGGCTCTTTGTTACGGGGGAAGGGGAGAGGGACGAAGGGAGTACGGATCCTTTCAGCTCATGTGACGCGGCGCACTCGCTCGCTCCGAGGGCTTTTCCTTGCGCTGGATTTTTTTTTTCCCCGCTCCCGCTTCTCGCGCGGCGCTCAGGGCGGGCCCCGCAGCCCCGCGCGGGTCTCAGGCCCCAGTTAATGCAGGCAGAGCAGCGGCTCAGGAGGAGGAGGGGGAGGAGCTGGGGCGGGGCGCGCTCTGCCGTCGCGCAGCGCTGCCTAGAGAGGGAGGGCGCTCCCCCGGCCTCTGGGAGTCGCGGGGGGGGGCGGCCTCCACGTCCATCCTTTTACTTTCCCCCTTCCTCCGGGGCAACGCATGCCTTTTGCTTTCTCAGGAAACCATCTTTTTATCCAGCAGTTGCCGAGACCTGCCCCCAAACGCCAGTCTTCTTCCCACACCTTCGACATTAACTGAGGCAAATAGAATCAGAATGGTTTGCGTTGGAAGGGACCTTAAAGCCCATCCAGTTCCAACCCCCCTGCCATGGGCAGGGACACCTCCCACAGCTTGTGGCTCATATTAACCTTTTGCAGGCCATAAGGAATTATAGAATCATATAGAATCACCTGGTTGGAAAAGACCTTTGAGACCATCAAGTCCAACCAGGAATCCACACGCTGAGAAAGAGCAAAGATGTCATCAGGGTGTTGCTGGCTGTTGGGCTGTTGGGTATCAGCATCTTTGAACTTACCAAAGATTTGGGGGTTGCTGAAGAACAAGCAGAGAAATGTCACAAAACAGAACTATGATCCAAAGGTAGAATGAATTCAGACCTACTGCCCTTAGCAACTGGACTTCAAACAAAACCCTCAGGAAATGGTTCTGTCCATAAGCAGCTCCATCGATTAATGCTTTAATGTTTAATGGTTTTTTAAGTTTTAATATCAGGGATAGTAAGGGTAAAAGTATCCTTAGGCAGAGGAAAAAATCATAGAATGGTTTGGGTTGGAAGGGATCTCAAAGCCTATCCAGTTCCAGCCCTCTTGGCATGGGCAGGGACACTTCCCACCAGACCAGGCTGCTCAAGGCCCATTCAACACCTCCAGGGAGGGGACATCCAAAGCTTCACTAGGCAACCTGTGCCAGTGTCTCACCACCCTCATCATGAAGAAATTCTTCCTAATGGCTAACCTGAATCCTCCCCCTTCCAGTTTAAAGCCATTCCCCCTTGTCATATCACTACTTACCCTTGTAAAAAGCCCTTCTTTAGCTTTCCTGTAGCCTCTTCAGGTACTGGAAGGCTGCTATGAGGTCTCCCCGGAGCCTTCTCCAGGCTGCACAACCTCAACTCTCTCAGTCCCTCCTCACAGCAGAGGTGCTCAAGCCCTCTGATCATCTTCGTGGCCTCCTCTGGACCCATTCTAACATTTCCATATTCTTCTTATGTTGGGGATTCCAGAACTGAGGCACTGCTGATCACTCACTGCAGCTGGGGAATGGGAGCCACGGTGGCACCAGCTGTCCTAGAGGAACGGTAACCTCACAGCAACGGGAGCTGGGGAGGCACAGGGGCTTCACCAACCTCCTGTAGCATGTGGGAGAAGTGGGACACCTGAGCAGCGGGCTGGTTCCCCTTCTGATATTTATTCCTCCCTGTTGCTGCACTCTGGGCCCTGGTGCATAGGACTGGGCCTGCCACAGCACTCTGGAAAGTAAATAATGCAAGTATTTGCATTTCTAGTTGGGGCTCGCCACAAGAGAGAGGAAAATCCCTCGTTTTCTCTAGAAGAGATGAGAGAAATAGCAGTACTGAGTCAGATCAGCATCCTGCCTCTGAGAATGCTGAACAGACAAATGCTAAGACTGTTGGCTCTAACAAGCAGACCACAGCACTGCCCTAGTCATTCCCCCATGACCTGGCAATCCTGTGGTGAGGCACCTCCAGACCCACTGCTGGGGTCTTTGTATTTAACAGCTTCTAAGGGATTTTTTGTCAATACATTCCATTTTTTTTTTTGGAAGCATGTGAAATTTTCATATCTGCTACATCATGCAGCAAGCATCCAGCTCTCTTCTTCAGACAGCATTTAGTCATCTCCTTTTGTTTGCCAAGCTCTGAGTGGGGGGCAGAGAAACATCACCTTTCTGCAGCTCTTTAGTGCCCCAATATGCCATTTTTCTTCACCAGCCAAGACTGGAAAACATTACAGCGCCAAGCCAGGCCATATAGAGGAAACACAGATGACATTTCTATCAGAAATGCGGGCAGATCAGAAAACCTTGGAGTCCTTCATCAAATACAACCGCAAATTCAATGAGCAGCTTCCCTGCTGCTCTAGTCAGTCCGAAGCTGGCATCAGCTTTTTAGACATCACAATTGACATTAAAAATGGCACCCTGCAAGCCAGCATATACACAAGAACTTACAGACCATAAAACTTCCTCTATGAAGCGGATGCAGTAAGACCAGCAGCCATCCAAAATGCACCGAGAAGCCATGAGATTCAGCCAGCCCTGCAGATGTTGTTGCACGTGCTCTGAGGGCAACGCTGGTGATGTGCTTTATCCAGCAAGGTCACTCTTCCAGCAAAATAGATACAAGTTTACTACAATAAAGATACAACAGCAACACCAGCCATTTTAGAAAAATCACTTTTCACAGGATCGAGGTTTATTTGGTGTTTATGTAGCGCAACCTAAATTAACAAGGACTGGCAAAGCCTCTGAACACATTAGCTCTCTACAAATTCGTTTTTCTGCCTTCTATTTTAGAGTTCCTACTGTAGCATTCCCTCCCGCAGCCACATGCCCCTGATACCAGTAATATTCCACACATAACATCATCTTTTAAATTACTGTCTCTGAAAGATTTTTTTCCCAGTGCCTCTTCTCCTAACCTTCAGGCTCCCCCTTCCCCAGCTCATTACAGGAAGCGAATCCGCATATGAAAACACATGAAATAAAACCAGATACCGTCAGAGCATCAAACATGAAATACGCCAGTCCCGCTCCACAGACAGCATAATCAATGCCCTTCCTCCCACAGCAAAACCACAAAAATTCTTTGCTCCTACATGTGCTTGTCCCAAATCTCTACAGTTCATTGCTTCATCCAGCACATGAGACAGATGCCCCCTCAGAAACCATGTGAATGAAACTAAATAATTGCTTAGGACAAGCGCGTGCAGCCAGCCAATAAAGGACAGAAACACAAACTCATCATTAGGAGAGTGTTTGTCAGACACCAGTAACTCGAATCCCTCAATCCTTATCCCAAATGAGACCTACAAAATGTTCCCAAAAGATAAAGCTTGGAAATAAAACTTAGATACTAGATACTAAAGCTCGAGGATTTAACTGAGATGGTGTGTTCCTAGCCCGTTACAGCCTCCTCGTCAAGCTCTCCCTTTGTCAGCAGCACAAGCAATGCTTTTTTGCTAGTGGTCCAGCAGAGAACCAGCAGCCTGTCAGTCACCTCTGCTCACATCCCTTTCCGCTCCATAGGTGCTCCCTTTTTTTCTCAAGTGGTAAAATTGATTAATATAATTAGATTAAACTAAAAGCAATTGCACCTAACCCGTGGTTAGCCTGGCTATTGCTGCTTTCTGTCAGATCTGATAAAGAGACGCCAAGCCCAAAAGCTTGTTTGCTTTTTCCAGCTCTCCCAGTTGATCTAATAAAAGGGATTACCTTTTGCCACAAACCTTACTTCCCTAGGATCTTTAAACCATCATGGCTACAATACCACTTCTACTTTTAATGTCTTGCCTGCTTTAACCGATTCTTCCAGATTCTCTTATCTGTGAAACAGCATATGATAAAATTAATTCCCTTCTGTATTGATTCTCATATGGTTCTCATAAATGTAATATCCAAGTACCTGCTAGGACTGCATTAGCGGATCTGACTAACGTCTGTCACAGGCAGGGCTTGTTTTTCTTTTTCTTGTTCTCTCCCAAGGAAGAAAATAATGCAAAGTGCTTTGGTTTCATGAGGGTATTTTTTTGCCCCTTTTCCTCTATTCACATTGCTCTGAGTTTATACCAGAGAAAATGAGGATGACGGCAATTTCTGTGATAGACCTTATTTCCCAGGAAAGTTAATTTTCAGAGCCACCTGTAGAAATGTGTCTCCTGCACAAAGCAACATTTTAATGCACTGTTCCCTATCAAAGAAAAGCTAATCCATATTCTTGACATTTGGGACAGAAACTCCCTAAGGAAAGACCAGCACTTCCCTTTCTCCAGCAAAAGAGTTTCAATGTGTGATCCTTGGTATGTGATATTCAGACAGATTGTTGCAGATTATTACCATACAGGCCAGCGCTCTGTACGGTTATAAATAGGAAGATCTGTAAAGCAAAAAGAGTAACGTGCCTTTTCATTGCTCTGAGGCAGATTAGCATAGGACAGCTTGGAGGGGAAGTGGTACAGACAGACTATTTCATGATAAAAAATAGAGAGAATTTACTTATGTGTAAGGAATCACACTGCTGTTCCTCAGAGAGGAACCCCGAACAATCCCACGTGTCTAAAAAGGCAGTAGGTTCAACATACGAGCTACTGAAAGATAGAAGCTGAGGTGAAGAGAGGAATCATCTGTGCTCAAGCACTGAAAGCAGAAATACCAGAAGACCTCAGGGAGACAGTAGACAGCAGCTTTAATATGTTTTTGCAATGTGATATGGCAGCAAAAATCATGCAGTTAATTTAATTTGGGGTTGTAAAGGCAGAGACCTCTTCTCAGAGATATAGGCAATAGTCCCATTTTTTAATATAGTGGTGAGACCGCGGTTTGAAGACATGTTTAGTTCTGGACAAGTTGGTGCTAGTTAGATGTCAACAACTTGGAGGGAAATAAAAAAAAAAAAAAAGAGTAACATAAAATGATAAAAAAGCTGGAAGGGATTACAACATGTGTAGGTCGGCCAAATAACAACTGTGAAGAGCATCACGGGAATTGTGTATGAGAACTTCAGGGGTGCAGAAGCACCAGGGAGTGAGAAAGACCGTTTAAGGTTGTCTGAGGGGGTTTAAATCGTATAAATGTAAATTAAATTAAGTAAAGGAAACATTAATCTATAAGATGGCATCCCAGAGGAGCTCCCATCTCCTGATTCACACAAGACTGGAAGGAGCAAAGCACATGAGAAACCCTGACTGCAAGAAGGGATTAGAAGAGGATGATATGCCTTTGGGACTGTTTAACTGCCCACTAACCGGGACATCTGCAGTGCAACAGATCTCAGCCCAACACACGGTGGGAACTTTCCCTTCTCTGCACCATTGCTGGAAACATTTTAGGACTAAAATAACCATGCAGGTTAACCATGGAGGGAGTGTTATTCTCAGAGGGGTTAGGGGTGTATCAATCAGCAGAATTTTTCCCTTTCACCACTGGGTTTTTCTTGAGAGGCCGCTGCTTCATCATCTGGTAAGAACAGCGGTGACAACGCTCCTATGTTTTAATATTGTCACCATAACATTCCCTTGGATTACACAGACCTTTGAGTACATGTCCTGGGCAGCGCTTACCTCTACCAAGAAGTCTGAGGCATCCAGACACAGCAGTTAATTGGAATGAGAAATATCAGAGGCTTTATTGTTCCTTAGTTAGAGGGATGAGATCAAGATAAGTCCCTTTTCTAATACAGGAAAGCCAGCTTTAACTTGTACCCACAACACCTTTACATTGCAGCATGCCATCATGTATTCTGGCCTGACTACCATACAGAAAAAGCAATCTGACAGTATGATATGTTCCTCCCAAGCCAGGGCTCATAGACCATGTTGCTCCTCATCCCGAACAGGTCACACACACATTGCTGGGGAAAAAAAAAAAAAGAAAAGGCCCAGTTTTATGAATGCTTTATAGAGGGTTGAATGTCTTTTCTTGTTGGGGCTATATTTTTTTAACATCCTCCCTTAGAGAGGCAGTGCAGTGATAATTATCAGTCCAACCATATCCAAAGCCCACAAAGGTACAGTCTCCCATAACTGTTGACCTGAAATAGCCTTTCTCTACATAGAAATGTCACTATCTTCATGAAAGAAACCTTTCTGCTTATTTATTTAAATCAAAAACATGGCCTAACACGCAAAAGCATGCACCAGGTAGAAGTGTACTGATATTTGGGTTCGAGTCAGTCCTGTAATGAACTCCTGAAGGACATGCTAAAATTAATCCATCACCCCCCTAATTTATCATGAACCTCTGACTGTTTCACTTCCACTCTGCCTAATGGCCCATCTTTTTCAGGATAACATATGTTAGAAACCACTGTAATTTCATGCTCTTACCTTGCAGGCTAAGGTTAAAGAAAAGGGGGGGGGGGACACGACAAGGAAACATTTTCTCCTCTCTTTTCAGTGTAGCTCTTGTCTAAGTGCCAGGACAGGCACTGTCAGCTCTGAAAACTCAAGAATAATCAAGCAATTAAGAATTGATACCTAGTGACTGGAAATGAGAAGTGCTGCATTCATTTTAGCTCTGCAAGAACCCAAAATAGCTAACCTGGTTTTTATGGACAGCAAGATTATTTTAAATCTTTGGGGGGAGGGAGAAGCCGAAGAGTTACAGCTCCTTCTATTAAACTGGTTTCTTCCCATCAGCAGTTTGCACGTTCCTTAGCAAAGGGCCAAGCTGTGCAGAGGGCCGTGCTCGAAGAGCTGTTGTACTTCAGTTTCACAGCCTGCCTTGACCTGTGTGAGGCTGAAAGCCTACAGAAATCCCGAGAGAGCAAAGCCAAGCTGAAGTTTTACTTTCTCTTCTCCATGTGTTAGCACAGTGCAGCCCTGCTTGAATAAACAACCCAACCGGGCAGGAATTACATCACCTCAGAACTGTGGTTTTCTTTAAACATCAAAAAGAATGACAAGCAATTTTCATTCACGTAATTATCAGTATTATCTCTTCTCACATCTCCTTCTTCTCCAGCATTTAACTGCTGGGATGGCGGGGACTTCCCTGCCTCCCTTCCACACCAGCAGAGAGCCGTTGCAACGCAGTTGCAGCCATTTGCTCTTCCCTGTCTAAGCCTTCAATAAGCTCAGGAACTTCTTCAGCAATCAGGAAGTCTTTATGGGGTAGATGGGTTTCACATTCCCTCCATAAACATTTATTTGGGGAATTACAGCATTCATAATTGGTCTTTCCATGGTAATTTGGCTCTTATGAGCCTTCCTTATTGCCAAAATGGTGGATACCGTCGTAAAAGAGAGCAGCAATTTTTCCTGCAGCTCTGCTACCTCAGCAAACAGACCTCGGCCAGGCAGACATGAGCCTGATTGAAACCCACATGAGAAATCAAAAATGAAAACCCAAGTGCTTCAGAAACCAGTGGTGGTGAGTCAGAATAAACGTTTCCCCCCCCCCTCTAAACTATAAGGAGCTCAACTCCTCCTACTTACCCAGCTACTGGCTCCTGCCTGGGCAATCTGATACAAATAAGGACACAGGAACCTGCATTTTGCTCCCCAACTTCGCCTCTGACTCTCTGCAGTTTTGGAAAAGTATTTTAACCTCCGGAGTCTCCAACAACCTCCTGAGTCACCATTTTTCCATGTATGAAGCTGAAACGTCATACTCAGCCTTGCAAGAATTTTTGAAATATTTGATTTTAATGGCATGTGTCAGTGCCAAAAGCATCATTAGTGGCATTACGGGGCTAATTCCCTCACAAGGGAGGGCAGCTCACTGTGGTAGAGGTATTTTGGGTACAATTATTACCCCTGGGAGCGCTCAGATATCATTGCATAAAATTGTGGGCAGACAAATCATTCAGATGGGAGAGAAACCAGAGGCCCTGGCCAGTTATTAAGACATAACGTTTTGAAGAAGCCCATATGTTAGCTTCTCCTTGTTCACCCTGTTCCAATTTGGTTAATTGCATTCTGACTCCTTAAAGTAGGGTGCCTGACCTGCTTGGCCCTGTCAGCTGCATAGCCAAATCTTAACGTGGCACGGAGTGATATAGCACAACCCACATATTTCAAAGAGCTGAAGGAAATGAGGAGCTCCAGGAGAGGTTCAGCGGCTGGTGAGGAGAAAGATCCTCTCCCAGAACAGGGCAATGCTGGTGTGTGGGCTGTGGCAGCCCTCCCCTTCTGCCGACACATCCCTCACCTCAGGAGCTGATGACCTGCCCTCTTGCCCTCCTGCGTCACTTCTCATCAGAATTTGCTCTGTGTTGTCAAAGTGGCATTATGCTTTGTCCTGAGGTGGCTATGTCATTGCAGCACTGGTGCTGTGAACCTTGCAGATCCACAGCTTGAAAAGCAGGTTGGCAGTGTCAAGGCCTCGTTACTAATAGTAAAATACCTAGTAGCATGCTTAGTTATGAATTGTAACATGTATTTCTATTTTAGCATTTACTAAGACAAACATTTTATCCCTGACAGTAAGTGGAAACTGGTTTGCCCTAGAATCCAGCCAGGGAAGACACTGAAGATTCACATTCTTGTTTTCCCTTGAAGATCAGGTAGTCACTGGTGCCCTCCTATCTTCTCTTCTTAATGATGCTTCACTGTAGATAGCACATCTTGACCACCACGGAATCCCAAAACACAGAAAGAGTGGTATCTGAGCTTTCATCAGCTTCCCGACACAGCAAAGAAGAGGAGCAGCATATGCTGCGAAGGATTTTTTCACCATTGATACACAGTAAATTTTCCCAAACTCCAGATAAGATGCCCTTTCCAAATGGTGAAACAAAGTGGTGGCAGCTCCAAGCAGCTCCCAACATCTGGCCAATTTTAGGTGCCAGTCTGACCCAATGATGGTGTCAGCATTCACTCTCCTGTCCCTCACATGGGCAGCACTGTGCCAAGACGTTGGTAGCTGATGAAGCTCTTTCTCCAGACTTCATGGACGCAAAGGAGGGGAACCTGTCCTGTCCCCATCTCTTCACAGGTGCTGGTGGCATCTGGGCTATGGTGCACCAGCCACAGGAGCAGAAGACAGTCATGGCTGGGGATGTTCTGCATGGCTGTAGGTGCTCACCTCTGGGAGTTTGTGGTCTCGCGGCTACCAAGGTTGCTGGCAGGGGGATGTGGGCAGGCCGGGGGACAGGAAAGGGAGCTTAGAGGACCTAGGGCACCATCTGGTGGCTTCACTCACTTCCTTCCCTAAATCCCTGTCTCACAGGGTCACCGTATTGCATGGCCAAGGGCTGAAGAAACACCAGATCTTGCCAAGAGACAGCCCAGCAGTAAGAAAAGACTCCTGCCCTTGGCCCAGACTCGCACGTCCTCAGGGCACTTTGTGTGCAAAGCAGGACAGCAATATTCATTTCATTTGGGTGCTGTTCAGTCAAGCACCTCCCTCAATAAAGCCCCAGCCCTAGATGGGTCTTCAGGCACTACTGCCATACAGATGATTAACGGTGGTGACACCCTTGTGAAGAAAAAAGAGGAGAAGATAGAAACAATGAAGAACGCTTTGGACTACACGGTCGCCATGCATTTCATTGTCACTGTCCACCACAAAAAGGTCTTTCTTGTCATCAGATAAAGGCAAAACATAGTTGGCGCATTTCATACAACACAGCTTCTCTGCAGAAACGGATGGAACCAACACACAGCTAAAGTGCACCCACTCAAAGTAGGATTTGCTGTAAAGTATTGTAAAGGGGTTGTTTTAAAGGGATTAGATGGCCCAGTGTCACCAACACCCTGTGCAGCAAAGCCAGCCAAGACAACACGGTGAGATGATCATGGTGAGCGACTGCAGCTCTTGGGATCAAAGGCTCATATGTGGTGGAGGGCAAAGGATTCTACTAGTAACACGACACGTCCTTTAGAAGAAGCCAGGCACCGCATTTCCACCTTGCACCACTGCTTACTTTTATAATGAGTCTCCGCTTCCCTGAAATCCTGTCAATACAAAGGGATAATTCAACACCCAGAAATCAAGGATTATACCACTGACACCTGGGAGCACTGTGCTGGGGGAAGCAAGTTGAGCTGTAGCCCTTAGGGGAACAGATTTAAAGAGGAATCCATTCTCAACATTCATTTTAAAGTAAAGCAGGTAGAGTAAACACGAGCAAATCATGACCTCTCAGCTTTGTGAACTGGGGGATCTGATCCTTAATTTCCCCCCCTTTTTTCCCACTTGCTCAACACTTAAAAATGAACTCCTTTCCTCTTGCTAATAAGGCTCCTTTTCTGCATCCATTCTCATAGGCCACAGATGTCAAACTCACAGCCTGCAGGCCAAATCCAGCCCTCCGCCTTGTTTTATCTGGCCTGGCACCTTGTTTCTACCTAGTGGCAGTGCCAAGCTCCTTGCTCCTATGCTCCTGCCCGTGCGTTGGTCACGTGTGCAGCATGTGTGACGTGAGTGACACTACAGGAGCAGGAGAATGACAGCAGCTGTGAGTTTGACACCCCCATCATAGGCCATGCAACCTGGTAGGACAAAAAGGCCACCTTTTTCCTGAAAAATCTCTGCTCCAGAGTATCTGCAGCAATATTACATAAATTATATTTCCCAGTCTCTCCTACCTGTGCCTAAAGGCATTTCCTCATACCTCCTTGGAAAACTCTGTACCATTTAAAAACACCCCTGTTCTCACAGTCTTCTGCTTTATACCTTTCTCTCTCACACTCTCTGATGAGACTGCAGCTGCCTGTGGAGCACAATGAGAAACAAGCGATATTAGCTTGTAGCTATGTAGCTTCAAAACTTATTTTTTCTCATGCAGCAGTCTTTTACCTTTGCAGGGCCAACCCAACCCCCCGAATCCATTGAAATCAACACAGCAGCTCCCCCCGACTTTGGCAAGCTCTGGGGCATAGCCCAAATCCCTAGGCTTGCCAGTGTTCCTTGGAAATTTTTTATGCTTTCACTTAATCGATCCGAACCTGGTGTGATGCTTCCAGCACTTCAGCACTGACTGTTCGATAACAGCCTTTTCTATTCCAAATGCGGTTCTTCCTCTCGTGTTTCATTTTAAACAGCTTCAGCTACATAATATATAGAATTGTTCAGGCATAAATGTAAGAAACATACTACTTAAAAAGGTAACAAACAGAAAGACAAGGCAAATCAATCCACTGCAAAGTGAGATCCTTGCCAGGAAATTTCCAATAGCACCCAGTATTTTTAGCGTTTATAAAATTCAAAAAGCAAGACACGGCAACTAAGCAGCACTATTTTAAAAGTTTTGACTTTTCATCTAATCCACCAGCTTCTGCTGAATATTTTATTGCCATACTGCAACATATTTATAATTCATCTCCTCATTACTTCGAATTTGTTAAGAAAAGGCATTGTTATACCCATACAATCCTCTGTAAATTTTCCCATGAACACAAATGTTTTCTGGCCATCCTAGTGAACGCTAAAATTTTTTGCTTCAAAAATATTTATTTATAATTGTTGCAATCACTTCACAAATAGAAAATGGGTCTAATAAGCCATGCTGTCTATTCATTGCTCTTTTGAAATGAATTCCTCAACACTAGGAAAAGAAGAAGCATTTTCCTGTGGTTAAAGAAAGTCCAAATTGCATGTTTGAAATCTCTTCTAATAAAAAGAGCAAAGCAATAAGCGGATTATCTCTTTAAACATAGTATAGGAAGGCTGGAGGCCCTGGAGACATTTTCCATAGCCTCTATCTCTGATGCATAGCAACATTATCTTCAACTAGAGAGGGTCCTATGACCCTGGAGCTCAATTTTAATTTGATCTTCTTCTTTAAAGAGGATTCTATGATTCCTCTCTAGTTATGCTGCATATTCTTATTTTGGGTTGGTTTTGTTTGGTTGTTATTTTGTTGTTGTTTTTTTTAATCTGAGATAAAACAGCCTCAGCTTTTTGATCCACTGGTTTGATCGCGTTTTATGGATATTTAACGTAACCTCTTCCCTGTCAGAACTAGAATATGCATCAGAACAAATGGCAGGCAAGTTCCAGCTGACGGGAAAGAGAAGAGCTTGGATAGAAAATTCACCTCTAGGGCACCCCTCCAGTCATTCTAAATTTCAGAATTGGTCTACAAGGCCAAATAATGTATGGGGTGGGGGAAAGGACCCTTATACCCTTGTTGGGAAATATAGGCCAGCTGAAACAAAGGCAAAGCTATTGGTTTTGGTGGGGCAGAGGTACCATGCCTGCTCCCACAGAGGCTGAAAATCCTAAGTGGTAATAACGCCCGCTGCCAAGAACAGGAAACAGGGAAGCTCAGCTTGAGCTTCTCTGGCTCCTAACCCACTTGGCATATGCAGCCTCAGAAAGCCCCCAGTTCCCACCTCCTTGTTCCTCTTCCTTTCTCTGGAAGGGGCACTGCCACTGAGACATGGTGCCAGGCAGCAATATTTTCTGTTCTCCTTTTCTCCATCTTTATCTCTGTTCACGCATCCGGTCCTCACCGTGCACTGCTGATATTGCTGAAGGGAAAGCTTTTACTCAGAGGCACTGATTTGAGTCGGCTGAGTACAGTCACAGCAGGCATCTGTGACTACTTGATGGGATTAGCAGATTATGAGAAAGCATGTTTTACTGTGGGGTTCCTGAGAAAGGAAAAATGGGCAGGTGGATGCTTAGATCTTGGTTAAACTGTGCAGGAAGGCCTGATGGCCCTGTGTGGAAAGCTGTAGGCACAGGATCAGATGAAGTGCTGCAGGTCAGGATTGGAAGATCAAGCCAGCAAGCATGGAGTCTCTGGATTGTCCTATCATTTACAGAGGATCAAGATTTAAGTACTTCAGCCAGGCCAGGTCAGAGAAACCTGCACAGATCGCATCTGCACCATTTCTGAGAGACTGCTTCACAAAAGCAGCTTTTCTTTTGCATCAAACTGTTTGCTGCAAAACAGCTTTGCTGCATCAATGCAGACTGAGCCCGGGTGGGATCTGAACAGTCACGTTCTGTTGTTAATGAAGGGCACTTCAGAAGGAGGCAGGGGTTCACAAGTCCGTCGTGGTTGTGCCCTGAAGTCACTGTGGGTCTCTGCAGAGAACTGGGGATGTAAGAGAGCAGTTCTGCAGTACAGAAAGATGTCTGGTCCACATAGGGTCAGATTTTCCCTCTTAGATATTCTCATACAGTGTATCAGAGGAGTCTTCTAAAGTTGTTTGCTTCTTGGGCATCTGCAGAATGATGAAAAGGAGAAAAAAGAAATGGAGGAAAATTATTCAAAAGAAGAGGAATTAATTCTTAATAAGCAGACACTGACGTTTGTTCTGTTGGAAATGGCTCTAAGTGATCCACCGAAACAGAAGCCACTAGAGTGAGAAATGCTGCTCCACCAGAGATGAATGTGACTAATCCAGCCCAAGGGATAAAGATGGCTCCTTTGCTTGCCACTTTTCCCCCAGAAAGCTGTCAGACAGGGAGGGGAGGGAAAATTGGACTTGGTAAAAAAATAAATCACTTTGGATTCTGTGAGGGAGGAATTCCCTGACCTCTTCAATCCTGTTTCTTCAACAGTTGAGTCTATTCCTCACAACTGTTCCTTGTGTAGACAAGGCGCTGACAGACTGATATTTTAAGCGCTGTGTGGCACAGGCCTGCTGTAAGCGAGGTTACACAGCAAGCAGCTGAAATGCCACCGGGTGAATGAAGTCCTACCTACACCAGCATATTCCCCATTGCCACCACCAAAGAGAAACATTTCACAAAAGTGCTGAGTACAGGAACCACCAAAGTATGCAGGATTAACCCCTCACTACCCAAGCTGGCTGACAGTCCAGCATGACAGCAAGAAAATGCTTGCATTTCAGGCGCTCTCTGCCCTGTTTCCCTTTACAGCTCCCCCTCTATGTGCAGCATCCTGCAGCAGCCGCTGGCCAGGACCCTCCACAGCAGAGCCAGACGGTGTTCCAGCTCCCACTCTTAGGAAAAACACCCCATTATATTTTACCACGGCCAGCTGGAGGATGAGTGTCCCAGATGGTCACAGCCCAGGACAACTGAGAGGGTAGCTAATTGAGGTGCTTGCAACAGTAGTGGAATTGTGGTCAGATTCTCCTGTGCAGAGATCATGCAGCCCTGCTGCTCACATTTCTCTTCCTTCTGACCCACACAAGAACTGAGGACACTTGGTCATGTTTGGTCTTGGAGTGAGGGTTCATCCCATCCCCTTTCTTTGCTTTCCTCTTCTTTTTCTCCTGTTTCTGCTTTGATCTTTACCCTGCCCTGACTGAGGCTCCCAGTGCCACTCACAGCGATACTCCTTTGCTCTTGCTTTGTGCTTTGCTGCTGCTCTGTTTTACAGACCTGCTGCCCAGCACAGCAGCGACTGGGTGGTGTGGGTCCCATGCAAGGCATTCAGCACAGCCATGGCAGCCCCACGGTAGGGAAAACCCCCAGATTTACTGCATCTCATCATCCAGACTGAATCGTTTTGAAGGGGACAGCTGATAAAGGTATATGGAAGAATAAACAGGACAGGGAAGAGGAATTGGGATCTACTGTTCTCCCTGTCCAAGTAGTTCAAAATGCAGCAAGAACACAAACCCAGGGATTCCATCTTTTCCAGCATATATGATGCACTGGTGTACAAGACAGTCTATATAAAACCACCCATCGTTTCCTTCAATAACCAGAAACACACTTCTGCTACCAGCAAGCCCTGGTAACTGCAGGATGCCAGTGGCCTTGGGACCAGATCGCACAGCAAGTAGCTCTGACACAGAGGAGGCCGCTTGATTTTAAACCACCTTTCCCTAAAACGTGGGAGTTGTGAAAGTGCCTCAGACACTGGAAAATACTGTCCTTCATGAAACAGAGGGATGAAGCCAGCTGAAGTTGGTGCCATGCTCCACAGTCAACCTGGGGAACTCTCCCCAACAGGATATTAGTGGGAGGAAGCAGGAGGCATTTTCAGGAACATTTTCCAATGTTAGAAGAGTGAACATATTTTTTTAAGAAAATAAAAAGTCTGGAGAGGAAAAGAACAACAGAGTTCCGAGGACAGGAAGGAAGTGTTTCCTGCTGTGCTTGATGCAAGTTTTGACCCTGTGAAAAAGCTGGTGCCTGCCAAAGGCAGGGTAGAGGGCTGTATGGGCCTCAGGTCTGCTTAATGTGGCCCCCACAACTGATCTACACCTGTGTATTCCAAGTTGCAGCTCCTTTTCACTATGAATGAATTTAGTTCCTTGTCTCTAACTCATAACTCCCAGCCCAGCAAGAAGATCCGAGCCAAAAGTGTACCCACACTGCCTTTTCCTGAGCCCAGAGCTGACAGAGGCTGTATCAGCCCAGCCTCTGTTCAGACCATCTTGCCTTCTGCTACCATGAAATGGCTCTCTGATGCTTAATGCCAGTGAAAGTAAAGCTGTGTCCAGGGTCTGCCCCCGGTACTCAGATTCCTCCACACCGAGGACTTCTCAGTTGCCTAAGTAATCTGGAACAGGCAACAGCGGGGACCTGCACCTGGCCAGCTTTCCATGAACATCCCTCTCGTTCAGAGGGAGCAGCAATGCCAAACCCTTCGATGCCTTTCAGCGTACGTAATACAGCAGAGCATCTGTATGAAACCAGGACCACTGTAACTGGTAAAGCTGCAGGAGCAAGGGTTCTGCCAGAAGAAGGAAGACAGGCTACATGTGCAGCCCAGCCCGTGAGTGGATGCCACATCCTGTTTTCCGCTTTTGGTGGGACTGTAAGTGGGGAAAGACCAGACACGCTTCTGCCTGCTAGGACCATCATGACTCTGTGGGTTTTCTTTCCCCATATACCCAGTGCATAAGGGAGCTCTCCAAGAACAGGGTGACAGTCCTTACCTTCCCTGGAGGACTCCTTCCAGGTGACGGGTTGTTCGTGTTGTCCTTGAGGATAGAATAGACATCAACGTGCTGTACATCCAGACTCTGCACAGGGAAGAAAGAATACAGCAGGGGTCAAATTAGGTTTAAGACAACTAATTACCCACTGGGTTGTTCCTCATCTCGTGCTTAACATTTTCTAGGAACCCCTGGCATCTCCAAAATTTTGATGTTCCTGACTTGAATTTGGGCAAGAGGAAAATCCTTTTCCCCTGAAATCTTTACAATGCAGTTGCATCACCTTCCCTTTTCAGGCTCACAGCAACAGGCTTTGATATTACCTACTCTCCACAAGAGAGAATGCCCATGCCCCTGCCTCCCTCCGCTCCAAATTGTCCTAGAATAGAGAATAAAGACTTTTCTGCCACATAAGAGGATATCGTGCACAACTGGGACCATAGGTAATAGGCAGTGCTCTGCATCACCCAGGACCGTTGAGGTGCCTGACACCCACAAGATCTTGCTCATGGTTATTGTGGGCACACAAAGGTGAGAAGAGGGATAAGGCCGATGGTCCTGAAGCACAGGGGCTGTCAAAAATGGGAAACCCTACATTGTCCCTAATTTCTATTTATTGTTTGGGTTTTTTTCCCAAGCCAGAACTCTCTTTTCTTCTTAGAGTGAGCAAAGAATAATTAAAAAAACCAACACACTTCCAGGCCCTCAAATGTATCCATAGTCCCACACAGCTACACAGAGAAACACACATGCCCCACATGTGTGTGTACCCGCTGGTCCCCCAGGTAATTGTGTCACAGGAGATGCATGTCAGTTTGAGTGATGTTCCAGATCTGCCTGAAGGATCAAACATAACAATCAGGAGGACTTTTCCATGTGTGTTTCAAGGATGACAGCAGGTTGCCAAGGTGTCTGTTTCTCTGGCAACAGGAAGATGGGAGGAGCTCTGACCGAGAGAGGGGCAGATGGTATTAGTGAAAAGACTGCAAAGGGAGCCAGGTGCCCTGTGACACAGCGAGGAAGAGAAGCAAAACATGGAGGCTTGATTCTGGAGCTGCCAACCACCTGAACCCCCAACATTTCATCCGGAGTTGCAAACACTCAGCATCTTTTGGAACCATGGCAGTGGAAGAGTGGGTTAGACAGGACCAGATGATAGAGGAACAGCATTTGGGAGCAGGGTTTGGAACAAACAGGCACTCAGACAGGAGGGGGCTGCAGTGAATGGAGGAACCACACAGCTCTCCTTTTCCCACTCCTCCTCTGGGAATACTCAAATTATTTCACCTGTCTGCTTCCCACTCACAACAACCTGCTTGCCTCCACAGACATTCCCAATTATTTGTATGTGCACATGTGTACACAGAAAATCCCATTGCCCCATTCTCATTTTCAGTTCTCTTTGTGAGGCTTGCAGTGAGGACTTTGTCCCACGTGCTGCGCTCCACACAGCCTGGCTCCATGTCCCCTTAGTGGGATGAGCAGCCTCGTTTACTGCTCCAGTCTGAAGTCACTCAAAGGCAAGACAGATCTTTTTGGTGTTAAACCTCTAAAAAATGTTCCCTCCCTCCATAAGCTGGAGCCTGTTGAGAAGGCTGGTCCTTTGCTGGACAATTGGAAAGCTGCTGTCTCCAAGTGCCATTTGCAAATTAATTACTTCTACTTGTTCACTGACCACCTGCTACCGTCACAGTGGAGGCACACAGGCCTCTCTCCTCTCCACTGGCAGGTGCCTTCCTATCCCCAAGCAGCCTCCTTGTCTTCCTTATACCAGAAAAAGCTCCTGTGCTCTGGAACCCGCCTGCACTGCAGGAGTTCTGTTTTCTGCTTGAAAAAAAAGCTTGTTTGAAGTGTAAAGCAGATGAAGTGAGTCCCTGGGATTGTTACTTCCAAGCTGCTTGTTAAGGAGGCAGCTGAGCTGGAAGAGAGAGGCAAATACACGTTTGGATCTGGGCAGGGCCCTAGAGCTGCTCCGCAGCTGCAGGAAGACAAAGAGGTCTAGAAACACCTGGAAGTGCAGTGGAAACAAAGTGGGTGCCCAGCTACCCTCTTATTACCAGGGCTTTTAGCTGCTTGCTACCACCCCCAGGGACCAGAAAGTAAATGGTGGCATCTGGAAGAGCCAGTGGGGAAGACATTTGCTCCCAGGGACGTTCAGCAGGATGGCTTTGCAGAAGGTGTGCTAGGACTCTTCCTGCACCAGTGTGAGCCTTGCTGCTGTGTAGGATAACACAGAGCATTTAATCAGCTGTGCCTGCCAGTTTCAAGCCCTTACTTTGATGTTCAGTGCCGCCTCCTGTTGCTCTTGCTCCCAGCTCCAGGTCTGCAAGGGCACTGTTGTTCCCTGACTTGGCTTTTTTCTGGTCTCTGACCTCTTACTTCCCATACTAGATAGCACATCTTGCACATGCTACCCTCCTGTCTTTCCCTAATCTCTGACCTCCTTCTTTATCTCATCACTTGGAGCTACATCTCACTTGTCCCTCCCTTTTCCTTGCCTTAGCTTACCCCAGTGCTGACCACAGATTTCTGCCCTCCCCACGAATTAAGCACTAAGTGTTCACCTAATTTCAAATACAGTTTTCACAGCAGGGTTTACACCAGGGGTGTCAAACTCACGGCCCATGGATCAAATCCGGCCCTCCACCTTGTTTAACCCAGCCTTCCACCTTGTTTCATCCGGCTCGGCACCTTGTTTCTACTCAGTAGCAGTGCTGAGCTCCTTTTCCCTACGTTCCTGCCAGCGTGCTTGTCGTGTACAGTGCGTGTGATGTGCATTATGCTGCAGGAAAACGGTGGGAGCTGTGAGTTTGACACCTCTGGTTTACACCACACAGAGTTCCAACAAAATTCAACAACCGGGCAGCAGAGTCATCTTTCAAAGGAAACAAGGTTTGTCGACTTTCCACTCCCCTCACCTGTCCTGAGGGCCCATCCAACACAGGGTCTCCAGGCTCTCATCCTTTATCTTCCATTAACTTCCCCATTTCACCTCCTAGCCCAGTGCTCCTCCTGCCTCGCCCTGCAGCTCTGCTCCCACCAAGCACGGATTCTGCTCTGCGGCGAGAATTGCTGCTTCATGCCTGAACGAGTCACTCCACAGCAGCTGCTCTGCGGTAAAGTAACCTTCAGTGCACAGGCTGGTACCCCCCAGCACACAGGAGATGGTCAGAGTCTGCTTGCAGCTCTGCCAAGGAGCCACCTGCCCTGCACAAGGGACTGGCTAAGAGCCCCGCGCAGCTGGCGTGTGGTGAACAAGCTTCAGGGGAAGGATGGCTAGGCCAGGGCCACAGGGCTCTTGCAAGCACAGGGACTCCCTGTGCCTAGGGCTGGCTCTTCTGGCTTGCTATATTAGCCTTAGTGGGGCCTCCTGAACAGAACAACATGATGAAACATGTAATTAAGATGGAGCTAAGGATGCATGACGAGGCCGACTGAGCGAGAAATGGATTTGATATTTTTTTGTCTCCTTGCAGAAATCATCCACTTCAGCAGGAAACCACCCATTCGGATTTTTATAAGCCCGAATTAAAAAGAAATTACTTGATACAAATGAAAAGGTTTATAACCTGCAACCTCCTTTACCCAAGGCACCGCTTTTTTCCCCAAATAAACATATCACTCAATATAATACTGTTTTCTTTTAAACCTTGGCTCCAAAAATAAAAGAACCACAAAATAGTGTATCCCCACCTGAAAAGTAAGAATGAGAAGGGAGCAGAGACATCCTCTGTTTCGTGTCTGGGCCCTACCAGGTCTCCTGCCTCCTTGGCAGAGTTTTGTTCCTGTCTGTTGTACATTCTCCAGAGCTTCGTTTTGTTTAAATGATTAATGCAGCAGAGCTTACAGGTTTTCCTCAGAGAGACTTTTCCAGCCCTTATAGACCTTGCAGTCAGAAAGGTTTCCTAATATTCAGGCAACATCCTTCTCTACTCACTTTCATTTTATTCCGCCTCGTCTGTCGCACAGATCACAGGGAAAAACAACAAGCCTTCCTCTCTTACTGGAGCAGTCCTCCCACAGGAGTAAAATGAGGAAGGGAATCCATTTGAAATGGATCTGGATGGGTTGCAAATGGGATTAGGGGTCATAGTTACATGATGTAGATGAGATCTTGGCCTGACATTTCAGGAGAGTCGCTTCAATTCCACTACCTATAACACTGTCTCTACTAAACTTGCGGACTGGGAGCAGTCAGTGTTCCCCAGTTAGGGAAATGGAAATAGGAGACCCTAGGCAATGAAAAGAGAAATGTTCCAATAAAGAGACTCCCTTCACTTTCTTCCTGCCCTTTTTCGCCCAAGAGCTCATCAGCCGGCTCAGAACTGCAGTGGTCCATGACACTGACACCGATGAAGGTGTCACAGCAGGAGATCCAAACAGCTGGGATTGTTGTGCACTTCTCTCTGCCTCTTTCCCAAGCCATCATTGTCCAGCTGAGGTAGGCATCTCCTTGAGACATTCTGCAGTACAAAGTGGGGCTGAGATACCCTCTTCCTTTCTGAATTCTGGAGACTCTTCATCCTCTACCATCAGGAACCCTCTGTGGCCCCAAGCTCCCTCCTCTGTGCTGACACACGGCTGGCACAGGGAAGGGTGCTATGGAGCAGGGCATGGTGCAAGGCTTTGGCATTGGGTAGGTGATGAGCAGGACCAGGACAGAGACACATGACATGGACAGTCCTGAGAGAAGCTAAGCAGGGCAGAGCACAGGAGCAAGGTCACCAGTACCAGGCTGGTACACAGGTATTGCTTACGTTTCACACCATGATACTGGCATTGCCTGTACCTTAGCAGGGCAGGGAAAGGAAGGGATGTACCATGATGCAGATAGAAGGGATGCAGGGCAATTTTGGTACTCACGTCATAGACAGGAGGTGGTGGTGGTGGTGGGCTGGCTGAAGGGGGCTGCACTTCCACCCTCTGCCTCAGGATATTTAGCTGGTTCCTTCCAGGGCACAATACCTGCTGAGGTCAAGAAGCAAAATGACACATTTGGAGAAAACACCGTCTCCCCAAAGACGAACACCAATGCTGCGTCAAAGCCAGCTGCTCACACACCCCCTGGGGGCTTCCACAGCAAAGAGTGCTGGCATTCTCTGCGCAATGCAGGCCCATCCCTTCACACAACACATGGTAAAATCATAGAATCATAGAATGGTTTGGGTTGGAAGGGACCTTAAAGATCATCCAGTTCCAATCCCCCTGCCATGGGCAGGGACACCTCCCACTGGACCAGGCTGCTCAAGGCCCCATCCAACCTGGCCTTGAACACTTCCAGGGAGGGAGCATCCAAACCTTCCCTGGGCAACTTGTGCCAGGGTCTCATCACTCTCATGGTGACCACTAATAATGACGCACAGTCAGTGACACAATAATGTGCAAATCCAGCATGGAGTTGAAGGAAGAAGGTCTCTTCCTCTGAAATATTTCTTGCCTTGGATGAGTTCTCGAACATACTCCACTTATGCACAGATAAGGGTTAGCCCTGCTCAGCAAGTGAGAGAGGAGGCAGAAAAGGCAGAAGGCTTTGTGAAGATCTCTGTTCTAATTCAGAAAGAAGTGGGATGATTATATTCACATCACATGCAAACGATGAACTGCTTTCCAGTCCATTAGTAACTAAGGAGGATGCTAAATAGCTTCTCTTAAAGATAAACATTTTTAAACCAGCAGGTCTGAGCAATCTGCGGTGAGAAATATGGGCTGTGTTCTGCAGGAGAGCAAATGTAATGACTGCACCATCTCTTCAGGTGCCAAGGAGAGCCCGTAGGTCCTAGACTTGCTGGCCCACCTCTAAACCTAGAGGTGCCAATCAGCAAGTCATGACAGTGCCTCCCTCCTCATCCCCATGGAGACACTGCCTAGGGAAGCAGAGATGGGGGCCTGTCTCTAGCCTAGTCACTCTGCTGCTTACACTCCTTCCCCCTCCATCCGACTGCCTGTGAGGCAAGTCTCACGAGATTAGCAGGTCTGCCAACTGCTGCCATTCTCTTCTCAGCCTCATGATCTCTGACTGCGTGTGCTGAAGCCTGATGCTCCTTGGAGTCACAGCACTGTACCAGCAACACAGCCACCACACAGCAATGCACGCAGAGTCAACAGTCACTGTGGCAGAGGGTCGGTTGAAAGAGTAAATACAGGGAATACTCTACCTAGAAAACAACAATCCCCAAATTACATTCTAAAAGACACCAGGGGTTTTTTTCAGCCAATTGTAAGATCTCTGGAATAATGCAGAGGATGCTGGTTTGAATGCCTGAGGGTGGCAGTTTTTCCCATATAACTGGGATTTCAGTATCATGACTCTGGATTTTTTTTCCACAGAGCTTCTGCCTCATCCAGATCTTTCAGCCCTACTTTTGGCTTTTCTTCTCCTGCTCTCTACATCCTTTCTTCCCCACTCCTGGTTTCCCCTTTGCCCTCAGCTACTCATCCCAGCTTCTACTTCCTTACTGGTCCCAACATGTGCCACTGGTCTGCTCACCCAAGGGGCCTTCTCAGCCCAGCCTTAACATCCTGCTCCAAGCTCCAGTGCTTTCTCCCTCCAGTTTCCAGACAACTGAGCTGCCAAGTTGACAGGAGCCATGACTGAGCATGCACAAATTGCAGTTTCCCGAAGACCCACAAGGCTACATCTCCTTGAATATTCTCAGGGCCAGCACACTGCTAGTGTGACTTCTTGCCCTACATCAGATCCTCACTCTAAGTCAGAGCATGCCGAAGTCAAAATGATTACCAGAATTTCTTTAATGGGCAAATCAATGACTCATTTTGTCTTTCCTGTAATCTTTTTTTTTTTCTCAGAAAGACTGAACTTAAAAAAAGAAAATAAACCTGAGGCAGACACCTGGCATGGAAAATTTCAGCATGGGGACTTTCAATCCAGCCAAGTTAGAAGCAAATGAAACAGATATCTAGAATGGGTCATGTCAGGTATTGCTTTTTATTTGCTTAAAACTTGCCTTTCTTTTCCACAGAAGCAGAGTTGTTGCGGTCATGCTCAGTGCAGCAAGAAGAACAGTAAGGGTCGTGAGGATTTCCCACCCATCAGAGGTCTCTACATACCCTGTGCCTGTAAAAAAAAGAAGGCAAAAAATTCACAGTGTGAGTGGAAGTTACAATCTTGCTGTATTTTTAACCCTGAAAAGAGCCTTGAGTGAGCTAAAACACAGAAGCAGTGCAGAATACGGCAGCAGAGATGCACATACCCTTCAAAATCTAGTCTGACTGAACAGAGAGCAGTGTGCAGCTGAAAAATCATGCAAAAGAGACAGGATAAAAGCAGCTGTACTTCATGTAGGTTGGAGGGAAGTGACATAACTATGAGAGCCAAGAAGGGTGGTAGGCAGAGGCTAGCAAAGGTCTTCAGACAGAAAGGCAGAAAAGGGCAGAAAGACAAATGGTGGAAAGCAGACAGTCCACAGAAGCTAGCAAAGTGCATAATGCAAGCATCCTCTGACAAGTGGAGCAAAGCGCTTTCACTGTGGCTCTTTGCATTTACACTTTCTAAGAAGTTTTTCATACTCAGAACCCAGTAAGGCAAATCCAGCCAGTCAGCAGCAAGCATGTCCTTATTACTTTTCTATAACATTCCTCTTATCATTACCTGAAGCTCTCCCTTGCTTTTCGGTCTGTGCATTAATGGAACAACCAACCCACATGGAAAAGAGAGAGGGATTAGAGTGAGCCCCTAACCTGTTTGTGAGCCCCTAATGGTGATCAATACGTCTGACTATGATGAGAACCCTAACCACCAACCTCATGTTCAGCTGCCTCTGTCACACTGCTAAAGGCCAAACCATGCTGCCTCCTGAACACTGACACCTAAAAGCACCCTCTGACCTAGTGCCCGGGGCCTCTGGTTAGACTTTAAGCCTGCTGGTGTCAGGATTCTGCGGCAGGCCAGATATAAATTACTGTGTCTTCATGTCCCCATCTGTGCACTGGGAACAGCAGCACAGGTCACCCATGTAAAACACATTCAACTCCAATGGCATAAAGCATTGGGCATAAAATATTATTCCCACATGACTTCATAGCATCTTTGGGTAGAAGAAAAAAAGAGCAAGGACCATCTTTTTTCATAACCATATCCACCTGATTTTTAACTGCCTGCCCTTCCTTTCTGGTTGTTCACTTACCTCTAGCAAGGACAAACACTCCTTTTCCCATTTTCTGTATGTCATTCCACTTGACTGTGCAGTAGTATGTGCCAGTAGAAGAGGTGCCTTTAAGTGGCATGATTCTGTGGTCGTAAGAAATGGTGGCAGTGTGATTCTGTTTTCCAGAAGGGATGGCTACGTTTTCCGACCTACTATAGATGGATGTATTCTGTCCCAGTGAATTAATCCAGTAATAGAAGATTGAGAATTTGGTGTACTTTGGCATATAAGGGAAGATGACTTTACATGGGATGGAGATTCCCTCCTTGAGCAGTGCAATCTGGACTGGAGGTTTCTGCTGTACATAGACACTTCCCCCTGTAACGGTAACAAGTGTTAGCAGCCACCTAACATTACTTTAAGTCAGAGTTCTGTTTTGAGTTAAAGTATGATCAGTTTTCTAAGTTCATCTAAGCCTCTGTTTAAGTAACTTCATTTTCTGAAAGTTAACCACGTTTTTCAGACAGTGTTTCTCTCCAGCAGTGATAGCACGGGGCACTGGGATGCAGAAAGGCCAATGCTTATGCTTATTCCTACAGTAGCTAAGGCCATCCTCGAGGTGTCAGATGCCATAAGTCAAAGAGGAAAAACAGGCCACACCTGCATGAGGCGCAGACAGGACAGGTGCCCCCAAACTGACCACCAGAGTATTCCATTCCATATACGTCAAACTCAGTATAAAACTAAGACATCACAAGGATCTCCCTCTCTTCTTTGATGGTTAACATCCAAGGAGGACCTCATCCGTCTGTTTGCCCTGATCCCAGATCCCTGTGTTCCTGAATCCAGTTCCTGAGCCAGCTCCCTCCTAGCCTTGGACCCTTTCCCTCTGTCTGCTCTGCAGCATTTACGATGACGTACAGTCATCAAGGGGTGGGGGTGCGATTTAATATATTTGTATATCATTATTATTATCATCATCATTGTCATCGTCATCATTATTATAATTACTATAATTATTGTCATTATTAATATTTTATTAAAGCTGTTTTAGTTTACTTTCCAACCCACAAATCTTTTCCTCTTATTTCCCTTTCCCATGGCTGGGGGGGAGGAATTGGAAGCCCAACTGCTCAGTTTTAGTTGCCAAAATTGGCCAGGCTGAGGCTAATCTGTAACAGTCAGGAGAGGACTGCTGGCCCAAAGACAGGGTGACACAGTGACAATAGCCATACGTCAGGCAGTGCGCCCGTAGCACGCAGTGCTGGCCCTTGTCAGAAACAGAGTGATTCAGAGCACGTGCCCTGTGTGATCTATCACATCTCTTAGGTAATTGCCGTGTGATTTGCGATAGCCTGTTGCATTCAGAAGCTTCCCCTTTTCTTTTGTGAGCTTCTCCGTACAACGCCAGTAGGCAGAAAGGCAGGAAATGAAGCAGGCAGTGAACTGATTTTGCAGTGGTGTGAGACTGTATTTACAGCGGATAACTAGAAAGTGATTTTCCAAAACAAATGCTAGCTGGACTTCTCCTGTAGCTCCCAAGTTACAAACCTCTGCTTGGGCATCTACATGTGGCCATGTGATGACTCCTTGCCGGTGACAGTGCTGTATGCAAGCAGGTGTTAGCTGTGGGGCTCTGTATTTCTGAAGAAAGGGTGAGGAAGGAAATTGCATGTTCCGTATAGGGGCCAGGACCAGGGCCATGAGAAATAGGACACAGCTTAATCACTCCAAACTTTTGCTGCTGTATATGGGCAGCAAAGCGCAAGACTTAATGCTAGATATGGGAACTCTCGGCAGAGGGCTGCAGATCTTGTGTATCTATATGAGTCAGTATCTTAGGCAGGGAGATGGGAGATTACGCCCTTCATGTGTACCCCTCCTTACACAGACAGCTGAAAGTGATCTATCACTGTAATTTGGTAGACAATGATGTTGGGAGTTGCAAGAGAGGATGAATAAGCACAGATAGGGAAGCACACCACAGTTCACTCCCTGTTTTGTTTAATAAAAAATTAAAAAAGGAAAGAGTGAGCCACAGGCTGGTAAGCAGCCTGGGGCACAGGACCTCTTTGGCCTCCCAGCCAAATCTGGGTTTAACATCAGGCAGTCTCTGGATCTACTTATTTGGCAGCTGACATAACACCACACATAAAGTAACTTAAGAGGCAGCCCCTGCAAACCATTGTCGTCTTTAAAAAAGGGAACTGGAAACATATACACAAGTCTTCTTTAAAAATGAAGGCTTTTTTCAGCGACGTGAAAATAGAAGGGGGAAAAAAAGCAGAAAAAGTAGGGGATGGGCAGGCTTTTCCATTCATGCTTTTGATGGGATTCCCTGGGGTTCTGCATCTATGAACAGGCTCATAACAAGGCATTAAAGCTGTCCCAGAGCACAGCCAAGCTTGCTTTCCTGTCATCATGCAGCATCACGTCTGCAAAGCAGGACTTGAGCATCGGAAAAGGCGACTCAGACTTAGTGCTGCTGAATGCTGAGCACTGAGGAAACACTCGGGAGGGGGGCAAAAATGGAGGGGGGACACGGCCGCTGTCCAGAAAGGACTGCTCGGAGGCAACATCAGTTAAGGAAAATCCTCTACAGATGACAGAGCCAGGGCCAAGAGCCTGAAAGTAAGGAAGAGCTTAGGTTACATGACTGGAAAAAGGTTCCCAACAGTAAAAGCAGCTGAGATACGGTACAGTCCTAAGGGATGTGCTCGTTCATTGTGAGCGCACAGTCCTGTGTACGCTGGATATGTTATGTAAAGAAGGCAACAGAAAATCCTGCAGACACTGTGGGAGTGATAAACCGAGCAGTCTCTTCTGGGCCTAATTTTCTAAAATAATTCATCATTCATCATCCTTCTCCTCATCTCTACCCAGCAGAACACACAAGTTTCTGTACAAGACTTGGCTAAGCACTGTTGTAACAAAACAGAGGGGAGCTCCATCTCCTTACAGCATCCCAGGAGCCATCAGCTTGAGAAGAACATGCCAGGGAAAAAGCCAAACCATTTTATTTAGGTTATCTAACCCTTCTCCCATGTTCCCCCTTTCTTAAGGATTCTCTTTCTCAGCTTTGAAATGCTTAAAAGACAGAAATAGCAGCAGCGTGCAAATTCCTAGGGGGGGATCTCTGCAAATTAGCAAAAGATAGCAGCTGGAAATGCTCTAATATGAACAAATGTGAGAGTAAACAAAAAGGAAGAAAAAAATGGTTATTTACCTCCACACTGAAGCAACCAAAGAAACAGGAAGATGACTTTTAGATTAGAGGCCATCATGGGGGTCAAAGGCTGTAAGAAAGCAACCAGACACGAAGATCCGAAAGGCAAATGAGATGGAGGTTTGTCACACATTTCCATGCCCAGGCGGCTGTTTGATCCTCCCCCGTTTGCAAAGAGTCAGGCAGGATGGACATGCACTGCTTTTGCCAAGCTGTTCCTGGCAGATGTGGTCTCTTCTGCTTTTTGGTCAGACTCCTCCCCACATGGGGGTTCCTGTCTCTGTACTATTACGATGCTGTTACACCTACCAGTGGGTGTCCAAAGATCAGACCATAAGCTCTTTAATGCACAGAGCTTTGTCTCTCAATGACTGTAAAATATCACATGCACTGGAGTAGTTCTGCTACGAGGAGAGGCAGAGAAAGTTGGGGTTGTTTAGCCTGGAGAAGAGAGGCTCTGCAGAGACCTCATAGTGGCCTTCCAGTACCTCAAGAAGCTACAAGAAACCTGGGGAGGGACTTTCTACAGGGGCATGGAGTGATAGGACAAGGGGGAATGGCTTTAAATTGGAAATGGGGAAGATTTAGATTAGACATTAGGAAGAAATTCACCATGAGGGTGGTGAGGCACTGGCATGGATTGACCAGGGAAGGTGTGGATGCCCCCTCCCTAGAGGTGTTCAAGACCAGGTTGGATGGGGCCTGGAACAGCCTGGTCTGGTGGAAGGTGTCCCTGTCCGTGGCAGGGGGACTGGAACTGGATGACCTTTGTGGTCCCTTCTGACTCAAACCATTCTATGATTCTATAATTTAAACTGAACTTTGTCACCCTCCACAGTGACCAAAGACCCATGTTGGAATATGGAAAAAAATGTGTTTTGACTGGTGCAGATCAAGGCCATTTAAGGTGAATGTGGTCAAATTCACGGAAGGATTCAACTGACTCCGGAGCAATGGACAAACTTAGAAGTGGCACAGTAGTTTTTTTGTGACAACTTTGCAAGGATTTGTTTACACCATTTTTCTGGAACAGCTATTCCCGATTATCACACTACACAGACCATCCACACTTTGGAATAAGGGCACCTTATTTCAAATTATCTTAATCAAGTGCTTTTTTTCCATGGGGAAGGTGCTGAGCAGTGCCACAGGGTCTGGGTTCAGGGCAGAGCAGCATTGCCAAACTCCTTTCTGCGAACCCTCACATGTGGGATCACCTGTTTTGCCTTCAACATGGAAAACAAGTACCCTCATCTGCAGTCAGCACAGAGGCACGGCTCCACTGTGACTGCACACAACTTCCCTCCTCAGCCAACTCCTCCACTAGGTCACTCTGGAGGAAGGCATTCCTATTTCAGAAGTGAGAAAACCAGACAGCAAACTCATCCCTAACAGCTGGGATGTTTCAGATCCACGTGATGCTGGCAGTGAATCACCTCTGCGATGCAGGCAAGCCTTAAGAAATCTATTGTAGGGAAATCTAAGGAGAGCCCTTTGAAGAAGAAAACCCTCTTTTTGTGGGCAGACCCTGCTGCCTGTACTCACGAAGAGTCTTCGATTTCAACGAAAGCTTGTTTTTAGCTAAGACATCTGCAATGCAACAGCTGAGCAGCATCTGACTCAAAAAAAACCCCTGATGTCTGAGAGGTCTTCACTTCTCTCTAGGAAGCTTCCTCCTTTCAGGCTTCTTGTGACACATTTGCACTGTCCGAAAGAAAGCACTTTGATGCCGTTTCAAGGTTGCCTGCCCACATGGGGTGCTGGGCTGTGGAGAAATGTGGGGGATGGCTGTGTGGGGAAAGACCTAAGAAGGTAGACAAGCCCATAAAGTGCATGTCATCAAAATCACTCTCTATTGGTTGTTTTATCCCTTCACACTTTATGGGAGTGAGGTTTGCTCCAAAGCAACCTTTAGTTTACAGCATTTTCCCTCCTGTTCAGCTTGGGACAGGTCCTCAGGAGCACACGGGACAGCACACAGCTGCGGCTGCTGCAGCCCCAGAGCCAGCTCTGGTACCTTGCTAAGAGCCATGACAGATGGGGAGAGGAGCAAGTGGCTTTGTCTGGCTCTGCAAGACTGGTGCAGCAGCTGCACTCCTCCAGGGAAGGTTTAGCTCAGATTAGCCAAAACCAACTCCTCTCCCCAAGACATGCTGACATGAGCTGCATGGGGCTGGTCTCAGCTGGAAATCGCTCCTCACAGGTCTTAACGCTGAGCAGCAAGGACAACCAAGAGCAGTAACAAGACACTTGGGGACCACCTGGTATTTCATTTATGTAGGCACAGATCAGACAGCTGTGGCTCTGAAGGGCTGTGGGGTTAGAACAGTGCTTGGCAGCATTTCTCAGGCCTGAACAGCATCTCAAGGTAGCTGTGGCAGGGAGGGAGAAGGGGCCAGGGGGTTACTACTCTCCCATGGAAAAGCTCTACCAAACAGTGAGAGCTTCCTTGGCTCTCATATCACGCTCATCCCCATGGTAGCATGCAGCTTTGCAGTTTCCAGCATTGATGTATGTCTAGAGGACAGAACATGCCACTCCTGTCAGTGATGTGTTTTAACTGTTATCAGCACTTATCTGCTTCAGGAATTCACAGTGATAAGTGGATTAAGTGCGGTAGGTTTGTAGGGCTGCTAGGTCAACATACTCCTTCCATCCTTTCCCTGCTCTTCCTACAAACAACCCTGCTGCCACTCTAAATGCCAAGTCCTAGAAATATCGCTGTCTGGAATTTAAAAAAATTTATAGAGAGAGAGATCTACCATTTCAAAAGAGATCACATGTAAGACTCAGCTGTGGGATTAGGGGCACAGCCAGGCCAGAAATACATTCACTGCTGGAATTTGCTATGGTAGAGCTTGCTGAAAAGAGATGGCTTTGAAACGACTACCCAGCAGCTATTAACTGCGAGACAGGATGACATTCTGTTCCTTAGAGCCTAAAGGGAGCCTGAATCTTTGAATGTTAAATTCTAATTCAATTTGGTCTGGGGATTCTGGACTGGGTTTTAGCCCTGGAGACATAAATGGGAGGAAGATGAGGAAAAGCTGGGGAGTTTTGTGTTTCTATTACCAGCCTATAGCTAGTGGGGCTGAACTGATTCCCCTGAAACTTAGGTGGAACTAACCAAGATACCTGTGCCAAGGGAAATAAATTACAAAGCCCCAAAGGTATAGGTCACTGTATGACCTTCACTTATGCCCTATACAGTAATGCTGCATCTGAGCTGGTCCCTGCAGCATGAGGAGGAGGAAGGAGCTGCCTGTCCAGCAGTAGCCCCATCACAGCACAGACTGGCCAGGGTCCATATGGCTTGATCCTTCCTTTGATGCAGCAAATGCTAATCATTTCCTGAGACTAAACGCAGGATTGGGCCAGGTGCTAGCAACAGTTTCTGCTTGTAGTTAGAAAGCAGCCATTAATTTCACTCAAGCGCTGTTAAAAGCCGGCAATAGTGGCCAGCACTCCCAGCCATGAGGAAAAGCACATTGTTCTGGCATGCATGAACAACAAGAAGTTTGGGCAAGTGCTGAACCTACCAGGATTGCTTGCTCACAGCTGTGCCTGACATACACTCACAAGTAAAGGCACACACGTGTGCACACACACATGCCCACACATGCCCCCACAGCCAACTCAAGGGAAGGCATTTATTCAAACAAAAAGGCTGCTGCCAGCCAAGGCAAAAGCAATGCTGCGGAGACCACAACAAAGCCTCTGTATTGCTGAAGCGTTTAAGACCACAACCATCCAAAAGAGAAACACCACTTGGCACAGAGAAGAGCTGCAGAAACTCAACAAGCCTGATTGTAGAGCACGCTTCAGAGCATTCCCCAGCATGGCAGCTCCGGATTTGCTGCCTTGTCAGGGACCAGCTCAGTCCCCCATTGCTGACAGCCAGCCAGCGGCAACACAGGCACCTCTGAGGATTCACAATCTCTTTGACTCCTCTAACCCCAGACTTCACGGCGTATGGCTTCCCTCCGTCTGGCAGCAGGAGCGATAGGAGAGCCAGCGTGAGTGGGGCCGTACCTCTGCCAGTGTTTTTATCGCTGTTGTGTGTTGAGTGCCTCTCAGCAGGGCTGGATGATGCTGAGGTAAAAGCTGCCAATGCCCTCACTACGTTTCCACCCGTTGAACTGCTCTAGGGAGGAGAATGATCAGCAACTCAAGGGGAAACCAGAAAAACTACTGTGGGGAAGGGAGAGGGCCCTTCTATAATTCTCTTTCGACAGGAAAATGAGCCTGCCTCAGAAATCACCCCGCTCCTGCTCTTTTTCTGTTCATCTGCGGGAAGGATTCTCAGGGAATAAATTACTGCCAGACGCCTGGTGTGCTCTTGGGGGCTGGTACTGCGTGGCTGTGCCACAACCTTATGGGTTCCCTATGGCTTCCTTTCACGGGCTCCCTTTTAGAGCCTGGGTGGCAAGCCTGGGAGAGTGGGACTTCGCCTGGAGGGGCTTTGTTGCCTTCTCAGGCTGACACCTTCCACAGGAAGGAACACCTGGCTGGGCCCAGGGGTGGTGTGGGGCCAGAGCTGCCAAAGAATCACAGAATCGGTTGGTTAGAAAAGACATTGGAGATCATCAAGTCCAACCGTACCTGTCCACTACTAAGCCACATGTCTGAGTACCTTATCTATCCATCTTTTGAACACCTCCAGGGATGGTGACTCCACCACTTCCCTGGACAGCTATGCCAATGCCCGACAACCCTTTTGGTGAAGACATTTTCCCTAATGTCCAATCTGAACCTCCCCTTGCACCGCTTGGGGCCATTTCCTCTCATCTTGTTACTTGGAAGAAGAGACCAGCACCCACCTCGCTAAAACCTCCTTTCAGGCAGTTGTAGACAGTGACGAGGTCTCCCCTCAGCCTGCTTTTCTCCAGGCTGAACAACCTCAGTTCCTCAGCTGCTCCCCACACGCCTTGTTCCCCAGCCCCTTCGCCATGGATCACACCATGTCTCATCCCCTCATGTAAGAGGCATAAAGCCTCCCCCAGCAGTCCACCCTGAGAGCGAAAGGTCAACACAGCCGCCCCAGCGTGGAGCTGAGAGGGCTGAAAGGCGCCCACCGCGTCCGCGAACCCGCGCCCTCGCCCACAAGATGGCGCCGCCGCCCCGCCCGCGCCGCCCCGCCCCGCCCCGCCCCACCGGGCATCGGGGCTACTCCCGCCCCGGGGCAGAGGCCTCGCGATACCATGGGGGGCCCGGGGTGGTGCGTTCGGCTCTCGGAGCTGAGTGGCGGTAGTCGTCGCACCAGGGGGTCGAAGTGTCATCCTCAGAGACCTGGAAAAGCTGGAGAAGTGGGGCTGCGTGAACCTCATGAGGTTCAACAGGACCAAGCACAAGGTTCTGCACCTGAGTCGGGGCAATCCCCGGGTTCAATACAGGATGGTGGACGATGAGAGCAGCCCTGCGGAGAAAGGCTTGGGGTGCTGGTTGATGAAAAGCTTGATACGGGATGGCAATGTGTGCTCGCAGCCCAGCAAGCCAACCGTGTCCTGGACTGCATCAGAAGAAGCGTGGCCAGCAGGGTGAGGGAGGGGATTCTGCCCCTCTACTCTGATTTTCTGAGACCCCACCTGCAGAGTTGTGTCCAGTCCTGGTATCCCCAAGATAAGCAGGATGTGGAATTGTTGGAACAGGTCCAGGGGAGGGCTTTGAAGATGATCCAAGGGCTGAAGCACCTCTGCTATGAGGACAGGCTGAGAAAGTTGGAGTTGTTCAGCCTGGAGAAGGCTCTGGGGAGACCTCATAGAGGCATTCCAGTACCTGAAGGGGCTACAGGAAAGCTGGGGAGGGACTTTTTACAAGGGCAAAGAGTGATAGGATGACGGGGAGTGGCTTTAAATTGGAAGAGGGAAGATTTAATTAGACATTAGGAAGAAATTCTTCATCATGAGGGTGGTGAGGCACTGACACGGGTTGCCCAGGGAAGCTGTGAATGCCCCCTCCCTGGAAGTTCAAGGCCAGGTTGGATGTGGCCTTGAGCAGCCTGATCTAGTGGGAGATGTGACTGCCCATGGCAGGGGAGCTGGAGCTGGCTTTGAGATGCCTTCCAACCCAAACCATTCTATGAACATTTGCCATTTAGCGTACCCATACAGCAGTGGGTGCTGAGCCAGCACAGCCAGGGTCAGTGCCACCGGTGTTTAGCTCAGGTAAAATGTAGATAAGAATTGTAGAATCGTTTGGTTGGAAAAGACTTTTGAGATCATTGAGTCCAATCGTACCTGACCACTACTAAACCATATTCTGGAGCACCTCATCTACCCATCTTTTAAACACCTCCAGGGATGGTGACTCCACCACCTCCCTGAGCAGCTGTAGCAGTGCCTGACAACCCTTTTGGTGAAGAAATTTTTCCTGATGTGTAATCTGAACCTCCCCTCATGCCACTTGAGGCGATTTTCTCTCATTCAGTCCCTTATTACTTGGGACCAGCACCCACCTCGCTACAACCTTGTTGAGGTTTTGGATTTTTCCAAGGAATTTTAATTCCTCTTGCCAACAAAGGGAATTTCTTCCTTTCAGGCAGTTGTAGGCAGTGATAAGGCCTCCCCTCAGCCTCCTTTTTCTGGGCTAAATAACCCAAGTTCCATCCAAGGTCCTCACAGGACTTGTTCTCCAGCACCATTGCCCTCCTCTAGACATGCTCCAGTGCCTCAATGTCCTTCTTGTAGTGAGGTGTCCAAACCTGAACACAGGATTTGAGGTGTGGCCTCACCCATGCCGAGTACAGGGGCACAATCACCTCCCTGGTCCTGATGGCCACCCCATTCCTGATAGTGGCCAAGATGCTGTTGGTCTTCTTGGCCACCTGGGCCAGTGCTGACTCATATTCAACCAACACCCCCAGGTCCTTCTCTGCCAGGCAACTCTCCAGCCACTCTTCCTCAAGCTTGTAATGCTGCACGGGGTTGTTGTGTCCCAAGTATAGGACTCAGCACTGGGCCTTGTTGAACCTCATCCCATTGGCTGCAGCCCATCGATCCAGCCTGTCCAGGTGCCTCTAAAGAGCCTCACTACCCTCAAGCAGATCAACAATTCCATCCAGGTTAGTGTCATCTACAAAATTACTAAGGATATATTCAATCGCTTGATCCAGATCGTTGATAAAGATATTGAATAGAACTGGACCCAACACTGAGCCCTGGGGAACACCACTTGTGACTGACCTCCGACTGGATTTAACTCCATTTACTACCACTTTTGGACCTGGCTGTCCATACAGATACTGGGCTGGGCTCGTACAGGTAATCAGAAAACAAAGTGTGCGAAAAGTTGATGTTGTGTCAAGCCCGGCCTCCCCCTCCCTCCTGCTCTGGTCCCACTGTGGCAGCCACTCTGGCCTCCCGCTCTGGGCAGCCACTGTGTTTCACCCCCAGTACCACTCAGCACCTCCTCTGCTCAGTAGCACCACAGCCGTAACCCCAGAGAGAATGAGCACAACTAGGATCCATTTAAGACAAAATTAATGCTAATTAACTGTAATTACCAACTTGAAGAACAACATTTACTCAGCAAGCTGCAGATACTGCAGTAGAGGTTTGCTCGTTAGGTGGGATCAAGCGGAAAGATGGGACACAGAAAAGGAAAATAAACCTTACTACTGGCTCTGTCAGACGCACAGCCCTACTGTGATGTATGTCAGCCATCCCTGCTCCCAGTTGCCTGCCCTCTCCTGCCTGCTGCCCTCCTCACCCCACTCTGCTGCCAGAGGTCACTGTCCCCGCGTCTGCCTGGATCTGTCACCCCCTAGAATCAGAACATGGTTTGGGTTGGAAGGGACCTTAAAGATCATCCAGTTCCAACCCCCTGCCATGGGCAGGGACACCTTCCACTGGATCAGGTCACTCAAAGCCTTATCCAATCTCGCCTTGAACACCTCCATGACTTCTCTGGGCAACCTATGCCAGTACCTCACCACCCTCACAGTAAAAATTTCTTGCTAATATCTAACCTAAATCTCCCCTCTTTCAGGTCAAAACCATTAGTCCTCATCCTATCCCTTTACTCCCTGATCAAGAGTCCCTCCCCATCTTTCCTGTAGGCTCCCTTCAAGTACTGGAAGGCTGCTATAAGGTGTCCCCTGAGCCTTCTCCAGGCTGAACCTCAGCTCTGTCAGCCTGTCCTCATATGAGAAGTGCTCCAGCCCTCTTTTCATCTTTGTGGCCTCCTACTCTAACCGATCCATGTCCTGGAGGACTCCAGAACTGAATGCAATACTCAGGTGGGGTCTCATGAGAGCAGAGTAGAAGGGGAAAACCATCTCCCTTGACCTGCTGGTCACACTTTTGATGTAGCCCAGGACACAGTTTGACTTTCTGGGCTGCAAAGGCATATTGGCAGCTCATGTTGAGCTTTTCATCCACCAGCACCCCCGGGTCCTTCTCTTCAGGAATACTCTCAATCCATTCTCCATACAGCCTGTAATTGTGCTTGGGATTGCCTGACCTAGGTACAGGACCTTAAACTTGGCCTTGTTGGACTTCTTGAGGTTTGCACAGGCCCACCTCTCAAGCCTGTCAAGGTCCCTCTGGATGACATCCCTTCCCTCCAGCTTGTCGACCATGCCACCATGGCTTAGTGTTGTTGGCAAACTTGCTGAGGATGCACTCAGTTTCATTGTCCATGTCTGTGACAAAGATGTTAAGCAATACTGGTCCCAGTGCCCCCGACACTTCTTGCACCACCATTGCCCTCACTCGCAGCCACCTCCAGCAGCCAAGTGGTTGTGGCTGAGTCACTTCTGCTAAGCCTATTTGGGGGTAGTGGCCCCTAGCTGCGGGGTGTAAGTTGGAGAGCCACAGGCAGCATTGCCTCCAGCACATGGCACCATCTGCCCCAGCCACTTGCAGGCTGTCCCTGCTATGCCAAGGGTGCTCTGGAAACTCTGCAGCACTGGTGAGGGGCACAGTTTTATTATGAATGATACTTCTCAGGGTGCAGAGGCCTCCTAGCACCGTGTGTTGGCCCTCGACTGGGCTCTCCCTGCAGCAGTTGAGAAAGTAGAGATGATCTGCACGCTGCTTTTACCTGGGAAAGCTTTTTACATACTTTCCACCACCAGCAAAACCCAGGCATCTATTTCATGCCACTGATTGGTGATGCCGCAGTAGTGAAGGCTCTGGTGACAGTGTTTAGTTTGCTGTGTTTGCCTTGAAAAGGGTAGGCTCAAATCAGTGCCTCCACAAACAGCAGCAAGCTCCTTGCTGTGCCCCAAGGATGTGTGGCAGCACGCCTCGCTGGCCCCCTGTGTGGGGGAGTACAAGAGCAGGAGTCACAGACACACAGCCCTCCCATGGCCATGGGTTGTGTCACCATCACCAAGGTGCAATGGCTGGGCCAGCCCAAGCTTTCTCACAATAGCAGCAAAAATGCTGGGGTCAGGATGCTGGCCAGGAGCAGGGCACGCTGCTGACAGCTCCCACCTGGGCTCTCTTAAAATAGGAGCCCCCGACCCCTCTCCTTGCCTTGAGGTGTGCATATCATACTCTGGAATCCTCCTGAGTGATGGACTATGCACCCCCTCTCAGGGACAAAAGGTGGGAGGGTGGCAGGCAGGTTTGGCAGGGGCGGGGTCCTGTGCAGGGCAGACACAGGGAGGATTGTGTTGGACAAGGTGGCAGTGGTTGCAAGAGAGCTGCACGGGCCAGTCCTTGCCAGTGACAGCCTCACCAGATGGCTCTTCTGGCCTCATCTGCATGGGAAAGCTGCTCCAGCCTCAGCAAGTCCTGCTCTGAGCCGGCTGGCTGTGCCAGCCCCAGCTACCTGCACCCTGGCAGGAGCAGCTTCTGACAGCCTTTGGCCTGTACCCAGGTGTTGCCCCATGGCTGCCTCAAACTCCAAGCTCCTTCCCCTTGAGCTCATTCAAGGAGATCCTGCATTCTTCTGTGCAGAGACCACCTCATTCCCTCCCTTGTTCCTCCCTTCACTTTTTTTCTGGGTGGTTTATTTTGGTTGTTGGGACTTTTTTTCCAGTGTCATCCTCACTCCTTTCTTTTTCATCTGGGACCCTTTCTTTGGCCAGCAGCAGTTTTCCAGATCGGAGTGTTGGGGTCACAATCCTCATCACACCGACAGTGACCTCGGGAACCAGCGTGACCCACCTGCAGCAGACACATGGGTGCAGTTGCACCCCGCTTTAGATTGGAATGGCTTTTCTCATGCACACCAGGCCTCTGCTCACTCCTGGGAGGAAGGCTGGGAAGGGATTAAGTAGCTAAGCATCTCTCTGGCAAATGGTTATTGCTTTTTTTTCCTATTAATTCCTCAACTTCGCTTTTATCATAAACTGTGGAGAATATGCAGGCTGATACAGCTGTTATAGCACACTCTCCTAGGGTGGAAAAACATCTTTTCACCACCAGACTCTATTCTGACTATCCAAACTAAATAAAGCATCCTGGCAAAAGCATTTGCTGGAAGAAACACCTCTCTGCTAGGATTTTTGCCAACACAGAAATGTGTTTGATTCTATCTTCTCTCCCCCCCCCCAGTTTTCCACCTGTCATCTACATCCCTGACTGACAGGATTACACGTCAAGGAGCTGTAGTTTTGACCTCATGCAAGAGGACCATCACCGGGCTTTATTTTTCAAACCCTTGCAGAGCAGTGTTTCAAACCCTCTCCTGCAGGATTCCCTCCTACTTGGAAAAGCATGCAGTGGCAGGTGTGGATCCAAGAGGGATGGAAAATGTTAGTACGAAAGGAAGAGCATCCTGTGTGCAGAGACATGACCTCAGTGAGAACAAGTGAACAGAGGTGGGACTATGTTGATACCATAGCGGGGTTCTGACATTTTCCCTCCCATAGCTATATGTATCTCCACTTGCTTTATATATGTAGATATATGCATGTGTATACATGCACACACACGTATTTCATACCTACTTGTTGAGGCAAGTCTAAGGCAGCCCCCCAGGTCTCTCTGTAGCCCAAGTAGTCATGTGGGAGACCCTCTACCACAGAAGACAAGATCTCTCTGAATGCGCTCAGCCACCCTACTACTGCTTCCTTTATTATCTCTGCCCAGCTGTGGTTTATAAGTTGTTTAAATCTTTTCTAGGAACAGATAGAGATCGCAGCTACCCAGAATCCAGTAATGCAGACAGCTTGAAATGTGGTTAGACTCTGTCCTACTTTCATTGAGCTGAGAGCAAGGTTCTGCTGAGGTGCTCAGGAGAAAAGAGGGGAGAAGGAGAAAAGCGAAAGACCCATCTCAGCAAACCACCCCTTCCTCCCACACCAAGAAACAAAACTAACTCATCCCCCAAAAGCCTGCCACCTCTTGTTCCAAATACACTGCCTCCCCTCTTGGTTTGCCCAGGACCTGCAAGTGAGTAGGGCATGGAGAAGCACCCTGGAAGAGATGCTGTTCTGCACTGTAACACTTGACACAGGCATCTCCCCAGGCTGAGAGGGGCGTGAGGGTTTCACCGAATCAGGGCCAAAAGAATGGCAATGCAGGGAGTGCTGCACATTAAGAATGAGGTGCATCAGTAGAATTTTTACCATCTGTACACTCATAGACAGCTTTTCCCCGTACTAAGTTGCTCCAAGGTCGGTGGAGTTGCAGAAGTGGAAGAGCCACCTGGGACTTCCCTCCTGTGAGAAATCCCTGCCCCAGGAAGCCCATGCTGGGTTGCAGAGCTGCTGCGAGGCTGTGTCATGTCTCTGTGGCAAGCCCAGCTCCCTTGCACAATCAGACTCCCCTAATGGAAACACATCCAGGAATCTGCAGTGACCTGGAAAAGGCTACTGCTGGAAAAATTCAGGGGGGCCCTTTTTCCTTCTCTCAGTGGTGCCAGCCCACAAGACCAACCTGTGCACAAGGACGTGTGTTTCCCGTGCCCATTTTGCCTGGGATTTGATTCTCTTACCCCTGAGCTTTTCTCACAAGCTCTGATGGTGTTCAGAGGAGATGGGTCTCAGGTGGGGGAGAACAGATACGTACCTCCAGCTCTGTGATTTTGACCAAAGTAGATAATATTTGCAAAGTAATTCCACCTATATTACTCCAGATGCAGAGCAGTACATCAACAAGATACTCGCAGCCACTAGTATTTTAAGGGTTTTCCTTGATCCTGCTTGGAAGTACACGTATCAAAATAAGGATCAGAGCAGCAGTGGGGTATTTTAGTTGCTGCTCTCACTAGTGGCAGAAACAGTGAGGCCCTTTAGGAGAAGGGTTTGCTGCAGTCAAGGCCATAGCGAGATGCTAAAGTAGGTATCACCTGAAAGATAATACAGTCCAAGATCATTACAGTATTTATTAACACCATTCGTGGGGAATGAGTTGAACAGCCTTGGAAGGAAGAATGAAAAAATGCCAGCAAACACATTACATTCTCCTGCAAGAAGTTTTTTTATCCTATTGAAAAGCTTTGTTAGAAAGAATGATGAGAATGGTAATAATAAGGCATTATAATTATACCTGATCCTTCTATAATCTCTCTCTCTGCAGAATTCGGGAGCACTTTACTGCTATTATTGGATTTGAACAGTCCCATCTGGATAACATACGACTGATTTGTTTGCATGGCTTATTTTAGGTATTTCAGCACATACATTAGAGCTGCCTTCATATCTGGCCGATTCCCTGCACAGTCTGTAAGAGCAGGAAAAGATCTTCAGCTTCTGTTCTCCATTGCCCCATTCTCCCATCCCAGTTCCTTGGAGAGCTCTTCACAGAAGACCAAGGATAAAAGGAGCCATCAGTCCTTTCCCACCCAACCCAGTACCACAGAAAAAGGGTTACAGTCTAGAGGGTGAATATACCTAGAACATCTGGATTTGCACCTGTATTATTTTAGGCTTGAGATTCAATGTATCCCAAAACAACCCTAGGTGCACCTAAAAGTCTTGAGGCAAGGACCTGGCACATACCTTGTGCTAATGTACACGTTCTGCATTCGGAATAGATGCTACCTTCCAGACTGAAGCTTTCAAATGAAGGGGTCTCCTGAGTGAGCATGTTCCCAGCATGCACAGAACCAAGGAAGGCGTGACAGATGCTGGTGTCTTTCTTGACTCAGCATTCCTTGCAATGCCATCTCATTTACAGTGACGCTGGCAAGCTCCCGCCGCAGCTCCCATTCATTGCAGAGTCTAAATGAGCGAGCAGCTCCATCAGCGTCAAGAACTTTGCTGGCCCCTTCCAGGAGCTCTTGGGTGTGAAGCTGTGCACTCACTACTTCAATTTGCCAGGACTGGGAGAAAACAGACACAATCTGAAAGAATCCTGTCTGCATTTAAAAATATTATTATAAAAATTAAATAATTTGTAATAATATAGAAGTATGATACAAGCTTAACAGACACAATTTGCCAAATATTTTTGTTGTTCTCTCTGCTTTTTAAGGGATTTTTTTTTCCTCCTGGAAATTGGATTAGGGTCTTCTCCCTTCCACGTCCCACCTGGCCTCACCAGCATGGACAGGTGGGGTTTCCAGTGCCTGCCCATCCACAGGGCTCAAAGTATGTTTTCCTGCAGAGTCTAAAAGGACCCATTAGACCTACCTTAAATTTTCCCCCAACTTCATTTTTGCAGTATCACATCCAGTCTTCTCACTTTCATCCTCTTAGATTCTTCAGAGCCGTCTTTGTCAATTTGTTTACTTCTGGTTTATTTTTAAAAGACAAACCCCCAGTGGACATAAGCTCTCAAGTCCCTTTTGAAAACGCTGTCTTGTCTGTAAGTGCTTTGTTTATGATCCTCTCCAATCCTTTAGGCTATTGTTTACGAGCTGGAAGGCATCTGCACTTGGGCTAATCATGCCGAATGCCAGCAATTCCCCCAGCATGATTTGTTGCAGAAGCCAGTGGGATCAGGGTTTGTTTTGATTATGTGTAGTGTGGAAAACCCACATTTGCTCACATTGGCTTGACAAAACGGGGAGGGCCTAATCCAAAATCTTCCGAGGGGAACAACAATCTACTCGTTGATTTCAATGGCACTGGGGACCAGCTCGAAGGCTGAGAGCTCTGACAGCACCAGTGGTGTCTTGGGAAAGCAGGTAGCCCAGGAGCCAAAAAAAATCCTCCTTTAAAAGCCTATGCACATTGTTTGCTCTGGGTTGGATGAACCAAACACAGCTCTAAGGGGCTGCCAGTGCCTACGGCATTTTGCATGCCTTTTTCAAAGCTATGCAGCTCCTTTCTGCCAGGAGGGTGATTGGGCTGGGACCCCCCAGCCCTGCCCCAACCAGCACAGCTGGGCAGACCTGTTCCAGCTGTCACCTCAGGCCGATGCCAGCCACCCCTGATGACCTTGGCTGACAAGCTGGAGTCTTCCACTCATTCTGGACAATTCTGTGACATTTTCTCCCCAGCCTGTGCCGGCGCTTGCCTCAGATGAGTGTCTGCATTTCTCTGTTCCTGAAAGCTGGGAGGAAGTGCCCAAGGGCTGCTCCTGCTGGGGCTGCCATCAAACAGCTGCCAAGGCACTTGATTGCACACCGTATGGGTGGGTGTACAGGTTTGCCACAAGCAGACATCCCTTCTCCCTCAAGAGGCCCCAGCATGGGAACCAGGAACTCCGTGCACATCCACAGCTCAGCATGGCTTGCCCCTGCTGTGCAGCTGGCTCAGCTGGCTTAGGCTGCACCCGCTGCTGTTGAGCCTAAGGCTGAGCTCATGCTGGTTTGTTCCTGCACTCCTGCCACAGCAGAGGTGTGTCCACCGAGGCACAGACCTCAATACTGCACCTGGATCCCACCTCTCCCCTATTCCTTGGCTGAGCATTTCCTGCTCCAGAGGTGATTCATTAATCACCATTAATCCCTTTTTGTACCCACCAAGAGGTTAGCATCTCAGGTGGCTGGTGGCATGGAATTACACAGCTTAAGCTACGTATCACATGGAGAAATGTCTCCTTTTGTTTCTTTCAAATCTTGCACTTGAGTATTTCATTGCATGTCTCGTTGTTTTTTCAAGAAAACACACTCGGTCAGCTACTCCAAGGTATCTAGGCTTGACAGATCTTTGCCACTGACCGCAGCCATCTCTTTTTCCCAGCTGAAGGGTCCCAGTCTATCAAGCCAGCCCTGACAGGGAAGCATTTGGAGGTACTCTGCTCTGCCTGAATCAAAACCCAGCCCTGCCAGCCCCAGCTGAGATCACAAGGCAATGGGAGCACACAGAGACCCGAGTGGCTCTGCAGAGAGGCAGCAGGAGTCACAGAGCAACTCTACCACATCTCCCTCTCCCTTTGACACCTGCCCTCTCTTTGAATGTTGTCCTCAGTAGCCCTGCCTTTGCACCAGGCAAGACTTCAGACTAACAAAAAAACTCAAGTGCATGCGGTTATTGTAACTTTACAGATGCCAGACATCCAAAGAATTGGTGCAAAATGAATTAAATTGGACAAAACCATCACATTCCCCTAACCAAGTTATTCTAAGGTTTTTAGAATGTTTAAAGACTAATGATGCAAAAACCCATTTTGGAGGGATATTAGGGTAAGGGTCTAAAACTGACACCCAGCTGTTTATACGTAGAAGGTTTGATTTTGAACCTTGCCTACCTAGGAGCTCATTTCCAAACCCTGAGGATGCTCAAATATTAATAATTTTTTTGAAATGTGTTTACACAAACTTGTGGGTTTTGTTGCATCCTGATCCATCAAGGCAAATCCCTAATGGCACACAGACCCTTGTGTCAGGGGCGATCAAGTATTATTACAAGAGCTGCTGGCTGTGGGGCCCCTCCGGTGCACACACATGGGTACATATGGAAGTTATTAACAACTTTCAGTGAAGGATTTTGGGAAATTAACCCCTGAGGCCCCAAAGCACTGCTAAAAGACAACTAGCCGGGAGCAGATGAAGAGCAGTTTCCTGCTGGATGCCTGTGCAGCATGTTGGGACCAAAACCCAGGACCTTTGCAGCCCTGTAGGGGAAGCCCACTCTCACAAGGACTAAACTTTTCAACTTCTCCTGTTAGGAAGAACAGTTGAAAAAAACCATCTGTGTAGCTGTATAAGTTTTCTCGACAAACTGAAATGAGTCAGCTGGAGAAATGTATAACATAACATATAAAAATGCAAACAATTTTCTTCTGTTCCCCAAATGGTGCTCAAGAGGTTGTGAGGAAGTTTGTAATTTCTTTTATAAGTCCCTTTAGGAACCACCAAAAGAAATGTTTGGATATGGGCCACCAGAATCTGCTCCTACATGGCAGAGGGACCAGTTCAGAGGCAGGGTGACTAAAATGCACATCTCATGCTCATTAATGAAAGCAGCAGGACACCATTTGCAGCCACCCCATGGAAGTAAACTCTTACAGTTTTACTTGGCACATCCTTTTCTCAAGAGTTTAAGGAAAAAGGATTCTCTTCCAATGTCCAAGCAGAAAGTGAAGTAGGACGCTGTAACGCCTGCTGGAGCTGATGCACTTTTCATATTTCTGTTCTTCCCAAATTGGTTTCCTTTCTTGCACCAATCCTGATCTGCAAAGCAATATCTTCTTGGCAATAATGAGGATACTCACCCATAATGTGCTTTAAACTTCCATAATGTAACAAAGCTCGGCAGTCATTCACTGCTTTTCATTCACAGATCTCAAATCAATTTGCTACAGCCCTGCATGGAATTGACTTACTTGTAACACAGAGATGAGTACTCGCTGTGCAATTAAAAAAAAAAAAATAAATGAGCAAAATACAATAGACTTTATTAAAATCTAAACTATTTCCTCTTCCCTTGGTGCGATTTTCCTAAGGCTCTTCTGCAGCCCCCAGCCACGCAACCCAAGATGCTCGTTTTCAGCCAAATGAGAACAGTTCACAGCCAGGTCAAAGCAATCCATATAGAAAGCTCTTCCCTCAGCGAGCTATAACCATGGCCATAAAACAGAAGCATTCCTCTGCTCGCTTACAAACGTGGAAGAAATTAGCCTGCTCCTTCCCCCCACCCTGGTTTCTGAAGGGAAGGTGGGAAGGCAGCCAAGCCACTTTGGCGACGACACCCTCAAGGAAGACTAGGATCAAGGGGATGGGCAGGGCGCCTGGAGAGACAGACCCAGTCCCACTCCTCCCACAGTGGGCAGAGCGGGAGGGCAGCCATGCGGCTGACCCTGCCAAGGCAGGGGCTTCACCCGAGAGCCAGGGCACAGGCCCAAATCACAGGTGCCTGAAGCCATCTAAGATGCCCACAGGGGCTGGCAGGGCAGGTGTAGGAGCTACAGACTTGCACTCTGCTGGAACAGGGGCACCGCAAAGAGCATTGAGGGTAAGCAATGGGATGATGCCTGAGAACAGACCAAACACACTGCAGGCAGCAGAACCCAGAGCACGTGTGGCATGGGAACACCTCACATAGCTTGGGAAAAGTAGGAGGGAAGTAGTTTTCCACCCACTAACATGCCACAGCACTTGGCTGGTGCTGCCACCATCCCAGTCCCTATGCAGAGCGCTTTGCAGGCACAGCACCTGCAGCACCAGTACTCCTCTGCCCCACCACCTCCTCTATGGCTAGTCCTGCCTCACTGCCCTATGAAAACTCAGGACTGCCGTGGTGTTCAGGGAAAGAGACAGCAGAAGGTCCCCTCTAGTCCAACCTGGGGCTCACACCACCTCCAGCACCAAGGTCACATCAGGTTGCTCCAGGCTGGACCCAGCTGGGTCTTGAAAACTTCCAGGTGTGGAGACTGCACAACCTCTCCAGGCAGCCTACCTCGCACCCAGACTACCCTCATGGAAACAGGGTCTCTTCATAGCCAGCCTGGACTTGTTTCCCCTACATCTGCTGTGTCTTGTTCTCCCACCATGCACCACTGCGGTGAGCCTGGCTCTCAGCTAGCCTCCTTGTAGATACAGGCAGGCTGCTGTTAGATCCCTCTGAAGAAGTTTCTCCTCTCCAGGCTGAACAAGACCAGCTCCTTCAGCCCCTCCCCACAAAGCAAGTGCTCCAGCTCCCTGAGGGTCGCTCCCCCATCCCAACCTCACTCCAATTTATTGCATTTTTGTTGCTTCAGGGAGCCCAAGATTTAATGCAATATTCTAACTGGGGTCTAAGGAGTGATGAGTACAGAGAGGTAACCACTCTCCTCACCTGCTGGTGGTGCTTCTGTGAACGCAGCCCAGGATGCTGCTGGCCTTTGCTGCCCTGCACCCTGCAAAAGGATTCAGCTTTGCTGTCTGCCAAGACCCCCAGTACTTGCACACGTTACAGTGCCTGGACAGGGCTGCTTCAAGAGCTGGAGATACCAATAACCCTGAGAAAGAAGGAGGGGGAGGGAAGCAAGGTAAATTAAGAGGGCTGTTCTCTCAGTGTGGGTTGAACCCCAGTTCCCCCTGTGATGCTACCTGGGGCAACACAGGGCATCCCAGCCCTCACGGAGGGCATCACAGCCTAACTCAGTCATCTGAGGGCTCAAATTCACCATTTCTAATGGACCCAGTGGCAAAGATGGATGTAATTACCTGCTTAGCTTTTTGCCCTGGCCCTGCACATGAGTACAGCTCTGGCAGCAACACCGTACCCACATGTCAGCCGCCAGAGTGCACATGTACGCTGTGACAGCAGAGGATCCCAGCTTGTGCCAACAGCCACAGCAGCTGCAGGGCCACCCGGTTGCCCCTGGCCTCCCCAAGACTGAGAGGAGCAGGCAGCAGGGAAAAGATGGCCACATCTCTGGCACTTACACTATGTCAGTTCATAAGTCAGTGGCCCGAGGCAGGAGGCCAGGCACCTTGCCACCAGCAGAGCGACAGAGCCCTCCAGAGCATAATTCAGAGTGCCTAAGTTAGACTCCTGCGATGAATCACACCCTGTATCTCTCTCCACAGTGACTGCATGCTTTGGCTCCTCAGATAAGATACCTGAAGTCAAAAGAGCAAATTCAGAGTAATCTCTGAATTTGGCTTTTTACTCGCCTATAGGTCTTAAAGGGAAAGTCAGCATGAGCTCAGGATGCTGCCTGCACAACTGGGGATGGCTAGCAGTGCAATAAGGGAAGCAGCGATTGTGCTTCTTTCTTCTGCAATTAAACTGTTCGGATCTGATTCACCCATCAAATTTCACAGCATTTGAACAAATTGTATTTCTCCTTTCAGTCACTCATTTCAAGGACATCACACCGGCCTGCACCCCTGAAATGAACCATAACCCCACTGAAGCCGGCTTTGTTCCTCTCATTTGTACTCATCCTCACCAGTTAAGAGTTCACTGATGCTGTGCCCCATTCTAGGACCTTCAGTTACTCAGGCTTCTTTCAAACATCCAGTATAAACTTTAAGATACTAAAAGTACTTCTGAAAATCTCAGCCTTACATTTTTAGAAAGTATCTTATGTTTACAAATTTCTTTACTTGATTACACTACAAGATTAATTAAGTTTATTGTTCCCGGTTTGTGGCCTGCTTTAAATCTTTGTAAGAAGTTCCCTTGTTCAGTTTCAGATTGATTGCCATGTCTTGATCCTAAACTCATCAAGTTACCAACACCGCAAGGGAATGAAAAAGTCACCATGTATTCATTGACTTTAAAAAATAAGTATAAAAATGTGTTTATTAATTTTTTTTTTAGAGTCTAAGATAAAAAATTCTTTGCCTTTTCTGAGGCAAAACCAAAACGTCCATAGATGGCAGCAGCATACTATCAGATGAGCACAAGAAAGGGCACTGGATTCTGTCTGTTTACACCCTCCCAGTGCAGACTGGACTCTCCAGGCTAGGGTTACCTCTACAGGAATACCATGCCCTTAGTATAACGTAACTCATCTCACTCCCAAAACCATGTTCAAATAAAGCAAAGCAAAAGCCAGTGAAGCCGCACTTATTGTACATGGCTGCAATTGTTTCCTCTCTAGTGCAGACGTTGGCCTCTGAAGTGGCATCGCATTTGGGCTGCAAGGAACGAAATGGGCTCTCGCTCTGCCGCAGCTATGTGGGTATCCAGTCAGCAGAGAGGTCGTGCCCACTGATGCCCAAGCTGCACTGCTGTGGGTCTGGACTCAGACATACCACTTCACAAGGGCAGATGTGCAGCAAAAACAAACTTTGGGGTAGAGGAAAACAGGAGGCTGACCCGGGAAGATAGGCAGCTCACCTTCTTCTCAGCTTATAAATTATAAATGGAGCAAAGAGCAGGACTTGTTGGAGGGGAGAAATCTCTGCTCTTCGGGATGGCTTTACCCCAGCCATCGCTGGGGAAGCTGACACAGGCTGTGCATTGTATGAGGACACAGCTGTCACAGTGAGTGGGTTCAAGCCCTGCTCCCCCCATCCTCTCCTTCATCTCCCAGCAGCCAGTACAGCCCCACCTGCATGCATCCCATCAGCACAGCCTGTAACAGGCATCTCCATCTGCCACATGCACAGCATCATCTCCCAGCCTGGGATAGAGAGGGGTTGGGAACCACTTTCGCCTCCAACCCTCTCCTTCCACCCGGCGTTGAGACCATCTCCTCCCTTGGGCACATTCCCAAGGAGCCCTCAAGCTCTGCTCCATCCGTCATCGCAGCACTGGCAGGGAGGCTCCGGCAGCACAGTTCTCGCAGTGTGGGCACTGCCCGGCGGCTCCGGCACAGAGGCTCAGAGAAGACCAGGGGGGTTCCCCCCATCTCATCAAAGTGCAAGGGGTTGTTCCTGGTCCCCGCCACCACCAGCTCCAGCAGCTGGACCACACAGTCTGAAAACCAGTTCTTCAGGCGGAAATAGCCCTCTTGGAATGAGATTCGAAGGCTGACGGGCCCCGTCGGCATCCGCACACTCAGACTGAACAAGCAGTTCCCCTGCGAGCTGTCCCGCACCAAGTAGGTGCCAACAGGCTCCCGCTGGAGCTTAGCATGAGCCTCCCCCACAGACAAGGGGCCCCAGTAGAAGTCACTGGCCTGGAGGATATTGAGGGATCGCTCCAGGACCTCCCACTCACAGCTGCGAAACATCCGGAAACGATCGGGCAAGCTGGTGGGCGCGGGGCTGGGGAGAACGCTCTGATGCTGCCTTTGTGGATGAGAAACAGTGGTGTGCAGATCATCTGGCCTCCCTCTGATCATCTCTCAAAGAGCCCATGGATCCTGGAAAGATGCTGCCTTTACCATGCTTCCTCCTTTGCATCCAGCCTGTGGGACAGATGGAGAGTGAGGCAAACCCAATGAGTCCTCCTAACTGGGCAAGTGAAGATACTTCACAAGGAGAAGACAGCAGCAAGAGTATCAAAGAGGATACTGAGGACTTACTGTATGTCCCTATCCCACAGCTGTAGGGACAATCAAGGAAATACATGCAGGAAGGGCTCCAGCTGGGTCCCCACCAGTGCAAGGCAGCACCTTACAGAGCTCTGCATCCACTGGATTTCTGTGATTCACAGCTAGAGGTTCCCCAGCACACCCCTCAGCAGGCTGGTTTGAAATAGCCCATGGCAGTATTTCAAGATTTCCCTCTGCTTGATGCTCAGGGGCTTTTCAGAGTGGCTTTGAGACTGGCAGGGGGAAACAACACCCAAATCAGAAGGGAAAAATTTCCCAAAGCAGGAAGGAATCATTTACTTTGTCACTCAGTTAAAGGTAGAAATGTTTCCTCGTGCCTCTCCAATCCTTTCCCCAGCAAAAGGACAGACAACAGGACTTAGAAGAACCAAAAGACTGGAATGACTTTTTCCCACCAAACCCCATGAACCAGTCCCTCATTCCAGGACACACCTGTTTCACTTCAACATGACAAAACAAAGGCCTTGGATCAAAACCCCTTCAAGAAATCTTACACCACAAATTTCAGGGCTGGGATTGCCATGAATTAAACCACTTCCACCAGGAGTGTCAAACTCGCAGTCCACATACCAGATCTGGCCTGGCACCTTGTTCCTACCCGGTGGCAGTGCTGAGCTCCTTGCCCCTTTGCTCCTGCCTGTGCACTTGTCATGTGCGCAGTGTGTGTGATGTGTGTTATGCTGCAGGGGCAGGAGAACAGCGGGAGCTGTGAATTTGACAACACTGACTTACACCAACACGAGACAGTGCTGATGTCCCAGGAACTGTTCTTCCAGTCCCTTAACTTCTGTTTCCACTGGAGGGACATCTCTCCCTGCCAGCAGACAATCCTGCCCTCTCCCCACCACCATCCTCTGCTCACGTGCAGCCTTTTAAGTGCCCTCCCTTACCTCACAGCCCTGCTTATCTCCTGTACCTCATGTTATCACCATCCTGTCTGTTTTCAGAAATGCAGATTTCTGAACCCAGCGTTGCCATCAGCCATTCCAAGTAATTTCAATTATATTACAAAAAATACATATTCTGCATGTGTTTTTGCACGTGTGTGTACATATACAAGCATAAAACCCACAGCCCCAAGCCAGAGGCTCATTCTGTGTGAGAAGCTGAGCTGTTACATACCACTTCCCCAGGCCTGACAAGTCAGTAGCTCACCGCCAAACCCTGCCCTCAGTCCCTTGACACACTCCATTAACCCAGTCACACTCACTGACAGCAGAGCCATGTTCTGAGCAGCCTGCTGACACTGCTGACACGCAGCCTGCAGCAGAGGAAGAGATGTGCTCCTCTGTCTCCAGCAGTCCCCTCGCTGCAGACTCCCGGGAGCGCTGAGGTTCCTAGCAAGCAGGCAGCCCACCCATCAGGGAACGTGCAGGGACCTGCAGAAGGCTTGCTCTGGAGGGAGAGCTTTAGGTTAGGCTTACCTCCTTGACAGGTTCTCCTTATCTCATATTCTTTGCCAGTTATTCAAAAGCCTTATGCTCCGTTTGGCGCTCGTGCCAGCTGGACAGCTATGCAGAGCACACTCTGTGCCCAAGGAAAGGACATGGTGCAGCAGGGACAAACATCTTTCCCTTGCACGGGCACAGCAGTTTTGGACAGCATTTGCCCAGCAATACCTTGCCTACAGTCAGCTTTTCTCTCCTAACATCTCTCTCAATACTTAACAGTAATACCAGTGATTTGGTTGGCAGGCAGGTCTCCATATATGCAGCCATAAACATCCTCTCCAAGAACAGCTTGGGAAGCTCCTCCAGTTTCTTGCTACTAACATCCCTGGGTACCGCTTTGAATACTGCTGATCCTGCCTTTTAGCTACATGTCACCGTGGGAGGAAAATTCCATGCTTAGAGAAAAGTGGCAGCGGTAGGAAGGAGTTAATCAAGTTGAGTTTTTTGATTTTCCATTTAGAAAAAAGAAAAATGCAGCAGTTGAAAGCTGCTCAAATGGTTCAGCAAGTCAGAATAAATCTTAGGGGAAGTTGATTTAGTGAGCAGAATGCGAGTAAACGCAGTCACCACGTGCAGCAAACCGGGCCATCTATCACCACCAAAACCTCAGCACTGCAGGTGCCACGAGAAGTTGCAGGATCTCTGTCCCTTTCCTTCTCCCCTCTGCTGTGTGAGGAAGCCATAAAGCCCTCTGACATTGGCTGCTATATAAAAAGGTCATACTCCCACCAGCTGCCTCCTGGGCTGCAAATACAGCCTCAGTGCGAGTGAGGAGAAGCCTTGGTCCCACCAACAGCCACTCTTCCCAAACAGTAACTTCGCTTGACTCCAAACAGAAATGTTGCCAATCTCATGGGTCTAGGTTGGAAAATTAATTCAAGCAGGAACACAGAAGCAGGCAGCTGTATTTCATTTCCAGTCTAGTTTTAAAAATAACAAACAAATACATAATTTGTTTAAGGTTGCAGATGCTATTTGACAGAAAAAAAAAAAATAAACTTGTTTGTCCCAGTTTTCAACCTTGAGTCATTCTCCCAAGTCCTTTAAGAAAAGTCCACTGCTACTGGAAGTCTGACTGACTAAGAACTGAGACTGTGTCATGGTTTCGGGTTCAAAAATAGCACCCTGACAATTTGTTCACTTGGTTTGAAATCTACATATGGGTCAGAACCTCAGACGGCATGAATCTGTTTAGCTCCAGTGACCCATTTCCAACAGACGACTGCCTGGCCTGCAGCGCAGTATTAGTTAGATTAACATGAGCTCTAGAAGTGCTTCCTGACATTACCTTTGCCTTCACTTTTAATGGGTCAACAGGTCCTATCTGGACATGGCCTCCCATATCAAGGAAGATGAGCAGTTTCTCAGGATTAGGAATAAGCCGGCTCCAAAGGTGCAATGAAATACACATGCATAATTACTTCTCCTTCCGATTTGCCACATCACAATTTGCTTTCCCCCTGCCCTGCTCCAAAAATAGCCCCCAAAATCCCATTGCCGAAACACATAACTACCTCCCTACTGCAAGGTAGTCAGAACAGCACATGCAGCCAAAGAAATACACCCTAAAAAGCTGATGTCCTGCTAATTAAGAGGCTGGATAAGTTCCCCCAGACCTTCTGATTTACTGCAAGTTCAAGAGCTTTTCAAAATAAGTGCTCTTGACACAGAGCATTCTGCTTTCCTCCTCACTCACTACCCTGGCAAAGCAGTGCATTTCATGTAAGGAGAACAATTCTAGTAAACCGGGGGATTGTCTGCGGCATCTGGTGTCAGCCAAGCCAGCTCTGCGCCCTGGGGCTTGACAAGTCTGGTATGTTCAACAGCAGTTTCAAGTACTCTGCTATGATTTGTTCTTGCACTCTTCTTCCAGGACACTTGAACGAACTTACCTTTTTAAATTTACCACCCATAGGGATGAGTTTCTGGATGTCAGGCCTGGAAAAGGTCCAAATTCAAGAGTTCCAACACAGCACTTCACAGTTCTTGCAAAGCTTTACTTAAGAGCAGGTCCATCCTTTGAAAAGAAAGAGATGTCCATCAACCAGGTGACTAAACCCATTAGTTTGCTGTAATGTGGACCTAAAATACAACAAATCTGTAGAAAGGTTGCCTGTCTCAATCTCTTTGACCTGTATTATTGTAGAAATATGTATTCAGCACTTCAGATAGCACAAAAGACAACAGATTATTGTTGCTGTTATTACTATTGCTGCTTCCAAAGCCATGATCTGATTAGGTCCAGCCAGCTCACAGATGGCCTAAGGACAAATGCAGACTTTAAAGTTGCCATCATCTTCTGGACACGGGAACTATAAAACCCAATAGTTAATAGACAATGGCAACAGAAATAAACTTAAGGATTCTTAAGGTTAAGAACCTTCTGGGTACTGATGTATGGAAAGCTGTACATGAGTCAACACGTGAGCTTATGGCCCAGAAAGCCAAATATATCCTGGTCTGCATCGAAAGGAGCATGGCCAGCAGGTCAAGGGAGGCAATTCTTCCCCTCTACACTGCTCTGGCGAGACTCCACCTGGAACGCTGCATCCAGGTCTGGAGTCCTCAGTACAGGAAAGACATGGACCTGTTAGATTGGGTGCAGAGGAGGGCCACAAAAATGATTCGAGGGCTGGGACATCTCTCTCGTGAGGAAAGGCTGAGAGAGTTAGGGCTGTTAACCCTGGAGAAGAGAAGGCTCTAAGGAGACCTTATAGCAGCCTTCCAGTACCTGAAGGGGACTTGTAAGAAAAATGGAAACAGACTTTTTAGTAGGGCCTGTTATGACAGGACAAAGGATAATGGTTTTAAACTAAAAGAGGGTAGATTCAGACTTCATATAAGGAAGAAATTCTTTACTGTGAGAGTGGTGAAATATTGGAACAGGTTGTCCAGAAAGATGGTAGATGTCCCATTCCTGGAGACGCTGAAGGTCTTGTTGAATGAAGTTCTGGGCAACCTGATCGAGTTGAAGATGTCCTTGCTCACTGCAGTAGGGTTGGACTGGATGGACTTTATAGGTCCTTTCCAATTCAAACTATTCTGTAATTCTAAAAGCAAACTCAAACTCGTGCTCAATGCAATGGACAGCATTTAGGGTCTCTTATTTGTAACGGTGTAGATAGCCATTAGCTGCTGAAATCCAAATAGCGACCCAATCCGTTCTGGCCTGTGCTATTCTGCTCTGCTTCTCTGGCTTTTCTATCTCACCTTGTGGATGGAAAACTAAACCTGCTGACCTGGTGGAGCAGCAGACCACCACTTCTGCAATCACATATCTGTCAGTGGATTCATCAGCAAGCGGAAAAAATTAATCCAGTCTTCTGCTCGCCTTTCAGAGGCAGCCCCTGCAAAGTTACACTTACACCTAGGCTCCTTTACTTAACAGCACTTCCCTGCATCCTCTCCAGCTGAGCCCAGACTGGGCACACACCTCACAAGCCACATTGACCCGGCAGCTTGCAGAACTGCAAATCTATCCCATTACTACGCTACCTGCACCATTCAGCTTTGACATCTCCCAGTTATGAATTCCGCAGTTCCCAGAGCACTTGGAGGCTAGGATAATCTGGAAAAGTTCTCCCTGAGGTACCCTACAAGCCCTTGCAGCAACATCCCCATTACAGGCAGCAGAACCTGAGCAGACGTCTCTTGCTTGCACGTCTGCATCCCACAAAAATGTGCTGCCTACTGATTTGTGGCTGGAGAGGATGTTTCAAAGGAAAGCTGAGCCAATGTCTGGAAGAAAAACCTCCCTGGTAAGAGCCAAGCATGCAGCACTGTGTTTTAATGGTGGGCCAGCCTGGTTCCCACGGCTGCCACTGTCTGCCACATGCTGGCACCGGTTTAAACCACGCTGTCACTGCAGCTACACCAATGCCCCTTGTCATGAGCACCCTACCATGGCCAAGGTGACCGGAGCTGATCCAGAGAGGGCTCACAGAGGGGGAAGGGAAAGGCAGGAGATGCACAGACAGACATGTGCCAAAGAGCACAGAGGGAGCTGTGGTTAGGCAAGGAATGTGGTGCAACTCAGCTGAGAGGACCAATGTCAATCACAGCCAATTTTTCCACCACAAAGCAGGCCTAGGAGACCTTGCAGTTCCCTCTATCTTCTATGCCATGGCTATAAATAGGGTTTGGTGTGAGGCTGCCGCTATGTCTGACACACGAGGGAATATGTGGAAAAAAAGAAAAACCCCACACTACACCCCCTCCCAAAAGCAAAACTGTGTTTCTGTGTAAGACCAGTGTTCAACACACATGCAATATTAATACATATATATATAAAATACACAAATAATAGATAAAAGAAGTTGAGGCAGCACACACACTGTGATAGTTCCTGCTTCCACGCAGCAGAGACACAGAGCAGGAGGATCCTGCACACAGGCTCTGGGAACCAGCTGCTGGAGACCTTGCAAGAGGACTGGTCTTATCAAACCCCTTCCTAAATGTTGGGGTTGGAAAGGATATTTCAAAACCCACAAATAACTTCCCATGGATCTGATATTTAGGTTTTGTACTTCTTATCATATTTTTCTATGACATGTGCTTTCTGCATTAATGTGACACTTGGCTGATACAGCCTGAAAGGTTTTTACCCCAAGAAAACCCACAAGACAGTGTGATATGTGAGAAATATTCTTCAAGGCAGGGATGTCTGCAGGCATGTTTGGCTTCTGCATAATGTGATTAAAAAAAAAAAAAAAAAAGATGGCAATTTACAGGGAAAGCCAATTGCTTTTCCTGGACTAAATAAAAGACCTGGAAGAAACACCTCATTTTTAGGGTTCCCTCCTCACTCCTTGGAAATACTATGCACACTCAGACAACTGTTTCCAAATAAAACAACCCATTCCTCATTCTCCTGAAACTGCAATACCACCATTTCAAAATAACAGAGAAGCCACATTGCTTCTCTGAACTTGAAGGCTGCCGTGCAGTAGCCAAAGCAACTACAGCTTGTTCCACAGCAAGTAAAATTACCAAAATTACCAACTGACTTCTGACTTCTAGTGGAGATTGAAGTATTTTTTCTACCCCTATAATTGGGGAAAAAAATTATTTTAAAAAAAAAATTAGAAAAAGGAAATCAGTGGGGGTTACTGCAAAGCTTCAAAGCTGCAACTGAGGGTATCCTGCTATGGCTTAAGGAATAAGAGTTGTTGCTCACCTCTGGCCAACAAACAGCATTTTTGGTGAGCAAGGGAAGCCTGGTCATGTTGCTCCTGGCCCTTGCAGCTCCATAGCAAGCAGACATCCCTGTAAACATCAGTGCAGCAGAGCTACATGAAGCCTCAGCCCTGTGCTCAGCCTGGGAACACAATCACTGCATGGCTGCCTTGCCTTCTCTCCCACCCCATCATCCACCGGCCAGGGAAGAAGCCCTCTGGGAAGGTGGCTGGGGTTCTGCCCAGTTTGAGTGCAGAAATGAGGAGATGGGGAGAGGGCACAATGAGGAGGAAGAAAGGTCAAGACAACCCTAGAACCTCATGGCTTCCTACTGGAAACGCTTTGTCTCATCTCCCTACTGAGACAGAGATCAGCGGGAAGGGGGTAGCGATGCCTAGGGCTAGATCCTCGCCCTCAGTCAGGGCAGAGCTCTGCATCCACTGATCATGGATCCACAGCCTCACCAGCTCACTCTGTTCCCAGACCAGCAGCACAGGTATAGCTCCCCCGTTCCAGTCTCTCTCAGTTAAATTGATGCTTTTCAGTTGTTCCTGTTTGAGGAAGCGAGTAAACCCTGAGAAGTGAAGGCTGTCAGCAGTCCCCCAATGGCTGTCGCCTTTTATCAAAACCATCACATTTAGCAGGAAAGGAATTCAGAGAAGCAGCTAACTCTAAGAATTAGAGCACCTAAAACTGCTTCAGTATCATGATCAGAGCTAGGATTTTAGAGAAGACTCACAGGCACTTAAGCAACACGAGCCAGAGCAGAGAAGCACAGGGGAGAGACCCTCCCCTTGGCTCTTAAGAAGGATCGGCTTCAGAAGATGTGAGGGGCCATGGAGCAGTACCAATTGCCATGCCTTCAGAAGAAGGAGCGAGGGTCACAGAGCACAAAAGCACCACAAAGTTTTATAACGGGGGATTTCCAACACACCAAACAAAGAAACTAGTCCTGAGAGTCAAAAGTGAACAGGGGGAAGAAAAAAAAAAAAGTCATGAGAGGTTATTTAGGAAATCTTAAAGTGAAAGAGCATGCAGACCTCCCACAAACGATGGTGGAGAGACACTGCCTGGCTAAGAGAAACAGCAAAGGTCACACCTTTGGTATTATCAGCTGTAGGTGCGACAGTTTGCCAGGGCCTCTGCCATGGATCAGGGGCACCAAACACACACACTACAAAACCACAGCCCCTGCCCAAATCTCTCTACAACCTCAATAATCCTTCAGAAAATGAAAAGCTAACCCTGCAGGCGCTGATATAAAGGAATATAAATTGCTGATGGTAGGGAGAAAATTTACATGAGGATGGCTGTCATGAAACTGAGACAGCAGGCAGGCGAGATAAACAAAGCAAAAACCAGAAAATAAATGGCATTTTTAGTTTATCAGAAAACCTCTGGGGGGATCATTTAGTTCACTGGGATATCAGCAAGTGGGGACGAGGACACTGCAGAGAAGCTACATCAGCAAGTAGATATTCTATTTTTTTCTTACACAGGATGCTGAGGAGATTCCCCAGTATTGAAGGCTATTTAATTTGGGGGGGAAGGGGGTGCTCCAGCAGAGGAGATGGGGAAAAGTGACATTAAAGATACACCAGGACACATTGGACTAAACCCAAGGATTTTGAAGGAATTTGGAAATGGCTGGTTACGATGCAAAGAGAGGTGCTCTCTCAATCAAATCAGCTGCTATTGCCAATTGACAGGGGGCTGCAAGTGTTGCAAGGAACATTTTTTTGACAGGCGCTGCTAAAGCAGGAACACCATGTGGCGACCTGACTGTGGGAGACAGGCAATCCCTGGATAGGGTTCTCCATCAGGAAGACAAGATCTGAAGCAGCAACATCTGCCGGGACATGCCTTGCCTTTCCCTAAAGCCTCCGTGCCACAAGGACATGGAAAACTGAGATGCAGTACACGAGGTAAAGTGCCAGCAGCACCCCAGGACCCTTAAAGACAAGGACAGAAGACAAGGAGTAGTTGCAACCTGGGGTGATGGCAGGTGGAAAAGGGTTGTCCTGAGGAAACCAAGGCAGTTCAGTGCCTGCACGTCTCATCACCTCTCTGCCACCCTCCCAGCTGCTGCATCTTTCCCCTGGATCAACTCAGCCCATTTTGCAGAGCAATCCCTCTGCACTCTTCAACAGGCTGGTGGCTACAAGTAGCCCAAAGCATCCCCCAGCATCATCCCAGGTACAACTGGCTCCCATCCCCCTGCCCATGTAAAAACAGACCTTGACCCAGGTGCCTTTCTAGAAACCTTTTCCAAGCTGCCCTTGCCCACAACACCTCAAATATCAGAGGTTTAACTTTGTCCCCTCAGCAGGCACCTTCAAACCTCAAGGTACTTAAATCCAGGCAACCAGTGGGAAAAGTGGCGAGTCCCCTCCGTCACCTTACCAGGGGGAACACTGACAAAACCACTTCACTCTCTACAGGCCAGAGAAGTCAAAGAGGTCACTCAAAATTCAGCAGGCAGGCAAGCACCAGGAGGCAAGGTGAGACCCTGCCCTCACAAATGCAAGCAGAAGCAGACTTGTAGGAAAACAAACTGGTTCTGTATTTCAAAGAGAGATAAATTGTGGCACAGCTGAGTAACCGTGCTCAGAGTTCGTTAAGAAAAGCTCTAGTTCTGAATGCAAAAGCAATCATTGAAAAACAATAAGCAAACATAAGCATGAGGTTGCAAAATGCATGGGTGGGAATGTAACAGTAATGACACCACCTGAGATAGTGTGTTCAGTTCCAGTCACCTTAAAGAAAGAGCTGAAACAAAGGGGATGGGCCTAAAGATGTGTGATAAGCAGTCATATATAAGCGCTCAGACAGAAGAAACTGGAGAAACTTCAGGCTCTGCTTAGAGAGCAGACAGATACAAGGGGATACAAGAGAAAGACACAGCACAATTGAGCCGTTCTTTTTATGTTCTTTCATAAAACTAGAAGAGAGGAAGTTCAAAGGTGACCGAGATTGAAAAGCAACTAATTTTAAAACTCATAAAGAGGAAAAACTCCAATCGCATAGACATTAAAATGCTGCTGCTGGGGAAAGTGAGAGAGTTGATCTGAGGAGTCTCATTTCTCTTCCTTCTCAAATGTCTCTATAAAGTACCCACCATCCCATGCTTCAGCAGACTGGTCAAAGGGATCCAGCAACAAAGGGCTGGGGTTTTTATCATCACTTTTTTAAGCCACCACTTAACTATTCAAACTTTACATGAGACAAAGGGGAGTCCAGCACAAGGCATAAACATCCTTTAGTCATGCAAAACTGAAGAAGTAAACACGGGTTTATAAAGTCACTGCAAGGAATCAACTGTGTGCCTGCTGCAGAGTAGTCAAAACAGCTCAGCCTGGTTTTTCCTCATTTTTCAAATGACTAAAAAGAACAGCACCTGTTGCTTTTACATGCTGACTTGAATATTGGTGGGATCCTACACAAATGGGCCATTCAGTGATTACTTTTAAAACAGCCCTGAATCAAAAACGAGGTCAGAAAGAAACATTCCCTCCGTATCAGCACCCCCTCAGGCGGCTTTTGGTCCATTGTGTCACTTAGCCAAGCCTCAGATGATGAAGGTAACTTTTAGCAAGAGGGATTGTAGAGAATGTTTGTCCAGCTTTGACTTCCCTCCCTCCACGTCTCAAAATCTTGCAGCAGGCAACAAAAGAACTCAAATATGCACAAAGAATAACGTGGATTAAGCATAACATTGCTGGTCTGTCAAAAAGCATCATCAAGCTGCAAGAACATCAAAAGATCCCGCGGGCATCTGTGGACATCACGACTAGCAACTAGCATAACTGGTGATAGGATGAGAGAAAATGGCCTTGAATTGTGCCAGGGGAGGTTCAGACATCAGGAAACATTTCTTCACTGAAGGGGTTATCAGGCTGCCCAGGGAGGTGGTTGAGTCACCATCCCTGGAGATATTTTAAGGTATTTTAAAGACAGGTATATGAGGACCTCAGGCATCTGGTTTAGTAGTGGACAGGTAGGGTTGGAGTAGATGATCTCTAAGGTCTTTTCCAACAAAACCATTCTATGATTCTATGAAACCTATGTCAATCCCCCTCCCCAGTTTTAGCAAGGCACTTCCAGCACACTGTGCAGAAGCCCAGAGATGCAGATTGCAGAAACAGGAATGGAGATCTTTTGACATTTCCCAACTGCTAATAGTCACGCTTATTTTCTTCCCCGACAGCCTTAGCATAAGTTTCCAAATAAACTTTGCTACCGAGGAAGTAAGAAAGTAGATCCAAACTGTTTCTGAACTGCAGAATCACACACACACTCACACACAAAAACCCCCTTGTTGCACAAGGCACAATCTGAAGTCAAAATTTTTCTTCAGCATTTACAGGGAATGTGGGGGAGGACAAAACCTCTCCGCAACAAAGGCAACTGAATGCTGCCAGCTGAACCCAATTTTGCCAGTCACAGCTCCAATGTAAAGTTAGAGGAGCCAATCTGCAAACTTAATGTTGGTGCCATAGGATTTTTTCCCTTGTATTTCACATGTGTTTTCGAAATAGCAGAAACGGAGAGCACATGGGGAGCAGGAAGGGAGAAGGCAGAGAGAATGTGCATTATCAAAATACCTTGAGAGCAGTTCTTGGAAATGTGCAGCCTGCAAGCCTGTATCAGACACTCATTTCCTGTGAAGCATGTACAGGCCTTTTCATTTCTCCTCTGAAGAGGACAAAAATAAGGAGGCAGCTCTAAAATCTTCAAAGGCAACACAAATCCAGCATTTTGCAATTTTACTAAAATCAAAATAACATTTTTATACTCTTAAATACCTATCAAGCAGAAGCAGAGATTCCCAGAAGTTTAGAAAATTAGGGCTTTCTACACCTCCCACTTCTAAATCTTAACTTGAAATCTTGCACTTGGGGGGTGGGGGGAAATGAATTTTACCCGAGTCATTTTGACCACTCACTAACACAAAGCTACCAAATCCTGCTACATCAAACACCACTGCACTTTGTTGGTTTTTTTTTTAAAAGCTCTAAGGCCAATTTCACGAAAATGGTGAGCTAATAAATAGTTTACTGAGGCAGAAGGATGCAGGGTATGTACAAATGCAAACCAGAAGAGCAGGCAGTAGTGAAGTAGACCGACAAAACAGAAGACGGTAAACTGACATCGTGCCTCTTTCTGCCTCTGCTTACGTGAAATCAAAGATCTAATTAGCACAGCACTAAGTTGCATTATTTTAAATAAATACGTGATGCCTCCTAATGATACATATGCTTAATACCTTTACTCTGCCATTCCTTCATGGTATACTCAGCTCTTGTACCATCCATGTTTTCATTTACAGAAAGAGATGCAGGTGCCCATGTCTCCTGGCTTGCAAGCTTTTGGCAAGCACCACTAGCCAAGGTCTGCAGCCACCCGGAAAAACAGCTCAGGAACACACCACCACCCCACAGCTTTTATTAATCTAACCACAGCATCAACCCGACCCAAATGCAGTCATATTTGAATACTGGCACTGTTTATTGCTGACCAAATTGAGGTCGGAGAAACCAGGAGGCAGAAGCTTGTGGGTGACAGGGGGAGATGGGCGTGGCAAGGAGCCACAGGGAAAGACTTGGAGGAAAGAGTGAAACCCCAGCAGGGACGGAAAGAAAGAGGAGCAAGGGAAGAAACACAGTTCCAAAGGCACATTTTCTCCTTTGTTTCTCAGCAATGCAACCACAGTATTAATGAGAGCAACTAAGAATTTACACCACCCAACTCCAGCTCTATCTTGCGCAAACTGACCACCAACTTTACAGAAATCCCTGCTGGATTGAGGGTAAGAGGCACTGGCCATATGTTTGAAGCTGTCATCTGGAAACTGAATTTGGCCCTCTCCGAGCAGGCACAGCAGGGACAAACACCTGGAAGGATTTACAGAAGCTCAGCCCTTCCCTAGTGCTCCACTATGCCTGATTTTCAGAACCCCAGCATATTTTATCTGTACCTTCCAATGCAATATTAAACAAAACCCCTGGGCTACCTCTAAACCCCACTACATTTACTTAAGTGATAAGCAAGCCGGATTACTGATGGACGCTCCACATACAGAAGGACAACAAGGAGCACAGAAATAAAAAAGGCCCAGATCCCAGTCTAGCTCAGGAAAAGATGGGGACCTGTGTGGGAGGTTGGCATCCCAGTGATCCCATGCGTCTGTGCCCAAGAGCCTTCCACTCTGGAATCCGCACTTCAGCAACTAAGTTTTAAATCACATACCCAGCAGAACCACTCACGAACACAGAAACAAAGCTTGGCTTCATCTGCAGCGACTGGCCACATCTCGTCGTAATTTAATTCAACCAAGACCAACGTGATGTGATAATGGGGCCTCAGTTCCACAAACTTCTGTGCATGTGTATAATTTTTAAGCACATGACCATAGCCCCACTGTGACTGAATGGACCATTTACTTTTCTCGCAGCATCCAAACTGCAGTCCCAATTGTTTGGAGAGAGAAGATATGTCTGCATACCCCCTCAAGGGCACAGTCAATAAAGAATGAAATATCAGGAAACCAGAGTTATTTCTGTTCCCACTTCATTCTACAGAGTTGAGCGTGGTCAACATGTGACTGGGTTTTTCATTTTAAGTTCTCTGAGAGCTGCAAGGACTAGAACTAGCAAACGGCACTGTCTGGACCACACAGCCCTAAATAGCAGCTTGCTAGCAAACCCCTTTATCCTTAGCTTTCCAGAACAATGGTCAAGCCACATTCCCCTCCCTCACACATGCAGGGGAAGAGAAAAGCCCGGGACATTGATTTAACATTCTTGAGTTCCTCTCAGTTACCTCCAGGGGTTCATCTAGATCCTGTTTCTAAACTTCTACTGAGCAGGAAGGCATCCACAAACTAATATTTTTTTAAAAAGGGGGGGGAAAAAAGTTCCTAAGAGCAGCACAAGCTGAGGTTTTACGTGGTAACTATTCCAAAATTCTCTGTAAGAGCGTGAGTGCTTGTGGGAAAAAGTGAGTAGCAGATCCTACATGGCTGCAAGCACCATGACTCAGATTGCATGCAGAAGGAGGTTTGAGCGATAACCTTTGCTTTTCAGAGGCGCGCAGCATTGATCTTCTGAGAAAAGGCAGGTGTGAGGCTGCGTTCTGACTGTACCGAGTCTGGAGGAAAGCGAGCTCCTCTGCCTTTCAAGGGCAGCCCCAACGGGCACCTACGCTCCTGGTTCACAGTTACCCCATTTCCCTGTAAAGCCCTCTATTCCGGCAGCTTTCTTTGCCATCGCAGACGGAGTGCAACACTCTGCACACCACTTCTCCAAGTGCTTTATGCGAGAGGAAAGAAGTGGCGTGAAGACCAAGTTACCCGCTCCCCGGCGCGGCGTGGCTGCTTCCCTGCAGACCCATCCCCAGGCTTTACATAACATGCAGGTTTCACTTTAAACCAAGCATCTCCCTGCCCTGATGCTGTGAGGAACACCTTGACGGCAGGACAAGCCTTAAGCCCCACGAAGCCCCCCAGCCTGCTCCCCACCACCTCCCCAGGCATCTCCCCGTCCACCCCACCCCCCCCCAGGCTGGTCCCCACCGCCACCCCCCCCCAGCCCGGCACATGGCTCAGGGCTGGCAGCGGGATGCCGGCACCCCAAATCCTCCTGACACCCCGAGCCCCATCACCCTCCCTCCTCCCCAGCCAGCATCAGCCCCAGCCTCCCGGCAGCCAAACCAGTGTGTGTGTGTGTGGGGGGGGGGGGGGGGGGCTGCCCGTCCGTGTAAAAAGCCAGGGGGGGAGCTAAGGAAACAGACAAATAGACATCCACACACCCCAAAAAAGGCCGTTTTCAGTTTACTTACAAAGGGGCCGGTGAGGGGGCCTCCCTTGGCCGGAGGGGGGGGGGGGGGCGGGTGCCCGCCGGTCCCTCCTCGGCTGCGGCGGCTTCGGCTCCGGGGAGTGGAGGGGAGGGAGAGGAGAGAAGAAAAGGGGAGGGGAGGAAACCCCCCAAGTGTTTCTTTTCCGAGGAAGGAGCCACAGGGGAGGGGAAGGGGAGGGGTTTCTCCCTCCTCCACCCCCACCACCCCGTCTTTCCACGGCGTGGCTTTTGCAAGGGGGGGGGGGGGAAAAGTAAAGGAGAGAAAAGTTTTCTTTTTTTTTTTTTTTTAAAAAAAGAACAAGTTGGAAGGATTGGGGGGAAAAAGAAGGAAAAAAATAAAGGAGAAAAAAGTTTTCTTTAAAAAAAAAGAAAAGTTGGACAGATTGGGGGAAAGAAAAAACTAAAGGAGAGAAAAGCTTTCTTTTTAAAAAAAGAGAAAAGTTGGAGGGATTAAGGGAAAGAGAGGAAAGCAAAAAAAAAAAAAAAAAAAGGAGGTTGTGGAAGGCTCTCCAACGCAGACGGGCAGCGGAACCCCCCGGGAGGCACCACAGCATCCACCGCCCCTCGGGAGCCGCCGGAGCCGCGGGGAAGTGATGGGGACCGGGGCTCTGCCCTCCTCCCGGTCACCCTTGCCTGGGCTAGGACCGCGGGGGAGGGGGTGCTGGTCCCGGAGCTGGGGCAGCACAGCTGGGAAACACAGGGTTGGGGGACTGTGTCCAGGGCCGAGGGGCTCTGCACGGTGACACAAGAAGTGGTTCCTATTAGGAAAAGTGGAATATTTTTATCTAAGCTACAGTTCCATCTGCGTAACTGCATTATTTGAAAGTTACACTTAATGTCCCTCTGACAGTGTGTTCTCTTGATAGCATGTTTTTTTTTTTCAAATGGTATTTTTGCAGACACAGTTCAGAGAGAAATGATGAGAATGAAACACCTTGTGTTCAGTATGGTCTGTGCTGAACAGATGTGTCTTCTCTAATCACCTCTGTTTGCAGCCTTTCACTGTCTCAAATGCGAGGTCAGACAGAGCTGGCTTCAAAGCTCCAATCAGCAGAGATTTGGCTGTTGTGAAGTTCATAATAACATTAAAATCAGTCCTTGGAAAGTAATAGAATATGTGTAAGATTTATGGGAAAATGTATCCACCTGCATGTGAGTGGGAATTATATTCTGCCCCTGGTTCTTGGCTCATTATGTGTGATTGATGGAAATAATTCCCTCATGTGTCCAGCACTGAAATAAAGGGTGCTGCTTTCTAATATTCCAAAATGAGTCTTGGAGATTTTATTTGCGAGAATTTTCAGTACCACAGGGCTGGGGCAGCAGAGCCAGCAATTGAGGGCCCATCACACCAGCAGAAAACAGGGAGACTGTCCTGGCATTTACTTTCCCTGCCAGAGTTCTCCCAGCTCCCCTCTGGCACTGCAGGAGCCCGTAAAAGGGCACCAGGCACCCTAGTAGCAGTGCAATGCACACTCGAGGAGTGTTCTTAAAAAGGTGTGCTGTTGCCTCAGTAGGTCCAATGAAAGTACTGGAAGTCATGGAAAAAATGGGAAAATGTGGAAAAAATTTAGTATGGAAAATATATGCAGGACATACTGTAAGTACATTACTGCTCAAAGAGAACAGACATAATAGGAGAAAAGATAAACTTCTGAATTCAGTACAAACCCAATAATTGCTAAAGGCCTAGCCTGCAATTAGGCTATTACTCGATTGCACCGTCGGAGTTCTCATTCGCTTACATACTTCCTCCAGATCCCGGCGAGACTGTGGCATGTGTTCCCCAGTGTGTGTGTGCCAGGTGAATTACCCTGTCAAAAAAGCTGTATGCAAACACAGAACACAGACATGCTCTGGCTGCTCTGCTCCAGTCCAGTGATGCAAAGCAGCTGGAGCTCCGGGTTGAGCAGCTGACGAGAAGAGCTTTACAGCTGCTTTGCATTGCTAGGCAGCACAGAGCAGTCAGAAACATGCCACTGAAGCTGAGCTGCAGCCTTGCCAGAAGTTCCTCTGAGTATTGAGGGATCAGTCCTTGTTTTTTCTTTCAGCCAAGCATGAAGATGCTGCTGACCACAGAAGAATTCCTGAACTTCCATAAGAGTCCAGGCAAACCGTTTCATTTTTTTTTCAGGGAGGATTCAGTGGGAGGATGTGCCACTGGAGCCCTAAATCACAGCACAGATGAAGCACTCATCTGTTCCATTTTTGGTTTTTAAGTAGGCTTGTCACAGTTTTCTTTGTATTTTTGGATGGCAGCTTCAAAAATATCCAATGGTTTGCTTTATAATTGCTTAGTAGGGAGCCCATTTTCCCCTGTGGGTATTTATGGCATTTATTGGGTGACTTCATAGACTCTACTAGCCACCTTGCATTAAGATTAAATGGGCTAGTCTATTTCTGCCTTTGTTCTTCCTCTTCATCTTTGCCTGTGGAAAGAAACAACCAGTCTCACTGTTCAGAGATTGTGAGTCTCACTCTTCTCTCTCTCATCCACTTGAAATGGTGCCCTTGCAGCAGCTACAGCTGAAGCAGATCCCAGCAATCCTCTTCAGCAATAAAAGCCAGCCAGACATAGAATCATAAAATCATAGAATTACCCAAGTTGGAAGGGACCCAAAAGGATCGTCGAGTCCAACTCCTATCCCTACAGCATGTGACTCAGGGCATTGTCCAAATGTATCTTGAATGCTGGCAGAGTGGGTGCTGTGACTACTTCCCTGGGGAGCTGTTCCAGTGCTAGGTGAAGAACCTCTTCCTAATATCCAGTCTAAACCTCCCCTGGCCCATCTTCCTGCCAATACCTCTAGTCCTATCATAGGCCACAAGAGAGAAGAGATGAGCACCTGTTTCACCTCCTTCACTTGTGAGAAGGGAGTGAACAGCTATGAGATCCTCTCTGAGTCTCCTCTTCTCCAGGCTGAACAGACCAAGTGACTTCAGTCATTCCTCATACGACATCCCCTCCAAACCCTTCACCAGCCTTGTGGCCTCCTCTGGACACTCTCCGGTAGTTTTATGTCCTTTTTATACTGTGGCTCCCAAAACTGCACACAGCACTCAAGGTGGGGCTGCACCAGTGCAGAGCAGAGTGGGACAATCACGTGTCACAATGGCACTGTTGGCCACAATTTTCCAAATCTCAGACTTAACTCACAGGGACCAAAATGTGCTCAGAGTCGAGGTACTTCATTATACCTGAAAAACAAGCATGCTGAAGTAGCTTTGTGTCCTGTGAGGCAGAGGAGGAGATGGCAAGTAGACCATGCTCAAGCACCTGTTTCACTAGTGCTGCATTTCTTCCCTGCAAGACTGAAACCAAGACTGGATGTGTTTAAGGTGAAAAACAAGCCCTGCTTTTAGTGACTTTTCTTAAGAAAAAAAGAATACAATCAAATGCCCTAGAACTCAGAGAGTCCCCACTCCCTCATGGCTGGATTGGTGCTTTTTTCCCAGCTGCTTTCAGCACGTGGATATCCACCTGAAAGGCTCTGTGTAAATCACAGCGAGGACACAGGCAGGCTAACAGTCCTATCGTATGCAACCGAATTTGAACACTGCCTGCTGCTGCATCTCTGGAAAAAGCGGGATCCATCCTAATGTCAGAGTTTTCTGAGATGCCCAGAATGCTGTTGACAGTGTGCAGAAGAACAGCTCCCTAGAAGAGGCCAGTGGTAATTGTTATGATTTACGACTTTTATCCTACTCCTCCTGTAGTCCTACTGACAACAGGCCAGTCAGTCTCATCTCTGTGCCTTGCAAGATCATGGAGCAGATCCTCCTGGAAACTATGCTGAAGCACATGGAAAATAAGGAGGTGATTGGTCATAGCCAACATGGCTTCACTAAGGACAAATCCTGCCTGAAAAATTTTGTGGGCTTCTTCAATGGGGTTACAGCATCGTTGGATGAGGAAAAAGTAACTGATGTCATCTACCTGGACTTGTGCAAAGCATTTGACATTATCCTGCGTGACAATCTGGTCTCTACATCGGAGAAACCTGGATTTGATGGATGGACCACTCAGTGGATAAGGGATTGGCTGGATGGTTGCGCTTAAAGAGTTGTCGTCAACAGCTCCATGTCTAAGTGGAGACAGGTATGGTGTTCTGCAGCAATTGGTATTGGGAAGTATGTTGTTTAACATCTTTGTCAGAGACATGGACTGAGACCATCTTCAGCAAGTTGCTGACAACAGCAAGATTTGTGATGTGGTTATGTCTGGAGGGAAGGGATGCCAGCCAGAGGAACCTGGAGAGGCTTGAGAGGTGGGCCCATGCAAACCTCATGAAGTTCAACAATGCCAAGTACAAGGTCCTGCACAAGGGTCAGGGCAATCCCAAGCACAAATACAGGCTGAGTGGAGAATGGATTGAGAGTAGGCTTGAAGAGAAGGACTTGGAGGTGCTGGTGGATGAAAATCTCAATATGAGCCAGCAATGTGCACTTGCAGCCCAGAAAGCCAACCATATCCTGGGCTGCATCAAAAGAAGCGTGATCAGCAGGTCAACAGAGGTGATTTTTCCCTTCTACACCACTCTCATGAAACCTCACCTGGAGTGCTGTGTTCAGTTCTGGAGTCCTCAGCACTGGAGGGACATGGATCTGTCAGAGTGAGTCCAGAGAAGGCTACAAAGATGATCAGAGGGCTGGAGCACCTCCCATATAAGGACAGGCTGAGAGAGTTGGGCTTGTTCAGCCTGGAGAAGAGAAGGCTGCAAGGAGATCTCATGGCAGCCTCCCAGTACTTAAGGGAGCCTGCAGGAAAGCTGGGGAGCAGCTCTTGATCTAGGAATGCAGGGATAGGATGAGACGTAACAGTTTTCAGCTGAAAAATGGGAGATTTAGATTAGATATTAGGAAGAAATTCTTCACAGTGAGGGTGGTGAGGCACTGGCACAGGTTGCCCAGGGAAGCTGTGGATACCCCCTCCCTGGAAGTGTTCAAGGCCAGGTTGGACGGGGCCTTGAGCAGCCTGGTCTGGTGAGAGGTGTGACTGCCCATGGCAGGGGGGCTGGAACTGGATGGGCTCTAAGATCCCTTCCAACCGAAACTAGTCTATGATTCTATGATTTTTTTCCATCTGCCTAAGGAAGAATGCCTATAGCCCTACTGTCCTTGATACTAAAACTTAAAAAACCATTAAACATTAAAGTATTAATTGATAGAGCTGCTGACACATCGAACAAGAGGGTTTTGTTTCAAGTCCAGCTGCTGAGGGCAATAGGTCTGAATTCATTCTACCTTTGGATCATAGTTCTGCTTTGTGGCATTTCTCTGGTAAGTTCAAAAATGTTGATATCCAGCAGCCCAAGGACCAGCAACACCCTGACATCTTTGCTGTTTCTCAGTGTGTGGATTCCTGATTGGACTCAATGGTCTCAAAGGTCTTTTTCAGACAAACAATTCTATGATTCTGTGATACCTTATGGCCTGCACAAGATAAAAAGAGCCAAAAGCTGCCTATTTGACTCTCTCGTTTTGGAAGGTGTGGGAAAAGGAAAGCTATTTTGGGGCAGGTTGCTGCAAACTGCTGGATAAAGATGGTTTTCTAAGAAAGCAAAAGACACACATTGCCCCAGAGGAAAGTAATGTGGCTTAGAACAGAAAAGAATGGGATTGGAGAGAATTAAGCACTGAAAATCTGGAGAAGAAAGGAAGAGAGGTGCAGAAAAGTGAAATGAGAAGACCATGGAGGGCATGGGGGTGTGCTGGAGGTTGGAAGTTGGGTGAACATGTTAGATGTGTCAGTACTGCTTTGCCCTTCATCCAGCAAATCTGTCGGTGGAAGCTCAGCTGGATCTGGAGCATCACCTCCAGATGATGAGTGACTGATTATTTAGGGACTTAGTGCCTTACTGGGCCCTCAGTCGAACCTGCCCTGGTGATGGAGCAATCTGAGAGGCTCAGACACAACCTGGGGAGTTACTGCCAGGTGGTCAAACAGGAAGGAAAGAGAGAGAAGAAAGCATGAGGCAGGTCTGAGTACCTTGGCATGAGAGCTGATGCAGGCAGTGCATGAAATTTTGTACAGAGAGGAGGATGCTTGGGGGTTAGGAAATGACTGCCATGACCTCCTGATGTGCTATGAGTCCAGCCTGCACACAGTAGTAAACATACAACCTTTAACTGCAGACAGTCTTAAGTGGTTTTCCCTTTTGACCCTTCCTCCTCTTCCTAGGTGGTCCCTCTCATAACTTTCTAAGAGCCTCCTTTTAAGAGGTGCTAACAGCAAAGCATTAAGAAGAATAATAACAAAAGATCACCACAAAAGGAGAAATCCAGGAGGGAAAAACAAGACACAGAAATTCCCTAGCCTCCGTCCTCCCCTCCCCCAGAAATAAAATCCCCAAACCTCAACAAAATCACCTTTCTGTGGTTTTGAGTGAGCAGAGGCTGCATTAGTTCTACTGTTATGAGAAAAATTAGCCCAAGTAGTGGCCCCTTCGAGTGTAGCGGAGGCCAGGCCCCTCCTCCTCCTCCAAGAGCAGGGCTTTTCTCAGTAATGCAGAGAAACTGCTTTCCAGGAAAGTGAAGGTACAGGGGCTGCCCAGAGTGGAGTGACCTAGTGCAGCTTGGAGAGCCGTGCGACACTGCTTGCAGGCTGCCAGCCTCCAGCACCAAGATGATGCACTGCCATGCCGAGCAGTGCTTCGTGTTGCAGAGGGCTCGAGTCTGGGGAGCCATGGCCAGCAGTGCAATGACCACCCTGCACACCCATTCATGTTCAGTCCAGTCTGCAACACCCTGTGCTGTTCTGGCTTTCCCCCACAGTGGACACCGTGTTCATGTGCTTCAGCCTGTGCTGCCAGCCCAGCACAGGGTCCTGCGCGCTTCTTGGCTGGGCCTGAGGCTTGCAGAGCAGTGAGGAACAAGGGCCTTTTCTCCTGGCACCAATGGGCAACGGGCAGCCCTGCGTGCCTGCAGGCAGCAAAAGGCTGGGAGGCAAAGCTGGGAAGCCAAGCAAGCTGGCATGCGGCTGATCCCGGGCACAGTGGTTGCCATCAGGCTTCACAAGGTGGCTGCTGCAGGGTCCAGTGGCCCGGAGCTGAGCTGCAGTGAGCAGTGGCTGCCATGCTGGGCAGAAGCAGCTCAGCAGGACAGTGGGATGCTTTGCTGATGGCTGTTCAGGCTGCTGTTTCAAGAAAGGGGCTTCCCTGTGCAAAGCAGTGCAGGTGGGCACCACCAGCTCCTTTCCCAACAATCAAGTAGGTCCAAAAAATGGAGATTAAAGTGTGCCAGATCTTCTGCTTTGGGGTTGTGTAATATGCAGAGTTATTTCTGTGAGGATGCAAGTCTAGCAACTCCTTGTGTGTTTATTATTGCCAAACTCCAAAAGCAGAGGAGGGGAAAAAAGGGAGGGCAGTTCTCACTCACTGTCAGTGTAGTTATGGCCCTGTACGTGTCCCTGGCTCACTTGAGGGAGGAAGACCCACCAGTCAGTGACCTAGGTTTTTAAAGAAAGCACCAGGATGCATAGCCTGGAAGATATTTAGGTCAGACTTAAGCAGCTGCAGAGAAAACAGCTTTTCATAACTGTGTAGCAACCTGCTCCCTCACCTCTGAGTCTGGCCTATGTGTCCAGCACCCTAGAGCAGTGACAGAGAATGACCTCCAGCAGGGAAAACAAGGTACCAGTCCACTGCACCGATGGACTCAGATGTGAGCTCCCTGGAGCTCTGTGGCCCCATAAATCCTGCCCACCAGACATGGGTAGAGAAGCTCAATTAAGGATTCCATTGTGTCCCTGGGGCCTGTTGCTTCTCCCTATTAGCCCACATTTTCAGGACATATTCCTGGACCACTGTCCAAAGGTGCTGGACCTTGCCGGGAGCCCTCTGCTCACAATCCTTTGCTTGGAACAGGTGGTCTCAGTGCTGCCCATGCTTTCCCAGATTCATTCCTCCGTGTTGAGATGGGAGATGATGCTGAATTCCACTCACAGAAGACAGGCACCAAATTCTGACCTGTGACTGCCTGCTGCAGGGGTTTCCTCAAAGCAGACAAAACCAGCCATGAAAGGCCACCCTCAAAGAGCGCAGAGAGCAATCCAAGATACAGACCCCATAGCAGAAAGTTACTAAGTCACTGCTGGATCCAGAAGCAGGGGCTGAGGAAGCTGAGCCTCTAAATGAAGAAAAACAATATAGTAGGCAAGAAGGGGCATAGCTATAGGCTATAGCTGTGGAAGCAGCCGTAGCAGGCTGGTACTATCTGACAGCAGTATCTGTTGTGCTGGACTGATTTCTAGCCCAGTTTGCTTTCCTGGTGATCACAGGACAAAAGGACTCTGTCACATTAATCATTGTTGTTTTGTTAAACATTCCGTCTTAATTCAAAAACTGTCAATGTTTGGGAAGCCGCCACCACCCTAAATAAATTGTTCCAAGTATTTAACTACTTTCTCCCTTATAAAATGTGTTCCTTGTCTCCAGACTGTTTTTTCTTGTACCATTGTTAAGCAGAGTGGCAATTAAAGGAGCAAAAATTTAATTCTACATAGGCTTTGATCATATTGGCCCTAAGTGCTCCTCCCCTGTAAGATGTCTTCCAGCCCCTTAACAGGCCTTAGAGCTCTTGCAGGAAGCCTCTCCAACTTCTTAACTTCCTCCTTGAATTGAAGATGTCAAAATGGGGAATTCTTTCATACCAGTAATAACATCCGTGGAATTAGCAGACACAATATGATCTCTTGCAATGTAATCTCATTACACCTGCTCCACATTCCCTGCTTATACATCTGAGGATGGAATTAGCCTTTCTCACTGCAGCATTGTGCTGGGACCTCACATTCAGCTGCTCCTACACCGTGAGTCAAGCCTTTGCCAGCATCACTTCTTCTACCGACACAGCAGCCAGACCAGAAGTGGGGCCTACGTTGAATAACTTACCATTGGACTGCTTTAAAACCACATTATGTGCTTGTACCAACTTTAACATTTTCAGTCATGCTAGCTAGTCAATTTTCAATCCAAATGCTACAAAATTTGTTAATTTGATATCATTCCAGTTTTTTAAAAATCAAAGAACAGTGTAAGACAGTATTGAATTCCTTGCTGGAGCCCTGTTAGGTCAACAGCTTTTACATTTATCAGCCAAATCCATAAACCAAATCTGTAACTTCACAGTATCACAAGGTTGGAAAAGACCTTTGAGATCATCGAGTCCAGCCTATGACCCAACACCAACACCTACTCGTCATCTAAACCATGGCACTAAGTGCCTCATGCAATCTCTCCTTAAACACCTCCAGGGACGGTGACTCCACCACCTCCATGGGCAGCACATTCCAATGGTCAATCACTCTTTCAGCGAAGAATTTTTAACTAATATCAAGCCTAAACCTCCCCTGACAAAGCTTGAGACCATGTCCTCTTGTTCTGTCACCAGTCGACTGAGAGAAGAGACCAACCCCTGCCTGACTACAACCTCCCTTTAGGTAGTTGTAGAGAACAATAACGTCTCCCCTGAGCCTCCTCTTCTCCAGGCTAAACAACCCCAGCTCCCTCAGTCGCTCTTCAAAGGGCTTGTGCTCTCTGGCCCCTTCACCATCTTCGTCGCTCTCCTCTGGACACACTCCAGCATCTCGACATCTTTCTCAAACTGAGGGGCCCAGAACTGGACACAGTACTCAAGGTGCAGCCTGACCAGTGCTGAGTATAAGGGGATGATAACCTCCCTATTCCTGCTGGTCACACTATTCCTGATGCAGGCCAAGATACCATTGGCCTTCTTGGCCACTCAGGCACGCTGCTGGCTCATGTTGAGTTTCCTGTCTACCAGCACTCCCAAGTCCCTTTCCACTCGACTACTCTTCAGCCACTCTGTCCCCAGCCTGTAGCTCTGCATGGGGTTGTTGTGGCCAAAGTGTAGAACCTGGCATTTGGACTTGTTAAACTTCATCCTATTGGAATCAGCCCATCTCTCCAGCCTGTCAAGGTCCCTCTGTAGGACCCTCCTACCCTCTAACAGATCGACACTTCCTCCCAGCTTGGGATCATCTGCAAAGTTGCTAAATGTGGACTCAATCCCCTCATCCAGATCATCAATAAAGATATTAAACAGCATCGGGCCCAACACCGATCCCAGGGGGACACCACTAGTGACCGGCCGCCTACCGGATGAGACACCATTCACTATCACTCTCTGGGCTTGACCATCCAACCAGTTCCTAACCCAGCACAGAGCGTTCCCGTTCAAGCCATGGGCTGACAGCTTCTCCAGGAGTCTACTACGGGAGACAGCGTCCAAGGCCTTGCTGAAGTCCAGGTACACCACATCCACAGCCTTCCTCTCATCCACCAGGTGAGTCACATGGTAATAAAAGGAAATCAGGTTGGTCAGGCAGGACCTGCCTCTCCTAAATCCATGCTGGCTGGGCCTGATCTCTCCCTCATTCTGCAGGTGCCTCATGATCACACCCAGGATTATCTGCTCCATAATTTTACCTGGAACTGAGGTCAGGCTGACAGGTCTGCAATTACCTGGATCATCCCTACAGCCCTTCTTGTGGATGGGCGTCACATTGGCCAGCTTCCAGACATCCGGGACCTCTCCAGTGAGCCACGACTGTTGATAAATGATGGAAAGCGGCTTAGCAAACTCATCCGCCAGCTCTCTCATCACCCTAGGATGGATCCCATCTGACCCCATACACTTATGAGGATCCAAGTGGCTCAGCAGGTCTCTAACTTCTTCCTCCTGGATTACAGGGGGGCTATATTTCATCCTGACCCCATCCACCACTTCAGGAGACCAGCTGTGCAGCAAACAATCTGCCTTAATGTTGAAAATGGAGGTAAAGAAGGCATTAAGCACCTCAGCCTTTTCCTCGTCTTTAGTAACTAAAAAATAGTTTAAAAAAACCCCTTGATATCCAATAAGGAGCAGGGATTGTTGCTGCTCTTCTTTCTGCCATTAATATATTTATTAAACCACTTCTTATTACCCTTAACAGAAGTGGCCAATTTGAGCTCCAGCTGGGCTTTTGCCCCTCTAATTTTCTTCCTACACGACTTAACAATATCTTTGAACATAACCTGATTTACCTGCCCTTCTTTCCAAAGGCAATACACCCTCTTTTTCTCACTTAGCTCCTTCAGAAGCTCCTTACTCATCCAGGCTAGCTGTCTGCCTCTAGGGCTCATCTTACGGCACATCGGGACAGCCTGCTCCTGCGCCTTCAAGATTTCATTCTTGAAGTACATCCAGCCTTCCTGGACCCCCTTGCTTTTAACAACTATTTCCCAAGGTACTCTCCTTAAATAATCCGAAATCTGCCCACCAAAATTCCAGCACGGTTGTCCTGTTCATGTCCTTCCTTGTTTCATTGTTTATGGAGAACTCTGTTATCGCATGGTCACTGCACCTCAGACAGCCTCCAACCACAACATCACCCACCAGCCCTTCTCTATTTGTAAGCAGTAGATCAAGGAGAGCCTCACCCCTGCGAGACTCACTCACCAGCTGTGACAAAAAGCAACTCTCAATACACTCTAAGAACCTTCTGGACTGCCTTCTCTCAGCTGTGTTAAGTTCCCAGCAGATATCTGGGAGATTAAAGTCTCCTAAAAGAATAAGGGCAGCCAACCTTGAAGCAACTTCCAGCTGCTTAAACAACAGTAGATCCACCTCTTCCTCCTGGTCCGGCGGTCTATAACATACTCTATAACTTATATCTCCAAAAGTTACCAAGCAGTTTTATGGATTCTTTTCCAGAACCACATGAGACTTGGCATTAACTAGGACTCTTCCTTTGTTTTTAAATGATCCTTGTAGGTGCTATTTTCTTATTCTGACTGAGGTCAATAAGGAGCCAGTAGGCCTGTAATTAGATGTGTCAGATTACTTCTGGTTTTCTCTATTATTTTGTCTCATCCTATTGGGAATCTGCCAGATTTTCCAAGTGAAGGAAGGTTAAGTCTAAACAAGAGCTGGAGAGAAACTCCTTTCCTTCCCCTGCCGCTTCATACATTACTATAGGTGCTAACTCTTAATAGTGTGTATGGGTTTTGCAGAGACCTGGAGTGTAGCTTGACTCACTAGTTAACCAAAACAGGCCCAAGAGATGGGAACCAGAATCTGTCCTAAATCTAAAAGACTTACTGATTAAGGAGAAAATGGAAAGCTGAGACAGGAAAGAGTTTATTTGTATGATGGGTACTCATATATAATTTATATGCAATAAATGTTTCTGGCTATTTCATTAGTTGCAAATAAAGTGATATAGATGTGCACCACTCGCAGCTGATGCATGGTGCGTGCCTGGGGCTGCTTCCAGCTGAATGGTGGTGGTGGTTCACGTGGGGATGATTTAACACTCCAGCAAGCCCACTATCCAAATTATGCTGCAGGTTAATCCCTGGAGCAGATGCAGACCACTTTTTCAACCACTCATAGCTTGGCTAATTAACTTAAAAAAAGATTTCAATTTCAACAGTCACATTGGCCCCGGACTGTGGGTGGGTAAAGAGCCAGCATTCAGTTGTCTGTCCCACCTTCTGCAAGGCTGGAGAGCTCTGGGACAATGAGCGCAACAAGCAAGTGCTTGGAGCAAGGGGAGAGAAACCAACTTAAGCCATCAGAACATTTTTTGAGCTTCATACATCAGCAGCTGTTTCAGTCATCAGAAACTCATTCACATCAGTGAAATTCAACAGGAAATTAGGAAAAAAAACAAAGGAAAAGTACACCATGTGAGGTTCCTGGATAGGTCTGCTGTTGAACTGAACCCAGAGTGGTAGAATCTCTTGAGCTGCAGGATGCTCATATCTACCTCAACTCTTGCCATGTGTGCAGCTCATTTCAATCATTGTGACTTCCTGCGACCATCTCCAAGGTGAGCAAGGTTAGGGGATGGGGCTCAAGGGAGAGAGATGCCCACTGGGAAACTTCTGCAGGGTGCAGATCTATGATTCTGTCCCTCCCTGAGGCCTCTCCTTCTCATAAGTCCTGTTCTCCTTCCAGAGGATGAGGTCCTCACCTCCATAACCTTGTGCAGAGGACAGGAACGAGAGGGTAGCTCTCCTAAAGTAGGGGAGACATCAAGCAGCGTGCATGACAAAGGGCAGAAAACCCATGCACTGGGGAGATGGGCGCTGTCCTGCAGTATTTAAGTGCCTCCCTGTTCCCCTCAGCCCCACTGGGGGCTGCCCCAAGCTATGCCCACACCCGACACCAACAGCTCTGCACTCATCTTCTGGCAGGGCTCCTTCTCTTGCCCTGGGCTCTTGGAACAGGGAAGGAGCCAGTCCCTGTCCCAGAGCAGGAACTGCTCTGCAGGCCCTGACAGCACCCCAGACCTGCCTGCTGCCCACAAACTAAAGGCTGGGAGCCAGCATGTTGGGGCTGGTTACGGGATACATTTTGCCCTGTGATTAATTTTATTTTCCTTTCCACTGTAGAACACAGCATATACCCAATGCAGGGCTTTATATAGAGGTGTATTCTCTATATCCTCTGAAATGAATCAGATAACTGGCAACAGCATGCTTTTTTACTTTTATAAGTGCACAAGAGAGATTGAGGTACGGGGCTGCTAGCAATAGAACACCATAAATAGATCAATATGTCAGTACTTCAGTGCCTGAATCCAACCAGCTATGGGGAATTTGTCCCTTGGTAGCAATCAATCTGCTGTACTTAAAGTTTCCTTACCAGATCTGCAGCTAGCACAAACTGATCAATGCTATTCCAAGTCACTGGAGCATAACAGCTTTGCATGTCCCAGTGTTCACCCTCAAAAGTCTCCTCCTCCTTTGCAAGGACACAGAGGTTAAATTATCCTTTGCTAAGTACATGAGACATCTCAGACTATAACAACTCCCAGCTCTTACATAAAATCAACCTTTCTTACCACCAGCCCAGCCAACACTCCAGTACTTTGCCAGGTGGAGGCTAATTTGATCCTCAGCAGGTAGTGATTGCCCTGCAGTAGCCTGCAGCACTTCGTAGAGGTGCAGCAATTTCATAGAGATGCAGCAAAATTAATTCTGTGAGACCTCCGTGTTTTTCCATGCATCCTAAATAGGGCCCTGCTACTCGGGGGTGGTTTGCCAGGCAGGGTAGGGGGAGATAGGCAGTCTTGTCAGATGATGCTGCTCTTTCAGAGGGGTAAGTAGCATTGCTAGAGAAGGCATGAGGGATCTGGAGAAGATCTCAGCAATCAGGCTTTGGCTTATAGGATAACAGTCCTGCTGCTGATGGAGGGTTTGGGGCTGCATCCCAGTGCAACAATCTCCTCTTGGAGCTCTATCCCACGTCACCTTTTGCTCATGATTACCATGAAGACTTTTTCCTTTCCTGTGAAGTCCTGATGGAGCCTCCTATCAGAAATGTCTTGGGATGCAAGTCAGAATTCGCAAGAGAACACATCCTTCCCACCCAAGCTCCAGAGGTCATCTGTATGACCCAAAACAAAAGAAACCCATATCCTACTGGCTGCTTGAGTGTGGGGTGGTGTGGGAGAGGGTTCAAGACCTTTGAGTGGTGATGCACATACCACTATTTACAGCAGGATCCCAGGATTATCCCAAACAAGACTTGAGCTCTAGGCTGTCAACAAGGTCCCTGGGACCAGCTCTCAGCAGGTAGCACTCAGACGGTATTGGCTGCAGGTGCAGATTCTCAGAGGTGAAGTTCCCTGTGCCCCAGGGACATGTGGCGGCCAAGGGATCCCTGAAGGGATGGATGGCTGGACAATGACACGACCTTTGGTGAGTTCATTCCACTGCTCCCCAGAGGCAGGCCTGGCTTATAAGGATGGTCTGTGTGTCACATTTCAGGTCTGCATGCCTGATTCTCTCTCCTTTCCAGACTGCACTTAACTGGCAATGTGCTTTTCTGGCCATGGCCTGTTGTCCTACCAGCCACAGAAGCTTGTGCAAGGGGTCTGCATCACTCCTGCTCCTGACACCAGGTCCCCTTCCTCAAGTCGGCCATAGACAGAAGAAACACAAGCTGAGTGGCCACTGTCTAACAATTACAGTGCTTTCTGGTGGCTTGTCATGAAAAAATTCCAGCGACTCACAGGACAGCCCTGCCCTCTGCAACAGCAGCAGTAGCAGCAATGGAATATTGAGTATTTTACAAATCTGTTCTGCTAAGATGCCTCCTGCTTTTCACCTTTTGTAATCGGACACCCAGCTCTGACAGTTGTAAGAAAGAAGCTGTAGATGGTATTGTGGCCTCTCACCCTCCATGTGGCTCCCCAGCACTTGTGGCCTTCTTCCCTGCTCCTCCTCCATGGAGGCCTAAGAAAAAGCAATGCACTGGACTTCCCAAACCTATAAAAAGCACTATTCTGATTTCCTTTCTAATAGCTTACCTGGAGGGAAGGCTGAGCTGCATAGCTCTCATTTCTTCTTTATGATGGGTCCCCAAGGTTACCTTTCAACTACTGTGGAGCACAGCCTGTTTTGCCAGGATGAGTTTGAGCTATGCAGGAGAAATGGTAAGCTGTAAGCTTCTACACTGGTTTCTTTCAAGCTTTGCAGGCTGTTCTGAAAATGTATTGTGTAATTTAGGAGACTGATGTGCTGAGCCAAGCAGAGAGTTTTCAATTACCGATATAAAAATGACTCTCTAAGAACAGACATTCATTCTGCTCTTTCTGACTATTCTAGCATGGCATCCTGCAGCTCACAGCACAGTTTGACTTTGCTTCGTTTGACTGTGGAGTCCTTGACTGAAGGGAAATTGTTGTGGTCTGCATTAGGCTTGGTAGACTCTGACTGCCAGAGGGAATGCAAGGCAGCAGCAAGCGGTATTCCCAGCCATGCTTGGGTATTGACTTTCTTGAAGCCTGGTCTATGCAATCACCCCCTTTCTAGGCATCCAACAAGTAAAACTGTGCAGAAACCCTTCCAGCTGTGAGTGGCTTGGTTTTGTAGGAGTGGAGCAGCTAAGGCAGTGCTGTCTGCTGTTCTGCTGCTGCATCTTGGCCCTGCAGTAGTAGTTCACGGTGATGGGTCACAGTACAGGAGAGTGACTCTCATCCCTGGAGCAACATGATTCCAGCAGGCGTTGAAAGTTCAGAAGAGTTTCTCCATCAGAGAATGACAGAAGCTCAGCACTGGTGTCAAGCACTGAGCCTGTTTGATGTCGCTACGATGCTCCTGGGTCACAGTTAAAACATCTCACACTGCGACGCTGCAGCGCAGGCAGTTTCTGTTTTCAGTAACGTGTCTTTTGGAGGTAGTCAAGGACGCAGCCGTACCTCCATCACTGTGACTCCTCACAGGTCCCCATCATGCCCAGTAGGTTGATAGCAGATTCAGACCCCATGGACATCATTAACCCCTTGTTGCTCTTATAGAGCCCCACCCCAACCTTGTTACTCTTACAGAGCCCCATCCCAACACAGAACACAGTCTCTGTGCAAGGCATCAGCTACCTCCCTGCTCCAGAGAAGAGGGAGAGACTGCAGGGGCTCCAGGACCTGCTGAAGGAGGTGGAAACTGCCATGGTTTCACCTGCTTGTTCAGGCAAGAGGTTTCAGTGTCTGGAGAAGGGGGCAGGCTGGATTGCTGTGACTGGGGGAAGAGCTGAGCTAGAAGGAAAACAGCTGTGACCCATGATGGGACCTGAGGGAATGGCAGGAAGATGTGCTAGGGGAGGGTTAGGTTGAGTATCAGAAAAAGATTCTTCACTCAGAGGGTTGTGGAGCACTGGAAGAGCTCCCCAGGGAAGCAGTCACGGTGCTGAGCCTGACAATATTCAGGAAGCATTTGAACAATGCCCTCAGACACACGGTGTGAGTGTTGGGGTTGTCCTGTGCAGGGACAGGAGTTGCGCTTGGGGATCCTTGTGGGTCCCTTCCAACTCAGGACATTCTGTGATTCTGTGGTTCTGTGAAGTAAGAGTGGGAGGTGTCCCTGCCCATGGCAGGGCAGTGGAACTGAGTGAAAGCTGGAGAGGAACTTTTTCGAAGGGCAAGGAGTGATAGGATGAGGGGGAACGGCTTTAAATTGGAAGGGGGAAGATTTCGACTAGACATTAGGAAGAAACTCTTCACGCTGAGGATGGTGAGGCACTGGCACAGGTTGCCCAGGGAAGCTGTGGGTGCCCCCTCCCTGGAGGTGTCCAAGGCCGCTTTGAGCAGCTTGGTCTGCTGGGAGGTGTCCCTGCCCATGGCAGGCGCATTGGAACTGGATGGGCTTTGAGATCCCTTCCAACCCAAACCATTCCCTGATGAGTGGTGCTGTGGAAGGTCGCATGTTCGCTGGGGTGGTCCCTGGGACCGCGAGTGGGAATGATAGGCAAAGGGGAATCCCCGTCCCTGTTTCCCGGCCGGACCCCGCCGGCGATGCGAGACCACAGAAATGGTTGCACCGCCTCTCTGGGGCCGGCGGGAGGAGGTCCTAGGGACGTCCCGTCCCGCCCTGTGTGCTGTGGCGCTTCCTGATCTGCCATCGCGGGCGGCCGGCGGGGTAGGAGGGGAGAGTGGGGCGGGGGGTCAGACTCTGCCAGCACCCCGGGTCGACAGGCAGGGCCCTGAAGAAGGAGAGCTCCAGGGTCACGGCAGGATGAGGTCGGGGTCGGACACAGCCCTGCTAGCCCCAGGCCGTGGAGCTCGGGGGCTGCCACTGCAGCGCAGCGTTGCTGGGGCTGGGCTGAGCAGGCTCATGGGCAGGCGGAAAGGTGCAGGGGAGGCCCCTGGTGCGGCTGCTTGGGACCCCACCTGGAGTGATGTGTCCAGTTCTGGAATCCCCAACATGAGAAGGATATGGAACTGTTGGAGTGGGTCCAGAGGAGGCCCCGAAGATGATCAGAGGGCCAGAGTAGCTCTGCTGTGAGGACAGGCTGAGAGAGCTGGGGTTGTTCAGCCTGGAGAAGAGAAGGCTCCAGGGGGACCTCATAGCGGCCTTGCAGTACCTGAAGGGGCTACAGGAAAGCTGGGGAGGGACATTTTACAAAGGCAAGGAGTGACAGGATGAAGGGGAATGGCTTTAAACTGGAAGGGGGAAGATTTTGATTAGACATTGGGAAGAAATTCTTCATGCTGAGGGTGGTGAGGCACTGGCACAGGTTGCCCAGGGAAGCTGTGGATGACCCCTTCCTGGAGGTGTTCAAGGCCAGGTTGGATGGGGTCTGGAGCTGCCTGGTGTGCTGGGAGGTGTCCCTGCCCATGGCAGGGGGGTTGGAACTAGGGCCCCTAGAAGATCCCCAGAGGCTGGGTAGTACTACGGGGTTCACTCAGGAGCCTGGGGTTGAGTAGAGAACATGTGTAGCTCAGTGATTACCAGGCAGATCAGCAGTGATGAGAGAGGTCTGAGGTGGAGCTGTTGTGTGGCCGGTTGTTGACCAGTATCCTATGCAGGGGTCTGTGGCCTTGAGTGGCACATGAGAGGGTGGTGGCAGGTACCTGCTGTGTGGCAGAGCTGCTCTTTCGAAGGTGCCGACTTGTGGTGTGAAAGACGAGAAGCACTGAGGTAAAAGAGGAAAAGGTGGTAACAGTTTAGTATTGGAGGCAGCATCCTTATTTTGAAAATTGTCTTTTTGGTCCAGGCCAGGTGCCTGGCTAACTGCAGCTAGCTGGGGCACTTCTGTATAGTTCCCTCTTGCTAGATCTCCTGCACCTTCTGGTTGAGTTGCAGCTGCTGTGGAGAAACAGAGAGAAGGCTTTCTCCTGCTTAGGGAAAGGTTTTCTTCCTATGAGCATCACTAGTACGTGCTGCGAGGAGGATTCCGCAAACAAGCAGGCAGCTTGGGATGTTGAATGGGGATCTATAAATCAGCAAGCTGCTAATTAACACCACAGGAGGCTGGAGAGTTACTAAAGACCTGTATTACTCCTTTTCAGAGCTCTGGGACATTAACAAGATCACTGGGACGTACTCCGAGCACGTGGGTCTTCAGAGAAATCATTTGTGAGCACTCTATTTTGGGCATGTTCTTGGAGTTGAAGTTCCCTGTGCCCTGGGGCCATGTGGCAGCCAAGGCCTGGGGACCCTCAGAGGGTGACCCTGTGCTGTGCTTGCATGGCTGGCTGGACAACGCCAACACCTTTGACAAACTCATTCCGTTGCTCCCCAGAGGTAGGTCTGGCTCATCAGGATGGTTCTTCCTGTGTTGCGGGGCTGTGTGTCTGATACTCTCTCCCTTTCAGATTGCTATTACGTGGCAGTGGATTTTTCTGGCCATGGCTTATCATCCCACCGACCTGCAGGCTCCCCCTACCACTTTCTGGATTACGTGAGCGATGTGCGCCGGGTGGCAGCAGGTGGGGAGCTGAAAGGACCACAGAAGGGCTGTTTGTGCAGGGGGTGGTATGTTGCTTCCTGCTTCTTGGAACGAGCAGGCAACAGTTACTGCCAGGAGAGGGGTCAGTTCCCTCTGCTTCTCCCCAGCCTGGTGCTTTGTGACCACAGGCTGAATAAGCATCACTCTTTCTTACTGTTTTGTGAGAGAAAGAAACAGTAAGCCCTGAAAGCACTTCTACGCCGAAAAGCTGTAGTGGTGAAGTGGTGGATGCAAGTAAATAGTTTTGCCAGACTGACTGTAAGCAGCCAGTGACTCTGAACAGTGTCAGGTGCAAGCTGGAGACTTCTGGTTCTCCCCAGTGGCAGCTTGCTGCTTGCTTTAGTATCACACAAAGAAATCCAAAAGCCAAGGTACCTTTGGCTCCTAATAAATCCTGATCTAACTGCCCATCTGGATGCTAATGTTGGGGAAGGCTGTGGCATGCACAGTTTTGCATCCTTCCTTCAGTATACAAAGAGCCTCTAGAAGTTCTTTGACATACTAGTGGGTAAAACACATCTTTCAGTGAGGTATATTTCAAATGGGCAGCACTGACAAAGCAGTGTTTTCCTGTAAGTCTGAGTGCCCTAAAAATGGTTTAAAGAGCCGGATGGGCTAAATGGTACAAGGAGCTTTCTCTTGGAATAATCATACTTTCCTCAAGGCAGTGGGCCTGACTTTGTGTCCCCACAGCTCTTGCAGAATGCCCTGCAGCAGGGCACTCTGTCAAGGACTGTCTTCTAGCAGATGCTGCCCAGTCAGGCACCTTTGCTTCTTGCCAGTCTCGTGTCTAGCAACAAATGGGAATTTGCTGTAGTTTGTTTGCCCTAGACAGAAAGCACTTGAGAGCTGTGTCACAACTACCAAGAAAATGAGGTGGTGGATGCTCTTTTTCTGTAAAACTGGCCTACTTATCACATCATTTCTGGATTAGGAAACAAACTAAGCAATGCAAAAGCCCTCCCAGGAGAAGGGGCTTGTCTTGGTGGAGAAGCACCGAGATGCCGCTGCTCTGGTTTCTAACGCAGCACTGTCTGTTTTTGTCTGTTGCTACTTAGCCTTGCAGTGGAGACGGTTCACCCTGATGGGTCACAGTATGGGTAAGTGGCTCTTGTCCTTGTAAGCAGTGAGATTCATGGGAACAGGAGTAGATAATTAACTTACAAGACATGCTGCTATGAGCTGGGTTGGAATATTTATTATATTGTGTCAAGTACCAGCTTGCAGCTTGAGTGATTCAAAAATCTGTGCCCTTGTTTGAAATGCCTCTGCTTTCAAGATGCTGTGGTACTAGCAGTGGTAACTCTTGCTGTAGGCCTTTCCTCTACCCCCAGGAAGGAACAGTGATGGGCAAAGAGGGGTGGTCTATGGCAGGAGAAATTGCAGCAGGCCTTCCTGCTCCCCACAAGGCCACAAAACGTCAGGACAGCACAGCCCTTCTTGGTGGGTCACAGAGCTTGATGAGGGGAACTAGACTCCAGGCTCCATCCCTTTGTGCTTGGGATGTGATGGGGTTTTGCCATGATGTGGGTTTTGCTCCTCAAGGCTGCTCTGGCCTCAGCTCACAGTACCTGCTCACCATACTGCTTTAACTCATAACTCCTCCCTGGCCTTTGCTGCCTGAAAAGGAGATGGGGATGGCAGAGGACAGGGAGCTGGCCAATAGCCCCTCTCTCTGCCTGCATCTTGCCTGCTGGGATAGCTTTACTCCGTAGGTGGACCTTTGTCCGTTGGTACAACATGCATTTCTGCTTCTATGGTGGCTCTTGCTGTTCCTGTTGCTGGGGGGTGTCCTGTGCACGACTGAGCACCCTTCTTTCCTTTGCAGGTGGGGCTGTGGCAGGAATGGTGAGTAAGGCATCCTTTCTTTGTGGGGTTTGTGATTTCTGCAGCTGAAAGGACAAATGAAGGAGGAATGAAGGGACTTGAATCTCAGGGGAAGAGAGGCCCTCCCTGACCTCCTTCTCCAGTGTAGCAGGATGAAGACATCATTCAGTGCTCAGCTTTTCTCTTCTTCTCACATTGTTTCATCTCTCCTCAGTTCAGTTTCCTTTATCCTGAGATGGTGGACAAGCTGATCTTGCTGGAAAGTATTGGCTTTCTGCTAGCTCCAGAGGTTAGATTTCACATGTGCCTCCTCTCCCTTTTTTAAATAAATAACTGTTTTTTTCACTTTCTCTCATTCATTCAGGGAAAGCACTGATGTGACCAGTTCCTGGCAGGTCACACAAGTCTCAGGGCTCTGCCTTTTGGCAGGCACGGGTCTGCTCCTTTTTGCGTGGACTGAGGTCCCTGCTTGGGGTGGCCCCTAGGGGACACTTGGTAGCACTCCAGATCCTGCAGTCCCTCAGCACCGCAGTTCACTTGTCTGTGCCGTGTATTTGTACAAAGGGAAATGGAACTGCTGCCCAAGCAACTGCGAGCTGAGGTCTTTTTGCCAACAGCTTGATGGGCGACCTGGGTGCAAAACTGGCAGATTTCTTTTTCTGTTCCTGGCAGGCCGTGAAGTTACATTCCCAACCTGCCATTATTGCTACCAGATGCTGGGGCTTTGGTTGGCAGAGGTGGGACAGAAACCCAAAGACAGAGAGACAAAAGATACCAGATTTCCTTTGGCAGTTGTCCTCAACTCAAAAGGGAAGTAGGAGGGTGTAGAAAAGATTGTAGGGGTAAAAAGTTAGTAAGTTCTTTACAACAGTGCTTAGTTTTCTGTTTTTACCTTGCCTTTTAAGTATTGCTGTTCCCTTTTCCCCAGAAATGGGCATTTTGAAGTCCATAACTACTACCAGTTCTGAGGGATGCTGAAGAGTGAAATACTCTCTTCTACCCTCTGAGGGGGTAAAATGATTCAGAAGAGAGGGGTTACTCCTGTGCCCTACATCTGTTTGTTTCAGGACACTGAGGCATGGCTGAAATCAAAGCGGATGGTGATTGACAGATTACTGAATCTAGAGGCAAAGCAGCAGACTCCCAAAGCTCGTAGCCCTGAAGCAGCATTGCAGAGGTGGGTTCCTGTCTGTCCTCTTCATTTGCTGCCTGCCCTCACCTTGGACAGAGTTACAGCTGCTTTAACCAGAAGGGAAGATGTCCCCGCACTTCCCCTTTCAAGTCCTCCTCTGGAATTTCAGCAAGACTTTTTGCTTCTGCTGCAGGAAGCTGCTGGTTCTTCCTGCTCTTTTCTGAAGCAGACGGAGAGCTTGCTGTCACCTTGTCATGCCATTTTCGCTTCGCTTCCTCCCTTTTCCAGCAGAACAATCTCTCTGCCATGTCTCCCCTCCAGGCTCTTAGAAGCAAACAGACATCTGACAGCTGAGGGTGGGGCAATCCTGCTGCAGCGAGGAGCAACTGAGACACCCACTGGTAAGGGCCTGCTGGGAGACAGGGCTCATTGCAATGCTGGGCCAGTGCTGGGTGTGGGAAGGGAGCCGTGCCAACAGCCATTGTCTTCCAGAGGGTACAGGGTGCCCTAGCTACAAGTTTATGCAGCCTGAATGGGATCAATTAGGTCTGGAGGCAGAGCTCTCCATTCCCAGCAACTGGGGTTGCTGCTTGAGTCCTAGAATGACTAAAGAAAAGAAACTGGGGGAAAAAAGGGAAAATCCGAATTAATCCTATTCCTCTTGTCTCAGAAAGTCTTGGGCACACCCCAAAGGTGAGGAGGAGAACAACTCCTGCTACTGTGAGATATGAACACCTTCTCTTGTTTTTTCCTTCCAGGGCTGGTATATAACAGAGACATGAGAGTCCGTACGGTGAGCATTGCTCTTCTGATGGGCACCCTCCTGCTTCTGAGCCCTGAGCTTACAGAAACCTCAGAGATAGAGGAGGCCTGCTTGCTGAGCCCAGGCCCTGCCTCCACCCAACTGTGTACTTTCTATTACCCCAATTCCCGCATCTCTTTTAAATGCTGCTGTTAAAAGAGCCTGCACTCATCACTGACTGACTAAGCTTACAGAGTCACTGGAAAATGTTAGAGATTTTTTCAGCAGTTCCTCTGCCCCAGGGCCTCCTGGCTGCATTTTCCTGCTGTTGTAACTTCAGACAGCAGATGGATGGATGGATGCTTGAAGCTGGGTTCTTTGTCAGGTCACTGTATAAAAAGGGGAGAGATAGTGTAGCAAAGTCCTTCTGCTTGATATTTTGATAGCTTTGTGCCACTTTTGAGCGAGTAGGGTCTTCTATACCTGTGCAACTGCCAGTCTGTGGAAGCCAGAGTAGCATGCTCTCTCCTTTTTAGTAAAAGGATTTTTAAAGCTTTTCTCTGCTATGAGATCATTCCCATATGTGCTGCATCCCAGCAGGCAACGTTGTTGGCAGCCCTGAAACGCAGCTGGACAGAAGGAGCCTTTGCAGAGCCAGCTACTCTGATGCTCAGCCTGGCTGCCTGTCATGTCCCAGCATGGCAGCTTGAGGGCCGCTTCTGCCTTCAGAGCCACGAGCACTGCAGGGGTCAGGGACACCCTCTGTCCCCAGCTGCTGTCCCTGACTTTTGTCGCTCTCTCTGACTTTGCACTTGCAGCAGGACCGAGAGTTCTTAACCGTGAAGCAGTGTGTGAAGCTCCTGCAGAAGATTCAGGACCGTGTTCTAATCATTGTGTGAGTGAGGCACAAAACCAAGGCAACCCTCGCTGCCTCCCTGCAGCCCTGGGTCGAGGGAGATGAAGGTTAGAAAGGAGCCCTCTGCTACCCTCTCCTCTGCAGCAGCCACCCAGACCTTGAGGCCAGTTGGCACAAGCCTCATGTGTGAGCAGCATTTCCCAGTTCCCCACTGCTGCCCTGGGCTGGACAGGTTCCTGGAGCAGGAGAGAGCAACTGGCACAACTTCCAGCCAGGTGCTGCATTTTCAGGCTGGGCCTCTGTGGTGCAAGGCCCGAAGAAAATGCCTGCCCTGCCCCGTCTTCCCCATGCTCATGCTGTAATTTTGCTATCCTGGCAAACATATGACCCTCCACACCACCACTCTGCCTGGCCCAGCTCTTCCCCCAGCCACAGTAACTCAGACTGCCCCCTTCTCCAGACCCTGAAACCGCTTGCCTGAGCAAGCAAGCAAAACCATGGCAGCCTCCACCTCCTCCTGCTGGCCCTGGAGCCCCTGGCCTGACCCAGCTCCTCTAGGCTTGCCCTTGCAGTGCCCATGGCATGGAGAAGCCATGGGGAGGCAGCTGGTGGCTTGTGCAGAGCCCCACAAGCTGTTAAACTGTCTGGGTGGGTAGCTGGTCCTGTCTGTCCTCACCTGCGTTTTCCCCATCTCCTTGGAGAGCAAGATGTGCAGGGCTCTGGCTACACTGGCCTGTGTGGTGCTGTTAAAAGCCTCTTGGAAACTCGAGGAAGTATTAGAAGTTGAGAAACGAAGGTGCTGTTTTGGCTTCCCTGGTCAGCTGAACTAATCAGAGCGTAAGGATTTCCCTGCTTGTCCAGAAATGCAACACCATGGTGAGAAGTCCTCTAGGCCATACAGAGTACACAGCTTTGAGCCTGGGGTGTCACCGTGTCCCATCACCTGCTGTGCAGTGGGAGACAGATCTTAGCTCTGCAGGAGGCCTAATGCTGGCTTCTCCTGGAAGGAAGGTCCTGGTACCTCCCTCTCTGAGCAGGGCACAGCAGCTCAGAGCAGGGAAAGGGGCAGAAGGGAGATGTAGGAGCTGGATGGAAGGAAAAAGTTAAGAGCAGAAGAAGACAGGGTGGGGGCGAGGACTCATGTTCTCAGACCAGTTAAGGAGCCAGCCCTGGGGCCACTCATAGTACTAGGCAATTGCCCAAGGTTTTAAACAGATGGTTTGGCGGAAAAGAGCTGGTTGGCCAAGCTGTGCAGTGCTTCTCTGACTGACCCTTCTGACCCTGTAACCCAGCTGTTCACAAGCTGCCTGGAAACAGCAGCTGGGTCTGTCACCCCGCTGTCCTGGGGACACTGCTTCAGTTCAGGACAGCAGCAAAGACAAACAGAGGCAAACCATGTGCTGTGCTGAGCTTTGCTGTTGCTTTTCAGAGCACGAGATGGACTCTTGATGCCACACAAGCTACACAGCAGGAATCACTTTGTGAAAGCCCTACGGGAGGCATTCGAGTCTACCCTCCAAGAGGTGAGAGCAAACTCCAACCTTGAATCTCAACTCGAACCTGAGAGCAGCAGCGAGGAAGCAGCTGCTTGCCTTGGTGACACCCCCTACTGGGTGATTTGCTCTTTACTGCAAGTCCTCACGTGAGGGAAGCCAACTTTGCCCCTGCTGCCAAACTTGCAAGTCATTACTGCGCTCTGGACCCAGCTCTTCCTCAGTCCTCCCATTGCCAGTCCTCCCATCCCTGTCCCACACCAGCACCACACAGCAAGCACATCTTGCCTGAGGGAACACTTTCCCAGACCATATCTTGTGTCTTCTTCCTTCAGCATATCCAGCTGGTCGAGGTACCTGGGAGTCATTTTGTGCACCTGAATGAACCCGAGGTGGTGTCTGGGATCATCAGCAAGTTCCTGATGGTGCAGAATGCCAGAGCCAGGCTCTAGAAGAAGGGTCACTGCTGCAGCACTGCAGGAGAACTGAGCTAAAAAGCAGGCTCTCGAGGAATTGTCACCATTCCTACCTCACATCCAGCATCGGTTTCATGATATCCTTCCCCAAGCTCAGCTCACTGCAGGCTGGAAGTAGGTGTGATGGGGGTTTCCTGGAGGAGAGCTGAGCAGGTGGCTCATCTCCCTGAGGATGGTGCAACCAGTCTGCTCCCTACTGAGAAAAACAGGAGTGTTCTGCTTCTTTGCTTACTTCCATGGGTGCCTGAGCTCAGAGGGCCTCAGTGTCTCTGTTCCACTGTGCCAGCTGCTGCTTTTTTAAAAGTCAGCTTAAATAACAGCTCACCTGGGCTCAGAAGGCCATTTTAGTAAACTCCTGGGGACTGAGTCACTAACCTGCCAGCAAACAGAACTGCTAATAATGAAAAAGTTGGCAGAGTTGATTTCTGTCCTTCTAAATAAAGATTAATCTCCCAATGTGAACTTGGTCTTCTTGAATGTGTAAGAGAGTGAAACTCCTTTCTTTTGGGCTGGCTGCTTACCCAAGCAGCTAAAATACCAGTCCTGGGAGGCAGATTTTTACCTGCATTCTGCTTTAGGGAACGGCATAGTAAGGATCCTTCTACTTCCTTGTTAAACTGATGCAAAAAGCCAAGTAAAGCAAGCAGGCCTGGCAGCCTCCCAATGCAAAGGAAACTGCATTTGCAGTGGGTGTTCTACAGGAGGTTAAATCTGTTTTAAGGCAGCTCTATGGAATTTACCAGCGTTTCCACCTTGCATTCATGGTGGTAACTGTATTGAGGCTGCAGGCAGCAAAATAAACGTGCAGGAGGCTGGGGTTGCAGCCCCTTTCTGATTGGAGTGCACTGCAGTCACCAGTCATTCAGTCTGAGGCTGCACAAATGTTCTGGGGGCAGTACAAAGCATTGTCCCACAGCCCAGTGTGCCCACTGCCATCCTCACCTGCCTCCTGTGGGCTGGTGATACGTTAAATGGAAACTCCAAAGCCAGGCTGCCATCCTCAGCTCATTCTAGTGATGGTGCCAAACATCAGAAGTTCTCATAACCCAAGCTAGACATGGCTGCAGAGGTCCACGCGCAGCTGGGACACTGCGCACCTCGACACGTGGCTGAAGGGGAGCTGCCTGGGAGGGAAACACCAAGGAAAGGGGTAAGGCTCTGTACCAAACCACTGATCTTTGCCTGTGACAACAGGTCTGGGAACTTCCCAGTTGGGCTTTTCCCTCCTCTTCTTACTTGCCCCGAGATAACGTGCAAAAGGATCACAGTCACACAAGTCATGACTTTAATTGTCAACCCAGCACACAAGGAGCTGTCCCCGCAGACCACCTCGGGAAAAAGAAGCATTCCCACATTCTGAGAACAGCAGCAGTTTATTTACAATTCTTCGGCCACTACCTGCTCCTGCAGAGCCTCTGCTAGGCCAATCCCAGCTCTCAGCAAGCTCTAGCAGGGCTTTGGGTGGCAGGGATATACAGGTTGTCACAGGAGGCGTCTCAGCCCTTTGACCTGAGCACCCTAGGAAGTGGTGCTGCAGGGATGGATGACAGCCAGACCAGGAGCAGGAGGGTACAGGTGTGAGTGAAGAAAACTCCCCCTCCAGCAGCAGTTGCTGGGATCTACTGCTTTGGATCCAAGGGCAAGAACAACCTGAAGCTGCCTCAGTTCCTTGAAATCCTTTGGCAAACGGAGTCCATAGGCTTCTCTCCTGCCTTCCCCAGCACAGGCACCTGAAGAAATGCTCAGCATGGCTTAGTACGGCCGAAACTTGCGCTGGGCTCGCATCAGCGCGATTCTCTGTTTGTCCTCCTCAAATTTCTTCCTCAACTGGGCGATGTCTGAAAGAGGCAGAAAGAGGACAAGGTCACACAGGAGCAGCAGATCTTCACTTCCACACAGCAGGAGGGGCTCAGTTCTGACACCAGCAAACACACACTTCCCAGAGCTGGTCCTTTTGCGCCTGGGCTGAGTGCCCACCTGGGGCTCTGCCCATCCAGCTCTGGCAGTGCTGCAGCTCCCTCTTTGGGAAGAAACAGGATAGTTTTCAATTCCTGCCTTTCTGCAGACTGAAGGAACATCTATTGTAAAGCCACAACCTGTGCACGTTCCCACAAAATACTCCAGCAGCCCTTGCTGGGACAGGGTGTAGCATAGGGTCCCCAAGAGCTGGCAAGGCCATTCTTAGACTACTCAGCAGGTGCTGGAGCACTGGAACAGCTCCCCAGGGAAGCAGTCATGGCACCAAGTCTGCGAGCATTCAAGAAGCATTTGGACAATGCCCACAGTCACATGGTGTGAATATTGGGAGTATATGTAGGGATGGGAGTTAGACTCGATGATCCTTTTGGGTCCCTTCCAACACCTGGTGAGGCTATGATTCTAACTGTTCACCTGCAGCTGGAAAGAGCCTCTGCTGAAGAAAAAACGATGCTCTTTGGGCCAGTGTGAGAGACAAGAGACACAGGTAGGTGTAGGAAGAGACTCAGACACTTACGCTCTCTCTTGGTCTCGCGATGCTGCCAGGCATAGAAGTTGAGCAGCTCCTTGCGGGCCCGTTTCTGCTTCTCCTTCTCCAGCACCCGCAGTTTGGCAGCTTCTGTCCGGGGCAGGCCAGGCTTCCGGCCCCTTCGTGTTACCTTCACCCAGCCTTCCTCATCTGGAACTCCCTCCTCCTTGGCTGCTTTGGTTTCTTCCTGTTGAGATAGGAGGGTGAAGCAGCCCAGCACAGAACGGCTGCCTGCGCACCCAATGGACACCCCCGCCCCCACCCCCAAGTCCTCCTTACATACACACAAAGCTCCTGCTCCTGCACAAGGTTTGAAGGAAGGTGTGGGACCAAGGGCACAGGCATTCACTGCTCAGTCACAACGCTGCACGCCAGACAGGACCCAATTTATTTGTGGATCCTTACTGTACGGCCTGGGTGGAAGGGTCAGATGTTGGACCTGACTGCCCACCAGCAACCTGGAGTACAACCACCTTGACAGCCAGTGTTTCCCTCTGCCCTTTCCATTGAGGCCTTGGCACCGAGAGGTCCTCTCTCTTCTCCCCTCCCCAAACAAACCGGTTGCTGAGTTCCCTCCCCAGCCTGGTCTCACCTCTTCTATCTTTTTGTCATAGTCTTGCATGTAGGTGTCCACCTCGGCCCTGAGCTCCTCTGGATCCACGACTGAGGCTGCGTAGCTGTCAATCCACTCTGCGACAGAGGGGGCAGAAGTCAACAGAGGCCTCTGTTAGAAGCAAGCCCTAGCATGATGCCTTTGAGCAGCTCCGAGAGGGAATTGCTGTGCAGGTGGGACACAGTTTGTTCACGTTTCTGTTCAGCCTCCCCACTGCCACATCTCAAATGACTTGTGGCTCAGGCCATAGCCGGTGAGCGATTTTCTCAAGCAGGAATGAGACAGCCGCAACCCCAATAGGATCAACATTCAGGACTACATTCCTGATAAGGGGCCACATCTCAAGTGCTGCTATCTTGCCAGAGACCTGGTGCCTGTTATTGAGCCTGACTTCCATTCTGAGGGCAAGACCACAGAATCACAAAATGGTTTGGGTTGGAAGGGACCTTAAAGCCCATCCAGTTCCAACCCCCTTGCCATGAGCAGGGACACCTCCCACCAGACCAGGCTGCTCAAGGTCGCACCCAACCTGGCCTTGAATATGTCCAGGGAGGGGGCATCCACAACTTTCCTGGGCAGCCTGAGCCAGTGCCTCACCACTCTTAGCATGAAGAATTTCTTCCCAATGTCTAATCAAAATCTTCCCCCTTCCAGTTTAAAGCCATTCCCCCTCATCCTATCACTCCATGTCCTTGTAAAATGTCCCTCCCCAGCCTTCCTGTAGCCCCTTCAGGTGCTGGAAGGCTGCTCTAGGGTCTCCCTGGAGCCTTCTCTTCTCCAGGCTGAACAACCCCAACTCTCTCAGTGCATCCTCATAGCAGAGGTGCTCCAGCCCTCTGAGCATCTTTGTGGGGTCCTCTGGTCCTGTTCCAACAGTTCCATATCCTTCTCATGTTGGGGATTCCAGAACTGGACACAGCACTCCAGGTGGGGTGTCAGAAGAGCAGAGGGGCAGAATCCCCTCCCTCACCCTGGTGGCCACACTTCTGATGCAGCCCAGGACATGGTGGCCTGCTGGGCTGCAAGCGCACATTGCCAGCTCATGTCAAGCTTCTCATCAACCAGCACCCCAAGCCCTTCTTCGCAGGGCTGCTCTCAATCACATAGAGTTTCTCTTTATTTATGTGATATTGAGGAGATGTTGGGAAAAACTATTCTTCCATTGTACCAAGGGATCCCATTCTCAAATAAGGTCACTGGACCAGAGCACAACATCCAGTGCCACAACACTGCTCCTTTGTGAATAATAAAAGCAGGACAACGGAACACTGGACATTTCTCAACTCAATACAAAATGGTGAGGATTAGTCTGGGACAAACAGGGTACGATTGAGTGAGAAAGGGGTAGTTTTCCCTGGCACCAGCCAGCAGGAAGATAGCTAGGGCTGACTTACTGCTAATGCCGGTTTTCACAGGGTGACTCTCTGTTGATATCAGCAAGGGACCTTCCTGTGACAGGGCCTTGGCTGCCTGCACACCAGCTGGTTTCCTGAACACCACATAGGCTACTTGAAATCCCTAAAAGAAGGAGACCCCTAGGGAACTCAGATACAGCAGGGAAACTGGTGACGCAGCAAGGAACTACAGTATAAATGAAATAAAAAATAAAATCAAAATCAAACCACAAGTTGCAGTGGGATAGCAGAAGAAGATAAAGTAAATAAGGAATCACTTCACTCTATGCCCCCATATGGTTTCCCATATCACAGAATCATAGAATGGTTTGGGTTGGAAAGGACCTTAAAGCCCTTCCAGTTCCAGCCCCCCTGCCATGGGCAGGGACACCTCCCACCAGACCAGGCTGCTCCAAGCCCCATCCAACCTGGCCTTGAACACCTCCAGGGAGGGGGCATCCATACCTTCCTTGGTCAACCCGTGCCAGTGCCTCACCGCCCTCAGCATGAAGAATTTCTTCCTAAGATCTCATCTAAATCTTCCCTCTTTCAGTGTAAAACTGCTACCCCTTGTCCTATCACTGCAATCCCTGGTAAAGAGTTGCTCCACATCCTTCCTGTAGGCCGGCTTTAAGTACTGGAAGGCTCCAATAACGTCTCTCTGGAGACAGTGTTTGCGACCTTTTGCCCCCATTCTGACCACCAAAGCATCAGTATTCCCTTCCCACACAGGAGCTTTACCCTTGCAGTTTTCTGGTTAAAGAATTTGGACATCTGCTTTTCTTTCTTCTCTCCTGGTGTCGGCTTCTCACAGATTTCCACAGACTGGACATGTCCACAGCATGCAAATAGCCTGGACAGGGACTCCTTTGTGCAGAAAACAAGGAAGAACAAATGGTACAGGAAAGCAGGAGTGATTCCTCTCTGTACTCTTTCCCGTTCGGACTCCAGAGCACGCTGGGAGACTATCCTGTGGCAGGACCCCAGCTCAGAGGGCATTCATGATACAATAAGTCCTTACTATTATAAAAAGTGGAATATATTGATTTAAGCTGAAGTAGAGTTATGTTTCATGTAAGTAACTGTACTTCTTGAGATAGTATGTTCCTCTGACAGTGTGTTTTCTTGATAGAATGTTTCTTTTCAAACAGTGTTTTTTCAGACACTGTTGAGAGAGAAATTGTAATGCCTTGTGTTCAGTATGGTCTGTGCTGAACAGATGTGTCTTCTCTAATCACCTCTGTTTGCATTCTTTTCCTGTCTCAAATGCAAGGTCAGACAGCGCCAATGAGCAGAGATTTGGCTGTTGTGAAGTTCGTAATATCATTAAAATCAATCCTTGGAAAGCAACAGAACACACATGAGATTGCTGGGAGAATTTATCCACCTGCATGTGAGTGGGAAATGCGTTCTGTCCCAGCTCTTGGCTCGTTATGATTGATGGAAATCATTCCCTCACGCACCCAGCGCTGAAATAAAAGGTGCTGCTTTCTAAAACCCCAAAACGAGCCTTAGGGAGCTTATTCGTTGGCATTTTCCGTGTCACCGGGCAGTTCACCCTCCAGGGACCCCATCCTCTGCACCCCCCCGCACTCACCAGGCCACAGTAGGGGGGGACGTTGAGGACGAAGAGCGTGCGGCGCGGCGGGTGCGCGGTGCCCGACTCCTCCCGCACCTGGTGCTCCCTCACCAGGAGGAAATGGGGCGCGCGCTGCCGCTCCCCGAACTTCACCGACAGAGCTGCGGGAGACGAACCCGTTAGAGACCACGCTGCTGCTGCTGCTGCTGCTGCTGCTGCTGCTGCTGCTGCTGCTGCTGCTGCTGCTGCCGCCCTTTGCCCACGCCCCCTCCTCACCCCCTCCTCGCCCCCTCCTCACCCCCTCCTCACCCGCGTACCCCACCGGCGCCGCCGCCACGCGCTGCTTGGCGTGCGCCATCTTAGCTGGGCCGGAAGCGGCGGGGCTGCCGGGAGCTGTAGTGCCCCGCCCCGGCCCCGCTAATGGCGGCGGGGGGACCTCTCGGGAGGGAGTGGTTTGCCCGACCTGATAGCAGAGTGTAACGAAAAGGTTTCCCCATCCGGAGCATCCCACGTACCATAATTTAGTTCAACACTTCTGCAGCTGGAGAGCTGAACAGTGATAAGAGACGGCCCGTTTGCTCAATCTCAGAGAGGCCAGTAAATAAAGATAGAGAATCACAGAATGGTTTGGGTTGGAAGGGACCTTAAAGGCCTTCCAGTACCACCACCCCCGCCATGGACAGGGACACCTCCCACCAGACCAGGCTGCTCAAGGCTCCATCCAACCTGATCTTGAGCACTTCCAGGGAGGGGGCATCCACAGCTTCCCTGGGCAACCTCAGTGTGAAGAATTTCTTCCTAATGTCTAATCTAAATCTTCCCTCTTCCAATTTAAAGCCACTCCCCGTCATCCTATCACTCTTTGCCCTTGTGAAAAGTCCCTCCCCAGCTTTCTTGTAGCCCCTTCAGGTACTGGAAGGCCGCTATGAGGTCTCTGCAGAGCCTTCTCCGGGCTGAACAAGCCCAACTCTCTCAGCCTGTCCTCACAGCAGAGGTGTTCCAGCCTTCTGAGGATCTTTGTGTGATATGTAAAACCAAAGGCAACAGTAAGGACAGCTGTTTTTAGACTCTTCTTAATCAAGAAAAACATAAAAAAAAAAAAAAGATGAACTTTACAGAGGAGCTTGTATTTTGGCCGAACGGAAGACAGGACCACCCCAAACTAAAGCTATTGAAACCATATGTTATGTAAATGGTGAAGAAAGCTCAATGAAAGTAAGAAATTACACGCAAACCTGGGTCACTGAATAAATATCCAAGTTAGTCAAACTTATCAGAAGAAACCTCATGAAGTTCAACAGGGCTAGGTGCAAGGTCTTGCACCCGGGTCGGGACAATCCCAAGGCTGGGTGGAGAATGAATTGGGAGCAGCCCTGAAGAGAAGGACTTGGGAGTGCTAGTGGGTGAGAAGCTCAATGTGAGCCGGAAGTGTGCGCTTGCAGCCCAGAAAGCCAAATGTATCCTGGGCTGCATCAGAAGTATAACTAGCAGGGCAAGGGAGATTATTTTCACCTCCTATGCCACTCTCATGAGACCTCCCCTGGAGTGCTATGTTCAGTTCTGGAGTCCTCACCACAGGGTCTGTTGGAGGAGGACCAAGAAAATTATAAATGAGGGCTGGAGCACCTCCCATACAAGGACAGGCTGAGAGAGTTGCACCAGCCTGGAGAAGAGAAAGCTGCAGAGAGACCTTGTAACAGCCTTCCAGTATTTAGAGGGCCTATAGGAAAGCTGGGGAGGGACTTGTTATCAGGGGAAATGGTTTTAAGCTGAAACAGGGGAGATTTAGATTAGACATTGGGAAGAAATTGTTTTACCATGAGGGTGGTGGAGCACTGGAACAAGTTGCCGAGAGAAGTCATGGATGCCCCATTCCTGGAGGTGTTCAAGACTAGGTTGGATGAGGCTCTGAGGAACCTGATCCAGTGGGAGGTGTCCCTGCCCACGGCAGGGGGGTTAGAACTGGATGGGCTTTAAGGTCCCTTCCAATCCAAACCATTCTGATTTTATGTAATGATACATGCAAAAACCATGAAAACAGATCAAACTTGCCAACTGGGGCATTGTTTCAGAAGTCAGCAGGGTTTTGAAAATGCTGTACTGAATTAGTACAAGCCATTAGTGTTTCATGTGCGAGTTTACCATTTTCAACAGCCCACAAAAAACCCCCATAACAAAAATATGTAACTGTTCTGCATGAGGGCAAATGTGCACAGGTCAGCAGGCAGTAGGTGAGCTCAGGGGAAAGCAAACAAGATTAGCAGGGAAACTGAATCACAGCCAGGAGAAACTGGAGAGCTGCAAGGTGAGTTCCTTGAGAAGTACTGGGAATAACTGGTCACTTCTCTTTCAGTGCATGACTTAAGAAGCCACACTGTAAAGTATTAGAAGACTGAGACAGCTTTAGAGAGCTGACTGAGAACAAGAGCAGCAATGCAATCCAAGACACTACTGTAAGACAAATCACAGACTGGTGTTGAGGCAATCATTGACTTCATCAACTTAAAAAAAAAATCCCTGCCACAGATCTGAGTTATAGAACGATAGTTCTTCCAAAGAAGTATGGAAATGTCATCACAGTTTCTCCCAGACAACCTAAACAATTTAACAGCAAGTTACAAAGTGCATCTTACTATTTGGCTTTTGAAATGGACATGAGTCTATTAATAAAAAACCCCGCTTGAATCTCCCCATTTTTTCAGAAGATACAAGATACGTACTCATAATACATGTGTCTTTACACTTCCACTGCTTTCCATCCAGCTGATAATGAAAGCACCCTACTTCACCCTAGGCTGTCAATAACAAAGACTGTTATTAGTCTTTCCTGTGACAATACATTTGGAACTAAATAAGGACAAAAATTGGTCCCACTTAGTGGCAACAATCAGCTGCTAATTTCAACAATGCAGATTAAAAGGCTTATATTTATCAGTTCTCTCATTCATATACTCCTTTTGCTCTTCATCACACCAACTTTGAAGTTTATATATTCTTCCAAAAGCACACTTGATTCAATGTTGAAACAACTCCACCTATGTTTAGTTGCTTCACAGCATCTAAAAAGTTTTAGAATCCACTCGCTGTATAACAAACGTTTATTCAGAAACAGATAATACATTATCTCCTCCAACCCCTAATGTTTCCTCCCCCTCCCCCCAATTTTTTGTTTTAATAAAACACCAGTGTTGGATGGGCATTCAAAAAAAGGACAACAATAGCTGTCTCAGGTCCCCTCCCCTACAAATATCTGCTGTTCACATGAAGCACCCTATCAATAGCGGTGTCATTGGCTTCCAAACTGAACAGAGCACTCTGGAAAAACAAGTCCTGTCAAGTCCTCGGTTATTCCATTTATGGCTAAAAGGAACACAGTGAGATAGAAGAATGGTTTGCATGGTAGAGCAAAGAGTTAATACAGAACAAAAAAGCAAAAGAAACACAAGGTTGACCAAGAAATGGAATCTGGATCTACAACAGTTAGAGAGTTCGCTCAAGTTCAGTCAAGCTGTTACTTCTCCTGGCTAGAAGGACCAAGTTCAAACCCCAACCAGATTCTGGAAGTGGCTCTTAGCTTTCCTCTCTTATAATACAATTTGAACAAACATAAACAAATGAACCTACTGAGACTTCAAACATCCATAGCAACACGCTGTTACTAACAAAGGAAGTGTCGGAAGTGCCACCTAGTGGCCTGTGGCTCCTCACAGATGCATCCCTGCTGCTCTGGACAAGACCGGCCAAGGCTCCTCTCCTATGTGTTCCTCACAGAGTGTTAACTCTCTCCTCTCCATAACCTCTACCGGAAGCCATGACAAGCAGCAGTGCTCGAGCAGCATGCCCACACAGCAGCCAAACGTTGTCCAAATGACATGTCTCAAATAAGTGAGTTCCCAGGCGCAAGACAAGACTGCTTCCTATGGATTAGTACCTGAAGAAAGCCTCAGCTCCTTCCTTTTCACAGGATACAGGGCAAGTTAGAAAGTAAGAAAAAAAATCAATGTCCCTGGATCAGCAGGAGGATGCAACACAGTTTAATGGGAGTGAAACATCTGGATTTCCTCTAGCTCTCATTTTTCAGTCCGGAAAGAAGACAGCAGCTGAGCCTGACTCTACAGGGGTTCACTGCACAAATGCCAGAGCCTTTCCCCCAGCCCCTTCCCACGTCTCTGCATTACCAGAGTTGAAGCATCCCTCTCACAGAAGAGAGATGCCTCCATTGGCTCATATACACAGGAAGCTCAGGTTTTCACACTTCTTCTCAATGTCACAGCTGCTGAGCAGAAAATGTTCAACAGCCAGAATGAAGTAGTCTGCCACCAAATGCATATAAGTCAAAGATGCAAGATGGTGCTTCCTGTACGGAGCCACACCTGACTTGGTACCCAGCACAGCAATTTCAGAAACTACGTGGTATTCTTGCCTGCTGCTAATCAAAGGGATGCACCTTTTAGTTAAAAAGGTCAGTCAGAAGAAAAGAGGAGATTACCACTCCTTCCCTCAAAGTCTATGTGCACTTTTAATGGCCACTAGGGGCTTTGGAGTAAACGAGGGAATTACATGGTATATGCTTGGTAATACATTAGTGGCAAAAGGGGGAGGTTATTCTTTTGGAAAAAAAATTCATGGAAGAAAACTCCAACTATGAAAACAGAAAGTACACACACAAGAGGAAACACTATTGTACAGTAAGGTAGCGATCATAGAAAACAAAAAATTCAAGGCAGGAAAATGCAAATAACATCTGCACTCCTGCACTTTACTCATTCCCCAACTTAAACGAGTCTTCCAGTCCACTGTTTGCTCTCCCTTCTCAGAGTTTAATTTTGAATTCTGTGGGCTGCACAGAGGCAGAGGCCCCTGAGGATTTGAAGAGTGCCTTCAAGATAGTGTCAGGGTCCACCTCAGCTGGAGGATTTGAGGAGGCGCTTGCACTTGACCGGCGTGGCTCCCCTTCCTTCTTCACTGAAGGGGTATCACTCAATCGGCTGGAAGATTAAAAAAACAGCAGTATTTAACCTCTCATTAGGAAATAAAATTGAACACTGCATCTGCATTTACTGCTCTTGGTGTTGCTCTCTTTCCAACACTAGAGAAAGAGGTTTCAAATAAGCTTTCCTCACAAGAAAACTTCCTCATCTCAGACTTGTTTTAAGCCTCAGGGTTGGCAATACTATGGACTCAAGCTATATTGTGTTCAGTTCAACACAGAGGACCACAGAGAGGAAGAGAAGAAGAATATTCCTGAGACAATAATTTGCTAACAGTCTTCCTCCCCCCTCCCTTCAGGTTCTCCTCAAAACAGAACCTCCAAACTCGTCTGGTTCTCCACCCACCCAAAGGACACTTACAGCAATATAGGCTGGTCTGAGGTGATGACATTCCCATTCATATGAAGATTGCATTTCATTGGTTGACCTAAACACACACAATAAAAAACTCCTTATAACAGAACTGTGGTAGGGTAAGACCCCCAAAATATCATACATTATTGCAATATAGATCCATACGCTGGGGAAACATCAGGGTGGGGAATGCATCTTCTGTTGCAAAATCACAGCAATGGAAAAGCCACTGAAACACTCAGCACAATACAAAGACTCATGCTAATTAAGAAATTACATATAGACAGAAAAGCCTTAGCAGAGACAGAACACAATCACCATCTATTCTCAGCTGTCTGCTCCTCATTTGACATTCTAATCATATCACTCATCTACAGACAGAAAAAGCACCTATTTCCAGTGAAAATTTAACAGCTAATTTCAGCCTCTAACAATATTGCATGTGGATCCAGATCAACAATTGCATTGTTAAGAATTTATGGAGAAGCTGATACTAATTGTTTTACAGGTCTGCTTCAAAATGTCTCTGATTATGCCTTGAGAGTTTTGCATATATTAATTTTACTTGCATTTTGAAACAGCTGTTCTGCAAGCAGGTTAAGCTTTCCCTAAAGACTATCTAGCTCTTCCCACTAGATTAGAAACGAAAGAAATGTAATCTGGAAGTTAGAGCAGCACAATCACTGAGACCCTACCTCTAGCTTTGAGCACTCTCCTTGTAGGAAAAGTTATTTTTTTTTAAATTTCCCTTGAACATACTGTGCTGGTTACATAGCAGCGTATTACACAGTCCAGCTTGAACTGATTTTCTGCCATTTCCTCTCTCTTGGGAGCATCTGAGATGCTTTTAAACTCTCTGCTGAATAAGAAAAGTCTCTGTTGATTTCTCCATCCTAAATGCAACTCAGGCCTCAAACTTACCATCTAAGCATCTGTTGTTATATTTCTTATATGCTGTGATAGCATCTTCTTTCTTCACAAACACCACCTCTGCCACTCCGGGGTGCACCAGCCGGGCTCGCTTCAGAGCGCCACATACACAGAACAACTCCTGAGGGCAGAGAGGTAGTCAGGACCACGGTCACATCAAAGGTACCGCCTCAGCCAAAGACACTGAGTGAGAAAGGCTTCATTTCCTAATTGCACCACCCTCCCTGCTTAGTGGCAGAATTTTGCCTCTTATCACTTGTCTTACTTTGTGTTTGCCATGGTGTGAGTACTCAGCATTAGTAATACAGGTTACACAATGCTTCACTCTGCTACCAACGCAAGCAGAAAAGTTCAAGGCCAGTACTCTAGACCAGGGGTGTCAAACTCACAGCTCCTGCCATTCTCCTCCTCCTGCAGTGTAATGCGCCTCACACACACTGCACACGTGACCAGCGCGCTGGCAGGAGCACAGCGGCAAGGAGGTCGGTGCTGCTGCTGGGTAGAAACAAGGTGGTGGGCTGGATAAAATAAGCTGGAGGGCTGGATTCAGCCCACAGGCTGTGAGTTCGACACCCCTGACCTAGATAATCTGGATAGGGGCATAAGTCTGAGGACAACACCAAGCATGATTTGACACAAACTCTTCTAAGTGACACCAAGTATCTCTGTACACCCTAGAACTGGTACTGTGTCCCAACTTCTTAAGCACATACTTTTTAAAAAAATGTGAACAAAAAAACAACTCAAAAATATCAGGAACTCAAAGTTTTTGCAAGGGAAGCAAACCCACATCATACCCCTCCTCATGGCATTCACTGTAAATCAAGTGATTTATAAAAAGAGGGAGGTAAGGAAAGGAGATGCCACTCATCCACAGTCCAGCAGAAAGCAACACTCACAACAATGTCTTCCTCTGTGACTCGAGGGTGCAGATTGTTTACGGTCATCTTTGTGCCTTCCAAAGGACTGAACGCCAACTGCCAACACAAACAAATACGTCACATAAAGGTCAGAAATGCACCAGACAAGGCAGCACAGCAGAGAAAGCATTACAAAAAAGTCACTAAAGAGATGTCTGGGAAGGTCTATACACACAAAGGTGAGAGGTACAGCAAGTAATAGCAAGTACTAATGCTTACAAAAGTCCAGCCTATCTGATGATGAAAAGGAGCCCCCTTTCCATGCCAATTTGTCTCTAAAGTAACTTTTCTCTTTCATTCCCAAGTATAATACTAATTTAATCAGCACACATACAATGTACTCTCTGGTCATGCCTGTGCTCTTAAGTGCTTGTCTCTGCCACACTCTTCACCAACCAGCAAATCTCAAAACATGGATCCAGCCCCTCGAGAGCTGAACTCATGAATACCCAACATCAGGCAGTTTGGAAAAGCCATTTCTTACAGGTTGTCCACAAATTGCCTGAGAGGTCTTGTGTGGTGTCCTGGTTTCGGCTGGCATAGAGTTAATTTTCTTCCTGGTGGCTGGTGTAGTGCTGTGTTTTGGATTTAATATAAGAATGATGTTGATAACACACTGATGTTCTTACTTGTTGCTAAGAAGGCTTATACTAAGTCCAGGACCTTTTAGCTTCCCATGCTCTCCCAGCAGGGAGGTGCACAAGAAGCTGGGAGGAAGCACAGCCAAGCTTGCCAAAGGGATATTGCATACAATATAACGTCATGCTCAGTATGTAAATTGGGAGGGAGTTGGCTGGGGTGCTGGGATTGCTGCTAGGTAACAGGCTTGCATTGGCCACCAGGTGGTGAGCATTGTGCATCACTTGTTTTGTACATTCTGATTATTTTCTCTTCCTTTGCTGTCCTATTAAACTGTCTTTATCCTAACCCACAAGTTTTACCTCTTTATATCCAATTCTCCCCCTTCACCCCAGCAGGAAGGGGAAGGAGTGCACGAGCAGCTGTGTCATACCTAATTGCCAGCTGAGGTTAAACCAGGACACGTCGACAGCAAGAAATTGTGTTTGGAAAAATCCTCTTTTTCTCCTTGCTAATAGGACCAGATGGAGACAATGTAACTAGCAGTGTTAAAATACTACACCTATGGCAGGAAAGCCTCCAAGGGGTGTCCAAACAACAGTTGCTAGCTCCCTGTAACAGATTCTTCCAGGACCACGTGCTCTCATGCTAGATAAAAAGTGTGAGAGAAGCAATATGTACTAACTGAGAATTTCCAGCCTTTCAAACGCTGAAGAAAAGAATGTTTAATCAGGTTTCAAATTCTTGTGACGTGGGTTACAGTTACTAGAATAAATTTGATGGAATCCCAGAAATAATGATAGAGGGCAAGCAGAAATGAGATGCTTGCCTTACTGACAAACAGCAAGTTTGAGACTTCTCTAAAGAGCATCTCCCATTTCCCTGAGCTCACCTCAACCGGTGGTGGTTCTTTTGGAGGCTCCTCCTTTGTCACTAAGGTCCGGGACATGTTTGTCAAGGCCTTCGTCCGCATAGGAGAGGGAGGTGCAGGTGGAGCTGTGTACGTGTCATTCTGGACCACTTTAGTCAGGGGAACAGTCTTGGACAGAGAGAATTTATTGCCACTCAGCCCAGTCTAAAGGAAGAAAGAATAAAGTATCTCTGAGAGCTGCAGGCCACAAGAGTCATCCCTCATCTTCAAGCACCACCAGCAGGATAGTATTAATAGTGCACAATAGAATTCCATGTCCTTCCCAGTGTCAAAACCACTACAGTGCTGGAGACTTTCTGCTTTGAGAGAAAAATCAACTACAGTTTCTGGGCACGTGTTTATCCCAAAAAAAGCATTTCCCTCACTAATGAGCAGTTTTTAGTTTCATATTCTTCTTAAATGGACTTCACCAGTGTGATTTGAATTTGAAAAGCTCCTTTTATCCAAAGATTTTCAAGTACTTTACAAAGTGTGCAGAGATCGATCATTAATAATAAGATTGAGCTGCCCTAGTACAAACAGCAATCATTCTTCAGAAACACCAAGCTATGGCACGCAAAGACATGGAGTGTAACTTTTCTAGTTGGAACCACCTGGAGAGTTTAAAGCCAGATTAAAAAAAGGTGCTTGGCAGCTGCTGAAAACACTGGAGATAACACAATAACTCTCGCAAAAAACCCCCACAAGGCTGACTTTAAGGATCACAAATGGCCAGGAACTCTGCTCTCAATAGCCACATGACAAAAAAACCCATGGGGCAATCATTGCACTAAACTGCCTGTGTGATGGTAAAACCACATTAATTTGGTTTCTTAGAGCTACAGAATAATTTAAGACAAACCCATGTCCAGTGCTGATGTCTGAAACAGGGCTCACTTCAAAGACCCATTATGTTAACTCAGGGCCTCATCCAGTTAAACTCTGAATACCTTGGAGAATGGCGATTTCACAACCTCTCTGGGTCCCTGTACCAGATGCCCTGAGAATTACACAACTCTCTCCACATATCTAACTAGGCTCTCTTGCTGCAACACATTCGCTGGTTCATCTTCTCCCTGTTTACTCCTGAAAAGGACCTAAGTTTTGTCTTCTCCATGACCACCTCTTAGTCAGTGAAAGATAGATCTCACCACAACCTCCTCTTCTCAGCTGCTCTCTCACCCTGCCCTCAGCCCCCTGACCACCCTGTTGAATTAGTTCTGTCAGTGCATGTCTTGTATTGCAGAGCCCCAAAACAGGCACAGCGGTCCAAGTGCTCTCTCAAAATGCCAAACAGATGGCAATAATTACCTTCTTTGATTCGCTAGCTATGATCTCACTAATCTACAGTTGGCCTTCATTGCTGCTAACTCACTCTTAGTGTACCACCCAGCAGGACCCCCAGGCTCTTTCCTGCAAAGCTGCTTTTTAGCCAGCCAGTTCTTAGCTTAAGTTAGAGGGTTATCCCACCCCAAGAGCAAGACATAGCATTTGTCTGTGTTGAAATTCCATCTTCTCCAGAGCATCAGTACTCCCCAAACTACCAACTAAGATTTGGCACGGCAAGACACTTCCTGCTTTGATGTCCAGGCTCTAGAAGCAGCAGAAAGCTTTCCTGGCTTGCCTACTCAAAACAATAATGAGACAGGTTCAAAGGCACTTCCCCAACAAGAAGAAAGTCAAAAGCTAATATGCAGTAAGGGAGAAAGCACACATTCTGGCTGCTAAAGGCCTATAAAACCACAGTTAGCCTAAAGGAGACCCTGTCTCAGAAAAAACCCAAACACTAGAAGCACTGGCACAAAGGGAAAGGCAGGGTGAAGAAAAAATGTTGCAGGAGAAGGCATCATTTACGTACTTTAAAAGAATATAAGCCCTGTAAAGCCACAGCCTATGTGTCCACCCAATGCAAACATGATGTGGTGGGGACTGTTTGGATAATCCCTTACCGCATTGTGCAGGAAACTGTTTGTGGTGGTGATTTTCATCTGTTTGCTACTAAGGGGAGAGATGCTGTCATCATCATCTTCCATGTCATACAGACCCTGAGGAGAAGCAAAGTAATCAAAGCAAGCGTTTACAAGCAGGTAGATTTAATGTAGACATCATTTCCAAAATAAGTGGTTTTGCTCTACCATCAGCCTTCTTCAGGTAATGAACATGACTACACTGGACTTTACTCCTGTTCTCACAGAGCTGAAGGGATGTGAGTCCACTTCAAAACACACTTCTGGAAGCATCACAGGAAAGCTGCTTCCCCTAGGCATGCTGAAACCACTTAGAGATTTCTCTTATCCCTAGACCTCACCAGGAATGATAAAACCACATTAATGGAATAAAGTCCCAGTGTCTTACTTTTTAACACCCTGCTATTTCTAAAATTGAAGTCTAGATTTTTTAAAATCAAGCAGAGGTCTGCCAGATACATCTGAACTGAATGTTCCTTCTGAATAACTTGCTCTCCTCAGCACAGCACATATCCGTCTGCCACTAGAAAACACTCCACTAGGAGGTTTACTGAATGAATAATTAATTTCCTAGTCCAACTTAATGTTCATAGTCCTGCTTTAAGATACTGAGGCAAACTCTTACACAAATATTTTTTCACAGACTCTAAAAAATGTTCAAAGTCTATACACACATGGCACTGCTCAGAACACAAGAAATCACAACTCAAAACAGCTCACCATTAACTCAGTAGAAAGGTAAAGAAAAATGGAGGGATTAGCAATGAGAGCTTGCAAAATAAGAGGCCCTTCATAGTCAGCAAGTTTCTGGTTTACAAACAGGAAAGTTGTTCCAGTCACAGAAATGCTGTGAAGGAAAACAACAAAAGGGATGGTAGAACAGATGATAATTATGCAGAAAAGAAAAGAACTTGGGAAAACGCTAATCATCAGGACAATGGACTTTAGTCTGAGATGAATGAAATGGATTCAAGGCTTTTAGTGATGAGGTCAGAATAGCAAAGACACTTTCTTAAGTGACAGCATCTGGGATAGGTGAGAGCAGGAGGTCAATATAGAGGTAACACAGACAAATAGCTAAAAGTTACCATAATTAAGAACAAAAAAAACCCAGGGCATGACATTGCGAATGTCAGTTTTCCAGTATTTCACGTAATACTTGATGTATACACAGATACAAACCAGAATAATAAAAATGTGTAATTGCTCTCTGAAAGCTCTCAAGGCGGTGAGGTGGCCAAATGGCTGGGGGCTGTGACAAAGGCCTTTAATACTGATCACAAAAGAGACTGAACAAATTCTAGGATTTTCCTCAAAGTCTGCTTGATAAGACAATACCAGTTAACACTGATATAACTCTGGGGCTTCCAGTAGGGACCCACAGCTGGGATTTCACAGGAAGGTATGCCCTCTCCCACCTCGCTGCAGAACATTTACTTGACCATATACAATGATATCGATTCTCTAAGAGGCTGGATGGATGGTGAATCAAAACAACCAACAGCTTGATCTGATGTGGTGTCACTGAGAAATTTACAGAAATACAGAGCTAAAGGCGACAGTCTCTACAAAAAAAGAAAACGAACACATACAGATAAAAACCTGAGAATACCTAATTCACATTCATACAACACACAAGGAATCGAGATCAATTAGATTACACAAAAACCTCAATTACCATGAAAGTATCTTAACCACGCAAGAATGGGGAGCTAAGCTGTTGTAGAACTTCCAAATACTTTTCTTTCGTACTTAAAGATTTCTTTGCACCTGCCAATGTTTACGGATACCTTCCTTCCCCCCAAAGGTGACAAAGAGCATAGAGCCGGCACGTACCTGTTTGTGTGTATGGTTGTTCACCACATTGATCCTCATTCCTGGGGGATGAGACTGTCCAGGAACTGCAGCCTTCTGCTACAGGTTAGAGAGAGAAAGAGTCAAAGCATTTAACACCACAGTCCACCAGATCCTCATTTCAGAAGATCAGAGCTGTTAGCTCATACGCTGAGACCACTTAAATGAAACTCATTCTCATGGTCTTGAAATGTATTACTGCAATATGCTTTTAAGAAACACCTATGCTTCCTATGATATGTTCAGTAAGAGGCAGCTTTGCTGAATCAAAGAAATTAAAACCTGAGGCCATGCAGAGATACAGATTCAAATCACTTCAGTTTTAGTCCAAGAATAATCGGAACGGGACTTAACCCTGCCCATGCCAGCACTGTCTACATCTACATTTCTGCCAATCTGAAACCACAAACAGGGTAAATCAGTAAGAAAATACCCATTTCCAGCAAGCTGGAACATGACACAATTTAGTTCATCTCCATTTCAAAGGAGGAGTGTATAGTGTCCCTTCACACTACAGCTGGAATACGCTGCAGCTGAATGAAATTATGCACAATGTAGAGTGTAAGTGACCTTTCTGCAGTCCGTTATTCCCTGAAAGAGGGAAACCACAACAGAAGTAGTCAGGGAATGTAGCTGTACTGATCAACAACTGAAATCAAGCAGCAAGTCCCTCAAAAATGCCCTTTTGTTTTTTGAAAAAGCTGGAAGCTGTCCATTACAGGAAAAAAGGGCTCTTCTTACAAAAATACTCCATACAGGCAGTAAAACCTTCAGATTTGCATTTTCTCTAAGCTTTTTCACACCACAGCACCCTCATGTTTCAATTTGCTCAACAGTTCAAGAACAAAGGAACCTGTCCTATGGAAACACCAGCTATGGAAATTCTTTGGGTTTCAAAGACTTTTTACTTTCCTTTAGGAGAAACAAGAGGACAGTCCAGGGCATTAGAGCTGTGTGCTGCACCTCAGAACAAGATACTTAAGTTCTATTCTATTCCCATATATGGGAAGAGAGGAGTGCTGTGGGCAATTTGGAATTTTGGTATAAATATAAAAAAAAAAGATTAGATAATTGCTCATGTGCACAGTTTTGTCTACATCACCATTATATTCTACAATATTTTTTCTTGCACTATGCTGTCTAACAAACAGAAAGTACTATAGGTAAAACCAAGTCATAAAAAAACCCAGGTCAGAGCAAATTGCTACTGTACCAAGTCTGTGGAAACTGTTTTAACTCTTGGAAACTTTGTAGAAAACATTCAACTCCCAGTGGCTGATGGTGGTGATTTCGCTTAGAAGGACAGCATGAGTACTAATTATCCTACTAATTAAAGCCTACTGAACAGACTGCTCTATTGCTCTGTGATTAGCCCTTCTTTCTGCCACAAGAGCCCTTTCTCTTTCTTAGGTCAGCCTGGCGGGAAACCTGCAGAGCAATGGGAAACCTCCTAGGCTTATTTACAGAAGAAATACGCTTGATACTCTTGAGCAGTTGAACAGACAGCAGACTCAGCTAAGCTTTCAAATTGCTGAGAACAGGGGATTTTCTGTGTAAATGTAAGCACCCTGTTGATCTGTGGAAGGAGGAAAATGAAAGAGGTAGGCTAGGAACTTTAGTTCGTGCTTGTAGAGGTGAGAAACAAAGCCACTCCTCAAACAACAATCTGCCAGTCTGGAAGCTTCTCTTCTGACACTACTCACTGTACCTAACAGAAATATAGTTCAACAGTAGCTGTTTCTCAGAGAAGTTTGCCAAGAATCAAGTTACTGAACACAGCACAGTGGAAGTAGAAAACTATCACATGAAATCAGCAGGTTAGGGTGACCAACTGATTGTACTGCAATTGAAACAAATCTTGAGCTTCAGCAGGAATGCGTCATGTCATCAGGCATCTGCCTGGAAGCCAAGGCTCTCCTGAAAACCAGACAAGTAGAAACAGAGAAACTGCAAAAGGGTTGAATGAATTTTAGATCTCCTTAGATACAACCGCAGCTGTATATTCTAAACTGTTATCCCACTGCTAGGATAAATTAGTTATCTAGACAGGACATTCCCCCACATCTGACTTGCAAAGACTAAAAAAAATAAATAAAAAAGTATAAAAAAGGTAAAAAAGTATAAGAATGACAAAAATGTATACATTTTCTTTGCATTTTGGTAGGAAAGGGACTACTTAACCGTTCAGGATAACTACTTCAACGCTGACAGGTGCACTGCTTTAGCGTCCATTGGGCCCCAAAATCAAATGAAAAGATAAATAATAGCTGGGATTCTACAAAAAGCCCCACGCAACTGCAAGGACACCCAAAAGGCTCTGAATCCCACCCTACAGGCTGGTCTGAACCATGTCTCCATTGCTTATACTGTAAACATATTCACGTATTATCATTTCTACAGGACTGCTGTAGCATAACTGAGAGGCTCAGAGGTGGCTTTCTTGACCTACTTGGATAGTTTTGGTGATTTTCATGGCTGGATTTATTGTCCCCATAGTTGGGCTGATAGCAGCTGGAGTGCTCCTTTTTAAGCTGATTTTCTCTCTGGCATCCACCACTTTGGTCACCTTTTCAGCAACAACACTTTGCTGTTTACGGGAATTCAACATCTCTCGAGCATCCTGCATCTTCCCTTTGATTTTGAACCTAGCGTCCTTTTGAACCAGTTTTTCACGGGCATCTTTAACCCCCAGTTTGTGTCGGGCATCAGTGAGTCCAATCTTCTGTCGGGCGTCAAACGTCCGCTGGAAGTTGACAGCTGGTGGTGGTGGTCTGTTCAGAATATTTTGCTGTACCCCAATGCGAGATCTTACACCTCCAAATACTGGCCTTGTGTTAAGCCTGGGGGGGAGGAAAGAACATTTCAGGCATTGTAAGATGCGATACAGTTAGCAATAAGTGTTTGTGTCGCTGCAAACAAAAGCTCATTATTACTGCACAGAAATCCACGCAGGTTAGACGTCCAAACACAACAGCAGAGCTCGTAAGCTGTTTTATGCTGGATTTTACTTTCTACATAAACAGCTAAGGAACTGATTTCCAAAATCCATCCTTCAGCTCACATTTACAAACTGAAGGGTCTGACTTCCACTGTCCTAAGCACATTTAAACAGAATTCATCAGCAACTTAGGTAGTCTGGGGAAACCCTTGAAGACAAGGAGGAACAGAAACAGACGTTCGAGCTTTAGGGCTGAGCAGCTCTGCTAAAGCGTCTTTTGTAATACAGTAATATGTCCTGGTACAAAGGAAATATGGAACTACACGTGACCAAGAATTCTGGGCAGCAAGTTCAGATTTGTGGGAGTGTGTAGGCTTGGATTTTAGGATGTACAAGCACCAGTACCAATCTCAGTTCAAAGTCACTAGTTTCAAAGTTGATGAATTGCCAGCAAGAACATTTATCAGTCAAATTACTTTTTAACATCACTGACTCTTCTTTTAATCTAACAGAATTGCTGTACTCAACAGCCTTGACTTTTTAAGCACATCATCAGCACAATACTGAGCACAGAAAAATAACAGAGAGCACAGCACTTGTACTTGAACACAAGTTCACTAAGAAGCAGCCCATTATGTAGTGAAAACTGAAACTAGCTTCTTGTTACAGGTCTGATTCACTTTTCCAAAATCTCCCCTACAGGGGAAGAGCTCCTCTAGCTTTTTTTAATACAGTTGCTCTTTTTAAGTAATTTTTAAGATTTTCTTTTTTCAATTTGGTTTCTTTTTTTTTGTTGAGGTGACAAAATGGTAACAGAAACGTTGTTACTGAAAAAAATATTCTTGCTGTTGACTTTTTAAAATTCAAGAAAAGCTACAGAGAGCTTCTGTCACTTCATCTGCTTTCTGAATGTTCTAGTTTGACCTAAAGCAGAACCAATTTTATAACTTTTTAGCTAAGCCTCTTTTAAGTAACTTTAGTTTCTAGAAGTTAACATTTACCAGACAGAGTCTGCCTCTAAAAGTGATAACGCTTAAAATTTTTGATTATCACCAAAGTAACGGGGCACTGGCATGCAAAAACGCCATTACCTATACTTATTCCTATAAAAACTGAGGCCATCCTTGAGCTGGTGGAATGCTGTAGTGAAAAAGGGTCACATCTGCAGGAAGGAGCAGACAGGACAGATGACCCCAAACTGACCAGAGAATTCCATGCCATACACATCATACTTGCTATAAAGCTTAGGGATCATGAGGTTCAAGCCCTCTTCTTTGATGGCCAGCATTTTGCAAGGACTTTGTCCATCCATCGGCCCTGATCCCAATCTGTGTGTTCCTGAATCCAGTTCCTGAACTCAGCTCCCATCTGCCACTGAGTCCAGCCCAGGACTTTCGCCTCACCTGGCCTGCACTGTCAGTGGTTGCTATAGACATGGGGTGTGTGTGTGTGTGTTGATTTTGTATACCTATGTATATATTATTATTTTCTTATTAATAGCATTATTTTCCTTTTTATTATTATTATTTCATTAAAGCTGTTTTAGTTTTCAACCCGAAGTCCCTTTCTCCCTTTTCCCTTTTCCTGTGAGGGAGGAATTGGATCACAACTGCCAACTAGGACAGGCAGTGGCTAAAGTGTGACCCTGAAATGCATTGTCCAATATTCTAGAGACTAAAAGCAGTTATCTAGAATTTGTTGGAATACTCAACAGGCTAAACATCACAAATTCATACAATGATGCAATTTGAATTCTCCACAAAGCTTTGTATCAGTATTTCCTGATCTAACCCTACAATCTTAACGTTATTTACAGTCATGTATTTTCAGTGGAGAGAGCTGTAAAAAAAGAGATGAAAGATTGCACCCCTACTTCTGTCTCTCCCATTCTTGTGTCTAGGAAGAGCTGGAACTGGGGTCTCATTTTGTTACCCAGCTCCTGTGGCTGCTCTCTCATCCAGCCAAAGCACTCTAGCTAGAAGAAACAGCAGTATTATTAGGACCATTTATTAAAAATATATCCAGAATAATGCAGAAGACTAAGGGTGCCCATAAAGCAACAGCCACAGAACAAGACTTCCCTTGCAATTTTAAAAAGCATTAATGTGTTGAAAGCATTTAGCTTGAGTGCTGCAGAAAGGCTCAATGAGTGGCTCTTTTTAATGAGCATGAGAGGTCAAAGCAAAACCAGAAATATGCATATCAGCATTTAAGGCAGAACTAGTTAAAACTGTTAATGACATGAACTAATGAAATGGGTTAGGAAACTCTGGACTGAAGATTTTGTGGTCTCTGAAGACTTGTGTTTATGCTAATAAGCAACTCTCTTCCTCAGAGAATTGCTTAACCTACTAAACCATTAACTGTTTAGGCATTTTGTGCCACAAAATTACTTATTCCCTGAAAATATTTATTCCCTGAAATAAAAGGGAATCTCAAACATCTAATTCACTTTCCACAATTCCAAGTCCTGGCTTGAATATTTTGTGGATTGGTACATTTTATAGCTGACCATCTATCTGTTGTTTCACCTATACTACTGAACATCAGGGATATCATGATTTAAGTTTATCCAGTTTATCCAGTCTTCACAAACTCAAGTTTGCTACCTCATAAATCTTATAAAGTGAACTAAACATGATAAGAAATAGAAATGCAAGGCACAAAAACTCTTACAGTACTGCAAAGGGATTATTGTTCAGCAAATAAAAGCAGAAAGAATTCCTGGAAGAAATTAGAGTTAAGGAGGGATTTGAAAAAGGACAAAGGAGGTGCTTGGCATATTAAGCAGCATAAGACTGTTCCAAATATACAGGATAACATGAATAAAAGCGCAAAGCCAAGGCCTTGTCTAGACTAGGATTTAAATATGTGTTTGAATGTTTAGCTTGCATACATTAGCAGGTAACTTTCAAAATAATACTCTAGACATACAAGTGTAGACATTCAGAGCTAAAACCCAAGATTCCCCAATGACTAAATAAAAAAAACCCAAACCAAAACAACAAGTAACTTCTCCCAAGTAACAAGTGAACTGACAAGAGGAAATGGCCTCAAGTCGCACCAGGGGAGGTTTAGATTGGCTATTAGGCAAAAAATCTTTACTGAAAAAGTGGTGAAGCATTGGCACAGGCTGCCCAGGGAAGTGGTGGAGTCTCCTTCCCTGGAAGTGTTCAAAAACCATGTAGATGTGGCACTTGGGGACATGATTTAGTAGGCATGGTAGTGCTGGGCTGACGGTTGGACTGGCTGATCTTAGGGGTCTTTTCCAACCTTAACAATTCTACGATTCTACAACAAAGGATCACACTTTGCTAACACACATGGGGAGAAATCCATGAACAAGACCTTTAGAAAAGGAGCACACTTGGCTAACACGGATGGGGAGAAATCCATGGACAAGACATTTAGAAGCATCAAGAGACTGTAATAAAAAGGGAAGATGAAAAGCTACCCAAAGGAGAAGCCGGACAAGAACTGCCAATATCTGTACCAGAGTAAATGGCCCAGTCTAGGGTGGCGACCTCTGTCCTACAAAGAAACACTGTAATCTTGTAGCTAATGTATAACACACTCAACATTTCAGACAACCTGTCTGTATATCCTTAACTGCTACAGTTTCCAAGGGCCAGGCATCAACTGTGATGGAGCCAGGGCTCCCTGGACCACAGTTTGTGCTGTTTTGCTCCAGCTCCCAGCAGCATAGGGAGACCCTTGCCCCGGGGTATTCCACACTTCCCCGCTCCTGGGAGCTGCAGGGGCAGCTCCAGGCATCCCACGGGGGTTCTAGCAGCAGGCATGGGGCAGCCCAGACACCCAGGGGGCTTGGGGGCACCAAGGTTCTTATGCTCCTAGCTTGGGAGGCACATCAGGGTTAACCAGCTGGAAGAATCATAGAATGGTTTGGGTTGGAAGGGACCTTAAAGCCCATCCAGTTCCAAACCCCCTGTCACAGGCACGGACACCTCCCACCAGATCAGGCTGCTCAAGGTCCCGTCTAACTTGGTTTTGAACACCCCCAGGGAGGGGGCATCCACAGCTTCCTTGGGTAACCTGTGCCAATGCCTCACCACCCTCATGGTGAAGAATTTCTTTCTAACGTCTAATCTAAATCTTCCCCCTTCCAGTTCCAAGCCATTGCCCCTCATCCTTGCCCTTGTAAAAAGTTCTCCCCAGCTCTCCTGTAGCCTGTTTCAGTACTGGAAGGCTGCTATGAGGTGTCTTTGGAGCCTTCTCTTCTCCAGGCTGAACAATCCCAACTATCTCAGCCTGTCCTCATATGGGAGATGCTCCAGCCCTTGGATCACCTTCGTAGCCTCCACTGAACCCGCTCCAACAGTTCCACATCCTTTTTATTTTGGGGATTCCACAACTGGACACAGCACTCCAGGTGGCGTCTCACGAGAGTAGAGGGGCAGAATCCCCTTCCTCACCCTGCTGGCCACACTTCTTCTGATGCAGCCCAGCACACGGTTGGCCTGCTGGGCTGCGAGCGTAGGTTGGCTGCTCATGTCGAGCTCCTCATCAACCAACACCCCTAGGGTGGAGGGAGAAGCAGGGCGGAGGCGGCTAGGAAAGGCAGTAGGGAAGCGATGTGATCTCGAAAGGGTCGAGAGGGGAAGGGGGAGGCGGCGGGGGTAGCGCCAGGCGGGGTGGGGGGAGGAGGGGTCAGACCCCGGCCGTGAATGACAGCCGTCACGTCCAATCAGCATCGAAGGTGCCGTCCCCGCAGCGGCGCCTCAGCCAATGGGTAGGAGGAAGCGGGCATCAGGACTGGGCCGCGCCGTGAAAGCCCCCGGCCCGTGACAGAACGGCCGGCAGGGAGGGCACAGCGGCCCCGAGGAAGCGGCCGGGGCCCCGGCGTCCCCCCTTCGCTCACCTCCCTTTCACCGTCACGCCGCGCTTCCGTATGAGCTCATCCAGCGATAAGTCCGCCATCTTACCGCGGCACCCAACGACAAGATGCAGCGAGCGAGGCCCGGACGTGACGCCACGACGCCCCCGCCCCGCCCCACAATACCCAGCGCCGCCCCGGGTCTGTCATTTGCATACAGCGCGGCCCGTTCCGTCCCATTTGGGCTGGCGGCAGCCGTTTTAGGCAAAAGAAGGCAAAAACTTCGAGTCAGAGAGTAAGGAAATGGAAAGTGGTGCTCACGTTCTGTTGGACAGTGGAGGGAGGTTCTCGCCCTGACCTAAGAGGTGCCACACAGGGGTCTGGCTGCGGCGGCGAAGTAGTCTAGTTATGCCTTAAACTTATGAGTAAGGAAAATAACGACCCGGGGTGACGCCCGGGTCCTCACTGGCTATGTGAGAGGAATTTTTGCGCGGGTACAGGTCGCCGCAGGGAGCCTCGCCTACTTTGCGGGGTGCCCGGCTGCGTGATCTGCCCGGGCCCGTAGGGTGGGGTGAAAGGACAGAATGGGCAGGTGGTGGGGTTAGGGTGGTTGCGAGTAAGTGTGAATTAGACTCTCTAACCCACCTTGAACGTGCTCATACGTGAACCTAGTTTCCAACCCTTTCTAACCTTCCACTTGTTTCCAGGGTGCCTTTCTTATTTCACACCCCCCCCCCCCCCCCTTACGTCCTCTGACCTTCTGACGGAGAGTTTTGAAGCCGGTGTGTATATTGTTGCGCTGGGTGCAAGGGGTATCACTCCTCCTAACTTGTACACTGAGAGAACAAAGGGCTAACTATTTATCATACATAAGCTTGCATATTCATTAGATTTCCAAGAATAGGTTGGGTTATTACAGTTAATTCCGAGAAATCATTATCACAAGTTCCCTCCTACTTGTGCCTGCACACTGTTTCCTGGTGGTTGTGGGTAGGAGTCTTTTGGAGGAAGGCTCGAGGTCTTCTTCACAGTAAACTTTTCACCTTTGTGCCCCACGGAGGCACAGTTCTATGTTATCATGGTGCCAAACCATCATACCAATTAAAACTGGTGATTTGCAGAAGACTGCACTTTCTTATCGATTTCCTTACTCCTTATCTTGGCCTGCTGAAGCAACCTTGTACTGTCTGGAGCTAAAGTAAAATAGGTAACTGTTCCTTTTCAGTTCCACAAGTCTCCAGGATGCCATCCTTATTTCAAAGCCCTCCTAACGTTCCACATGTCTCCAGGACACCATCCTTCATCACACTTTTGTGGGAGGTGTTTAAAATCAGACTAAGGAAATAAAAACAATCAGTGAAAGGGATAAGTCTGCTTGCGCAGGTTTGGGCAGAGGTGGGTTTTCCAGTGCTTTTCCAGTGTCACCTCCCGCCCTGTCTTGACTCATCTCCTGCAGGATGGTGGCTCTGGGTTTTGCCATAGAGCCCTGGTGCTATTGAGTCTCCCTCAAAACGCCCTTTGCGGCCCCAACATTCCCCTCCAGGCCCAACATTCCCCCCAGGACACAACATTCCCCCACCCCCACCCCCTGCCCCCGGCAGCACGAGGTTTCTTCCCATCCTTGAAAGGCTCTTCTAAACATGGTGTCTTGCTTCTGCCCACAGCTTTCTCTGCCTGGCAGCTGTCGGAAGGATTACCTGTGTGGTTCCCATCCACACCCTCACAATTCACTTCCTGCTGTCTCCCTGCCACAACACCTAGAGCTGCAACAACCCTGAGACATTATAGAATCATTGAGTCTGGAAAAAAACCTCTAAGAACATCGAGTCCAGCTGTCAGCCCAACACCACCATGCTTGCTAGACCACATCCCAAAGTGCCACGTCTACACAGTTTGAACACCTCCAGGGACAATGACTCCATTACCTCCCTGGACAGCTGAGCTGGTGCTGCACCACTCCTTCAGTAAAGAAATTTTTCCTGATATCCAGTCTAAACCTCCTCTGGTGCAACTTGAGGCCATTTCCTCTCGTCCTATCACTTGGATTCCTATCACATCACAGCATACACAGCAGCATCCACCACATTGCCGGCCCATGCATGTGCTGTGTGCCTTCCACAAGGAAGGTCTTGGAAGGAAGCTCTTGGACTTCAGCAGAGAGGGAGCTGCCAGCGAGGGCTAGGGACAAATGCAGAGAGGACAGATGCAGCTGTGGCAACTGCTCGCAGCCAGGCAACCTCAGCATCCCACAGCATGGATTTTCTTTCAGGAATATTTCAAGCCTTTGTGAGCCCACAGTCACACCAGCAGTGACACCAGGTCACTGCTTGGTTGTCCAGCGGTACTTGATCCAGATCAAGGGTAAGACATGACTGCATTGGTGTCAAATTAGGGTATGCAGTAATAAGTTCATGCCCTTTTAGTGCTTTTGTGCTGCCGTTCTACAGCCATTGAGAGAGATGAGATAGTGGTGGGGTGGTTGATGTGGGACAACCATGAAGCCTTCTGTTACAAAACTGACAGGCAATGTTCCCTTGAGCAAATTTGTGTGAACGTAAGAGCAGCCCAAGTGGAGGAACAACTACCCAGTACCCTGGTTGCAACCTGCAAGGACCCTCAATGGAGGTCTCCTCCAGACACCTGTCCAGATGCCTGCTCACTCCAGTGATATCTGTGCAGCCACAATAACCTTTGACAACGAATGACACACATCTGCTCTCTGCTGCTTGGTGAACCACCTCCTCCTGTTTGTTTTGCTGCCAACAGCCTAGTTCTTGCAACTGAATGTGAAGAGTGCACATACGGCTCCTACCCATCCCTTCTTTCACCTATGAACCCCCAAATCATCCCTGCAGGTGAAGAGTCCAGGCCTGCTCACCCATTCCATCAGTGAAACTCCTTTCCCTCTGCAGGCACCCTTGTCACATGTTGTTTGGGAGGCTGGTTAGGGGGCACGAGCCATGCTGTTGTGGAAAGGAAGGGTTCAGATCTCAGAATCTTCCATTCCTTGTGTTTATGACTGTTTTACTCTTCCTGTGAGACACGACAAGCTGCAGCTCAGCTTTCATGAGTATCTCACAGTTCTTCCTCACAGCTGTGAAATAGAAGTCAAATATTTGCTCAGGGACAAGTCCAGGCCTCCACTTCCCTTCTTGTGGGGGAAGGTGCCAGCAGCAGTAGAGAGACCTCTCGCTGAGCTCAGGGGTCCCTGCAAAGGGCTCGTTGTCCAAATGTACTGGGAAACTTTCAGTTTCTGTCCTTAGAAGAGCAAGGAGACACACCTAACACTGCAGTTGATCATCATGACAGACAGACTTATATCTGGGCTGAGTAATGATGGAGTCTTGCTCCATGGCAACATACTGGATATTTTTTCTGGCCATGTCTTTCTGATTTTAGCTACTTCACATGCCTCAGCTCACAGTTGGGTGTGTTAATGTGTTTGTTCAGCATCAAACACCAGCACTGCCACTGTGAGCCCCTCGGTAAGCATTTTAAAATTCCAGGCTTTCTTACTCAAATGTTGAGGGAAATTGGTTCCTTCCCCCATGTAACGGTCCTCAGATTAAATGGTCAAGAATATAATCCAAACCAATCTGAAAAGAAGAGTTTTCATCTTCTGTTCCTAAACACTGTTTCCTCTGCATTGCTACTGTGTGTTGGGGGAATCCTGAATGAAGGAATCACTCAAGAATAAAAAGTTGTGGTGGAGTGGTTTACGTGCAAGTGGAATGTGAATTGCACCAGTGTTTTGCATTTGTATTTATCATACTTTCTGCACTGTTCAATTCTGGCTGGTAAACAGTGTTTGGTAAATACGTGAGCTGTCAATGCCAGTGAAGTTAGTCCAATGATTCCAGCCCTAATATAAAATAGCATGTGTTCATCAATGTTATGCTGTTGATCTTGTTGTTTTTTTAGTCCTTTGAACGAGTAGATAATGATTGCTGAGGAGATAGGCATTTTTCATCCAGTTTATCAGTTTGGTCCTTTGACTTGTGTGCATTTGGGTGTTGGAGTTAAAGGGCAGAAGAAAAGAAACGTCAATCCATTCACTTCTTTTGCATGGGTAAACAGTCTCTCAATCTCTTATCCCTGCCATCTACTTTATAAAGCTTGGACGATGCAATGTTAATGCACTGCTCACCTTGGTCTGCAACAGTTTACAAGGTATGAAAAACTAACTATTGTTGTTCTTTCTTTTTGTGAAAGCTGTAGGAAATATGGTGCACGCATAATTTTAATTCACCTGCTCTATTCTGTAATAAATATTTCCAATAAAGGTCTTCTGTCATGTTGTCAGTGACCTGCAACCTGCTCACAGAATAGTGGATTCCTAAGAGAAGCAGAGCAATTTGCTTGCAAGAGAGCTGCACAGAAACTTGCTTTTCTTTCTGGGGGCCCCTGAGAAACTTGTCAGGGTGTTTGTGCAGCTAAGGAAGTTGCTAGACTAGAAAGCAAAAATGGAGGAAAGGAATTGGCAGGCACACAGCAGGATTTCCAGTAATTTTTATTTGGCAAATCTCAAGAGTCTCACCAAATGTTTTGTGACACAAGCACAGAAACATACATTTGCCTCACTGCATCCCTCTTACACTGTGAAATACAGCATTTAGAGCACATTGATCAAGAGCTGTGGCAGGTATGCGGCTGAAGGACAACAAAGCAGTAGATTGTACAGATGTGGGAAAGCGTCTGAGTACTAACAGGCAGGTAGCATTTGTACAGACACAAGTAGCCTTTTGGCGTATGAGTGGCCCTCAATGTCTGTGTCTGGCTACACATACGCATATGTCATCTGAGAGTCTATTGTAGCCTTTGCAAGCTGATTCTTTTAGTACTGTGGTCTTTTTCCCAGCTAAGTCCATTTTTACCCAAGAATGGCGCTTGTTTCCCAACAGGCCATCTTCATCCTATCCGCTTATTCATTAGCAGAAATCACAAGGCTACAGTTTGCGAATCTGCTGCAGATGCAGGGAAAGGCAGTGATACCAACACACAAAGCGTTGGTCCTACTGCTGTTGGTGAGGGGGAAGTGCTTCCACAGCGTGGCTGAGGTCCCCATTGTTATCCGACAATGTCATAAGAATTTGTGAGGAGTGGGTAAGGTAGGCTAGAAACATAGATTCTCTTTCCACACAAATGCTGTGTAGAGACAGCAAGGAACAAATGCTACATAAAATGTATGCATGCTGCAGAGGCAAACATCTTCAATTTTTAATACATATTTGTAAATAATGATTTATCCTATGTGTCTCAAGTCAGGAACATCTAACTTACTAGCTCTGAAAAGCAGGCAATTTATGGGGAAAAGAAAAGCAGCATCTGGTGCAGCAGCTGTTTCATCTTCTTGTGGTTGTATAAGTGAGCAACTTGACTCTGAAGGTGTGCTATTCTTCATCATAGACTACACCTTTCACAACAACTTGTTCTTCACGTTCTATTATGGGCCACAGAAGTAATGGTTTTCTCCAGTACTCTGGGTCTTTCTTGTCCACGTGCTCTAAGTGTTCTGTAGAGACTTTTGATGTGAACCAGACAGCTTTAACTGGTGGGTGCTGAAGAAGCAGCAAACAAAAAATTCTGCAGCATTTCAGTGTGAATTCTCTTTGAACGTCAGTATTGAGGTCAATGCCAGCTTGCTGAAAGTCAAGTGAGAACAGTTTTTAGAGCTCTATAATGTTATGTTGATATAATGTTACATTGCCTCCCTGCTCTCATTCTGGGCAGCTGCTTCACATCAAATAGCCACTGAAGAACTTCATTTGTCAAAACTGATGGTACCATTTGAGAGGGACAGGCATGGGTCCTAAGGTCACTTTGAAGGTTCTCTTATTTACTAAGTCCTGGCTTCTGAACCGTTTCAGCATCCAGCAACTGTCTCTGTTTCCTCATAGAGAGATCTGGAAAGAGCTTGATAAGGCTGCACTTTCAGAAAGGCCCAGAAAACTGCAGAAGGAGGAAGCTGCTCTTTGGGTGCTTCATATATATATCATCTATTGGATGATATATATATATATATATATATTTCCCAGAAAAGAATCCATCATAGTCCATTTGGATAGCAAATATCAGGGATCCATGCACATCAACAGTCTCCCTGTCTCCCCAGGGGTTTGGCTGCTTGTGTCAGGGTCAGCTCTGAAAGAACATAGCCATGTAACCTTGGATTTGGCTGCTGCAAAAACAGCTAAGCTAGCAGAAAGGGTGGTGTGACAAGGAGTAGTGAGAAACCTCATCTCCACTCACAGACTCTCCACTACCTGGCCCAGAAGCCAATTCAAGCTCAGTGGTGGCTGGATGCTTGCCTGTGCCATGATGTAGGGATGTCTGTGCCCTGCCTTGCTGACCCTGATCCACAGACCAACTTACCAGCTTAGTCTTGACCTGTCTGGTCATTTTGGGCTAGCCTGGTGATCACTGGTCTGTGGCTGACTCTGATCACCAGCAGCAGCCCTGGTTTTTGCACCCTCCTTGAGTCCAGTAGGATTGTGCCCTTGCCGGTGAGAACACTGCCCTGCCTGTCCTGCTGTTCTCCATTGCTCCTTGTGCAGCTTTGTACTATCTCCCTTACAAGGTTACAAGTACCTCTGTGTGTGCCTGTGAGACTATTTGGAAGTATATGGGCTGGAAGACCCTCATCACAAGTGAAAGACATCCCCAAGTGGAAAGGAGACCTCCTGTTTTTTTAAATACCAAGCTGTACAGACATGCCAGAAAATTGAACCACCCCCCCGCCCCGGTTCTTGGGCCGTATCTTTACTCACCCTGACAATTTTGCTGTAAAGATCTAAGCATTTTTGGTGATAGGAATACCTTAAAATACTCTTTATTTCTTGTATCACCCCCTACAAACCAAGCACAACACAAAACAGACTGTTAGCATGAGGTGTGGCCAGCAGTGCAATCCCTGAGTACCGGGAATTTTTGTTTCTCAAATTGTTTCAATCAGCAATGGAGAAGTTGCTTGTTCCAGCTTTGGAGGAAGGTCCCATAAAAGCAACCCAGGGCTGAAAACTGCTTTTGGGGCTCATATATGCACCATAGCTAGCCAGACAATTCAGACATGCAGCGTATGTCTATGTGTCATGGGACACAAAAGGGTTGCTAGAGCTCAGCTTTCCACACCCCCATCCCTCTCAACTCATAAGTTATCTCCACTGTCATTGCCAATATGTTTTGAGCAGTGCCCTCAGCAAACACTAAGTTCTAAATGAATGGCAGATGCACTTGACACTTTAACCCTACTGCCTGGGTCCAGTTTCACAGAAACATAAAGTAACCTGTTCGATGTTGGTCATAGCACCACTCAAAGGTGAAATCTGAAGAACTTCAAATATGTTAGTTATTGTCTGCTTTACATCTTCCTCACAGGCTTCAAACAGCTTCTGCAATGCAAAGACATTTGATTACAGCAGCAAAACATTGAAATGAGGGGCGTAGTGTGGAAAGCATGTGCGGAAACTACATCTTCATTAGAGTAAATTGTAGAAACACTACTTAATTGAAATATGTCATCTTCAACACCTGGGAAACAAACTGTTTCTTGTTATAGTTGGCATGTTGGAGCCCATTCTTCAGCATTTGTGTGGCCTTATCATCACAGTCAATGCTAATGATGGCCTCATCTCAGTCTCGTCCTTTAAGATCTACTATATACATATATATATATATATATGGATGAATATTTTCCTTCAGACCCCCCTAGCATCAGAGCAGTAAAACAGACACCAGAAAAAGGCCTCCTACTAGTACTTTAAGTGTTACCCATAGGGAAGTCAGACTATGTTTTCCCATTTGTGCTTAACATGGGTGAGGTATGGGACTGGGATTTGAATGTGCCTTTCTGAAAGGCAGGAAGAAGCAGGTCACTGTCAGTTTACTCTTTACAGCATTATGCAGGTCCTGCTGGACTGGAAAATCAGAGATCCAGACTTAGTCCCCAACCCTGTCTGATGCAGATAAACTAATATTCAAAACCTGCTACCCTGGTTACACCATATTGATCTGATAAGAGTCAGATTGAGAAAATGGACAAACCTTAATTATGCTGCTGCCACGTTTATATGAAACACGAGGGAATGTGTATGTCCTGAATTTTTGCCAGCTGTGTATTCTGAGCATCTCATACATATGCAGCACAGTAGACAAATTCAAAGGGTCATTCATGTTCTCAGAGTCCTTGTGCATGCCCATCAATTTAGACAAGAGCTCTTTGTTCCTAGGGCAAGAAGGATATTCAAAAACTTAACTAAGACAAGACGAAACAATGAATAAATGTAAATATTTTATAGCATGTTATGAATCTATTTTATGAATCCCATGCTTTCTACAATGCACTTCTCAACTATATTATATAGCTGGCAAGCAGCTTTCCTTCAGGAAATAGTACTTCCTCTGGTCAATTTTGCATGATCACAGGGGAGTTTGATCAAAGAGTGGCATCTTGACTATGTAATTGTAAGTTGATTTCTTTTGTTAATATGATAATCCTGGGAATGTCTCCGTCTGTTTCCAGAACAACTCAAGCCATCTTCCAAAAAACAGTTATAAAGAGATGGTGGCAGGTTGAAAGTCTGGGCAGAAGGTGTCTAGGCTGTCAGAAACAAAGAGTCCCAAAGGACTCAAGGAAGCAAGATGTGCATGGCTCTTTAACATAGAAACAAACATTGTGTCAGAATCTCAATAAATACCTTACCTTGCCTCTAGCTCTTGGATCTTCTCTTTCAGCTTCTTATTTTCTTCTGCTTTCTCATCATCTTTTTGGGTGACATATCCATACAATGGTCTGAAACAGATTTCTTTTGTGAGATGTCTTTATTTGTACTTAGACACTGGGACAAGAGTGGACTTGCCTCTAATGAATTATCTGAATTCCAGAAAAAAAAAGCCATGAGGCGGGAAAGCGCAGAGCACCCAGGAAAAACTCCAGGGGAGCTTAACAACTTCCCTTGAAGGACCCCACCTAAGGTTTACACTCCAATCAAGGGGAAAGCTATTTACATCAGAAGGAATGGAGGTGGGGTTGTGAGAACCAGAGGTTGAAGGCTTGAAGACTATTCAAGTATTCTCCACTTAGAATATACTCTCATCTTTTTTTCTAGTTGTTTTTTCCACCTGTAAGGTCAAAACATTATCACCAAACATCCCAAACCCTCCAAAGAGTTCTGTTCTCCTGGATTCCTTTCTCCACAGATGTCTAGGTAATGTCAGTCTCCTGTGCCGCCTTCTGTCTTACAGATGTCAGAACCAGTACATGCAGCCCTAACACAGAGGAGATCTCTTGTCCCATTTTTCTTTCCCTTCCTTTTAGAGTAAGCCATACCATCTTATATTAATATTCTGATCTTGTGAATTATCCCACCAAGCTTCTGCTCTGTCAACTAAATTACCTGCAGTTACTGCGCACAGAAATGTTCTGTTCAGAGCTTGTCTAACCTTAGAGGTGATAGATGTACTAGGCATAGTGGAGGAAGCTGACTGGCTGTGCATGAAAGGACAATAACTGAGATGAGGAAATTCAGAAAAACCCAATACTCACTGCTGATAGTTCATGTGTCCCTTCCGATAAGGAAGACCAGGGTCACTGATCTGCACCTTGTCATGATCAATTACACTGTGCCTAGAGATGGAAGAAAATAATCTATGTAAAGCAGACAGAGCTGGAAACAAACAAAGAATGAGGAGCTAAATTTAGGAGGTGTAATCTGGATGTGGACTGGTTTCCTGATAGCCTTCTGTAATTATGCAAACAAACTCAGGAGCACAAGTGGCTGAGCTTGGCCATCATTTGAGTTCAGGACCAGTGTTTGAGAATCTTTGCCTTACATCAGACCAAGTCTCAAACTTGAGCCACTCTGGAAGAAAGATCCAAGGTTTCAGAAAGTCTAAGTATTCCTTCACTACTAGGCTATCCACAGCTGCACACCTGCAAACCCTTCATGACTCCAGAAATACTCTAGCTGTCATCAGAAATTAAAATACCACAGCCCGTCTTCATGGAAATCCCAATAGGAAAGCCTCTTCTCCACAGAGCTGTTCAGGAAGGCTATGGACATCCAGCTATACAATTTGAAGTTTATTCACTCCTGGCCTTAGTAACTGAGAATGGGTTTTGTTTGCATTTTTATCCCCAAGACGCCATCCATTAAGTTATTATTTATTTTTCTTTCTTCCTGATTAACAATTTCCCTCCTTTTTGCCAGTATTCATAGAATCATAGAATCGTAAGGTTGGAAGAGACCTCTGAGACCATTGAGTCCAGCTGTACCTGTCTCCCCACTAAACCATGTCCCTAAGGAACTCATCCACCCGTCTTTTAAACACCTCCAGGGATGGCGACCCTACCACCTCCCTGGGCAGTCTTTTCTAGTGTCTGACCACCCTTTTATTGAATAAATTCTTCCTAATGTCCAGTCTAAAGCTCCCCTGGTGCAACTTGAGGCCATTTCCTCTCGTTCTATCACTTGTCACTTGCAAGACGAGACCAGTACCCATCCCTTCACAACCTTCTTTCAGGCACTTGTAGACAGTGATGAGGTCTCCCCTCGGCCTCCTCTTCTCCAAACTAAACAACCCCAGTTCCCTCAGTCTCTCCTCGTAGGACTTGTTCTTCAGCCCCCTCACCAGCCTTGTTGCCCTTCTCTGCACACGCTTCAGCCCCTCAATATCCTTCTTGTAGTGAGTGGCCCAAAACTGAACCCAGCACTTGAGGTGCAGGCACAATCACCTCCCTGCTCCTGCTGGTCATGCTGTTTCTGAAACTGGCCAAGATGCCACTGGCCATCTTGGCCACCTGGGCACATTGCTGGCTCATGTTCAGCCAGCTGTCAACCAACACCCCCAGGTCCTTCTCTGCCAGGCAGCTCTCCAGCCACTCTTCCCCAAGCCTGTATCATTGCATGGGGTTGTTTTGTCCCAAATGGAGGACTCTGCACTTGGCCTTGTTGAACCTCATCCCATCGGTCTCAGCCCATCGATCCAGCCTGTCCAGTTCCCTTTGCAGAGCCTCCTTTCAAGCAGATCCACACTTCCATCCAGCTTGGTGTCATCTGCAAACTTGCTAAGGGTGCACTCGATCCCTTCGTCCAGATCATTGACAAAGATGTTGAACAGGATTGGACCCAGCACTGAACCCTGGGGAACACCGCTTGTGACTGGTTTCCAACTGCATTTAATTCCATTTCCCACAACCTTTTAGGCCCAGCTACCCAGCCAGTTTTTAACCCAGCAGAGGGTGTGCCTGTCCACACCAATGGCAGCCAGTTTCTCCAGCCAGATGCTGTGAGAAATGGTGTCAAAGGCTTTACTGAAGTCCAGGTACACCACATCCACAGCCTTTCCCTCATCCATTAAACAGGTAACCTTGTCATAGAAGGAGATCAGATTGGTCTGGCAGGACCTGCCTTTCATAAACCCATGTTGACTGTGTCTGATCACCCTTTTGTCCTGCATGTGCTGTATGATAGCACTCAAGCTGATCTGCTCCTTGACTTTCCCTGGAACCGAGGTCAGACTGACTGGCCTGTAGTTCCCCAGATCCTGACTATTCCCACCATTATGTCTTCCTTCAGTGCTTGCCTAGTTCTGAAGAGGGCAGGTTTCATGAGGGAAATCCAGGACTGCCTCTGTACATCTACTCAAACTGTCCTCAGAACTGCTTTTACCTCTTCCCCTTTCTTTATTAGGCTGGATGCCTTTATACTGAGGGCTGCTGTTGTTAAGGCAGTCACTACACATTCAGAGAAGTATTTGCACAGAAATGAAAGCTCATCTCACAGTATCACAGTATTACAAGGTTGGAAAAGACCTTTGAGATCATCGAGTCCAGCCTATGACCCAACACCAACACCTACTTGTCATCTAAACCATGGCACTAAGTGCCTCATCCAATCTCTCCTTAAACACCTCCAGGGATGGTGACTCCATCACCTCCATGGGCAGCACATTCCAATGGTCAATCACTCTTTCAGTGAAGAATTTTTAACTAATATCAAGCCTAAACCTCCCCTGACAAAGCTTGAGACCACGTCCTCTCGTTCTGTCACCGGTCGACTGAGAGAAGAGACCAAGCCCTGCCTGACTACAACCTCCCTTTAGGTAGTTGTAGAGAACAATAAGGCCTCCCCTGAGCCTCCTCTTCTCCAGGCTAAACAACCCCAGCTCCCTCAGTCGCTCTTCAAAGGGCTTGTGCTCCAGACCCTTTACCATCTTCGTCACTCTCCTCTGGACACACTCCAGCATCTCGACATCTTTCTCAAACTGAGGGGCCCAGAACTGGACACAGTACTCAAGGTGCAGCCTGACCAGTGCTGAGTATAAGGGGATGATAACCTCCCTATTCCTGCTGGTCACACTATTCCTGATGCAGGCCAAGATACCATTGGCCTTCTTGGCCACTCAGGCACGCTGCTGGCTCATGTTGAGTTTCCTGTCTACCAGCACTCCCAAGTCCCTTTCCACTCGACTACTCTTCAGCCACTCTGTCCCCAGCCTGTAGCTCTGCATGGGGTTGTTGTGGCCAAAGTGTAGAACCTGGCATTTGGACTTGTTAAACTTCATCCTATTGGAATCAGCCCATCTCTCCAGCCTGTCAAGGTCCCTCTGTAGGACCCTCCTACCCTCTAACAGATCGACACTTCCTCCCAGCTTGGGATCATCTGCAAAGTTGCTAAATGTGGACTCAATCCCCTCATCCAGATCATCAATAAAGATATTAAACAGCATCGGGCCCAACACCGATCCCAGGGGGACACCACTAGTGACCGGCCGCCTACCGGATGAGACACCACTCACTATCACTCTCTGGGCTTGACCATCCAACCAGTTCCTAACCCAGCACAGAGCGTTCCCGTTCAAGCCATGGGCTGACAGCTTCTCCAGTAGTCTACTACGGGAGACAGTGTCCAAGGCCTTGCTGAAGTCCAGGTACACCACATCCACAGCCTTCCTCTCATCCACCAGGTGAGTCACATGGTAATAAAAGGAAATCAGGTTGGTCAGGCAGGACCCGCCTCTCCTAAATCCATGCCGGCTAGGCCTGATCTCTCCCTCATTCTGCAGGTGCCTCATGATCACACCCAGGATTATCTGCTCCATAATTTTACCTGGAACTGAGGTCAGGCTGACAGGTCTGCAATTACCTGGATCATCCCTACAGCCCTTCTTGTGGATGGGCGTCACATTGGCCAGCTTCCAGACATCCGGGACCTCTCCAGTGAGCCACGACTGTTGATAAATGATGGAAAGCGGCTTAGCAAGCTCATCCGCCAGCTCTCTCATCACCCTAGGATGGATCCCATCTGGCCCCATACACTTATGAGGATCCAAGTGGCTCAGCAGGTCTCTAACTTCTTCCTCCTGGATTACAGGGGGGCTATATTTCATCCTGACCCCATCCACCACTTCAGGAGACCAGCTGTGCAGCAAACAATCTGCCTTAATGTTGAAAATGGAGGTAAAGAAGGCATTAAGCACCTCAGCCTTTTCCTCGTCTTTAGTAACTTAAAAATAGTTAAAAAACCCCCTTGATATCCAATAAGGAGCAGGGATTGTTGCTGCTCTTCTTTCTGCCATTAATATATTTAATAAACCACTTCTTATTACCCTTAACAGAAGTGGCCAATTTGAGCTCCAGCTGGGCTTTTGCCCCTCTAATTTTCTTCCTACACGACTTAACAATATCTTTGAACATAACCTGATTTACCTGCCCTTCTTTCCAAAGGCAATACACCCTCTTTTTCTCACTTAGCTCCTTCAGAAGCTCCTTACTCATCCAGGCTAGCTGTCTGCCCCTAGGGCTCATCTTACGGCACATCGGGACAGCCTGCTCCTGCGCCTTCAAGATTTCATTCTTGAAGTACATCCAGCCTTCCTGGACCCCCTTGCTTTTAACAACTATTTCCCAAGGTACTCTCCTTAAATAATCCGAAATCTGCCCACCAAAATTCCAGCACGATTGTCCTGTTCATGTCCTTCCTTGTTTCATTGTTTATGGAGAACTCTGTTATCGCATGGTCACTGCAGCCCAGACAGCCTCCAACCACAACATCACCCACCAGCCCTTCTCTATTGGTAAACAGCAGGTCAAGGAGAGCCTCACCCCTGGTAGGCTCACTTACCAGCTGTGACAAGAAGCAGTCCTCAATACACTCCAAGAACCTTCTGGACTGCCTCCTCTCAGCTGTGTTAAGTTCCCAGCAGATACCTGGGAGATTAAAGTCTCCTAAAAGAACAAGGGGAGCCTATCTTGAGGCAACCTCCATCTGTTTAAACGACAATAGATCCACCTCTTCCTCCTGGTCAGGCGATCTATAACATATTCCAACCAGGATGTCAGTCTTGATTGCCCCTCTGACTCTCATTCTTTTCATGTCTCATTGTGAGATTAACTTCTGTTTCTGTGTTTCCATGTCACCTGCCCTGATCATTTATCCTGATCTGCACTCCAAGACAAACCCATTTCAGAGGTAGCTCATGCCTGGCCATGGCAATGCAGTCAAACAGGAGAACGAAAATTTGGTCTGTCCTGCAGGTCAGAGCTATGATAACAAAGGCTTAAGTATGTTTCTGGACAGTTGCAGAAACATTTGTATTTTTTCCCCTCTTATATATATTCTTAATATAAAGAATCACTTTACCTTTGGGAGCTCTCTATGTGAGTATCAACAGAGTCAGAACAAACTCTTTTCTTGCTGTCCACCCATCCATCAGGGAAGAAAGAAATAATAAATCACATTACAGTCAGTAAGCAAGTATCCATTAAAGTCCTAAGAAACCCAGAAGCTATACTTCCTCCCTCCATTTCGTGATCAACCCATAGGGAAAAAAAGTCTCAAGACCGGAATTTCTCAAGGCTATGCTTTGCCTTCAGGTAGACCATTTGAGAGCCTGTGAGTCAGTACCAATAGTACAAATAGTACAGTAGTGTAAGATCTACATGGTGCAGGTCAGACAGCTGCTGTAAATTGGCTCTGGGTTCCCAATATAGCCTGAACAAAATTTGGTGCTAACTTAGAGCCCTCCTTGTGTCCAGTTTATTTGAAATCTTCTATCCAACCTGCCTTAGTGTACACCAGCTACAGCTGATCATCAGGGACCATGCTAAACACTGTAATTTCTGGTCACCGGACTCACTTTATTTCTTCTTGCAGATGTATCACACTTTTTTCCAGACTTGCCACCCTTTCTTCCAGTTTATGATATAAGTTCTGCATTGAAAATCTGTCTTCAGAGTCTGATGGTTGCTGCGAGGTGTCAACTCTTTCTCTGAGGAAAAGATAAAATGGAATTTTTCTAAATAAAGTGGAAAAAGATCACATATTCTGAATGAGTACTTCATAAAAGACAGAAAGACAGCCCTATAAGCAAAGGCTCCATGGCTATATCCATGCTAGCAAATAGACAAGAATCAGGATAAAGGTCCCAGAAGACACCTGGATGCAGTTTTGGCACAGTTAATCTAGCTCTCCTCCAGATGATGCTTGTTACAGTTCAGAGGACTGCACAGGCCACGGTTTACCAGAAACAGAAGAACAGGCTGAGTGATCAGTAAGGCTGGATGAAGTTAGCAGGATACAGGGACAAGTCCTGAAAACCATACTCAACTCAGACCTGCAGAGTGTGGGGAAGAGCAAATGCAGGTGGCTATTCTGCCGAAACCAACTTTGCAGTGCACAGCTTTGGAGGTTTTTTAATAGAGAAGAACAAAGCTCTATATTCTCAAGGTAATTTTTTATTTCTACAGCTGCTTTATGTCCTGTTTCCTAAGGAGGATCCCAAATATCAACAATTATTGCAGAGACAACCCAAGGCTGAGGTATGCCTGTAGCTTGGATACAGGTGGAACAGAGAGCAAGCTCCCTCCTACAACAAGGCAACATTAGAGAAAGCGTAAGCATGAAGCTTCCCCATCAGTTTATGCCAACCAAAGTCTGCACAGCTGCTGCAAGTGACTGTCCTGCCCCCCTCTCTCAGCACCTCCCTTCTTCCCTCACCCACAAATAGATTTCGGTTTCATTTACTTGGATGGATTCCCTTCAAATTAAATGACTTCATATCCAGACTTTTGCTGAAGGCACATTTTTTTTTCCTTTAAGCTTCATTAACCTAGTACAAAATCTGCAGTTGTCAGCCTTCCCTTTCAAAATTGATGAGTTTAGAGATTGAGTGACCAAAGTCCAGAATCTGTGATGTTATTTATACTGTTCTTCCCAATTTCTCTTATTCCTAAACCCCTTTGAGATCTGCCTCATCCTTTGGACCTGAATGTGAGAAAAATAACCATCCCTGTGACGGATAGGAAATAGAAAACAGAGTTTTTACTGAAATATTTCACAGTCAGAAAATGTTTGCAGTCCTTCATCGCAACCCTCCCCCTTCCTCCCCCCAAGGACTTAACAGAAATATTCAGACCTACTAAGGTTAAACTTGGTAAGTTTAGCCAGAGGCACTCCTTGTACAACATACCTGCCGTCTTCTGCAGTCGTCACTGGAGGATTAGCACACAAACACACTTCTTCAAACATCCCTGTTCTGCTGCAGGAGTAAAGCCTGGGTGTACCCATGTCTTTGCAGCAACAGAAAATGTTTGCTGAAATGAGTGGCAAGACGGATGACCGTGCTGTCAGCAGCTCAGGAAGCTCCTACAAGTGTCAGGCGCTTTCTTGTTTTCGCAAAAGGACTTCTCTGCTATAAATAACGTCATCAAGTCCATCCTTTTTACAGGAAAAGGCACTCTTTTCTTGCAACTCTATCTAGTATAACACCTCTCCCAGCCAATAAAGTTGAAGGGGATGTGGCTTCACCCTGCAATATCAGCCAGAACTCTTTCAGTTTCATTTCAGTCCTACCTGCAAACTCCTCTGTAGCTCCCTGAGCCAAGCACCTCTGTGCAGCTGCTGGCCATTGTCAGCATGTCAGTCTTCATTGTTGCTATAGATTTTGGCACGTCCTACAGCGGGTACTGTTTTTCCCTTGCTTCGGCTACAGACCAGATCCGTCAGGTGTACTGGGGAACAGAGCACGGGCTCAAGACCTCAAAGACACCCACTTGCATCTTGTTCAACCAGAAGAAGGAGTTCAAAAAGTTTGGCTACGATGCTGTGATGAAGTACAAGAGCCTGCCTTCCAGTGATGCCGACAACTGGTACTTCTTCCAGAACTTCAAGATGAACCTGTACAACACAGTAGGTGGAACAGTTAATGCTAATGGGTGTCAGAACTATTCATTTATTTGAGAGGTGAGGGTTATAGGAACTGGCAAAGAAGGCTGAGTAATTTGGATGGTGGGGATGAATGAACAGAAATCAAAGGGCATTTTGATGAACTGAGGAAGAAATTAATTACTTTCTTGGTTAGCTGAAGGCTTCATGGGCTCTTCCTTTATGATATTGTTCATTGTCTAAAGACAATAAAATCTGACCGCACACCTTAGTGAAGCCAAATACTTGTTCTTAATGAAAAGCTGCCCTCAATCCTCAACGAGGAACAAGTGAAGCTTCCTGTAATTTAAAGAAGGAAGAAAACCTTGGGATCAACATAAGGGTTCTTTCGTTTTAGGTACCTCACTGTAGCTTGTCTCTCCCTCCCCTGAAATGGTGTGCTGAACCAGTTTAAGGGTAGATAACTGTCCTCCAAGCGTGCAGTGGCTATCATTTCTCTCTGAAGGCTCCATGCTAATTCAGAATTAGCAATTGAAACATTGACAGTTTTTCTGGGTTTTCTCTTTCGATCAAATACCAGGGTAAATTAAGGCCTCCTTGTATGTGCTCCCACAAGGCCTCCCGAAGACGGAATAACTCAGAGTACTGGGTCAGCCCCAGATAAGCTCTTGTGTCTGCTCTTTAACATCCCCCACTGCTAAGCAATCAGTGCTGAACTGGGTGTGCTGGTGGGTGGGAGGTCTCTGTGAAGGTTTCCCTCTCCAGAAAAGCTGGGAATGATGTAGTCTGCCATGGTATCACCTGTGGAGTGGTGGGTTCTCGCTCACTGGAGAGAGGTTTTAGTTCAATTCCATTTCTCTGTACACAAGGAGAAAATGTTTAAGGGAAATTTTGTTACAGAATCACAGAATTGTTGAAGTTGGAAGGGACCTGGAAGGGAAGTCACTTGATCTGTTCACCCTAGAGAAGAGGAGACTGAGAGGGGAATCTCATAGCTGTTTACTGCCTTCTCACAAAGGAAGGAGGTGAAACAGACGCTGATCTCTCCTCTCTTGTGACCTATGATAGGATTAGAGGTATTGGCAGGAAGGTGTGCCAGGGGAGGTTTATTTTGGATATTAGGAAACGGTTCCTCACCCAGTGGGTGGTGGAGCACTGGAACAGCTCTCCAGGGAAGCAGTCATGGCACTGAGTCTGCCAGTATTCCAGAAGCATCTGGACAACATCCTCAGTCACATGGTGTGAATGTTGGGAGTGTCCTATGTAGGGGTAGGAGCTAGACTCAATGATCCTTTTGGGTCCCTTCCAACTCAGGTAGTTCTGTGATCTTGGGAGGTCATCTGTTCCAACTTCCCTGCTCCAGCAAGACCACCTAGGTCTGGTTTCCCAAGACTTGTCCAGCCAGGTTTTGAATATCTCCAAGGATGGAGATTCCACAGCCTCGCTGGGCAATCATTAGAAGGGCTCAGAGACATGAAAGAGAAACACCAGTTTCCAGATACATAACTAGTTATTTCTAAATGTGCCTAGAAGCTGTCTGTGGATGACATATCATAACAGTTTGCCTATATTAACCTCTCCTAACTCAGTTAGGAGCAGGGACAGGAAATGAGATTGCAAATAAAAATGAATATAGATTTCCTTTCTCTTAAGTGGTTGCACCCAGAGAACAGGATTCACCTCACCTTTCCTGGTTGTATATTATTTAAATGGAGTAACAGTTGAACTGGCTTGTTTATCTCCATTGGCTGTAAAGGATCCCAGGTTAATGCAGCTGATTATCCAGTTGATAATCCTTGTGATTTAGGGCCCTCTTAGGTGACTGTTGAAGTAAAATGAAGAGAAACACATGTGGTAAAGGCTGGTTTCTGAAACTTCTTTGCATACAGGCAATAATTTCCACTCTTTCTAGACTTCCCAGTATTTGGGATTGCCCTATGCGTGGCTAGGAGTTGCATTCGATGATCCTTGTGGTCCCTTTCAACTCAGGTCATTCTATGATTCTATGATTTTAGACAGAGCAGGTGATCAGGGACTGATGGAGGAAATTTTGGTTTCCTGGGAAAGACTAAAAAAAGTGTCAGAGCAGCCACCTGTCTCAAGCTTGAAATATACCCAAGGGAACACAAATACCAAGAGGACAATTTATAGGGAAACTGTGTCTCATAGAAAGTACAATTGTCCCCACTATCTGTTCCAGAGGATCTACAGAGTCTTTACAAAACCTGACCCAGGAAAAACAGATGACTTATCAACCACATCAGTATTTTGCCTATTGAATCACAGATGCCATGGGCGAGCAGTTCCGTAGCTGACCTGTGTCAATTAGGCTGCTATTTGCCACAATACTGAAGCTACTGCTGGGAATTTACTCAGGGTTGGAGACAGGACCTCCTTCTGTGGCATGTTGTGCAGTGCTAAGTCCAAAGGAGACGGGTTTCCTGCTGGAACTGCTTTGTGTGACTCTGAGACTTTTGGTTTTTTTGTAGAAAGTCACTGCTAACATGGAGTTGAAAGCCAGCAATGGAAAGACACTTCCTGCCCTGACGGTCTTTTCCGAAAGCCTGCGCTACCTGAAGGAACATGCCATGAAGACCATTCAAGAGGCCTCCTTCCAAACCGTCTGTGACCAGGAAGAGATCACCTGGGTCATTACTGTCCCAGCCATATGGAACGCTGCTGCCAGGCAGTTCATGCGGCTGGCAGCAAAAGAGGTAAAGGCAAGGTTTATCCTGCTTCCTCAAATTGTCTTCAGAGACTTCTTTACCCATCAAGCCAGAGGAACTCCACAACTTTTAAGCAACATGTATTTTAAAATTCAGTCTTCCAGGGAGAGCAATCTCCCATGCTGGGGGCACTGGGGGAGATGATGTCCCAAAGCAGCAGTAACAATTGCTCTGCTGTATAGGAATTAGCTCCACGGAGACGAGCACTGCAAGAATCACCACCCCAGCATGGTCTCCTGGGGTGAGAACAGCCTCCCTAGGAGGTTCTGTTCGGGCAGCAGTGATCCTGCCATATTCCCTTGAACTGATACCTCTCTCTTGTGGTTTCTTAGGCAGGACTCATCTCTGACATGACTTCTGAGAAGCTGGTTATTGCTCTGGAGCCAGAAGCTGCATCTCTCTGGTGCAAACAGCTTCCACAAGAAGGGTTCATGTCAGACTGTAGCGACAAGAAGAAGTTTGAAGACTCCCCTGGGATCCAGTATATTGTTGTTGACTGTGGAGGTAAAATTTTCACTGTTTAACGGGGACTACCTTTGCTGGGTGTGGAGCATGGCTGTTTCACAATAAGCTGAAAGGAGTGTAAGTGCCGTTCTAGAGCTTGGACTTCACTGCTGTGCTTGTCATGGGGTTTTCATTTGTATTTCTCACTCAGTGAGATCCCATTTGGCAGGCAGAAAAGTGGAAGGAAAGGATGGGACTGCTAAAGGCCCGATTCATGGCAAATGGAAGTCACTGAGTGTCCCATGCTGTCATGCACTTCAGGCCAGTTACAGTGAGAGCTCCTGCCATTCCACCAGATCAGTCTGCACTGTGTCCCAGTGTCAGTCACCAATGTGTGCCCAGGAGCTGTTGTCCAGCCTGAGCTCACAGCTTCCACTGTAGGAGCAAGTGTAGTGCCCAGTGAACTGCTCAAAGATATTAAGTAGCAAGACCTAATTTACTGTAGAGTAAATTTTTAACTGTATTTGATGGAGCACTTCTTAGTAGTTTCTCTAGTTTCTTGTGTGAGTTTTTCTCAGTGTGACATGAATTTTCTGCCAAGAGCAGTCTTCTGTTTGTTAACAAATACTGAAAAGGCACCAAATGGACCACAATTTTCTGAGAGTCTCACTACTGCTGCTCTTCTTAACTCAGAGTCTGGATGTCAAAAGGCAGGAGTCAACTATCTATGTGAGGAGGCCAGTCTCCTCTTGTGATCAGAAAGGATGTTGGTTTGTGCAGGGAGCCAGCCAGAGAATCCAGCTCACATCAGCAATTACTGTAGGAACCTTGAGACACCAGGGTTGTAAACAGAAGTTTTTAAATTTAGCAAATCTCGAGTTGTGCCAGGTGACAATGGAGGAGCGAGGATGAGAATAGAAAGTGGCAGAAAAGTGCGTTTGCGAACAAGGAGTTCAGAAAGTTAAGAAAATATTCAGTGGGAAGTAAGGACCTCGTGTACTTTAAAGAAAACAGCTAACTTCATTTGTCTTTGTGTTTGTGTGTGTGTAGGTGGCACAGTAGACATTACAGTACACGAGATCCAAGAAAACCATTACCTGAAGGAGCTGCACAAGGCAACTGGAGGTGGATGGGGAGGGAACAGAGTAGATGAAAACTTCTCTAATTTCCTCAAGAAAACATTTGATGATGGCGTATGGGATGAATATGTAAAGAACCACCCCACTGAATTACAACATATGATGTACAACTTTGGTCTACAGAAATGCTCTGCTAGCAGGGAGAACATATACATACATTGCTACTACAACTTGACCAGAATAGCAGAGAGCAAGAAGGACATTTCCTGCTTCTTCAAAAATGCAGAAGGAGGTGTGTGGTGTGATGGGTTGATCATGATTACATATGAGAAACTGAAGAGCTTTTTTGACTACAGTATCAACAATATAATTCATACTTTGAAGGAAATCCTTAACAAGCCTGAGATAGCCAAAGTCCAGTACATTTTGCTTGTGGGAGGCTTTGCGTCTAGTATCATCCTGAGAGATGCAATCAGTCAGGCCTTTAGCAAGAATTATCATGTCCTTTGTCCGATAGATGCCCAAGTGGCCATTGCAAAAGGGGCTGTTTTATTTGGAGTCAATCCACACATTGTTTCCTCGAGAGTCAGTGCTCGGACATATGGCTTAGCAGTAACTGAAAAATTTGATGCTGCTATCCATAACCCAGATAAGCTAATGGTCTCAAAAGTTGATGGCTATCCCTATTGCAGAGATATCTTCATGAAATTGGTGGGAATTGATGAGTCAGTGAATATAAATGAGGTTGCCCACTATGATTTCCATCCAACAGAACCAGATCAGACAAGTGCACGCTTTTCTTTCTACTGTACAGAAAAGGAGGATGCTCAATATGTAGATGAGGAAGGGATGGAACGGCTTGGCTCCTGTGTAGTGCCAATGCCAGACACAACGCTGGGGAGGAAACGCCAGTTGAAGCTGCATATTAAATTTGGTCTCACTGAATTTAAAGCCACATGTACTGACATCACTTCCAACCATAGTCGGACAGTTGTGATAGATTTTTTAACCGTGTAAATGCTTATGACATAGAGCAGCAGGGACTCAAGCGAGAGCATGGGTTTAGTAGGAGGCAATAACTGTCACAACAGAGAAGGCAACTGGACCATGAAGACCATTGTCCAGCTTTCTGCTTGCACTATTAAACATTTTGCTAGTTTGATTATATGATTCCTTCCATCCTTCACCAACAATCCATTCAGTCCAACATCTCTCTTTCTGTTTTATCTGCTGCTTTATCTCTTTTCTTCTATCTTAATGCTGTTGCACCTATGAACATAATAGTCTATACCACCACTCTACCTGTGTTTGATTGATATCATGTTGTGGAATGACGTCTGATTTCCATATATACTGGCCCATAACTTTTTCTTTTAGCCTGATGTCTTCTTACAGCTACATCCTCTCTTCCTCTGACATCACATCTCTTTATGTGCCGGGGTAAAGTTTTGCAGATTTGAGTTTTCTTCAGAACATCACTTATATAGATCATGTGTAATTAAGCACTCCTACAGTACCTGTGAAGAGGTTCAGCACAGTGTGCCCTGGATGAGCCCAAATCTGTCCAAGAAAAGGATGTGAACATGCAGAGGATGAGGGTCTGGCTGGGGTAGAATTAACTTCATAGCGGCCCTTATGCTGCTGTGTGATTTATGACTGAAGTGGTGTTGACAGCACACCAATGCTTTAACAATAGCTGAGCAGTGCTTGCACAGCGGCAAAGCAGCCTCTGTTTCTTACTCTGCCCCAGCATCAAGGAGATTGGTGGGGGGAACAAGGGACTGGGAGAGGACACAGACAACACAACTGACCCACAGCTGACCAAAGGGATGTTTCATACCCTGTGTAACCTCATGCTCAGCAATAAAACTGGGGGGGAGTTTCTCCAAAGTAGCTATTGCTTGGGGACTGGCTGGACATCAGTCTGGTGGTGACTACCTCTGCATCACCTGGTTTTGTTGGGGTTTTGGTTTTGTGGGAGTTTATATGATGTTTTTTTTCCCCTTCACTAAGGGTGTACAGTTTCCCTGCTAAACACCAGCCTGTCCCAATGCAAATGCTGAGTTAGATGGATACACTGCATGAAAACTCAATGCTGGAATCTCTAGTAGCTGTAATAACTGTGATAGAACACTGCCAGACATGTACTTAATGCTGTGAATCATTAAAGAAGCACTCAGAACATGAATCAGTGTATTTACTATGCCCTACAATGTATAAAATCTGAACTATTTTGAATACATTGTCTTTTTTTCAGATTTCATATCTTATGCACACAACAAAAATATTCACAACAGAAACCTGTGTACATTTCTATCATGTCAGATGGTGCCTTTCCGTAAATTACATAAGGGCCATTTGGGGTGGCAAGGTCCCAGGAATCTGAGCACTCCTGCTTTTTACTTATCTTTTGGGCTTGGTACTTTCACCAGTGCAAAGGGGAACACAGCTCCACCTGAGCCTGCCACCACTCCGAATGTGACAGAGGAGTGTGGTCTGGTTGCAGCTGGGAAAGCTGCATGTGTCTGCCCCAGGTCTTTCCCACCCATGTACCATGTGGACTTCGGCATTTGTTGATCCCAGCAGTCATGATTGCAGCTGCCTATTTCTGTCCATGGAGTTTGCCAGCTGCCTTCTGCCTAAATCACGTGATTTCCCAGCAACTGAAAGGAAACAACTGTTTCCTTGCAACACAATGGGAAGCACGTCCTCTGCTTCCCTAGCTGGGGACAGACAGCTTGGTCACTACATGCAGCTCAAAATACCTGGGCTGTGCTCCCTGCTAGGGATTTCCCACTGCCTCTGTGCCCCCAGACTGACTGTGCCTGCTGAGGAGCATCCTGTCGATGGCCAAGGCTGCCTCTGCAGTGCTGCCCAACACCCCTCTTAGAAAATATTTCACCCCATTCAGCAGAAATTACACTTCAGAGCATTAAATTCCTTCAGGATATTAAACAAAACAAACTCTAGGAAAGAAAAAAGAAATAAACCAAGTATGCATCCTCTTCCCCTGAGGTGGAGGATGAACATTGGCAAAAATGTGATGACATCAAGACTAAACCACAAATTTTTCACAGCAATACCATTTCAAGGCCAAAAAAATAGGCTTCTGCAGCTTTTTTATTCCAATCTCTAGCACCTCCAGGGATGGGGACTCAACTACTTTCCTGAGCAGCTGTGGCAGTGCCTGGTAACCCTTTCAGTGAAGACTTTTTTCTTAATATCCAATCTGAACCCTTGTGTTTGCCTTCAAAGGGTCAGTGGTCCCGTCAGCACAGCCTGTATTCCCTCCCTGCTATTTTTCCTGAAATCTAGAACGTATTTCTGAGGATTTGGGGCTGAGAAAGCAGAAGGCTGTGCAGATTTCTATCAGTCCTCTCTTTGATTGCTGAAAGGAAGAGGAAGGGAAGTGGGGTGTGGTTCCACTGAAGTCATTTGTGGCTTCCCTTGGCAGCAGTGGGACACAACCTCACCAAGACCAGTCAGTCTCTGTGAGGCTGCAATCACCACTTTCCTCCTGCCCCAAGATATTGAGCTTTTTTTCTTGCCATGCCGCACATTTCTACCTCGCCTCTGTCCCCCTCCTCCTCTAAACCATCCCAAACAATACGAGGTATTGTCTGCAGTCGGCGTCCAGCAGCAGCAGCCGTTCCTCAAGCCCTTAGCCCTTGTTTCATGTGCTCTGGACTTAACCAGAACATTCCTGACAGAGGTTAAGCCCAGGCGCCGTGTGGATAATCCGAGATTTCTTTTGCCTCCGGTTCCAAGAGACTGTGACAATAACGGGCCCATATGTGCTGTCTACAGCTCCACACTGGCCTTTCTCCTGCCCCGTATCTCTTTCTTCCTCCCAGGCTGGTAGGGCTTAGGGATAGGACAGGATGATTAGGGTAGCAACAGGCCCGTGCTTTTGACCTGGGTGTCCTGCACCCATTTATCTCCTGCGTTAAAACAACATGGCTTGCCAGGGCACTGGGAACATGGATGTTGTGCCCACACTGCCATCACCATTTCCACATTGGGGTCATTTTGTGCTGGCGATGCCTCCCACCAGCATGGTACCAAGTCTGAGAGCAGCCACAGGATGAGCCCCTGCTAAACCACAGGGTTGTGGAGAAAGCAGTGACCGTGGCACCAAAGCAGGATGGGAGAGAGTTGCAGAAGCTGGAAACAGGATCTTTGGGCTGAAGGATCAAGAAGTGCTGGGAAGAGGGCATGGCAGGCCACTACGGTGCTCACAGAACAGCAGCACTCTTGGGAGCAAACCCAGGAAGATCAGTGCTCAAGCATGGATCACCCTTGGGAAAGAGAAGCCAAGTACTGGCCTTGGCAGGAGTGAGAGGGGAGCTGATCTTTTCCTTCCTCACTGAAAACTCCCTTTTTTCCCTTCTCTCCTCAGACAGTGAGATCTTTGCTGTGGCACCTGATGGCATGGTGAAAGTGCTAGTCTTCCCTCCTCATGTGGTTGGTTTCTTTCCTGATTAAAAGTGATTAGGAAGCCCTAAAGCCTGTAGAAATGTGACTGAGGGGAACGGAGACAAAGAGTCCATTCAAGACCTCTTAAATCCCCGGGGCAGTATTTAGAGACCCCTGAAGAGAGAACTTGAGCAGAACTGTCCCGCCAGGACCTCCCTGTCCTTATTCCCCCTGCTGCGCCCTTCATTCTCAACATATCCTCCACCATGTTCTCTGAAGCAGAGGTGCAAAGTGCCCGCAGTGCCTGGGAGAAGATATATGTGGATGCTGAGGACAATGGGACAACTGTGCTGGTCAGGTAAGGAAAGAGCCCATCCCATTGCTACCCCACAGGGTTGAAGGAGGAACAACAAGAAGTTGCCGTCTGGGAGCACCTCTTGATAATTCATGCAGCCCTTGCTGGGAACATTTTGATTTGCTGTGGTTTATCCCACCACAGGGAGGAAACAGGGAAAAGGAGAGATCCACACACAGAAAGGAAGGAGGGGTGGGGGTATGAAGGGAAGAAAAGACAAGAAGAATTTCTTCTCTCCACTCTTTGAAGGTAAAGAAAATTAAGCATGGTATGAAAGAGAATGGGAACAAAACATGAGCTCTATTTCCCTCTTTCCCTTTACCTCTAAACCCCTTTAATGAATTGTTGAACTTGAATGTCCTCAATATTTCTCTTCTGATTCTCCTTCAGCCTTGCCAGTCCAGTGCCCACGTGTTTCATTGTGTTGTACTCTTCCTGGGGGGCTTTCCTCTGTTTTCAGTCTGTTTTCCTCTCTTCTTCCATAAGAGAGAAATTTTCTTCTATTCAGTTTTCACATATCCCTCTCTATGATGGGACTTAGATCACCTCTGTATGCACTGATAAGTCCAAACACTATTTCTCGTTATCATACTTTTACCACTCTCTCTGGCTTTCTCATCTTGTGCCTGGATCAGCCTCAAAAATCGTTAAGCACTACTCTTTCCTTCTGCAGCCTAAGGACAGTTAGGGTCAGAAATGCAGCAGTAAGATGCCAGTAGCATCCAGTGGTTTGGCATTCTGGGCTAATTTACTCTAGACGGTTTTGACTTAGTGTCCTACAGGCCCAACCCTGCCTTTAGAGATGTTCTAGGCTCCTCAGTACAGGACAGTCATGGACATACTGTACAACAAAGGGCCACAAAGTAGATGAAGGGACCAGAGTTTCTCTCGTACGAGGACAGACAGATAGAGCTGGGACTGTTCAGCCTGGAGAAGAGAAGGCTCAGATGGATCTTATCTGTGTGTATAAAAACCTGAAGGGATAGTGCAAAGAAGGCAGAGCCAGTTTCCTCTCAGTGGTGCCCCAGCACAGGACCAGAGGCAATGGGCATAAGCTGAAAGACAGGAGGTCCCCTCTGAAGATCAGGAGACTTTTTTTTTCACTGTGAGCATGATGGAGTACTGGCACAGATTGCCCAGAGAGATTTAGAGTCTCCATCTATGGAGACATTCAAAAGCCATCTGGACATGGTCCTGGGCAACTGGCTTGACCAGGGAGATTGGACCAGAGGACCTCCAGAGGTCCCTTAAAGCTTAACCGTTCTGTGACTCTGTGAAGTGCAATCTGGAAACTGCTATTGCTGTTTCAGGTGGATAACTAGTTTGCTGAATGGAGTGAACTGATTTTTTAAGAGCTTGACCAAGATTATTGTAATCGATGTATTGTAAAAGGAAATTCCTTTATGAGTGGCATTGAATTGTGTTACTTTCAATAAACAAAATGAACAGGATCTGCTACTCAAACAACGGTTTTCCACCAGCAGTAAGAAAGCTTTGGAATAGGCTCTAGGAAGGTGTTAATTAACAAAACCAATAGTAGGGTTTTCTCCACAAAAACACCCAAGAACACATATCAGTTGTCCAGAACATCTTTAGGAATATCCCGCTGTCACACTCACCCTGCTTGAATGCGCTTCCACTTCTCTGTGAATTTTATCTCCATCTAACACTGAGTCAACACTGACAAAATGCTTAGTTTAGAAACAGGGAGGTGATTCTGCCTCTCTACTCTACTCTTGTGAGACCTCAGCTGGAATCCTGCATTCAGTTCTGGAGTCCTCAGCACAGGGAGGATGTGGATCTGTTAGGGCGAGTCCAGAGGAGGCCACAAAGATGATCCAAGGGCTGAAGCACCTCCCATAGGAGGACAGGATGAGAGAGTTGGGGCTGTTCAGCCTGGAGAAGTGACGGCTTTGAGGAGACCTTATAGCAACCTTCCAATACTTAAAGTGGGCCTTCAGTAAAGCTGGGGAGGGGGCCAGTAGCAGGCAGCGTAGGGATAGGACAAGGGGTAATGGTTTTAAGCTGGAAGAGGGGAGATATAGATTAGATATTAGGAAGAAATTTTTTACTGTGAGGGTGGTGAGGCACTGGCACAGGTTGCCCACGACTTCTCTGGAGGTGTTCCAACCCCATCGCTGGAGGTGTTCAAGGCGAGGTTGGATGATGCTTTAAGCAGCCTGGTCTGGCAGGAGATGTCCCTGCCCATGGCAGTGGGACTGGAACTGGTTGGTCTTTAAAGTCCCTTTCAACTCAAACCATTCTATGTTTCTATGAAAAAATTCAGGATAGATAAGTTCTAAGGCAGAGTGAGCAAAGGGAGACTGTCCTGGAGAGGGATAAGGGAAAGAATAGGCTGCTGTGGGCAAAGGGGCTGTGCACAGATGGGAATGGCAAAGGAGAATCAAGAAATGCAGGGGAAAGAGGTATCTGTTCTAATAAAGAGAAGGGGAAAAGGCAATAAATGTGTAAGACGAGGCCTGTAATATGAAGCCATTTCTGTATTGATACGTCTGGCCACAAATTTGGACATCTCTCATTTCTCAACAGGATGTTTACTGAGCACCCAGACACTAAATCCTACTTCACACACTTCAAAGGCATGGACTCTGCTGAAGAGATGAGACAGTCGGATCAGATCAGAGGCCACGGCAAGAGGGTTTTCACTGCCATCAATGACATGGTGCAACACCTGGACAACTCCGAGGCTTTTCTTGGGATAGTGAACCCACTCGGCAAGAAACACGCAACTCAGCTGAAGATTGACCCCAAAAACTTTAGGGTGAGTCAGGAGCCATGTTTCCAGAGGCTGTAATTGTGATGGGAGGATGTCTTCCCCTTGGAGGGGTACAACTGAGCAAAACAGGCTTTGTATATAGATAAATAAATAAATAAATATATATATGCTTCAGGGAGTGGAGATGGTGGAAGCTGAGACAGTTGATGGTGAAAGACAGCAGGAATGAGACGTGTGGCACCTGCTGGGAAGAAAGCGGTTGAACAGCACATGCAATGCAGGCAGGCCTGCTCAGGTGGGAGCTGCAGAGCTGCCCACAGGTTATAGTGGGTTTTCTCAGTGCCACAGGCTTCCCACACACTTGTTTAAAAAAATACAGAAAAGCAGGTTACACTGGACTTCAGTTCATGATGTCCATTTTTCTCTGGTAGCAAGAACTGAGCTTTTCTAGGACAACAAAACCAGCTGTCATTGAGCAACAATGGTAATAGGGTTGCCATCAATAAACAGACACAGATAATAAATACAGGATCAAATAACTTGCACAAGTCCACCTAATGTCACTAGCAGGGTGCATTGATTAATATTTTGTCTGCCTTACACAGCACAAAACGTGCACCTTCTGGCAAAGGTCACTCAGGCACCAAGAAGGTGGTTTCCAAAGCAGTGGGCCCAATTTTCAGCAGCATAAGTGAGGAGTTCTGCTTGGAGAGATGCTGAAAAGTCTTTTTCAGGGTGAAGACACCCACAAAATAATAAACACTGCACAGAAAGGAAACTGACATTTCAAAATCTACCGCCTGCCTAGTGGCCATAAAGACAAAAAAACCCTCCTTGCTACAGAATGCAAAATAGCTAATGAGCAGGAAAGGCTGGGAAGAAACTTACTCCCCAAGCCGTGTGTCCCATAGGTGCCCCAGAAGGGGTTCCTCCTGGCCTCTAAACATTTGGGACAGTTCACTGCCAGGAGAAGGATTGCAGTAGATGGACCGAGTGAATCAGTCCGGTACACTGATGGGTGCAGTAAACATTAACCAGATACAGGATAAAAAAAAAGTAGCAGTGACTGCATTTTTTTGTGAATTCTGTAACACATCTCATTTTCCATGGCCTGTTACAAAATCTGCATGCTATGTGCCGCTGAATTGTTCTTGCACCCCCTTTCTGCCCTCTAAGAATCCCAACTGAAATATTTATTTTGTTCTTATGCCTCTAGTGTGTAGGAAAGTTCACACCTTTTTTCTTGCCGTCTCATCATTTAGATTATCTGTGACATTATCTTGCAACTGATGGAGGAGAAATTTGGTGGAGACTGCAAATCTTCTTTTGAGAAGGTGACCAATGAAATCTGCACTCACCTGAACAACGTCTACAAGGAGGTGGGTTGGTGAGGATATGAAGCCTACAGGCTCTTCAAATGTCTTGCCAGCACTGATTTGCTGTTTTGGGGTCTCCAGCCACAGCTGGAAAAGTGAAAATTTAAAAATAAAATAAAAAAATAAGCAAGAAAAAGGTTTATATAATATAGATATTGATGACAATAATTTCCTTAGCAAACTGAGTTTCTACAGTTAAATGAAACCTGCAGATACATCAAAGCCAACCAACAAATCCTGACAGCTTCAGTGCTCTGGGTGGGTTGCTCTAGCCACCGTCTTCAAGACTACATTTTAAGATGATGACTTTAAACTTGCTCTTCCTGAGAGAGTCACTCCTTTCAGCAGCAGAAGCCCGGAGAGGTACCAGCAGCTCTTTGTCTTAGCTAACACCTCTCTAGCCTTGTGAATGATGCGCAGAAGACTATTTTGAAGCATCTCTAGGGACTTTGCAGAGGTCATTACTTAAGAGGCATGGGTGTTGAACTAAAACCATGGAGTGGTGTATGGGAAAGACTAACATCTCAGGAAGACATGAGGAAATTCCTGCCCTGCATGAGCCAGCAGTTCCCCAGGCTGGGGAGAGGTTTCTCAGAGCAACTTTCAGTGCAAGGGATGGCAATGCTGAATGTGGTCATCACTGGATCCCTCTAGACAGGGACTGAACATCTCCAGCGTGTGGACTTCAGGGTGTTACTCCCAGCAAATTACTCAGGAGAAGGCAATATTGCTGAGCTCTCTAGCTCCTGTGCTACTGGAAATGCAGCTGAGGGAGACTGCTGCCCCACTGAGTGAGCAGTGTGGTGCGCTCAGCTCAGTGTGAGATTTCTGCAGCACTGCCCTCATCCTGTCCTGTCGCATGGTCTGAGCTGCCCTTCAGTGGTTACCGAGGCCCTAACTATTTAATTGCTTTTCCTTGTATTCCTTAGATGTAGTGAAATCATCAGCTAATCGCTGTCATTCTGCTTCAGTAATGCAATAAACACGGAGAAAGCAGATGTGTCCTCTTATTTGTAGTACAGAAATGCACACGTGATGCAATGGAGTGCGTGGTTACCGGTGGTACGGGGGAGCTGAGGGGTTTACAGAAACCAGCTCAAGCTCCCACCCAGGAACCCATCACGCTTGCAGTAATCGGGGTCCTTGGATGGTGCGAAGGGGAGCTTTTCACTTGACCATGAAACAGCTATTTTGCAAACAGCTAAAAATGCAGGATTCTCCTTCATTCGAGGTGTAGTTTCCTCATCTGTTCTGGTTGTTTGGTAAAGGATGCTGAAATTCCAAAGCCCAGAAGATGAACTCTTGTTGGAGAGAGAGGAAGGGGCAAGTTGCTTTATTTGGTTCAGTGTTCTATCCTGATAGGGGAGAAAGGGAAATCATACTGCACAGCATTGTCAAGTATTGTAAGAAAAGAACAAGCTTTGTAAAAAATATTTAGAGTTTCAAATTCCTTCAAGGCAGTACAGGTAAAGTTAACACTGAAAAACTGAAAATAATTGCCCCTTTTAATTTCTTTGTTTTAATGCACGTTAAAAGCACTATTTGTCATGGTGATGGTTTGCTGTAATGATGTGCTCGTCATTGCCACAGACACCGTGGGCTGGCAGGGACCTGACAACATTTGCTGATGGTTTAAGGCTCTTGCGTTCCCTGAAATGGAGAGAGAGGTGTAGCAAAAGCAAAGCATGGAAAACAAATCAAACTCAGGTTTCAGTAAAGAAGGAATTTAAAAAAAAATCCATTTACAAAGGGGTCACCTGATAAATTTTAAAGATGTGCATGATATGAGTGGTTTAGGAATAAATGGCCCTATTTTTGTTTGTTTACTTGAAATTTACAAGGACACCAGGAAGCTTTCCCTATAGAGCATAGATAAGAGAGCATCTTGAGACTGAGGATACCTAATCTGAACTCCCAGTTTTCCAGCAGCCTCACTTTCCTGTCTGACTTTCCTTGGACCTCACTGTGCCTCTGCAAAAGAGCAAATTCACGTACCTGGGAGGAAAACCAAACACCCTCTTTAATTATTGACCCAGTAAATACATAGTGCTATACATATTGTACGCATTTTTATGGATAACTTGGACTTTGTGAAGAGGAAACCTAAGGGAAACATCGTACCTAAAGATAGCAGGAAGAGATTTCCCACAGAGCATCACCAGTGAGTGGGACCAAAGCCCTCACACCAAGTTGCCTGTTTTTCATACAGCCTGTGGGACATCGGAAGGCCTGGGAGAGATGACAAATCTGTGACACAGCACAAGTAGTACGACAAGTGTCTGTGACAGGTTAAATCAGCCAAGTACTAATAGTGTCCGACCTAAACCAGAACGGTGTGAACATATGAAAAATGCTGAGAAAGGGGGAGAGGAGGGAGAGTGAGCTCTTGGAGAAAGTTTATTCCCTCAGCTAATAAAACCCAAGTTCTTTACCAGTCATGTTGCTGGAGAAAAAAAGCATCCCCACAAGCAAAACTTGACCTTGTAGAGACAAATGAACACTGTCTGGCTCAAAAATATTACCTAAGCATTGTAAAAAACATATGTACTTAAATTCAGTTCATTGACTTTGTTAAGTGAACTCAGCCCTTCCAACAGCAGCAGCTCGGGCAAAAAGATAGGAGAAATTTGACTTGCCAAACTTCAGCTGCTGTAGCGACAAAGCAGAAACTTACCTGGAGGAAGGTGCACCAGCAAGGCATCCCTGTGCAAACACAGATCAGTGTTAGGATAAGAGTCCAGTGGTGTGCGGCAGCGAGACTGGGGCTACAAACATGCCAAGGCAATTTGAAATGACAGCAGGTGTTTTACAGGAGTAGTTAACCCAGCTGTCAAGGAATTTAAGCCTACTAATTTTCTTGCTGGAGAGCCTGAGCCAAGCAGCCTTCCTGCCCCTGCCTGGAGCATAGGCCATAGAGAGGCTCAGTGAAGTGATTAAGGTGGGGGGGGTCCCAGGGCTACCCAGAGAGGGGACTTAGAGACCTTGCAAAGTATTTTGGGAAGCTTCTAAGAAATCCTTCTAGCAGGGTCCAGAGGAAAACTCTCCCTTGCACCCACTCTCCCTGCTGAAAGGTGGTTTGTGTTATTGGCAATTGAAGTAAAGGGCTGCTTGATCTCCTGTGCTGTAGAGCTGTGGGTGCAGGTATAGATATAGCCCCCAGAGGTGCTGCTTTACACTGAAAGAGTAGCAGCTGCTTCAACTTGCTGTTTGAAACACCTGCTGATGGGTGGTGAGGGTACAGCTCAGACAGGTACTTACTTAGGAGCAGCAGTGTTTCTAACCCGTGCCAGGTGCTAGGGTAGAGGAGAGCTGGAGAGGAGCAACAAAGCCCTGTTAGATTTTCAAGTCACCTTCCTGGTTAAACAGAAGCCACCACAAGGCTCGTAATTGCACAATGCCCCATGAGGAAGGATTACTGCCTGCAGAAGATCATACTAAGTGAATTGTAATGTCTGTAAGAAGAGAACAGCTACTAAATTCAGATGTCTTTCCATCAAGTGCGGTGCTCAGGTGTCTCACAAAAGCACAGGGTGTGACTCGTGCTGCAAACCAAACCAGAAAAGCCCCCAGACCTATTCTAACCTTCTCAAGTTTTCAACATTGTAAAATCTTTGATCTTCCTTTTTCTACAACATCCTGCTTTAGGAAGAGGCAAGGTTAGAGAAGATGATTTTTTTGTCTTTGCCTTTGCTAAAGCTGATACTAAGTTTTCAGTTTGCAGTTAGACTATCATGGAGGTTCAGTTAACCTCATCTGTCACACCAGAGGGCTTCTGGCTTATGCAGTGGAGTTGGTTTGAGCCAGTTCAGGATCCAGTTATCCTGGCCAGATTGCACACGGCCAACATCAAACAAACCTAAGACACACAGGAGTGATTTCTTTCCTGGTGTGAGCCAGCAGCATCCTAGACTGAATCGTTTGCTTACTCAGTGGACGAAAGAAATAGCAGCCCCATTGTACTGCAAGTATATTTTGTATATACTTGCAACAGTAACACTTGCAAACTCACTGCATGTCAAATACTTAAATGAATAATCCACTATTTTTGCTCTATCTGTACACTTGCAGTTTGACAAAAATTGCTGTGGAGCTACATCTGTGCCAGGAAAATTTCAGAGCAGCTCAGTCACAGCGTCCTTAAGTTCCCTCAGGAGCTCCATTCCTTCCCAGGCTGCAGCAAGCCAGTCCTTGTAGGAGAGGGAAAGAATTTTTCTTGAATAGGAATGGCCCTGAGTGCTCTCAGCACTTGGGCCCCACTCCAGGACCTGCACGCCTGTGAGATCTCTCAGTAGATTAGCAGCAGTACAGAACACTACACAGATCACTGCACAACAGCAGCCCCCACAGATCTCCTGTAGGTCTAGCACTCCACCTCCAGGCTCTCTCAGTTTCCCAAGGATCAGTGGCTGAAGCAACGAAAGGGAGAAGAGCTGGGCAAACAGGCTTGGTGGGGCAAGTCCCAAATACAGCATGGGCAAATGATACTGTGATATGAAGCCAGTACATCCCTGCCTACAGGACGTATTTGATCTGGGTTAGTGGGCTGAGTGGCTTTATCTTCTGAAAGATCTCACTGTGGTATTTGTGATTTGGTTCTAGAGCAGAAGGCAGATTTAACAATTTCCAAACTGTTTACTGAAGACTGGGAAACTAAAGACCTCAAGTAACAAAGCCTAAACTATTTGACAGGTGCCAAATCTTTCCCTTACCTGATGTAGCAGAGATGGACAGATTTATTTCCCCCAGATCCCTTTCATAATGGTTTTGACTATGCAAGCCAACACCAGTCAGTAACACTCCTCAGCTGTCCACACCAAAACACACAGGTGAAGAATGCCTCAGTTTCACCTTCCTGGAAATTCAGGTAGCTTGGTTCCAATTGAAGGGTAGAAGATCCTTACTCAGGCACAACTAATAAAGCAGTCTCCCTTTCCAACAGATGCTCCAGATCTCTTGCATCAGAAGTGTGATTCTCTTCCTAACTGCTCTCCAGTCCTCATTTCAGACACAAGGCACATGCTCCCACATGTAGTTCAGATTATTTTATCAGGATATCAGAGGTAAGACTTACCTTCTCTCAGCTTAACATTGATGTTGTATTTGGATACTACAATGCTCACTACCCCATGATGATCTTAAATAAGGAAACACCCAACTCCAATCACTTTCATAATTACAAGCCATTTGTAACATCAATGGCATGTTATCCATAATTTGCTAGTAAGGAGTCTAGGCAGTGTTTGTCACAGTATGAAAATTCTCATCCCACCCAATATAAAATTTCTAGTCACTTGCTGCAGGGGGAGACAGTCCCTCAATATTTCTGGAATATATTTATTCCAAAAAGGGATTCCAAAGGAGTTGCCAATCCACTCATTGGCAATTCTGCTGTGAAAGATCCATCTAGAAATGATTGTTCACCTGTCACACCACTAGAATTCCATTAACAAAGGTGTGGCAATGGCCAGCAGTTGTACACCGTGCTCATCCCAGAGGGATAAACACTCATAATGGAAATCCATTAGGCAGCTGGGCCACACAGGAAAAGATAAAGCATTGCCAGGAGGAAATTAATGCTCAGATTTCTAATGGGTAAATAAAAAAAGCAATAAGTAGTTACCCATCATTATTACTGTGTTTCTTTAAGAGCTTAAAACAACATGAATTCAGAGTGGAAGGTAGGTGATAGCCAAGGACTTGTGTCCAATGTAAGATATAAAGGTCCTGTTTGAGCTTTCACTGCAAGCTAAAACACTGCCGAATTCTCTGCTGTGTTAGAATTATCACTCAGTTCTGACCATAGTGAAGAGGCTATAGGAAAGACACTGAGAAAAAATGCGCATCGTGAACTTATAGTGATACTATACATGCATATTTAGTGGGCCTATGGAGGCACTTAGACTATGGAGACAGAGGAGAGTGGGCAGAACCTGCTGAAAATGCAAATAAATCAGAGACTGCTCTTAAGCATCACTGTAAAGTAACTCAGTGGTGCTGTCTCAAAGACAACTTACCAATCTCTAAATGCTTATGCACAAGCTTAGGGTGTATCAATTTACAAACCCCAAAGCACTTTCAATCTGACAAAATTGACAGCAACCTCTTTCTTTTAAGGGAGCTCGCACCTAAATGAAACACTATTTTTTCAAACTGAAGTCACTAAGAAGTTAGTGGTTGTGCCCTGATCATTATGATTCCCTGCATTTTTGCCTTTGAAGGTCTTATGACAGTCAGGATTGTTGTCAGAAAGACTGCTTCTCCTAGAGCACACGTGCATGTTAAAAACTCTCAATAAGCAAATGTTAGTTTTTAAATGACTCTGCTGGTAAGTAACCACCTGGTAACCAGTACATCCTTGTCAATTTATTGGACAATGTGGCTTCCTTTTTTAATTTTTTTTTTATTTTTTTGTTCTCAATTTTTGTTTGTCATTGCTGGTTTTTGTTTTGTTTTAATACAATTGAGGATGTGCCTTTTACACCCCACAAGAAAAAGCAGAAAGAGTCCTTATGGAAAAAAACAAATATATTGAACACATACCAATCAAATGGTACAGATATGGGACTGGCTTTGATTTCAAAATTTAAGTAGAAATAAAAAAGATGTAATGCAACAGCTGTTCAATTTCCAAGTCTAAATAGGCACTGTAAAAAGACATTTCCACTTTCTCCAGCACACATTCCTGTCTAAATGCTCCCACTGTAATCAACTCCTAGGTTCCCAAACAAAAAAACATAAAATCACTGGGAACATAACCTTAAGAGTAAAAGTTAACATCCATCCATCCTCCCACCCTTTTAGAAAAAAAGCAAACAAAATAAAAATCCCTCAAAATACAACCTTTCAACGCTGCTGTTTTGACTGGAGCAGAATTGGAGAATTTATAAAGGTTCAAAAGCACCCAAGGCAAGTAGTACAATATAATTTGTTCACTAACTTGTATTGGAAAGGAGATTAAAAACACTGAGATCTGCTTCATAAAACTGTTGTCCTGAATAAAGAGAAATCTTTCAGAAAAGTTTTACAACTTGGTGGAAGTCCAGGACCCAGCTTTAGGCATCATTAATTGATGGGGTTTAATTCTGACTTGGTTATAACCATTTTTATACACTGTACATCTACCCTAGTTGGATCAGTGTCTGGAACTGCTCACTGGTATCCCTTTGAACAACTGTAAACTAAACCATAGTATACAACTCCATAGGAAGCTAGAAATCAGGTGAATATACAGCCAGTTATATCTCCCCTGCTTCACGCTCTTCTGAGCTCCTCGGGTCTTCCGACCGGCCATTTGCACTTTCATAAGAACGTTTCTTGTCTTTGAAATCTCGCGGTGACCTCTCTCTTGAGCTTCTATCTTTATCACGTGATGTTCTATCACGATCTCTTGAACGTTCTTTGTCTCTAGAAGATCTTTCTTTTGAGGATCTGAAAAGCGCAGTAAATTTGAGAGTTCCAGTTAGTCACAAATCTGTAGCTACTGAACAGCATTTTGATTTTGTATTTTTCTTTTTACAACCAACTTCAGATTTATATAAATAGAAGTACTGAGAAGACATCGGAAGTCGTTCTAGTTTTTTCCCTCTCCTACTTCCAATTTCAAAAGACAAATATTGATAGAGAATTTAATCAGCATTTACCACAGAGCTCAAACTAAGATCAATGTGCTTCACTCTTACTTTTAGCCTCCGCCCTCAAGCTTGCACAAAGAGAGGTTTAATTGACATTTCTCATCCAGTCTCTAGCTTGAGAAGAATGTTTAGCCCATCTCAGACGTACAAATTACAAACTTGAAAAATGGCAGTTTGATTAAAAGCAGGGGGAAATTAAATTCTGTAATGAGGCTATTACGTGACAAAACCCACATCTGGAACCTGTGCTACAACTAGGGTTTTTTACAAGAATTACCCTTTGTGTCATTTTGCAATGTTGGGGTGGTGTTACTTTAAGATATTTTACTCTGATAATAGGCATCTCCAAAACTTTTACAATGGAGCCATGAAAGAGCTGTTCTGTTAAACAATCCACAGTTTTAAATTAAGTAAGCTGCCTGTACTGGAAAAAACCTGGATTAGACATCCTCCTCTACATTGCCTCACAGAGCGCACCAAAGCCTTTTGAAAAACATTAGATATTCATTTTAGGATGTACTGCAATCATGAAAGAATCTAATCCATATTTTCACAGAAAAATACAAACAGTATGCTGTAAAGCCAGCCACTACTTTCTCAGTCAAAAAAATCTGGTGTACTGAATAGTGAGTCTGTAACTCTTTCCACTTACAGAAAGTTACTGTCATCACCTCAAAGATTCAAAGCTAAGTCTGCAAAATGCTCCTTCACCGATTTCCTCCTCCAAGCTTATAAAGAAATGACTTTCATTTTTGTTCCACAATTGGAAGTATTATGTTCCCTACAATATACTCTTTTGTAAGACTTCATATTTGCAAACACTGAGATCCACAGGCATTACTCCTATTTCACAAAGTACATGCCAAGTAAGAAGAGGAGCTACATGCCAAATAAGAAAATAAGAAAAATAAGAAATACAAGAAAATAAGAAAATCCTGGGGTTAGTACAGCTGTTTCACAAGTATTTTGTGCTGCAAGTTCCATGCAGAAGTAAAAATGCTTCCAAAGTGATTGACTCAGGCTAATTCTAGTCATTAATCCTTTTATTGAACAGGCAGACAGATAGGACACAATACCATCCACAGCTTTGGCTTTTCATTCAATGCATTTTTGAAGGAATGCAAGCTGCGTTCATCCAGCTGTCCCATCTCTCCACAGGTGAGTCTCTATAGTCAGCTGACAAAAAGGACAACTGGCTTTAATGAATCACAGCACAGTGATAATGGAACTTGATGAAATTACTGTAACGAGCATTATTACTACCAGACTTAGAACTAAAACACCATTTCTGTCCTCAAGAGCAAGGTATAGCCTTTAGAATCAGAGCCTCTACTAGAGGCTAGAATCCTCAGAAAGCATTACTTAGAATCATAGAATCATTCAGTTGGAAAAGACCTGTGAGATCATGAAATTCAACCATTCCCAGTCCACTACTAAATCATAGCCCTGAGCACCTTGTCCACCCATCTTTTGAATACCTGCAGGGATGGTGACTCAATTGTTTCCCTGGGCAGCTGTGCCAGTGCCTGGTAACCCTTTCAGTGAAGAAATCTTTCCTGAAGTCTAATATAAGTAGATTCTTCAGCAGAAACTACCCCCTTCACAAGATATGCAGGCAGCATCCACACTGTCATCCACACATGTTCACCACTGACAAACAGTGTTAAAATATGTGACACTGGTTCAAAGACAGTGCCGGTATATGCCTGCACTGGGTCTGAGGACAAAAAACCTAAGCAGCCTTGGACAAAAATCCTAGGGCAGCCTTGGCAACCTAGGAAATTCCTAGAACAGCCAGCTAGACCTAGGAAAATAGGGAAAGATATAGCTACAGTTTCAAACTTTCTGAAGGGTAAGATTTTTGACTAAATGGCCCTGTGCTCCCCTCAAACCCAGCTTCCAATGTCTGCAGTGTATACATTTAAGCTAATCAGCCACACTTCCCTAACAGTCAGCAGAAGAGACACTTCAAGGCATGCTTTCTTTCATCTTAAAATAAGACACAAAATTATGTCAGATAAGTCTGTCATGAGCCTCATGACACTTCAACCTGACCCAGTAATCTAATGTCAGGTGAAAGGTAGCCCTGTCTTACAACTTCAGGTATTCTTTGTCCATATAATCTCTGTATGGGAGTGCATCAGCCTTTGTCATACCAATTATTGCAAGTGGGCTCAAGCATTCTGACACAACCATCTCTCAATTTACCCACATTTGGGTTTGCTGTCATGACTGATCTTCTCATTGAGTGTGCACCTCAATATCTAACTGCAAATATTCACTTTTCCATTGCAAATCACAAATTACATATTTTGTTTCTAATAACATGAAATATGATTTATTTTAGTTATTTGAAAATTATAGCTAACAGCAAGGAAAAGTAGGACTTTATTTAGACATGCTCTTGATAAGGCAGTAATTCAAGCCTGGGTACACCTAGGTTTCCTATTACCTTAGGTATACTGCCGTTATTACCAGCTGGGACCCCACTATCTTAGACACATTTGCTACTCTTGCCAAACACTCTGCATACGATCAGTTGTGCCCTCAGAGTAGGGAGGTTCACTCCTTATGTTGATAAATCCAAAACAGGAATCCTGCCATTAACAGACTTAAATCTGTCCACCTGTTCATAGGCTGAACAATGATACAGGTTAGAGAAAACTTCTTTTTTCCTGACAAATGCGTGTTTGTAGAATTTCTTCAGATACAGTACACAATAAACATCCCTTTACTTTCAGATAGAAGAACTGTCTGAGAGGTGGCAGCTTTTCATTTTATATGAAAGGCTCTTCAGAAAATACTTTCTGAAGGAGGGTAGACAGGAAAACCAGAAGGAGCTGCATGGTTTACTGCAAACAATACCACCAAAGACATGTTTGCCTGTGATAATGTTGTTATACAGAACAAAATGGGAAAAATATTTCCAGGAGATGCAGATCTCCGGTAAGGAGTCGAACTGTCTAGTATGCTTTCATATTGAAGCCATAACAGATGCGATTAAAACTGAAAAAAATCCCAGACACACAAATAGCTTTTTCAGCAGGATTCAACAACCTACAATAACTGTATTTTATGGTAAAAAAAACCAAACAAAAAAACCACACTGAAGGCTCCCATAAAATAATGCAACTCCTCCCACTTAGCAATCACAACTCCCTGTTTCTCTTAAGGCCCTGGAATTAGTGTCACCATGGGCTGCCACTGCTGCAGCTTTCAGCTGCTTTTCTGTTCCTTCTGGTATCACACTCTGCTCTTCTGCAAGAGTTTGGCAAAAACAGTGTTCCCCAAATGTCAGTTTATTTGGCTATTCAAAACCAAAAGGCTATGACCCCTTCCTGAAGGAATGTCTCTCATTTTCCAAAGTATTCTTGGCCAGGGTTCTTTGAAACCTGAATGTTTTGAGCTTAAGGCAGGCTTGAATAAAAGTATTTCATAAGGATTTTGAGAAATTCCCCCCAAAACATAATTAAAAAATAGGATCTGGTAATAAGTATTTCCCTGGACTAGAAGAAGTTCTCCAGACAAGGAAGTACAATACATCTGAACCTACAAATTCAGGTTTATTTTTGATTCTGTCATCAACAGAGGTATGGGATTTAACAGAAAGACTTCTCCGACATCCATGTGAAGAGCAGCTCTAATGGCAAGAAGGGCATCTCTAAAAAGGAGATATCCAGCCAGCTGCATGTCCAGTAGCTACCCTGGTCCCAGCACAGCAAGGTCACAGTTCTAAGGATTCTTCAGTCTCTTGAAAACACAATATACATACTTAAAGAGCAAAAATTTTGCTTGGCCTCAGAGATGTAAGAGGTATGAACAGCTAATTATGGCACAGCAGCTTTTTCCCCTCAAGTTAAGAGTAATGCAAAACTCTTCTTTGCAGCAAGGTCTCTCCCAACACAGGTGTGTCTCATTCCTTCAGGGCTGGAAATGATATCAGAAGAAATATTTCCAGTACTCAATATTGTAAGGTTGTAATCTTGTGCCCTGAGGTACGTTATGTTTTTTAACTCATTCACACAAAACAAAACTTGAAGGGCTTATCCTTTGACAGTATCTTGCGTAAGGACGCTATCTCATCTTCAAACCACCCTGTGCTTTTTCAATTCACCTTTGACAATACAGACTGACAGGTTTATTCTTACACTGACAGCACCAACGGTCCATGCTACTTCCTTGTTCTTATGTTCTGCCCAAATACTGAAGACAATGCATCATTCGCACTGTGCAGATCATATTGGGAAGTCTGAACAACTGCAATGAGAATCCAGCATAGTTTTCTTCAAAGGACTCAAAATGAGTCTTGCACGGCTGGACTTCAAAGTTGAAGAACTGAAGGCAATTTAAGCCAAGTTAACAAATGCATTGATTCAAAGGAAAAATGTCCATTTTAAGACCGAAAACCTACAGGTGTGAAGATTCGCTAATGTGCCATTGCTAATGCCTCAAAGAGGGAAGCTCTTTAGCATAACTGTGATGACAGGCTACTATCAAGATGAAAATTGCCGAGCCCAAAATGTTGACTTTAGGACACTGAAGAATTTTAAATATCAGACACTAGTGATTAAATCAACTAGAGTGCTGGACATTAAAGTTTTATTCATCTGCAACAAAAAGAAGGAAATAAAAGACTTGGACCAACCCTGTTTTCTATGCTGTCTTAAAGAGCACAATGGGATTACAGTCGCCTACCTACTCCAGGAAGACAAAAAGCTCAATTTTAGGGCAAAGAGCCCAGGAGATACTTCAACACATAATTCTCTATCCTTGGTGATTTAAATCCTAAAATTATTTGAATTATAAACCTGGCACGTGCAGCCACTTCAAAACCAGATCTTTTCTCTTCTTGCAAGTCAACAGTCTGTCAGGGTTCTAAGTCTGGGCACCCAGCCCACTGTACTGCACTCAAATCTGTGCCACAGTGGCTGATCTACACAAGACAGGAATCCTGGTTACGAGCGGACCTCCCTACCAGATGCCTCATTGCGCAATTCCAACGGTCTTCTAAATTATGCTTACCACACTCATCTAAAATAAGCCAGCAAATCCTCAGGAGCAAACAGCAATTCCGTCATTCAAAAGCAACAGCCCCAGCCTGTTCTCTGAACTAATCCTTCATTGAGGGGTTGAGCCACTTTCCTTGCAAAACAACATCTCCAGATGCAATACAACAAGTTTATTTTCAGGCAGACCTAAACTTGTTTTTATCTGGCACAGTACACAACAGATAGGCCCCAGTGTTGGGAACAAGAGCCCAAGGGAAAAACTGAATGGATGACAGTAAGACAACTGCTGATATCCCTGGGTTCAAAAGGAGATCAACTGTCTCACTTTGTACACTGCAGGAAGCTGGTAGTATTATCAACTTGATACCACCACCTTATATTGCTCCTCCAAATCAGAAATAATACATAATCCTATTAGTTTTGTTTAAAAAAAGAAAAATCACCATTGTATATCAAACCATAAATATGTTAAAGGTATAACTGAAACCTGAGACAGTCTCAAAATGTGTTTAATTTACCAAGAGCTAAATGTAAACATAATTTAGTGTGAAAATTCTCATCATGCATCTAGGAGAAGCCATTTACTTATAGTGCAATGTTTACCTCTTTTTGGAGCTGCGTTCTCGGCTTCTCTCTCTGGAACTATGCCTGCTTCTATGATGGCTGCGACTCCGGCTGCGGCTGGTAGAGCGAGACCTGTGACGATGGCGTTTCTCACGGGATTTGGAGCGAGTTCTTCTCTTCCGTTCCCGAGAGGCTGAGCGAGACCGATGCCTGCGGCGATCTCGGGACCTAGATCTAGGAACAGAAACACTACATTCAACTAGCTACTCTACCACTGTACTTGGGATGTTATGCACTCAACACACAAGCAAACATGTACAGAGAATAGTCTGCAATGTTCACAGCTATTGCACAGTCCTATCAGAGGCAAACAGAGAAGAGAAACCAGCTTTAGAAATCCTACAAACTCCTTTGTGACTAATGCAGACGGTTTTACAATTAATCCATGATTGTACGTGTGGCTACAAGGTAGCCAATGCAGGCTTCTGAAAGGAATTAAAAATATGGAAATAATCTACCTTTTAAAATTTTAACATCTTGTGTTTATCAGGCGAAGCTGTAGAACTTTGTGATGCAGTGACAGAGACCATCTGCCAAAATCTATGTATTATGATGTTCTGAGAAAACAGGACTATATCTTTCTTCATAGCTACTACAATAGAACTAGTCTAGAAGGTTCATGAATTTATATGGTGTCTAGATTTTTCCTCTCTTTTTTTTAAAACCACTTTGCAATAGGACTTTATTGGTGACCTCCAACTGAGCAGGTTAGGAAGAAAACTTGTACTATTGATGGGTCTTCTGTTGAGAGTTAACCTGGTGCTTAGGATTTTAACAACACGGGTTTTCACCCAAAGGTATTAACCACAAGCTTCTGCTTTGAAGAAAGAGCAATTCTCTGGGTTCTGAGCATTATTTGGGACAAAAAGTTGCATTGTAGTAGCCTCAAAATAGACTACACATATAAACTCAGTAGCATGGTGATAAATACTGCATGGACACACAGATATTTGACTGTGTAACAGAATGCTTTGTCTGTAAAGATGGACATTGTAAACTAATAGCGCTAGACAAACTTATAACATTCCAGCTTGTGAAAGGCTGGCTTCACTGATGGTATTACTTGTCTGCAGATTTAAATACCTTTTGGCATGCTTGCTGTGGGATCTGGACCTGAAATAAAAGGAAAGTAGTACATCAATTTTTATTACAGAATTTTATTATCAAATAAAGTATAATTTAGTAATAATAAACCAAACAAGCTGACTTGTATTTCTTATTTTACTAGCAATTATTTAAAGGCCTTTTATTTGATGTTAACATCTTGGTGACATATTTACCAGGAAATACATCCCTCTGGCAACTGTTTTGTGTTTGTTGGGGGGGGTTACATTTACTTTTTAGCCCACCATACTACAAATCCAAAAGAATACCTAATCTGCATTTTTTTATTTCCACTCTTTCCACAGAACAAGTTTACAGTTCAAGTCAGTCCTCCCATATTTCTCCTCAGGCTTGTACTATCTGACTGCAATAGTTTTCCAAGTTTACATTGATAACCTATGAAACTGGCATGTCAAGAGAACTGCAGTTCAGACTTCATTCCACTCCAGCCCCACAAGGCCTGGAAGCAATTATTTCGAAGAACAGAGAATTGCTTCCCTCAGTCATACATTCAACCACTTCCAATAAGGAAAATTTATGTATCTATAAAGAAAATATCCCACACTTAACAGATGTCAGAAGCCCACATGTGTGTATGCTGACATCTCTCAGGTCTCACAACAAGGTACATGCCTGAAAATTCTCATTTAAAGGCCATTTGTTCAAATATGCAGAGACACTTCTATCTGCAGTTTTTAAAAAGGCTTTCTATGAAAACAATTCAGGTTTCAAGAGTTAGAATCTCAATCCTGCCTAAGTTTCCGAGGAATGAAGACTATTGTGATTGGGCAGATTTAAAAATGCATATGAACTACAACACAGTTTTCCCATTAAACTTAAGTCATTATGCATAGGCAATTAAAATAGATCCCTACCTCCGTAGTTTCTCCCTTTCTTCTCTTTCCCTCTCCTCTCTACGTTTCAGACGCTCCTGATTTCGTTTCTCCTGTTTATCAGCCACAATCCTCTAAAAGCAAAAGAACATATTCATTAAGTTACTTTTCAAAATTTCTCAGATGAAGGTGCTATAAAGATAATCTAGACAGTTAATATTCAGTTCCTTCCCTCAGGTATATTCCCTTTCCCTTGTGTATGTTATTCCCTCTCTCTTCCTCAGTGTGTACATGTATATGTATGTTTTTTCTCCAAGAAACAGAAGTTATTGCAGAAGAGCTGCAGCAAATACATGGGCATTACATGAAGACCTGAAATACGTAATTATATTAAGCTTTCCACAAAGGGGAATTCAGAGCACTAAGATGTGCCTTCAATGTGAGAGTTTCCATGCCAATGGTATAGTATTTTGGCTACTGGGGAAAGGCAGAAAGGAATCAGAACTGGGAGAGTTAATTGTTTCATTAACTCCTTCAGTTGCACTGTGACAAAGAAATCCTTAGTCCTAAAGGACTTCACTGGGCTGATATCTGGTTCTGAGGCTACTTATTTCTGTGTTGTGAATGTGAGACACGTAATTAGAGAAGATGCTTCAGCTGACAGCCCCCAGGATACACTCACTACTACTGGGGACAAGGCACGCTCAGTAGAGGGCCCTCAGATGTGGAACTCACAACTGGAGATCTGGCCAAACCCAAGTCTCGCCACCTTCTGGACATGATGCAAGAAATTCAACTCTTTGTAAAGACCTTCTTCTGAGATGTGGAATTGCCCCAGCAGCATCTTGATTAGATCTCTGAGGAGAGCTCTGAGGAAGGAGGGGATAGTTATTGTTTTCTTCTTCTGTTAGCGAAGTACTTCAAAAGATTATTTTATTGATGCTTTGGGAATGGGAAATAATTATCCATGCATTTTTTTTCCAAATGGTGTAAATAGCCAGTTATTATTTCAAACTTTTACGTCAAATTATATCTATATTTCCTTGGACAATCTCAGTAATTTAAGTACAAGCAAGGTTTCTTGCTCATGTGACTCTCTGCATAATTTCATGAAAGGATGAGAGGAAGCACACAGGACCTATTCGGGGCCTCTAAGGTTTAAGTTACAGCAGCTATATTTAGGAGTGTACATTGCCAATACAGTCAATGGAAAGAGCTGGGCTTTCTGAAGTGTAAGTCACTGTATCCATGCAAGACAGCTGGAATATTACGAAATATAAACCAAACCAATTTACTCAAACTCAGCAGCAGCATTTTCTGCTTTTAGGGATCAATTAATTTAGCTATTGTCTTTAGTGATTTCTACAGTTAAACGCTTAACTGAGCCTTGAGCTCCATAATTTGCATATCAAGATCATAAATGGCATCAGTGTCCAAATCCATCCTCTTAACTACCAAAAATCTAGAATGTAATTCCACAATTTCTGGCCAAGACAGTGTTGTTTAGAGTAATATTCCAACTGGATTTCAAATCTTCAAGCTATAGAGAACATGCAACCTCCGTTTAACTATTATTTTAATAGCTAGCTGGACTTCAAGATATAAATTTTTTTGAATTGTGACTTTGGATAGCTATAGCCTTGAGTTCTTGGAACTTAATTATTTCATCTACTGTCAGTTAGGAGTAAAAGCCTTTAAAAATTGCTTCAAAAAAGAAATCATCTTTAGCTGTTAGTATCTACAGAATGAAAGTCTCCTCCTAACCTCTCTATCTGGTTAACAAATTGGTTTTAGTCTTTCACAATACAGCAGGCTGTTTGAGCTCCAAGCATTTCTGGAGATCTTTTTAGAAAACTTGGCCATGTGTTATTGTCCTCCCTATGTACTGGTACCAAAACTGAGGATTTCAACACCAGCCCTATTAATATTTTATCCCAATGAAATAAATAAAATACCGCTCACTTAAGCCCATTACATGTTTTCGTATTTTCAAGAGTCAATCTGGCTATCTCCTATGATTGCTAAACATGTTTCAATGTCACTGTCCTTCAAAATACAGTTCTCCACAAGTGGAATCGAACTCCTTTGTTCCCAAGGTGTACTACTCTGAAAATGTGTTTTAATACACCTCAGCAAAAACAGAGGTTATCTTATCAAGTTATCCAGATAACTGATACTAAAGAATGTTTAGTGTTTTGTAGACTAATGAAATCCAGAATTTTAAAGTAATATGAAAAAATTAACACGCTTAGAAAGCATTAATCTGTTAAGGTTGCCTGGTGAATAGTTTAGGTAGGAGCACACACATATACACACGCAAAAATATAAGAATAATTTACCCTGAGTTCCTCAAGCTTCTCTCTTATTTCAATAAATCCTAAATGTAGCTTTCCTCCAAAGTGGTCAGCAAGTCGTCGGTCATTGTCATGAAGACCAAGATAAGCTGAGCACACTTCACAAACCCGTAGCTTCTGCTGCTGAAAGCTGGAGGCAGGCATAGAATTCCTGTATACTTCCTAGAAAAAAAAAATATTTCTGTTAATTATCAAGGCACAGAAATACAAGGACAACACTTTACCAAAGACATACTACAAGTTCAACGCACGCGCTTTAGTTAATTCACACTATTCATAAGTCAACTGTCTCTTTAAGATAGAAGGCAAGTTCCCTATTCTGAAGATTGGACATCTTTAAAGGCAAGACATCAGCAACTGTTTTTGCAAATTAACGAATTAGGGTGATTATCTTTACATCAAATCATACTGCTTATAAGGATGAACGAATTTTTCATATGCAACAATGTATACATTAACACTACAATTACTGTGTTAACATATTATGAAAATACTACACCAGCTTTAATTCTGAACCCAGTTTAAAACAATTGTAGTTTCCTAAAAAACCTACCCGCAGTTTAGACACTACTTGAAAAAGTTATATGAGCAAAACTTATCTATGCTCAGATGTCAGAGAGCAATCCCTCTGGTACCATTAAAACAACTGCAGATGTTTGCTTTTGTAAATTTAAGTATATTGGTGAAATGAGATACAGAAGAGCCCTTGGTGAGTTCTGCCACCTGAACATTACAAGGACCCTTTTGAATACACAAGCCACTAACTAATGGTTCACTTCACTGAAGCTTCCCAGTACAAGCCACATCAGCACACCACGAGGCACAACAGGGCTGCCACAGAAAGAGCCATGAGACCCAACTAGGTAAGTCAGTCCAACACAGAGACACAATTGGCCAATACAGCCAAACTAAGATAGATCCATCATCTGTGCTGGTGACTATAATTGTAATAGTGTATTTAAAGGTAGAAACTTTAACTGTACAGGATGCTGCAAAGTGAATTATTTAGTTCTGTATGAAGCAATTACTTAAGGAAGTGAGAGCAAATAAGCCAACCTGCATTACACAGATGCCAACCAATTTACCATTGGACCCTGCCCTCTCTCCATCCCCCCAGCCTTACACAATCAACTTACTTCTGCTTCTCTCTTCTTTACCCGAGCCTTCTCAACTTCATCCATTACTTTTTGAGATTCTTCCACGTTCCCATCAGCTCCAAGCTGTTCTACTTTGGCCAGCAGTTTTCCAATTTCTTCATTCAATTCATGAACTCTTTCAGCCTTGAAAGACAAAGAAAAGCTTAGCACAAGAAAGGCTTTTAATTATGAAAAACAATGTGAACTACTACTGAGTTGTTATATGCAAAATTGGTAGGATAGAATTAAAACATGCAGAGATAACTTCTCCAGGCAAAAATGAAACGGAATTTACCTCGTGCAAAAACACAGAGAAAGACTCAAATACCTAGTCTATGTACCAACTCCAAAGGAGGATTTTGTTCAAAACTTCAAGTAATCATACTGTTGTCTATACCACAGTCTTGCAAAATTAGTATCTGTGCAATCATTCCTCCTCGCATGTGCGTGTATGTACAGAAAAATGATAAAAAGTTTTTTTCTATTAGAAGATCTAGATAAAAGCACAACAAATTTTGTTTAGTTTAGGGATTGAAGTTTTGATCAAAAAGTGTAGGAATTACTGACATTTGAATGCTGCGATACCACAAAGTCAAGTTTCCTGAGATCAAAAATACCAGAGAGGCCTCTTCCCTGCATGCTCCTCTCCGCGTTTTAAGGTTGTTTTGGGAAAGAGACAGAAAATCTCGTGGTTTTCCCCTCCTCAGTATGAATTCTCAGAACAGACAGCTTGCCAAAACCTTGAGTTGGTTCCTTAGAAAAAAAGGCCTTCAAAGAGCCTTCAGTAACTAGTTTTACATGCTTACTTTAGCTGCAACTTCAGCACTGATCTCTTCTTGGGTTTCTGCTAGTCTTTTCTTCGCCACTTCTGTTCTCCTGTCACAGTCTGCAATAAATGACTGCAGGTGGTCCATTGCCTAAAACATCAATAAGAACACCGATCAACACTGTCAAACACATGAATATTTCATTAGCTGTAACACTTTCCAGGTTTATTAAGACTTAACCATTTTAAGTTTTTATTAGTGAAATTTTTGTAAAACAATAATCTAGCAGTTTATGGTGACTGATGACATACATTAATACACAACACTAAAAATCTAAGGCTACACATTGTCATAGTTATGAGTATTTGCAGACATTTGGAAGTGAATCTGTCTTGAGTCTTCTCTAAGAAGCAGTCAGCATTTCTAATATGTTAAAATTGTTCAAAGGATATTTAGGTTCACTCAGCAAATACATTCAATACCATATTTTTTTTTCATTGGGGTTTTAAGCTATTAAGCACATTAACACCATTCCTCCAAATAACAATAAAAACCCCCCAAACCTTTTTTTTCTAGTGAAGGCTAAACTTCCCAGTTGGGAATTCAAAACTGTATTACTCAAACTACGGCACACTGAGACACAGCACATGGTCTGTTATGCCTAATACAAAATGACTTGCTTCAATAAATATAGAATTTAAGACTTGCTTCAAAGCACACACAACCTTAACATTAGCTTGCTTGCTATTCAATACCACTAAGACAGCACCCGGGTTTATGATAATTTGTTCTGTAGAAGGCTGTTAGCACTTATCTAGAGATGACTACCAATACAAATTTAATACTTGCATATAATCACGAAGAGGCAAGTATTTGTCATGTAACTGTGCAAGAGTTTCTCTGTCTCTTTCTATAAAACCACTTTCCCAGAGTTTTCCTTTTGTGCGTACCAAAATATAACATTTGTTGCTCAATTTCTCCACCTAAGTACACAAATTATGCTTTCTTGCCTCTATTCAGACAAAATACATACATCAAGCTCAAAGAAAAAATCTTGATCTTTGGATGCTATTTCATAGTCTGCCCTTAATGCAAGGTCATGCACCTTCAGGCATTCTCCAAGGTCCATTCTCTGAAAAGAGAGAGGAAAAAAGAGATATAACTTTTCAGATGTGTTACAAGGAATAAAATCAGCGTGATTTTCTGTAGCAGTCAAATACTCTAAAGAAACTCATCTCCCCCGTGGGAATGAAAGGACAGTTTAATGCAGCTATAAGACAACACCAGATCTTTAACAAACATTCATGAATCAGGAAATAATAAAAGCAGACAGAACGAACAGCTTATCTTATGCTGGCTGTTTGCATTAGAGTACTGTTCATATCCTGCAAAAACGTTGTTTTACTGAAAGTTCAAAAAACTGACTGCAGTGGGACATCCTGTATGAATCAAAACGGCTTAGGAGAACCAAGTTCCCTGCAAATAACTGGCAACTAAATTGCCAAATGCTTCATCCGAACTGTCTGCACACTCTATGATATGTGTTCCAGTTATATTCAACACCTGAAACAGCTACAACCATAGCACCATTATAAATGTTGCTTAAAAACTGTTCTTGAAGTGTTTCAAGTAAGATAACCAAAAATCAAATTCCAGCAAACCCATTCTGCAGACGAGTGAAGATGAGCCGACTATTAGACTATGTTCAATAATCACAGAAGAAAAAGCATCGATATTTTACTTTTAAACCAAAACTGCTCTAGAACGGGCAGGAAGGAAACTTGAAGCAAGTAGACTACATCACTCATCTTGCATGCAACGCCACTGAGAAATGTGCCCAGAATCTTACTAGGTAACAACTACTGGTTTTAAATTGAGATTTACATATCACATACCATAAGGAATACTCATTGAAACAAATCCCAAACCAAAACAAAGCAAAGGCAAAACCAATTTGTAATGGAAATAAAATTAAACAAAACCAAGGCACCCTCTCTGCAAAAGCACTGGCGAATGTATAATCATTGAAAGTGATTATTATTTGAGTCACTTAAAACCAGCACAATTTCAGTTAAGTCTACTCTTGGCACTGCACACTTAAAAAGTAATCCTTTCCTAACATTGAAAGCACATAATAAAATATGAACTCTGATGGAAAAAGTTGCTACTGTTGTAGTCTAGTAACAGTTTTAGAACCAAACGTAAAATAACTAACAACTTGCATTGAGTTTTATAAATAAGAGATGGGCATTAACTTAGCAACGGCTGTAAGTCACTTCATATCTGAGGCAAATAAAGGCCTTTTTTCTTCAAAAAATAAACAAATACATGCACATTTCAGTAACAATTCAAGCCTCACAAGTATAGTAAAAAAACCCAAAAAATCACTTTCAATGTCTCAAATCATCACTTAGGTGACCCAACAAATACATTAAAGTAATTTTTACAGAAGTTGTTGGTTTATTTCAAACATTAGAGACAGCAAAAACATTGTTAAAATACAGAATTCTGAATTTGAAAGGTTTTGATAAACAGTAGTTATTTAAATACCCTTCAGCCACCATACACTTGTGTTTTTTGAAAAACACTTGGTTGCAGTAGAGAACATTTGATTGCCATGCTCAAGATGAGCTTTTCCTTTTGCAACTATACAGGGCCTTAGCGATTTTGTTAAATTATGCAAATCCACAAAGACCTTGAAGCTGAACAATATATTACAGGTGTCTATTTCCAAGTCATTAGATCCTGTATGATTTACCCTGCAGCACTCTCTCAGGAAAGTATTTCAATACTAGGAAAGCAATATGAAGGAACATTTTAAAGTAATTTGAAAATTAGACACTTAAAAGTCTTCCTAAAATTGTGAAAAGCTTGTCTTTATGCCGATTCATCACCTGTACTGATAAGGTAGTTAAGATTAAACTGTAAAACTCAAGGTCAATCCTGTTTTAAGCAAAGTACTCCAGTTCTAAATGCATACATAAGGTCAGTGACACACTTTACTAGATCTGAATACAGTGACAAAAAGCCTGAAAGACATCCAACAAAGCATCAGAAAAATGTTATTTTAATATGCAATCTACCTACACATTGAATAAATGCATAAAATAAACTTCCATCACACTCAAAAAATAGAACTTGCACGACATTACCATGACACACTGTTCAACTTTACAAGTTATGCTTCTTTTCCCTCTGTTTGGGTTGAATTTGCCCTCCTCAGGTCAGTACATTTTCTGATTTCCTTTCTTCTTACCACGAATTGTAAACCCAGAGCCTGAAAGGATGCTAACTACTCTGAGCTAGCATTACTACTGAAAAGTTTTCTGTCCTCCCTTTACCACTGCACCATGCCACCCCATGCTGGCACATTCACCTGAGCAGCTGGACAATCTGGGTAGTGACTGGGTAAAATGCATCATAGCAAATCAAAACCAGGCAGTTTTTCAGCAGTGTAGCTTCGTGCAGTTTGTCAGGCAGCCACACAAACACAAGTGCTGACAATATGTACAGGGCAACATAAGCAGCCAGGATCTCTTTCGGTAAGAGATGCCACTTCAGAGACTCTTGAATAACTTAAGCAATGTTAGCAGCAATTTTGGGGGATGAGGGGAATTTTTACAAAGCATCTCTTTTTCTTAGATGTCTCAATCAGACAACAGGAAGTTTTGGCTCCCATTCCCCTCTTTGATCCACCAGAGTGCAGCCTTATAAATACTCACATGGCGTAACAGAAAGGAAGCAAGAACAAGCAGGTAAAGAGAAAAGGATTCTCCTTCATAAGTTTTGATGCTAAAGAAATTATACCATTGTTGGAACTGCTCCTTAACACAGCCTGTGTTAGCCTTGGCTAATCCTTTGAAAGCACCTTCACAGAAATATTACTACTAAATGTCTGTCTTAAAAGTTCTATTAGCAAAACCCATCATAAAGAAACATTAAAAAGAGCACTTAAAATTCTTAAACTAGTGTGCATATTATATGCAAAATTAGGCTAAAAAAGCATTTCTGCTGGTCTAAATTCTGCAATATGAGGCAAAAGACAATTCATCTTGGGGACGATTAATTACTGTTAAGCCTATACTGGATCAGGACTGCCGAGGACCTTAATAAGCACAGAGCAACTTACATTATAATTTGGCTCATAAGGCTGGCTGCAAAGTAGGCGGACAGCAGATGGAAATGGATGGAAGATACAGTAAGACATACCATTTTCATTTTTCCACATGTCCATCTTGCAATTTGGTGCCAAGATATGCCCTCTGCCAGAAGCAAAAACCAAGCCTTGGTTGTCAGCCATTTGAAGATTAACCACTTCTGAAACAGAAGATGGCTGCGAGGGAGATTCATGTTCAGACACTTAGCTACTTATGAACGTTTAAAAAGTTTTTCACTGTCAATGCACTGATTTTCAGATAGACTTACACTACTTAAAGTGATTTAGAGGAGTCCTGATGAGTAAAGCAAAAAAAGAAAGGTGAGAACATACAAGTCCCCAGGCTAGGTATAACTTTATTGAATATATGAAGTCAAGTTCTGGGGCTTTTTGTAGTTACTGCACTTCTACTGAAGATTAAAACCAGAAAAAACTCTACACATTTGGGGAATCTTTCTTACAAGTGAAAGCTATTGCTGAAGATTAGTCTAGAAAACAGTCTAGGCAACCACATACAAGGCAGGATACCTGGAGTCCTTTTGCATAAGAAACATGTGCCTTCTACTAAAACCTTGCTAACTATTTTCTGTAACACTTCTTAAATTTCCCAGTGTTAGATGGGCAATTAAAGCTACTTGATTTTCACAGAGCTGAGTTTTGGACAACTGGTCTTTCATTCCCAACATCCTCATATTAAAATCAGTTCGTAATAATTTTTGTCATCCAATTCACAAAATGACCAGTATTTGGTATTAATACAGAAATAGGGACTATACACATTTAGTTTAACAATAACACATAGCTCTGCTTCAATCACATCAGGTACCAAAAAAGAAAGTTAAGTATGAAGAGACAAGGAAGAGCTGGCCAAGGACTCGGGCAACAGAGCATCTGAAGAGCTTATTTGTAAAATAAATGCACACTGAAAAGCAGCCGACACTAATAATTGAACCAGACACCGAACTCTGATGTGATGGTGTTTCTGGAACACAAAATGAAGAAGGCTTTTTGTTACAGATCTTGAGCTACCTACAGCAAAATTCCCATTTTGGCACATTTACAACTGCTACGCGTTCCTTTGACATCAGAGATTAGATTGTTGAATGTACTCTACACGGAGTGCAAGAGGAGCACAGAAAAGTCAAATTACTCAAAACACAGAGGGCTGATATTGAGCCAAGTGTGACATAGCAGCACACACTACTAATGCTTCTAAACCCAGCACATATCTTTGATAGGTTTTGAAACAAGATATCCTGGGCAGAGTTTATGTAGAGAATTCTTTCTAGCTATAAAGATACCCCTTTCAAAGCAGTTCACATTCAAAAAGAGAAGGTTTTGTTGTCTGAGTGTTTGCTTAGAAGATCTGACATGACTGAAAAATTTATATTGGAGGAATCTGATCTCTCGCTTTATCAAATTGTAAAGGCAGCTACTGGGGTCTGTATGGGAACATCCTTGTTACTGATAAAAAGCAGCTGCAGATAAACTCTTCCCCAAGACCTTCCTTGTTATGGAACTCACTTTTCATCTGTACTAACAATTTTGTTTCTGCCAGATTTCTAGACTTGTGATAAAGCCTATCCTTCTTTGTAGGTAATGTGTTCAGGATGATATAATAATGTGAGATTTAAGTCCTTTGTCTCCACTAAGGGGGTTAACTTTTGTATGACTTCACTAGCAGGAAAGAAATGCTGAGCTAAAAAGAGGCAGAAATTAAGTTAAAGACCTTAGGAACCACCTAAAATTCCAGGTATCTTCAGAAGTATAATACTACTTTAAAGATACTTCTCCCTTTAACAATACTCTCAGTTCTGCAGTCTTAAGTACTTCAAATGTATCTCTACTAAAGGACAAAACCAGCAGCAGACTTTCTTATTTTTAAATGAGATATTTCAGTGTTTACATAGTATTTGGTCTTAAAGCGTGACTATATAATACATTAACACTGAAGTTACATAACCATGCAGAGAGAGACCAAAAAAATCCCCATTACCTCAATAAAATAAATCCCTTAAAAATGGAATATGGTACAATCAGTTCACTTTCCTGGCACTGGTGAAAGAAATTAGGAATATGTTTCAAGAGACTGACATGACTACTTGCTTGGAGGACTTCATAATTCATCACCACTAGGCTGAAGGTTACGAATTGAGGTAGCTTATGCTGAAGCAGTTCACATGATCAAATCAGTCCAGAACTGAAAAGTTGATACCTTCCAGCAGAACGCCTGCTTTTTCTGACGCTACAGCAAATCACCACCATTGGCACATCTAAGTTTTAAGCATGGAAACAGAACCACTGAGCCAAGGGGCTACTGCCAAATAAATTAACTCTAGGTTAAAATATCTTACTAACACCTATCTGCAGATGGGGGAACTATCCAAACTTATCTTCTACAGTAAAAGGACATTTAGACAGTACAGTCAGTGAGCCTAAATGGATTCGTCCCTCCTTGAGAGGGATATCCAGTGGCAGGTGAACCTCTGCTTAGATCCCTTCTGACTTCAGTGCCAGCTTCGATGCCCAGCTCCTCAGCTGAAACCTAAATTTAGATATCTTAATCTGGAGCTGAATTCAATCCCTAATAAGCTTAAAGTTAATCACATACTAAAGTATATTGTTAAACCAAGGTCTCAATCAATATAGTTTTAGTCAGCAAGAGTCCTAAAGAATTGAGTGCAATAAATTCATGAGCACCTAAAGATATGTTTTACTGCAGGGCTGAGTTGACAGAGAGTACTTTGAGGTCTGTATAAATAAAACACAAAGAGCAACATTCCTCATCAAATACATATAAACACAAAAACAGACAAAGTGAACCCACTGAGCAGTAAGGAGTTTCTCAACCATAGTTTGCAAGACCACATACAGTGTGACTTTCCACCCCCCCACCCCCCCCAACAGGGAAGCACAATAAAGCTAATAAAAACCTGGATTGCTGCAGAAGTGTAGAACTGCTTGGGCTCTTCAAAGACAGCTAGTGGGTTACTACAAATATTTACAACATTACTACTTTTAACCTTATTAAAGGTATTTGCTTTAAATCTTCCCACCTCCCCATTTTCATTAGTACTCAGCTATGCTTTCAGAAACATACAAGGACAGAAAAAAACCTTATTACACATTATGCCAAACCTGCCCAAGACAGCACAGAGCTTACACCCAGAGAACGTCGCTTAACAGGTTTGTACTATTACAGGGCAGTCAGATGACTCCTACATATGTAGCTTCAATCCTAAGCCCATAATCTAGATAAACATAAAGAAACTTTTTTGTAATGCTGATGAAAAATAACTCAAGAACCATGGTTTGGGAGAAAAACCTCACAAGTCTGATCATCAGCAATTATTAACGATAAAAAACCCCCAACAACTTGAGTGTTAACCCTTTAAGATAAAAAAGTTCACTTAAATTTGCTAACTTTAAGTGATAAATTATTCACTATGTATCAGTAGCCAGGGTTTATAAAGTTGTACTAATCCCTCATGATTAAATTCTCAACTTTAAATGAATGAGTAAACTCTTAAACCACTGACTTATGCACATGAACCAGTGTCCAAGTGACCATTATGAAAAAGCAGAACACCAACCCAGGAAAAAAATATCAGTTAAAAATAAAAGAGCTTTAGATAGAGGCATTCTCAAAGAGTAGGTTCTGGACAGACAAGGTTCTACAACTTTGAATACAAAGCTACTTCTGCGATCCTACCAATTAGTTTACTACATGCCTTATCCAACTCCAAAATCCATTTCAAATAAAAATATAATCATGGAGCACAATGTATTTGGAATTACAATTTGATAAGCTATGCTATAATTTTATCTTTATTTACATTTTTGCTGTCGGGACTCATTACTTTACCTATGTCTTTCATGTAGCACATTATTCCCACTGCCTTTATAAACAGATCTCAAAATAATCCAAACGCATACTCCAAAGTGACACCAAATCATCTCCTACAAGCACTGAAACACCACTGGCTGCATGACTTAGAATTTTCAAGTCTACAAAACCAGAAACCCAGTAGCACAGAAACATGTCCCTAAATAAAATGACATAAAATAGATCAGGAGATTTTGGTTACGCTCCTAAGTAGGTAACAACTGAAGCTCAGTAAGAGATGACTAGACAAATCTATCAATAAAAGTGTTAGGTTAAGAGGGTAACTAATAAAGAATGAACTGCTGGCAACAGCAGTCCAAAGAAAGAATTAAGTTTCAAAATAGAGCTAATTCTTATGGCTTTACACCCAAGTCAAATATGCAGGGCTCCTTTAAATACAACTTTATAGTTCCTTTAAATACAAACAACTGAGGAGGAAAGACACTGAGAAGTGCAAAAGAAAGCTCAAAAGAGGAGGAAGCTGTGCATTGTTGTTCATCTAGACAATGGAATTTTTCTAGTAAAACTCAAAACTTCAATTTGTATGGATGCTTTATTCCCTGAAATGTTTCTAATGTTAACCAAAAGATAGATATGATCAAAGAAGCTTAAGGAAAATACCTACTGCAAGTGTTTTGGAGAATTCTAGAAATAACGGAACACTTTGTACAGTATTCTTAAAAATAAGCACCATGCTTCACCTAACAACAGAATATATGCAGAAATCTGGACAACAAAGAGAAACTCTCCAATCTTCTAAGAAAAGTATACAGGCACTACTATTACCAACACATACTGCAACCTGGGGAACATGATTTTATTGTCAAGGGAAATCAATTCCTTGCAAAGTTTTGGGGTATTTGGCCATTAAGGAAAAGAACACACTAAATTATCGGAGCCTACTCATATGAGTCATTTCATTTGTCTTGTGTTATCTATGAATGTCCTCCTTGAGTGCTTTTGAAAGTGTGGGTGGATTGGAATAGCATAGAAGCCTGCATTTTTCAGACTGGAACAGTAATATGCAGTTTGCAAGGACTGCACAGATTATCTTGTGATAAAAAAAAAAATAAAAATCAGTAAAATACTGGACAGGAGCTACTAAGAGATTTAACCCCATAACATAACCCCAGAGAACTCATTCTTTCAGAATCAAAGATTTGAGTGACTTTTACATAATTCAAATCTTTGTTACCTACAGATCCCAAACATGAAGATGCACAAAATTTTCCTATGCAGACTCTGAAAACTCCACAATCATTATTCAAAACAATCAGTCACACTGCATGCTTCTTCCCCTTTTAAAAACTGTGCTATTAAGACAGAAGGCCCGTTTCTTCAGACTGATGACTAGGAAACAGCAGAACCTCCCGCAGGTCAGATAAAGCCTGTCTCTTACGAGTGCCTTTCTACTACACTCCCACTAAAAGGACTAAACTGGTCACTTTTTTCCTGGACCCAGAATTATATTCTGCAACACACTTTGTGGTCCAATGACTAATTGCATTACAAAGAAGAGACTGATATTCACTGAATAAGTAGTTTAGTTCAGAACTCCAATAATTAGTCTAGTTTAGTACTCTCTGAGCAGCAGAATCCAAAGTGATACTGATGAGAACTTTCAGTGAGGACTAACATACTGGGTAAAAGGGCCCAACCTACATGCCTGGTCTGCACCACAGGAGGCGTTATTGCATGATACTTAACGACTGTTACAGTTCTAAATATAAATATTCGCTAAAGACAGCCCTTCTAGAATTCTTTGCTTATAGAAATTAGACCACAATGAAGAGCTGTCAAATTAATCTTTTAAGAGCATCTTCTTGTGGACTCTGACCAATGACTATCTATGTTTTAATAGGACACTTATGTTCCTTCCCCCAACTAGGAGCTATTTTGCTCATCACAACCAAAACACTGGACAACAGAACAGATAGGTTATGTTACATAAACCATTAATTAGCTGTAGCTACCGGAGATCATTAGACAAATACTTGCTGAAAACCGTGAAGAGATATTACTAAGGACAAATATAATTCAATTTCTACATTCTCATCTAAATAAAACACACAACTTTGCTACATACAGTTCCAGAGAGCACATCATGAGGGCAGCAGTTGAGAAGGTGGCTCTTGCACACTCTGTCATCACTGAATTTGATGCGCTGACGGGTCGTGTCACCTGCAATATAGAAACCAACACACTCCAGGTTAGAAATCTGGGGAAGCCAGATAAGTTCTGCAGGTTACATGCAAAGCACTAACACTGCCCTGTCACATAGTGAAGGCCTATATAAACTAGAACTTAAAACACTATACACTTCTTTGCCAAATAACACCAAAACCACAAATACGTGTTTTAATGCTCTCTATTGCTATTGTGAAATCTCCTCACACTTCCTCTTCAAAAATGCAGCGTGAAAAGTGCTTGAAACCAGAAAGACAGCATTAGCTTAAGAACACTTTGCTACAACAGCATTTGTTAAATGAGCTACATAATGGTCTATTCAGATTTTGCATGAAATAGTGATGTGTTTATATGCAACATTCAGCATATAAAAGCAGCCTCATAAACACAAAATGATACACATCGAGTCTTCAACGAATCCCACCTGACACATTTTATGATTTTGCTCTTGGATGCAACACACCCTCTTACTTCTGGTGGGAGCAGCATAAAAAGTTGGTAGAAGAATGACTTTAAATGCTTACAAACCTGAAAAAAGTCAGTCAAACATATGGACAGAGCCTATATGCAAAATTATTTTACAGATGTTTGCATATCTCTGTGATAAGCCATTTTTTTTTCTTATCGTTTCCACACATTGCTTGTTGGGCTGGGAACATCTTAATTATATCTTCACCACAGCAGGTTGTAGTTCTTGCATCAGCAGAAGCATCAACCTGCCCACACACTGAGGTCCAATTGCAAGTTTAAATAACCCCATCTTGGAGCAAGACCTAAAGTCTTCAAAACAAAGAAACCAGCTAGTATTTTGGGGATGAGGGTGGAAATATGTTTACCTTCGAGTCATAACATAATTGTCACTGTCTGAGATTTGGAAGAGAGATCACTGCTACAGCTCTCTTGTTCTTAAGACACAGGCAAGATCAAACACAGGATGTGTCTATTTATTAATTTTTTAAAACATAACAACTCGATAAAATTTGTAATAATTGAAAACCTACTGGTGAATTATTGAAGCAAGGAAGGCTGCTGGGGGGCAGGGGGGGAAGACATACAAGAAGTTCAGATATCAGCATCCTCTATTTCAAATACTTTAAAGAATGTAGATACATTTTGCAGTTATTAGATTTTTTTTATGGCTTCATGACCTGAAACAAGGAGAAATTTTAATCTATTAACTCAAGAAGCCATATTACTGAGTTAACTACAACAGGGAGGAATAAAAACCACATCTATTATTAGGCAAGCCTTTCTTACAATTATGTAATCTGATTTTTAAATATCAGTTCTATGCACAGGATAATATATAACATTTTCAGATGGGCCAATTTTCAGATTATTAAGCAAACAAAAATTTCCAAAAACACCACATCCTTAATTTGCCTGTGGGATACAACAGTCAAAACCTGTAATCCACAGGCTGAAGTCAGCTTCACAGCAGTTCAACAATAGGTTTTCTAGAGGGCAATCTTACTGCTTAGTTATACTTACAATACTAAAAATCTACAGCAATCCCTTTGCAATCATGCTTGCTACTGCAGTAAAGAGTTTTGAGTTTTGCTTTTTTTTGTTTTGCTTTTTAGGAGGTGGATCCATTTTTTTTTTTTTTTTTTTTTTTTAAACACAACTGCGTTTGTTCCACATTCATTAACACATCTGAAAAGTTATTGATAACTCACGGCTCGGCGAATGCGGGGCCTTTCTGACACTCCCTTGCAGATTGATGTAGGCAGGCAAAGATACATTGAACCTTTATAAATAAAACAAGGGGCCAGATTGTTCAGTTTGTATAGAATAATAGACTCTGCCAGCAATTTTAACACAGCATCTAGAAATACATGTCGACGGCAAAGATTCTTCTATATAAACACACATGAACAAAATCACAAAATGTATTTTGAAAAAGACAGCTGATGGCCTAATAATGACAACCTACCAGGAGTTCAGGAGTTATCAGGACCAGAAAACTGCTGAAAGACTCATGGCTCCTTAGGTAACATTGACAAGTAGTATTTTCACAGATGTTACCTCAACATCTAGATGTAGCTTTTTGCATACCTATACCACAATTAGGAGCAGACGCAGCAATACAGTCTTTTTCTTCATCTAAGTGGCTACCACGATACTCACAACCACCAAACTCACGAGACAACATAGGAAAAAGAAAAAAAAAGTAGCAGAAACTGATCAGTAACAGCCTCAAGAACACGTTCCACGTCTACATTTTACATGCTTATTCTTTCTGCATTGTGCTTTTGGTCTAGTATTTAAGAGACTTTCAGAAAGGCACCCATACACAGAACATTAGTATTTACCTTTTCCTTCCTATGAATAGCAGTCTTGTACATTTGCATTTATTTTTAATCTATGTTGTTTCAGAAGGAAAAGTTCATTGAAAAGAGAATATGCCATATAGTTTCTCCTAACACATATACTATGCTCTAACAATGACTGAGTTTCCTGTTTCTCCAGCAGTTCATTCCAGAATCTGGCAGCCCGATAAGAAAATGCTTTCACATCTTCATGAATTTTGTAAGCACCAATACCCCTAAATAGTGCAGACCTGTTGGCAAAGAGCGAAGACGCATTCTGCTGCTGACCTACACATGAATCACCTTAAGTAGGTGATGACCTGGGTTCTACACGGGCCATTGGGAGGGAGGGCAGAATAAAATCTACAGATCCATTATACACTTGACATTCAGACTATATAAAGGAGACTTTTACCTTCTAAGAATTAAACCAACACAAACAGATGTATCCTTAAGCCAAGGACTTCAGTGGACATCAGATTACAAAGATGCTACTTCTCTTTGTCAAACTGTACCTGGGTTGATACACTCTTTATATGGTCAATCACATGAATGCTAAGCAGTGTTTATGAGTATTTGAAAAAAAGGGTTTATACATTCTGTAAGAAAATAATACAATTAGGTACCAAATAGCTGCAGTCATCTAAATTTTAGAAGTATCCTTAAATGTTTATAAAGAGGACACTATCACTGTTATTTCAGACCTTATTACAAGTTCTATTTTAATATGTAAATAATTTGATTAGCTCAGAATATCAACTTATCTAACCCTGCCTCTCAAGAATAGCAGTGTACTCAACTAGTTGATCTTCAGGACTCATGCTCATTAAAGAAATCAAAGTAATTTACAAGGACATTAGAGGAGTCAACTATTCTATGAGCCATTTTTGTGTTTCCAATTAGATTTTCTCCATTAAAAAAGATAAAATTTATATGGAGATACAGAAAAAATAAATTACATTTTCCTCAAGAAGCAGCAGCTTTAGTTTTACTTAAAGTACCTGGCCCAAACCACATTTCTCTAAGAGAATACTTTCCAGATAAAACTGAAACTGAACTGAAATAATTCAAGAAAGAAATGCTAAACATCAAGGAAACTTCTACACTTGCACATCTCATGGCCTTTATACGCATACAGAAACTGAACACTAGGAAAACAAATATTTAAGAAATGGCAGTAAACTTTCTAAAAGAAGTTTTCTGGTTTGTATTAAACATGCTGACTACAAAACTAACATCAATATTCCAGACCAGTGCATACTGCTGATTAAGGGACACCCAGAGGTTAAGAACACAACATGCACTCATACCATACAATTCACTCTGAACTCTCAAGTCTGACCTATTAACGAGTCTCCACAATGACATTCCAGCTCAGTGTATTTTAATCACAAACCCACAGAATGAACACTTAGGCATCAACAATGCTTAGCATTATAACACGCTAGTAACAATGATTTATTTGATCCAGCATCTCTTACTGTTCTGATGTCCCTTAACGCACTAACAACAATCCCAGTGCACTAATGAGAATTACCCTTTGTAATCCAAGGGTAACCTCCAACCGTAAACTAATAGTACAACCCATGCAAGAAAAACGTTCATTTTCATACCACGGATTTCCTGTACTAGGCTACATCCACCAAAGCCTGTTAGCTTTCCACTCAAATTTTTGAAGCCTAAGTCCCAACATGTCGGCAGGGGATTCTGAAAGCTTTACAAGCACAGAGCTACTAATTGGATGGAATATCAGGTTAAAGACGGCATATCAAATTTCATCAGCAAAGCAAGCCCTGTATAACAAGTATTCCTCATCATTACTGTGCTGAGGCTTATGCAGTCAAAGGAGATCCTGTTGCTGCTATGCCCTGAACAGGCACCTAATTCTGATATTCTTCTTACCAACACCATATGCATCTTTACCATAACACCATTAGAATAATAAATATCTAGCAGTACTGCTTCTGGTTTACACTATCACTGAATTAACATTGTGAATGCAAAACATAATTAAGTCATTTTTTAGCTAATGCCTAACAAATAGAACAAATATAGGAATGATTTTCCATGAGGTATTAATCTGCCCATTTGCTTCTTCAGAAATGCCATTTCATAGAGTGTCCCAAACCCAGAGCACAAAAAAAAAATACTGAAGTCCTTCGCTATTCCCCTCATTTTTAAGGGCTAAAGGACCAGGACTTTGTAACGAAGCAGCAAATACACACAAGTCACTAAACATGATCGTTGTTCTTCAAGCCTCTGATCACTTCTGATTGATTGACAAATGAATCTTCTCACCAAGTTTGTGTTGCTACTACTTTCGGATTTCTAAGCAGGTATCAATTCAATATTTTTGGTAGGTTTTGCAGAAATTCATGTATACAAGGTACTTTTTTCTGCCTTTACTTTGCTGCTGATGCATATTTGAAAGAAGAGCACTCATAGGAGGCTCCTGGTCCCTAACCTGGCTCTGAGGTCCCTAACTCTGAAGCTACCAAATGGCTAGCAGCCCACCAATAATGGGCCAAAATGTATCCAGACTGACTTTAGAAGAGTGTACAGTCTTCCACCTATACATGTAAAGCAAAGTGGAAAACAAAATCTATGTATCCTGAAATACCAACCTCAATTCACCACCCATCCTTAAGTACACAGAGAACTCTTCAATAACCCCACATGCAAAGAAATTAAAAAAACGGGTTACATGTTCTAGAATACATCTGTTACCAATATAAAGGGTGTCACCAAACACAGGATGGCTAAGATAAGCACAGGAGCATCACTTTAACTCCTCCCGAACACAGAAGACAAAAATCACACGTCAGTAACCACTACCAACACTCAAGTGGGTAGTGTAAAACAGAAAAACGGATTGTGATGTGAAGAGATGCAAAAAGAATATTTTAAGTTCTAATGCCAGATGATGAAGTGCAAGAGAGGTACTCTGCTGTGAACAACTGAAGAACTGAGTTAAAGACTCCAAACACAACACACTTCATACATGTGGGTTCTATATATCTAAAGATTCAATGTTTTTCTGGTAGTCACATAGCATAATATTTGTTAGGATGTTTGGGAGAATATTTTCATGATCATATGTAAGTCTCAGAAGCATGCACAAATTTACCTGCCTCTTAAGAAGAATCTAATTAACTTTGCTAGTTTTTCATATTTCTAGATAACCTAATTTTGATGTAGTGGCAAGTATTAAAATTGTTTTACTTTTTAAATGTCTCAATTTAAAACAGTTATGATCCTATTTGTAAGGATCACTCCTGTTTCATAGAGATCAGGGATAGCAAAACAAGGATTTACTATTAAAAAAATGTCTAAATCAATTTTAGAGCCGAAAAATAGCATTAAAAAATAAAAATCACATTTTTCTATCAGCTTCTTCCTAATACCTTTGAGAGCCAAGTTCCTGCAGCTCTGGTCATCAACAATAAATTGAACTTGAAATAACCTTTTAACATATGTAATAAAGCCCTTTAGTTCAACTGCTAACAGTAAAAAACAATATGAAGAGAACATTTGTATGCAAATACACAAGATTAGCACCTGGTCTTCACCACCCTTTATTTCTCAATTCTTGGGAAACTCATGCTATGTATTCAGTAGCTCCTATTTAAGCCTCTCTATTTAAATATGTCAGGTTACCAATACTTGGAACGGCAAACTTCAAAGAAGATTTTTTTTTTCAACCTGCAGTCATGACTATATCAAATCCATCCAGCCTTTTACCAACATCAAATTCTAAGCCACTTTTTTTTTTTTCTTTTTAATTTTGGCATGGTCCACATCCAATCCAGTTTTCCACTTGTTGTCAGAGAAGTGTGCAAGAGAAGCATAGGTATATTTAATGTATTTTAAAAAAACCCACACTTGTTTTTAAATTAAGTGCTTTTCCAGGTGTGTAACAGAATGACTTCATTGTATTGGCATTAACATATAACTGCTTTCTAGATATCCCAGATGAATTCTGAGAACTGCAACTCACTGGAAACACCAAAAGAGCATCTGTCAGGCCCCTTCTATTTCACTTCTCTGTCAGGTGTCCATCACATGAGCCAAGGTAAGCAAAGAGCACTGGGGCACCGGGCTGGTCAGCTGGCAAGAGGCTGCCTGAACTTCATATCCTGACAAGTACCCCAGCCGTTCACCATGCAATGAGCACTGCCATGTGGCAACAAGTGCATCTACTCCACTGCCAAAATTCAGGGAGGCAGCAGGTTGCTGAAGCAAGTCAAAAAGCTCTGGGTTCTCCCTGCCCACAAGCACAGGGCCCTCTGGGAAAGGATTACAGCAAAGGGGCAGGCCCAGAGCCGCGTAGTTCTAGACAGCCACACTCTGGGTAGCTCTGCTTGACGTGGGAAGCCTCCTTAGAAGCACAGGTTATTTTTCATAAATATTCCTACAGCAACATCAGTGGGTATTTTCTGAATCAAGATGACTGCTTTCTAGGTGTTCTCAAAGCTGAACAGCAAACCCATAACAACATCTCATAACTACCTCCCACTGAGCTTCTCCGTTCTGGCCCCAGGGACACCAGTTATAATGAGTGTGCACAAACTTACACAAATTACAGCCTACACTTGTCTTCCAAAACCATGTTTGAGCATCTCATTGTGGAATTTTCAAAATCATTTTAAGACCACATTCTATATTCTGTGTTGATTCTATTCTCACTGAAGAGACGTAATGTAGAGGCAAGAATTTTAAACTTGCACATTCTAAGCTCCTTAAAAAAATCCAAACCAATCCCATTGCCACCAAAAACAAACCCTCAAGCTATGTAAAGTATAAAATTCTGTTAATTGGGAAATTAAAAAGCACTTTGGTAATTCTGAACAATATAAAACACAAATATCACCCAAGATAGATTATTTTTTTAGGAACATTTTGAACTCTATTGTGTTGCCAGGCAGAGCAAAATCAAAGGCAATGGCAATAAGTGGTGAAAGGAGAGCTACAGTCTACCAAGACATTCAAAATTTGCCATATTATAATAAAAAGCTGCAATCTGCATGTTTCTAGAAAAAGAATATTGGTCAAAGACAACAGGAATGTAAAAAATGACCCCAAACCCCATCACTCTCAAGGTTAACAATATTTCAATGACCCTGAGACTGGCCTTGAATTTACTAACTATCAGCTCTGCAGAAAAAGACCATTTTCAATGCTCCACTGGATTTTTTTAACTAGAATGGTGTTACACAGAGATCCTCAATTCCCAACTTAATCCAACAATGGAAGTCAGTCTGGCAGTCTTTTTTCCTTATCCTTCCCTACCCTGCCAATTTAATATAAAGGCTTTCCCTCTAAACAGTTCAGTACATGTGGTTTGGGAATTACAGGGTAGGTGGGAGGGAGGAATACTACTATTGATAAAATAAATGCTTTCTCACAATGATAAAGGAAGTCTAGTCTGAAACTCTTTTCCTGGTTTAGATCTTAGACCCTTAGCATTTTTAAGCAGCTCTCACTGGTAAATCACACTCTTCTCCCGCCACTCAGTTCATAAACTGAAACAGCCCCACCCCTTTAAACCTTCTGTGTAGTCTTATGTAGCTCCAAGATAGTGATAGGTGCTAACACTAGGAAGACTGGAGTTTCATGAGCACAATATTACTTTGCCAAGCACTTATACGTGTATGGCCACAATAGGAAGTACTCAAAAAATCTTCTGGGCCGAGACAAAAACACTCTAAGTCGGATCCTGCATGATGACTACTCACTAACCACCCTTGCTCTGGAAAACAATCTCCACAGAATAGTAATTTTCCAAGGAGATTACCATCCCCCTGTATATAACTACAAGCACTTAGCAGAAACCATACATGACATACTGGGTATGTGAAAGCTAGTTACGTTCATTTAGAATTTTACATTATACTAAAAAAAAAAAAAAAAAAAAAAAAGCTGTCAGAAAGAGCACGTTACCCCATTAGTTCAGTATGGAGCATCAACAAACGTGTAACACATCTGCTGAGAGCAAGTATAACATGCAGAACAGTCAAATAATCTCTCACTGTAGTCTACCCTGGGGTGCAGTATTCTCTTGTTTATAAATAAAATGCTGCAACGCATAACAGCAAGAGCGCTCTTCTAGCTGTTCCAAAACCACCTGGATTTATGGACAACTGCCAGACTTTCATGTTGCTTGCCGTGTACTCTGACAAAAATTCTGAGCAGCTTTACACAGTGATAATTCTTCAGTTCACTATGTGACCACAGAGCGATCTGAAACCTGACTGTACATCTAGTATCTCTCTCCTGGGATTACTGTCTCTAGATGTTAAGCTTTTAGTTAGCGGCTTGGGGCTTGTTTGTTTTTAAAAAGAGGTCGTCCACTTGCGTTAACGCTCTCTCACAAAGCAATGGCCAGACCCACCTGCTGACTAAAATCATAGATTCGTTTGGTTGGAAGAGATCTTTGGCACCAACCATTCCTGCCCACTACTAAACCACATCCCTGAGTATCTCATCTACCCGTCTTTTAAACACCTCCAGGGATGGAGACTTCACCACCTCCCTGGGCAGCTGTGCCAGTGCCTGACAACCCTAATGATGGTTTGGGTGGGAATTTGGACAAAACTACAAAAACTACACCACCACAAAACAAACTCCTGCTCTACAGAGGCGGCTGTTGTTTGGGGGCGGGGGGGGGGGGGGAATGTTTTTACTTGCTCCCTGCCCACGCCACGATTCCCGACCTGGCACCCCGGCGACTCCCTCAGAGGCCGGCGCGGCAGGACGGCTCAAGGCGCGCCCGCAGTTCGTCTGCAAGCGCGCGCTCCGCGGGGCGCGGATCCCCAGCAGCGGCAGGGCCTCCCGCCGCCGGGAGCGAACGACGGGGCTACAGCCCCGCGGGGACAGGCTGGCCACGCTCACCCTGCCCAGGGGTGGCGAGGTCAAAGGTGCCCCCCGCGCTGACCCAGACCCGCCCCGCGACGGGAGAAGAGGGGCAGGGAAAGGGCCCCGGGCCCGCCAGCCGGTACCGCCGCGACCTCGGTGGCTTCGGCAGCTCCAACCCCGCAGCGGCCTCCCCCCCGTCCGGGCCAGGGGGGCACTTACCGTCCCGGGACGTGCCCATGAGCTGGTCCAGCATGGCGCGCATCTGGGCCTGCGCCGACATCTTGAGCGCGCGGGGCCAGCGCGGCCCGACAGAGTCGCGCCGGCAGCGGCCTGCAAGGCCCGAGGCGCCGCGCCTGGCCCTGCCTCTCGCGTCACCGCCGCGCCCGGGCGGAGCCGCTCCCCCTGCCGCCGCGGGGTTGAGGTGGGAGGGAGAGAAGCGGGTGCTGCCTCTTGTCTCGTCGCTCCCGCCGGGAAGCGCAGCGGGAATTCCACACCTCACTGCTACTGCTGCGGCTGCTGCCACCACCTCCCCTCCCCCCTCTGCGCCCTCTCACGCCCGCCACGCGCGCGCGCGCCGGCGGTAACGGAAACCCGCGCGCACGCGCCCTGCGCCCCCCCGACCGCTCCGTGACGTCAGCGCCGGGCGGGCATTGGAGCGCCCACTGATTGGCCGCGGCGCGCAGGGCTAGGGGCGGTGACGCCACCGCGCGGAGAGATTTCCCCCATTGGGCCATCGAGCCTGTGCCCTGGCGGGGCCGCTCGGGGCGCGCTGATTGGGTGAGGGGGGCTCCCGGGGCGCGCTGATTGGCCGCGCAGCCCCGCGCAGCCGCAGTGACACGCCGGTGTCTAGGCCGGAGGCCCGGGCAGGCGAGCAGTGGCCGCCGAGGGCAGCTGTCGGTCGGCGGGGCCTGCAGGGGCCCCAGGCCGCCCCTGGGAAGCAACGGATGGGCGGTGCCCCGTGCGGTGGCTCCGCCCCGGGTTCTTGGGTCTCTGAGGGGAGCCCCGACCGTGCCGGTGTCAGTAGAGGCGGCTCTGACGCGCCAGAGCACGGGGTTAACCCAGAGCAGGAGGGAAGCGCGGGCTGAGCAATGGAGGGCTGGGGCAGCCCAGCAGCCTGGGCTTGTGTTGGTCGGGGCGCTCACCGACCGTTAATATCTGGGCTTGCAGCTGCGCCTTCCCGATTTTTGGAGAACCTCCCTTAAAACTGAAGTTACCACTACATGTAATGCAGGTTACAGAACACTGAGATCACAGGGTCATAGAATGGTTTGGGTTCGAAGGGACCTTAAAGCCCATTCTGTTCCAAGCTCCCTGCCATGCCATGGGCAGGGACACCTCCCACCAGACTAGACTGATCTAGATCCACTGTCAGGAAAAATATTTTCAAAATTTATGTCTCCCAGTGTGCTGCATTTTGTGACCCTTCCATAACAATCACATGGCCATCTAGTGCCCACAGCCCTCAGCGACTGCCGCAGGGTTCAATTCTGGCCATCCACAGTCAGGGTCCTGTTCAGCTTCAAAGCTCAGTACAGTGAGAAAAGACAACATAAAAATCCATTAAAACCCCCACCCCCAGTTCTCTGGATTTCACAAGGAGTTGCAGAGAAGATGTTATGCTCAGCTAGGAGTCTTCCATAAGAAATTTAGGAGAAGGTTCCCTACCCATTGCTCCTCAGCCATTCAGACCATGTCCTAGCTTTGTTTTTCCTTTATCACATAAATTTGCTTTTGTTACTGATCACGTTACTTTGGATCAAAGCGGCAGTAACTGGGACAGATGCAGATACTGGTTAAAGTTTTCACTATGTAGTACCTTTGTATGTTTAAGGGAAATAGAGAAATTTTAGCTGCTGTTTACCATAGAATCATAGAATGGTCTAGGTTGAAAGGGACCATGAAGGTCACCTGGTACAACCTCCCTGTAGTAAGCAGGGACATCTTCAACTCGATTAGGTTGCTCAGAGCCCCATCCAACCTGGCCTTGAATGTTTCCAGGGCCTCCACTTCCTCCCTGGGCAACCTGTGCCAGTGTTCCAGCACCCTCAGCGTAAAAAATTTCTTCTTGATATCCAGTCCAAACTTCTCCTCTTTTAGTTAAACCATTACCCCTTATCCTATTGCTTCTGGCCCTGATAAAAAGTTTTCCCCTATCTTTCTTATAGGCCCCCTTTAAGTATTGAAAGGCCAGTATAAAGTCTCCTTGGAATCTTCTCCAGGCTGAACAATCCCAACTCTCTCAACTTCTCTTCACAGGGTAGGTGTTCCAGAACTCTGATCATCTTCATAGCCTCCTCTGGAACTGTTCCAACAGGTCCATGTCTTTCCTGTGCTGAGGGCTCCAGAGCTGGATGCAGTGTTCCAGGTGTGGTCTCACCAGAGCAGAGCAGAGGGGCAGAATCACCATCCATTTGTACTCACACTGCACAACCTTTAGCTCTAGATACTCTTTAAAAAAAAGGAGCATCTACTTCTGGCCAAATTTCAGCTTTTCTTCCAGACCTGGTTTCAATGAGTCATATATTTTTCTTCTGGAGCAATATACAACAGACCTGGGATGGAGTGAACCTTTAGTCCATCTGGGAAGCAAAGTGCAGAATGTAGCAGCTTCATGAAGTAACTCAGAGCAACAAATATATTGCTGCCATTCTCAGGGTATGCTGACATCCCACAGCTTTCATCTACTGAGCTACAAATACATTGGTACTTTCCCACTCGTGGTATCAAGCAAAGCACTGCAAGAATTGCAAACTCGATTTCTCGTCTACAGAACCTTAAAAATTGTAGTTCACATCTCTTGCCTTACCTGAGTAGCCTAAATCTCCCCAGTCTTAAGGACTTACTGTGCCTACTCACTATACTTTGGGAATTAAACTATCCCCGAGTTTTAAACATAGGGGAGGGAGACAACACAGATTTAGATGAAGTAATTCTATTTGCAATGCTCTTCTGACAGAATACTTGTTTTCTCTGATAGTGAAAAAATACCAAGCACTCCTTTGTCAGCCTCTTGCTTATAGCTCCTCCCCCAAGTAAACAAGCCTCTTAGATTTAGCCACCACATGTCATCCTTACTACAGATTTCTTACAAATCTTCCATGTAATTCAACCCTTTGCTGGGAAGAGGGCAGCAACAATTCAAGCCTTTCTTTTCCTATAAAAAGAGCCTTGCTGTTCCAGACTGCACAACAAGCAAGAAAACAGCAGCCTGCTTTTTGTATCTGGTTCGCTTGAGTTTTTCTGGGATTCACAGTGTGTAAGAACATCACAGGAAGGCTACAGTCACAGAGTCAACCGCTCAGAGACACTGAGAAACGTGTAATTCATCAAGCAGTATTTACCTTTGAATTGCCCCCTAGCTTACCACCATGGAATAAAAATCTTGAAGATGAAACAGTTTTGTGCTATTGTGATGCTCACCAAAATCCACTCACACACGAAGGCAAGCACCTTTGCTCTTGACAGATTAGGAAATTCCATACACACAGAATGTAGTAGACAGTTCCCCCTGTACTCAGCATTGGTGAGACCACTCCTCAAATATTGTGTTCAGTTTTGGGCCCCTCACTACAGAAAGATCTGGAGGTGCCTGGAACGTTTCAGAGAAGAGCTACAGAGCTGGTGAAGGGTCTGGAGAACAAGTCATATGAGGAGTGGCTGAGGGAACTGGGCTTCTTTAGTCTGAAGAAAAGGAGGCTGAGGGGCAACCTTACTGCTCTCTACAACTGCCTGAAAGGAGGTGGTAGTGAGGTGGATGTGGCTCTGATTTCCCAAGTAGCAATTAACAGGATGAGAGGAAATAGACTCAAGCTGTGCCACAAGGGTTAGATTGGAGATCAGGAAAAAGCTGCTCAGTGAAAAAGCTATCAAGCACTGGCACAAGGGAAATGGTAGAGTTTAAACTTGGTGCTTAAGGACCTCGTTTAGCAAGTGGACTTGGCAGTGTTAGATTTCCCATTGGACTTGATGATTTTAAGGGTCTTTTCCAAACTGAACAATTTTGTGATTCTGTGTGGCTGGAAAAACCTACCACACACAAATTCTTTTACCTGCAGACATTGAGGGGGTAAACAACAACCCTTGTAATGCCTTAGACAAAGCAGTTTAGCAGTAAAGGTCTTGTCATGTCTGCCCTCTACAACCAACCCTCCCCTACCCCTGTGAGGGCTGTTGTCACACTGCATGTGCAGAGCTAAGATGTGTGCCAGGTACGCTTGATAACTGGGGTGAAGGAGTCCCAGCCATGGGGACAGCAACAGAAAACCAACACAAAATGCTAATGGGAAACCCCAGCCCATTTCTACATAGTCATAGAATCATAGAATGGTTTGGGTTGAGAGGGACCTTGAAGCCCATCCAGTTCCAACCCCCCTGCCATGGGCAGGGACACTTCCCAGCACACCAGGCTGCTCAAGGCCACATCCAACCTGGCTTTGAAGACCTCCAGGGAGAGGGCATCCACAGCTTCCCTGGGCAACCTGTGCCAGTGCCTCACCACCCTCATAGCACAGATACAAGGAGCTATAAGACAGCCAAGGATATTTATTAAGGAGCAAGCAGGGAGCGAAGCAGGTTCCCTTCAGCCCTTCCCTCCGGGTTGCTGCGGTAGCCTAAAGCCCACAAGGCCAGCGACCTCCTCAGGAGAGCGCTCGCCCTTCCCATGGAACTCTCGGTGCAGCGCCGCGTGCTCCCGGACACTACGCAGCAGGCACAGGTACGTGGCAGCCTGGAAGTGCAGTTCCTGCTGGGCCCGGCACAGCTTCTCGCTGGTCACCTGCAACAACAACGCCCAGAGGCTTCGCACCTTCCACCCCTCCAACCCCCGACGCCGAGGCCGCGCGCTGGGGGGGGAGGGGGGTAACCCCCATCGCGTACCCGGTGCGCGCGGAAGGCCGCGAGCACATGCCGGTAGGCGGGCGAGTGCCGGTAGGGGCGACCCCCCTGGCCGCACGCGAGGCGCAGTTCGCGCAGCAGCGCGCGCAGCGTCCGCAGCGGAGAGCCCAGCGCCACCGCCGCCATCACCTCTGCCTGCCACCGCCTCGTCTGCCGCTCTCCCCGCTCGCCCGAGCCAAGCACCACCCCCTTCGCCGCGACGGCCAATGAAACGCACGCGATGAATTAGCACCCTCGTCCCGAGGGGGGCGCGCGCACCTCCTCAAGGAGTGGCTGAGGGGGAGGCACCTCCAGGACGGGCTATCGAGAGCCGAGTGGAGCGATCGCCTTTCTCTTCACCCTCTGCACCGCAACCGCTGGAGGTCAAGTGCCGAAGGTCGAGCGTAGAGGCGGAGGCCCCGCCCCGCTCCCCCTCCCTTTGGGGCGCTCTGAGGCCCCGCCCCTCACTCTCGGCCGCTCCGAAGTCACGTTCTCTCGTGCTCAGCCGTTGGGCGCGGAGAGGACTGTCCATCTCCCACCGCCCGCCATGGCACAGGGGGCGCTCGCGTCGGGCGAAAGTACCGGAGCGGCTCCGCTGCGGCAAGGCGAACGGGGCTGCAGACCTTCCCCACGGGGTAGCCCACGCGTGTCTGTGGCACCTCCGGTCTTAAAACGATCTGTACCCGTCGTTAGGACGCTGAGGATCCCCAAGGAGTCATAGCCCCTCCGTCAGCCGCCTGCGGAGACCCCCGCAGATCACGGCCCGCCCGCCTGAGCTGAAAGGTGAGAAAAAAATAGACCCACCCCAGATGGGACTCGAACCCACAATCCCTGGCTTAGGAGGCCAATGCCTTATCCATTAGGCCACTGGGGCTGCTTATGAAGTTTGGCCTTGCGCGCCTACTTCTGGCTTGCCCCGCTCCCTCTGTCCTGTATGACCAGTACTGTAAGGCAGCGGCTCGCTGGCAGCCTGTACGGTTTTGTATCCGTTTATGGTAAAGATTGCTTTAGAGCACCTGAAGCGGCTACAGGAAAGCTGGGGAGGGGCTTGTTACAAAGGCTCTTGTGAGACCCCACCAGTTCTGGAATCCCCAACATAAGAAGGATATGGAACGGGTCCAGAGGAGGCCACGAAGATGCTCAGAGGGCTGGAGCACCTCTGCTGCGAGGACAGGCTGACAGAGTTGGACTTGCTCAGCCTGGAGAAGAGACGGCTCTGGGGAGACCTCATAGCAGCCTTCCAGTACCTGAGGGGGCTACAGGAAAGCTGGGGAGGGACTTTTTACAAGGGCAAGGAGTGACAAGGTGAGGGTGGAGTGGCTTTAAATTGGAAGGGGGAAGATTTAGATTAGACATTGGGAAGAAATTCTTCACACTGAGGATGGTGAGGCACTGGCACAGGTTGCCCAGGGAAGCTGTGGATGCCCCCTCCCTGGAGACGTTCAAGGCCAGGCTGGATGCGGCCTTGAGCAGCCTGGGCTGGTGGGAGGTGTCCCTGCCCATAGCAGGGAGGGTGAAAGTGGATGGGCTGTAAGGTCCCTCTCAACCCATACAAGCCTACAATTCTAAAAATCCTGCTATGCTTGAATCGCCTCAATCAAAAGAAAGGATTACTTTGTGACTAGAAACCCAGAATTGGCTGGAGGAGGTCAACCTTGAGAAGGGGATGTGTTGCAGAACATTACCTTAATCACAGACAGTCAGTTTGACCAAAAAGAAGATACTTGGAAGAGATTCCTGAATCCTACCGGACACCCTAGTCATAGAAATGCCAAGCGTAAGAGTATGCAATTATTAACATTAGTTCTGAGAAACACTGAATATGTAAAGCCTTTCTGAGAAATAAGGTACATATGCATGTAATGAGAAGATAAAGAGCTCTAGTTCTGGTATCTGGGTGTGCGTATCTTAGGAGGAGCTGATTCCCCAGGCACCCAGCACTGAGTAAAGAGTAAATTAATAATATATTAGAATATATTCTTTATTTAATAATATAGATTTATATATTCTTTAATTTATGTTAATTTTAGAATAGAATAAAGAATGCCTGCTTTCTAAAACTTTAACAAGAATCTCAAGAGTTTTATTTTGACTGACACCTACAGTAACACCACCCCCCCAAACAACAATGAAAGACCCAAGAAAAGCCCCTACTTCAAGCAAAACCTCTCTGTTGTTGTAAGAAACCACTGAGACAGGGCTAATATGTACATTCCTCTTTATTTAATACAGCACAGACACGTGACACATAGAAAAAGAAAAGTACACTCATGAAAAAAGCCTGTCGCAGTTGGGGACAGGGAACAGCTACGCCAGATTGAGTAAGGCTCCTACTGCAGAACAGGGGTCTGCTGGCAAAGTTGGATGCCAGAGCAAAGTTTGCTGCCAAAGAAGTCTTTGCACTCCTTTCAGGAAAGCAGAAAATAAAAGGGCAAGTCCCTCTCGGAACAGGTGGAGTTGGCATTATCTGCAAGGTGCACAGGATACAAACCGTATCACTGCATTTGGACCAAAGCACCGATACAATGAGAAATGCTCTCCAGCTATTCTTGCAGAGGGCAAATAGTCCTCTCTGAAAAATCAGACTTCTTGGGGATAGCAAACCTGAGCGTCTGGAAGGAGTGAAATCATCAAGTAGTCACGCAGAAGAGGGTTAAAATTAGTCTCCCTGATAGGGCTCTGCTAGCCACAACCGGGAATGTGCAGGGGAACAAACCAGCTTCCCAGCCATTAAACTGACCAGAACAATATACACATTTGGAACTGATGCGGGCTTTTGCGGCAGCAGCTTCTTCCTTCTCCTGCTTCAGTTCAGGATGGAAATTAAGCAGGCACCAGTTCCTCTGGCAAAGAGCCTTACACACGTTTAAAAAATTAAAATACAAAAAAGGGAGACAGGTGTATTTACAAAATCCATGGCTGGTACAGTACATCATTTTTAAGACACACTAAATGCTACAATCTTTCAGGTCCTGAGATTATTACAAAAAAACCCCAACAACTCAAAACTTGTGTTCAGGTCCAGTTTTATAAGGAGAGAGGAAAGAAATGACATATTTAAAACACAGTATCCCTTGAAGTTACTGGAACACACTTCCCTAAAAATCCAAATGAAAGTGGTGCTAGCCACCCAAATGCAGCTGCATTGGGTTTTTCAGGCTTGTTGTCACAAGAGGGGAGCATTTCACAGGGGAGTTTCTCTGGAGAGCTCATCAGGTGAGTACACAGCAGTCAGGATCCTCTCTCCATCGCTAAGCCCTATGATCCAGAATACACGAGTACTGAAAGGAAGAAGGTGACCTTGTACAAATTCATGCTGGACTGAATAAAGCATCACAGGAATCACCAGCTCAAAGGTTTGCCATCTTGTAGTAACTGCATGTGCCTTTGTTTGAAACTGAGGAATGCAAAGAATTCTAGTTGTCATTTAACATTTGTTCATTAAAAAAAAAACCCACTTGGCCAGCTGTTTGTTCTGAGCTACCAAGTGAAAGGCAGGAAAACACTTTGTCCATCTGTTTCTCAGCCTACCACTGTCTTGGAGATCACAGCAAGTCAGGTAGAGTCAAGGTGGCTATATCCAAACTTGCTAATATATACATACACACACTAAAGGCGACACCAAACAAAGGACATGGAGGACAAACCTTTGTCGAGGGGATGATCCCTGCTATCAATAGCTGTGCAGGCAGGTATTTGGACACTCCTTTCTTGTCTGAGTGTCTTTATCAGGGCAGAACTAGCAGGGAGTTGCACTCACACATTTCCCCCCCCCCAAAGAAACACTCTGAATATCATGTTTTTGTGTCATCATAAGTTATCATCACAGATGCCCTTTTATTATCAGCATCTGACTTTAAGCTAGAGAATGCCAGCATTTTAAGGATTACTCATGAAATGCTTCTAACCCTCCATAAAAGAAGACTACGAGAGAGAAATCACATAATGAGAGCACTAGTTAAACTGCTAAAATATAACACTGCTCAGTAGGCTTTTGGGGATAAATAGTAGGAGTTTGTAATTTTTTTTAAACAGTAGTCCAAAAATAAAGTTTCTCCATCTATGTCCAGTATGGATCTTGAGAACTATGCAAAAACATAGTACTAATTGCTACATGATGGAATCACCAGCAATAAAACACATACTACAGTTCTCACCTCTGAACTAAATTGTTATTTGTAGTTACATACAACAAGACTAATAGATCAGTGAGAAATACCTGGGGAATGCGATTTAGCTTTTATTTAAAGATCCAGCTACTGTGCAGCCAATAACTCCCCTTGTTTAGGAGCCATTTCATTTAAATGAGAAACTGATTTCATTCACTTCTGATACTGGAAGGAAGCCTGGGACATCTCATTAGTTTCTCCCTCTAGGTTACAAAACACCGCTGTGGCTTCTTAAACCAATTTTAAGAGCTGAATATTCTAAAAAAGTCTCACACTAAAACTTGTCACAAGAGGCCATTTTAGCTTCCCTCTTCTAGCTACTTCATGACACTTGACACTCGGTGTTGCACCAGTGAAAGGGTTTCTTTTTTAAAATACAAATTTCTTTCTTCACGTTAGCAAAAAAGACTTCTGCAGTACAGACATTCAAAAAATATTCCATTTTCTTTGGGTAAAACTTCAAAGTGTTAAGAGGGATACCTGGGGAAAGGAATGCACGAAACACTGAAACACGTAAGTACTTCTCTGCATAGTTGATATTAGTGACTACTAATCAAACTAAGGCCTTATCTAGAAAAAGCTGAGAACACAAGAAAGTTTCTTCCCCCACTCCCCTGGTGAAATCCGGTAAGTCTCAAAGAAGCTCTGGCTGCCTCAGCAGCTACTTGGTTTGGCCTATGATGATGGTAACTCCTGACTGGTTTTGGTTGATTCTCTCCCTCCCTTTTTCTCTTGGTACTAGATAGTAAGAAACATAACTATCTGTTGATAAAATACATCTGCACACACTGATGGGCAAAGACAAAAAAAGCCCTAAACAACCAAAACCCCTTAGTATTGAGCATGACACGAGTCAAACATAGTGTACACTGCCTGCTTCGGATTACTTCACCATAAAGAAAAACTTACTAGTTAATGTTTATTATTTAAGCAGGAGATGACAGCAAGGGAAGAGACTGTAATTCACTTCTAGATACAAAACGTGGTTTGTTTTTTTTCCAGAGTTGCTCTGTAGAATTATAGCTGTCAAAAATGGCTACAAATACAGACCTATATCCTTGACTACTGATAAGATTAACACAGTTTTATTTATGAGGAGTGTGCAAAAACAGCTGAAGGGAATCTTTGTACTTCCCCAGTTTTGGGCCATTTCCAGGCCATGCTGATCTCGCAGCATAACTCATAGCAGCAGCAGGGCTTCCTATGGCCCCAAAAGGCTATTACAGCAGCAAGGGATCACTGGGTCATAAAAGAAGGATGATGAAGCCACACCAGAAGTTTCCACAAACAAAGCTTTCCCCTACACAACAGTTATCTTTCCAGTGGCCCAGTAAGCATACTTCTGGTTGCTTATTTTGGCAGTGATTTCTTAAGAAGTAGACAGACACAGTTATACTCAGAACAGCAGCATTTGTTAAAAAATACTGCAACAGTCAACCATCATCACCAGCTGTAAATTCCATGATCTCTCAAATCAGCCTAGGATTAAAAACATGTGCCCAGAATGAATTAAACAGCAACAGAAGAGCCCAGTTAGCTCAGTTTATCACCACAGGTGAATGTGACAAACTCCACAGAAGTGACCTCACTGATGCACCTAAGGCAGATTAAGAAGCACTCTCACTACCACTCCACCTGGCTGACGTACCACCAACCAAGTCCTATCTTTGACAGACACCATTAGAGTGGTAGAAGAAATCTGCCTATGCCCTAGTTAACAAAAACAGGTTCACTCAAACACATGAAGATGAGCTAAGAACTGAAATAGCAGTTAGTCTACTCTCCGCCACAGGAACACGTTGTATTTGGTATCTTATTATTTGCTCTCTCAATGGGTTTTCCACCTATAAAAATTCCATTCATCCTGGAATTTCCATTCCCTTTCTGTAAAGTAAATGCTTCCTTTTCATATTGCAACTCAAAATTAGATCTTCCCCAGGGGAAGCACATCACAGAGCTAGCACAGTCTAGTGATGCATCTGTATGGTATTTTAAGTTTCACACTTGCTCAACAAGTGAATTGCTAATTTCAGGTTTGCATGTTTATAATAATCATAAGTTAGATCCTCAGCACAGAGCTGTTAAAATCACTAGATGATCTATCGTAGATTACTAACTTTGTCAAGGAAAAGGAAAGGAGCACAGACACTATTATGAGGGTTCATTTGCAGCCAACAACACATGAACTTACTGCTCACTATATTGAGAGAACAAATCATTAATCAAATCTCAATAAACTCAGAAAAAGTACACCTAGAAAAGTACTTCATGGTGAATGATTTAGGCAACATGTGAAGGGTAGCCAGGTTTAACTTCAATTAGCAGCTGCACTCTTGCAGATTTTACCCAAGTCCTCCTTAAACACGATGGCAGGGTATAAAGTAGCAAGTTTGGTAAATGTTAGAATCCTTGCAATAACTGGTATCAAGCAGACAGGACTGGCCACACACAAAATTGCTTTCAATTCATCTCAACTCAAACTTGCTGCGAGCTGCTATTTTAACCTTCTCCCCCCTCAGCCCCACCTTTGGGCAGCCAGCCACACGTCTTTGCCTCAGACACTGTAATTGTGTGAAGTGGTCTGGTATTTAATAAGGTTGCCAGACAAGGCCCATAATGTTTTACTTGTGACCTAATTAAGATCCAAATTAAAAACCTTCAAAGAAGAATGCAGTAAGTTTCATTCCCATTAGCCACTTCCTTTCTCTCATGCACATTTACACACACTCACACACACTCTTTTACTGTACTGCCATCTTTGCACAAATGTTCACCTTCGAAGTGTTTAACAGAGCCAGCAGAATGTAGAAGGACAAAGAGGTTTCTCAGAAATATTGCTGTATATGTGTGTGTGCACGTGTGAGTGAAAGAAAAAAAAACACACAAGCACACAGGACCAATGCCATGGTAAAGCAGCTATGAAGTTACACACTTTTTTCTTTACAAAAGGGAAAAAATAGTTTAACAGCATAAAGCCATCTTGGCAAGCTTAAGATTTTCCTCCAAAATGCCTTCCAGCACTTCAGGATCTCTGAGAATAGTTTAAAGAGGGTAGGGAAATAAAATTTAAAAAAAAAAAAAAAAAAAAAAAGGCACTTAAACAAAGGAGGAAGGCCTGCATCAAGTAAGTCATGGAGGGTAACAGACATTTCACCAGAGCTAGGACCAATCAAAATCTACCAACCTTTCTTTAATTTCTATAAAATTAAAATTGCATAAAGTGTTAATTAATCAGTCTTACCTACTGCTTTCACCCTCTTGTTCATTTTATGGAGGAAAAAAAACCTAAAACCACAAACCCAAACAAAAAAGCAAGTGTCCCTTTAATGATTTTCCCCCCAGATTCAGCAAAAGATCCAAGTTAGGTGTGGGAGGAAGCCTTCAACAGCTTGGCTGCAGGTTTTCCCTGCAATGCCATCTTCAAAAAAATCCAAAACAAAGGCAGAAAAGGGACCACTGTGCCTTCATCAATTCACTCAAAAAAAAAAAAAAAAAAAGAAAAAAACCAAACCCAAACCAACCATCCCAAACACCCTAGCACTTCTAATCCACCCATGGGCAAAACTACTCAAAAGAAAACAAAAAAACCTGTAAACTAGATTAAAATTTTCTAATAAATACAGGCAAAAGTTCATTTTATGAATGTAGCAGCAAATGTGATAGTTAGTTGGAGTCCAAGATGACTCCCAGAGGGTTAATGGTTCACACAACTTGATGGCAGCTTGGGAGAGTTGCAGGATTTCTCTGTTTTCATGTCCTCAAGAGTCTTGCACCAAGTGGAGAAGGAAGTGTGAGGTGATGGGACTGCAGGAAGGAAACAGGCTCTTGGCACCTGTCCCACCCCCAAATCTGTGCATCAGACAACTTTGATTGGATTCAAACAAGAAGCAGAACCCAGGTAATTAAGTTACTTCTGATTAGCAGAAAACAGATGTGAAACCCACAGCATCCACACTTGTGACTTAGATGATTAGCATTAGTCATGTATCTGAAATCAGAGAAGGCTGGACAAAGTGATTTAGGCCCATTTGTGTCTTGGAGTAGGACAACACTGCAGTTAGGAGTCCTGTTTTTCATCTAGCTTGCCTTCTTTCTTTGCAAGTGTCTCAAAAGCATTTGAAATAGCTCCCGTGACTTTTGGAACTTTGGATCATGTAGCAGAAAATATTACCCAGACGGTTTTAACATTTAAAACCTATGTTTGAAGTTATTGCTTGCATTTGTTTGGGGCTTTCAGTGAGCTTGGCATGTTAGCTCATATACAGTCCCCAAACCAAGTTCAGCCCTGCTGCCTGGAAAAGACAGCTCTACTTGGCTTTCTTATTGCTTGTGAATACTGAGGGTTATAGTATGTACAACTACAGTTTATTTATTAACAAAGGCCCTTAAAAAGTAGTAAAAACTTGGGGGAAAAGATCATTAGAAGAGCTGCTCTGCAGAAAAATGTAAAACATTAACCTAATTTTGCATTTGGATGTTGCAGAAATATTTCACTTCCCCATCCTGTTTATGCTACCTGCAAAGGTCTCTGGGAGCCACCCTATTATTTCCTTTGATTTGGCTTTGCTAGGTTTAACCAAGGAGAATAGGGAACAGGGAATGTAGACCCTTTCATCACTGTTGCTGAGTTCAAAGCAGCTCAGGAGCATAATGACTGAAAACTGCCTGTTTGAGGGAGGCTGCTTGAACTGGCTTCACAAGCAATGTATGGTCATCTTTATTCTCACCATCCTACTACCTGTTTCCATAATTAAGTATTAGCTTACTTGTTTCCCAAGACTGAGAAGCTCAACAGGCCACACAGACAGTACTCCTACCCTCCTTAAGGTTTAGAGAGGATACTCAAGGGAAGATGAGGCATACTGCCAGGAAGAGAGGAATGCTGAAAGGAAATTTGTGCTGTAGTTACAAAGGGCTCAAAGTCTCCCAGTCTAAAATTTCACTAAGCATGAAGACAGAAGATGGCAAATTAAATGAGATGCCTTGATGACGAAAACACAGAAGAGGTAGAACTTCCTTAGGACAGGGTCTTTTAAATGTATCACTGCCTGATTGTGCACTGCTACAACTCCCCTAGCTACACGCAATGTTAAAAGTATCAGGTTTAAAAAGTTGTCTTCCTTCAACCCTTCCTGGAGAAAAGAGGGAAAAAATAATCAGATAAAGCTTGCATTCTAAATAGCGCATGCTATTTTGACAGAACTTGCACAGTATTAGGAACACTAGAGTCTATGCAGCTGCATGTTTCAACTGTAAATAACCTTGATGACAGAGATGCAAGCTTTTCTAATCAACACGTCACATACAAAACATCAGCACTAGCTAAAAACCATTTAACTGGCAGATGCTGTAAAGTGAAATTAACAAATTAATGCATCTTATTTTAATTCAATCTGTCTTTCACAGAAGTGTTGTGCAAAAACATTTATTGCTGAGCTCAACCCAACATTTTTATACTAAATACACAATATATATTATTTTAAATTCACGTATATATATTTATATAAAATTAAAATGAGCTCTAAATAGAAAAGAAATTGTTGTCTGGTCTAAGAAAAATAAATCACATGTAAAAGAAACCTGAAAGCTATAAGTTAATCTAGCAAAAACCAATGAAGATTCATTACCCATGGGTCAAAGTCTATCTGAAAGGTAGGAGATAACCAATAGTCACCAGTTCAATCTCAAATCAACCTACTGGAAAGACTAGCTACTAGGAATTTCAGCATCTCTGATAAAAGGAATGGTTTGGGGTTGAAGGAGAAGGGGATCATATTATTTTATTTGCTCCTTTCCCCTATGACTTACTTCTGTTTCTGCTGTTCTCACCTTTTATCTGACAGCACAAGGGACTCGACAGCAAAGTTTTGTCCTAGTGTCGAAAGTGCAACATGTGCTGGACACTTCCTAACCTTACAAATGAACTAGTTGATGTATTGCTATCCAAAAACTCCCCAAAAGCCAGCTTTGCAGTCTTGTGCTACCATGTAAGGACAAGTTCAGGTCAGGAATTCCCCAGGCCAGCAGGGGCTGGAAATGCTGGAGACAACCCATTCAGCCCCTAGAAGAGAAGGCACCTCTGGTCGCTTTTGAACGACTCCTCTTTGGCTAATGCCTGAAGCAGTACCAACCTGGCTCTGGAACAGGTCACAACCAGTTTTTGTGAACTAGCAAATCAGTATAACGTGCGGCTTTTGGGAGGAGTCAGATGAAAGATGAGGAATATCTAGAATGTGTAAAGAACTGGTTGTATTTTAAAAAATATATGACTAGAACATTACTTGATTTTAGTAGTAGATAAGCACAAAGCAAAGGAAAATAATTTAACAAATGAAAGGACTGAAAAATCAGTGTGCCTTTAAAAAAAGATGTGGGAAAGAAATGCTAGCCTGACCAATAAAATATGGGTTTCCTTTTCATGTGAATGGAAAAATTTCTATCTCCTTCCTTTATTAATATAAAGCATCTTTATATTAAAAAAAAAAAAATCAAACAAGGAGCAAGGGATTCCCAGTAGTCTGTGTCTCACGTCTTGATGTACCAGGAGATCTCTTTTTGAAGACAACTCTCTAATGAGACTGCATCTGTAGGCTCCCTAAAGCCAAACAGCCTTGTAAAGCTGGAAAAATGCCCATATTAGAAACTGTATTTGTGTAAAGGTTTCATTATAAAGCAAAGTATCCCAGCACCACCTCTACATAACCTTTGGTCCGTAATCATATACCACATTTGGGACCTACACATAATCTTATATGGGGCACTTTGGGAACTAATGCAGTGGATTATTTACCTTACACAATGGATGGAGAAACCTATTCTAGCTCCTCTCATGCTTTCAACTCTTCAGTGGACATCACCCAGAAAAAAAAATGTTTGTGCTGCTGTGGGTTTGACGATCAATTTCTTTTAAAAGCCAATCAGAGCAGATAAAAAAGCTTGTTTCTTTAGGCAAGATCAAACTATGACCAGTCTGCATGACCAGGAAGACCAGTCCTCCTTTTCCTTCTCTCTTTGATCAAGTATTGTTTTCTTTTTCTTCTTCCTCTCACCACAGTGCTTGGGATCAGAATATGTAAACATCGACAGAAACAGCAGCCCTGTGACAATAAGCACTTTCCCAACTGGGCAGATTCTGTCAGCCAACCAGAACTGCTTCAGCTCCCTTGCTTGTCCAGATGTCACTGGTTTTTCCGCTGTAACTTAGTGTCCCCTTTACTTTGGCCTCCATCTGTAGTTTAGAGACAGGAAAAGAAAGGTAAGAATAAAAGCATGAGTGAAATTTTATAAATTATAGCATAAGACAGGAATTTGGCACAATTTAACATTAGGATTGCCACAAAGTATATTGTCTCTATAGGGTGGAAGACTTTCGTCTTCTCTCTAGTTCATTAATTACAAACAACACTGTTGAAACCTGAGATATCAGGCTTCATACTGAAAGACACCATCCTTCTAAAGATTAAATTGCAGCTTGGGATTCTGCAAAAAAAGTATTTTAAATCAAACTTTTCTTTAGAAGTCTTCACATTGTAATAAAGCATTTTTAGTATTGAACCCAAGGCACTTACTGTGACAAAAATTAAGATTGTACCAAAAATAACCAATTGGTTGTTTTCCACAGCCTCTTAGAACACTGCCCAGTTTTTTAGTGCTTAGGACTCCCAAGAACCAATGAAGAAGCCCCACGAAGTAACTGTCACCCTTCCTTTTCCTTCTCCTGGCAAAACCCCCCAAATTACAGCTGGCTAAGGAAGGCGTACACTCTAAAGTGCACGCTCTAAAGCATGAAGAAGCTTCTTGCTGGAAGGTCAGTTTCTCCTCCAAAGGAGAAATTGAGTGGAAAAAAGAATCTTGCCAATACAGACTTTATGCAGCCTGTAAACAATCATGTTAGCATCCATTAAGCAGTATTCCTTTTTTTCCCCCCCCTCAACTAGATGAATTTGTATACTTAGGTGTCCACAACTGCGACAATCAGGTATTATTGAATTTTTTGAACTTCTTTGTTCCTGATGTTGAAGACCAGTAGAAAGAAACTGCTCAGGTTCCAAAAATACTGCTATGATAAAATGTTCACTGTTTTCCTCTACCAAAGCTTGTCCCTGCTTGTGCCTTTTCTAAACTAACTTCAAGTCTGGTGTATGTTTTATTTCAGTATAGGGCAGAAATCTGACTTTGAAGTTAAAAATAAGTAATAAGAAAAAATATGACATCTTTACCTGTATAAGCTTGCTGCAAGTGAGTAGGCAGAGGTGAGTGAGACAGCGTTGCTGCGTGCTGAGCACCTGGCTGTAAACCCTTCAGTAAGTCTAGGGAAAAAAAGGAGATCAACGAAGATTATTTTTTTATCTTAAAGACAGAGGCAGCTCTTGTGAAATAGGAAGTTTTTATTTTTATAGTGCAGCTGTAGTAGCATACTAATTCACACAGGTTTCTGAAGATGTGTCTCAACAACAAAATACAAATACCTGACAGCATTCTGATGGCTGGAATAAGTCAACAGAAACAGACCTATTTGGATACAGTTAATCAATACCCAGAGCAAGGACCACGCCTTGCTGTCGGGATGCAATGCTTCATACCATTTCCTTCAGCAAAAAGGCCAAAAATTTATATAGGTTAGAAACCTAAAGAATTTCTTTTTAAGCAACTGGAAAAAACAAATGCCATCTTGGTTGATACTTCCTCATAAGACAACGGTTGGATATCCGAGAGCCTAAGCCACTACTGAATTCAGGATACTGAGGAATTGCCATATTAAGTCTCTTATTTGTATTGTGACATTTTGAGACTCTTAAGCTATATTCCTTTCTGAAGACAAGGGATTAAAAGTTAACCCCAAGAAGCATATTAAAAATTTAGTATATTCTGTGAATGTAACAATGAAGTTAAGCTTATCAAATGTTATTCATAACATTTGGATAATTACATAAATAATGTTTTACCAGTGAAGAAATCACATTTACTCTCCTGTAGGCATTTAGTAAGCGGAACTTGAGTCTCTCAGAAGCTCATTGCTTCCCTTTTTAATTGCCATTTTCAGGATGCATCTTTTCTTACAGCACAATTTGGTAACAAACTCCACTCACTCTGAGTTAGGCTGTGGTGGAAAGCCGCTGAGGTAGATCCCGAGGTGGTTGTCACTCCAGCTGTGTCCGTCCCAAAGCCAAGCAGCTCCAAGGGAAACTGGAAGGGCACGGTCACAGGAACAAGGCCACCCAGCATCCCAAAAGGAGTCAGTGGTGCAGACGTCACGTTCTGACTGGTTACAGACAGGGGTGATGCCATGAGAGTCAGAGGCGAGGCATTAGCCAGTAGCGAAGCTCCTGCTGTTGACTGTACAAAGAAAAGGAGTGCTTCAAGATTTTGAAGCTTTGAGTTGTACTCTAAGGAGATAAGAATGGACTATTTTTATTAGGTGTGGCCCTATTAAGAAGTGTATTAAACTATCAATAAATATCCACTTATCGACCTAGGAGGTCTTCCAACTGTTCACATGCTAAGCGAGTACAACTATATCTCAGGTGTAGACATGACAGTATGATTCATCACGTTTTTCTTATTAGACTGGCAGGTAATTTCCTCTGTCTCCTTTCTAATTACGCACTGGGTCTACAGTAAAAATCTAATGCCTTATCTTCTATTAGATTAATAACACAAAATTATCAGATGAAGTTCTTTATAAGCACCGTATCACCCACCCCATTGTCTTAACAGAACACTAACTTAATTTCTGAAGAGGCCGCTTTGAAGCAATGTTGAAAATTTTCATACATAAGACTCCACACACTTCCACAAGTCAGGTTACTGAGATGCAGAAATACATATGTATGTATAGATGTGTATGCACACGTCAAAGCAGAAGGCAAAGGTAAATAATCTCTCCATTCTACATATGTCAAAATGAATATAAATTCACTGTAGTACAAAAATGAAAATGCAAGATTAGCCAGAACATTTTAGCTACAACAGCTCCCAAATCGCATTAAGTCCCCTAACATTAGAACATATCATTCTTGTTTAACAATCTTTCCTTTATGACACATATAATAATTTCACATGTTAACGTTCAATTCTCTAACAATCTATAATACCACAAAACAGTTAGTATAAAACACATTTTGAATCAGGTATTTTAGATATTTGAGTTAAGAAGACTCAGACTGAAGAGGACTTCAAACCTATGCATTTATACAAGCAAGCCTTAACTAAACCCAAAACTTACAATAATTTTAACGAACACATGGGCTTAAAATGAAAATTAAATCTCCTCTAGTTCTGTAATACCAACTTAGAGCAATAGCAAAGTGAAGAAAATTCCTAGCAGGGATCAAGTTTGTTAGCGGTTTTGTTCTTAAAATGTTCAGACGAAAGCAGATAAAGATAAGTTTCTGCTTATAAGAAAACAAAGTTTTAAAACAGTAACCCTGTAAGCGTAAACAATTAAAGATGTGATATTCCTAGCAAGTGTTTGTATTGATCTTAGGAGTGACAGCTTCCAAGACATACTCCATCTCACAAACAGAAAAAAAACGGATTGAAAACTTCAACATATGATGATTACTCTCTTTTGCCTTTAAAAGTACTAATTTTACAATAAGCCTATGCACAAAAAATGACAACTGTTCACTCTCAACACATCTTCCACGTGCAACAAAATAAAAATCACGCACCAATCTTACAATTGTTAATTTGTAAAATGCCTGAGAACAGAAAGCAGCTCTGTAATGTGCTCTACTGAGATCTATCTTACTGTCTCAAAAAGGAAAGTTCAGTGATAGGAAGAGTTAGAGAATGCCTTAAATGATTTACAGTTCAGATGTTTATTTCTCTCACCTAGGACAGCATTTCATAAAAGGGTTCATCCTGGTCATGTAAATTTGAGTCACTAAAAGCCTTAAAAGTTTGAGTCAGTTTCTGCTCAAGAGTACTAATGGTATGTAAAACTTTAAGGAAATCACATGAGAATTGCTGAATTTTATATTACTTTAGCTTTATGTTCTTAAGATGTAACTTAGAGCATTTCAGAATAAAATTTCTGTGGAGCCACAGGAGGTAAACACTTCTCAGAAGGAAACACCTTTTGGGAAACTCTTCCTGTTTAGGAATATCTTTATTATCACATGAAATCATCTAGTTTGATCTTCAGTGTAAGCAGACCAGGATATTTTACTAAGCAACTCTGGTACCATTCTCATCTTCTGACTGATTAACAGCATCTCATAAAAATTAAATCCCTAAACCCTTAATGGAAAGAAGATTAATTTTTAGACTTATGTGAAGTTTTAAGAGCGGTAACTAACTCCTTAGTATTTTTTATCTAACAAAGTGTCTGGAATTGGGTAAGTTCAGCAGCCAGCCATTAGTTTAAGGCTAAATAAAGCCCTCTTATCACAAATCTCTTCCCCTTCAGTGTGCTTGGACTGGGAGGTAATTTGATTCCATCTGCTCTTGAACATGGTTCATTGACTAAGGCTCAGTCTGCACAGTAGGAACAGTCTTATTCCACAGTATACCTTCCTTGCACCATTCGTCTGAACTGTTTCTAGGTTATCAAAGTAATATCTGAAATGTCAAAACCCCTCTATGTGTGAAGTCACACTAATTATTTCAGAGATACCACGTTCTGCTCAGTACCTCTAGCTGATTTCCCCCTTCTACACATCACATCTTATTTTGCACTCACGTCACTCAATTACCTACCACACTCCCTCCAGTTTCTCATATCACTGCCAAAGTGCATGCCATTACCTGGGTGATCAGTGTTTCTGAATAAAGTCACTTGCATTTAACTACCATAAGGTTTGCCACAATCTCATCATCCAACACAATATTGATTACTTCTCTCATCTGTTATCTTTAAACACTAGCCCACCCATTTTTGTATTTTGTTCTAGATCACAGCAATTGTATCCACTGGATTCTGTTGAGTGCACCAGGGAGAACCAACTCTGTTCCCAGACCATTTACTGTAGCCTTTTGTCTCCAAACCGCACTATATCTGGCTCAGCAATCCTCTGGCCCTGTGCAGTACCTCAGTGGCTCTTACACAGCGTATGGGTTGTGTCTTTTTTCATCCAAAGTATCCAAAATGATGAGAAGGCTGTGTCAGAGCCTGCCAGACATTTTGTTTACTGTAACAGACTTAAAAGTACATCAGGATGAAAGGCTATAGAAGTGTCTTGTAAAAATCATCTTCCTCCTGTTATTCAGCTGCATTAAGAAACAATCGATAGTAAGGTATAATAAGATGATAAACTATTGCTAGAACCTGAGTATAGATCACTACCATGCAAAACACAAAGCTTTTCCATTTGCTGTACACCAAGACACGGCACAGCGATACCACTTTTCTTCACTTAAGTATTGAAGACTTCAGGATAGAGAGAGCAATAATGAGAGGGAAAAAAGCAAATCATCTCAGTAATTAAATTATTCCCAGCAAGAATAACGGAGAACTTGGGAAAGTAATTTGTTTTCTGCGTAAACAGGTTTGCATGGCTTTTAGAACAATATTTTCAAAATATTTGGGGTTTATGACTTGTTTTATCTCCAGCAATAACATTCTTCATAAGCTGGCTCTCAATTTCTAGTATATTTATATATTAATGAGATAATGCATTCCCTTCAACTAGATCATACAAAACAACACATTTAATCACAAATACTAAAGAAAAGCCCTTGCAAGTGTTAATTTTAAATGCAAGACTTGCATTATATTCAAACAACAAGCAACTGAACTCTAGTTTTGCAAGTTAATAATGAAGCTTGGCAACAAATGTACCAAGACACTTTTCATGACCATGGTCATTACAAATAAGTAAATACACAAGAATACACAAATCCAGTAATGCCAGAAAATACCATGTCCCCTGAAAATACAGCCACACAGAGCTGACCTTTTCTAGTGGTCTTAGAAGTGAATTCTGTTCCACAGTATGGACCAACCAGCATTTTACAGCGAGGATTCACTCCACACTGATCCTTGCATTTTACACCAGGTGGAAAAACCCACTCACTAGCACAAAATAGCTTCATTACTATTAACATTTATGCTTAGTAAAGTATAAACATTAAATTTATGATATATTTTTGAATCAAGATATTTGAAGAAAAATATATGTGGTAAATATTAACATAACATTTAAATGTAAACTCATTAGATGCATACCTGCACACTGGCTGCTACAACTGGAGACCCTGAGGCAGAAGATGGTCTGTGTGGGGTTGACAATTGTTTAGTAGCACCCTGTGTTCCACTTCCTGCTCCCCCAGACAGACTAGTCCTACTAGCTCCACTTGAGTTAAGGTTACTGCCTCTGCTGGCAGGTACATTCATTCCAACTCCACCCACATTGTTTTTACCAACAGTTGCAGAAGGAGAAGAGTTGGGCAATTTTGAAGAAGCCTGAGGGTTCTTTGCAGGCTGAAGGCCTGAGGTGCGATTAGAGGGCAGCAAATTCATTGTGGGAGACTGCCTGCTGATATTTACACCACTGGTCTGTTTATGAAGGGGGTTGTTGCTGGAGTGACTACTCTGGGAAACTAGTGCACTTGAACTGGAAGAACTGGGTGTTGTCGCGGGCCTAGGGGATGAGGTGGACTTGGATGAAAATTTAGGTGATGCATTGGGCTTGGGTGTCACAGAGGGCTTAGATGCAGTAGGCTTGGGAGAGGCAGCAGGTTTGGGAGAGGCAGCCATGGAGAAGGGAGGTTTGAAACCCTGGGAAGAAACTTGTGACACCATAGCCTTGGCTAAATAGTTACTAGAGGTAGAGGTACTAGATGTTGTCCGAGAAACCAGTGGGTGAGACACTTGAGCGCCACTTCCAGAGGGCGGATTAGACAAAGGCAGGCGATATACTACAGACTTATCTTGAGCCTTGATGACTGGTGATGAGCAAGACAGTTTGGGATTACTACTCAATTTCACCACTGGATTGGTCTGTGATTTACTAATAGTTGCTTGTAAAGGAGATACATATTTTTGTTGTACAGCTGAATGCTGGTGCACCTTTGTCGCTTGTGATGTTGAAGAACCACCACCTTGAGCCTCAGAAGATGATACCAAGATATTAGCATCCTTGGTTCTTTGAGAAGAGGTGGAAATAGCTGCTTGGGTCTTAGAGGAAGAAACGTGGGTCTGCGAAGATGAGGAAGCAGCTTGGATCTGGCTTGACCTCTGTAGTCCTTGCTGAAGTAGTTTGGCTGGTAAAGGCTCTAAGGAAACCTTAGGATTTTGAATTGAAGATCCAGCAATAAGGCCTGAAGAGATACCAGTGTGAACTAGGTCCTGGGGTTTCTTTGGTACTGGTCCTGTGTGACCAGCAATAAGACTTGATGAATGGGGTGTCTGAGTAGGCTCTACTTTCTTTGAGGTTGCCAGAGGCAATTTACTCATAATGCTTGCTAGTTTCTCCTCCCTCAGCCCAGGGCGAGGTCTGGATGTTGGTGCCTCTATAGCAGACCCAAGAGGTGATCCCTTGGCACCATTATTGATAACTGCCAGAGCATCAGAAACAGAGTCCAGTGAGGGTGGGTGGAAAGAGAGGTCTTCATCCAATGAGTCATCCAAGCAGATCGTCTCTGGAGCTGGTGTGCGGCTAGAGCTGGCTGGGGTGCAGACAGGTGTGCTGGAACTCAATACAGTAGCACAACTTGAATTGATCGAAGACATACAGGTTTTCTGTTCTTTCTTTGGACTGGAGTCCTGAGAATTAAGATAAGAAAAGACAGATTTAATAGCTTTTCTGAAGTAGATATGAAGTCTTTTTTAGTGTAATACTATTGTTCTGTAAATTCAGATGAACTGAAGATCCACTACTGAAGTTTTCATTATCTCTAGGTGTCACAGTTCTGTGTGCTAATTCAGTATTTGTATTTAAAGACCTAGTGCAGTTGCTCTATGTAACTAGAAGTGCCTCACACAGTTAAGAATAACAACTGCTGTGAAGAACAGGATCATTAATCCAATCACTAGGTAAGATTGCTACTGAACTATGACAACTCCTAGTCGTGCCTAATGAGAACCTCTATCAACTTACTATGCTACCCTCCCAACCACACATTTTTCAGTTTTGCCAAATTCAATACAAGCCAAAAATAAACACAAAGCACACATTAAAAAATGTGAAACTCTACTGCAACTAGTACCTCTTTGTAGTCAATTTTAAAAAAATCTAATACAGCTTAAAGTTACAAAGCCATACAGAAGACTTTTGTACTACTTTCTTTAAAGTAATACATCACCAAGTCATTAAGCTCTTGTAGCATTTCCTGATAGAATCCTTATGCCAGTTTTTTTCAGGATCAGAGGCAGTAAACAAGTTGTATCAAATAATCATATAAAATTCAGATATCTAAACAGGCATTTACCTTCACTTTGGGTTTAGGGGCCAGAATCACCTTCTTCTTTGCCCTAAAAGAGGTGATACACGTGCATCAGAAGACAAAAGAAAGACAAGTCATTTTAGTTTTAACTGTTATCTTAATTATACCCCAATAAATTAGAAGGATGACTACTGGAGTCCAGCTTTAATAATAAAACATTTTTTAAATAGAAAATGGGTTAAAATACGCAGAGGTGGGGGGAAAGAATAAGCACACTTCAAATTCACTTTTTTGTCACATATCTCTAAGTAAATTAGGTGCAGAATTCACCGAGTTGCTAATATAAGCTGATATATATGGAGAGCTAGTTTTTACTTTTCAGATTTAGAGAAACTTCAAAATATTAAGTGATTTCTGCCTCTTATAACCTTAAGAGTTTGTCTACTTAGCAGAGCTTTGTCTAAAATATGACCTAAAATAGTTACATAATTTCACTTTCCATTGATGTTTTTGTCACTGAGTATATTTTGCTCATTTATATTTCAAACCACATAAGAAGCAACAGAACACCTGGGGGGGAAGCAGCTTATCAACTGTGAAGCAGCTGTCTCAAACTTCTGTTTATCACAAGAGGCCATTTAACAAAACTTCCAGGTTCTTTTGCAGTGTAAATGCACACCAGAGCACCAACTGCAGTTATGTGAGCAAGGACAGCATTAAGTATTAGTCATTGGTGTCAACTTAGAAGTTAAACATTTCACACCTTTTCTCATTTCTATTTCTTCAAGAGGATCAACAGATTTACATCTTATACGTCATTTATTCTCCTTTCCTAAGCCACTAGTAATATGCCTGTTTAAAAAAAGATCTTAATGTAGGTGGACCATGACTCAGCTTTACTATTAGGTAGAAAAATATCCTGTCAATCATATTTATTAAAAAGGTTGCAATTTCAGTGTTATTCAAAGTCATAATTGCTTATTTGAATTCTGGCAGCTCCCAAGCAGGACATAGCATTGTCTGAAAATCAAGAAAGTAAAATTCCACTAAGAATCACAGCCTTCTGTGGTTACAAAGATACTTCTGAGGAAAAGAAAAGAGCAGGGAGTACTGCAGTCTGAATTCAATTTAATATTCTGCACAGCAAAATTAAGGTACTGTATAGTGCTTTGAAATACTTTGGGTAAAAACTACAAGAGAGAAAATCCATTTGAGTTATCACTTCATAACTGAGTTAAAATATCATGCCACAAGAACATTACAGTTAAATTAGATAATTAAAAAACTCTCATTCTAAGTTTCTTCAAACAAATGCTGAAATAATTCCCTTTCCTCCCCTCTGTCCCCAAAATAGTTAGCACAAAGATGTGAAAAGATGCTATGAACAACCAGAAGATACCAATAAGTGGTCAATATTATACTCACGGAGCAGAAGTGAGGTGATTGTGAACACTTCGGCTTTCTTTAAAAAGCATCCTAAAAGAGCGGGTAAGAAAAGAAACATAAGGAGATTCTACAGGGACAATCAGTACATGACCACCAAATACGCAAGTATCCTTGAATTTTCAGAACCACCCTTTGATTTTCTGTCCCCAAAGCAGCTGGAGTACGTAGTTTGTCTATACTGCTATCATGATGCAATTCCAGGCTGCCATAAACAGAATAATGCTAAAAAATGCTCAATAAATGGCCAAGAAGTCAACATAACAGAATATTACCTCCTTCAGCTGGACAGAAGAAATACATTTTTGTCTCAAAGGTTAATGAAATATTTTACATATCAAATGAAGGATTATTCTAAACACTTCACACTATGTGTCCACACATAGATCAATTATAGGGGTGGTTTTTTGGTACAGCACAAAAGAAAAGTCAGAATTCAGTAGCCAAGTTTGTTTTTTATTTTCTTCAGTATTTTGCATAAGCCATTGTGTACCATTTCTGGGACTCCAATTACACCGGACTTACACATCCATTTTTTACTAACAGATCCAATGAACGCCAAGAGTTGATATGGCAAATCTCATCACTTCACATGCCTTTATTTCCGTATTATCAACTCCTGAGCTGACAAGTAGGAAGTGAAAATTCCTGTCCTGTACCTATCCTACAGCTTGCTACTCAAATGCAGCTATAACCAATGAAAACTTCGTGTCCCCCCCGTACAAACTCAGAGAGGATTTTCCTTCAGCACTGCCATCACACTAACACTGACCACATTATGAACAGCTGTCTAAACAAGAGCTTTTCACCACTAGTAACGAATCCTGTAGAGCACCAACAGTTATAAAATCCAAGTATCCACAAAGCTCATGTAATCCAGCAAAAACCACTGACATCCTCCTGCTACAGTTCCAATGCCTTACTTCTTAGATTCAACACTCAGCTTCCTTTTCACATTTTGTTCAAACTAACCTTCAAGTCTGTATTATGTTGCTCCCCATCAGAGACTACCTAATGCCTACGAAGAACAGCATGGAGCAAAAGTACCATTCCTCATTACGAGTTCAATGTGCTACTTTCTGACCTATCTAGCTTCTCCAGAATATTTCCCTCCCCACCTCCTTCCTGGTCCTTTGTCTATTCCTTTATCTTTTCCATTTTGGAATGAAAATCCAAAATGAATCCTAGGCTCAGTAATTTGTAATATCATCCTTAAACACTGAAGACAAAAGTACTACAGGAGCAGAAGCCAAAGATATGGTACAAAGAAAGGACAGTGCAGTACTTTCTGCAGAGATTCTTTCTCCCTGATCATGACTTCAAGTCAAGCATGATGTTTGACCTGCGCAAAGCATACGTGCTGCAGAGCAATCCTACTTGCATGACCACCTCTGAAGATGATGAAACTGTTAGAATTAAAGCAAACAGACTTCCTGTCCTTACACTGTTTTTTGAACATCCACATATTTAGGTTGCAGGCTTTTATCAGACACACATGGAATTAATACACAACCCAGTTACAAAAAAGCGTGTTACATTATTTGGGATTCTTTAGGACAAAAAATTTCTCTAAATCCATGAATATTAATAAAACAATCTCCTGGGGCAGAGTATGGAATTTACACACAGAAAATTTATGTGACAAATAAGGTAGTTGTGATACACACAGACAAACAAACAAGGTGCAATTTAAAGTCACGATACCTTACCTCATGCTTCTATACTAAAGCTATGAGGAAGATTAATTTCAGTTAACTTTGAAAGAGCAAGAAATTATTCCTCTGGGATGAACCTGGTACCATAGTCATACTCTGATTAGTAAGAACTCCTTATGAAATATCTGGCCAGCTGGTAATTTTCAATGTTAAAAGGCTAATTTGTTTTTCCAGTTTACATAGCTCCTTCTCACTTGAGGCCACATATAAAGGTAAAAAACTAAAAGCCTTCAGCATGATAATCCCTACCCTAACATCCCACCAAGGTGAGCATCCAGCATATGAAAAGTAAGTGCTGTATTAGGAGTTACTACTGTCAGACTCCAGGAAATACTTGCATTTCCTCTTTCCATGCACAACTTGGCCCACAAATTACAATACATCAATTCCTAAACAGAAAGCAGAGAAGTGCCTCCCTAGAGATCTTTATGGTATCAGAACTGCCCAGCTGGTAAATGAAGTCTTGGTCGACAAGAAAAATCACCATCAGGCAGCTCTTGGGGTTTGCTTGTTTTGTTGGTGGGTTTTGGTTGGTTGTTTTTTAGGGTTTTTTTGTGAGGGAAGGGTTGTTTGGTTTGTTGTTGGTTTTTGTTTTGTTTTGTTTTGTTTTGTTTGTTTGTTTGTTTTTGGTTTTTTGTCAAAACCAGTTTATAGATAGTTTAAAAGCTTATGGAAGTTTTCAGCACGCTTACATGGAATGGAGACAACCATATATATTACATGGCTTTCAAATACAAAGTTTTAACATTTTCTATTCCACATGTTCTTGGATGACCGCATGCTATCACTTGACTGTTTTGCCATTATCGGTGATATCCATATCTGTTCTTAAGCTGAACTGGGATTCCTTGTCTCATCCACTTCAGTAAGATCTTCATAAGAGATAACATCTCACTCGTCAGCATACTCACTATACAAAACTAGATCTCTAAACAGAATCAAGTCATCTGCATGCCAGGAATTGTAAAACTTCATTTGTTCTTTTCATTACTGTTTCACAAGCAGCTTATTATAACCCCATTTGCTACACCAACTATTCTAGGAAATATCTCAGTACAGTTATTTTTACAGCTTGGTATGGATTTGACTAATCCACAATCAAGACATTCTCGAGCAAATTGATTATTATTATGTATCATTTAGCTTTTACACTTAGGTCCAGATTTGATGGGAAATTGTCTTTTGCAATGGGTGCTACAGAAGAACTCACATCTATATTTGTTTCTCTTCTTCCATGTCAAAGTGTTTGAAAACTGTCAAATTTGTATTTCACGATGATTATTATTGCTCTCTTCTCCCCCAACCTTTGTGTGCTTTTTTCCTCTTAAGTCAGAAGAAAGTATAAATTTGCATTAACTGATATATTTCTAATAGCAGCATCACAGAGCATCCCAATTGCACACAGAAACAGTAGAAATTAATTTCAACACCAGAGATCACAAAAGACTACAGCTTATATTTTTAAAGTCTATGTCACACTGCATTATCAGACTGCCTACAATACATAGGCAAAACTTTCTGTAACACAGAAAACTTTCCAAGCAGTTACCTCCCGCCTCATACTTTCCCCTCAAATGAAGCATTATGCACTGTTACGAACTTTCGTAAATTCAGTCTCTAGCAGATGACAAAAGCAAGTAGTTCTCCAAGGAAAACAGTAGAGTTTAGCTCAGACTTGCAAACAAGACAGTATAAACTTCTGAAAAACATTCACCCTCCTAAAATATTCCAGTTCACTGACTTATTTTGAAGTTTTAACCAATATTAACAGTCAAATGCGTAAGAGCCAAGACACAGTTAACACAAAAATGAATAAGTAAAGCAGGTATCTTACCTTGCCTGCATCCAGCCTTTAGGCCAAAGTGGTTTCACTTCTGTTTCCATAAAGGTTTTGAGGTAATCTTCAGCAGACTGACTTCTATTTGGCTCTAGCTCATAGCATCCCAGCTTGATCTTCACAAGATTACACAACAGAGACCTGCAGAAACACACACAAATATATTGAAAGAAACAATCCTTTCAGAAGTTTAGCAGAAAAAAGCTGAGAAATGGAAGCACTGACGCTATACAGCTGTTGTCAATTGCCAGATGTTGGAAGAGCTCAGTTCCAATTGCGTTTTTTGCAAGTCTGCCACAGCACAAGTTTGCTACTACAACCATTATGATATGCCACTGTCACTTCTGCATTTACAACAGAGTGGAAGGCTCTTCATTTCATCCTTACTATAATTTTCTAATTGGTTTTACATTTTCTTTGTGGTTTCCTCATAGGTGAAACATCAACTCTCTGCTCAGTGACCTCTATCTCATTTAAGATTGAGAATGCCTGAAAGCAGGTGAAATCCATTCTACACTGAGTATTTCAACTGAAGATACTTTCTGACAGGGATGATGTCTTTTACTGTGATTAAAAATATAAAAGTGCACACAGTTAAGTAACACTGGCCTTTCAGAGCCTCTTGAATGAAAAAAAAAAACCCCGATTTAAATATCTCTTCATCAAGGATGGCTCCCTTCAGGACAGCCCAAGCTATACTAGTTATACTAGTTGTATATATTCCCTGAAGCTTGCTTCCCTGAACATAGCAAAAAGACTCATCATGAAAAGTCAACCAGCTACTGTTAATATGCATATATGTACCAAAATTAGCTTAGATCTTGCATAGGAAAATACCAATTTTGGATGATCTTGCTTAAAAGTCTGTTAGATTGTTTAAATAGTAATCTCAGGTTTTGGTAAAATCTATTCCAGGAAACAGAAGAGAACTCATAATTTCAAACAAGAATCTGTGTTGCTTTTGAGAGATAACAGAGAATTTGTATTTAGAGGGGATGGGAGAGGTTAAGATTCATGCATTCTGAATGCTAGCTTGCTCAAGGACTGGGAGGCTTGCCAAACCAGCACTGGCAATTTAGGCGGTCTGCCTATTCTGGCAGAAATCTTTACCGCTCACTGGGCAACACTGTTTTGTGACCTATTCCTATAACAGTGGCATAACTCTGCTTATACCTCTGGTTTTGCTTAAAGAAGCCTGAAGTCCTACAACCAGGAAAACTCTCATGTATTTGAATAAAGCAGATGCACAAGAAGTGAAAAAAGGGTTGAACATAAGATGATCTTGTCTTTCAAGTTAAAAAGTGTGTTTTGCCATAGCAGCAGGCTGGCTTGCCTATTTATCCCTACTCTGCCAAACTTCCGAGGCCTAATTCTGAGAACAACTATTTATTAAACAGTATCACTTAATAATAGCCCCTTGGAGATCCCTTCATAAAGTCAGCGAAAATTCTTGGTGGAAAAGATAGTTTTGTCTCACCTCACTGTGTCATCCCAGTGAAACTTCTTTCTGGGTCCCACAACCCTCTTTCCAGGTTTGTCATCATCATCTTCCTCTGATCCATTTTTCTCTCGTTCATCTTCTGCTTGCAATCTACAATTAGAACAATTGTTTTCTTCATAGGTATACATGACAGACAAAATATTTCCTTAAGAAATAACTGTTGGTTTAGATGTTGGGAGATAAAAAAAAAAAAAAAAAAAAAAAAAAAGGATTTGTCTTCCAGTTCTCATTATACCCTTCCTGAAAGTGTAAACAGTTCATCTTCCTGTCCCCACTGCTTCATGGACCTCAGAGACAAGTGAAAAGGACACACTATATGGACGTTACCAAGGATGCTGGCTATAAGCTTCATTTAGCGCCTCTACTGGGAAATGACAGGATGCTTATCGAACTATTAATGTTTCTCCAAGTCTAAAATTAGTTAACTGAAGGAAACAATTACAATGAACAAGGACAAAATATATCAAGAACCTGAACACACTGTCCTCCTCCATTAATCCAGCATTTTGAGAATCTCCAATATCCTTCTCACAGTTTATAATTTCTTTCTCTCAAGACCTATTTCATTCAGTTAATGGAACTTCTTCCTAGAGTCAGATCATAACATCACTCACCCAAAACTAGGTACTTTGTATAATTCAAAACTTAAAACACCTGTAAACTTGAGTGGAGTACTTTGCTGAGCTCAGGGAATGAATGTGGAGCCCGACTTCCAGCTAGACTTGACAATGGGCATGCACAGATTCCAGAAATACCTACTTGGCATTCTTGGCTTGATTCCGGGCCTGACAGTCCTCTTGATACTTGCATAACTGTTCAGGCATGACGTTACTGACAGCAAGTTTCAGCTTTTGCAGTGGTTCTCTCAAGCGGTCATCCTGTGAAAAGACAAACACCAAAGCAGTCCTATTAGATGCAATCTAAACAGTATTTCAGACAACTTTTGTGAGACTATTTCCTGCTCTGAGGCAACACTCCCAGTACGAACTATTGACTGCAACAGCAGTTTCCTATATGGCACTTGAATCCCACTAGTGGAAACAGCATTACAGAAGCACACATACTTGAAATTTCTCATATAACTCCAGAAAGCCTTTTGATAAGGAATAATGAAGACAGGAAACATATCATGAATATCCCAAAATATTATGGCATGATCTTATTAAAAATGTTTTTTAATCAAAATAGGGAAGGGAAGAAAACCTGAGGGGGGGGAAAAAAAGCACAAACTGATCAATGAGTATTTCGATGCTTGCAAGTAAGTATCCAATTAATCAAATCTCCAAAAACTCTGTAGTACAAAAACACCCTAGGTGATAAACAATATATGTGTTAGATTATCTTAGTTTCAATTATTATTATTATGCATACTTTATGTACCTCAAAGGTAAGGACTATGTCTTCAGAATTGTCTCCAAATATTAGAACTCCAACTCCAAATACTTCAAACATTAAAGTAATATACCGTATCCTTCCCTATATGCTCTAAATTATCTCCCTATGTCTTTTGACATTACATTCTTAATCATAACTGCTTATTGAGAACTAGAATACTAGTCTTACTGCTTAGTAATAGCATGCAAATCTGTGTCTTCTTAGCAAATTCTGAGACCTCTGCATTCATGATGCTCAGATCCTCTGCAAGATATAGTCTTGGATTTCACCTAAACCATCGGGTCAGGATACTTCAGATCACAAATAACATTCTTTAAGAGAATAGCAACTGCAAATGACATATAAAGTATTTGTAAGACCTAGCCACAAAGGCAAAATTGCACAAGCAGTACAAGCTGGGTCATTTATTATCCATCTAGCCTTTCTTTTTTCTTGACAGAAAAATGAATGCAATACTACATTTTTTCAGCCTGTCATAACTGTGATTATTGTGTCTTTCTAGTTCTGCTACTTAGCTTTCAAGATGAATGAACTTCATTCTCAAAAGGTCTGAAATACTTAAAAATATTTATTCCTAAAGTAGTGACAATGGTTAAGTACAGAGAAAAAAGCTTTTAAGCTGATTTACCAACCGATCAAAAATCTCCTGCTTTATTAGAGATTGCATGGCTGTTGCTCTACTCTCCTGCACTATTTCTTCACCATTATTACATAGTTGACTCCTGCTGGAGCTAATCTCCCCATCATTACCTGGACGTTGAGATGCAACTTCTTCAGACGCTTTATCAGCGTGTCCTTATTGCATGGCACAAAAGCCTCAAGGTGAGAGTACACTCCATTGCGCATGGCAGGATTTATCTCCTGTAACTGTAGCTCAATGCTGACAAACAAACAAGAGACAGTCAACCTGTGAGGCACTCGAAGATGAAGACGACAACTGAACAAAAACATAAGGAAGTTTTGTATGCATTACATATTCTAGCTATGCACACTAAAAATAGCAGCTTGGTACATTTTCAGTTAAAACTTTTCTAAAAAGAAGGAAGTCTTCATCAATGGAAAGAAACCATTCACATATGTACTTCTCAAACAGTGCTGAATACTGTCATTCAAATTCATTTACTCCCATCACTGCACATCAATGCTGATATGATTTTGATTGCTAATCTCATCTTCTAGAGATTACTTTTTTCCTTAGAATATGAACATAGAAGGTTCCATATTAAATGTTTAGTTGAAGGACTACAGAGCAGAAATAGCTGGTGTTTTCCTTCATGAAAGCTGAAGGCGTTACGAAAGTAGGGGACAGAAAGAAATGACATTTTTGTTGAATTTTACACACAAGTCAAGGACACAGGGCACTACAAAACACTTTAAACTGCATAGACAGACATAGTCATGACAGGAATTGTATTCATATATAAATCTCTTTAGGTAATAACTACCTTAGACTGATCTACCTTCATTGACTTTTAAGGGCTTTGTTGGAACAACCTCAATAATATTTCCTCTTCTGTACTTTTCCTCTCACCCCCTTTCCAAAAAGGGAAGGTTGTACAGATAAGCACTTACTCCAGCAGAATATTATTCATGTCTTGCGTGAAAAACTTCTTCCTGCCTTCTTCATCAAACATCTTGGCGGCCTGAAAATACAGCAATAAAGAGTATCCAAAAGCTTATAGAGTATTTTATCAAAAAAAGCTTTGTATATTTACTTTCACAGCTCTATGACATTCTCATTTTCCAGAGAACAATACCACTTAGAAAAAAAGAAGCAAAACCAAACTACACTCAACTGTTTAGAAGAAGTGGGAAGGATTGTTCTTATTATACTGAAATAAAAATGCCTTGCTCTAGGGAAAACAGTAATTCTATTTAGAATAGAAGTGTCTAGATCACTCATGTTAACACATTCATCTTTTCAATAACCATGAAGAAAATGGCAGAGATATTGTATTATCACCACCAGCAATGTTCCACTACTCCTGTTTGCTTTAAAAAGAAGAGCATTGCTTGCCAAGTCAGGCAGGCAGGAACATCAATACATTTCCAATACATTTCTACTCTAAATCTATAAAAGGCTCTCTTTCTACTTCTGTTATGTGCCTCACACAGTCACAACTTCCCAGCCTTCTTAGATCCATCTCAATTCTTCACCGCAATTTCTACAAAGGGATTATGTATGCGAGGAGTACCCTCATCCCTCTTTCCTGGTGCTGTCCAGCATTCTCTCCATCTTTACACTAGATCTCTTTAATGCCTTTGCTTGATCTCTTCCTGAGTTTGTGTGAGGTTGGGGAAAAACCAAAAAAAAGATAACCTTATTCCTATACATAGGCTCTTTTACTATAAGTTTCTACTGATCTCGTAGGAATTCTCATGCAGAATCCCTTTATCCTTGTTCTTATCACCTGAATTCTTATTTTCACAATGATAGCTTGCAGGAGAAAGCCAATTCCCTGCACTGTTCTACAAAAATCAGTAAGATATTCTCCCTAGTATTCATCCACTCTGCAGATTTATAAAAGTCAGGAAAAAATCCTTGGCTTTAGAGACTTACTGTCATCTTATATTCTGGCACTGTGTCCAGACAGTGAATATCTAAAGGAACTGGAAAAGGATATGCAGGTGATATCATTATAGCGACCGACAAACATTAGAGGCAGCCAACATGCTACAAGGCTGAATATTCAAATAAATTAAAAATCAATTAATTGTGTCTTTTAAAAAAAAGAATTACTGACTGGTGACAACATAGCTAAAAAAGTACATGTAAATGTACATGTTACCTTGATAAAATTCTGTTATTACTATGAAATATTTTCTGTTCTTGTTCTTTGCAACTGACTCATTTAATTTTGAAATAAAAATATTTTCAGGAATAGTGAACCCTACACTGCACAGCAAAACAGGAGTCTGATACTCTACCAGAAAAAATAATGTAGCTCATTGTATGAATCTTTACTGCTTCAGTCATGAACACTGACACCAGAGTGTTTTAAGTTCCTATTTCTACCATAAATTCAGCTGCTGAATGGATGATACTATGTTTAAAAATACTGAAGCATTTGTTCTGCTAAAAAAACCCTAGAAAGGTTAGATGTTTACAAGTGATAGCATACCAAAAATACAAATTTGAAAGTCTTAAATCCAGTATCTTTAAGCCTTAACTAACACAAGGATTATTAACATCTTCTAGTTTATGGAAAGTGGAAGGAAAGATAATACTTTGACATTTTGGTCCCAGGTAGACCTTAGAAGGTGATTTCTGCATTATACCAGCATTCTGGACAGAGCTGCTGGCCTTTGAAGAGAGCAACATCGGCAGATTTTAAAACTGCACTGCTATCTCTGTGGGTTGGTTTTTTTTCCCCACAGGTAGATTATCTTGACTGTTACCTTCAGAGGAGGAAAAAAGCCATTTTATTACTTTCCCGCTTGAGTAGAATATTATCTTCCATCATGGTAGTTCAGAATTGCCTACATAGTGAACTAGAAGACATTAATCTACAAAAGGAAGTTGGGAAGTTTTTATTGTATTTAGTCACTGGCTTTTCTAAATATTTTTTTAATCTAGATATATCATACTCCATTCATGGAAAATATGGTTTTTCCTACAGCTTTATAACTTTCTTTGCACTGAAAAATATTAAAGCTGTGATCCTGGTAAATATTTCACAAGACCCATTTCTTTTTTCCTGCTTTTTAGATATGTTTTCCCTTCCTAATAATTTGCCAGTTGACTGCAATTTGCAGAAGGTAAGGAAGTTGTAATCTTTAAGTCAACACACAGTCTAGGTTTTCCCCAAGTGTATGGGGTAGACCTGCTCTGCCAGTCTTCCAGAAGATAGAAGAGTTAGGCTTTCCACGAGACATTTAATTACAACTTTCTTCCAACAGGGTGGGGCTTGTTACACAGTGAAGCAGCCCGAATTTGGGACAGGCCACTAATACTTCCTGACTTCTGGCCTAATCCACTTCTGCAGTTTTCCCAGATGCTTACTGTTGAATATTCAGGGTAATCTTGCTACAAATCAAAGGCAGACAAAATCACCTCTCTCACTTTAGTAAATACTAATCCCTCGGCTGTATTTAGCTTGGTACACTTAAAAATAACTAAGGTCACTATAAGACATTTACATACCAGTAAAATAAACGTTGTGTTTTATGATTACTCTAATCTGTAGTAAAGCAAGCTCTATGTCTAAATTATTTGTTCCCAAAAAGACAGTAACTTGAACTGCTTTTTCAAAACTTACTGAGTAAGGAAAAGTTGCACTTTATTCCGAGTAAGTAAAAGCTTTAGTATCAGAACCTTGTAAACCAAACAAGGTTATTCTCAACTTAACATCCACAACTGAAATAAGGAGCATATAATACCTTAATAGCTCCAATCCCTTTCAATAAGTTATTGGGGTGTCTATAACTTGTGGATTCCATTAATATTTTTGATGAGTTTGGACTCCATTCTAACATTTCAAAAGAAAGTGGAAAGTGTCCAGTTTTTTCTGTAGTTGGCTCATGGTTTTTGACGGGGTTTTTGGTTCGTTTGGTTGGTTTTTGGGTGTTCTTGTGGGGTTTTTTTTGTTTGGTTGTTTCTTTTTTTGTTTGGTATGTTTGTTCTTTTGGTTTCTTTGTTTTTTATTTAACTGGCAAGTTAGCAATCATATTACAAAGCAAAAAATTTCAAGCCATTGTTTTGTAAGCTGCAGCCATACTTCTGTCTAAAAAGGAAGAAAACGTCCATTCATTTCACCAACTAATAATTCAAGTTAAAGTACCACTGATATTTTCATTATGGAAAAAACCCAAACAAACACTACAAATTATCATACACTGGAGATTTAGAAAACCTTGTCACCACTGTGAAACAAACACTGCTTTAACAACTGATCTGCATAATCTTTGCACCCATTTTCATCTCATCATTAATAATCCTTAAGATTAACATTAAGATCAATTCTACATTTTTTAGAGTTTCAGTCAGCAACTCAAGGATGACAACTGAGGCCCAAATTATTCTTCTTCGTTCACTCAGATTCCTGAATGCAATCCCTTACCAGTGAATTCATACTTACTGTTCGAAGGTCTCCAATGCGTTTTTCAAGTAGCACAGGCAGGCCTTCTGGGAGGGCAGGCACCTGTTTGGGTGTCATGACCTGAGAGGTGTAGGCTGCCTGAGTGACATTTCCATTTTCTCCTGACAGTTCAGATACTGGGCTACCATCAGAAGTGCCATCAAGTAACTTGTCAAAGTCAATGTCTCCCAGCATCTCCAGGGCACTTTCAGCTTCTTGCAGGAGCTCAGGTTCATTTGTGCTACCAAAAATGGAGAGGACGGGATCATTGATCCGAAGGTTCAAGTCAGAGATATCATTTCCTGCACTGAGAGAGGAGGAGGGAATTTTACTAGGGGTAGAGGTTACAACAGTCACTGGAGGTTTTGGACTAGATTCCTTCTTCCTCATGGCTTCCTTCTCCTTTTGAAATTTACGGATCATGGCAGCCAGAGAAAGCGAGTCTTTATACAATTTCTTTTTCTTCTTTTCAGACTTGTGTGAATTTAAGGCCATTACTCTGTAGAGGAAAGAAATCTTTCATTAGAATGCATGCAACTTTTGAGGCCTTAGTAACCTTTAACAAAAATATCTGCGAGTTTAGTACAATTACAATTAAAAATATGAAGGGGGAGAAGCAATGATTTTGTGCTTCTATGAACTACCTTAAAGCTTTGCTGGTCAAGTGAATTCATGCTCTCCAATTTATTTGGTTTTGCTAAGTTTGGGACACCTTAAGGCAAAGGTTACTTACTTCTGCCTTCTCACTGTTAAACTTGTGATTGATCCATGCTCCTGAAATATTTGAGCTTGTCTCTCAAACTCCTGAAGGGTGGCAGGTTGCTTTAAGTTTAGGCAAATCATGTATATTAAAAAGAAAATTCTCTTCATTTCCAAGAATTTTGGCATGCAGGCTCAACATCTATATGCTTCTTAAACTAAGCATTTTCTGCCAATCCCTGACCTTAATGAAAAATACTATCAAAAAATTTTCAATACCAACTTGAATATTTATAGCAAGACAATTGTCACTCAACATTTTTGCAGGAGCCAATTAGAAATCTCACCACCTTAATCCTTCCATGCTAGCCTCAGAACTCAAAGGCACATAGAGAGTTAGAGAGAAACTTGTAGAATAATTAAGCCATGTTTATTGTTCTCCAGATTAGAAACCAAAGGACAGGAAGAAAACTTTTCATTAGAAGATGTAATTCTTGGTGCTATAATTTGGATAGAACAATGATGGATAATGCTACTCATAGACTCAATATTTCTTTTCTGTAATTTGTCTTTCCTTGTTTGATTATTCCTTGTTCAAAATTCTGGGGGACAAAAAACCTGAGCTTGTAGGACATTTTGTATGTAAAATCTCCACACATATGTCTAAACCAAAATCTATTAGCTATTGTAGTTTAAAAATACAATATTCTAAATGACTGCGATAATTTCATTCTGGCACAATCTTAAAACCAGATCTCACATACAATTCAAGAGTTCTTCTAAAGAAAGAAACTCACCCCATCTGCTTAGGAACTTTCATTTTTCGAGGCTTCTTCTCCTTTTCTGTCCCTTCATCTTTCCGCTTGCGCTTCTTCATTCCACGATCTTCACTTTCTTTTAACTTTGCTATCTAGAAAAGAGATCAAATAAAGAACAAGGATTTTTCCATTCCAAAAGACTTTTGGAGCAAGAAACACTTAGTTTTTCTTACACTCCAGAGGCAGGAAAAATACCTCAATGTGTGTCAATGCAAACAGTACCACTGGATTCCCAGCAGCAATTGCAGCTACTGATAAGTCTCAATCGTTAGTATTTTAACAGTTACTTAATTCAGAGTTTAAGGCACATGCAGACTGGTGCCCAGCCAGTTACGAGCAGTGGCCACTTTGGAACACTGAATCCACCAAACTCCTGCAACCACAGTTTCACTGCGGAGTATGAAGCTTCATAGTATGGAATATCTTTTTGGTTAGTTCAGAGCAGCTGTTTCCCCTCCCAAGTTCTTGCTGATCCCTAGTTTACCTGCTAGTCTAGTGTAGGGAAAAAGAAAGTCTTCACAGAATGCAAACATTACTCAGCAGACTAAACTTTGGTGACTTATTAACACTATTTTAGTCACAAATCCAAACTGTCGAACCATAAGAGTCCCTGTGAAGAAATTTTACTCCCTTCCAGTCAGATCCACTACAAGAATCTTAAAATTATATTAAATTTAAAGAATTATAAAGCAGGAATGGACATCAGAAAGCAGGAAGTTCTTGAAATGGCATGGAATACGTGAATGTCATATGCAAGTAATTATGTTTGCACTGACCATAACTTTTCAAAGTACATAGAACAGCATGCTGTTTGGGAAAGACTGTACATACTTTAATACAGCTATTCTTATGTAGTCTGGGTTTATTTTAACAGATATTTTGTTTTAAGTGTTACTTAGAATATGAGGAACAATTTCTAATCATGCAAGCTTTGTGTAGAATCAGTGCTGGGGAATTTAAGTTCTCATCCCATAATAAAATTCCTGTAAAATTACAGAATCATCTGTAATGTCAAGATGGATGGACACAACTTATCAGTTTGCCTAAACAGACAGTCAGTCTTACTTGACATCCTGAGTTATTCCCCAAAGGCTGGTGCACAAGTCACAGAAGAGAAGATGCAACAGAAACAGTACTGTGCATCATTCTGCTTTCAGTCTCTTCATCTGAGCCATTCAAAGCATAGCTAATATTTCCCACTGTCCACCTAGCTGTAAGATACATATAAAAAGCATAATTAAGATTACTCACTTTAGGTGGCCTATGCTTTTTGTCTTCCACAAAGTCTTCATCCTCCGAGTCAGATGCCTGGCGGAACTGCAGTGTACCAGTGTTGATATAAAACCCTCCATATTTGGTTGTCAGGGATGCAGGAACCAATTCATCATACTGGGCAGGAAAAAGATGAATTTACTAGCATTTCTTAAAAAATATGAATATGTGGTTCATTTACCAGTCCCTATATGTAAAAAAATATATGCAGGTACACAGCACAGCTGGGTAGAATGGAAACAGATAGCAATGCTATTTAAAACTAAGTGGCCAAGGTATAGAACATTAATATCACAGAATAATCTTTCTACTTTCAAAACAGTGTTTGTTTTTAAAAAAAAAAAAAAAAAAAAAAAAAGAGAAAGGCAGGATTATAGCATTAAAAGCACTGCTTACTGAAGGGAATGAGGGTGGGCAAAGCAGCATTCCACCTTTCCCCACAGGAAAAAAAAAAAAAAAATGCCCCAAAACCTTTAAACACTTTCCCCCTCAATTCCGTCTCTGAGAGAATGCTAGATGTTTCAGCTCAAGATACACAAACTATATAAACAATAAGAAGCCACCTGCCTACAAGCAACTTCACTTGATTTTTCACTGGTTGGTTTTGTCCAGCAAATAAGTGGGCATAAAGTGAATTACTTATTTTCATCTACCACAGCCAGGCAGGAAAACCAGCAACATCACTGGCTGAAAACAAATTTTGTTAAAAAAAACCAAACACACCTGCCTCTATTGATTTTGCATTTTTAGTTTCATACTTCTATTGAATACCCTTCCATTTTATGAGACAATATGTGGTTCAAATTACCTTCTGTTAGTCATGCACTTTTATCACAAGTCCTTTAAGTTCTCTGTAAATGATAACTACGGTTATTTCCAGAACATATTTCTTCCATATTTTTGAAAACAATTACAGTTTGAACAATCACTATAGCTCAATCTATATTGGAATTTTACAGAGTTGGATGTTATACCCAGGAAACAACTGAAGATAGAGATGTCTTTGTAAATGAAGCATAAAAAACCCCCTCTCTGATTATATGCTTTCTTTCACTGACTGCCACAGGTTTCATTAATACTGATCTCTGCAGCGCACTTGACATGTTCAGACATTCCAACACAAGCTACAGTTAGTACCAACTACAGTGCTCTGCTCAAAATCCCACTTTTCAAGGTTCTCTGAAATTTTCTTTTGTTAAAAATGCTACCCCAGACATGGCAAACTCACTCACAGTATCTGTTAGCTTATTTCCTGTTTTAGGTGTTGAGTATGACATTGCCTCTTATACAAATAACACAATGCCAGGACTTGTTTTGTTTGAAGTTGTATATATCCTTACTCTGTTTAGACAGTTTTAAAAGCACAAAAGGCTTCTAACTTTTATAAGCTATTTTGAAAAACAGTATTTATGAGGAAATTTTCAAGTTAGAACTACAAAGCTGCACATCAATAACACTGAAATCCAAAGGCACAGGAAAAGCGGTCAATATTAAGTATAGTAAAATTAATATTCTATATTTATTCCATTATTTCATGAGCAGCAGCCTTCTCAGAATGACATCCTCCCCCAAGCATTACCAGAAAATCTTAATCTCTAGGAAAGAGTTTGTTAACAGCAAACTCTAAAAGGCTCAGAGGATTAATAGGTCCATTCTAGCTCTATGCATAACTATCAATAAAGCAAGCCATGGAAGCATTTGCAGGAGAAGTGAGGGAGGGTTGCCTTGACAATGCCGTTATCACTAAGCAGAAGGACAATGTTGTATTGAACTACTCCAAATACTGAAAATTGTAAGATGATTAACTTAACAAGCAACAAATACAATTCTGGAAGCTATAGTCTAAAAGCCTAAAAACAGAATGCCTGGACACATACCTATCAACAAAGATTACGAGGAAGCATTTACAGGACCTAGAAACTGTTACAGATGCACCAGAAAGACACAGTAACAGCACAATGACCAAGGATCAATTTTTGTCCTTCCGAAAGAAAGGGTAGGATTTTGACACCTCAGAGGAATGCACTCTCAAAGGGGAAAAAGTTGATTTTGACTTACAGCTGCAAGCAATAAACGTTTGATAGCACAGCCAAATGATTAAGAAAGACACTTGAGAAGGAAACAATGTGTGTGTTACTTTGAAGTCTGAATCAGCAGGCTTTGCACTGCATGTCTGTTAAGACAGAATTCAACAGGCTGAATAAATTAGTAGGCATTTTTAACTGCCACAACATATCGAAAGACTTGATCACCTACATGAAGGCAACACACACAGTGCAAAGTGGAGCGTCAGCAATGAGCTTACTTCATTTACCCCTGCATGCCATGCAAAATATATTGAAGATAAAATGGTTTAAGAACCAAAAAGACTGGGCTACTAAAAGCATTAAGACAGGAAGAAGAGTTATCCAGAAGAGGAAAATAGTGAATGCATACTTCAAGGAAGCTGATGAAAGAGCCTGAACTGGAGACCTATGTGGATTTGATCTGAATAAGTAGTTAGAAATTTCCATGAGTCATCACCTTTTATCTTCCTGGAATGGAAGTCTTAACAAGCAGCACAAAAAGGGAAAGGAAAAGTGGTCACAGGATCTATGAAATACCCTAAGATCATATGAAAGACCAGCGCATGAAAGCAGAAGAATCTATTAATTGGACAAAATGAAAGCGAAGTGGCTTAGTTGTGGACTTGTCATTCATTTAAAAAGACCAGGACAAAAATGCAAAGTAGGAGGTGTGAAGTAAACTTGAGAATGAAGGGTGGGCAAGAATTTTAGACAAATCTGATGTTTTTCCGCAGCTCTCAAAACCAGCTTCATTACATACAAGGAAGATGAAAGAGAAAGGAAATAAATGATTATCCACAGTGCTTAATAGTCAGAGTAGGCATTTCACTTTCGAGCTGTCAGGGTGTGAACTGAATTGCTGAGGCTGTAGCAGTATGGGATCAAAACAGAAGAATACAGCAGTTGCCAAGTGTGAAGGAGAAAGCACACAGTCAAAGCTGGGACCATTATCATAAGAAGGGTAGAACAAGTGAAGGGAGACAGAGTAAAGACTTGGCTGCAGGGCAGTAAAGGAAGCCCTGGAGAACATTCTACAAAAAGTGAGGATCAAAGGCAGTTCACAAGTGAAGGAAGACATGATTCACAGCATGTTGACCTTTCTAATCATCTGTGTGCTACGTGGCATAGATCCATAGGAACAAGGCAATCAGAAAGGCAGAATTTATTCAATATACATATGCACAACCTATCCTTTGACAGGCAATCAAGGTCAGCAAGATGTGGATGTGTAAGCCAGTTGCAGTTTCAACAGCTTCAGCTGACAACTATGAATTTAGTCAGACTTTTAAGACCTTTTTGACATTCAGTTCTCCTTAACCCTTGAGAGTTTTATTTTCCCCTACCCAAATATGGGATGTTCTCAGCCTACTGAACAAGGTGTAACTTATAACTCAATATTTTATTTTCATCTAAAACTGAAGCCTGCAGACCACAATGTGCCTAGTACTCTCTCCTTCGCTGTATCCTTACTATATTCTAGCACCCTAATTGAACAGAAAATTTGAATATGACTGTATAATATATTTGCAACCGCTAGATTAAACTTCATTTTCATCTTTCTTCAGGAGTCTCAGTTAAAGGGAACATGGCTCTTGCAAATTCTAAACCTTCTGATGAATTCATTTCAAGACTTTTTCTTTGCACTAGCTTTTTCTGCATATGAAATTGTAGAAATGATCCTATTAAGAAAAATAGTGTTCTGCTCTTCCTTATACATTCCAAGACTGAGAATTAGAATTCTCAGACCTACAAACAGACAGGACTTCATATATGATTGACTTACGTGAACACAGATTTGTCCCACAGAAGATTATGGAATCATTCTTCAGTTAACAAAATAATATTGATATATTGTCTGATCATCTAAAGGCAGAGCAGCATGTTAAGTTACTGTGCTTCTAGTGCCATAAATCTAATATGTTTAGGTGTGAAAAAAATTTAGTTTTTTAAAAAAATAAGTTAAACCAGTTTCAACTTCATTATTATACCAATAAGAACAGCAAAATTTTATAGATTATACCAATCCAGTTTTGAAATCCAGACCCATAGTACGCAGCAGTATCTTATATTATTAGTCTACTCTTGTGTCTAGATATTTTGATCACGATCCTCAAATATTTTGACCATTCCTCCTCATTCAGCTCCCTTTTGGAGAACAACCTATACTACAGAAGTACACATGTGAAAAGGCTTTTTAACACTTCTGTATTAAGTCCTGGAAATGAGCTTCTCTGCAAACATGTTGAAGTGTTTTAAGAAATGTAGCCTGTACATTATTTGCTGCAAAAATGTATTATTTAGATAAAAGATAACGAGGGATAATTTTTTTTCCTTGTTCAGCTTATTTTTGAGATGGTTCTAACCAGCTTGGGGGTGGGAAGCTACTTATTTTTGATCATCATTAGTCAACTGAATAAAGTCAAGCTACTGAAGTTATGTTGAATATGGCTACTTCAGTCAAATGTACTAAATATCCATACAGTTCACTACACATTTTAAGACACTTCAAACATAGCTGATCAATCTCTATGCTTCTTAAAGAGTCAAAGAACCAAAATGCAGTCTTTGGATTTGCTATCCTTTAAGGGTAAGTTTTCAATCAAAAAAACCAGAACTATATTTCCAAAAAATAATATAATAGACTATACAACGAAATCCTGAACAAGATTACGAGGGAATACATTCCTTTATTAATCCAAGATGACATAAAAAAGCAAGCAGAAAGCTTTCCCATGGTAAAGATTCCTCTTCCAAAATGCAAAGGCAAGTTGTTTTTGTTTGGTTGGCTGAGTTTTTTGTAGCCCTGGGGCAAAGGACAGCTGGCAAAGCACAACAGAAAGAAGCATAACAGACTATTAAATAAAGTATAATACCTGGCTCAGGGTAGTCTAGACTAGGATAGGGTAGTCTCCTAGGAGAATCCTTATGACTTATAGAATGTATGACCACCCACGTGACCATTTTATCTGTTCAACTCAATTCTTTTAGAGCTTGAGCTCTGACCTACATGGAAAATACAGTTCAGTGTTTATATTACAAATAAACAGGCAATGTATTACTTAAACTTTCCAAGTTTCATGTTACAGGATTAATAGGAGATTCTGTAGAAAAAAATTCCACTTTCCTTTTCCACTGATTTAACATGAAGAGCAGACTTATCACATAGGACATTTAAGGCAAATGCTCTTATCAAAGATCTGTTATTTTGGCATGTCAAACTCCCCATTATATTAATAATTATAATGTTCGTAGAGTTTCTGAAAACACTTAAGTTGCTTGTGCTGCTTGCTTTAATTCATCCACTCAATAAGAACAACTGATCCTAGGCCATGACCTACCCCTATAGATACTCGGATAACTTTGAAAAGTGATTCTGTGCTCTTCAAAAAATTAAATTCAGCAAGAAGTTGCTACACCTATTATCATTATTATTTTGTAATTATTTCTTATCCCGCGCTCTTAATGCACACAAATTTAAACAATGGTACTATAAAGGCCAGATATAAATCTATTTTTCACAAGTACCTATGCAGATGCTGACTCTTCAGTTTCCCAGTTGTCCCACTGAGCAATCCTAAACTACCTGATTGAAACCTAGACCAGAACATGGTGTTTAAAAAAATTAAGAAATCACTTATTCCTTCCTAAAAAAAGATGTGATATTTTGCAGAAGCAGTAAGAGAACATTATTGTTGCTTTAACAAACATCAGACTTCTTTTGCAAATTCAGCTCCCTTTGTCTCTCTATCCCTAATGGTTCCTGTGCTAGAAGACTGCTGGGTGTGTAGTTTAAACATAGTCTGTTCTATACTAAGCAGAACAGTATCCGCTTTATTTGTTTGGTACTCTATTCTACTTCTTTATTTATCTTGGGGCAAGGAGGAATAAAAAGCAATGAAAGAATCTCCTAATTGAAATTTGCCCCTGTATTCACTCCAACACATCAGGAACTAACCATCAGATCTACCCTGAAAACACCTGGGAAACACACAAGACATCTTTAATAAAAGGTGACATGGTGCACTCAACTAAGTAAGCACTATTCCCTAACCACTGAACTTCCAAGACTGAGCAAAGTGACAATGAACAAGGAAGACAGACCAGTAATTTAAACACAAATCCATACTCAATGAAATGGCTGGTAAGAGAATATCTTTAAAAAAAAAAAAAAAAAAGCTTTAATGCACCCTCACACATAGAGTATGGATGAGGTTTGTGACAGAGGTCTACAAAGGCAGCTTTTTCCACATGAAAAATGCAGCAATGTTAAATCTATCTCTCAATACAATGAGAAAGTATGTTTAATAATGGATCCTATGTAGTATTTTTCTGTATATGCCTCTAACATCAGCAGGTTGATAGTTCAATTCATTTTGGTTTTAAGAGACATTTATTCTTCTCAAGCAATGACACTGCTCTCCGTAGCTTTGCATAAACCAAGGTCTGCAGGAAGGATGAGAGAATAACATCAATTTGACCTAAAACACCTGGCCCTGAACCCACAGAAAAAAGGTAAAAACTACCATCAGCTTCGCCATTCTGCAGGCAGATGCTTTTTCCCAGTGACAACAGTATCTCAGATAATCAAGAATCTTGAGCAAGGTGTTCTTACTGGCAATCCATCAGCTTTAAGTTTTAGATCATAACAACAGGAACTCTTAAGGGGAAGTCATGGTGGGACAGAAGATATTAAACCTATCACAGCTTTAATAAACCCAGAGATTACAAGATTATGTAAACCAAGTTTATCCTGAAGACATGTGAAAACTGTATATCACAACACACTTTTGCAAAGACTATGCTATTAAATTATGGAAAGTATTCTAGGGATCTCAGAAATAAGTGCAACTCTTACCAATTTGTTCAGAATTACTAAAATGAACATACTGTCCTTGAAAGGCTGTCTTTTAAGAGGGTCTGGGCTCCTGAGGCAAGATGTTGCTAAAGAAAGATAAGTTTTTCCTTGAAGTATGTGCTTTGCAGAAACTTTCCACATTTGAAAAATGATTGGTAGGCAGTTTTCTCTGCCCAGCAACACAGGACTCTTGCACCATTGCTTAGAAGGCTGCTGTGGAACCACGCATATAGTAGACTGGGTTAAATACTGACATACAGCCGTGGGTATCTGAAGTACTGAATTGCATGCTTCCTGTTGCTCTTGTTTTGTTTCAGTTCCTGTGAATTGTGGCTTCAAAATACATCTTGCACTGCTTACAGATTTCTAGGTGGATGATTCTTCCTCTGAGTTTATCTGTCCAACAGGGGGGAAGGTGCTACCTGCTCTTTGTTTTGGATGTCTAAGCCTTATTCCCCCTGAATAAGAGAAAATTGCATACTTCTTCACTAAGCACCATGTATTACTTCAGATCCCTGTTCTGTATTACACAGCAAGAAGCTCAGAGAGGACTGTATGCTTCAGGAAACTCTATATAAAGCTTACATTGTCAGGAAGGCATTCAACCAACCAAATATTCAGAGGTCATCACAAGAGCAAGTCGTCCGGCCAAATGAGGCGTAAGTGTGCGTGAAGGAAGAACAGAGGGGAAACAGAAATCTAGAGGAACATCATTCCATAGAGAATGTAGTTCTGGACAGTTCACAGTAAAACCTATTTTCAGCATCAAAGCAGCAGAAACACTGAGGAGTAAGAGCTTTCTTTGCAGGTAATGAACATTGTGTATTACTAACACAGAGTACCATCAAGATAAGCAAAGATTAGGACTTGCCATCAGACCAATATAGCTGTTAGAAACAATAGTAAGATGGTCTTGATTCACACTTTTTTCTGGAACTAGGAGTTCAAAACCCTCTGACTACAGTCAAAATGTTCAACCCCAAAATATCCACTGCATAGATTTCTCACTTGCCTGCAATTGCATTCAGAGAGAAAAAGCCACTTCTTCCAGACAGTACAAGCTAAAAATTTTCAAAGGAGGACTGCAAGCTAAAAACACAGAACAACATGTGTACCTGATACATCCAAAGCAAAGAGCAACATGTAGCTACTTACTTATTCCTGTAAAAGGAGCAAAAGTCTGAAGAAAGAAGGAAGGTAGGAACTGACAGTATCATTTAGGGCAACGTACACAAGAACCTTTCTCCAATATTTTCCTTCAGTTGGCTTCAGAGTCCATTCAAGTGCTCTTCAGGAGCCCTTACGTTTCTGTGTTTAGCAGCCACAAGGACTTTGATGGTCTTAATGCAGCCATGCTGCTGAAGTACTGCTTCTTTCCAGAGGAAATAATGAAAACAAATCTCTAATAATCTCCTGGCATGGTTTTCATTTTCACAGAAGGTAAACAATGGCAGTCTAGCTTACTAAGCAGCCCAAAATTTACCTACTTTACTTTATCATGGCAGATACCAGTGTCCTTTGAAGAATCTGACAGGAAACTCTTTGCTTAGGAGAAGCTCCCTTCTGTCAGCACTTTCCAAGAACTTCCCTTCAGAAACGCATGTCCTGTATCTCTCTGTACTCCAGCCCCATTAAAACCCATCACTTCAGAATAATGCCATTAGCAGATTCCCTGCTCTTGATCTTAATCCCTGCCCTCAAGAAAACAAGCAGAACAATTGCCTTCCTGGATCCCTGGAGGACCCAAATGCTCTGTTACACATGCTATGTACAGAAATGCTTAATTGGAAACGGATCCAAAGGAAGCAGAATTGCCTAACTCTAATGCAATGCCTGCTAAAAAAAGGCTTAGAATTTATTGGTTTGATTTCTTGAATAATATTTGAAGACATTACCCCAAAATCTGTTTTTAGAAGGAAAACATCTCTAAACCTATGGAATGAATCTGTTTGAGAGACAAAGAGCTCAGTATTTCTTCCACATCTGTGACAAGAAAAAAGACTAAAACTCTAAGGAATATGTCACCTGTTTTTTTTCTAGGATACAGAGGGAGACAACAGGATGGCAATCCTGGAGCAATTCAAGTGGCACCCAAACTCATTTTGCAAGTGTTTATGCCCAGGATGTTACAGCTTTTTATGTGTAATAAAGTATCTTCCAAAAGAAAGTAAGTCCAGGCTGGGCCTGGCTCTGACACCTCTCAGGATACATGGTGATTTAATAGCTGGCCACGCAGAAGATGAGCAAGCCAGACACACAGATTTTCTTTCTGAACACCTCCCATTTGCATCTGAGATGGAATGAGAGGTTTTGTTGAACTTAACTCCTATATTACAGGACCCTTACACTCACCAATAGCAACTGCAGCTGGCACACAGTACATTTATTTTTCTTATTTTCTATACAGAAATGGAGATAAAAAGTAAAACAGAAATGGGCTCTCAGTAGTCTGTATCTGCAATGCAGGCACAATGCGAAATGATTTGTTCAGGAGAGCATACTTTAGAGAATATACCATTCCCAGTAGCTTCCACAGCTACCACATGATGAAACCATCTAGTCCTCTAACAACTGCCTTTTGTATGCTCTTGCAAAGAGTCTGTCAAGAAATACCAGAGTAAATGCTCCTACAGATCTGCTGCTGGTAACAAGAGCAGCACTGGAAGGAGGCACTGTATGAGAAGTACCAATATATCAGTAAGTGTTCAACTCTGCTAGACTCACACGCATCTTTGATAAAGATCTGGACTACAAGTACTGAAAGGTATCCAAATCACATATCGGATCTGTGACAGGTCACAATAAATCCAGAAAAAAACAAGATAGAGCTTGGGTTGCGTATCAAAAAATTTCAAAACTGATGACGGTTAATTTAAGTGACAGTGAGAAACCAGATAAGCCTATAGGCTCAAGTGGTTTCTCAGCAGGAGTGAAGAACATCTGTTCTTACTGAGCTGAAGATCAGAATCTGACCTTTGGAAAGCACATATCAAGGCTGAGGCCCCGATATTGTTTCAACAGAAGAATCAAAAGTCAAGGGACAGTGATAAAACAGATTAATATTGGCAAGTTCAACTAAAATTTTTCTCTAGACCACAAAAAAAAAAAGGACAGACCAACGCAAGCTACAATAAGCACCTATAGCAAACTTACTTTTCACGCAACTTGTTCAGGTGCCTTCAGACCTACTTCAAAAACTAGCAGTACACACAGAAACTCAGCCCACCAACCACTGTGGCTAACAGTTAAAATTCTTTTGCTGAAGGTGGTCTCAGTTCTGCAGCACACCTCTTGCACCTCACACAGTTCTTCAGGGCAATATTACTTGCCACATCTATATGCTAGAAATCTCACAGATCAGAGTTCACAACAGCTCTTCAGGAAGTCTTATTTCCCAGATCTACTACCACATTCAAATGGAGGCTCAATGTAATGTATGCTAAGCAATGCTCTTCATTTCCGTGCTTTTCTTACTCTTCTCACAACTCCTTTTCATAGTCTTTCCTCTCATACTCAGACTTTCAGCTTCCTTGTCTTCAGAGCAGATCACTGCTGCTTCGTCCAGTGTCACTCAAACTCAAGACTGGCTGAAGTGTAAGGAGCTTTTGTTGGGATTCTTGTTCAATTTTACTTGTCTAAACATCAAATCTATTTCTTCCTGACATCTAATGAGGGAGGATCATACGAGGTCTCCATGCTTTTACACAATCCAATCACTCTGTTCCAAGCTTCTTCCTTATTTTTTCTTTATTTCAAATACCACCTTTACAACATGTGCAAATGCCCTCTTGTAAACCTCCCAATATCCCTGATATTGCCTGCACCTAACTAATATCTTTCTTTTCCTCAAGATGTGTTTTCATTTCTGAAAAACATTCAGACGAAACAAGCTTTCATATGCTGCTGTTTAACCACACTGTTTTATTTCATTTTTTTCAGACATATCTGGTGAATGTTTATAATAAAAACCAATAAGAACAGGATGGATAAGAGCACAATACCTTCCTGATCTAATGCAGGAAATCTAACACAAGTAATCTGCTAATAATTCAGATAGTTAATAAAAGAAACTAAACAGAGACAGTGTAATTTCAGTCTACAGTAAATTAAGAGCACAAATAAAAATAATTTAATTTCTAAAGTTGGAAAATTACATGATAGCAATAGCTTTCCTAATTCCTGCAGTGCATGATATCTGAATGAGACTACAAACACAATCATTCACTGGATTCCCAAAGTAGCATGCCCTTTGTATCTATACCAGTTATTCATGGACACAAACTGTTTTCCCTTACCTTTGTTCTTTAACACCAAAAAAAAAGTATTATCTCATTTCTTCTTGCTACTTTGATGAGACTTACTTACCGCTTCAGAATTATCAATGAAAGGGTCCGTTTCATCATAACCATAACCTATATCAATTAGATCTTGCAGGCGATCCTTTCGATGTTTGTGGGGCTTTCCACCCTGAAAACAAAGCAAACATTTTATCATTTTGGAAACCAAGAAACAACGTACTAAAGTTTACAAAAAATTGGAGGGATGGTCATTTAGGGAATTATCAGTTTTGCCTTCTTGAATACTTCCTTGAAGATGGTATAAATGGCTAATAAAAACTTGTACACAGGAATGAGCTCTGGCAAACATAGTGTACTATAGCCCCACAGGAATCATCCCTGAAAGGTATTCACTAGTCACTTGGTTTGTGTATGACTGAGATGCCTCACTGTCCTGTGTGACAGGACTGTCAGTGATAGGAAGACTGGAATAATTTAGAAAGTGTTAAGCTTTTACACAGTTGTTCCAAAGGAATATCCTGATAGCTTAACATTTGGTAAAATGTTTCCCCACACAAGATGGATTGCTTCTCTACAGAAAAGGGAGGGAAGTCTAAGTCAAAGAAGAAAAAGACTGATCTGGTACTTGCACATATGGTGTCTACGAGTTGTCAAGAAGTTACAGCATTCACATGACACAACTGAAGAAAAACATATTGAGATAAAACCCACTTGCTGTTATGAGTATGCACACACTGTTCAAAAGTGGTTTCATCCTTGCTCTTTTATGAGCAGCATGAGCATCTGAACATCTCCATTTCAACAATATTTTGCAAGAATTCCATTTATAACTAAGTAAAGCATGCACTCTCACAAGCAAACAGGAATGTCTCAGGTTTAAATAAATAGATGCAACAGTCAAAGGTGAAAAACCACAAAAGTGAATTTTGTTTCTAATTCAGCTTTTCAAAGCTATATTCCAAGCCTCAGGTTTCCAAGCTAAGTAATCCTAACTTTTCCTTTCAGTCCTATCATCCCCTACAGTCACTCATCTGCTAAAATATCCAAATGACTGCAGGTTCTCAAATTTATCCAGTACTTCTTTAAAAAAAGTTTTGATGAGAGAAGGAAAAAAAAAACCTTAGAAAAATAAAGGTAGAATTTAAGGATTCTGTTTAAATACCAGTGCAAAAGCTTATGTAACTATGATTCTGAGGCGCTCCGAAGAATGCTATATAAACGATACTTTACCTCTACTGATCTCACTAATGGGTGATGCAATCCACCTCTGTACCAAACTGTCTGGGTCTGGCTAAGATGGAGTTAACTTTCCACATAGCAGCCCCCAGAGTACTGTGCTTTGTATTGGCAGCTAGAAAGGTGCTGATAACACCCCAGTGTTTTGGCTACCCCTTAGCAGTGATGGCACAACATCAAGGCAGTCTCTACAACATTCTCCCCTCACCTGTGGGTTGGGGGGTGGGTAAGATCTCAGGAGGGGACACAGCCAGGACAGCTAACCCCAACTGACCAAAGGGATATTTTATACCATATGGCATCTGCTCAGCAATAAAATCCAACAGAAAGGGAGGTGGGGGGAAGCATTTGTTATTATCATGTTTGTCTTCTGGAGCAACTGAAGTCCTACTTTTTGGGAAGTGACTGGATATTGCCTGATGATAGGGAAGCAGAGAATAAATCTTGTTCTCTTTGCTTCTGCATGCAGCTTTTGCTTTATCAAACTGCCTTTACCTTGATCCATGAGGTTTTTCCATCTTATTTCCTACCCTCCCTGTCCTGTTGACTAAGGCAGTGATAAAACAGTGTGGTGGGCACCTGGAGTTCAGCCAAGGTCAAGCCACCACCCGCATCTTTTGCTGAGCCCAAGTAACCATTAACATCCTTGTCTGTGAGTCCAAAATCCCTTTGCAGCCACGTCTATTCTATGATTTCACTATATAGGCATAAAAAAAAAATAAATTTAAAGTTCTCAACACATGCTGACTGCCTGTTATTAATAAAAACAGCGCAGATATGGAACCAAGTTAATAACAAAAAAAGAAGCCTCATATTAGCCAAATGAATAAAAGTAGGATTAAAATAGTAATCTGTATTTAGACATATGAAAATATCTGAAACGTATGTATAGTTAAGAGAGTTTCCTTCAGGCCTGGCTCTACCCAATTATGTTTAAGGGAGTATGTTTAAAGTCCATACAATCAAGACATTAAGGATGAAAGACCACATCAGAAGAACCAAAAGTATTACCTACATCAGTGTTTACTATGCAACAGTTCAGGGACATTTTACCACTGAAGCTTTTCACCTTTCCCAAAAGTTTTCTTCCAAGGTTTCTATTGCAGAACATAAGCAGTCATGACAATACAGCAAATTGAAATGTCAAGTTCCTAAGGCTGCAAACAGTACTCACGCAAGTATTCAGAAAACTCAAATATTTGTTCAACAAATTAACTGTGCCATGTAGCCTAGGGTTTAAACAACCTTTGTCCAACTGGACTAGAAGGTGGCAAATACGATGCCAACTTCTGAAGAATTTTCCAAGGGCCACAGCAGGGTCTAAAAAGGAGTAAACGTGATCTCTGTATTGGGCAAGTTAATAGAAGTTATAAAGAACAAAACCAGCAAGCACGAGAATATGCAATCCACAGCAGGAAAAAATTTTGGTAGAAGGAAGCAGTACTTAAAATACTTTAAAAAAGGTCCACAGATCTTTAAAGACAAGAAATGACCATGGGATAAGAGGGAAGGTCTACTCAATGTCTGGTTTCAGGCTTGGAAAAGAAATGGTAGGAGTAATTATTTCATTTTGGCAAAGAAAGTAATCAGTGAAATCACCAAGGAATGTGTATTCATTAATCTTTAGAAGCAAGCGAGAGGGCTAACAGTTGCAGGGGGAAATGACAGATATTACTGACAGCAGCAAATTAAAAATCATAACTGAAGAATCACCAAAAGACCTCACAGTTGCTCTGAACTTAGTGTGATAAATCATCAGTTGAATTCAGTATCAATAAAAGCAAGGTAATCCACACAAAGGAAGCACAATCCAAACAAGAAAATAAAGTGTGCTCCCAATTTGTTGTGCTCCTCAGGAAGCACTGGAGTTAACACACAGTTCTATGACATTTGCTCAACAATCAAGAGCAGTCAAAAGAAAAGAATTGGGACTTATGAAAAAACAGAATAGAGAACAAAACCAGAAGCCACCATTATATCACTGATAAATCAGGACATCCTACCATTAATATCCTTTAATTTAAAAAAAGAAATTAGAACAAAAAAAGGGAACGCTAAGCCAACAAGGATGTTTAAAGGTAAAAAACACTGCTTCCGTACAATAAAAAAAAAAAAAAAAAAAAAGATGTTAAGACCCTTCAGCTGGAGAACAAAAGGGCTGAATTTAGATGATAGCATGAGAATCAGATGCAGCATGCAGAAGAACAGGAAATATTTCACTGTTTCTTACAATATAGAAATGCTGGAGCACCAAGTGAACTCACTGGGCTTAGATACAAAGTGTGTTTTCATATGACATGGTGCTTATTACCATGGAACACTGAAATTCAGTGAGCTCAAAAGGATCTGGAAAATTTATGGCAGAAAGCTACACAAAGGGTAGTTAAACATGCAGGCTTTGGGAGAAATTAAGCCAGATTGCTAGACAGGCACAGTGAAGTAATATTAATGGACACTTAACTCTGTTATACTTTCAAGTATGAGATTCCACAAGTGTCAGAGGACTATGCTACAGTCCATTACATGGATTTTTTTTTTTGATCCAATAAAAATTCTTACATTCTGTACAATGTTGTCCAAGATTCAATAACATGCTTTTATGACAGTGCTTGACTGTCTAGAGAATAACAGTAATCAAAAGAATGAAAATGAGAACCATTCAGAACAGATTTTTACACTGGTGTTTAAAACATGCAGCAATTGCAAAAAAGTTCTGAATAATCAAATAAAAAAATGGTACATTAACTTCATGCACCTTGTTTTACAAAACTATATTTATTCATAGGCTTTTTCTTAGTCTCTGCAAGATAATCCAATATTGTACTTATCTGATTACAAGTACAGGAATTTATCTGAAAAGAAAAAGTCTTTACAGAAGGCTGTTCTTCACACACCAAATTTTCCATAAGGATTGTTTGACTCCATTTTAAAGGGATGTAGACAAATAATGCCTAATTAGTGGAAGGAGGATATAGTACTTCCTGCAAACTGAAAAAACCTCTCTCCCACACAACCAGTCATGATTTTACACAAAAGTGCTGTTAAAGAGAAGAGAATGGGTATCTACTTCATGGGATCCCTGCTCTAATTTAAGCTAAGGAGAATGAATATCTCGCCACAAGAATCAGATGATGGCTGGATGGTGTCAGAACATGAGTAATAGCACTGGGTCAGTGTTCAGTGTACAGAGATGCAATTCCTCTGTGCACAGATGGTGAGTGGAGACTGACAGTTCTTGCACTGGAAGAGAGAAAGGACAGGGAGTATCTAACATAACTATTAATTCCTCGCCACCCTCCACGATTAGCAGCCCTAACCTCCTAAATTGTTCTTTATATAGAAGACATTCCCCTTCCAGGAATTTTGTGGGACTGAGTGGCATAAGGTATGGCAGAGAATGAGAGAAAGGTAAGAAATAAGAAACACACACAGTAATCAAGATACAAGTGCACTGTGAATTTAAACTGCTGTAAAATGAGAGTTTGTTACCTACAGCTTTCTAATAGTCAGAAGTACCTATTTGCTCCTTTTTATGACTACTGAACATTGAATTCAAGTTTTCATAAGTCTAATAACACCATGCTCTGTGCATAATTGTACATGTTTAGCTTTGATGTATGTATAAATGCATATGTAAAATTAGTTTGCTTCCACTACACCACTCCCTCCTACATATATTGCTTTACACGCTCTACACTGACTTTCATCTGCTGTAGTTAAGCAACTTGTTTCAGGACATTATGAAATTCTTAACCTGTATATTGGAAATGAGTTTTCTATAAAAGTAGAGTTGAAGCATTTTTCTCTCACATTCAAAAAAATAATTTATCATTCAAATGAAAAGCAAACAGTATTCTGGAACTGCCTTCTCAGTTCACTGCATATATTGGGTTCCGTCAACCCCTCCAGAAGGTGAAAGTTATCCTTCTCAGTTTAAGTGTTTCTTTTGTTATGTGTCACAACTAACATGCCCTGAAATAGTAATTACTTCTACAGAATACATAGGCTGGGCACTCAGAGAAACTTGTCTTTGCTCAAAAAAAGAAAACCAAATGAAATAGACAAAGATTTTAATACATATATTTTAATAGCAAAAGATACAAATGACTGCTCTTCTTCCAGTTCTTTATTACCAAGGTGCTCTATTAGTAATCCAGAATATCAACGTGCCTAAGCATGATAATGAGTTTTGATTGCCAGCTTAGAATTAATCACCCAACCCTACCCATATGAATTCTTAAAGACCTGTTTGGGTGCGGTTTTAGTAAACGTTTTCTGATTCCTACTTTCATTTATTAGTGCAAGCCTCTTTATGTTACTACCTAGTGTGGTTCAAGTCGAATATTCATGCTACTCTTCCAGGAGACAGCAGAGTAACTTTAGGCAACTGGCAGCTACAAGAAAGACTCATCAACCAATGACTTATTATTCAACGCTAACTTCCTATGGAAGCATTCCAAACTAGTCAGAAATTCATCAAGATTGATCAGTATTTAGCCCAAACAGAAGAGTTGTTCAATAGTGCACAACAGCATCACATAAAATTTCTTTCCTCTGGCGCAGTATTTATCATGAATATTGACTTGCATCTATTAATTGTATTTCTATAGGAAGCTTTTCCAAGAATAGCTTCACAAGCTATAACATCCTATAGACAAATCTATTTAGCAGACTTGTCTAATAAGCTTGCAGCAGGCTTCAAGCTGCTTAAATGAAATATAATGAGACAGTCAGCACCAAAATGTACAGGTCATTTGACACTACATTAGTAACCCTATTCAAGAAAAAGAACTGATGTTGACATCTCTACAGCATCATAAGTTATTGCTATTCAGTGTTTGTAAATTTTAATACAGGTACAGTAACTCACGTATTTTGCCTCAAACTTCTTGGCTAGCACTTCTACTTCATGCCGCTCACGCTGTTCATCATTAAATGGATCTTCTGAGTGAACCGATTTCTTCTGAAAAAATGTAGAAGTTAAATATTCATCCCATAAGAACACATACAGGGCAAGTAATAAAAACTTCTTAAATGTCAATAAACAATGCTCTGATGATTAAGTAGTCAGAATTTATATTAAGACAGTCCAAATACTTTATTTTCTAAAATTCAGTTTGACCTATTCAATTACCATTCAATTACTTTTCTTCTAATGAGAACACAAACTGAAAAGTTCAGAGAAAGACTCAGATTTATATTTGCCCAAGCATTCCTCTACAACTTCAACTGAAAGCATAAGCATAAGAGAAAACTATGGCAATGTGAGGTTCAAAGAGAAAGAACTCTCTCTAAATACAACTCCTTTTCACTTCTGCTTCCACTGGTGACTCTTACTGCTGCTATGATCCTTCTAAGTACAATACACAAGACGTACCCAGTACACTAATCAGCAGGGAAGCAGGCAGCCAGAACACTAAAAATGTCAGTAAATTACAACCCTAGTTAATGTAACTCCTTCAACTCTTGTACTGTTGGTTTTTTTCTTCAGATAATTTCAGTAATCATAGCATGAATTCTACAAGATTGCCACCATGGCAGCCACAAGGACAATAGAGATTTAATATTCCAGCTGAACAAGTCAGTGGGAAATACCTCACTTTTTTTTTTTTTTTGAGAAAGACATTTTCACCAGCATGGTCATTGAACAGTAATCAAGCATGTACATAGTGCTTTTTTACTGGAAATAAGATATAGCAGAAAAACAGGGCTGCCTTCCTCAAATTAGAGTTCAGATATCCAATACAGCAACTGTTGGAAGCAGGGGAAGGCACTAAGATGCTAAAATGTGGCGATATGGAGTTCCATTTTATGGAGCTTTATGGATGGCAACTAACTTTACTGCCTATGTACTACTCAATGAATGAGCAAAGATTTATGGTAGACTAAGACAGAATAAAAAGCAAGACTAAGTTCTGAAAAGCAAGATCCTTCCTCAAACAATCTGTGAAGCCAATATATTAACTGAATTATGACCAAATAACCTAGCCCAATAGTATCAGGACCAATGTAATGAGGAAGACAAGCAAAACTTCACATTACACCACAATGATCTTACATTTTTTAAGCTGAGTACTTGAAGAGAAGTTGGAGTTAATCCTGAAACATAGAGTTTAAGTTGCCCCATCCCTGGAGGTGTTCAAGGCCAGGCTGGATGAGGCTTTGAGCAACCTGATCCCATGGAAGATGTCCCTGCCAATGGAAGGGAGATTGAAACTAGGTGATCTCTAAGGTCCCTTCCAACCCAAACCATTCTATGATTTTATGTTTCTAAGTTACACACATATTTCCTTCAGGCATAATTGAATATAAAATACTGTTCAATTCCTGCAACAACTTTTTATCTGCTTTTAGCTGGGAAAACCTATTCCACATCTTCTGCTACACAGACTGGTTTTTAATTGTGAAATGAGAGAACTCTGAGGCCTGAAGTCAAGTGAAGTTAAATACTTAAGTGTTAACTTGCCTCTCTACACTAAACTCTCAAAGCTGTAGCTATCACTTTGATTAATTAAGCACTATTGGAATCTCAAATTCAAGTAAGTTTTAGTGTTGATGGTTTCCAGGGCTCTGAGGGGATGGCTCTCAGACTTTGCAGTTAAAGACAATACTACTTCAGTACCTTTACAGCCTGCTTCACAGAAGCTAAACTGGGCTTCTGGCTCACTGGCTTTAAGTTGTTTTACTTACCAAGCTTCAATTGCACCAACAGAAAAGGAAGTGCACTTTCACTTCTAAGAGTTTTTAAGAGGCAAAAAAACTCTTCAACCACACTAACTTACTATTCACATCCAGAAAGTTTATAACGAAAAGATGAACTCTACCAACAACCCTATCAAAGGATGTTCAAGGCAAAAAAGCAGGACAAGGACAGCATGGGTTTCTAACAAACATCTCCACTAGCTTTTGATTCAGGCTAGGAACCCAAAATTGGAATAAAAATACCAGAAGATGTTGCACTCACCCTGCCAAATAAGTTTTGGGATTCTTTACTGTTTCATTAAGAGACCTATTAAAGCAATGTCTGAAGTTATTCCTGTGCACCTGTCCTTGCCTTCCCAGAAGACTTTGCCTCCGGAGAATCCTTCTTGGTTGCTCTACACTACAAGACAGAAACAGGAGCTCCTAATTTTGTAATGCTGAAGTTTAATAGGAATAGCTATAAGAAAGTCCAGCAACTTACTAACGGATAAGGAGTCAACAGCTGCTTTCAGAAAACCCAAACAATCTTCACCCTACAAAACCAGGTTGTGTAGCTAGGTTTATAGGAACTGTTCATTTTGAACTGAGTCATTATTAAAACAACAACCTATTTGGATGCCTAGAACTCCACTTAACACCTCAGCACTAACTGCTAGCTAGCTACTACCTATATGGAAAGAGTAAATAGACTCTGCAGAGAAACTGAAGAGGGCTGGCGTTTCTTGATCAAGCTTCTTTTTAAGAAGGTAGTCTTCTCTGCTGCATTAGATAGTATAAATTACCATAGCTATTCTTCTCTACAAGCAGGATCAGTGTTCAAGTTTTTTCTATTTTACGACTTTTTAAACTTATTTTTACATAATTTGTTGGTCTGAGAATGACCAGGGTAGAAGACAGACTTCTGTCATCCTAACCCTCCTGCACTGTGCAAAGCAAATTCTTTCCTTGTATTTGCTTTAACTATGAAATAAACAGCATGCACTAACTTTATTGCTGGATAAAATGCGTTTCCCTTCTCTTTTCATGCTGATTAACACTCCCTATCATATCAGAGTACCTTTTCCAGCTTTTACCATACAACAAGCAAACTGACAGGCCAAGAACACATTAGTTTTTGAACAAGAATAAAAGTCCAGAATCACTGTAAAAGGATCACAATTTATAGCACTTTTTTTTTATATATAATCAGCTGATAATTCCACACAGTCCAGCAATACACAGGCCATTAGGATACATTAATTTCAATCGCGAAACCAGAGAGCTGAAAAACATATGTAATTTCTCATAAAGCATTTTTATCACTATTCGTACCTTAAAAAGCAGTCTCTGATCCCAACTGTATCAAAAATCTAAATCAATGCTATCCCCACCCCCAGACATGGAATTTGCATCAGAACTACATTTAAAAAGCCATTTCTCCCCCAATTATGTGAACATACTACCAACCTACACAAAAAAGGCAGTTATGGAACTGGGAACTGTCAAAGGGAAAAGTCAACCTCCACAGACAGAACCATTTCTAAACACTAACACAATTTTCACCTTCCTACAGGAACTGCTCAGAAAGATGGCACTTCACAAGCAGCAGGCTTCTGCTGTAACAGTTCAGGGGATTTATAACCAGCACTGTTTGTCCACAACAGCTGTAGGACAGGATGAATAGAAGGAAACTTTTAACTTGCATACAAAGATCTCAGAGGGATTAAAATCAGAGTAATGTGATTTTTTCCATATTACACATGTGAACACAATCCAATGCATGCATCCCTCCTACTACAGAACAAAAAAATCAGCAGGCTGCTAAGTGTAGTTAGAATCATAAAATGGTTTAGGTTGGAAGGGACCTTAAAGATCATGCAGTTTCAACCCCTCTGCACCTGCCAGTTACAGCAGCATCATCACCTAGAAACATTTTGGTTTGTAAAACATAAGTTTTAACTGTTCTTGAGTTTGTGCAGGATGTAAAAATCCGATGGCGATGTCAGTACTGCGACTTGAGGTTTGCTTTTATCACCAGAGCTATCACAATTTTCTCAGTAGCAGTTATTTCCTTACCCCCTGTCCTTTCCAAGAAGACGTAAACTTTCCCTAAAATGTCTGTACACCAGAACTGCAAGGAGCCACAACTATTTAAAACAAGTGCAATTTCACAGGTACCCTCAACTCAGTGAGTGGCTTAAGTGCGACGGACTTAAGGACACGCATCTCTTCTTCCTACTTGGGATGCTGGGTCCTGTTGATTGGCTAACACCTCTTGCTTCTTCAGGTTGGTTTTTAAGGAGGAAGGCTTGTGCAGACAAAGTAGGTTGAGTAGGTTTGAGGAAAAGGGAAAGCACTTTTATCCTTGGATGAAGTTAAAGTTACAACCAAGGTTAGAGTTTCAACAACATTAACTCTTATTCACTCCTGTCTCCTCTGAGACTGCAGAAATGCATCTCCAAGTCTACTAAATTGTTCAACTTCGCTGCTTCTCCAGGCTTGTAAGCAGAGCCGGGCTAATAACTCTTCATTTACCTGCACGCAGCCTACAGACAGCCCAGAAAACAGACCGGCAGAGCAACAATGTGGCCCAGTAGCCGGAAAGAGCTCCCAGGGAGGATGCAACAACCACCGCTCCCCGGGCAGGCAGGGGGTGGGAAGGGGAGCCGGGATAAGCCGGGCACAAAACACTTGGAGTCCTTCTCCCTTGATCGCAGCAATAACCAGAGCTGCGGGAACAGCCACCTCGGCCAGCTCGGGGGCGACAAGTGTGAAGCCTCCCCTTCCCCCCACGGGCACAGGCGCAGCCTCAGCACCAGGAGGAGCCCGAAGCGGCGGCCAGGCCGCAACGCTTCCCTGCAGGGCGCCGCCCCGGGGCCACCCCCAGCAGCACCAGGCGACCGATGGCGTTATCGGCGGGGATGAGGGTACGGGAAGAGGAGGAAGCGCGGAGAGAGGGGAGGGGGGGGGGCAGGGCAGGAGAAGGGGGGGGGGAGAGAGGGCAGGAGAAGGGGGGGGGGGGAGAGAGGGCAGGAGAAGGGGGGGGGGGAGAGAGGGCAGGAGAAGGGGGGGGGGAGAGAGGGCAGGAGAAGGGGGGGGGGAGAGAGGGCAGGAGAAGGGGGGGGGAGAGAGGGCAGGAGAAGGGGGGGGGAGAGAGGGCAGGAGAAGGGGGGGGGAGAGAGGGCAGGAGAAGGGGGGGGAGAGAGGGCAGGAGAAGGGGGGGGGGAGAGAGGGCAGGAGAAGGGGGGGGGGAGAGAGGGCAGGAGAAGGGGGGGGAGAGAGGGCAGGAGAAGGGGGGGGAGAGAGGGCAGGAGAAGGGGGGGGAGAGAGGGCAGGAGAAGGGGGGGGAGAGAGGGCAGGAGAAGGGGGGGAGAGAGGGCAGGAGAAGGGGGGGGAGAGAGGGCAGGAGAGGGGGGGAGAGAGGGCAGGAGAGGGGGGGAGAGAGAGGGCAGGAGAGGGGGGGAGAGAGAGGGCAGGAGAAGGGGGGGAGAGAGAGGGCAGGAGAAGGGGGGGAGAGAGGGCAGGAGAAGAAGCGGGGGGAGAGAGGGCAGGAGAAGAAGCGGGGGGAGAGAGGGCAGGAGAAGAAGCGGGGGGAGAGAGGGCAGGAGAAGAAGCGGGGGGAGAGAGGGCAGGAGAAGAAGCGGGGGGAGAGAGGGCAGGAGAAGAAGCGGGGGGAGAGAGGGCAGGAGAAGGGGGGAGATGGAGGGAGAGGAGGAAGAAAAGGGATGGAAGGGAGAGGAGGAAGAAAAGGGATGGAAGGGAGAGGAGGAAGAAAAGGGATGGAGGGAGAGGAGGAAGAAAAGGGATGGAGGGAGAGGAGGAAGAAAAGGGATGGAGGGAGAGGAGGAAGAAAAGGGATGGAGGGAGAGGAGGAAGAAAAGGGATGGAGGGAGAGGAGGAAGAAAAGGGATGGAGGGAGAGGAGGAAGAAAAGGGATGGAGGAGGAGTGAGAACGGAGGAAGTCCATACCCTGGGGTCCCCGCAGAGCAGTAGCTCCGGGTAGCTGAACTCCACGCATCCCTCCTCGGTGGGGTCCTTCAGCACCACCTCCAGGCGGACGGTGTGGCGCGCCGGGAGCGCCTCCCGCGGCGGCTCCTGCCGACCGCTCTGCGGCTGCTGCGGGTGCCGCGGGGGCAGCGGCGGCGGCGGCTCGGGCCGGGGGGGCTCCCGCTGCGGCTGCTGCTCGGCGCGGCCGCTCTCCCGTGGCGGCTCCGTCCGTGGCGGCTCGTGCGGCGGCGGCTCCGGCGCCTCGCGGCCCGGTGGCGGCTCCGGGTCCCGCGTGGGGCTGTCGCTGTCGCCGTCGCGGCGCCGCACGGGTGACAAGCTGATGAACGGCACCCGCCGCGGCTCCGCCATTCTCCTCCCCCCCTCCCGCCCGCGCCCCGGTGACACCGCTCTCCCTCCCTCCCTCCCACCGACTCCTCCTCCTCCTTCCCCTCCGCCGCCGCCCGGTCGGCGCTGCCCAACTACGTCCTCCTCCTCGCTGGCCCCGCCATCTTGGCGCCCCCCCACGTAAATAGAGGCGCGCGGCGCGCGCAGCCGCAGCGCGAGCCCCACTGCCACCGCCCCGCGGCGCTGCTGCCCCCGCCGCTCCGCTCCCCCCGCCCCTCCACGACGTCAGCGCGGCCGCCGCGCCCGCCCCGCGGTTGCCGTGGCGATGCGCACGCGGCCGCTCCCCCTCCCTGTCCTCCCCAACACCGCCTTAAAGGGACCACCCGGCCGAACCGTTGGCAGGAGTGGTGGTGGCTGTGAGGAAAAGAGGGAGGTTTGGATTTAAGCTAAAGTAGAGTTAAGTTCCATCAAAAATGCATGATTCTGTAAGTAGTTACTGTGACAAAAGGCAGACTATTTTGAATTAAGGTAAAGTAGAGTTAAGTTCCATGTAAGTAACTGTATTTTTTTGATGAAACTTAACTCTACTTTAGCATAAATCAAAGTAGTCTACTTTTTTGTCACAGTAACTACTTATAGGATCATGGAATCATAGAATGGTTTGGGTTGGAAGAGACCTTAAACCCACCCAGTTCCAGGCCTCCTGCCATGGGCAGGGACACCTCCTAGCACACCAGGCAGCTCCAGGCCCCATCCAACCTGGCCTTGAACACCTTCAGGAAGGGGGCACCCACAGCTTCCCTGGGCAACCTGTGCCAGTGTCTCACCACCCTCAGTGCAAAGAATTTCTTCCTCATGTCTAATCTAAATTCTTCCCCCTTCCAATTTAAAGCCATTCCCCCTCATTCTATCACTCCTTGCCCTTGTAAAAAGTCCCTCCCCAGCTTTCCTGTAGCCCCTTCGGGTACTGCAAGGCCGCTATGAGGTCCCCCTGGAGCCTTCTCCAGGCTGAACAAGCCCAACTCTCTCAGCCTGTCCTCATAGCAGAGCTGCTCCAGCCCTCTGATCATCTTTGTGGCCCCCTCTGGACTCATCCAAAAGTTCCATATCCTTCTTATACTGGGGATTCCAGAACTCAAAACAGCACTCCACCTGGGGTCTCACAAGAGGGAAAAAGGGGGGAATCACCTCCCTTGCTCTGCTGGCAACGCTTCTTTTGATGCAGCATAGGACATGGTTTGCCTTCTTGTGTCAGAACTATGTCTGGAAAAACACTATTTGAAATTAAACATGCGGTCAAGAGAACATGATATCAGAGGGACTTTGGAAAAAATACAGTTACTTAAATTAAATTTAACTCTACTTTAGCTTAGATTAAAATATTCCACTTTTTTTGTAATAGTTACAACTTCTTGTGTCATTGTGAATTTCACAACAGCCAAATCTCTCCTAATTGGAGCTTTGGAGCCAGATCTGTCTGATCTTGCATTTCACACAAGGAAAGACTGCAAGACACAGCTGTTCAGCACAGACCATTCTTAACACAAAGTGTTATCATTTCACTCTGAACAGTATCTGAAAAAATACTATTTGAAAAAAACCAACATGCCATCAAGAAAGCACGCTATCAGAGTCTAACCTTCTAAGTAAATGTATTTTTTTGGAAGTTAGATAGAATGTCCCTCCAATGGTATGTTTTCTTAATAGCATGTTTTTTCAAATAGTGTTTTTCAAGATACTGTTCTGATACAAGAAGTAGCTAATACTACAAAAAGTGGAATATTTCCATTTAAGCTAAAGTAAAGTTCCATCAAAAACTACAGTTATGTAAGTGAAATTTAACTCTACTTTAGCTTAAATCAAAACATGTACTTTTTGTAATAGTAACTACTTCTTGCAACTAGACAATCAATCATTCTGCATCTTTGAATTTGAAGTGAAGTTAGCAAAGACAGCTTACTCTGCATCTGAGTATCTAAGCTAAATCAGAAAGAGACTTGGCAGCAGATCCAATCATGGAGTTACTGGAATACGTTATTGTTACATTTGGTCTAAGATACAGGAAAGACTCCCAAGAAACAAACCAAATCCACTAGATCTTGGGAACTTAGTTTTGAATACACTACAAGAGTTCTGGGCTCATGCCATATCAGTCAGTTTCAAGAGGAGTAAAATTTGTATTCTTTTCATCATCATTTTTCTGTTCTGCTCCCTGGTTTCTTCTTTGGCGTTAAGTTCTGTCTCAGATATTGATTGTTTGAAAATTTTAAAAAAAGTAATTAGAAACATATTGCCAATTATTTTGCTTTCTCTTGATATGACCATGCTAAAATAGTCCAACACAGAATACAGATGTCTTCCTTCTGTATGTTATCTGAAGGACACTTAATATCGAAAGTATCTCTTGAATGAGGCACATTAAGAGTTTAAAAGAAATGTAACAAGTGCAGAAAGAGAACGATTTTGAGGTGAATTTGAAGCTGCTTTGTATTTCATCAGTGAAAGCCAGCATGAGCAGATCGCATGAAGTGGATGCTGAGAACTACAGGTGCTACTGCCGCATCAGTGAGTGGAAATTTCTTGACCTGACTTTGTTTCAAACACAGAAAATGACAGAGACAGCCCAGTAAGGCACCAGAGGCCTCTACCCTGGTGAAGGTGGGATTTTCCTGCACTGCTTTGTGATGGCTTCTCTTGCCTGGGAGACAGATCTCTAGCATTTGCTCTTTCTTTTTGGCTGTTGGTGTTGGTCGTGTTAGAGCTATGCCCTGTTTTGTTACAGACCAGTGCTAGCTGCTCTCCTGGACCATTAGGAAGCTGCTTCTCTGCCTACGGCTTCCTCTGGGCAGGACCCCCTGCTTAAAAGTTGCGCAGCCAGGTCATGCCTGTGCAAATAGGATCTTGGCCACTCAAAATTCTCCAAGAGATACTTCTAACAGGTTTGGGCTTTGGTTTTGGGGTGGATATTTTGTTTGTTTGTGGGTTTTTTTTCTAGAATATCCTCATTTTCCATGGGTTGCTTCCTCGCTATATTGTCCTGGTATTGGTTTCTTATGGTCCTTTCATTGGAACTGCTGCCACAGCAGCTGCAACTTTCATTGCTTTGTAAGCTGCAGGTGGTACAGCTGCAGGTAGGACACTGTTTGTGCAGCTCTTACTAGAACTGCTGCTGCTTCACAAGAATCCACTGCACCAACAATATGGCTGGCATTGCTGGTTTTCTATTGAATGAGGCTCTTGGAGTTCAAGTGTGGGTTTTTTTGAACTTGTCTTCCCTTCTACAGTTTTACTAGGTTGCTTCCTGTCAGATCCAGAATGAAGGAATAAAAACCCCCCTCTCTTTCCAAAACCAAGCATCAGTACCCTGCAAAGCATTTGGAAAGTTGATTTCTTTTATCTACAGGATCTGACCCCTCTTTTTTATTCTTTTAATAAATACTGTTTCCTGCAGAACTTACCTCTAGCTTTCTCTGCTCAGCACATGGGCTCTGATTTACCAGCTGCTCTGCCACATCCTTTAAAAATTCAAAGTACTCTCTTCAGTGAAGTAAACCGTGGTTTAGAAGGACCGTAGCCAGGTAGAGAAATGCTGGATGTTGGGACTAGAAAGAGTGCATAAGGTACTTAGGGTGTACTTTACCAGGACAGTAATACACATTTAACACAATTTCAAGGCGAGGAACCATGACTGTGAACTTTACGCCATGTGTTGGTGTATTGCTCCCCAGGAACTGCTCAAACCTTACTTCTTGGAGAATGAAAGTCTGAGCCTATGAGACACTGGACTCCTTTCAAGAAGAACTCCAAGAAAAGCTTTGAGCAAACATCATCGAGGTTTGAGCAAACATCATTTGAGGTTTCAGTGACAATGGGAAGTTTTAAGAGTAAAAACAACTTTTAAGCAAATGGTAGTTATTGCTACTGGAAACTGGAAACACTTTTTACCTGTAAAACTGGATTTAGGTGCATCTTTTGTTCAGTTCCTGAAATGAGGAATGGTCTTCCAATGCCACGTTGTGTGGACAGCATAAAAGCAGTACTAGGTATCTCAGAGGTAGCTGATGAAAACAAAATGTTGGCTTTTATCATGTTAAAAATAAGCTGGAAACCAGGGCAAGTCTTCAGGTTAGAAAAGTAAAGGGATTTACAGGACTGCATGTGTCACGTCACTGAGTTCCTCAGCCAAAGGTAGGGTATAATCTGTGGAACCTCAGAGGAAATGGAAAGCTTCAAATACTGCATTTACATGTAATAGCAGATCAGAAATAAAAAGAGATGAGAGAAAATGGAAAGAAGAACCACATCTTGGCCAAGAAAGAGCAAGCTGTTCCAAGGAGCTGTTGTTGAGAACAGCTTTCGATCCTGGAAAGGAGGGGAGATATTAAGACATTAAGCATCAGCTCTTAAGCAGGTGCATTCACCAAGCAGAATGCTGGAAATTTGTTCCCTCAGATAACAGTAGCAAAGTTGATTCAACTAACAAGATAAGAACAATTCTCTAGTTACCTTATTTTTTTACTTAATTGTTAATAATGGTTTTTGCTTCTGGTGTTTTCTTGACAAAACAGGCATGCGACTTCTGTCTTTAAGCTTTCTTGATGATAAGGGTGAATTCATTTGACAAATAAGCTATAAACTTCTCCAATAGTAACAATTCTAGGTGAAGTGGAATGTGAACTCCAGGGGCCTGCAGGAAAGCTGAGGAGGGGCTCATTATCAGGGAGTGCAGCAATAGGATGAACGGTAATGGTTTTAAGCTGAAAGAGAGGAAATTTAGGTTAGATATGAGGAAGAAATTTTTAACTGTGAGGGTGGTGAGACACTGGCACAGGTTGTTCAGAGAAGTCGTGGATGCCCCATCCCTGGAAGTGTTCAAGGCCAAGTAGGATGAGTCTTTGAGCAACCTGATCCAGCGGGAAATGTCCCTGCCCATGGCAGGGGGGTTGGAACTGGGTGATCCCCTTCCAGCCCAAACCATTCTATGATTCTATGATTCTATGACTCTGTGTTTTAACTGAAATCAGTTTGGGATTGTCAGCATCTGAAAGATTTTCTTTGCCAAGCAGTGAAGATACGTTTGAGGTCTAAAATCACTAAGAAATTCCTCCATACAGGTGTATCTTTTACTTTTCTAGAGGCAGAAAGATTAGATAACTTCTAAGTGGTACAAGAAAATGAAACCCACTGAATTACCAAAGCTAAATTAACCTTTTAGCTAACTTGTAGATATAAAGAATAACAAGAAGAGATGGGCCAGAAATAAGCACAGAAGAGATTTTGTAGAGGAGTATCCAGTAATACACAGAAAAAGCTTTTTTTAAAATTAAAAATACAAATATATAGAAATGTGAGAGTGGAATTCAATGAACTGGTGAAGGAACTTAAACTGAGGAGCATCTGCCTTTCACATGTTGATTGTGTCTGACAAGTCACTTAAACAGTACTTAAACTGAGCTTATAACTGAAGAGAAGCTGCTTTTGGAAAGAATAGATTTACTTAATAGCAGCTCTTCTATGATTCACACGTGCTCATTTGACAGTGTAAAAACACGGAGATATTTACAGAGATTGAGAGGGATTATGTGCTCTGGGGAGTTGTCCGTTTTTTTCCTCATTTGCACCATTTCTTTACAGATAGTGGCAGCCTGGGATGCTTATCTCCCACAAAATGCCTGTTCCATCAGGTCAGCACTCCTGGAGGCAGCCGAAGATTACCAGCCTGTCTGAAACAATGTCTTATCTCTGCTGGCTTTATTCTTCCAGTAGTAATTAAAACCACACAAGAACACAGGAGTCACAACTTCGTGTAGCTCCATTCCCACCTGTAACACTAATGGGAAGACTGGCTGAGTAGGGAATTCTCAGCTTGAATGGCGGTTTCTAAACTAAAAGCATTAGTGATGCTGTTTAATGAGGTAAAAGGGTCTCAAAGTAATTCTCAGGAATACAGAAATTCCTGTGCCATAGATTTGCTCTTGCTGAGGATTTCTCTTGTCAATGCTGACCTAGGAAAAGACGAACACGCTCGCTCTCAGTGCCTGTGAAAATGGAGCCAGCCAGACTGCAGGCCAGATTGGTCTTGGCCACTTGCCACTGTGATATTTTCTGGTTTTTAGTGACATATAATTATTTTAATAATTGTCAGACATTTATTTCCTTTATTAAATACTCTAATATAGTTACTATTCAGGAAAAAATCTGTCAAGCAATGAAAGCCAGGGAGGGGCTCTCTATCAGGGAGTGCAAGGATGGGACAAGGGGTAACGGTTTTAAGCTGAAAAAGGGGTGATTTAGGTCAGACATTGGGAATAAATTTTTTACTATGAGGGTGGTGAGGCACTGCCACAGGTTGCCCTGAGAAGTCATGGAAGCCCAATCCCTGGAGGTGTTCAAGGACAGGTTGAATGGGGCTTTGAACAACCTGATACAGTGGAAGATGTCCCTGTCTATGGCGGGTGTGTGTGTGTGTGTAACTGCGTGATCTTTAAGTCACTTCCAAACCAAACCATTCTATGATTCTATGACTGTTTACCTTCCTATAAAGGAGAATTACATATCATACAGATGTAGATTGCAAAGCAATCTTCTAGGAATCATAATGACATAGGTCAGAGTATTTGGCTGTGATCTTGGAGGAACTTTACCTTGAAGGAATTTTCTTTGTTTTTTCTCTGGTTCCTCCTTTGACCTTCAGCCAGATTTTACAAAAACTCCAATTTCCTAACAATTTTTTTTAAGTGCCTCTCAGTACTTCGGAAGCTGCTTTTATGTACATAAAGTTCTACATCTAAATAAGTGCATGTTATCACAGACAGCTGAGGGTGATGGCATAAACAAATCACCACATTTTTAACATTCATACAAGCTTATGATCAGAGTAGTCAGAAGCATACTTTGCATGTGCAGTTCAGCATTTTCATACTTTCATGATTTTATTTCCAAGCCAAATTGCCTTCAAAAAGCAAAGCACATATTCATCACTGAGAATTAACTACGTATGGAGCTTGCAGATTCAACACAAAGCTGCTTTTGAGTTGCCACAGCATTAAAAATAGCATCTGAAAAATTACTTATGAAAAACGATTTTCCATACATGAATAATTTAAATATAAAAATGCAATTTTATTAAACAGTTTTCTTACCACCTCGAGTTATATTTTGAGAAGATATGAAATTTAAAGATCTTTGAGCATATTAAACCAAGTGTAGAATAGCAGCAAGGCAGTGATGATCTTAAGCCCAGAGCGGACGCTATGTAGCAGATACGCTTGTGAAAACAAACTATGTGTTCTGTACCATAGCTATTTCAAATGTCTTTTTCCTGACCTTAAAGGAATTCTCCCTTATACTGATGAGCAGATTTGATTTATATTTTGAGTACTTATCTGGATACTTCCTCACTCTTTTAAGAGACTGAGTTATTTCTTAGTGTTGTACTGCCTTCTAGTCCTCCGTGGGGTTTAGTGTGTTTTACAATTCTGACCAAATCTTGCCAAGAATGCCTGTGAAGCCAAGTGAGACAAATGATTGCCCAGGGGCAGGGTGAGGGGAGGAAGAGAATATGTGGAACCCAGTACTTGGGCAGTACTTGGTTGTAGTCCTGTACGGCCAGTCATGTCAGTAGATAGATGGGAAGGGAAAACACTTGGCAGGGAAGAAGAATGAGCAGAAATGAAGAGTGGACACAGCAACAGAACCTGTTTGGGGAAAACTGGTTAAACTGAGTGGGAAGTTTTGTAAAGCTTGCCTCAGAAATTGTTATACTTTGCTGTGATCTGAAAATAGCTTTTCTGACTTTAAATGGTGGGGAAAACCACCACTGTTTCATATAAATAATTTCCTAGTTTGTTCCATGATGATTAAGCTTAGCACATGTGGCATCATGAATAAGTCAAGACAAAACTAGGACTGAACTTGCAGAATACCGGTATTGTGATAACCATCGGTACTGGGAACAGCTTAGCAGTTTTGCAATTTAATTTTTCTAAAGTTTTCTTAGACACAGCTACCACACATGGAGTGATATTCAAGAAAGGCATTTACTTCATGTGACATGAATTCATTCACCAGCTCCGCAAAGAATGACATTGTGTTCTGTCACATAATGGCCACCCATATTACAGCCTCACCCATTGATGCAAGGCAAGAAAAAGACTACCAGTAGCTTTAGAGTAGATGAGCATAATGATCCCATCATGCCAGAGAAGGACAAAATCGTCAAAGAAAATTATTGCTGTTATAATGTGTGATGTAATTGTTAGAATTGAAGCATGTTTTTTTCTACGTGACATAAACCATCTCACCATTATTATATGTATTCTTAAAGGATGTTATTATATATTATATAGTTCGGCATTGTTGTGTGTGTTTTTTCACAGAACTGATCACACGGAAGTTGCTTACAGTGACCAAGGAACAGATGGCGGAGTCTAAGGCTCTTCCCTAGTAAAGGGCCAGCTTAAAGTGCAGCTTGAGGACTCCAAAAAGGCAACACAACTCCTAGGTCCATGAAGGTGCAAATCAAGAGGCAACAGCATGGGTAGCAGCCCGCTTTTCAGTAAGATCTGGCTGTATCTGCTATAGACTATCCCATAGCATATTTCCTATACTTAAGTTCCAGGTTCTTGAAAATCTACTTGTAAAAACGTTTTAAAGACCATTAGATATTTTACTGCACTCATGATTCTAAATTCTCTTAAAGAATTACTATGAACAATATAATGTGGAGCAACTAAACCCAATACAATGTGGAAATATGGACTGAAAGAGTTGTCTTTATTTGAAGAACACACCATGTCTCCTGAAAAGTCACAGCTCTTACTAAATACAGATTTTTATTTTTAAATCTATAAACACATACTAGTGTAATTCATCAGTTAAGCAAGACCTAAAAGGAATTTAGGAATTGTTCCTTGCCCAGAGATGCAAGATGCCTGCTTTATTTTTTCCAAATTAAAGTTTAAACTATACTAAGTCAAAAGTAAGCTTTTGATGTGTGGCTTCTAAACATGATTACAGGGTAAAAAAAAAGTTGCTTCAAATTCTGCAAGCAGCCTTCAACAACTGGACTCCATTAATCTTTCTGGGATGCTGTAAGGTTCATCTAATAATGAACGAATGGAAAGTATTAGCTCCCATGACATGGATCTTTTACAAGTTTAGCTGAACACAATATTGCAGTTATAAAAACACCAGACCTACATTTCTAGTGTCATATACCTACTTTAAAAGCATGGTGTAATACAGTAGTATCTGTAAGGTACGTGTTAAATAAGCAGAGAGTGACAAATGATGAAAAGCAGCCATCAGTCATCATTAGTAGGATGTTTTGGGTGTTCACTTTAGGAGGGTCCTGGAAGGATGAAGGAGCCAACAAATCCCTTGGTGATCCAGATATAGATGTAAACTAGCACTAATAAAAGGCTGCAGAGAACAGACTAGTAATTAGTGAGGATAAGATGTGTGTAAGCTGGAAAACTGAGCCCGTTCAAACAAAATGTAGTTTTTGCAGAGCTAAAGGTAGGCTGTCTCTTCAGAAGGGTGGACTGTATCCTGGAAAATACCAGTTCTGGAAGACCCCTGGCACAGTCAAGAAGCAATTTAGTGCAATCTCCCCCTGTGATAATACAGCAAAAAAGGGTGAATGCAGTCTTTGAGCACATGCACAGAACAGTGAGCAGCAATAAAGAGGAGCATATTCCAGTGTCATATACAGGGATAAATTGTGCCCAGGGCTTCATGGACATGTTTATAAAAAATTCTGTTGACAAACTAATTGCTGGTTTTCCAGCCTGGAAAATATCCTTTCAAGGGATGCTGTCAATACAGGCAGAGGTGACTTGCTTGCATTTTATGCATACCTAAAGATGAGAAAAAAACCCCTACCAAAAAACCAAAACAAACCAAAGAATGCTTGGATTTAATGACTAACAGCAAAGATAGACATTGGAAGAATCAAATGTTAGAAAATAAGGCCAAACAAACTGAATTTAGAATTAAGGTACAATTCCAAGAAGAGCAAAGGTAATTTAACCATTTGAATAAATTGCAAAGTACAACTACGGATTTTTCAATATCCACCTTTAAATTAAGATTCTTAAAATTTTTCTGACAAATGTTTGTATGGACATCCAAGTTATTGGATTCAACACAAAGATCAGCAGATGAAATCTACCATCTTGCAATATGTAGGGTCAGGCCAGATAATCTAGTTGTTGATTAAAGACTTGATTTTAATGCTTACTAGTGAGGCTTTCATGCAATTATCTGCTTCATCTGATCACTGATTAAGAGATGAAACGGTCAGAGGAAGTCTGGAAATGAAACTCAAGAGTGACTGGAAATTACTTCTGGAGATAATACAGGGAAATTTTGGTTAAAGAGCAAATCACTGGGCAAAACAGATGTGTTCCTCAAATGCACAGCTCCTAGCTAGAGAACCTACATGCAGCAACAGCTACAGGTGTCATTGTTTATTTTATGCCTTACTAACCAACCGGCAAGTTCCTTATTCAACCTTAGACAACTTTCATATGAAGATCAATGATCGACCTTCAAGCCGAGGGAACCACATAAACCTAAATGTCTGCTGCAGTCCACAGAGTTGCAACGTGGTGTGACTTTTCCTTCACAGCAAACCTGCCCTCTCCGGTTTCATACATTACTTGGCCTCAGCTGTTCCTGTGCTTAGAATTTATATGCTGGATTCCAGAATTAATCCAAGGGGGTTGCTGCTATATTGGATCAATTCAGACGCTGGCCAAAGTAGATGTTATCCTGGAACACGCTTGCAGCAACAGACAGGATAAATGTCCTCCCTTGCAGTGTAATTCACTTAGATGGTGTTGGCAAAAATGTTTTTCAGGTACTATCAAGTTTAATTAAAGGTCATCTTCATTATCCATCAAGAATGGGTCAGTGCCCAACTAAAAGCAGTTAGACACAATTTCGGGTTTGGCTTTCTCTACTGGTCACTATTAATATGATTACTTACACAGTACCTTTTGTGCATTCTCTGTATCCTATTTTCCAGAATCAGATGCTTATTGAGAGTATAAGAAATAACTATATTTTCCATACTCTTCCTTGAAATTCTAATGATGTAGCAATTTCTTCTGCCTTACTCTCTTTTCCACTACATTATCTAAGATACTGCTGTTTCAATTTTACATTCACTTACTCTCAACCTAGTAAACTTACCTGTTCCCCTTACTCTGCAAAACCATTCTTCACTGCCAGCTTGCTCTGTATAGGTCACTTCTGTTGTTGTTCTTCTCCATATCCACCTTCGCTCCCAGCTGTCCTCTTTAGAGTACCTTGACTCCTTAAATTCCCACAGTTCAGGGAAACAGGGAAATGTACAGGGATAAAATTTTGTTAAATCTACCTGAGAAACAGCTTTTGAAATTCTTCATTAACTTTCCTTTCTGTATCAGCTAAGGGAACTACTATTCACACTTCTGTTCTTTGGAAATGAACTCAGATTAAACAATGGAAGATGTTCTTAGAACATATTTCTAAGGTAAAACACTCATATTTCAGCACTTGTTCTGCATTTTAATAGCATCTACAAATTGATTTCATTACCAAGACCCTAAATGCTAGGACAATATGCAATATATCTTTTATTTCATCACTGCTGAAGGCAAAGCCCTGCAGTCCTCAGTTCTTTATGTCTTAAATGACAAAAGTTTTACTACCAGTCAATAAAATGTACTGTGCTAAACCCCACGTTATTTAGCACATCAAATATGACCTTGTGACTATAGTGAATAAAGGTGACGTTTTCAACAACTTCTTCACTGGTCAGACAAAGGATTTGAAATTAGTCCCCAAGCCCTTGTGGTGCAATGCCATCACACATATTTCAGAAGATTCAACCAACATGTGAAATGGTCTGCAACAGATTTGGATGCTCTTCAGCTCTGCTGCAGGTTAAGTTTCAATAAAGGGAGTAATTAGATGCATTTAACATCTGCTACAAAGCCACCAACGCGATTTTTGAAGCTTGGTACCAAGACTCATAATTGTATTCCCTATCTGTTTCCAAGTTAATTAAACTGGGAGGGAAAACAAAAGTGCCTTTTGCAAGTGAAAGGTGTTTTCCAACTGCGTTCATTGAAAATACTGCTCCTTTCACACCTCGTTTGAATCAGACTACCGTGAACCCTGCTGAAAGGCTCAATTGTTGTTGCTAGTATGACAGATCAGTTTTGGAGATGTAAATACGTATGAAGTAGTCACCACTATCAATGTATTTCTAGATACCTGAATGATAATACCCACAGTTTTTGCTTAAAACAGTAAAAATATGGACATGCTCTATGGCAGAAAGGTGTATATGTTCCTTATACACCCAGCCTCCTTAATTTCAGCATCAAATCCCCCTAAAAGAAGACCAATGCCATTGGCTTATCTTTGACTGGTTACTGAACGTACACTTAACAACCAGTCACAAATTTGCCCTCTTCCACAGCAAAATAAATATTCTGTATCAACTTCTTCAGTATGAAGCAACACAGACCAACAAGATGTTCGACTGTAAATTCAATTAAGAGCTTTAATCAAAGCACAGACAGTAGAGAACATAGTATTCTGAGTTTCCTCCTCAAAAGATAAAAATATACTTCATATTTTAAAAATTTACAAATGATACATTTTCCTTTTACAAATAACATAGAAATGTATTATAAATTTTGCAGTGAAAAATATTTGTATGTTACAACTATTGCCTTCTAAATTCTAAAAGAATTATGTATTCCCTGAACTGTTCTCCTTAGAAAACAAGAGAGTATAATAAATCCAAAAGTATAATAAATATATTGCTAACTAGGGTGGTAAATCGGTGAGGCAAATTATTCAAAACATCCACTTTTTTATCCATCAGAATGCTAAACTAAATGGATTACTCACATGAATTATATTAAAATGAATAAATGGGGGTTTTTGAGTGTCAGACCTCAAATCAAGACTGAACAATAGTCGGTCAAATCTCCATCCTCTGCAAAAGATCGTACTGTCACACTTTGCTACCAACCCAGAAAGCAAATAAGCCACTTTGGAGCTTGGCTTTTTGGGTTGATTAATTGTCATCTTCAAATTCATGGCAAAAGATAAAACAATCCTTATAGACAAAAATAAGAGATGATGGTATTAGTTATTGAGAGTTATGCAGAAAAGGACAGTGCTCAGAATATGGTTTGTATTTTACCCCAGGCAGCTAATATATAGAAGTCTGTACGTATTATCTGATACCTTAGTATCGGCTTTTAGTTGTCACTGTCATCCTCTCTACTTGCCACATTCCACATCTTGCTGAAGTAGACTTGACTCAGCCATTTAACAAATGATTCTTCTCCAGAGGCCAGCAGACTTTCTGAAAAAAACAACCCCACAAAGCACCAGGAATTGTGTCAGAAACAGCGTGGCCAGCAGGAGCAGGGCAGTGATTGTGCCCCTGTACTCAGCACTGGTGAGGCCGCACCTCGAGTGCTGGGTTCAGTTTTGGGCCCCTCACTACAGGAAGGACATTGAGGTGCTGGTGTGCGTCCAGAGTAGGGCAACGAGGCTGGTGAGGGGGCTGGAGAACAAGCGCCAAGAGGAGCAGCTGATGGAACTGGGGTTGTTTAGCTTAGAGGAAGCTGAGAGGAGGCCTCATCACTGTCTACAACTGCCTGAAAGGAAGTTGTGACAGGGTGGGTGCTGGTCTCTTCTCGCAAGTGACAGGTGATAGGACAAGAGGAAATTGCCACAAGTTGCACCAGGAGAGGTTTAGACCAGACATTAGGAAGAATTCTTTCACTGAAAGGGTGGTCAGACACTGCAATAGGCTGTTCAGGGAGGTGGTGGAGTTGCCATCACTGGAGGTGTTTAGTGGGGAGACAGGTAAGGTTGGACTCGATGATCTTGGAGGTCTCTTCCAATCTTATGATTCTATGATTCCATGATTCTATGACTTGTAGACAGTTAGAATTACTACTAAAATACTGAGAAACTTTGAATGAGGAATAAAGAGTGGTGCAACAGAAAAAGTACCAATAAAGTTTTCAGGAAAAAAAACCCTTGCTGAATGTTTTTCAGTCACACTGCACTACGTTGTTGCTCAGCTGGATCAACCTGCTTGATAGTCTACAGCCCTGGAAGGAAGGAGAGACCCAGAATGCACAGGAGAAACCAAGACCCACATCTTACAGCCGCACACACAATAGGAACTGACTCAATTTATTTTGTGGCACTGACTTAAACAGGGACTCTGTTCTCCTTGGCCCACTTTTTCATGATGTGGACAATATATTCTACTTCAGAATTACTTGTACTCTTCAGGAGATGCAGTACTTCCCGTAGGGTCTCTCTACAAAGGTGAAAAGCAAATATTTAAATGAGAGTGAGATCCAACTGACACAATAAACAACTACCCACATCCAAACTATTTTGCAAAACATGGTTCCTAGACAAGAGAGGTCCCTCCATCTGCAGAGCAGGGATAGGTAAAAATCCACAGTAGGTAAGATCCCATAGGGCAAAAAAGGGGGCTTGTTTACAATTGCAACAAAGAGAGAAATTAAAAGAAAAAAAAGAAGCAAAATGGAATTAGTTCGGAGTTTAGTGCACACATGCATGTGTGTTTGTACATAAATCCTTACTTTTGCAAAACAGTACCCTGGAGGAAAAGCAAACTTTTTTCTTCTTTAGTGCTGCTTGCTTGTCTTCAGCACAGCAAGATCTAGCTTAGTGCTGCCAAAGCACCTTACACACAAATACAAATAGTTGTTCAGCCTGGAGAAGAGAAGGCTCTGAGGAGAGCTTATAGTGATCTTCCCGTACCTGAAGGGGCTACAGGAAAGCTGGGGAGGGACTTTTTACAAGGGCAAGGAGTGATAGGATGAGAGGGGGTGGCTTTAAATTGGAAGGTGGAAGATTTAGATTAGACATGAGGAAGAAATTCTTCACACTGAGGATGGTGAGGCACTGGCACAGGTTGCCCAGGGAAGCTGTGGATGCCTCCTCCCAAGAAGTGTTCAGGGCCAGGTGGGATGGGATTTGGAGCAGCCTGGTCTGGTGGGAGGTGTCCCTGCCCATAGCAGGGGGGGTGAAACTGTGTGATCTTTAAGGTCCCTTCCAACCCAAACCACTCTATGATTCTATGAAATAACACTGAAATGAACACTAGCAATAGGATAAACCACTATGAAGCTGCAGCTACTGCCAGCAACTTCACAGCAAGAACTCATACTGAAAAACAGGCAAGCCATATGTATTTTACTGCATCTACCGCAGTAACTGCTAAAAGTACACTCGAAGGGTGCAGTAGTTAATGAGATTATTCCAGCAGAGAAGGGAATACAAGGAAGGTGTAGAAGTCAAGATATGAACCTACTAGATGTGTATGGAACAGCAACTTTGGCCAGGGGAGGATGACTATCTGGCATCACAGCAGACTATTCATGAGGTAACAGTACCTAAACACAGCCTCACTACGCTCTCTCATTCTCCCATGCAGTGAAATGAATTGAAAGCAAAATTATCACTAACACCGATAATTTCCTCCAAGATTTCATCAAGTAAGTATATTTGTCTGACAAGGACAGTTGTCTTCAGAAAGCAAATTTTAGTGAAAACACATTCTCATCTATTCATTGTTTAAAGAAATTGTGTCCTTCCTGCAGCACTGAGTAAATGTTTCCTTAGCTCTGTTCTATGAACCCTAAAATGTCATGGGACAAATTTCCACGCTTATGCCATCAACCTGAAATGTGGTTCTTTTCCTTCAGTTCATGAACATACTACATTTGTAACATAGCTCTTCCTAGCTTAACGACTAATCTATTTTGGATTCCTAGAGTTCAGAGCATTTGCCAGTAAGTTATTCTCCACCACGTATTCTGGAATTGTTATGGTGGAAGATACACTTCAAATTGAACATTGCATATAGAACCACTGGCCAGAGCTGCTGTTCTCTGAAAGGTCAATAAAGAACTGGAAGAGGATATGCAGTCCTAAAACTGAGATTGTGATTCTGGCTTACAGCTACCTGGCAATAGGAAAAGAGGAAAACAAATTCAGATACAACACGGAATACTCACTTTGCTTCTCGGCCAGCTAAGATCATCTGAAAGACACCGACACAAGCACCTCTCTTGCCTTCAGCATATTCCGAATTACTGTCCAGTGTCTCCAGAATACCGAATGCTTTGGCTGAATAGTAAAACTGACGCATCTGCACAGGAAGTGAAACATTATTCCTGACTATATGACCATCTTTCAGACAGGAATTAAACATTTTGAGCTCAGTTTTCTGAAATCAGCAGTAAGTCACAGAAGCAACGTGCATTTTCCTGTTATTCAGTGGGCAGCAAGTGACACAGAACAGGCACATTTCAGTTCTACATAGGGAAACAGGTGGTATCATAACATTACTGGTCTATGTTGTTGACCATATTATAGACAACCTGCACTGTGAACTTCATTAGCTGGCAATTATCAGCACTGTTGTTTTGATCATATACAGGTAACAGTAGCTTATAGAAGTTCTTTTTCATGCAGTGCCCTATCTAGTGTCATACTGATTATACTGAAGTCCTTGACAGAATATCAACCTCAAACTGGTCCAAATATTTGAAAATAGAAACACTTTTCCTCATCTAGAGATGGTCACAGAGACACATTTTAATGTCTTTTGGGTCTAACTTAGAACTAAATGCTTTTCTTAACTGTTGTAGTATAGTACGAAATAAGATTCCGTGACTCCATTATAAAAAACTCTCCTGAGCATCGGAAAATCCACTGTGTACCCTAACTTTTCTGCCTTAGGTTCTCTATTTGTAAATGGGAACAAGAAGCTAGTTGGTTGGCAACAGTCAGTGTCAAAGGAGTGATCACAGTGCTTTAGAATTCAGCATAACTTGTGTGGGCCTTATCTATGCCTGTGAGTGTGCTTCACTTGAGCAAGCCTGAATAGCAATGTTGTTTGCGGTTGGGATCATCCCATGAGTGAGCACAGCAGGTAGACTGAGCATAACCTCCCATCCCGAGGTGCCTGGAAGCCCACATCTGCTGAGGAAAAAGGACAGGCTGTGGGAGGTACGTTAGGATACTTTAGTCAGAGAAACATAGGTACTGCAAAGTAAGTAGTAATGCCTTTTTCCCTCGCAGACATGAAGATTTTAACCACAAGTGACTGGCAAGCACTTAACCAGATGGGAATAAAGACAGTGAGTATAAACAGCATCAGATGTGTCAGCTGAAAAGAAAAAAAAAGAATACTGATCTCTCCAACCTGATCTAGTTCCATTAAGCAGATATTGGTTTAATGTCCTTCTCCTAGCTGGCATAAAAGCAGGAAATGTTTCAACCCAAGTTCCCTGCACATGAATAATATGGGCTATTGCATGAGAAGCAGCAAGAAATCAGCCAGAAGTCCTGCATTCCATCTCCCTCACTGAACAACTTCTCTCAGCATAGCAACAGGGCATGCAGCTGCATCCAGTCTGAGGACTCTGTTGACCTTTCTCCATTCACGTTCATTCAGCATTCTGTTGCACGAAGCCGAGCAGGACTGCCTCCTTAAGTTAAGGCTCTGTTGCTGTCTGTGCATCTCCAACATGTAACAATGTTTCAGAAACAACTGGAAAATTCTACATGAACTCAAACAACAGGGTCCTTGCCAGGTAGTGGAAGAGGCACAAACAGCTGGTAGAGTAGGAAGACAAATTATAACACTGTATTCATAATTTTTGAAACTAAATTCCTTGGTCTTTGAGACAGTAATTTTCTGGCCATATGTAGAAACACAATTCAGCTGAAAAATTTAGTCCTGTAAGCACAGTTTTTAAGAGCTCTAGATAAATCCAAAGAGTGGAGCTGCTTTTCCTCTAGAGTACAATAATGTTTTGAGAATAATTTAGGCAAAGTAATCAACTGTTTTAAGTGAGACTTAAAATGGTCTATGGAGAGAGACTGAAGGTCTGATTGTCAACTTGCTTTCACAAATTGCAGCTTCGGGAATTACCAGAGGTGTAGCCACTTGCTTAAGCAACAAGACTTTTAGAATGAGACAGTGGATGGAATATTTCAAAGATGTGCTAGAGATAATTCTCTCAGTTTTAGAAGAATGCTTTTGAGATCACAAGGTAGATTTTCTGACTTTCAGTTATGTGCTTGTTAGATTTTGAGAACACGTTACTTTGTCAGATGAAGAAAAACAGCAAAAAATAGTGTTATAGATTATTTGTGGATATTCCTGTTCTTTGGAGAGCTTGGCTGAACTGAGATTCACTTGGAGTTTTCAATAGGACTTTGCTTACTACCTGTCCTCTACAATGACAAGTTTGGTCACTTTATCTCTAAGAAACCTAATGCTTGTGTTCGCTTGCATTTGGCAAGACCAGATCCATGAGCTTTAATAGCCTATCACCTATGTTCTGCTCTTCTTCTCACATCTGCCTTCTTAAAACAGTGAACAATCACAAAATTACAATCTGTCTTTATAGCCTATATTTAATTTCAATGAAATCTAAGCCAGTTGCTCCCCAAATAACTTCAGCCCACCTTCTGATATAAGTAGCTCTGGCCAAGACATTCTGCAGTGGATGGCCTGTGTCTCACCATGACACTTTTCCAAAGAACATCCTTTTCTCCTGTCAGCCGCTACTCCTCTAGGTCCCAACACACTACAATCCTCCTTGTAGATGGCAGAGAAGATGCATTCTATTATGGTCTACAGAAATCCTGCACAGCAGTACTCTTTGCACAGAGCAGCCAATTTTTCTTTCTCTGATAGTACTATTTGCAATCCTCTCAAACAAATTTTATTTATATGCCTCGACACCCTTCCTGTGGATGAAGCTCTCGTTTTCTTTCCATGCTTTGCAGAACTGCAAGAAAACTTAACAGAGCTCAGTCTCACTGCATACACACACCATGTGAAGAATTAGATGTTAGGAATTTAGGCAGAATTGTAATCAGCTTCCCAAGATCTCCTCACTATTAACATAGCTCTGTATAAACTAGAATTTGAAGGTGTGCCAGCAGTATATTAGCATGAAGCATAAGAATGACTAAACACAATCTAGAAGCTTAGTACAAGTAAGGTAATATATTGTAACTTGCTCTAAAATGTCCCTACTAAAGTGGACAGCATCTTGTCTAGCTTGATTTTTAAAAACATAAGGCAGCTCAGTCTAACAACACCTCTTTAAAAGTCCTCTACAGTAAAGCTTCCAAAGAAGACCTATTGCATGTGGACCTATTAGCAAGGATCCTGCTGTAGGCAAGTACGCTCACCACTTTTTGAGTAATTTTACTGCTATTGACTACCTAAACATTGTGTCTCTCTGCCTGACTTGGGCAGATAGAATAGTGGTTGTAGAAATTCTCTCTCCATTTCCTCATGATGAAAACAGGAATATCTCCCATTGCCTTTACAAGCTGTAAGGGAAAATACCCTTGTCCTGGAAAAAAACGCAGCATAATGCTCCTTGCTGAATCTATGCTAGATTTTTTTTCTTAAAAGTTTTTTGTCATCGCTACCAACAATGAATCCCTAGGAGGAGAAGAAATAGTTATCGTTATTGATAGCTCAAACATGCAGTAATTTACCAATATTTTAATCAGTAGGTTGTCTACCCAAGAAGGCCTGTAGGTTAAAATACTGACTAATCCTTGCCAATTCATCTATTACACATTATTACAGAACAAGGAAGTTCACTATTGGAAATGATGGAAAGTATAAAAAATATGTCTATTGGTAAAATCACTGAATTAACGTGCCATAAACCCAGTTCTAAAGAGAAGACTCACTTTGTAGCAATCATTTGCAATGAGCTGCAAAAGGTTAATGGACTCTCCTGAGGTCTCCATCTTCTCATAGAGCTTCCAAGCAAGCTGTGGTTTCTTATTCATAATATCTGCAATAACAACAAAAAGCTGGGATTGAGAAAAAGAACACACTACTCACAATACTCAATGGCAAGTGGAATAAATGTTCCTAAATTTCTTTGCTTAATATAAATGCATGTCTCACCCTTTGAGCATGAGGTTGGGAAAGGAAACTCGTCCTTCTGCCTAGCGATAACAGCAATTCAGAGTACCAAGGTCAAGAGGAATAAATATGGCATTCACATCTCAATTTATATTTCACAGATAGAGCAATAAGCACAACTTTCACGATTTCAGATGTGATTAAGGAAAAGAATGGAAAGCATTAGAAAAGTTATTTTATGCAGGACAATGAACTGTGGCAATCCATTTAGATGGTGACATTTGGATTATGTGTTCCTACACACAGAAAAATTTTAATTGGCACTGAATTGAGGTCTTTAATACTTGGTGCCCACCTCAACCTAAACATTTAATTCCCACGAATTGCAGCAAACCAAAAGGAGGAGGGGGCATGAAGCAAACTCATCATTATGCATCTACTAGAAAACATGTTTCTAACTGCTTGAGATTTTGTGCTGGCTTTAAATTTGCCTATGTGAATAGAATTCTTCATTAGCCTTTAACTTCAAACATCACTGCTATACACAATTAGAAATAAAACAATCTGAGTCTTCCATCTCAGCTAGTGGAGCTCCTACTAGGGTGTCTGAACGCAAAGAATTCTAAAATTTGATTTTCTGGAGATAAGAACCCATTCTATTGAATTTGAGGTTAATATTGGTAATTCCCAGACTCATTCAAGTACTGGGAGAAAAGAAAACGGAACTAAGCATTCCTTTCTTTTTCATGTCTTACCAACTACTAACATAGTAGTTGGCTGTTCCCACATGGACCACGGGATTAGCTTATTATATCTGTGCCCGCTGTGCCAATACGTATGTTGCAGGCAGAATGGGTGGCAATTATCAACAATAAACACGTAACACCAAATCACAGGATTTATGGACACTTCTCATTTAGGAGGCAGCAAGACATCAAATCAGATTTTTTCTTTCATCAGCTCCAGATCTCATACACAGCAGGAAACAGCCAGGTCTTAACTTCCAAATACAAAGCCAGCTATCTAGAGAAATGGAGTATTGTGCTAATTCAGTAGGGTTTTATACCTTCTCTTCAAGAAGAATTTGGTATAAATAGATATAAAGATGCTTCTCTGGTACTTTTTCCCCTTTGGAAATGTTTCAGCACTGAATTGTTTACAATTCAATACCTAATCATTCTTTGACATGAATGCATTATAAAGCTTTGTAATTTCTACAGCAGCTTTTATCTAGAAGAATTTAATAGTAATTTACATACTTGACACAAAAAGATAACTCTATTCATCACTGCAGTTGTTTCTGCAAAGAATTCTAGCAGCTGTTTGGGAATGAAAAATCAAAATTTTAAGACAGACATAGAAGAATATTGCAGCTCTACTGAAACTTCAGCAGGAATTCAGAATGGCTAAAGGCACACAAGAATAAATAGCAACTCATATGAAAGCGCCAGAAAAATTTTAATTGATATAATGGTGTTAATTCTACTTCTTGTATAATAAGTATCACCTTCAGAGAGTTCTGCATCCCGAAATGTATGTCAAGAAACTACTATAGCACAGAATGAAAGGGATAAAAGCTGTCTGCTTAACAATCATGATTTCCCTTTGCAATGAGAGTTCTCCCATCACAAAAATTCACATAAAATTTTCACATGTAAAACACTCAAACTCCATCAGGTATTGCAGCTTAATGAAAGAGGAAATCAACTGGCACATCCTAAAATAGAGTCATAGACAGGCATCCATATACACTTGTCTGGAAAGATCACGTTAAAGATGTTGACCACATCTGTGATAAGGTATAATGTCCCAAAACACAAATATTTACATTCCAAGTATGACTACTGATTGTCTGATAAGAGGACATTTTTGTATTTAGGCACTGTGAAGAAAACAAATCGGCCTAGGGAGTCTCAGACTTGAGTCATTAGTAAAGCCCACCTCTACAGTATTTTGCATGTGGTGCTTGCTGCAGCTGTATCTGTACTGAGGTGTAGCCGGCAATGTTTTAAAAACTAACTCAGAAATACTAAATAAAATTTGCTGCAGAATAGTAAACATACAAAAAAAAAAATCTGGTTTCAAGGGAAGAATGGAAAAGTTTATGGAAAAAAAAGATATACTGAGCGCTTTTCTCAGGCACAGCAGTTTGGACAATGTGAAGAATAATGTGGTAGGAAGAAAAATACCACATATACATCCCTGAGTCTTCTTTTCCCTAGACATCTGACATTGGCTACTCTTGGAGTTAAGACAGACCCTTGGGCCTGACCCAGTACGGATACTATTTGATGCTTTACTTAGGTTTTTAAGACAGAAAATTTTCACTCAAATAACTGGAGTAGACAATTGAGAGGTTAGGACAAAGCTGCATTGACAGAACTATAACAGCACTGCACTGAAGCAGTAATTGTTTACTAAGGCGAGATATATGAAAGGTGCAATAATCACCCGTGCTGTAACTACTGCAATCAGCTTTTCACTTTCACAGTCCTGAATCCACCTCCAACATTAAATTAAGAAGTGGATTGCCAAGACTGATGCAATAGAGGAGGATCCATATTCTGCAATGTTGAAGGTAAAGTGACTCACAGCAGCGAGCTAGCCAGCTAATATAAACAAAATCATTCTTTATCTTCTCACTCTGGATCAAAAGAAACACCTGCAGGAAGAAGGAAAATAAAAGATTATACATGCATGTACTTTAAAACAAACAGAAGGCAGACCTGCCTCGTTTCAACATGCAGCTAAGGCTTAAGCTACATGAACATCTGCTTCATGAGAAAAGTTAGGGTATGCATGTGTGGCACAGGGGCACTTCTCTGTTGGGTGGGTCAAGGATTCAAACAGTGCCATGCTTATCAGGGGCCTTCTACAGCTCCAAAACGCCGAGCTGTGCAGAGGGTGCGGCCTGCTCTGAACAAGTGCCAGTGGGTGGCCATGCAACACGAACAGCACAAAGGAACACTGGGCCTGTGGGAAAATCTATTTGGAATGTGTTTGTTTAGAAAGCAATGCAAGCAATTACATTAGCATCTTCTTGAAATACCAGTAGTTTCACATATATATGAGCCTTTCCTCCCTGTACACGTCAGAGATCATTCCAGGCATTAAGCCATTTCTAACCATTTTGGTTTCAGTAAGGTTCTGAGGCAAAACATTTGTCTTTTGTAACTTACTGTATAAGTACAAGTTTATTACATTCTACATCTGAAGGGATGTGTATGGGGAGGTTATACCTTTTAAAATGTACTCTGGCTTTGCTCACAGAAAAAAGCTACGTATGTCTCTCTCTGCAGGTATATTTATAACTAAACTAGGATTCTACTGGCAAAACTCAAAATACCCTTATAGGAGCTCATGTACGTACTGGAATGGTGAGTTCCACAAATTACTGACATTTTTATTAATTCAACATTGCTGATCCTCTAATTTTAGGGGGGAAGGGAAGGAGTAGAAGGGAAGAAATAAAAAGATAGCAGCATTATCACTGTAAGTAGCATTTTATCATAGGCTTTATTTCATTACATCCAGGAAGATAAGCTTTTAAATAACTTAGTAAGTGCTACATGTGGAGATTTTTACAACTTTACAAGACACTGGGAAAGGGAGATCTTTATATGAAAGCATCATCACAATGAAAGATCAGACATTAGGCCAGAGTGATCAATTTAATTACATGATTATGTTATTTAAATGCATCAGCTACACTACACAAGTGTATACACAATGATTTGGAAAAAGAAAAATGTCAATTAACAGCAGTTTATACTTTTGTGTTTCTTTGCTGCCTGGCTGCAGTAATAGCTTACTTATAGCATTATCATTTTTATGAAGTCTCAGGAATCAGTGCAACCTGCTAGCATAGTTTCAAAAGACACTCATCTACCTTTTCATTAAGTTAACTAAATTAAGGTAGGCAAATTGAAATATATATCCATTTGGCCTGACAGTCTTGGATATTTTTCTTAAAGAGAGATGCAATTTCAGGTCTCAGAAATTAAGGGGGTGGGTGCTGGGGGCAGAGAGAGAAGAAGAAAATGAATGTTGTCAAAAAACTGTGAAGAGTTAAAAAGTTAGCAATATAAGAAAGACAAACAAAAAACCCCCAAGCCAACCAAACCTATATGATTCACTTTAGACCACGTGGCTGGATTTGTTGGGGTTTTTTTCTGGCTTGTCTTCTTGTCTTGTGGAAAATGTTGCTTCCATCTTCATAATAGCTATTTGCTTTTGCATATTTTAGTTATAATTAAGTTTCTACTGCATATAGACACAAAAAATGCTGTGTGTAGAAGTTAATCTCTTCCAGCTGCGCCTGGATGCTGCTGCATAAGATAGTGAGTGCTTGCTCTTTTCCTCCCACATCTCCCAGAGGAAGACTTTTTTTTTAAGCACAAATTTCTAGGGACACCTAGAAGCTCTGAACTATACACTGCCCTCTGCTTAGCATTCTTAAGTATTCAGTGTCTTCTACTTAGCATGCCCAAGTCAGTCTGAATAACAAGCCTGCTTGGGATCCCAGACAAAGCGTAGGAAATCTGATTAAGGGGGCATTCTTTGATCAATTAGAGATAGCTGCGAGCACTCTTGTGATGCATCACAAGCAGCATGAGTCCTCATATACCTCACATTACAAGATTAGCAAGATAATCTATTCTGAATAATGTTCACTAAGAGTTTCAGTTTCTCTAACAAGGGGAAGATGATGTTGCACACAACCTGCTTATTTTCAACCAGCATGAGGGTCAGAAGGGAGAAAAGGAAGGAAAGAGGCGAGTATGTGAGAAATGTTTACATTGTTTTTCTGTAAAGAAAGTACATACATACCTCTTCAGCTTCACTAAAATCGCCCATGGCAGCTTTGGCTTGAGCATAGTTAAAGTTAAAAGTGTCATTGTTGTAGAAGTAATTCTGGAAAATAAGCCACACAGACAAAACCTAAATAAAGAAACCAAAAAAACCTCTTTCCGTGGTATAACAACATTAAAAATATCCCCCCACCTAAATCTGAGTCAGACTATACCAAGACAATGGGAAGGAAAAAGAAAAACCCACATTATGAACATACGGCATTTATAAACAGTGGGTAGAAAATTATGGACTGGCTTTCCATCCTACATTCGTGACTACAAACACAGCTGGAACATTCCACAGTATTAACCATGAGAGATCTGGAGAATGTTCCAAGCTCAAAATTGCAGTGGCAGCTTTTGTGGGTGTAATTTTCACTTTGGGCATGTGAAGACCTGCTGTGCTGCCATGGTCTCTTTCACCTCCTAAGCACTTATTTCCCCACTAAGGTGCTAAATAGGCAGTTGACTTCTTAATGGCTGAAGGAGATGAACATTTTATTTTTCCAAGACTTCCCAAGGTTCAACAAGAGATCCTGTGGATCTGGTTATGTGACAGATGCTAGTCTGACACACCGGATAACATGATGGAGGTGGAGCCACAGTACCAGGCTGTAGCCAGGCACCATACCGTGTCATAGGATTTCCTTAAGCTCAATTCTTGCTTAAAGGCACCCTTCTTTCTATCTGAAGTGCAACACTAAGTTCTTCTCTCCCCTAATATTTGACTGGACACACCTGGTTAATGACAGATCAGGTTGATCTAACCGTATCTTTTCTGAAAAGCTGCATGGGTCAAATCAGGAAGTGTAACTCTTGGTACAGGTTAGCCTGATCTTTGGGTTTGACCCAAATAGTTTGGATTTGATTATAGTCAGATGACCAGATTGAAGTATAACTCAGATGACCAGAAGTCAGCTGATTGTGTTCTACATTCAGCACTGTTTCACACTGCTGCACCAGCAGACCTGGTAGAGGTAAGGTAGAACACAAACCCGCAGCTGCAAGTGTGGATGGGACTGAGGATCCCTGCTGAGGAGAGGTGTAGTGTTTATGACATGTTTATCAGCATGAGAAAAAAGCAAGGTGGTTTACCCACTATAGTTACTGTATGAAAAGCCTTCCTGTCTGCCTACCAGCAAAGTGTGTGGAAGAAGGAACATTTTTCCTTATATAAAATCTATAAAAGAAATAGAATTTGTGTAGGAATATCAACCTTTTTGTTTTGCATTAAAGATTGAGGAGAGGATAAAAAGCATAGTTGGGATTGTACAAAAGCTATAGGAAGCAAGAGGCAAAACCCTTTCCCATGGCTCTCTAACTTCCTCCATGCTGCTGGGACACTCGAGGAACCTCTTCCCTTCCCTGTCACAGGCAGTCAGTAAAGAGTACAGAACCAGTCCACCCACACACATCAAGCAAGTGCCTTGAGAAGAGAGCTGGGGGGGTGCCACCGTTTTCCAGATTTCTAGGTTTCACCCAAATAGTCTGTGTTTAGTGTCAAAAAGCTGGCAAAGATAGCAAGCTACGTAAAAGCACAAGGATGAACCAACTGGATGAATCTTAAGCTCAGTCTGTGAAAACATTTCAGTACCCTTAGGGTGAACTGACTAGTTTCATCATATGAGAATTACAACACTGTATTCTTCCTCAGCGATAGTTTCGTTTGAATCAGCACTACTGCCAGGTTAAGCAAAGCTGATGAGCAAGATCTTAGTTTTACTGCATGGATAGTTTCTTGTGTTCAAATAGCCCTCATTGTACTTTTGAATTAAAACAGAAAAGAAATTCTGTTGGCAGCCAAAGTCAAACCTTGTGTTAGTGCTAGAGACCAGATCTGCTGCAAAACCAAAACCAGTAGAAATGAACTAGTGCTGCTGACAGTGCAACACATTCACAGCAGCTATATGGTTTGTTTCTTTCTCTTTCTTGTTTGTTTCTTTTGTTTGTTTGGTGTTGTTTAACATAAGCGACTGATGTACTGGTCTTCCCCTTTTTGTGGTCTTTTTAGTGGTCTTCAGTCTTCCCATAAAACTATCTGTGCTCTGAGTGATGTCCATTTAAGTGAGATGCTCAGATACCAGACCGAACAATGAAGCATTCGTCGTGGCCAGAACTCGGCTGAACCTGAATTAGCTTCTCTTCTCAGTTGATCCTTGGTGTTATAATGTCACCCTGAGGGCAGCTGGCAATGCATTTATAATAAGGTGTCCTTTGAGACATTCTCATGCCTAAAGCAGTTTCAATCAATCATGTATGAAGGTGGTGTTTCCTAAGAGAACACAAACAATCTTTACAGAGTGCACAGCTCCACCTAAAGAGCTGCAGAGATTCTACTGAAGTTTATTCCTGTGAATGAAACACAAAGGTGAGTGTACAGCTGCCTAAACCTGGACTGTAATATAGTACAGGAAGAATTATTTACATCCATGTGACCTGACAAGAAGGGACATGACCCAAGTAAAACGGAGCAGAGGCCAGTTTCAGCTAAAAAACATATAAGAATCACCAACTACTTCAAAAGGACCGTGCAGGGAAAGTGGTAGCAGGCAGGAAACTTTTGTCCCTAGACTTCGCTATTTATCAACTGCATTATGTCTCAAATTACCAACCTCTGAGAATTTAAAAAATACATATTTTAGTTAACCTTGATGATTTTGCTACTTACTAGATACAATCTAGAAAACCTTCCAAATTTGCAACCTCAGCTCTACCTTGAACTATGACAATGAGTTCCATAAAGCAGCTGTGTTTTGAGAGGGACAAAATGCATTTTCTTAGAAAAGACACTGTGAACCTGATGCAATTCCAGCAAGAACTGTCTCATCTAATCCCTTCCCTGTAGCATTTTTCTTGTCTTATGACTCTTGAGCTATCCTCTGATCACTCTATTGCTTAGTTTCATCTTCTTAATTTCTGTTTAGTATCTTGTTCATTTCTGGCTTTTTCCTTTACAAACACTAGCCTTACTTTCCAATATTAACGTAAATATTAATGACAACTTGATCTGCCTCCCCAGATGCTACTCTCTCTGTCTCATTTCTAAGCTTTCCCATTTACCTTGAAAGTGGTGAGTAATTGCATTTAACTTTAACCTTTTCAGGTTAGAACTAGTTGTTTAAGAATTTTTCAAAGGAAATAAAAGAAGCTGGGAATTTCTATGGGGTGACTCATTTCATTCTAAGTGTAAGAAATAGACAGGATGAATTCTCCTCTGGAAATTACCACCCGCCCCTGTTGGCTCTAGACAGAGATTAGATTATCAGTTATAACTAGAAATCTAACCTTTAGATGGCTCAAGTTAGGCAAAATAAATCTCACTACTAGTTTCAAAGTCTCCTTTTATTCAATTACACGCCCACTCCAATTTGTGGTGGTGGCGTCTCTTCATTCCACTACAGTGGAGCCATTCCAGTGGTTACAGCCACTTGGGATTAATTCTATGACCTCTTTCCAGACAAAGTTTAAAAACTCTACACCTTCCTCACTTTTCACCCATCATCTGCTTTTGCCACTGTTACAACCATCTGGTTTTCTTTAGATATCATGCTCCTTAGAACATTGTAATTGTGCTCATCTTGTATATCTCCTTAATAATTTCATTTAGATTCTTGTTTTTCTATCAAATACAGAGTTTTTACAACTCTAGTTCCAAATGACTGGAACAAGACTGAAATCACTTAATGCTATAATCATACTTGAGTCTCTCTCTTTTTCCTCACATCTGACCTCTAACAGGATATCTGTAAGTCACATCCTGTTTTATCCAGTGAATACTGGTGATCTGACAATGCTGCATCACCATAACTGAAAACTCCTCTTATTTTAAAAAACATAGCATTGCCTGCAGGGTACCAGTCGAATCACTTCTGCAAAAATATTATTCTTAGACTACTGCTTTGGTTATTCTGCCCTATCTTAGCCCTTCAGTGACTCCTTTCCCTGTAAAATATAAGTGTTATTACATTCAGAATCTTTCATGTCCTTTCCTCCTTGCACACTCCTGTTCATTAAAATGCTGTCCCCAATTATTAATCAGTGATAATAATCTCCATCACTCATTTGATAAGTCTTAAGAAAACATTTTGGGTTTTTTTCCTTCATGATGCCCACCCCATAAATATCCACAAATTTTTTCATTGTCTCCTTTAATTATCTTTCTCATTTTTCATGATGCCACCAGAAAGCTAGATAATGGTTAAATTGCATGTGAAATGAGACCATCAGGCCCACCAATACTATCTCATAAACTGCTTCTTTATGTTTTGATCCAATTGCTGTGTTGAGCACTTATGTCCAACCATTATTCCTGTGTTTCGTTCTTACTGTTGTGTTTCTGTATCTTTTTATGTTTATAGTGTGTCACATAGTACAGTATAGTTCCATAAGCAGTGATTTACATCCATAACAGTGCCATACTATTAAATAAGAATACTAACCTTGACTGAGTTGAGGTAAATCACAACATTATCAAACTGTCTCACAAGAAAGAAGTAGGAGGACATGCATTGTCTCCCTGGAACGGTATCTAAAATTCAAAAAAGAAATGCAGATTTGTAGAATTTAAAAATCATATGGTAGCGGAAATCACTGCCAAGATTGCTGGCAACTACAAAAGCAGTTAACTTCTAAAAATAGTGTAACTTGCCTTTTCAGGCAAAGGACCATACTAGAGGTTAAAAACCTATTAGATCATCCTGTCAGCTTTCTTTATAGCACACAATAACCATTGCAAGTCTATATTCAACAGCAAATTCTACAGAGACAAATTGTTTAAGTAACAGGCCTTTTCCATGACACAATTTATGTAGCATAATTTTATTGTGAATTATTGTTATTCTTAGGAAATGACACTTGATACAAAGCCTAAGTTTGTTATTCTTACTTCATTAGCCTTTTTTTTGCAAAATTATGCTTTTCAGTTATCCTGGACAAAGCAGCTCTACATATTTTAATCTTGGCTTCTGAAAATATTGTCATAAAAAAATAACACATGCACAGGAAAAACACTCAATGATAAAACAGAACATAAAACTTAATGTCCATGCATTTGGGACCACCACATTGCTACAAGCGGTAAAGCCATAAAAAAGTGAGGCATGTCAGTTCAGATAAGTGTCAGGAAACTTTGCTGCCATCTATGTCATTGTAAACTTTGCTGCCATCATACTATGCTGTCATCTACTCTGAAATTGCAAGCTGTGCTCCTGAAAAACTGTTTCAAAGCTTTTTTTTAGAGATTCTGAAGTAAGCTCATTAGGACTAATTTTTGTTGGATCCAGACAGCAGAGACTGGTCAGAGATGGATGAACCCAAGTAGCAGCTAGGAAGGCATAAACGCAAGCGATGTCAAATCACTACTACTTCACTACGTTTAATGATCATTAGAAAGCATGCTGCTCCTTGCAGTTTGTTGACAGGAGATAAGATCCTAAGGCTACCAACAGCCCTGCAGTAATCTGCTCCTTTAGGCTAGTTACCATCAATCCAACCACACTAGAACATCTTTTCTGTATATAGAAATTTCATATATCTGAAGACCGTATTTTGACTCTGTACCACAGCAAAAAATATAGCAATCCACTGGAAAAATGTACATTCTCCTTTAAATAAGGTAGGGTAGTAATCATTCCTGGAAAGCAGTATGTAAGAGTAGTAGTATATAAGAGTAGTATATATGAGAGTAGAATATTCTCACTTTTAATCTTTTAGCACTAGGAGATACTGAGCTTGGATGTCCTGCCATTTCCATGCATCCAGTCCATCCTTATCTATGTCTGAACTGTATCACTCAGTTCTCCAACTTAAGAAAATTATTTCGTTATTTAAGAAGTATTCACTCAGGAGCAGAAACTGGCCTGTATTTTCACGTGTACTTTTTTACATGCAGGCACACATATCATGCCACATATATGCCTTGACAGGATGATAACAGAAACAGTTCTCCTCAATGCTCCTCCACTCATTTTTGTTGTAATGAGAATGCAGGTACCTCAAAAGTACTTCTTTTCTCTCACATCCCAATTTTTGAAGTTCATGAACTCCCAGCAATTTATTTTGAACAAAATTTTTAAAAATGCGTATAAACATGCAAAGAAGACTTAAAACTGAGAATAAATGTTCAGTAAAAATGAATCATAGTAACAAAATATTAGAAGTGCACTTTCTCCCATACACGATTAGACAATTTCCAGGTTTTTATTCTTTTATTCTTACATCCATATTTTGGTATATTTTTGTTATCGTAGCAAAATTTTGATATTCCTGTATATTCTCCGCATACGTCTGTGAATGATTTAATTGTAAAAACCCAAACAAGTAAAAGATCTGTACATCTCATAAAACTCAGCAATGAATAGCACTAGTGGCAGGAAAACTAGAGTATTACACTTCTAGTTCAACCCCCGTGACTCATGCAGGAAGAGGAAAAAGTCCTCATTTTGAAAAATCACTTAGGGTGACCTAAGAGAACCTCAAAGACTGCACAAAATCCAGAAGAAATGTTTCATTCCTCTCACTTAACACCAGATACGCCTGACTTGGTCCTAAACGAGGACCACTGAAAATCACAGAGATGCTTTTCTCCACTATGCTTGCAGTGTTTGTAGGGTAGTTTGTAAGATAAATGTTAAGCACCAGAAACACTGCATTTAATGGAAATGTTAATGTTCACTTACTTTCACTAATGTTCCTCTTGCCCTGTTTTCTCTTAATCTTATCTCAGAAATCTGATCTGTTTAATTTTCTACCTAACTGAGACCCTGGGAGAAGAGCATGAGAATTAACTATAAAAATCTAGTTATGGCCTCCTTTGTAATGTCTGCTCCTTTTCATGTCATTGGAATTAAGAATTTTTATTGAGCTTAAAAAAACAGTAAACCAAGCTGCTGTTCTAACAATGTTATTGCTGCTAGAGGGAGAATATTGAATCCTACATTGTAAATGCTACCTGGGTTTTTTTTGTTTTTGGTGTCCCCACTCCTCTTAAAGTACATAACTTCCATGAGATGAAATATGTGATAATCCTTTCTAATGTAAATACATTAACTCTGTTTGCTCTATGTTCCCTGAATCTCCAAGTCAAGAGATCTAACTAGAAATAGCAAGGGTTTAATTGATGACTCCAAATGACTTTACAAATACTTGGCACTGTATTCTTTCTAAACTGTTTGTTGCTGCTTTTTTCTTAATGTAGTTATGGAATTTTTACAATTCAAAAGACCAAGTGAGAAAGACAAGATCTTGTTTTGAAAAAACTACTCCACACCTTAATTTTAATCCATTAATTTTTGATTACCCACATGAAAATAAGGAGCCTTGTAGTCACAGTTGTGAGCAAAGACACAGTGTAGGATTTCCTCACTCTAGCGAGCACAACCTGCTTTCATAGAATCATAGAATAGTTTAGGTTGGAAGGGACCTTAAAAATCATCCAGTTCCAACCCCCCTGCCATGGGCAGGGACACCTCCCACTGGATCAAGTTGCTCAAAATTTATTATAAATAAATTTTATATAAATAATAATTACCAAGTGTTATAAATCTGGAAATTAGCTAAGTAACTTTATGATAAAGATCTTAAACCACCTAGTGGCACTAGCTCCTTGCAAGGATTGTTCCAACAGGAAGTGCGGAAACATGATTTATGTGCTTAAATAGCATAGCTGGCTACTTAGCAAAAGCCCAAGTACACATACAGCAAGAGTTCTGTCCTCCATTCTAAAACCAGCAAAACAAAGGCAGAAGATCAAAAATGACTATGAATATACAACCTAGTGGCTAATTCGGTAAGTTACATAATAACATAAAAATAATCATATTGGATCCAAAGTCTGTCTGGTTCAGAAGCTTGCTGAGCAAGAATGTACAGCAACAGAAAGAATATATTCTGATCTCACATACAATATTTACTGTGATATGTAATGCCACTTCCTCTGACGTTTCTCCCAGCTGCACTGGGAGAACTTCTGCACTGAAGATTTTCTAATCACCACTGAAAAAAATGGAATTTTCTTCTACAAATTTCTTTAAACATTCTGGTCCTTGCAATATTCTGTACAAAATAAGCTGTTCCATGAAAAAGTGATTTGTGCTGTTCATTTAATTGTTTGGTGTATGTTACAGTAACTAATTCTTCTCTATTTCTCTTCTCATTGTCATTTATGATGCATTATATCACAAACATAACCAAACTCAAGTCATCATCTTCCAAGCCATGTATTCTCCTTTATTTAATCTCTCCTTGTTCAGTAAGCTACCCCCGTTTCTCTGATCATCCTTGCTGTCTTTACTGGACTTTTTCTTTTTCTACCATATGTTCTTTGAAATGTAAGAACAGAAACTGCAGACAGTATTCAAGAAAGAGAACTACATATGTATAGAATGACACAGTATTTTTTTGTTCTCTGTTCTCATCAATTCCTAAGGTTTTTTCAACTTTTCTGATAATTTTGCAAATACAGTTTAAGTTCCACCCCCAAATACTACTTTGCATTTACTAAAGCTAAATTTAATTTACATATTATTACCCATTCAGTTTTCTTGCTATGAGTAATTTTTGTACCATTGGCAAACCCAGTATCCTATAACTCATTAATTATGAATACGAGCCCCTCCTTTCAAGAAACAAAACGTTCTTTCAAGTGCTCAAATCAGGTGCATTTTATCCTTTTCACTGCTAACTTCATTGAAAATTTTCTGTTAGAAATGAGAAAGGTTGTTATGTAGCTTCCCTTCTTGTGGGAATTTTTTAAGGTATTTGCTAACACATCGATTTTGAATTTCATTATACTCAGATCACTGTAACAATAAAATTTTCATCATAACATTTCAAATCAGGTTCTATGAAATCTCTCTATTGGTCTAAAGTCACCTGTTCACTTGTGTGTTCTCTAAGAAAGATGACAACTTGGCATTTAAAAATTCATTCTCTCTAACACGCAATGTCATTGCATTTACCAGGTCAATATAGGCAGAAGTCTCCAACTATTAATTATCTATCTCTATAAAACTTCTAACCTCTTTAATATGCCGGTCACTGTCCACATCCAGGCTGTCTGGTGAATAATTTAGTCTCAATATGATGAATCTCTTATCTCAGCATGTAATTTAAAACAATTTTATGTTACTTACTAATAAAGAAAAGAATTCTGAGAGAAGGTTTCTATAATGTTTAGAACCATTTCTCCACTAGCATCACCTATTTAGTAATATTCCATTGTAAATTGAATAGGAACGATATCCTACATCACCTTCCTCCTATCACATTTTAAAAATTTACGTTACATTTATAGCTTCCTCTTCTAAACCAGATGTTCCAATGTATTAATCCTTCTGTAAAACATCTAGTATTTGTACAAAAACACTTACATATTTGGTCTTCATGAATTTGCTTTTCGTTGTGTCCAATCTAAATGGAACTCTTTGCCTCTTCTATTTCCTATCTACAGTATCATTGTATCACTCACTCTGTGACTTTATGGGCATCACAAACCCAGTTAATTGTATGCTCACTAACCAAGTCCTTCACTACTACAGTTCGTATAATTTCTTTCTGCTAGCTGAGATCCCAGCTCTGAAGGGGTAACCTCAGTGCAAGAGGAATCTGTGAGGTAAGCCTCATCTATGGAACCGCTTCCAGCCTTCTAGTGTAAAGATCTGCACAATCTCAACCACACAAGGGCTGCAACGGGAACAGAATGGCTCAACAATATTTCTGAAAGTTTAGTCAGTGCTGCTGCTCTGTCTCTTGAGTTCCTTCTCTTTAGTCCCCATGGACGCAGGAGACAGCATTCTGTCTCTAAGGACCGTGAGCTGTCTGCATCATAAACATGCATAAACCCACCTAAAGTAAAAGTCTTAGTGACAATGCCTACAAAGGAAACTGGGAAGCCCCATTTTGACAGACCTTCTGTGTTTCAACTACTGGCTTTTTTGATTTGGCATTTTTCGTTTTACTTTGGCAAGGGGGAGGGAAGACAAGGTCTTCTTTTGTTCTATTATTGAACAAGGAAAAGTAAATACTGTGAATATATATATTTTTTTTTTTTGGTTAGGTTTCATCACGTGTTTTTCAAACAAGAATTTAGTCCCAGAGCCTCCATTTCTCTCTGTAGCCAAATTCCTCTTTACGTTTTTATCATTCTCAGTTCCAGGCACACTCTGTGCTAGGACTCTACATATTCGATAGACTTTCATTAGCAGTCCTAGTTTTGTACCTGTGGGTGTCTGTATCTGTAAGGTTTCAGCCACATGCTTCATCTAATTAGGCTGTTGTCTTGTTTCTGTAGTGGGGATTATTAATCAAAGGCAAGCTGCCACAGCATCTATCAGTGAAGACCAGCAGTTTGCAGTACAGCCTTTTCCAGCCGAATTCATACAGTAAGGCTTGGAATCACTTAAGCCTTCTAATTTAAACTTGCAAATTCATTTTAAACTACAAATTATACTGTCTGTTATGCACACCATAGCAACAACAGGCCTAGCAATAGTCATGCTAACAGTCAGCAGTTTGACAAAGATACCATGATATATTTGGATATTGTAAGAAGAATTACATAATGGAGAAAGAACATTTCAAACATACCACATTCGCTGGCTGATTTACCCACCAACTGGAAGAACTGCTGAGCAATTTTGAGATGATCTCTCTGGGAGAGCAAAAAACATAAAAATCCAACATGAGTTCCAGAGTTGATGCTACAACACACACTCTATGTGTGAAGTGAAAATACGTTCTGAGGAACAGATGGAGAGCAGCTAACAGACAAACAAGGGCTGAAGTAAAAGCAGAAAAGGTAAATGTGCCACTGCATGTGCCTAGATACACAAGAACACTGTAGACAGCAAACAGGGTTTTTTGGAACCAAGACAGAGAAACCAAATTCAGCTTGATGTATTGTCAGGATGAGTGACAGAGATTTGCATTTCACTCATTCTGGACCAAGTACTGTATGGAAGTAAATAAAGAGACTCAGTGATCCTAAAATCTAAATAAGAAATGACTGCCTTTTTCACGTTGCTCCAGTCCCTACTGATGTGTTCACATCCTGCTGCTGGAGAAGCTGAAGAACTTCATGGGCTTCACTCACCGAGCCCATTTCTTGTCCAAATGCTGCATTTACCACTCCTTTAAGGATGTACTCCTGAAAAAAACAAGAGTAAAAAGGATCAGAGAAGACAAGGTGAAGATTTCAGGAGACACATACATGTGTACATGATTTTCTTCCTAAATTCAACTCTATCCCAAACCAATTTAGTAGGCAGCTGGCTACTACGATAGTGCTACACCATAATGGTATAAAGCTACCCCCCATAATAGTATAAAGTACCCCCCATAATAGTATAAAACTAGACTTGCTAGCTGGTCACTTCTGCTAAATAGGTGGGTTGCAATGGGGTATTGTGTTCTCTGCTAAGTCTTATGCTCAAAGATGATGCACCAAAAGCAACATCATAAAACAATTGTGCCCTCTTCACCATCATGTGACCAATAATCAAGTGCAATATGGTTATATTAATGCACAGATCCCACTTCAAGTATGCACATTGGTTAACCACAACCACTAACATCCTGGCTCCAAAACATACAGTTTCTCATCACAGAAAAATAGTCAAGAGGTTTGTGCTCTGTGGTCATGTTATTTTAGTGAAATCAGAAATGGGAATAGAGTACCCTGTAAACCCTACTATGAGATACACCTAGAGTTTAAGTCTTCTTTGGGTAAGACCTTCTTAGCATGAAACAGACTTATTTGTCTTTTAATTAAGAGTTATAGCTATAAGCATGTTTTAGTAGGTACTCCTGATAAACCTGGACAGCCTTGTCACAGATGTGTGGCAAAAGAGAAAAATACATCTACGCAGATCAACAATTAAGTGCAAGAAAACAATCTGAGAGTACTAACCAGCACGCTAAATAATCATTTTAGTACACTAGCTCTCTTACAGATGCCAAATTATTATCCTATAGACATCATGACAAAAAATAAGTTTGAGAATAACTGAAGGAGGATATACAAGTGGTTCTGCAAATCTTAGCAGGGAGTTCCTTCCAAGCGTGAGTGAGAAAATTGAAAAAAATGGACTAAGTTTCTAATGTCAAAATGTGATCAAGAATGAGGTTATTAGGCATGTATAATGGGGCAAATGGAGGCTAAAGGACCGACAGCTGCAGAAACCTGTTCAAGTAAGTCTTGTTATAGTGAAAAACACAAGAAGTGAAAAGCAACAGCAGAAGGCACTGGTCAGCACAGAATCAACAGACCTGTGTTCTTGAGATTTTCCTTTTCCCTCCCTCCATCTAATCCTCACACAGACTCATGAAAAAGTCCTTTCAATGCCCAGCTATGTGACCTTTGGAAAATAAACTGCAGAGGAATAAATCAGAGACTAAAGATGCTGGAACAGCCACAAAAGAAAATTACAGTAGCAGCCAAGGGACACTGCAGTTTTCACTCATTGCAGCCAAAGCGAGATGGGATTAGAAAATACTTATTATTTAAACTCTTTAATCTAATCCAGCTCATCTTTATTGAAATGGCTTCAGGACAAACCACATCTGAGCTAGCAGATCTGAGGAAAGGTAACCATCACCAGAGCAGAAGTGACAAACAGCTGTAGTTGGAATAGGGCTTTTTTCTGTGCACTAATGGTCAGATCCCCAGAATCAACTCTGCACGCAACAGAGCTGTATTCTTACTTGAATTGCTATGTACTTATCTATGCACATATATGCTACTTCATGCATGTGACTGTGGATAAAAGGATGGAAAACAGAGAAGTTTTAAGAGTGGAAAGCTGTCCTCAGGCAACAGTTTTGCATGTGGCAGATTTCATATCAGTTTATAACCTCTGTCTTTATGTACCATGACATCAGTTTCCAATTACCTGTGGAGATATAGGTTCCAGGTCCTTAATCAGGTTATAAGCCTCCTGCACATCATCTGAAATACCAGACGTTAGAATACATGACAACCCATAGCACACAGTATTAGAACAAGTCACTCATCCTCTACAACATTCCCCAACAGTCACAGACTGAGAAATAAAGCATTTAGACAGGAGGAGAAAGGTAACTATAAATCATTGTGAATATACATCACAATGGTGATGGTATTCTAGGACTCAAATAACAAACACGGAGTGAGTAATAGCTTCTTTATTACTATTGTTTTTCTAGTAGAGATGACTTGCCCCTCTTGTTCATAACCCAGTGGCTGCCTTCTCAACAGTACAAGGTCACAATAATAAATCCATCATCTTCCTGTCTTTTCTCATATTTATTTACCCCACAAGGAGGACAGGGTAACATGATTCTGAAGGGAAACTTCATCTGTTCTTTATCAGTATTTCAAAATCTGTCCAGCAGGTTTTACCTGATCCTAATTCTAACAAGCAAAAAGCGCTACTAGAATAGAAGTTTAACTATAAAGTTTGAATTCAATAAACAACTTTCTTCCCATCCAAAAACCAAGTAAACTGAAAAGCTTCTAAAACTCTACCTGCAACAATAAAAAGATGTTGGCACTATGGTCAGCTTTGTAAACCAACTTTGTGAAGACAGAGTTTTTACTAGCAAAATTTTGTTAATATGCCATTATACCAGCTGCCCATAAGAACAAGACTTCTCAAACAGAACTTTTTATTGCTAGTACATACCATCTGTACACTGTTGGAACAGCACTCCACGGTGACTTAAGGCAACATACATTGCAACTGCCAGGGTCCCATCCAGCCCCTCTGCTTTCCTACCCATTCGCTTGAGCAGTCAACGTAGTATACAAGAACAAGGAACTAGGACAGCCAAAAGTCACCACTTCTTTATTTTTTCTTTTCTTTTTCCTTTTATTTAATTGAAATAGGTTGTTATTTTGGCAAGCTGAGCTCATCAACAACTGAAAAAATAACAAGAGACAGCAGCCCTTATTTTCACCAACATAGACCATGAATGCAGAATGATGCTCTTCAGGCTTGAACAGAAGCCTCTAGCAAATCTCACTGGAGCAGATTATGACTGGATATCTCGGCCCAAACCCTACGAAAAGTCACTACCTAAAGAGCTGAAAAAAATAGGATGCATGTTTGTGCTTCAGTCACTCCAATTCAGAGCGTGTCTTAACACAAGCCCATATCCGAGACCTTGTACATTTGGAAGGACAGCTGCAGAAGTAATGGTTTCTCACGTTCTTAACTGATGCTGCTACACTAACAAGACTTTAAAATGGAAACTCAGCCTAAACAGGAAAAGGATTAAAATCCTAAATTCCTCTTGGCCTCCTTTGTCAGTATGCGAGTCACTTGTACACCCTAGTGAAGAATAGAACTTAACTAATGAAAATTACTGCAAGGTTGACAGCAAATAAGTAAACAAGACTGATTTTCAAGCAATGCAGAAGATGTATTTTGCTTATGTAAGTAGAAATTAGTTTGAAACATATACTATTTACAACTACAACAACTATTTAAAAGGTGACAAAATACAAAACTTATAAGAAATTAGTGGATGGTAAAGCAATCATCAGCTTATTTTGGGTAACTACAGTTAACACCTACTCATCACTCAGCCAGCCAACCCACTGTTGAATAAAGGAAGACAGTGGGAGAAAAGAAATGTCTCTGAAACTGAACTCAGATAAAAATGAAAGCAGTTGGACAACTAAGGAGAGAAAAAAGAAGAAAATCCTTTCCAGCTGATTCTGGTTACCTACCTGAATTCTTTAAGAGCTGTAAAGTAGATTTGGAATGACATGTCTCATTCACAAACTGTAGCTTGTTCACAGTCACTTAGGCGCATATTCTATTTGTGCTGTACCTACAGAAATAGTCCTCCATGTCTTCATTGGACATGTGCCTGTCATCTCGCATATTCAGGCAAAGGAGAAGTCCTTTCACTATAAACACAAACACCTCCACCCCCAAAGTCATCTCCCACAAGCCAAGAACACCCAGTACTCTGCTGAGGTAGATTTATTTGACTACACACAACTAAAGCCCTTGTCTGCAAGCCATGGGATCTCCTACAACACTTTTCTGGAAGAACAAAAATATAAATCACATTTTTTACTGCAAAGTTAAAAAAAAGGCAATTCATTGAAGAGTCAGTTGAGATCAGGTGAATGAATGTCATTCCTGAAGCTATGAAAGAGCCAGAGGAAGGTGTATTTACCTTGCTGGAGATAGTAGATCACAAGATTCAGTCTTGCCTCAGGAATAACATCAACCAAAGGAGGCAGGACCTGCAAAGCCCCTTCTCCTCCTCGGAACACTACCTGCAGAGAAAAGCAGTATATTGATAACTCTATATCAAAACGTTGCCTATGATCTCTTAATTCAAGGAAATTAATACTTAAATTCCAATATTAACAGTAGAAAATGGTCGGCAGTCTGGATTTACCATAGTCCCTGCTTTAAAGTAACTACAGAATCATGATGTGTGACAATGTTTACTCTGAAAAATAGAAAGTATTTAATCTATTAGTAAAAACTAATTTATTTCAGCTTTTAGCAGCTGAAACCAGTGACATGTTAAATATCAAAAATTTTACAGAATAATATGGTCTGAGACAAGACTGAGGGGAACATGTACAGAACTACAATTTGCTTATGATGTATTCATATGAAAAATTAACAGCTCTACATTTACTTAGAATGCCACAAGATCCTAAAATGATCAGGAGCAGTTGATACTTCATACCTCAGTTTCACATGACAGTTCCTCCAACAAAATCTAACACACTTATTCAATAAACCAGTGGAAAAAAGACCAAAACTCAAAATAAAGAATGTTAACTTACAGAAGTCCAGTTTGAAAGCAGTTTTAACTCTTGGGGGAAAAAGAAGTGTTAGCTTATTGTGACTGCTCTTGAAAAATGATAAAGCATTAAATAAGAGCAGTCTATTATTACTAGTTATTCAGCAAAGTAATAATACCACTGCAGAGAAAATTAACAGGCTATTATTGACTCTTACTGAATAACACACAAGTAGTTTGGCTTTTATCAGCATCTTTTTCCCTACAAACTTCTTGTTAAGTACTTTTTGGATGAAGACCATTTTCCTGAGTTATCTTAATTCCACTCACATTGTTGTCATGCTAAACAAAACGTTCATGGTCATGCATCCTGACTTGTTTCCACTGTGTCCTTATTGACTGGGCTCCACAAAATATCTTGCAAAAGTATTGTTACAGGACATAAATTTTTTTAATATGCCTTCAGGGGTAAAACCAACAGCATTATTATTTTTGTGACAACAGTCTCAAACTGACAGGGAAGAGGTTCCAGGAAAAAACCCCAACTTGATGGCAAATTGATGATACAGGTAGGACTTCTGGCATGGGACTTAGATGGCAGCAGGGATTCAATCGGGTCTGCAATTCCCAAAATATTCAATTTTATGAACCATTCAAGAAAAGCTCTAAAAATGAGCACAGTACATATTAAATCCACGAACTACATTACTCACTAGATTGTGCTTAATGAGCTCCTTGCCAAACTGAGAAGACGATGAGGCACTGTCCATTAAGTTCTTAAGCTCTGCCTGGAATTACATACATTCCAAAATTTTAACTTGAAAAGGAAAAAATGCACACAAGTATACATAGAGCTTCATCTGAGCCACAAAACTGATAGAAAGGCATCTTCAACAGTGCTGGGTAACTTCTGTGTGATAGTTTTAGTAACTGGATAATATTATGCAAATAGATACAAGGTCAAAAGTGGACTTGGAAAACTGTAAGACTATTGTACACACATGTGGACAGATGGCTTACTACCAGGGAAACTGAAATAAGTGACATTCCTAAGAGAAGGACACATGGTAAGATAAAGACCATTATCAATATTACCAACCAAGACAGATAATAAGGAAAAGAAACCTGTACAGAATCTTGATCTGAAATAAAGGTGAACTGAAGGGCTATCCAATAGATACCTCAGCAGCCTTCCCATTGAAAAGTCGGAAATGGTTACAAGCCTTAAGGTTAAGAGCGATGATGCTATCAGGAAACTGCTGAAGGTAAACGGCTAGCACTTCCTGTGAAACATCATAGTATTCCAGTTTGTAATAGCACAGGGCCACGTATACATTCAGAGCCAGGTATTCCCTGCAGGAAAGAAGATTAAAGAGAACATTTAAATCCCACCAGAACATTAAAATCAGTGACGAAGCTCTGACACGTCAACACACCTTTTACAAGCACATCAAAACTGGGTTTCTGAGAAATGCTCAGAGCTTGCAGAGCACTGGTTTGTTTGCTAAGATTGCAGAGATCCAGATGCAAATTTGCATTAGTTTTTTTCAATGGCAGCTACTGCAGCTTAAAAGAATTACCTACAAACCCTTTGGTTTCCAAATCTGGGAAATGGTGGCAACTTCACACTAAGGAAATGCATAGAACAGGAGAACTGTTCTATGGCCTGGCAGTATAGGATTTTCTACGTAATATATGCAAAGAAATTCAATATGCACATAAAACTTTGAAAATAATTTTAGTAGATCTTATACCAAGTACAATTATTGAAAAAAATCCTTGCTGTTACAAGCTATCAAGCCAGAAGAACTAGAGACAAAAATAAGACATGCAATTTGTGCAAACAGTAACTAAGAGGATAACTGTTACAAAGGTTACTTATTTAGCTTTGAGTGATCAGTTCTACAGGACTTGGAAGTTAAAATCTCCTCCCCAAGAATTAAATGGCATTCTTATGTACATTATGGTGGACCTCTCCGAATCATCCAAGAGGAGATACTGTCAAAAGATATCTATGTATTCTGGCACAGCAGTTTCTATTTTATTAAAAAATACTTCCAGCCACTCAAGAATTCCTTGTTAAATTCTGAACTAAGAACTTGCAGAATACGATAGGAAAAAATATCAACAAGAGTCATAGCAGTATAAATAGAAATGTAAAGAATTTCAGACGTAAGGGAACACAAAGGAACTCTCTACATAAAAACTAAGAACCAAACCCTTCTTAGTAAGGCTATGAGTTGAAGGAGAAGTCAACAGTCACAAGCAAGGGTTGCCAGACTGGCCACCAGAGGGGAAAAAAGAAAAAGACAAAGTAGGTACATAACCATATATCATTTTAAAAGAAGTAACAAATTAAAAAAGATCTCACAATGAATTCAGAAAAAAGGCACTAAAAGAAAGCATCAGAAATCAGATTTCTTTTAAATCTGCATTTTTCAATAATGTTTTGCAATGAACAACACTGAGGGGGATGCAACTTGTCCACATTTTGCAGTGGGAAAGGGACACAATAATTGGGGAAAATTCCTACTTTCAGAAACCAAGCAACTAAAAGGAAGTTGAATACTAACAGTATCAGAGACACCACAATAATATTTCGAGTAGAGATGCCCACCGATTATCCAGAAGAATGCATTTGTAGATACCAATAGCTTCTTGGTAGTGGGATCGCAGGTAGTGGATAGAGGCCAAGCTAAGTTGATCTTCTACAATGTCTTGCAGATTCTGGTGAGAACTCATCAGTTTCTTCTCATCATTGAACTAAAAAGAGCGTGACACATTCTCAGAAGAGTTCAGCAAGAAAAACATTTTAATTAGCTGGATTAGTTTTGTCCTTGCTGGCAAACAGCAGGTGATTCATATTAAACATCTGGAAAAGCTCTGTTACTTTAAAGTTAATTTGACCAGTGGAGAAAGCCAAAGATTACTAAAGAGGCAGACCAGTTGAAACTAGATAAATGTGAAGCTAAAACTACACATTTTCCTTTAAGGTGTGATTTAGACATAATTACATGTCACATGCTTTAATGGGTAAGAGGAGAAGAGCTGAATTATCTCACAAACAGAATTTTGCAACACAAGATTTGACTCTTACTCTTTGAGCCAGCAGAAACTTTGCTGTTTGTAGATCCAAATCTTATTTCTCATGGACAGCAGAAAAATGCAAGACTTGCCAATGCACAAGCACCAATTTTCAAGACTCCTTTACAGCACTAACAAATTCCAGTTTCTTTAACTACATGGTTTATTTTTAAAAGCATTGCTGTATAGCACATAACACCCAAGTATAAAAACAAGGAACAGAGTTAAACATACCTGTTACATTTGTAATGGAATTGTAAAGTTGAGACCTATCAGTCTACTCAAATCACTTATTCCAGTGCTTCCCTTTGCTGGTTCTGCTGATTATGATTTTTATGAATTAGGAATTTCTCTTACCCACAAATTGTATTTGCTTAGTTTTCTTCAAATCCTTCTCCCCCTCTCTTTGAGCCAGTCAAAAAATTGTACTCCAGTACAAAGGCAAGAGAAGCTGCTTAACAGAACTAAAGGCAACGGGCTTCACAGTTTTGTAAACCCCTTTCTTTCGTAAGACTAACTCGATGAACCAGGAATTATTCAACTTCTCTTTATCACAGACATGTCTAAGTGCCAGTGCCACTACAAAAATGTAAAATGTTTTAAAATTTCTCTTGTAAACTTAACAGAGAGGGAAGTAAAGAGAATCTGACATCAAAGCTAACATTCAAGATTTATACTTTCTTTTGACTCAGTCTCTTCAGTAGCACCATATTTGGTAAGCACAACATGGGATGGTATAACCCCAAATTTAAGGGAAGACAGTTATAGGTGGTAAGTGAAATAAGCATTTAATTGTTGTTGAAATTAAAATAAATTGCATGCTATAAACAATATTACTCCTTGGATAATGAGTGACTTAGGTGGATCAGTAATGGCACACAGAACATTTTGGTCAAGCTGCTAAGTACAAGACAGCTGCAAGTTAGTAAAACTTGTTACGCTTCAAAGAAAACAACAAATAGTGGCTTATAGGTTTCTGATTCTAGTCAAGTTCCATGTTCCTTGTGATCCACAATACCATCAAGTTCCTGTTGTACAACATATGCGAAGTGTGTTGGTAAGACTTTCCTTAGACACATGCTGGAGGCATCTATTCTGAAAACATATTTTCACACTTTCTCCTCTATATTTTAATACAGCAGGGTGGGTATGGAAAACTTTTGTTCTGCTGCCACCACAGACATTTTAATTATTCTGCCAGGTTGCCAGAAGAAATTACACATTACTGAATCAAAAGAAAACAAACAAAGCATGAGTGGAGAAAAGACATCATACCTTTTGTGCCAGGTGAAAGAGTAAACGGTTCTGGAGACGACTCTTAGGCGCTGAAAGGAAAATTCAGTAAGTATTGCTGCAAAGAACAACTCAGGGTGTCCTTTATTTTTAACTCTCATAGACATGCGCGCACCTATATTCCTTCATTATCTAGCCCAAGTACAGTTCTTCACTGACACAGCCTTTGCAGGTCATGCCCTAGGACGGGTTGTACTAATTTTAGAGTGGTTTAAAGGCCTTCCTGCTCCCCATCTTCATTTCCTGACCATCTCTTCTGAAATCCCCATTGAAAATAACTTTGTCTTCTACAAGCCTGCAGGGCCTTCTGGATAATTATCTGGTGTTTTGTGACACGTAGCACAGCATCTTTTACAAAATAAAAAGCAGCAACAGATAAAATGCTTCAAGGCTCCTTCTACGATGTATCAAATAAGGTGTGATTCACAAGTCTAGGCATCTTGTCAACTTCCAGTGTATTGTAAAACCCACTACTGCTACCATTTTTTACGTATGCACATTAGATTATACTTAGTTCTAGTATTTCATCTGTCCTTAGGAACAAAAGGCACACAAAAGAACCTTGAGGTCAGAGCAGATAAGATTCAAACTATGACATGATGAGAGATTTAAGGGAGACATCTCCTTTTTATTGCCATTAAAGTTCATGAAAGTTCTTGCTCTAGCAAGATCAGGAATTCCATTTAACCCACTCTATATGACACAAACTGTTAACTGTAGAGCTTTAAGTCACTAGAGAGTGCCTTGTGCTTCACTGAGGGTGACAAAGGTCCTCATCCAATAGAGCTATTAATTCCTTTTGCAAGCAATCTTCCAAAAAGCCTTCCCTTGTTCCCTTTATTTTCTTTAGCCTACTCAGTTAATGAGCACTCTTGATTCTTGCTCAGACCAACCAGCTGGCAATCTATGTTCCACAGAAAGGATGTACATGGAATCTTTACAAAAAGCAGAATTACCTACTGTGTTTATGAGGCCACAAAAGTGCAGAGTTAGCAAAGCAACAGCCTGTAACACAGGGCTGTAATTCTTCTGACATCTTAAACCATGAAAGAGGGCTCAAACCACCAAAACCTCTTCCCTCCCTGCCTCCAAGATGGAATTTTCTAGTAATAAGTTAGATTTAATTTTTTTTTTAAAGCAATTTAGGAACTGATTTCCAGACTTCTTAATCTTTCTCCATATAACAAGAAAACTTTCTAACACTGTGGATAATGCCAAACCCCAGGCCATTCTAATCAGGTTGGCAGCGTAAGGCTGCTCACCTACGTCTGGTAGTTAGGGCAAGTATTTCTCCCTATTCCTCCTTCCCAAGTTGTATTATTTAACCGCATTCCTAGAAAAAAAAAAAAAGAGGACTGGGAATTGTATCTTTAAAGAACTACTAGAACACAGAAGTCCCAAAATTTCTCACAAACCCATAACATCTTGTGAGGTACTACTAACACAGCATCATGGTCTTCAATCTAGGATATATGTGGGAATTCTTACTGGCCTAGTTATTAAAGAACAGAAAGTTTTGCTGATCTACAGACAATACTGTATAACCAGCAGCACTCAAAGAACTGACACCATAGTACATTCTAGAAATTATTTTATCCATTGAGCTAGAAAGTTCGGGTACCTTAATTTAAATGCATGTTCTTCAAAATGTTGTCAGCAATGACACTGTGGTAACTCCACATGTGCCCCAACATTAATTGATAGATTTTAATATCAAATTTTAGAAGGGTTGCACATGGACCCCACATGTGCTTTTGTGAGAAACTTAAAGCAACCACAACCACCCTTTACAATTCAAAACACTTGGTCATCAAAGACTCCAAAAATACCAGCAGGACAGATTGTGAGATTTACACTGAAAATAACATATTGTATAATCACAGTACTATGGGTAAAGATACCAAAGTTCCTTTTTTGAGTAGGTCTTGGGCTTTTTGGTTTTTTGGGGTTTTTTTTTTTGACTGAGTTTTAGCATTAATTTCACTGTGAAACTTGTGACTTGCAAGCAATAATCCCTCAAGAATCTAAACCAAGGAATTCTTGTTTCACTGGTCAACCAATGACTGCAGTGCTGACCTCGCAAATCTGACATCTGATCTGACATCAAAATTAATATTTACTTCTTGGCAAAAGCTGGAGGGTTAATCCACAGTATTTTACACCCAAAACCAGGCAAAAGATGAAACCTGAGTTCTGATGGAGCACATGGAGGGAGAAAAAAATGTCTTGCTTCATAAGTTATTATATGATACTATCCATTTGGTATTATTTAACTAAGATACTTATACTTTATTTCAGCTGGAGGAGGAGAGAAGCAAAACCCCCAGAAGTATAGTCCTGTCGATGCAGTGAGCAGAACCATGGAAACGTTCAATAAGAGCAGTATATTTTCTCCTAGAGTCAAATGCATTTTTTGAGGAAAAAAAGGAACCATATGAATAAGGTCAGATTAGTTTCCAGAATGATCTGGTTAGGAATATTGGATAAAGCTTTTGTCAATCACCGGAGCAGGAAGTGATACAAAGGGACATTAGGCTTGTTCTTTTATTACTTTTGGCTGCTACCAAATTTCATTGTCACTGATCAATTAATGCCACAAGGAAGCACAATCTTCTTTTCCTGTCCTACTTTTTCAAGAAGATGTCTGTACCTTTTTTTTTCTTAAATCAGTAGTAACCAACCTAGAAATCATAAATATGAGGACAATGCTGCATGGCAATGAACTGGACCCTGCTTCAGGTCTAGTATTGGCCTATCCAGGTAGCTGGATAGGATGTATCTCTTTCCGGCAATGAAACACACTGATATTCCTATGCTAGAATTTTTGTTATGATCAGTGCTGATGCTTCAGGCACTGAGCAGATATTGTGTGTTTTTATGTGCTGATGCTGAAGAGGTACCTAGCAAAGTATTTGTTAAAAAATAATAAACAGCTACAATGTGAGTGAAGACAGTTATCTTCCCTTAGTATTAAACAAAAAGTTAAGTTTACTAGAAATGGCAGCTCAGATTCTTGGTGGGTTCTATATTTGCTGCCACAGGCAGTAAGAAGATGATGAAATACAGTCATGGACAATCTGGCATTTGTGCACTCTCGTAAGAGTGCAAGGTAATGTTGTCATGCATCCAGCATTAATAAATCCCTTCAAGTAGAAATAATTAATATGCTATAATAGCTCCTGCTATATATGTTTGAGGTGCTGGTAGGAACGGAACAGGGCTGAGGAGGCTCCAGCCTGACAGCACAGAAAATATGAGCAGAGGGAACTTCGTTCTCTGTTCCCTGAGACACAACGCTTGCTCATCTGAGTACAGCAGCTAAATGAAGCTCTCTGTGCCTCAGAACCACAGTCTCACTAGTGGAGGGAAAATGCAAGGGTATGGGAAAAATGTTTGGGAAAAAATGGTCTATCAGTGACGTTCACATTTACACAGCCTTGAATAGCTCAACTGTTCAGAATCTGCTTGAATGAAATTTACAGAGGACACTCATTGAAATTTTCCCATTCCCAAAATATCTGAAAGCCAATTCAACTATGTTCAGGTACTTGCAACAGATACATGTCATTTCAATCATGCCTAAGCACAGTAAGGTAAAGATCACTGAAGCAAAAAAATGACCATTTTTTCCTGTTCTGTAATTTTCACTATACTTTAAAAAAACAAAACAAGAAAACAGGCTTAGTAGTTCTTGAAGTTGAAACTGGTATTCTCACTTGTGCAATTTGAAAGTTCCATATATCAGACTCTGCTTGTTCAAAATCAGAGCTAAAATTCAATGAAAATGAAGTACTGCTCTCAAGAAACACAGGACAAGCAAAAAGCAGATGCTTTTGCATGTAGGTGAACATGCAGTCTAAAGAAAAGAAACCCAGCAACTTTACCATGCCTGCTTGTAACTGCACATTTGCACTGCTGACAAATAACTGACACCTGGCAAACGTTAGTACATGCAGAAGCAAAACTGCTTTGGAAAACTTCACTATTCTTACTAACTCATCTCTGTTCTGCTTTTGTACAACATTGCTCCTTCCAGTACAGGCTGTGAAATGAGAATTATCTCTGTTCAGTTAAACCACATTCAGATCTGACATACGCAGAATTATGAAGTAAAGCAATTACAAAGCTTTGCCCATCAAAAATTAGAAGGGAGGAAAAAAAAAAGAACATTAAGGACTGGTTCAGCAACACAAACCTGTCTGTGCATGTATCTTAGATTTAACTGTAAAATTCCGTTGATCCTAAAAAGACTTCTTCATAACAGATTTAACTGTAGCCCACTTGTGAGCACACTTTGTGGTTTAAAAGAACACTGTTAGTTCTTGTGTTTTACTTAATGCAATGCTAGCCAACAGCTTCTAAGAGTGCTATGCAGGCTTCTGAACACTACGAGCAGTTGCCAGGATCACTGTGCAAATGTGCCAGGCTGAGTTGCTGATCCTTGGCCTTTGCAAGGCACAGGAACTGAGAATGCAATATAAGATTAGTTAGTTTTATAACTAAAAAATAGAAATTTATTATTGTAAACCAAGATGAAGACTTGCATCCTCATTTTCCCAAGACTAGATAGGACAGCACGCAGCACGGAAAACATTTGCGGTGAATGCATGAGAGCACAGATGTAAAAGGAGTAAACAAAGGATCCCTTGGCAGCTTCGCTATGGGATGACGATGAAACAACAGTAGCTGACTTGAAGTAACTCTACCTTCACTTCAGATCCAGAAACACTAGTAACTGTGATGTAAGGGGATAGCAGGGAAAAAGGAGAAGCCATAAATATCTGAAAGGAATTTGGAAGAACGCCTAGAGGAGATAAAGTACAACTGAAAAACCTCCAAAGAAGAATTTTTCTTTATTGCCTTTTTGCTCTGCTTCTTAGGTTATACTTGCAGTAACTCTGTTATATATGACTTCTGAAATATAGATTTATTCTTTCCTGAGAGAATGTATCACGTTCATTCTTTCCTTTGAGAATGTAGTATGAAGTTTTAATTATGTAACTACAAGCTGTGAGAACACTTCATATCTATTATAAAACAAACATAACATCTTGCTCCGCAAGAGACTGTGGACTACATACCTTGTATGAAATGCAATAATTACCTCGTGGCTTTTAATACTAATTTCCTAATTTTTAAGTATCCTACATATTTTTCCTCAGACAGTTAACAAGAACCTTTTTAAGCAACAGCAATAGTACACAGCAAGAAGGAACTTCTATTTGATTTCTAGTTATATACACGTTTGTGTGGAAAAATCTATTCCAGAAAGCAAGCTGATGTTTATGTTCCCTTTCACACAGAGATTCCATCACTGTTGAAATTTAGAATTATTTCTCCCTCATTTGTTTTAGCACCACGCTACTTTCAGGGGCTCAGCATAACTGCAGCAATGAATAGCAAGCAGTATGCAAGAACTTAGGCAAAATAATCCCAAAATACACTAATTATAATTTTTTTCAGCAGTATTCAAGACAGTACTGGATAAATGTCATTCTTCTACAGTCTTCACCTGTTGCATCTGAATTTGCTTCTTCAGCATCTTTGCAAAACCATGGAAGAGATCACAACATGTAATGGCCTCAGATATCAATAATACATTGCAAGCAGCCATTACTGATGCAATCCTAAGACGTTAAAAAAACCTAAAAGAAGATCTCTCTTGAGCAAAAATAAAACAGTTCAACCTCAGTGTAAGAAAGACTGAAGTGATGGGAGTGAAAAGCGGAATATACAACACTTGAAAGCTTTCAATGGAAGAACGACAAGCATTACAAATCTTCAACCAAGACTGTATCCCCACTAAGCTTAAGTACCCAGAAATTATCGGTATTACAGTACTCACAAGAAAGGTTTAGCACCTCACTATAAAAACTGGTATGCTGTCCTTAAACAATTATGTAAAATTAGGAACTGATATTACTACTGTGAGCACTCAGTTACTCTGTTCCCCCTCTCAGCTACACTCCCTACTCTTGCACTCCTCCCTTAATATTCCTGCCCTTTCCTCCAGCACCTGAACACCACTAACCACACGTACTACCCTGCCACTCATGCTACTATGATCTAATCTGAAGGGGCACAAAAAAATGTACCTTCCCTCACTTCCAGCTCACAGTTAATAAAGGCACAGACCCAGCTGCATATCTGTTATCTCTAGGATGGGTTACTGTAATTCACATCATGTGAAATAGATGATAATGACTCCAACTGGTACAGGATCCAGGTGCTCTCTTCCTCCATGGTTTAGGACAAAGTAACACCTTAGGCTCTGTTGCCCAGTTATTTTTAGATTCCAATTCAAGTCCTAGATTGTGATCTCCAAAGCCAAATTTGTGGTACATGAAAGACTAAATTATTATCTGTGAATATTAGAAATTCATGCACCTCTTGAACAATACAGAACACAAAGCTCCGCATGAAACTTGTAACAGTTGAAAAGAATATGCTTCCAGCTGTGAGATTCAAGCTCAGCATGATTTTTCAGAGGATTTCAAAGGGATATGAGAATCTAATTATTCATAAATACTACTACAAACCCATCCTTTTTTGAAGGCATTCCTCCACAGTAGCAGGGAGTACACAATTATTTTCTCCCTGTCTTATTTTCAGCCTGTCGCGGTTTAACCAACACTTGAAGACTAAAGACATAAAGAAAAGGAAAACCTATACTTCAATAAGAGTTTTTTCCTAAAAAGACAAGAGTCAGAAGTTGACTGAGAACATCACTGGTATTAATTCTACTTGAAAATTATTTTCCAGATGCTTTGTTCAGTTCCAACTGCTTCACCTGCTCAAGGTAGTTTTAGAAAGCAAGCTGCATTGCAATTTTTCTGTTAAATGAAAAAAAAACCAAACCAAATCCAAAAAACTTTGCTCAAATGTTTGCTTTATTCCTATGGAAAAAAAAACATTGACTAGTTTCTCTGGAAATCCCTTGTAAGTGTTCAAGGCAACAAGCAGTCCTGTCCACGAGAGGCACACATCTTACCTTTCAATGCCGCTTGTTCAGCTTCCGTGTACATTCCCAGAAAGAAGTACGTACAGGCAAGGTTCACCCAAACATCTGGATTGCAAGCTGGTTGTTTGGTTAAGGCCTCATATTCCTGTAACAGAAGAGAAGGCTAATTTTTTAAAAATGCTTAGTAGCACAGACTTGTGCTAAATATCATTCTTCCACCATTTTACAATCCCTAAATTATTCAGATCATATAACTTATTCTCATGTACACTGGAGTTCTTACAACTAAATGATTGCATTTTAACTGAAGATATGCCCCTAGCTCTTTTTTGTTTACAGCAGTAGAACAGAAAACAGGGACAAGCAGTGCTCAAATCTTCACTGCAGGAGCATGAACTCTGTCATTATTGAAGTTATAAATATATAAATATTATTTAGATTATTACATAGTTATATATTACTATAAACATAGTATTATTCATATTTACAACACATTAATATATTAAAGTTATAGAGGAAATGACATAACCAACTTTTCTTCAGTCTTTTCTGATGGTTTCCTAACTTCTCCTTCAGTCAAAGCTTGCTAGTCATAAACACCCCGGAAATCTCTTCGTGAACACTTACTGGAGCAAGTGTAAATGTTCTTTGGTAAACCTGTAGGTGGTGTCTTACTATAGATTAAAACAGCCGTCTCCAAAGTGGGGTGTGCGCACCCAGTGGTTGTGTAAGGCAATCCCATTGGGTGCAGGAAGAAAATTTTTTTGTACCATTAACAACTAAAATAAATGTTTTTATTTCATCTTTCTCTCCTTTTAAAATTTCTATTTTTGTTTATGTTTTATAATGACATAATTTATTAATACAGTAGTACATGTATAAAATTAATAAATATCTATGTGTATGTATATATGTATGTATATTGCAGGAGTGGGCGCAACAACTTTTTAGTTATAGGAGTGCACGATTAAAATCATCTGGAGATGACTGCATTAAAATATAGGACTACAAGTCAGTAATGAGCGAATTCAAGATTTCCCAATAGATAAAGATATAATTACTGTAAATATTACTAAGCTGTGCCTAATCACCATTTCCCATTTTAAGATTTGTTGCCAAAAGCTATAGAAAACCACTAGATATCATATTCTTACATATCCACATTCATGACATACTGTCACATAAACTGACTCATTTCTTGTTATTTGTGAAACAATAAAAACGTAACAGATTAATCTTTAATCTACTTTTTTAATGAAGAAAAACTGTGCATCTACCAAACAGTGATATTCTTGAGGATAAACATCTTTGGTCTGTGTAACAATAGGTACTGACAACAGAGGCAGGGAGACTGCCAGATGTGGGGTTTTTTCCTCATTCAGTTTTCTGTTAAATTACAAGGAAGGATCATCCCAGTGAAAGTTTCTCCTGCTGTTGCTCCTGCTCTCCATCCAGCCGTGTCTAACAGGCAGCATAAGGCAAAGCAAGCAGGGTCACACAAGGTTCTCACAAGACCTGCTGAAAGAATGCCATCCACATACTCCCAGTCACAATAAGCCTCTCATCCTTTTCTGCAATACAACCCATTGCTAGCTCAGTACTCTTCCTCCAAACATATGAATTGGAATTTCCCTCCGCCTAGGCAGAGTTTACCAGATTGTGCCACTATGGGTGGAAGACATCTGGCAGAAAGGCACAGATGTGTATATAGCAGTAGATAAAATAACCTATGCCCAAATGACAGTGAATTCCAGAACAGAAACATGCTGACAACAGTAAAGTTTATAGTTTGCAAGTATGAAGAATTTCTTTTTCTGTTGCCAAGTGAAAATAAACTGCAGTCCCAGAGAAGATATTGGTAAGGTATGCCCTTAAAAGCCAGCTCAGTCTTGCTAATACTTCAGGGACCAGCTGTCCTTCAAGAAGATTTAAAATAACTTAATAAAAATAAATAAAAATAAAAATATATTTTAAAAAAAGAAAACATTTATATAGAGGCAAATCTTTCCTACTGAGGCTCCTGTTATGGAGCTCTAAGAGACAGGCCACTGCTGTTTATTGGGACCATCTGGAATCTTTCAAAATCCATTTAGATTAAATGCACCCAGAGGTCTCTTCCAGCTATGGCTTCAGGCAGATTAATTAGAAAAGACAAGGTGCATAAACACAAGTCATGTTCTGGCTTGGCCATTCAAAGCAAGCAATAAATAAAGAATGCTCTAGCAGTACCAATGTGAACCTATAGAAACACAGTAAATAAAAATGAGGACTATTAGTGCTCCTGAACCTGGCCATGAGCCCAGACTACACACTGGTGCCCCTTCCCTCACTAAAAGGCATTTAGGATTAGTCACTCAAAGACTACTCCTCCTCTCCAAGAACAAACCCAAACAAACTAAATACTCCAAAAGCTCTCCCAACAGTCAACCTGTGGCATATTTTTGCCAACCAGGAACATAACAACTTCTTGCTACTTAACCCCCATTCACCTCTCACCCTTATCACAAGACACAATGCACTTTTCTTGGAAAGCAGGCTTGATTGCCTGCAACCGTGGACACCTACTGACAACTCTGAGGTCAGCAGGGTTCTGCTCACTGCCCTTATTACTTGTTTGGATTCTCCAAGCACATAAACACAGATCCTAAAGAGTTCATAAACAGGCCAACCTATAGGGCTGCCCCACAAGGGCTCAAAGGAGGTGTGGAGATACTTATAACCTGGCTACAGTCTTGACAGAGAAGCCTAAAGAACTCCCCTAAGTCAAAAATCCATCTTTTCATTTCCAGGTTCAGCTGTCAGGAACTTGACAGCACCTGTATTCCCACACTTTCAGAAGAAGTAGTCAAGCAAGACCAGACACTGCTCATGGATGAACCACTATCCTGGTGTACAGCCCTGTTTCTTCCAAGATTTCCTACTTCACTGAAATTATCTTGAGCAAGGTCAGGGTAGGCAGAAAGCAAAGTCAGGGTAGGCAAAAAGTCCTGTCCAGTGAAGAGGAGAGAGGCAGCAGACAGGAGAGACTGTGGGAACCGCTGGCTGCGGTTTGTGAGATTTTGACAGAAACAATGCATTAAAGGCAGGCTCTGGAATGAGGATTATGCTTTGCTCTCATGTGTGCAGCTGATGGGCCAAAATGGCATTAACATGTGTGGTCGCTGTACCATGGCACCAACCTCCATGTGTAAGCCCAGTGAGAGGGCAAATGCAAAACCTGCTCCTGAAACCAGCCTAACAGTGCACCTGCCCTTGCCAACTCCTCTCTTAAATTGTCAAAACTCTTCAGTGAAGGTTTAAGATTAGTCCTATGAACAAGTCAGGGCAGAAAGGCAGGTGAGTTTTTTCCCCATTAGGTACAGTAGATGTGGAAAACTCCGGAAGACTAATTAGATGCTGCTATCCACTAGGGAAGTTCTGGTTGCCATATGATGCCCAGAAGACACAGGCAACTCAATGTTAATAAAAATCCATTTGTCAGTGAAGAAAGCCAAGACAGTCTCCAGGGAGAGACTGCTACCATGACTGCTGGAAGAGACAAGTCCAGTGCAGTACCCTTTGGAAATTGGTGTACAGCATCAGGGATGATCCCATCAGACCTGCGTCAGTGGTACATCCTTTGAAAAACACATCTACCTACTAAGGAGGGGAAAGCGTGACCCTCAAGAAGCTAAGGTTAATGCTCTACCTTACAGTTGGTGTGCCTATGATAAGAGAATGAATTCTCTCATGTGAATGTGCCAGGTATTTTGGTGTCATTCTCTGTAAAGATATTCTTGGAGCTGGATGGCTCTGTGGTTTTCATTTTTTCCCTGCTTCTCCCAGTAGTGGAGCTCATTTCAGTTCCCAAGCCTCTCCAAAAGTTGCCATTCAACCAGCACATCTGTCTCACAATGAAAGAATCATTACAAACAAAAGGATATTTGAGCAGCATTATTTCTGAAGAGACTCCTCAGGTATATGGAATACAAACCATGAGCTGGGAATACAGTGGCACATACCATGCACTGTCACTTGCAGGCACTTGGGAGCACAAATCATTTAGACTGCATGTAAGGTTACTCTGGAAAATTCTGCACAACCTTTATTTACAGTGCTCTTGGCACTCCCCATAGAGTGTTCCAAGACCTAGAGAGTATCGACAATCAAGGAATTTGTCCTTGGGAATACAGTAACAATGCCTCTATAATAGCAAAGAAGATATAGCATTGCACTTCAACCTTGAAGCTGATAACTGCAAGGCAATTCAGTGTCCATAGTCAGTACTCTTTCCCTTGATTACTACAGGTTTGGGAAACAGAACTGCAGTGTTCTGTCCCAAAAGAAAGTAGGTCAAGATGCACAGGCTCATTTCTCACATGCCACCACAAAATGACAGTTATCAGGATTCATCACTGTGCCAAAAAAGCTAAGCCCAGTGATCACTCAAAACACACACACAAACAAACCACACACAAACAACACAAACACAAACCACGCATACAAACCTTTCATTGTCCCTACTTGGGCAGAAAAATGGGATAAAGACAGCTGTGTTGTAATTTTAAACGTCTGAATCAACAGCATCACCTAGTGGTAAATCAAACACCACAAGTAAAACCTAATCACAAAAAACCCCAGCCGTTCCTCTTTTGCTGAGGGAAACACTTACAACCTACTCTGGCTATAAAAGCACCAACTGGGTATTCCGAATAGCAGAATTTATTCAAAGAAATTACAAGCATTTTTTTTCATTTGTATAGAAACATTTTTCTTTTTTTTAAACTTTCACTCCCTATTAACACCTAACATCTCGATACGAATTAACTACAGCAACTGATTCTTACATTCATAATCTTTAAATTCCACAACTCTAAACATGAATATTAAGTTACCACTATGTCCTATCTAATATTCTACATTCTATATGGTGTATACTGCCCATTTGATTCACTGAGCATTTCTAACATCTCCACTGGATATTTCCTCTTCGATTTTTTAAGGGGGAAGTACCTTGTGAACTCCCTCAGAAGCTTTAGAAATTGTATTTCCACCTCACATATAAATCTTGTGCACACAGAACCACAGAATCATAGAATCATTTGGTTGGAAAAGACCTTTGAGAACACTGAGTCCAACCCCACCTATCCACTACTAAACCACTAAACCATACTAAACTATTAGTAAATCATATCTCAGTAATCTCTGAGAATACACTGGATAACAGAAAAATCCAACTCCAGAGAGCAGGTATTACTACAGTTAAACACCTAACGCTGTCTAAGAGAGAAAATATCATCATTATTCTATTATCTGTTTCTCTACGGTTATTTTCTTTTGTTAATACTTTAAATTATCATCTGTTTTCAATATTTCTTCCAGGGAAAGCAATTTAAAAGACTGCAAAATCAGCTCTACTTTACAGTTATGCTTCACAGTGAATCGTGATTGAGATCTCCCCCAGCTGACAATATGCCTTAAACAGTGCAATACGGCATTGTACGGACCCAGAAATTCCCATCTGTAGGAATATGGCAATTAGACAAACAATAGTCAGGCAGGCTGAGTTGCTTTCAAATCTTCACAAACTTATATTCTGCCTTGTGGGGATAACCACAATGCTCCACAACACTCCATGTTCTGGTGCGCACACGGATTCCAGCCCTCAGAGGTACAGAGCAAGGCAACAAAAATTTATGAAGACTTCTACACAGAAATATGCTAGCGCAACTGAGAAGATAAAGGGATCCCAGGGACACCTGCAACAAGCTCACTGGCAACAAATTGAGTTTCATTGGAGATAGATGGACACAAGAAAAGATTGTATATGGACTCATACACAGAAAGAGACACAACAGCACTGTATGGTGCAAATATTAAAAATGTATACAAATTTCAATAATCAACATGTCTTTTAGCGACTCAAAGCTTTTAGTGAATAAGAATGTCTCATTTCACTGAATTACCTAATAGAATAAAACATAAAGAACAATGAAGTACATTAAATGGCCAAGGACATCAACCTCTAAAGAAATAATAAAGCATGCATAATAAGCTGCACAATGAAGACAAAGACATAATTAAACCTGAAAAACAAAACTGTGAAAAGCAAGCTGCAAAAAGGGAATGGAAAGTTCAGGACATGAACCATGACATTTGAAAGGGCAAATTAGGCTACTGAACCTAGTATAAAAATCAGAGAGTAGATAACATTTAAAAGGTCTATTTTCATAGACAAATACCTTTATTTTCAATCCACAGCATCTGCCTTATTACCTACGATACATTTGTACCTTAACTGGCTGGCAGAACTGTTCTCTATCACAGAACACGTTCCTCCTGTTGCCACTGCTGTATCACATCTGATTTCTAACCTTGGGGAGCAGAACTTCTCCACCTTACCTCCAGTGCTCTCTTGTAGTCACCCAAATGAAAGGCAGCGTACCCAATCCAAAGGTCAGCATCTTCCTCCTGCTCCCCCACGTGCCGCTGAAACTTTGCAGAGAAGAAAGAATGTTAAGAATTTTGTCAGCTGACATACAGTTTATAAAGCCCCACAGATAATCAAAGTAATGCTAGGCCACCTTATAGAATCATAGAATCGTTTGATTGGAAAAGACCTTTGAGATCAAGTCCAACCACACCTGTCCACCACTAAACCACGTCTGAGCACCTCGTCTACCCGTCTTTTAAATACCTCCAGGGATGATGACTCCACCAGTTCCCTGGGCAGCCTGTGCCAGTGCCTGACAACCCTTTCGGTGGAGACGTTTTTCCTAATATCTAATCTAAACCTCCCCTGGTGCAACTTGGGGCCATTTCCTCTCATCCTGTCACTTGTTAATTGGGAGAAGAGACCAGCACCCACCTCGCCACAATCTCCTTTTAGGTAGTTCTAGACAGTGATAAGGTCTCCCCTCAACCTCCTTTTCTCCAGGCTAAACAACCCCGGTTCCCTCAGTCGCCTCTCATGAGGTTTATTCTCCAGCCCCTTCACCAGTTTTGTTGCCCTTCTCTGTATGTGCCCAGCACCTCTATGTCATTCTCATAGTGAGGGGCCCAAAACTGCACACAGGATTCAAGGTGCGGCCTCACTAATGCTGAGTGCAGGGGCACAGTCACTTCCCTGGTCCTGCTGGCCACACTGTTTCTGATACAAGTCAGGATGCTCTTGGCCTTCTTGACCACCTGTGCATGCTGCTGGAAGTCACCATGCCATAGATGCTTTGACAGCTGTGGATGCAGCTGAGGTGGGGCTGCTCTCACATTTCTGAGAGGAGCAGTAGGCAATCCTCACATAGAATCATTAAGGTTGCGAAAAACCCCTGAGATCATCCAGTCCAACCATCAGTCCAACACCATCATGCCTACTAAACCATGTTCTGAAGTGCCACATATACATGCATTTTGAACACCTACAGGAACAGTGATTCCACCAGTTCCTTGGGCAGCCTGCTTCACATGCCAGACCTCGTTCTGTGAAGTGAGAGGAAAAGCTGCCACAACAGGGCTTAAATAGTATGGAATGAAGTGAAGGGGAAGCAGGGGAAGGGTTCCCCTCGCCCCACAGCCGGGTGAGGCACAGGCCTAGCAATGTTGGTACCACTTTCTTGAGGGGAGTGGCAGAGCTGGGGTGCTGGGGTAGCCCTTGGGCTGGGGTCATTGCCCCCGCTGTTACCTCCAGCAAGGTGATTGCACCAGTGAAGTCTCTCAGGGCCAGGAGTTCTTCCAGCTGTGGCACCTTCTTCTCTTTCTTCCTCCGCCTGTCTCCTGGTGATGGGGTACCCGCCATGGCCGGCTTGGCCCTTGAGAGCATCTAAGCAGAGAGCAGAGCAGCACCAGCTCAGAGCAGAGCCTTGGTGGGACCCTTCACCTTTCTGAGGTGGGGAAAGCGCTGTGGCTGCCCTGCCGCCCCTCACTATCCTGCCTAGACACCTGCTACCATCCTGTCCCCCATCCTGCACCCTCTGTCCCTCCACATCTTGCCCCCCGGCATCCTGCCCCACCACCCCTCACCATCCTGCGCCCCCACCCCTCGCCATCCTGCCCACCTTCTCTAACCATCCTACTCCGCGCTCCCCGCCCCTCACCATCCTGCTACCCACTCCAAGAACCCCACCTCTCACCATCCTGCCCCCTGCCCCTTGACCTTCACCATCCTGGCCCCAGCCCCGCCGCCTCTCACCATCCTGCCTCCTACTACCCGCCTCGCTGCCCGTCATCATCCTGCCCCCTGCCCCTCTTCATCCTACCTCCTGCCATCCTGCCCCCCACCCCTCACCATCCCTCTGCCTGCCCCTCACCATCCTGCCCCACACCCCTTGCCCCCTGTCCCTCACAATCATGGCCCCTGACCCTCACCATCCTGCCCCCTAACCCCGCCTCGCCACCTCCACCATCCTGCCCCTCGCTTTCCTGCCCTTCACCATCCTGCCCTCACTCCTTCCCCCCCACCCTTCACTATCCTGCCCCGCGTCCCCCGCTTCCTGCCCCTCACCATTCCGCCCCCCCGCCCTTTTCCTCCCTGCCCCGTGCCCCGTTTCCCTCACCATCCTGCCGCCCACTCCGCCGCCGCAGCCGTTGCCAGGGTAACGGCGGGAGGGCGGAAGACGGTGAGCGGAGCCGGAAGCGACGGCGAGAAGGCTCCGGGTGGCGACTGACGCCGCGCCCCGAGGTTCCGCCTCCGCCTGGGTCTGCGGAGCGACCTCGGTCAGTCTGGCTGGTTGCGGGCGCCGCGGGCGCGTGGGGACTTTTGGCTTGTGGTGTCATTTCAGCTGTTGGCACATTGCTTTAAGCAATCGTTAAGGCTGGAAACGACTTCTAAGAGCATCCCATCCAACTGTCAGCCCAACACCACCAGCCTACTAAACTACATCACTAAGTGTCACATCTATACACTTTTTGAACACCTTCAGGGATGGAGATTCCACCACTTCCCTGGGCAACTGTGCCAATGCTTCACCACTCTATGAAGTGTGTTTTCCTGATATCCAATCTAAACCTCCCCTGCTGCAGCTTGAGGCCAGTTACTTGAGTGAAGAGACCAGCAAGCAGATGGCTACAACCTCCTTTCAGGCAGTAGTAGGGAGCAATAAGGTCTCCCCTCAGACTTCTCCAGGCTAAACAACCCCAGTTTCCTTAGCCATTCCACATAAGGTATGAGCTTCAGCCCCTTCACTAGCTCCATTTCCGTTCTTTGGATGCACTGCAGCAGCTCAGTGTCCTTCTTGTAGTGAGGGGCCTAAAAATGAACACAGTATTTGAGGTGCAGCCTCACCAGCGCCAAGATTGGGGGCACAATCACTTCCCTGCGGCTGGCCACACTATTCCTTATAAAAGCCAGGATGCCACTGGCCTTCTTGGCCACCTGAGCACACTGCTGGCTCATGGTGACCAGCACCCCAAATCTCCCTTCACACACACACACACACACACGCAGAACAGAGGGTCCCCTTCTATAAGGCAAATAATCCACTCTCCCACAGAGTATTTCTCTGCAAGAAATTAGAGTTAGGCAGTCAAAGTGATAAAGTGTGTACCAGTGATTTGGTCTCCTTTTATAGCTCTTCTCTATTAAACAAAGTATTAGTTCTGTCAGGAGAAAATTAGTTTTCCATAAGTAATTCTGAAGTTATTTGGTTTTTCAGAGGTTTGATTTTAAGTGGGGGTTTTTTTCTGTCAAGATTGTATTTACAGACTAATTTATGTAATACAGATATCTGTCCTTTCATCAGTTGTCTAGGATTTTTGTTATTTAACATAAAAAAAATTCAGCAGACTGGAAAGCTCCAGGGCCACCTCTGTCAGAACCCTGTGAAATAAAGAAAAACATCTAGATTGACAGGGATATTATAAGAGGCCTTTTTCCTTTCAGATCTTAATGCCTCAGAAGTTCTTAATTTCAAACGGAAAGAAAATAACAATCATTGTAAATACCTCACAGTAGTTTTCAGCACTGCCACAGAATATTCCGACTCTGTACAGTAAGCTAGGAAAGCTGAAGATTTTGCTTTGTGGTCTAAAGCTGGGGAAAGTGTGAGAGCTAACAGATGTGCAGCGCTAGTGGCTTAGCTGTGGGCACAAGAAGTACAATGTCAACTGAGATAAGAATAATACCAGCCAAACCAGTTCCTTTTCATTTGTAGGCAGTGTTCTTGCATGGCACCAGTGAGACTCCAGCATCTACCTGCATTGTGGGGGGATTTTCTTGACCAAAAATTTTGTGATCATACAGAGTGGGGATTGCTCAGAAGCACAAGATATTTCTCTGCTACCAGCTCTCTGTCCATCAGGGGAGCCATCTAACCTCAACTATGCTTTGGAGGGAGATCCCCTAAGCACTGTCTGTAAACACACACCTTTTAATGTGTAATTTTGTTGCCTCCAAAAAGATAATGTGTTCCCTAAGAGCTAGCTTCAACTGAGCTTCAACTCATCTGTGAGATGTGTAGCTCATAGCCCAAAGGCCAGCCATATCCTGGGCTGTATCAAAAGAAGTGTGGCCGGCAGGTGGAGGGAGGTGATTCCGCCTCTCTGTTTGGCTCTTGTGAGACACCTGGGGTCCTGCATCCAGCTCTGGAACCCTCAGCACAAGAAAGACATGGAGCTGTTGGGGTGGGTCCTGAGGAGGGCCACAAAGATGATCATCAGAGGGCTGGAGTACCTCTTCTACAAGGACAGGCTGAAAGAGTTGGGATTGTTCAGCCTGGAGAAGAGAAGGCTACAGGGAGACCTTATAGCAACCCTCCAGTACTTAAAGGGGCCCTACAGGAAAGATTGGGACAGACTTTTCAGCAAGGCCTGTCATGACAGGACAAGAAACAATGGTTTTAAACTAAAGTAGAGTAGATTTAGACTGAATCTAAGGAAGAAAATTTTTACAATGAGGGTGATGAAACACTGGAACAGGTTGTTCTGAGGTGGTGAAGGCCTCATCCCTGGAAACATTTAAGGGCAGGTTGTATGGAGCTCTGAGCAACCTGATATAATTAGAGTTGTCCCTGCACCTGCAGGGGAGTTGGACTACGTGACCTGTAAAAGTCTCTTCCAGCCCAAAGCATTCTATGATTTTATAATTCTGTTCTAACTGGATGTAACGGTCTGCCTTCCAATTGCAAACCTGAGACAGGTTGTACATACAGCAGAAATAGAAGTTGCATTTAATAGCAAAGGTCCTTCTTTGCTAGTGTCTCCCCTTTGCTTCAGCACAACTCAAATGGAGTTCTGGCACGTTCTCAGCAAACAAAGCTATGACCGCCTGCCAGATCATTCCCTCGTAGGTGAAGTTTACAGCAGTATTAAAGTACAGAGTGGTGAGTTTGGTTGTGAATGTAATCAATCAAAACCATAGACCTCACCATCAGAAGGGCTGCTAATTATAAACTGCAAAACTCAACAGCTGGGCAAAGTATTGAGTATAGCGTAAAAATTAAGTTATCTCCTGACTTGTAAAGGTGCTACCTGTACATAATGTGTGAGCAATATATGTAGGTGGCAAAATATTAGAATTTGATATTATGGCAATCAGTGTGGTTTCTCTGTGTACAGAAGTGATCTAAAATCCATTCAGAGCAGTAGGAGTCTTCATTCATAGAATCATAGAATCATCAAGGTTGGAAAAGAGCTCAAAGATCATCAAGTCCAACCATCAGCCCAACAGAACCATGCCTGCTAAACCATGTCCTGAAGTGCCGTGTCTATATGTTTTCTAAACACCTCAAGGGAAGAGACTCCATCACTTCCCTGGGCAGCTGTGCCAGGGCTTCACCAGTCTTCTAGTAAAGAAATTTTCTCTCATATCCAATCGAAACCTCCCCTGGTGTAACTTGAGGCCATTTCCTCTCGTTCTATCACTTGTTACTTGGGGAAAGAGACCAGCACCCACCTTGCTACAATCTCCTTTCAGGTAGCTGTGGAGAGAAATAGCGTCTCCCCTCAGCCTCCATTTCTTTATTCTAAACAATCCCAGTTCCCTCATAGGACTTGAGCTCAAGACCCTTCACCAGCTTCGTTGCTATTCGTATCTAATGTTCACTGAAGTCAATTGTGTAGGAGGACACATGTAATTTAATGCTATATTCTCAACAATGTCAAATTGATCAAAGTATTTTAGTATGTCTGGTGTAGAAATTATTATTAAGATGCAGAGCGAAGTAGGTAGAGATGTTAGAGTCTTTTCCTCATAGGAAATGCCAAGATGGCACTTTGTAAATTAAAGACAAATCAAGATGTTCAGCTATTCTATTAATAACGCTGGAAAACTGCTGCAGTTTTTACCTTTACCATTCCATTAGCCAGTGCCATTATCTTGGAGGCTGTGAACTGTAAAATAATTAATGATCATGTTTATTCCCACACAGAATTGATGGGAGAGGGGGAATTGACTTACACTGATAGCAGCAAAAGGGAAGTCATGCACCTGTGACTAAACACCAAGATAAGCATCAGAGAGTGTAATGAGTATCTAAATAAAAAATCAGACAGTGGAAAGTGAGATCTAAGAAAAGGAGAGGAAGGTGGGGAAAGAAAGAAAAAAGAAGAGGAAGGAAAGAAGAGGGAGAGAAAGAAGAAAGAAAAAAGGGAGTGAAAGGAAAAACAAAAAATGGAGAAAGATAATCATCACAGAAACAAAGCAAGAGGTTAGGAAGTGACAATCACATGCTTTGATTTCCGTTAGTGTCTGGATAAGATCACATTTTTTCAGTGCATTCTGCATCTTATAGCGTTGAAAATGCATCTAACAACATCTCAAGATAAATGACACAAAAGTGAAAGCAATAAAATGAGCCTGTGCTAAACCAACAAAGGCAATTCCCTGAGAGGAGTAAATGGGAAAGGATTCTTTTAAAAGCAGGAAGCTTGAAGAATATTTGTTACTTTTATATGAAGTCAGCCACATCTGAGCCTTAGTCTGCCCTGGATAGGCCATTCATGATGAGAGAAGGTGAGCTATATGTGTTGACTGCAAAGACTGCAAAGGTGACAGATTTACCTTCGTAAGGAAAAACAGAACAGATGTTTGCACATTACAGATAGCTTACATTCATCACTTGACAGAGCTGTATCTTGCTGAGTCTAGAACAGAAGCTAACTCTTACACTGAAAAGAAAAATATATCCTACCCCTCTGGAAACAAGAAGTCCTTTAGAGAAAGAGTACAAAATCAGCAATTAGGAGGAAAGACTTCTTACTATTTATTTTGGTAGTATGCAAGTTAAGTAGATGAAGAATTTTCACTTCAAAGTGTGTAAGTGTTGGGAAAGAGTTAAAAGGAAGAAGACTTTATTAATTGACCTGGATAATTATGATACATCACATATTTAACTTCATCTTCTGGTATGTGGCAACATAGATCAATGGGAAGGAGAGGCACCACCCGAGTTGCTGGTAGGATGATGCAATTCCAATTACAATTTTTCTTATCTTTGTCTGTAGATTTCCCATTACTATATTGGTAACTTGTGATGAGAACAGTCAGTGCTTTGCACTGTAATTCAACTCTAATCTGTGGCAGCAGCTATGAGCTTCAAGAACAGACCTAAACTCAACTCTTGATAACCTATAGGAATGGCAATATAATGAGGACTTCTGCTTTATCAGGATCTGTACTGGGTCAGGATCTTGCTCTACTATCAGGATCATGCAACACATGACCTACATATTTGCATGCTGGTTTACAGCCTTCTGGTTATCAGTAGATAGTTTCAGTCCCAAATAATACCATTTGGGAAGTCTGTCTTTATGTTCTTGTGTGGTAAGTGAGAAAAAGAGATCAGTTCTGAAAAGTCAACATAGCTGCTATGTAGCTTTTGTACGTGTATACTATATGTATATATATAGCTGCTATATATGTATACTATACAGCTATGTTTGTCAGCATTTACATTACTGTCTTCTAAATCTGGGTAGTAGATATATTGTAAAAATAATTTAAAAGACAGATAAAACTGTTTTCATGTACTTGGTCTTTTCTGTAATATTGGAAGTTAAAGAAGATGTCTTTGTATTGTACACTCTAGACCTTTAAGTTACAGACATTAAATAAACACAGATATTACATCACTGGAATGTTTTCTTTTCTGTCTGTAATCACACTTGTGATTCCAGCCTCTAATGAAATTGAAAAAAAGAGGAAACTGAAACATTTCTATTTTATTTTTCTTCAACATGATTATCAAAATCTTTTTAAAGAGAAAGTAAAGCTGTTAAAGCCCCAGACAATCAAAATAATTTTGAATCAGGCAACATTGTGCAACACTGTAAACTCGCACCACCTCTTTTACTTTAATGAAACCTCACATTCTTGTTTACTATCAAAGTTCTGGAGAAAATAAAAAATAATGTACAATTGGGAAACTCATAAGTTGATCATAACAGCCATAATTAAATGACACTCAGAAAATAAATAATTGTAGCACATATATAGAAAAAAAATCCATTTTAAAGAACACTGTCAAAATATATGATTCTGCAAAAAATGACAATGGTATCACAATGCATATTTGTTTACAGAATAGTTGCATGAAAAATGTTACATTAGTTGTCTTTTGTACCAAAGAAATTGAAGATGGGCTAACAATATTTCTGCATTGTTTTCAGACTTACCAGGACTACTGATGCCAGCTTCCACAGTAGTAGTTTGACTAACTGGTGGCAGATGATACTTTCACAGAACAATTTGACTTTTTTGAGCTTTGTGAAATTTTCATTCCATATCTTCTCTCTCTGAGTGGTGGAAAATAATGATTTGTAATTAAGTGAAAAAGATATTAGGCTACATGCCAGTGAAAAGATTCTAAAAATGAATTGTGGTAAAGGTACTGGTGATTACACAGGACCTCATTCTGAATGCAGTTGCGCTTTTACAATGTGACCTTTATAGCCAAAGGGATGCTGTTATGCCCAGATTGGGCTGGCATAACATTCCCATTTTTCAGGACTCTAAGACTCTGTACAAAAAATAAGCCATTGAAATGAGGAAAGCCCGGTCACATGGACCATTAAAAAAGTACTGGAAAATGTTCTGTAGAGCATAATCTTACATAGGCTGAGAGACCTGGAGAAACAACTCTTCGGGGTTTTTCGCTCTTCTGGTTTCTTTTTCTTGGTCTGAGTGTCTTTGAATATTCTGGAAGACTGAGAGAACCTCTTAGAGTAGTTTTAGATCAGGAAGTCAGTGCTGATTATTTGTTTCAAATACACCCTATGATGTCTGGCTGTTTATTATCCAATAAAATAGAGGGTAGAACAAACAAATAGTGCTGTAAATCAGGCTCAGGGGAGACCTTATTACTCTTTTCAACTACATGGAAGGAGGCTGTAGTAAGGCGGTTGTTGGTCTCTTCTCTCGAGTAATAAGTGATAGGATGAGAGGAAATGGCCTTAAGTTGCACCACGGGAGATTTAGACTGAATATTAGAAAATATTCCTTCACTGAAAGGGTTGTAAAGCATTGGCATAGTTGCCCAGGGAAGTGATGGTGTCGCCATCCCTGGAAGTATTTAAAAGACATGTAGATGTGGCCCTTAGAGACATAGTTTAGTGGTGGACTTGGCCGTGTTAGGTTTATGGTTGGACTCGATGATCTTAAAGATCTTTTCCAACTTAAATGATTCAGTGGTTCCATGATTCTGTAAAACCAATGAAACAGTTCTCTGGTGAGTTAATTTGAGTTGGTATTTCTAATCTAACGTAGATTATAAGAACACTGACAGAGACCTATTATGATGTTTTGTAGCTATGCAATGCGTGCACAGGTATTATTTTTGTTGGTGAGGGACTGAATTTTTTCTTCAGACAAATAAATACAGGGCCTGCCTGTCTGAATCTTAATAGTCTCTGTGCTTCTGAAGGCAGACTAAGTGATAAACTACAGGGCTGGTATTTGAAGATTGAAGGGGAGAGCTCTGTCAGGTGTTAATAATGCTAGGATTGCAAAGATGAGGTACTCAACCTGATGTACCTCTAAGAATTGACGTTTTGAATAGACACTTGCACATAGTGAAGATATATAATGCTGGGATCGTTTTTACCTTTGTGTCAAGATGATAACAGTAGCTGATGCCTAGAAGCCACAGCTAGAAAAAATGCATTGGGGATGTCAGATGCAGTTTCTTAGTACTGGATTCCTTAGAAGTTGATTAAACCTCAGCTCCTTTAAGAGAGAATATGTAGTTCTAGAAGATGTGCTTTAAAGGCATTTTTGGGGATACATTTTTTGGCTTATCCAGGGATACTCGGAGAGGTTACCTTAGGCAGGATATTTCTGGTGTTTGAGTCTCTTGCTCTGCTTCTCCATGTAATCACATTCTTTCAGAGGAAGTCAGAGTCATTTGCATTGCCTTCAGGATTCTCCCATTACTTGTAGTTCTATTGTAAGACAGTATTTCTAATTAAAGCTGCAGTCGCCTGTAGGAGTCAAAAAGCTTTTTTTTTTTCTTTCCTCTAACACATAATTTGACTTCTAGGTTTCTGAACTGTATACTTCCCTGAATAATCTTTGAAGTGTGAGACCTGCCTCATGGTTGGAGAAAAGTTACTTAGATAGTGGAGGCAATGCCCTGAATTGATATGGAAGATCTTTTTTAGTATCTGTCTGGTTTGCATCACTGGGAAGTTCTTGGTTTTATAAACTGATAGATTGGACTTTACAAAAAAAAGTAGATAAGGTTGTCAGGGATCCCTGGGAGATGAGCTTCATTCTGCAGCCAGGGCACTATGACTGGACTGGCACTGGTGCCTCACCTCTTCTGTTCCCTGAGACTAAAGATCCTTCAGGCACAGGCAGCAACAAACACAAATATACAGAAGTTTTTGCTTTTGCTTTTGGCAACCCATCAAATTTTGTGATTTTACATTTTCTTTTAAAGGATATTTTTAAACTGCTATGAAAATCTAATAAATAAATTAATAGATACAAATCCAGGGAGACTTCAGTGGCATTACATAGTCCCTGTACGACCAGCAATGTAAAATACTCAGTTCTACTTGCCTTATCCACGCTGACTAACTCTTTCTCTCAGATGATAGGCTAAAAATAAAAATCTTGCTCTGCTGAAGTTAATGACAAATCTCTTATTGACTTATATGGGATAAGTTTCAAGGACTTTGTAAATACCTGTAAAATGAGGCAGTGTTGAGCAGATGATCTCAGCATGAAAAGCTATGTTCTATTCTCATCCTGTGGCTCTAGTCAGCCATACTGGTCCAGATGTTTACACAACAGACTGAAAATTTAGAATTACTGTATTACTAATTATAAATGCTAGATTAGATACCCTGAGCCCTGAGATGTTTAAGGTCTGATCTTAAATGCTGGCTTGTGGTCTCCTCTGTTGTTGGATATAAGAAAGATTTAAGTAATAATTATTTGGTGTTAAAATAGGATCATGTTAAAAGTCTGTGCAAATATATTTGAAGTGTGTTCAACACCATTTAAATGGAGGCTTTGAAAGCAACCATGAAACTGCACTTCTGTTTTATACCAAAAGTACTGATTTATCTCCTTGTCTGTCTTAAAATTATTTCGGGAAGGTAAGAAAAGTAAAATGACATTATCTGACAGCCTCAGTCCAATTTTCAGTAGAAAACCTGGAGCTGCTGTGCTGTAGGTGTGCACAAACATACCTGATTCAGACTAATCACATTCAGTACTTTATCTAAATTTGTCTGGTCATTCATTTTTATCTTCTCTCTTGTGACCAGACTTATCCGTAAGGCTTGTGGGTTGTTGGTTTTTTTCGTCTTCCCTTCAATTCTACCTGCATTCCCTGAGACCATTCTCAGTAAAAATACTCAAGACATCCTGAGCCCTATCCAGGAACAATACCATCATGTCCTTTAGTGTGTGCCTTTTAGCAATGCCATTTGTGATTTAGCTTTGCTCCCACAGTTCTGAAATATGGCCTTCCACTTTGGTAATCCCTACCTGATGCAAGAGGTTGCATCATATAAAGAACGAATGTGGTCGGACCCTATCTTGAGGAGCAATTTGACAGTGTGAGAGTGGGCAATGAGACCTGTACTGCCTGGGAGCAACGTGTCCGGGGCAGACCTAAGGTACTTCAGTGTGCAATGCTGAGCAAGTACAAGCGAACAATCTGTGCTGAGTCTACTGTGTAAGTAGAAATGAAGGCTTTGGACTGGAGGACTGGGAGACAGACATTTTTACAGACACAACAACTGCTTTGATGGTAAAAGCTAAAGGAATGAAAATGGTAACATCGCAGAAGAATATGTATCTTTGATTTATGAGCCCAGCCAGCAGAGATGGTGTGGCAATGTAACTAGAGATGTAGGGCAATGCAAACATGAAGTAACCATCTGTTTTCCTCTAGGCTTTAATGGACCTCGTATTTTATTTCCATTCTAAAGAGTCGTCTTTACAGTCCATTTGTGCCCTCCCCTTCCTTCTCTCAACTCATCCCTATGATGAAGAGTTAGTGCTCTTATCAGGCAAAGTTTCTGGTAATGCTTCAGTTTTATGGCCTCAGCCTTTCCATGAGCAAACATTCACAGCAACCTTTAGCCTCTCTTCATTCCTGGGTTTTGCTGTTGTTAGTTTTTCACAAACAGAAGTGCCACTGAGTACACCAGAGGAACGGGCAGAGGTGAAGGCAAGGAGGGCGACAGGGAAGTGCCTGAGGGAAGGATTGTATGGCTTGTCTTTGAATTTACGTGGTGGAGATCTCTTTATTCCTATCCAGGAACAAAACCAGTATAGAGTAGCTGAAAGAAAGAGGGTTGGAAGAAAATAAGAAAAGAGAGAGCACACACAATGGGTCTAAACTGAGCGATAATGAAGGAACGGATGTTCAGTCTGGCCATTTGGCCTTTAATTTTCTTACTTCAGCTGCTGCAGCAAGTTAATTCAAATGAGTGCAACAACAACAATTATGTGATCAATGTGATGCTCATGAATTACTCGGACTTCCCGTCAACTACTGATAATTTGGAGTTAGCTGTGAAGCAAGCCTTGAAAAGGGTACAAAATGATTTCCAGGCGACAGGTAAGGCTAGAGATACTGGTTATCCCTCTCCTGCTGTGGTTTCTTGCCAGATTTTGTGCCACAGCTTTCTACTCATCTGACCTTCAGCAAATTGCTCCTCAGACAGGCTCCTTGCCTGTCCATTCACCTCATGTAGGTCTTACAGAAATTATGACCTTTCTCTGTAAAAACCTAACTGCTCTACAGATGGTGAGACCCATATTTGCTTTCATGGGCTTGGGCAAACTCTTCTTGCATGCTTTTCTGGAGATGCTGGGAACATGGGAATTGCTGAGCAGGATCAGACAAGACCAGTGATCCATCTAGTGCAGTAACTGGGATGTCCTGGCTTGCTCTTATGGCTGGGGATTAGCCTCTGCTTTCTGAAATTAATTTTCTTCTTGACCCCATCTGTTGATCACATTATGACTTGAAGTTTGAAGAATCTGCAGCCCCTCATTTAGAGTCATTATAAATAATGCTTTTATTTATTTGGATATCTTACCTCTCCTTTCAATATCATCAAGCTACTGTCTCTAGAATATCATGAGGAAAAGAGGTTCCAAAGAAACAATACGTATTCCCTATCTGCCCTCTGATTGAAGAGATTTTATCCAATTTTGTTGGAAAATAGTTTCTCAGTTACTTCCTACAGAGCCTTAAAAAATGGCCAACACTACAAGTGCTTTGTACTGAAAGTGCTAACACTTGGCAGAAGAAGTCAGCAGTCCACACTGGAGCAAATTTTCAGTCTTATCCTACATAGTAGAGGTTAGGCGGTAGGTGGACTTTCTAGCAGTTTTTGGTGGGAGACATCCTAGCATAAGACTGCTTAGACCTGTATCAGAAGAGGAGGCATGTATTTATTAATTTAGTATTGTCTGCAATACATGGTACTGTTTACTTTTACATTTGTATTACAGGGGAAAATGTTACAGTCAGTGCCACGTTCCACAGCTATACCTCATCGTTCTATGTCTCACAAGGCTGTCGTACCAGCACCTGTGAAGGTGTGGAGCTCATCAAGGAAATTTATGTGAGTAGTAAGCTGCTTCTAAGAAGATAAGAGTTTTTTCTTTCTGTGCTTGAGTGCATATGTGTCTCTCTGTCCTTCCTTATTAACTTTTGATTCTGTTCAATTCCAAACAAATTTGACAGGGAAGTGGAGTTTTGTGAAGACAAGCATGCAAATACTGAAGAAAGATTCTGTGAATGCTTCCCAGAGGCTGTCATTAGACATTTGGTGACACTGCCAGCTTAAGCAGCCTCCTGCTTTAGGCTGCTTTTCCTATGCTTAAGTTGTCCTCTTTTTCATATCTGCACAGCTCTTTGTATGGCCACAAAGTCAAAGCAATCCATTGGAAAAAAAACCCCAAACCAACCAACCAAAAACCCCTTTCAATCCTAAACATTCACACAGCCCACGCAGAGCAAAAAAAAGGTCCATTTCCAACTGGATCAGACTGTGATCTGTTTTACCATCAGTTTACACAAATATGCAAAGGAGAGAGCTGTGAAAGAATGGGAACATGTGGGCAGAGAAATTATTATGCTGGCACTGGTACCAAAGAAACGCATATGGAACTGTGCCCAGAGGGCAAAGATGATGCGCTCACTTCTCACTAGAAATCACAGAAATCACATGGGAGAAGCTACGTGAATACCCTAATACTGAGAAGAGCTTCAGTTAGAATTGGTACCTCACAAGAAGCTGTGTTTTAGTGGATTTTTCTCATGTCTAATAACTGTCACCTCTGACTGAAGCTTTGCCAATCCAGTGTGAGTTCTCAAATCTACAAATGTATAGGCATATGCTGTAGCACTTGTTAAGAAATTGTTCCTTACGACACACAGATCTACTGGTCATTTGGTGGTCATGGGAGGATTTTTTTTAATATAAGCTTCATATGCACATTCCTTATTATTCTGATACACAATTTCTTTTAATTCCAGTTCCTCTGTCTTCTGCAAATGCAAGCACTGCTGGGGTGTGTGATTTCCTATGTACAATTGTAACAATTGCAGCATTTTAATCCTAATTTTCTGTCTGTCTCTTAATGAAGGTCATACTTACAGGCACTATTCTGTCCTCTGCCTTTTCTTAGCTTTCTGTGATTCTTCACTCCTTCACTCTAGGTTTGTTCTTTTAACATTTCTGTAGCTGCATTTTGTCTCAGTTTAAGGAAAGGGGGGGGGGGGGGGGAGTGTAGCAACTCCTCTTCAGGTGATGGCAGCCCCTAGGGAGTCTGCAGCAAATCCAGGCAGTGGTGACCACCCTCTCACCAAAGGACAGCATAGGGTGTGTGGAATTGGGGGCTGTGCTACGGGAGCTCACTCCGAGATGCCTCCACCAGCCCTGCAAAACTGTGGCTCCTGCTCACAGCAGCTGCCAAGCAGAAGTGGTGCCAACTGGAAGAAACCTCTCACCCCCCTCACCTCTGCCCAGACACCAAACTGGAACTCAGAGCAATCAAACCACTCCCCTGCCACCTGTCCTGACTCTCAAAACCTGCTGTGTTGGCAAGGGAGAGAACAATTCCCTGAAAGATTTTGAAACTATAACACATTTTTTACTCCATTCTTGCTTTTACTGGGTAAATTCTGTGACTCCTTATAAAATGCTATTTTTCTTCATTCTCCCATCCTTCTCTCTCTACCAGTCCTCTGCACTGTCCGTACTACTGACCCTTTTTGATCTCTTGCAGAAGAGTGGGACACTTGGCTGTGTTGTCATAGGACCCGCTTGCACTTATGCCACCTACCAAATGGTCTCGTAAGTACCACCTCTCCTCCTAATATTGTGATGTTGAAGATTTCAACTGCTGAACAAAGTTGGTTTGTGTGCAAGTCAGCAGAGACATTGGGGTTTAGGATACATCAGACACTGTGAGGTCTACACTCAAGGCAATAAGACTCTTATGTATAGTCACTATGTTTGGTAGGGAGAAGAAAATCCCCTTCCAAAGCCTGCTGATGAAATCCCACTACTAGCAGGGAATCTTTTCTAATTGCTGACAGTATGTTGATTGATTGATTGATTAAAACCTCGAAAGACCTAACTCTTCAGCAACTGCAGAAGGAAATAGACATTAGCTTGAGGCATGTAGACATCGCAGTGCTGCAGCAACACGGATCCAGTCGTTGAAAGGGGCCTGAGTTACAGTGTGGAGAAGATCCAAAAACCCAAACCATCTTCACTAAAAAATATTCAGATAGGGAACAGCCAGTTTCGTCCTAACTCTTCTGACTGAGGAAGCAGTCCTGAAGAATGAATCCCACTACTATTGTATTATAAATGAACACATATAATTCTATTCTAGATTATATTATATGTTAATATGTTCATTTGCAGATATTAGGAAAAGTGTAAACTGAATGTGCAGACTTCTAGCATAAATCAGTTAAAAACCCCAATCAGCCATGATGTAAAAATCCATATTGTTGTCCATGTGAATAATTTCCCTTTCTAAACCTCAGTAGCCTTTTGATTTCACTGAGAGAGATACTGCAAAGATTGAGACACTTTTACCTCAAGATTTATCTGCTTTTAGCTCTATATTTTTCTTTGAGCGGCATGACCAGACTCGAATACAAGGTTACTGGTGAATGCACGTGATTGAGAACAATCAATAGAGAACAATCAAAAGAATAAATCTTACAAATATATAGGACGATGGTAACATATTACGCAATATACCCCATTTTATCCATTGTGCTTCCTAACTTCATGTTTGCTTTTCTGTCTGCTGGATATGGAGGTGCTCAGAATGATGTTAAATCTTTTCCTCGGACTCTGATACAGTGAATCCAGTGAAAATTCTGAATAGCAGAGGTTTATGCAAAGCAATGAAGAACACTAACAAACAGGCCACTGGCTTTTTGCCCACAGTGCAATAGCTTTGCAAATCAGAATAAGTGCTTTTCTTTACAGCATTTTAAGTGATAGGAAGGGCACTGTGGGCTGGGTGCTCCATGGGTGCCCAGGTGGGAGCGTGCTGGGCCTGTGGGGACCCAGCTGCTGCCTGTGGTCAGCCACTGCTCTCTGGGTTTCATCTTTGGCTTGTCTAATGGACATTAAGTGACACTGAGTGGTAATTGCAAGAGCTCTAGAAGTACGGTGGCTGCATGGATGTTGCAACAGAATGGTGCAAGTAACAAGCTTGGTTTGTGATCAGCCCAATTGTTTACCTCCAACTTCTTCCCCATCTCTAATTCAGGAAATCATTGCACAATGATTAATGTATGATATTTAACGAGTGCAGATGCTGGATTCTGCAGCTAGGATAGAGTAACACTTGGCCCAAGTAGAAACTGTGAAAGGGGCGGCTGGGCAGCAGCCCTGCAGAAAGGGATCTGGGTGTGCTGGTTAACATCGGACTCAGTACAAGTCAGCAGTGTGTCCTGGCAGCCCAGAGGGCATACCGCACCCTGGCGTGCATCAAACATAGCATAACCAACCAATCAAAAGAGGTGATCACCACGCTGTATTCAGTGTTACTGTGGCCTCACCTTGCGTACTACGTTCAGTTCTGGGCCCCACAGTTTCAGAAGGATGTTAAAGTACTCAAACTCCAGAGGAGGGCATCAAATCTGTGAAAGGACTGGAGGGAATGTCCTATGAGGAAAGGCTAAGGAGAAAAAATTGCTCTCCACAGCTTCCTGAGGAGAGGAAGTGGAAGGGGAGGTGCTGATCTCTTCTCCCTGATATCCAGTTATAGAACACGTGGGAATGATTCAAAGTTGCGCCAAGGGAGGTTTCAAGTGAACATTAGGAAGCATTTCTTTACTGAGAGGATGATTAAACCCTGGAACAGGCTTCCTAGAGAGGTGGTTGATGCTCCAAGGCTGTCAGTGATTGAGGCGTTTGAACAAAGCTCTTAATACCTTGCTTTAACTTTTGGTCAGCTCTGAACTGAGGCAGGCAGTTGTACTGGGTAATCATTGTAGGTCCCTTTCAACTGAAATAGTCTATTCAGTTCTATTCTAAGCCAGTCAAGAAAAAAGTCTATTTTGTTAGTGAAATACTCTCCCTGACTTTACTTATTATGTCATTTGTGTTGATTTCTTTTGCAATAAGTATAAACCCTCTAATTTGGTAAGTGGTCTTTACTTGGAATATAAAATTTTGTCACAATAATTCCAACAATTCTAATGGCCATGATTTTGCAGGTAAAATTTCCTGTCATAAAAAACCCTGCTTAGCATACAAGAACTAAAATATTTATTATTTAATATAGTCTGGTAAGATTGCAGCATCTAGGAAAATATTTTTATCCTTAAAAACTTATCACATCTGTGAATAAAAAATGTCATTTAGAGATTCCCTGCCAGCAGAGGGTTGCTTTAGTTTTTCTCCCTCAATACTGCAGTTGCACAGCTCCTGAAATATGCCACAGTGAAACTGAAGGACTTCTCCTTTGAGATGCATGAGTAAAGTGATTCTGATGGCAAAAAGATGTCACACTCCAGCACTGTTCCAATGAAGAGATCAATTCTATCCCATGTGAATGGCAACTGGGAAGCAGAAACATATGGATCTTTGAGGAATCACAACCCTTGGGCTGAAATAGTGCGTGGTACCCAAAAGGGCAAAAGGAAGTAGGGCCAGTGAGAGAAGCTGCCTGGATCAGTTCAAAAGGGCTTTTGAGGGCCAATACTGACTTGAAACCTGCTTCGTTTCGGAGGAGCCTTCTGTTTCAGGTTCAAATTGCTTTTAAACTAATGCAGGGCACAAGGGGAGAGAGAGAGCTCAGGGTGGAAATCAAATGGTAGCTGCCTTGGTGCGACAGCAATCTGTTCAGACTTGTCTTCTTGTCTCTCCCTTCAGAGTTGACACAATACTGAGCATGCCTCTGATCTCTGTAGGGAGTTTTGGACTGTCCTGTGACTACAAAGTAAACCTAACTCGCCTTCTGACCCCAGCCAGGAAAGTGAATGATTTCTTCTATTATTTTTGGAAAGAATCTCAGCTGCCATTCAAATCCACAACCTGGGAATCTACCTACATTTACAAGAGGAACAATAACTCAGAGGCATGCTTTTGGTAAGATCCAAATCCACCTCTGACCCAGCTGCTTATAAACTCTGTCTCCATCCTCCAATGTGATTCTTACAAGCTGTCCTTTGAGTCCTGCATTTTTGGAGGTGCCTTACAGCTACCAAGGAATAAGAGAAGGAAAAGATGAATTATACCCTTTAGTTGCATTGCATCTCAATGTTTCTCGCAGTGTACTTTTAATTATTCTCAAGCCTTGGCTTTTCCTGTTTACTGCATCCTTGATGCAAATCGTGTGACATGAGAGGCTCTTCCATTGGGCTCTCCATGGATGTCTTTTTACGTCAAGGCTCTTACCCAGCTCTTGTATGTTTCTCCACGTTAATGGCTTCAATCTGGGAACGCTATTGTTACTCCAAAGCATTTCCAAACTTCACACTGAACCTTTCTTTAAACAAAATACCTCCAAAGACTGCAGAACTTAAGCTACACTCTTACTAGTTTGAAGCACGGGAGACAGTTTTCACTTTGTGACTAGAAACGTCAGCCTGATTCTCAAGAGTGAAGGGTTTTCCCCTTGTCTAAAATCGAAGGCAATTTTCAGTCAAATAGACTCTCTAATATACTGATATTTATCATTACTCTTCTATTATTGACTCTTATTTAATTTTCAGCCCATGTGATTTTTTCTATACTCCTTTGAATTTCTTTTTCCAATATTGGGACATAAAATTCTGTTTAATTAAAGAAAAATAATGTTATTTCTCCTCCTGATTTACAAGTGTAGATCAAAGAAAGCCAAAAATTCATGGAAATAAATAATATTTATCTTTCCAATTCATAACCAGATTAATTTGCAGAATTTTAAGCAAAATTTATGACTATATTGGTTTCAGAGTGATATAAGCAGATAGAGAATATTTGTATATAGAATTTATTTTCTTTGGTTCTAAATTAAGGGGCCTAAAAACTGATCTCCAATTCACCATTTTGTAGACATTTAGGGACTTCTATTTTTTCCTCTTTCTTTTTTTTACTATAGATAACAACTTGGTCAGATGCTACAATTGCTATGATTACTTCTCTTTGATGCTTTGAGCATCAGTGTGCATTGATTATCGCTTTATACAATCCCTATTTCTCCATGTTTGCAGCTATAATTTTCAATGCACTGCACACAGTTTAGCTAACTCCCTTTAATGCTACAGGTTTCATACCTTTCAGGGAACTCAATACATATAAGTTATTTCCCAAGAGTACCTTACCTTGTCTTTCTTAATAGGACCTTCTTTATGACTTCAGAATTGTTCAAGGTCCTTTACTTTATTGTTGAATTAACAAAAGAATTAAATTAATTTTATATGTCTGCCCATTTTTCATTCCAATATTCTTGTAAAATTGCATCTTGTTCTGCTTTAATAGAAACTGCCAGCTTGAAGGTTTTTGAACTGTCTAATTTAAAAAATCCATTTTTGTTAAAGCACAAGTTATACTGCATGGGCTAATTGGTTTTTCCCCATCTATGTATATAAATAAGTGAATATCAACAGTGAAAGCAAAGCCAGATTATGTATCAATTATGCATATATTCCTGTAAATTAATGGTTAATGATTCTGTTCCTGAAACAAATGGAAAGCAAAAGATATTTAGTAGTTTATAGGACTGGAATTTCAGTGAGGATAGATCAAAAGTTTAGTAGTTTCAAAACAAAAAGATTTCCTTTGGTTTTCCCTCTCCATTAACTTTATTTCAGACAGAATGTCTCTTCTTAAACACAAGATGTTGAGGCAAGAATAGGATTTAGGAGTTGGCTGGGTTTGCTTAATCTTTTGCATCTTTTAGCTGGATTTTACCCACTTGGTTGGGGTTTTTTTTTTGCTGTCCTCATTTTTCCCTTTCAAGTTTTAACTGACTCAATATAGGGGTTTGTGTTTGGTTTGGGTTTTTTTCTTGCTGCTTTGCTTCCTTTGCCTCCTTCAAAGTCAGAGTACCTGTGTGTTTGCCATAACAGTTCTTTCTGCAGCTCCTTTGAACCTCCATATGTGTCTTTTGACATTGCCTCTGATGTCTGAAAATAGCAGAGCTTCCTGGCTCTGCCTCCCAGTTAGTCTCACTTACTGTAATTTCCTCATATCCCTGATTTCTTTTCTTAATTGTTAATGTCTTATTACATCATTATGTTCTCCAAACTCATCCTTTGTACAACCAGGCTCAAATACCTCTGGGTGACTTTCCAAACACTTCTAAGTCTTTCATGCCCTGTATTGATTTTCTCTCTTTTATTGCTGCAGAAAAAAAATGTTCCATGCTGCCTTTCAAACACTCTTGTGTGCTGTAAGTAGCCTAGCTCGCATTTTGGCTTATTTAGGAGAATGTAAGGAATTAGTAGTTTTCTGACAGTATCTGTGCTCCCTTGTGTCAGGTACATGAATGCACTAGATGCTGGAATCACAGAGTTTTCTGAAAAACTGAAGTTCAAGGAGATTTTAAGGACTCCTGAGCAGCTTCAAAATACTGTGAAAGATCCAAATCGGAAAAGCAATGGTAAGGTGGGGGCTGAGGGTGCACTCTCGCCTGCAGGTAAGTTGCTTTTCCCAAGTAATCACACCTGCCCCTTAACTACATTTTAGGGATGGTCTTTCCATGGAAATGGTGGAGAAATGCAGATGTGCCATTTCACATGGATGCAAACATAAACTAGCACAAAGTTCCTAGATTCCTCACTCCATCCCCATAAAATATGGGGGAACATCCTGGTTCCAGAGACCTTTTAGGGTGAATTATCCCATCTAGACATAAGCTTCTTTTTGTGAGAGATTCAGAAATCCAGGAATCGCAACTCTTCCTAAGAAGGACCTTATATACTACAAGAATGCTGAGCTCTCTACTGGTGTTTGCAGCCCTGGTACATTTATTTGCCTCATTTGTGCCATCAAGGAGCACTTTTTCTAGAAGTGATCCATCTAAACTAGAATGGATGAGTAGATACCTTATCTTCTCCTGAGATTAAGCACCTGGCATCAGCAGGTCAAGTGAATGCTAGAGTAATTTGTAAGCCAATGAAATTATTACTTGAATGCCATTTAACTTAGAAATGTTCATACTCAGTAGGCTGTATTGCATCAGAACTGCTAATGCTTTTTGAGTGAGGTAATGGCATTGATCTGGTACAATCAGACAGAGAATGGTGCACACATTGAGGCATCTTTTACCACTACTCCTCAAATATCGTGGTCTTACTGCAGAGAGGCTGTAGCTCTGTGCCTGCGTCCCAGTACAGTGCAAGAAATGTACCTTAGCGCAACATTGCTACACAAGGAGCAGGCAAATATCCTCTTCTTGTCTATACCTTCACCAATGTCTCCATTTTTGCCCAATCTGTAGTGATCATCATGTGTGGCTCTCCAGCTGACGTCAGCACAGACCTAGGGGTGGAGGAAGTGGATAAGGACATTGTTATCATCCTGATAGATCTTTTCAAGTAAAGTATCACCTTTGCTTTTCTTCTTTTCTCTGCAGTTTGCTGAAGTATAGAGATAATGGAAATAGTCTGAGTGGAACTGGTTTGTTGAAGAAATGCTTTCTCACATTTATCTAAGCTGCTTAGTGTTTAATTCATGGCACATCCTCCACAACATCTTCTTTAATTCACTTAATATTTTTCTAAGACAATGACAGAGCAGGTAGGGTTAACGTTGTCCTGTGGACTCCTCAGTGCAGGAAGACTTGAGAGAACCAGAGTCTGAAGTCAGAATGTTCATGAGCTGTTCATATGAGATACTGTACATTTTTCATACACTCTGCCCAACCAGACAATTACGTAAATGTGGCTTACAGTATAGTTTTCTAGGTTCCCTTTTTTCCATTTTTTAATGATCTGAGTGGTACAACTGATTCTTCCACTCTATAACTCTCCCACTCTGTAACTGTCTCTTCAAATTTTTTATAACTAAATATAACTTTTCAGAGATGTTTCTTAGTATATAACCTAAGTTTTCTGTTGTTCAATTTCATTATTCTATTACTAATAACAAAATCTTTATACATGGGGACAGATAAAAATCAGTTTTATCAATCATAGAATCATAGAATCATAGAATCAGAAGGTTGGAAGAGACTTCTGAGATCATCGAGTCCAACCGTGCCTGTCTCCCAGTGCTGGCTTCAAAAGCTCTATCTGTGTGTGAGGAACAAGAGCTAAAACTAAGTGACACAGCAGGACTCACATCCATATAGCTAAGTGTAGATGCCCAAACTGCATTTTGTGTATGACTCTGGTCACTGTAGCAAGTCACAGCCTGGGACAAAGCTAGTTGGCCTAAACCAAAGTCATGTCCGAGATTGTGCTGGAAGCTTAGTGGCATGGATGATCACAAGACAAATGTGTGTGCCCATGTCTTGATGTTACTTATCTCACTGTTGATGTAACAAAAGAATCCATGAGCTTCCAGGACCCATGGGACTTTCCAGCCCTTATGTCTAAAGCCGACTTTGACAGGGCAGGGCTCAGGCACTTTGGATTAATTACTTCAGTCATTTAACCTTTGAGTCCAAACTGGAGCGCGTGGTTCAAGTTCTAACAGGATCTGCTCTGTGTTGTACACTTTAAAGTGCACCATACGTATTTTTCAGAAGTGCCCCTCAGAGCTTTGGACTTTCCACTACTTTATCCAGACACTAGATATCCCCGGTTGCTTTTCCTGAAGCAATTGTCTGTAAGTCCTGTTCTTTGCAAACGCACAGTAGGGACTACATACAGGAGTGCTTTTATTTACTGGTATTGCGTGTATAATCATTGCCTCACAACAGGTGAGGATGATTAGGGCCTTCGTTGCTGTGATGTGCACCCTTCTGACACCCAGCAACCTCAGCCTATTTTATATGCTGCTCTCCTAACATTTGCTATATACCCCTGATTTCACTGAATATCTCAAATCATGTTTTTCTTAAAGCAGAAACAAAACACAGACAAGTATGTTAGATCCAAACTCAAGCTGTAGGAGAAGACAGTAGACAAGTTCCCATGCTTTTCCAGCATTCACATCCCTCAGACAAATTGATGGATTTAAATTTTGTTCAGCTCTGAGCCCTTTAGCAGTCAGGACACAAACACAGTGTTTAAGCCTCCCTCAAGGCAGGTGGGATGCTGTAGATTATCCAGTCTGGTGGAGTCTAATGAAGTTTCTTTTTCACCTGGCTAGTTCAGTCCAAGTGTGAATGAAAAACACTATGAAATTCTTCAGGGTGAAATCTGTAATGTGAAAGTCAGAAGGTTCAGGGAAAGGCAGGGACAGGGCTCTGGTGTCAGAATCCCATCTGATGGCCATAGAGTGGAGTCTGTGGTCTCCAAACATTCTTAATGCAGTACTGACTGAAAAAATAAAAGTCATGAATAACAAGAGAAGGCTCATACATTTTTTTTGTGAACCTAGCTATAGCAATGACATATGGTGCCACTTAACACTAATACCTATTGCTAAATTCCTCTGTATCATGTGAATCCAGTGGCTGCCAGTTTGTGAAGCACTTTTGGATGGCCTATCAGGGTGATGAAACCAAAGATAACTGAATGCTACAACCTTTTCTGTTTTTTTTAGCATAGTTTTCAAGTTCACATTGTTTCCTAGCTCACTGAATTAACAAATAAATAGATAAGCTGCTCCCTGCATCCCTCTGATTGTTTCATGTCCCCCTGTTAAATGATACTAGTGCAAATTCTGCTGTGATCAATTCTAGCAGGATATATCAGAAGGAGAGAACATGCAAGAGTGCAGAAGTCAGAAACACACAGTAACATGGAGAAGCTACAAAATGCAGTACTGCATATTCCAAGAAGAGTCTTAGTTTTAATAAACAACTGCTTGACAGAAGAGGAAAGAAACAGGACAGAAACCAAGCAGTTCCAATAATAACAATAATTCACTCCAGCCTTTGAGTTTCAGACTGCCAGATCTCTCTGGTATTACTTTTTAATATAGTTAAGCACAGAATCTGGCATCAAGGAATGATCCACACAAAGAGTTTTGACTATGATGAAATTTTACTTTTAGAATTACTGTTTTAACCTGTCAAATAATGGTGCCGCTGGGGAGAGGAGGGTGATTCTCTCATGATCACCACTGTGCCCATTGCTGATTGTTCTTGGGGTTCTTGTGCTTTGCTTTGCAGTAACATGTACTTCAGGAACAACAACTCAGCCCACTACATGCAGAATGTACTTGTCCTGACTCTGCTGCCAGCTGATTACAGCTTGAATATCACAAAGACTAAGGATACCATCCTGGTAACCGCACTATTTTATATCTGATTATTGCATTCAGTTCATTCAAGTTCATGCACTAGGAAATGAAAACTGAAAACCCAGCTGTAATCGTCCCCTGTCATGATTTTATGCAGATATTTTCTTACATTATGGTGGGCTGACATTTTGTCATGCTGTAATAATGTAAAAATATAATATCATAAGGCAAACAAGCAGATTTTCATATTCCTGCTTTGTGAAGTTCAACTCAAGCTTTTAATTTGGTCTGCAAGTTCATGGAGCATGAGGGAGGCTTACAGGTACATGGTCTTCTGACTCCACTTCTGAGTGACTGACAATCTTGTATGTAGCTGCAAGGTATTACGGAAAGGAGATCTATAGATGTAATCAACGTGTGTCCATGGAAAGTTCAGAAATCATAATTGTTACTGATTTTTGTGTGCAGATATGTACCACCAGTGGCAACCATTGCTGTTTCTGTCCAGGGGCTTTCCAGTTAATCTTCAAAACCAGGAGCTTTATTTTCTGTAGGCAACGTGTATTCTTTTAATTTCCTGAAAAGCAGAAACTGTGAAAACCCTGTATCTGCTTAGTGAAACTGATACTCCTGTAGTCTACCCAGGAACCAGACTCTATAAGTAGTGTTCCTCCCAGTATCTATGGCTTTGAGTTCCAGCTCCCCAGCAGGCAGCCCAAAGCTTCTGGATGGATTTGCAGAGTGTCCTGGTTTCCCCTAGCCTAGGCTCAACCGTTTTTGGATGCCAGCTCTATGGCAGGCTGCTGGAAGTCTTGGCACAGCTCCTTGCCCCTGAGCTGTGGCCATCTGGAAGCTGAGACTTGCTGGAACCACAATGGATTATCTGCACAGGAAATCTAATCCAAAGCCAGGGGCTTTGGGTCCTGTTGAGCAGGCCTGCCCAGAACCTACAGTGTCAGGTTTCTTAAATCCTTTGCACCTGGATCAGCATGCCAGAGCTTTACAGATTTTCACCATTTCTGTGTCTTCATACATCAGAAATATCTTCTGTTTAACTTTATTTTTCCAAGTGAGAATGCTAATGTGGTATTGCCCATTGACTCAGATTCTGGTCTTCCATGCTGGAGTTTTTACCAAATGGAGACCACCAAAGATACTGTAGGTTTAGGACAGAAACATGAACTTGCAAACTGCTCTTTTTCTTTTTCATTTTCTTTTTCTCCTGTTCTAGATGGAAGATGACTTTGTTGTTGGCTATTTTAATGCAGTCTTGCTGTTTGGACATATTCTGAAGAAATTTATCTTCTCCCAGAGGCCAGTGTCACCTCTCAGTTTCATCAATGAATTTCGAAATACTACTTTTGAAGGTAAAAAGTGTTTAATTCTGTGAAGGGTTCACTAAGTTAGTGAGGGGGGAAAAACTGATTTTAAATACTCCTAGCTACTTCTGCACTAAACAAGCCCAAGCATCTCAATGAGTTTTATTCTTACTCTTTTTTCTTTTTCTATTATTTTTTCCAAACACGTTATTGTCATTATTAGCAGAAGCATTACATAGCAGTAGTGCAGAACGACCTCAGTGCATGCAACAGAGGAGAGGTGTAAAGTCAAAATGACAATACTTTGAAACATTGCAATTAGCAACAGACTGTTTGAAGACTAGATTCCTTTCTGGGCTGTTGTGTCCTTCCTGCTACTTCGAAGTATAAAACACATTTAAAGATGTTGCTGCCTAAAAAGGGGAAGGAGGAGAGACAGAGCTTCTCAGCCAGCAGAGATGGAGGACAGGGATGAGGACCTGAAGCTGGTGACATTGTTTTGATGAAGAGCTGAATTCTTTATAGGGAGACTGTTTGGAGAATGAAAAAGTGTCTGGCAGATTGAAGCAGAGAGGTGGGTTTCAGAGGCAACCTGGCATTCAGATTGTTAGTTTCCAATAGCAGTATTTCTAAGCTTTCTTCAAAAAGCCTAGTCTTGACTCCAGACCAGTATGTATGAAATATGACTGATGTTCAAAACAACTCTGAAGTCCACTTAGCTAAGTTTTAATGAAGTAGTTTCAATCTTTTTCTAGTTTACAAAGCCATCGTAGACTTGGTTGCCTGTAGTGTGAGTGTAAGCCAGCTAACAGTGGGTCAGATCTTCTTAGTCAGCTTTCTTGTTCCGCTCACGTTGTCTAGCACCAGTGAGCTTTTGTAGGCCATGAGCTTAAATTCACAGAATTGGGCCATTAGGAAAAGACAGAGGCAAGACATACAAAAAAATGTCAACATCTAGGAGCAAAGTCCCAGCTGTCACTTCACTTCAGAGATTTGTACCAAAATGATGACTCAAATCTTTGTGTTTATATCTCACCTGCTTTCAGCAAACACATGGGCAGAAGTTTCCCAGGTTTTCCTGATACGGCCTGACAGGTTTTGGACTTATCCTTGTTTTAACCATGGTATCCCAAACCTAGCAAAATATAGTTTACTAATTCCTCCTGGAGATAGCATCCTTTTTTGCATATCAGTAAATTAATCTCTTCAGGTTCACTCTAAATTTGAAAAGATAAGCTGCATAATTTTTTTTTTACTTATCCAAAATAAATCTTTCACTGTAATGCTCCACATTAGTTAAAGGTCTAGTTTTGAAAAAAATCTTAAGTTTAGGACGGAAAGATTGTGTAGTTCCAACCCTGCTGCCATGGGCAGGGATGTCTTCCGCAACATCAGGCTGCTCAAAGCTTCATCCAACCTGGCCTTGAACACCTCCAGGGATGGAGCATCCACAGCTTCCCTGGGCAACCTGTGCCAGTGCCTCACCACCCTCACAGGAAAAAATTTCTTCCTAACGTCTAATCTAAATCTCTCCTCTTTCAGCTTAAAACCGTTACCCCTCATCCTATCACTGCACTCCCCGATAAAAAGCCCCTCCCCATCTTTCCTGTAGCCCCTTTAAGTACTGGAAGGCTGCTATAACATCTCCCTAGAGCCTGCTCTTCTCTAGGCTGAACAATACCAACTCTCTCAGCCTGACCTCATACAGGAGGTGCTCCAGCCCTCTGGTCGCCTTCATGGCCCTTCTCTGGACTCATTCTAACTTCATTCTTTCTTGTGCTGGAGACTGGGAGAGTAGGGAGTTCATCCAACTATTATTTTTATATTAAGAATGTGGACCACGAAAAACTTAGTATCAGTTTTGAGGTGAAAAGGAAGAAGATAATTTCAGAACTAAAATAAAGATGATGCTGAACTTTAAGAAAAATTAAAGGTTGTCAGCAATAGCAGGAAAAGAAAAATCTGAAGCTGATCAAAAAGACTTCTCAAAAGGAAGAGAAAAATGAAGACGGGACTTTCAAGAGTGTTGAGTATTGGCTAAACTTGCACTTTTGTTGAAATGACTGACTGCATGAAGGCAAAGTCAAGTCACATTGAGGTACTTAGAAAGTACCACCTTAAAATCCTCAGAATGTGCTACATAGGCAATTTCTCAATCTGCACATTTGCTGACAGACAAGAGGCAAGAGGTTAAAGGGAAAAAGAACCTGGTTATAATAACTTTATTAGAGCCAAGCAGGTAGCTCTCAAAAAAACCCAAAGGGAATGAAAATATCCCTATATTTTCTTTCTTGCTAATAGATTCAAACTGCAGGTGGAAAAAGGCAATTTCACTTCCCACTTCTAAAATAGCCTCTTCAAGGGATGTTACTCTGACTTTCTTGGTATGATGAAGTAACGTGAAAAATGTGTTTTTCTATAGCTAGAGGGAGACATTCCTCTTCAGTGCAGTCAGTTCAACAGCTTTTATTGGATTTTGTAGAGAAAATGTAGCATGCTATTAGTGGAAAAGGAACACCACGCTAAACTGATGTGTATTCTAGCATGTACACGGAGAAGAAAAATAGCCCGATCATCAGAAATCCTTTTATTTATCCCATCCTTCCTGCTACATATATGTGTTCCCAAGCATGCAAGCCCTTGACTAATTCCTTGTGTCCACAGGAGTACTGGGTCCTGTATCTCTAGATGAATTTGGAGACATTGATACCAACTTGACCCTGCTGTACACGCCACCGACTGCAAATCATGTACGTATGTCCAGTCAGCAACTGTTCAACTTTTTATATGAAAGGAGAAACAAAATGCCCTGTGCTATTGCATAGGAATGATGAAAATAACTACAGCAGAAGTGGCGGCGTGCCAAGGCATACTGTGCATGCCAGGAGGGGGTCATGAGAGGCGTGCTGGAGGCTGACAGGATTGATGTCATCTGGTGATTCAGTAAGTGAAGTGCAGCTGGTGTTTTGTGGGACTGATAAATTTCTTTTCAAAGACAGGGGAGGAATGAGAGAGAATATGGTAGCCGAACATATGGCTAAGGTGAAGAATGCACCACTGTAGCAAAAAGAGCAAGAATTACTTTGAGTTTGGGCAATACATTTATCAAGCATAGTTTGAAGCAAGGGATAAAAGAGCGAGAGCACAGCTGCTGACTGCATTTCTCCCCTCCTACACTCATAGTTCAGAACCCTACTATATTTCAACACTCAGAAGAATGAGACTCACAAGGAGACTACCAGTCCGGATTTTGTATGGAAGAACCACAGGCTGCCCAGTGATATTCCAGGCACTGGTGAGACACCCATTAAACCAATCTCTTCTTTGAAGACAAGTCACACGGTCCTAAGATCCTCTCGCTAAGCAATCTAGCACACTAGCTTCACACTGACCCTAGCCTGTGACGCCAGGATTTGTGGGCAGAACAGTATCTTCCCTTCCTCTGCTCCAGCTCTCCATATTCTCTGCATCCGGCCCAACTGTAAACTTGCTTAGTTGCTACTAAGTCTTTCACAAACTCCACTGTGCCAGTGATTGTGGTGAATACCAAGGCATGTTTTGGAACAGGTAAGCCCTTAACATAAAACTTTCAGTAGAAGATGGTGGTTTGAATTGTCCGAAACACTGTTCAGGAAAGGCAGCAGAATTAAGATTATGATGAGTTATCGAACTCTGGATTTCTGTATCACTGATGCAACATTGTGGCTTCTGCTTGCCCCTTTATACTTGTTGTAGGGACCTGGGGAAAGGACTGTGCAGATTTCAGGGTGCTTTTCTGGAGGCGATCTCTTAGACAAGCTGTCTCCTTGCAGAAAAACAATGGAAAATTAGGTTATTGCTCTGTCTCCACTCAGACTTTAAATCTGAAATCCCAGAAATGATCATTTCCTTTTCTTTTGAGTTTTTAGGGACTCCTGGATAGAACAGTTGAATCCCACTGTAATTCAGCACAGAAGAGTACAGCCTTGCCAGTCTGAGTAGATTGGGATTGTTTTCCCATGTAGACTGCTGCCACATGGTGATGGGCAACAGAAAAGTTTATTCTTCAGGGTACGATATCCAGGATAAAAATTATTGCAGTGGCAGTGGTTGCAAGGGTTAGTGCACAGTGGGTTAGTTTTCACCTGAAGCATTCCTATCAGTAAGCACCCCAAGGTGCTGCTGTTGAATATCTCTGCTCAAGACCTCTATCAGTTTGTTGTACTGCTTAGCTCCACTAGGGAATATTAAATGCAGAGAAATAACTGGAGGAAAAAACACCTTCTGATAACGAAAAATCCACAGTAAGGTGGTACATGGACTCAAATACTTTTATTCCTCAGTAAAGTAAATCAGATGTCTTCAAATTAGAGCTTGCTGCTTGGCCCCAGCCTTTTCTGTGTTGCTCTAGTCCCATTTTCATTCATCCCTTGGTCCCCACACCATGCAGTGTTGTCAGACGATCTCAGTTTCTTTAAAACATTCCCCTGAGTACATACTTGTTTGAAACTGCTTACAAGGGCAAAAGAAAAATGTCAGGGAATTGCAGAAATCCAGTGTCACAAACTAACGGCTTAAAGTTCAGTGCTTAACGAAGGCCTTACTTTGTGGGCCTTGTACTTATGGGTACTTAATTATTTTGTTTTCACATTTTTAAAAAATAAATCTTCCTTCAGTGTGATTCTAAACAAATATAACCTCTCAAAGAGCAACTTTTTATGGCCAAAGTTGAAGTGAGTTTAAGTACAGCTAAAGCCAGTCCAAACCAGAACAAACACAGCAACCAGAGCTCTGCTCATTCCTAAACTGTAATTGAGAGCAGATGACCTAGTTCTGCTATCCTCCTTCCTCCTGTCATCTCCTAAAAAAAGGGACTTAATCCATATTTTACCATTATTCAGAAAGTTTGAACCCTCACTCTAGCCGTGGACAAGGTCAGCCTTCAATATACAAATGTTTCTGGTTCCAGAGAATATGAAAATTGTTGATTTCTGGTGCAGTCTCCCTTTGTGTGTTGTTATACTAAGAGCCAGGAGGTGGTAGCAGAGCCTCAGGAACGGGAAAATACGGCCCCATAGTTCTTCCATGCACAGTGCTTCCGACTTCAACCTGCTGATTATTAAACTGCAAGACACTGTTCACAAAGCTTAAGTTTTACAGAATTCGTAGAAAATGCTTTGCACAGCCTCATGCATATGTCGATTTTTAGTGGTAACTTACTGTCCTTGGTAGAGGGAAACATTACTACTGACAGTTTTCAATGGAGAGCATCAAACTAGTACTAAGTTCATAGGATGCATTGAGACTGTTGCTGAGAGGATCACATAGAAAAAAGGTGGGGAGACATGATACGCAGATCCAAAAAAAAAAAAAAAAAAAAAAATCAAAGCCAGAAAGCTGGGTCCAAAATCCAGAGTTCCTAAATCAAATTTTATATCAGATGCAGACACATTGGTATGTTCAAAATCCCAGCCCAGTTACTGTTTGATTCTGGAGGCAGCTAGTTTCTGTCTTGTTGCTTTTTATTTATTTCTTAATTTTTATATTTTATCATTTTCTGGTGTGCCTTTATTTCTGTTTCTTGGCACACACAAAACTACATTAGCCTCAGTAAGACCGAGTATCTCAGCTCTTTTACTATCTGTAATCAATGTCAGCATGGGATACTAGAGTCTCCTCTGCCTTCTTTGTCCAAGAGACTTGCTAAGTAGAGTAAGGTACACTCTAGATGTGTTGGCCACCAGACAAAGCTCTGTACTGATGGCCTGTTGCTGTTCAAAGGAAATGAGTGGCCACAACTTTCCTTCCCAGAACCTCTGAGCTGCAAGAACTGACTCAAGACAGTCTTCAGTTCACTTTTCCACATTAAGACAACCATAAAAAAAATCAGTTCCCACCCTTGCCAGTTCTGCCTGCTGCTCAGGACTAGGATACTCGTGTGCTTTGTGACTTTACATCTAAGTCCTCAGATGTCTGAACAACCTGATTTTCAAATTGTTTGGCCTCTGGCAGCTTCCAAGGACACTAATCTAGCATCTTTGTGCTGCATCAGATTAATTTCCCTCTATAGCATACAAATTTCGTAATGAAGAGTCCACTCGGTACCACTTGTCATCTCAAAACAGTGTCTACAGATGTGTTCAGAAATGAGTCCACAGTCTCCAAAGCTCTGCCTACAACAACTACGGTATCACTTTAAATGACTGGGCCAGTAGGAGAGTACCCTGATTCAAAATGTTGAAAAGTTTGCATATGTTAAAAGCTGTGCCATGATTTTCATCTTTACCTCTTCTTGGATAAAAAGTTATTGCAAAAAAACACCTTTCAAATCCACAAGTGGCTGTACTCTGTATCAGCTGAAATTCTGGATGGAAGCTGTGGTCTTCAGGTCTATCCCATACTGAAGCAAATTAAAGACTGACAAAGGTATGGGTAGTTCACTGCCAAAGACACATCATTCTCACTGAGAGGGGGTACTCAGCAAGAATAGAAAAGACATACATTATAAAGCCTGAATCATAAAGTCATCACTGAATATTGCATTTAATCATAAAAAGCATAGGGACCCAACATTTGTTCCTCAGTTCAGAGAAAGCCTTATCCAAAGGAGTCAATGAAGAGCCTTTTTTGCATTAAGCTTAGGGTATGCTGGGGAAAAACAATGTTTCCTGTCTGTCAGTGACTCTAATTTCAAATGGTTAACTGTTTACTCCATCTACATCCCTATCCCATGGAGAGTTCTACCCAAATTTTGCCTTCACCATCCATTCTAGAGAAGTTATTGAAAGGAGAAATTTGGCTGCTTTATTTTGTAAAATGTGGGTACTAAGAAAAGTCAGCTTTATCCCTGGACTATCCGAGTTTGTTTCTAAAGAGAACACCTGGAAACTCTGCTGCTGAGGTGATGTGAGATTTAGTGCCATTAAATCCATCTCCCACCTCAGCGTCCCTACAGAATGCCCATGCCTCAGGTGTGGATGTAAGGCTGCACTGCTCTGAGTCATCCTGTAGTAAAAGAGGCAGGCACATGTTACCTCTAGGCAGCGCTGGACTTCAGTGAAGCCTCTCAATTTGGAAGTGACCAAAGAACATCCCTGTTCAGCTACTGTGACTTGCACATGCATGGGTGAGGGTAATTTCTTAAATATAATATTGCTTTTCAGTGTCCTCTGTCAAGTTGTTTATTTATTTATTTATTTATTTTGTAGGCCCTCATATCTTGACCATTGCTGTGTTTACACTCACAGGAATTGTGATTCTGGTTCTGATCATCTCTTTGCTGATTCTAAGGTACCAACCCCTTTGGCCCTCTGTTTGTCCTTGAACAGTTTTCCTCCTAGGGTAATGCCTTTGATCACTCCTTGAAGAGCCATTCATTGGCTTACCTTACATACCTGGTTGGTTGCCCTCAGTGTGAACTCTCTACTATATGCAAGTAGTGTTTACATCCATGGTGTTGTTAGGTCAGGTTAATAACCAAGGGAGAAGATGCAGCAACACTCAGAGTTTTTGTATCTGCTATAAATATCTGATTCCTGTACATACAAACTTATGTCTCAGACCAGTCTTCAGACTTTTTCCACTTACTGCCCATCTTTAGCTTACTTGGGGTTCACTTAAGTGTCTCTAATCTGTTGGTGACATAAAAATTAAATTTACATGGAAGTATTTGCCTTAAGTCAAAACATCATGAGGTTTTGGCATCTTCATTGCGTAGATCCATCCTATCTTTCAGTTTCCTATGACTCAGTCCAATTCCTCATATACCAACATTTCTAACTGCTAGAATTTCATAACTATAACACAGTTTAGCTTTATCATGATGAAAAGAAGAGGAAGAGAATCAATGATGTCTCCTTTTGCTGGAAGAAACGCCACCCCATTTCCAAAGTATATGTTTTGGTTTTTTATATTTAAAAAAAAAATGTCTAACCCGAGCATCTGTACTCAGTAGTTCAGCATCCTTCTCTGCTATCCATGTATCAGAGAACTTCAGAAAAAGTGAGAAAATCACGTCTTGAGAAAACTTGATTAGAAACAGATACTGCCCAGGCACTCTTAGTTTGAGTGGACCAATTTGCCTCTCTAACTAAGCTCTCCACGAGGGAAAAATCAAAGATGAAGGTATGCAACTCTTATACATCCAGTTGTATTTAAGAAATGAAAGAGCTAATCATTGTCACATCTAAGCACTGACAAAAACAGACAGGTAAAGTTTGTAATAGCTATGAAAATAAAAAATTTGTCTGGAGACAGTTTGGACTTCTTGTAAAATGTTCTACACTCTTCCATATTTGCAGAGGTATAAAATCTTAAGATTATTTTTAGATGACTTGATTGTTATTGTATACACATCTCTATAACATTCACAAGTATCAAATATAGGAGAGATTCCTTAAGATTTTTTAGGATAAAGCTTGCCCTTTTAGTGTTGAAGTAATAACAAATTTCTCAATTATAATTGCTACCAAAGCCTGTCCCCTAACAAGAAAAGGAGAAGAGAGAGACAGCTATGAAAATGAAAAAAATGCCTCAGTATTCTTTCTTTATCTTAGGAGATAAAGTTTCTAGGTCACTTGAACTATCTCTCACCTCCCTGTGTAGTTCTGACTGTTAAGTAAAAAGGCAAAGTCCTGAAAAACACGTAACTAAATATTAGACCTCACCAATTTGCATTGTTTTATGTATATTTAATCACCAGCTGATACTGATAAAAGAAGTGTTTGTTATTGCAGAGACTGGAATATTTTGACTTCAGTAGAATTGGTTCTCTGTAGAACTGTTTTCCTAACTAATTTCAGTTAAACGATATCTCAGTGGCAATATTTTTGAAAGTCAGACAGACAGACTGTTCTTCTGATAGTATGTTTTTTTAAACAGTGCTGTTCCCAGAAAATACTTCTTCCTTATCTAAGAATGCATCATCAGACAGAGAACTGGCTTCAAAGCTCTAATGAGCATAGACTTGGTTGTTGTGCAGTTTATAATAAAATTAGGATTAGTTCTTGGAAAGTTGTAGAATATGCATGAGATTTCTGGGAGAATTTTTACATATGCAAGTTGGATATATATATATATATATGTTGGATATGTATTTTGTGACCAGCTCTTGCCTCGTTGCATGTGATTGACGGAAATCATTCCCTCATGTGCCCAATGCTGAAATAAAGGATGCTGCTTTCTATAACTCCAAAATGAGTCTTAGGGAATTTATTTACTGGCATTTTCAGTATCAATACCAGTTTGAATTGCAGTGGATCAAGGTGCTTAGAATAGAGCTTACAAGATTAAACTAAGAAGAACATTTCTTACCACAATTATTGATCTCCCTTTTCTTATACATTCATGAGTTAAAATATGTTGGGAAAGGGAATATTTGTGTTATCAGTCGACATGATGGGTTCTCCCATTGGGAGCATTTGCTGGTAGTCAGTAAGCTGTTGGGATTCCCCTGAAGTTTCTCCAGTTAGTCCTATGGTTTTTTTCGGTAGAGGAAGGATTTGCATGGGTAAGTGGGTAGCTTTATGAGTGCTAGTCTTCTTGCAGCTTTTTGTTAAGAGATTACAGTGTCTACTCGGAAGTTCTGCAAGTGAGACAGCAGTTTCCTTCTCCCTAATCCGAGGGCTCTTCCCTCATTTTTACGAATTGTGTAGAATACAGGGGATGTGCACAAAAAGGCATCTCATCTCAACTCTGTTGTTACCTTGTCTCCTGGAACTGTATTCACATCAGTTCTTAACATCCAACACTAATGCCAGGACTTCCTTTGGCTTGCATTTGTTTGTGGGACCTCCCTTCAGAGGGAGGAGAAGACTCTATAAAATCCAAACAGCCCTTACTACTTTAAATTGTTCTGACCTCCCTTGAGACTCTGGCAACTGCCTAGCTAATCTGTTCTGTTCTTTTCCTATGTTTGTGGAAATGAATGAGCATTTAGGCTTTCCCAAACCTAGAGGAATTAGAGCAGCCTTAAACTGGAAAACTGTACGAAAGCCACAGGGCTTGTTCTCAAGCCTTGTCCACCTGACACTCCATCCATGCGTCATCCTGACACTGGAAGCTTCCCTGTCCTAATCTCATTTTGTGGGTTTCGGTTCACTGGGAGGATATTCTGAATGTGTTCTCTGGTTTTGCAGGAAGTACAGGAGAGATAATGAGCGTCGGTGGAAGAAATGGTCCCATATACCGCCTGAGGAAATTTTGCCTCTGGAGACCAGTGAGACAAGTCATGTTAGTTTGAAGGTAAGGGACACACAGTGCCTGAAGCTGGGTCTTGAATTCTTTCTTGTAAAGACCATGGACGCTGGGGTGTTGGCATGTTCTGACTACAGTGCAGGCTATGGCTATGGCAGAACTAGGATCTGTTACAATTATTTGTTTCATTTTTAATTATCAGTTGCTGTATTGAAGAAAAAGAGGTTGCCCCCCATCTGTCACTCTCTAATACAATATATCTGTTTCCCGACAGGAAAGATCATTTTGTGATGGGGGAACAGGCTGGGTATTGATTTTCAGTCTCTTCCACACCATCACTGTTACAAATGACATCCCTGTGTTTTATTATGCCTCTGTAATGCCCAAGAGCATAAAAGCAGCAGGTGGAGGCCCCAGCAGCCTTGGGAGTGGCATGGATGTCCCACACTGTCTGTGGCATGCAGTGGCACTCCCTAGAGAGAGAGGCTTATGGTGGTTCTTTGTGTGGCACACACTATTACTTATCTCTCTGGACCTGCCAAGTGGGGAGTAGGTGATAATTGCAAGTTAATTATTCTTCTTTGTTCTCAGATTGATGAAGATAAGAGACGTGACACCACTCAGAGACTGCGCCAAGGCAAATATGACAAGAAGGTAACCTGACTGCAGCATCCCCACACCCTTCCTTGGTTTAGGAGATCTTCTTCTGGGAGGAGGTTGTTCCTCTCCAGAGAAAATTCCACCACTCCTGATCTTGCAAAATGGCTTGATCTTATGGAAGGAAAAAGCCCTTTATTCTCTGTTAGGTTCTTCGCATTTTGCTTATTGATGGGAGGCAAAATATTGGACTCCATGCACCCCCAGCCTAGTCCAGAAGTGCAGAAGTTGAAAGAGAGGCACCAGAAATCTGATACATTTTGGTACTGAGGAGATTCATGGATTAATGGAGGACAGGCCATTTGCATGGCAGTTCTTGTATTTTTCAGTAGAGCTATCTGCCTGAATGAGATATATTCATGCTGAGTTAATATTTGCATTATTGACAGTTCTAAATAATTCCTATCTACCTGGCACATCTTTTGAAGGAAATGTAACTCTGTTGCCTATTAGTTGAATAACTGAAACTCCAACAGCAAAGCAGTAGGCAGGTGTTTCTGAAGTATTTCTTTGTAAGGAGATTTCTTGGAAAAGAAGGATGAATTGCCATTGTACTAAAACTATGATTTTTTCCCCACTGTTAATTTTTCTTCAGGTGGTGATCCTAAAGGATCTCAAGAACAACGATGGGAATTTCTCAGAGAAGCAAAAAATAGAACTGAACAAGGTAACTGTTGCACATAGCAATTGTACACTGCAGGGTGGTATGCAGCATATGAGTGAAGTCATTGCTTTCCACTGTGTCTCAGTTTAAAGGAAAACTAAGACCACCACTCCTTTGAATTTAAGAGATTTTAACCAGGAAAAAATGTATAGAGAAGAATAACAGTTCTTAACTACAAATATGTATATATATATATAACCCAAACCAGAACAGAACACACAACAACACCATAACCAAAACCTTTACACTAATTAAGTTCTATCCCTGCTCCTTTCAGTGCAGTTATATTTACGGACAGCAGGACACGATGTCGCACTCCAGGAGGTGGGCGGTGGGGCCCTTTCCTTGTCCTTTTGTCCGAAAGCGTTGGAGGGGGTAGAGGTGATGTGGGGGTGTAGGGTAGCAGCTCCTCTGCAGGTGACGTTGGCCCCCAGGGAGTCTGCAACAATTCCGAGTAGTGATGATCATTCTCTCTCTGAAGGACAGCACAGGACACTGCTGCAACATTGTGAGGTGGATGGGTAATGAAAAGAATATTGCTTGATGAACTTTTTTTTTGTGTGCGTGATCTCATCACCAGCTCAGAGTCTGAATTGTATGCCAGTGAGGCTGAGGATGAATGAAGTAATTCATGCTCTGTCATATGGCCTTGCTAAATACATTTTTATAGCTGATGCTAAAAGGCAATGCACTGGTTTTGCTCATGTCATGCTAATTCATTACTGGCAAAATGTTGTAGTTAAATCTTATTATTGAATGCCAACTGAAGATCTTTAAATATAAGTAACTCTGCTAACTTGTGCATACAGGCTCTTCCAAAATGAGAGATGAATTTGGCTGCAGTACTGCATCTTTTCTGAATGAATAGTTATCCTTTTTTACACAACACAGCTATACTGTGAATTCAATATGCTCTAAATATACCTCAAAGTAAACTACAGTTGTCTTTATAAATGGACGAAGTCGATAATATCATGTAACCTCATTACATTTTTATTACTTGCTTGTTTACTGATTGATTCACAACATTCTGTCACTCAGAATGGATATTCTGGTCAACTGGGAGGTTTGAGTAGAGAGCCAATAATGGAGACTATAATGGGCTCTGGAATTAACTTGCAATATCCAACCACAGCCACTCTTATCTCCCTAATCCAGAAGGTTCTGGAATGACAAATGTTTTCAGGTACTTTACTCAGTTTCTTAGTACACACTGGTTTAAAGGAAACTTATAAATCTTATCAGGGCCTGAGATAAAAAGCCATATCACACAACTGTCCTTGACTTGTTTTTCTGTAATAACAATAATTGCTTTTAAAAACAGATGCAATGTTTCTGCTCTAGCTCCTACAGATTGATTATTACAACCTGACCAAGTTCTATGGCACTGTGAAGATAGACACCATGATCTTTGGGGTGATTGAATACTGCGAAAGAGGTTCTCTGCGGGTAAAGAATTTTGCAGGTCTCCTTCCATCCCCAAATTATCAAATTTCAAAGTAAGAAAAAAGAAATCCCCATCTCTGTCTCTGGCTGTCACGCAGCAGCTATGCGCTGAGCAAGTGGTGGCAAGTTTTTGACTCCAAATTCCCTCTCCGTTGCTTGGTTCTCTCCACCCTTCCCAAGGTGCTGCTGCAGCTGCCATCGGTTTGATGATTCTCAGCAGCCAGAGGATGGGCAAGGTGCAAGCAAGAAAAAGTACGGGCAGAGCTCTGCCCAGGCAACAGCAACATCCCATGTTTGTATTGTGTTCCCTATTAGCTTCTATCCTTCATACTGGATAAAAAATTTTCTTTATTTTCCAAGCTGTGGCTGTTGTCTCTGTTGAGGCCCTTGTGGAACCCACTCTGGGACACTCCCAGAGTGCGAAAGAATAAAGAAAAGGATATACTCCATATTAATCATAGAACCATAGAATGGTTTAGGTTGGAAAGGACCTTAAAGATCATCCAGTTCCAAACCCTCTGCCAGGGGCAGGGACACCTCCCACCAGGTCAGGTTGCTCAAAGCTTCATCCGACCCGGCCTTGAACACCTCCAGGGATGGGGCATCCACGACTTTTCTGGGCAACCTGGTCCACTGCCTCACCTCCCTCACAGTAAAAAATATCTAATCAAAATCTCCCCTCTTTTAGCTTAAAACTGTGACCCCTCGTATTATCCCTGCACTCCCCGATAAAAAAGCCCCTTCCCATCTTTCTTGTAGGCCTCCTTTAATAAGGGTCAAACAGTTTGAGGCTGGGATATGGCAAATCTTGTGCTGTAAACAACAACAACCCTTCATTTGTATTTATAAAAAGAAGTGGTAAATTGATGCCTGGCAGGAGTTATGGAAAGACTTACCGTTTATTACCACCAGTATCATTTCAGTGCTAATCATGAAGTAATGGTTGAATCAGCTCTTCTGCAGACATTGTCTCTTCTTCTGACTGCTTGCCGAGACTCTCATCAATACCAGTGATCTCTGGAACAAACTCACAGCAAGGCAGCAAAATAACATCCCTGTCTCCATTTTTTTTCTTGTAAACTGGCATACTCATGGAGGTTTACTTTTAGCAACAGAAATCATAGTGGATGCAAGAACTGCAAATGACTGGCACTTTGAGATAAAGGAACAGTCTACTTAGAACTTCTAAGGTCATGAGTAAATTGGTAGGAAATGGACTGTGAGCACAAACCACAGAAAGCCATTTCCCTTCCTTTTGCACCTGTAACCTATTTCTACCTCAGCTATTTTGCTTTATTAAAGACTCAGCCTTAAAAGCAAACTCATTATTTACCTTTAATTAAACACTCCCCCCTTTTTTGGAGTCCTCAGTTTTCTAGCTCCATGTAAACCTAAAATATATTATATTTCATATTCCCTGTTTTCTGAGTCAACTCCTGCTCTAGTCCATGTGCTCCCTATAAAAAATGAAGGGCTACCTGTTTCGGTCACTAGTTGAAAGGCTGCATAACTTACATAGTCATACTTCGTCTCCTTTTTCCCTGACGCAATTGAGAACCACTCTTTTTTTCTCTTCACAGGACGTTTTAAATGATAAAATCTCCTACCCAGATGGCACGTTCATGGACTGGGAATTTAAAATCTCTGTCATGTACGATATTGCCAAGGTAAGCGGGCTTCTGATAGTGCAATGTTAATCAACCTGTGCTGTTGGTAAAATGGATCCTGTGGAGAAGGGCAGCTCTCAGAGTTTTCTCCTTTCCTTGCTAGTGGATATACATCTTTCCACTCTTTCCCCAACTGAGGACAGTGGTTGAGGCAAGAGGAGCCAATGGCTCTCAATCTGAAGGGGGAAACGGAAGCCAGTGCTGGCTTTGTGCTGTTTATAAATAAACTATGCCCCAAACAAATAAACTATGCCCCAAACAAAGATCTGATTGTAATCTGTTGACCAATGGCTCTGAGTAGTAGGGTCACAAGACCTGCAAAACACTCTGCTCTCTGGCCTCAGTTAAGGCATGTAAAGGAAAACTGTGGTTTCCAAAATGATGGAATGATTCTAATATGTATCCAGAGATAGTATATACTTTTTCTAAATAAACTGTTTATTTTGCATCCTGATTTTCTCTCTCACTAAAGTGAGAAACTAGAAATTAGAGCTAACCATTTCAGGCATTTTGAGAGGGAAGAAATTAATCCTGTACAGAAACTAAGACAGGTTTTCAGCAGCTTTCACCAGATCTTTACATTTTAGGTCCTTGGGGTAGGAAGACTCAATATGTACAGCAAAGTAAATTCTATTCTATGACTTTTATCTGTTCAGCTGCTAGTTAAGGAACCCTTGCAATTCACAGGTATAATAATTCTTTTTACCTCTGCCGGTAATGTAGAGAATTACCTCTGCCTTTTTTTGCTGGTGCTCAGCTGTTCTCCTCTTCCTATTGCTGGTTTGCAATTGGACAGTCCTCCCATTTCCCTACATGCATCAGTTCAGATTTGGTCTCCACGATGAATGACTCCACTGTGCCTGTTCTAAACAGATATTAAAAATCTTGCTCTTCAATAAAGCCCCCTTAATCCAAATTGTCACAGTTTGTTGGCCTTGTTAATGACTTTTAAAGTTCAGCTAATATTCACCATTAAGTTTCATTTAAAATGGCAGCAGGAAGTTTCCCTTCCTCCTTAAAGCATATCCAAAACCACAATATTTTTTTAACCCTTTGCAGTTCACTTTCTAGTGTGTCCTAAGAAAATAGGTATTAGTACTGGTTCTGTTTATGAGAGGAGAGAGAAATCCCAGTCCCTCTGAAGGGAGCAACCAAATGTCCAGTGACTGCACTGGGACTGGGACTTCACAACCAGTCATTTACTGCACTGTTGGTAAATGGTGACAGGGCATGAAGTCTGAGGATGGCTGTGTACCACATGTTCTATGGAATGACTCCTGAGCATTATCAGCCATGTTAGTAGCAACAGTTCACAAAATCTTCCTGAAAACTTCGATGGACCTGTGAATATCAGGAAACTTACTGTCATTTGGATGATTTGCCATCCTCTGCTATTCCTTAAACTGATGCTGTGGTGAAGCCTCTGGCATCTAGACATTTCCATGAACTTCTTGTATTGCTTTTCCCAAAGCACAGCTTCCCAACCTCCAGGCACCCTGCCTATTTCTACTTGAATGGCTTCTTGCTTTACATAAGTGGCTTCATAGCCCTTCAGCTCCAATTCCTCTTATCTTAGCATCTGCCTTGTCCAAGATCAACCCCAGCTCTCCAGGCTGTTAAAATCCTTAAAACCAGCTCTTGCAGTTCCTTTCCCTTCCTTTTGATATGCTACTTCCTCTCCACCCCACCACTTCCCTACACCTCACTTTTACTGTTGCCCGAACAGTCTGCGTACTTTGCCTACTCTTCATGTGGCACACAAACTGCTGCATCAGCATTTCTGAACAGAGGATGTAGTATAATTTCTATTCCCTAGTACAGCTAGCCAAGCAATGACTTTTCCTAGAGCATCCTCATGTCCACTAAAGGAGGTGGGCTAGGCAAAGGGGAAGCTATAAATCTGTTCCAATTGCTTCCCCCCTCCAGCCTTTTGTTTTTCTTTTCTGTCTTTTCTTGTCTCTAGATCTGATGGCATCATCTGTAGCTACATGGATTTGGTTGCTCTGATGAAAGCTCTGCTAAGAGGGAATTGCAGCAATCAAGCCTTGCAGTTATTAGTGCATACACTTGCAACACTATTTATTAAATAAGGGACTGCTGCAGGATATTGTGCAAGGGATTGTAATATTCTTGCACTGTGTCAAGAGTTCTCAGTCAGAGCTAATGCTTTAGACCTTCAGAGCAGAGGTTACAAGAATGCCTTAAGGATTTATGAGTACTGCACTGAGAGTCATACATTTTGAAAATCACATAGTGGGTTCTTAATAGTTTCTTTGTTTTTGGGTAGGTGCATGGCATAGTTGGAAGGAAAGAGGAAAATTTTATCAGCCGTATCTATAAGAATTCTGCTTCCAGAAGCTGTTAACAAGAAAACCTTAGCATAAGGAAATCAAAATTACCTTTGCATGCCAATTATCTTGAAACTGATTGGGAATTCTACTGTAGCAATGAGTATATTTCCTGGCTGATGAAAGCAGGTGCTGGAAGAAGGCACAGCTGGAGGAAATAGGACCAAAACGTAGGCAAAACATCCTGGATAGATTCATCAGAGCTGCATGATAAAAGCTGTTTAATCAAGAAATGTGTTCCTTGGATACAGCATGCGCACAGTCTCTGCACATTTGGCCTGGTCTAGATAGGTCCAGGATAACCAGTCAAACAACATTCTCCAGAGATTGCATCTCTTGCAGGCTGCTTGTGTCTCAGATACACATCTACTGTGCCCAAATCTTAGCTCATGTCTCAGTGATCTCTTGCAGCATTTTCTGGTCCGTTCCCAAATACGGTTACTAAAGGAGAGAAAACTCAGCATGTCATCCAGTGTATTCATGACCACAAGCTGTGTAACCCCGATTAATGTCTATCTACAAGTCATCACACAAGAGCATGAGCTACACGTTATACCCCATCTTCCACTTCCAAGTGAAAGACCATTCAGAGAAGAAACTAAACAGATAAGATGTACCTGTTCTGGCTTCCACAGAGTATAGATTGTGCTCCATATACTGTGCTACAGAAAAGAGGGCTATAGGAAGAAAAACAACCAGCAGTAGGCTATAAGTAAATCTGAGCTTAAGCAGTTCAGAAGAGAGAGATGAAACAGAATAAATAATAGCAAGAGGGTACAAATTACACCCTACACCCTTCTTCAGTTTACACCCACTTACTAACTGATGTTCTTTTCATTCTGCTGGCCCTTTCTCACGTATTGCACGGTGTCTAAGACCAAATGAGATAAATTCAGAAGTGATGAGTACAAAGGGGCAAACCACACACCTTTGTACGCCTGTGTGTGTTGTGAGTCAGGAGTCTGAATCTCAGGAAACATAACTGAAACTGCACTGGCCAGTCCTAACGGTGCCCACTTCTGAGTTTAGCTCATGGAGAGCTGCTATGTATCGACTAGTACAGAGAAAACCCTAATCAGTCAGGTCAGAAAAGGCCTTTATGATCATTGTATCTCATCGACTGCTTTATATAAGCCTTAGTACATCATCTAACACTCTCTGCATTAACACCCTTTTAGTCCTCTGCTTTGCAGAAGAGGATCTGCTGCAAGGTTTCTGAATGAAGTCTCTGGGATATGGTCTTCAAAGATGATACAGACATAAACAGCAATTCCTTTTACATCTGTGGTGTTTGTTGGATGAACTTGTAGTTTGAAGCACTTTCTTTATGTGACATTCCAACAAATCTGTACTAAATTTAACAAAATAACCATTTATTGCAAGTGAAATTAAAACTTCTGTGGGAGGAAATAAATTTTTCTAATTGCTTAATTGTGATTTTATCAAAACCCAAGGTACTATGTCAGCCTTCTGTTAATTAAGAGGAAGGATGGTCTTCCATGACACGATCCTTCTAAAGATCCATCTCCTCATTTCTTAACACTGACTCTCCCTGTCAGCTTGGAAATTTCCCTCTGTAAAATAATATTTATTTCCCTCCATGACAGGGGATTGTGATTTATGTATATCTATTGCTAACAAAGGCCATTTAATTACTTAGAAAGGTATTACAGTAATACTTCACATTCTTGTTGAGTCTGCTGACAGTTGAGATTCTCACATGTAGTCTTGTTTTCTTCCTCTTTTATTATCAACCACAGGGGATGTCTTACCTGCACTCAAGCAAAACTGAAGTCCATGGTCGACTCAAATCCACAAACTGTGTAGTAGACAATCGCATGGTAGTGAAGATCACTGATTTTGGCTGTAATTCAATTCTGCCTCCAAGGAAAGGTAAAAACAGTTCCCAATTGGACTTTCATTCATGGTTTCAAATCCAATGGAATTTTCTTATGGAATATTCATAGTCCAGTATCATAATTGCATCTTGTACATAGTACAAAAGATACAATATGATTTTGTACGTGAGAAGGAGAGGAAAAATGAATTTTCGACTTATAGTTTAGAAAACAGATTTTACATGTGGCTGAGACACAAGAAACATTCCCAGCATTCAAAGCCTTCATGCAAACAGCTCTCTTCAGCAATAATGCTGAAATTATGCAAAGAAAAAAAGGAGTTAAGTACCACATGATCTTGCCACTGATCAGATGCATGTGTTATCACACTTGCCATTCTGATCTTTCTTAAAATAATCTGTAATGATATGCAACAATAATCTCAATGTTTTCTATTCCTTAGGCAGGAATCTAGCATTATATGTTTAATCAGATCATAAAAATTTAAAACATTTCTTTACATTTTCTATTCACCTGATATACATAGGATATTTCTGTAAAATAGAGTGCTCCTTTCTACTCAACTTTTCCTTCTTACTTGATATTGAGTAAAAAGATGAGTCTGTCTGAAATTATGTCATCTAAACCTGCATAGTAGATCTTGGGGTATAACAAGCAGAGCAGCATGCCATAACATAAGATCTGAGAAGAAATTATCATTGCCTCTGGGCTGAGAGATGATTTTTACATTCAGATACAAACATGCTCAAGAGTAGCAATGAGAACATAATGAAAGAGTAAGAAAAGTGCACTGACTGTAAATGCTCTAGTTATTCTTCATTTTACAAATTTCATATTTAAATTTATATTATTCTTACATTGTAATGTATTTCTCTTCTTTCATTGCTCATAAGATAAATTCTTCAACAAGCAACTTCAAAATTTCTGGCTACTAGGTTTTTTTCCTTGAAAAAAACTTACTGTTTCACAAGAAATCCACGGATATATTGTGGCTGGATGCTGCAGCCTAATATCATAACACTGTCTTTAGGGTTCACTATGTTCCAATGACTGTTATGGTACATCACTGGCATGTCATAACAAACTCTCATACCATGGGAGCATTCCGATTTTGAGGTACAATGGTCCTTGTTGCACTAGAAATAATTTCTGTAGAAAGTATGTGGTTATGAGCAGGTCATGTCAGACTCAAAAGCACTTGAGAATTATTTCAGTAGATTCATGATAACAAGGTCACTGGAAATATTATGGTCTTTTCATCTCACATCTTCTGTAACAATCTGCATACATCTAACTCAATAATTTATGGCTCAGCACTTTTTTTTATAGCATTGGCGTTCCTTAGTCTTATACAGATGCATAGGCTGTTTCTAACAAGCCCATAAAAGATAATTAAGAATAGCAAGTCCCTTGCGAAAAATCACAAGTTTTCTGGAGATGGGAGGTCTACATCTACAGAAGAAAACAGTAGGGTCAGCAGATCCCCAACAATTGAAAACTACCACATCAGGGTTTATCTAATTTGTATTGATGTCAGTTTCTCAAGAAACAATGCTAAAATAGGAAATAAAAAGTACCAGTGGGCTCTGAGTTTGATATGGAAAGAGTAAAAGGAAATATTGCTGTAGTCAATGGATGCTCTCAGAAGGTTCACCATTTTTCAATTACATACCTCCCTTCTCTGGATCTTCAGACCTGTGGACAGCTCCTGAGCATCTCCGTCACGCTGATGTATCTCAGAAGGGTGATGTGTATGGCTATGGGATCATTGCCCAAGAAATCATCCTACGCAAAGAGACTTTCTACACCAGACAATGTTGGGACAACAAAGGTAAATCCACCAATTTCTTTATTGCAGCCTTCTGGGATGGTGTAGCTGTAACTGGCCCATTCTCCACATTTTTTGAAAGGCACTGTCTCTGATAACTGCTTGAACTGCTGCTTCATTCACTGTGTGAGGAATGAAGATCCTGTTTGAAGAGTTTCACTGTGGGGACAAGTATCATTATTCTTGCTGTAAATAAAGTTGATGTTGAGTTTTCTTGCCCTTTCTCCTCCCTCCTCAGCTTGGCCACAGCATTACAGAAGTTAACATTATACAATGCTGTCCAGATTTATTGTAATATTTAAAGGCCATAAAGGTTTTTCTGAGTTGTGCACTACATATAGTAATTCATTTATATTACATATTGTAAATCATCAATGTCTATACAGAACAACAAAAACTCAGCAGCATGACACAAGAACAGCTGGCATTTAAAATGTGGCAATTCAGACCTTACTCAAGCCTGTCAAAACCAACTTCAGTCATTTAACTTTTGTCAGAAAAAGCATCTCCTCCTGTAGTGCATCCATTAAATGCCATCTTGTGCATTTTGTGACATTGTTTTTGAGTGAGTAACAGCCCAGTCAATCCCAGTTCCCAGAATCCAGGCATTATTATATATTAGAGCTGGCATAAAAGCATGTGTGGGTTTAGGGTTTTCCTAGTGACAGTTACCAACAACAAGTTTAGACTCTGCCTTTGCCTCTGAGTCATTCTGATAGATCCGCCTCACATTTGTTAAAACATCTAGAGAAGCAGCTGGACAGCCTAATAGCTCTTTTCTTGAGTTACATTTGAAAATAACGTCTAGGGCATGTTCATCATCCTACATTATCATACATCTGTGTTCATATTTGGGGAAGCACAGTATTTCACATCACCAACTTTAACATAAATTTACATTTAATATAAATGTAGACATAAAAGAGATTAGAAATGCCTGTTCCTCTTCAAGCAAACTCTCCAGGACTCCATGCTTAATATAAGGTAGAGAAAATAAAAGTCTTTGTATTCCTTTTTCTTAGGAAGAGGCAGGCAAAATCCTCATGAATGAGACTATTTTACAAATATTGCCAAAATAGACGGCAAAAGGAAATGGCAATGTTCATTTTGACTTGCAAAGCAAATCCATAGCAAATGACATTCTTTTAACTGTTGGTTCAGCAGTTACTGTCTTTCTGTGTTATGTTAATCATAGTTAAGTTAGCCTTAGACACAGTTTCTGGGCTCTTCTGAGATGTGGTGGCATCCTCACTGCTCTGTGTTTGACCCTGGCTGTCACAGTTACAATCTGGTTCCTTGTTTTAACTTTGACCTGTTTCTTAACACCACATTTTGTCATTTTAGAAAGATTGTCCAGTTCAAATAGCACTAGGTTAATCCATCCAACTGAAAGAATTTTTAGCACCTCTAGGTGTTGTTGCTGGAGATGGTCACACATATCAGCACGTTTAGTAAGACAACAATAAACTCACTGAGCCTGAAGCCTGTTTGGCAAGTCTGGATTCAGTGTAACTTAAAAAAAAAAAAATCTTCTTTGTAACCTTCAGTTGAAAAATGAAGTTTTCCATTCTGTGAGGAGATGGTTTTCTCCTCAAAGCTTTTTCCTTAAAAGCAAGAGTAGATGTCTAAGATACATATTGCTGATCTAATGGCTTTTGGTATTATTCTTGCTTTTTGATTACACAAGTTGAGTAAATGTTTTCAACTCGGTTTCAGCATTTCACCAGATTTCATGTAACAGAAAGGAATGAGTGCTATTATATATTGCTGAAGTGGCTCCTCATTTAAGTGTCTGGATTCATTCATTAGCCAAGATGAGGCAGTAAGAGGGAGGGATGTATTAATTCAAACACCTTTGAATTTTGTTTGTGGCATCATCTAACTTTGGAAGAGAGTAGCTCAAACTTGAGGTGACATTAATTTACAAATATCTAAGATGAAAAAAGGAAAAAGAATACCAAGTTGGAGTCAATGATAGGTAGTGGGCAAAGTGACGTCCCTAGTTTATGTTAAATTCATCTGTTTTTTAAACACCCTGCAGAAAGTCTTTCAATGGCTAGGCTATCAGAAGTTAATCTGTGCAAGCTGGAAGACATGGTATTGATATTTCAGGACAACCGATGTAACTGCTTCTCCAGGACTTCATTGGCAGCACAAAGGACTGTGTTCGGAGTTAAAGGGAGTTGTTTAAACCCCCCTCTACCTAGCCTCCATGCACCAACTTAGGAAAATTAAACTCAACTTCCAGGTACTCAGTGAGCCAATTTTCTCAACCTACAAATATGTATCAATTAACTTAACATGCAATAATATTGCTACTAATGAGAGAAAAGAAGCCCCACAAAGGCAGTGGGGATACAGGACTGGATTTCTAATGTATAGATGCAACTAGGTCATAGTCCTCTTCAGTGATTTCTCTGTGAGACAGCTGTTAGGCTAGCTGGTTGCTCTACTTTTCTGCAGAAACAGCTCATTCACTGCTCAAGACGGTGACATCTTGTCATATACTAATGCTCAATTCAAGCTGCCTCCTTGTTCCTCTACTTTGTGCCACTGGCTAATTGCAGTGTTGCTAACAATTGCTGTTACTTCTGCTCTCAGGTGTGTGTGCAGCATGGAAATCCAACACACTCCTCTTGCACACATCAGACTTACACAGATTCTTCTGTCTCTTAGCCCACAAAAGACTTCTTAGCAGTTTCTCCACTCCATAGCATTTGGGAGACTCAAGTTTTCTTCTCTAGTCTTTAATTTCTGCACCACAAAGCTGGAAGCTACTGCATCATCTTAGGATGACCGTGCACACTGGGCATACTTAGGCATCCCCAGATGCTCTAGACTTCCACATACTGTCATGATTACAAACTTTCCTCATCTCATTATATGCTTCCTTCAGTAAAATTGCATCCCAAATATAATCAGACATTATTAGTAAATGTGTTTCATGCTTGTTCTCAGCTTCTCTTTCTCTCCCTCAGAGGTAAAAAATTGCTTCTCTTTTTTAACTCACTCCCTCTGGAACTCTTAAGGTCTGGAGGAGAAGGAGAGAGAGAGAGAAATTTTTGCTTTATCTCTCACTTACTGTACTTAAATTCCGTTGTGCAAATGCAGCCTGCACTCTGATATGTTCAGAATACAAATAACTTTCATAGTGTCATGGTTTGGCCCAAACCCAGCTGATTTTTTGGCAGCTAAGAACAGTGCAGTTGGGCTCCCAGATTCCAACCCTCCCATTCCTCAATGACTGTAGTCACCACAGATGCTGTAGAGCAGACACAGGGGAATGAATCCACAGCTAGGAGGGAGCTGAATTCAGGAACTGGATTCAGGGATGCACAGCTCCGGGGTCAGGAACAATCAGATAAATGAGGTCTTCACTGGACTTCATCCATCACAGAAGAGAGTGAGACCCTCATGATCTCTCAATTTTATACCGAGTATGGCGTATATGGGATGGAATACTCTGTTGGTCAGTTTGGGATCACCTGTCCTGTCTGCACCTCCTGCAAGGTGCGACCTTTATTTGCTGGCTTGAGGATGGCCTTGGTTACTAGAGGAATAAGTATAAACATTGACCTTTCTGCATACCAATGTTCCATGTTATCACTTCTAGAGAGAAACTGTCTGAAAAACATTCAGTTAGCTTCAGAAAACCAAGTTACTTTAGGCTAAGGCTGAGCCAGAGTCAGAGTCACCCCAATTAACTGAAACCATAACACATAGAAAGGATTTAATGAATAAGAGTACAAATGAGCTAACAAATGCAATGTTTTTAAACCATAGACATTAATATGCTAGTTTTAAAGAAGCTGAGCAACTGCAGGATGATTTGAACAGCTCTGATGAGAACTGTATGCCTCCCCACTTTTGATCGAGTTGCAATGGGCTTTTCACATTGTCTTTTACTATAGCTGTACTTCATGATGAGAGGCACAATAATAACATCTAATGTTCATTTGGAAAGATGCCATAGCCATGTCTACCGTGACCAATAAATACTTATGTACATTCCTATTCATTTTGCTTTCAGCGGCCTTCAAGCCAGCCTGTTTTGATCTTGTGCCATATATTTAGAAAAGCTCCGAAGCTGCAATTCATATCAAAATGAGGGAACTATCTTCAAGGCTTCTGTTTGTACAGTAACTCATAAAATCATAGGACACTATCCACAAGGAATGTTCTTCTTCTGTTTTTCTGTTTAAAACTTTGCATCTTTTTTGCCTATTAGAGAAACTTTACAGAGTGGAGAATGGCAAAGGAGTGAAGCCTTTCCGACCAGACCTGTCCTTGGAAACAGTGGGAGAAAGAGAGATGGAAGTAAGCTAATAATTAACTAAGCCATTTTCTGGGTGAAGGGTGGAAGTTCTGGCCGAACTAGAGCTCATGATCATGGGAGGATGAAAGCTATGCACACTTGATGCCAAATGCCCTACACTCATGGGAAAAAAACAGTATTCTATAGTTGTTACCAGTGAAATGGAATACAACTAATGAAAAATATATCACTGGAAAGAAATGAATGCTTATATGGTGCCACTCTTCTGATCTATTTTAGATATCTTTAAGATGGGATGAATCGCACCTCAAATATACCTCCCTCCACAGATTATATAACCCCTACAGCTTCTTTCTCAGGTTATAATATCTGTATTGTAGACATCCACATATTCAGCAATGAACCCCATTATTTTTGGCTTAATCACTGGTTTCAGAATAATCCCAAACTTGGGGTATTAGAAATGTAATTACCACAGCATTTGCTTCCATGTCAATAACTGTATCTGGCACCAGATCCATTTATTTGCCTCTCATTTACATGCTGCAAATTCAAGTTAAGATCATGCCACTAGTCACCTTAGAGTTAAGTTCAAGATGCTTGCAGTAAGTGTCCTAACCATAGATTCAAAACAGTTAGTCATACATTTTAATATGTTGCTGTTCAAGAGTAACCAGAATTTCCATAATGAACTAGTGCTGTTCAGCACCATTATTCTTCTATTTCCATTACTCAAGTGGACTTGCCTTAAATTTTTGTTTGAAGGTATATACGCTAGTGAAGAGCTGCTGGGAGGAAGATCCAGAGAAAAGGCCTGACTTTAAGAAAATTGAGAGTACGCTGGCTAAAATATTCAGGTGAGCAGCAGGGGCTCTGTTTTTTTTAAGATGCTCCGAACTCCTTCTAAGTGTTAGAAAGCTCATAGTTTTAAGCATGTGAGCTGGTGCATTTATGATTCAGTCAGAGGAAAAATTGTTCGTCTTCACTTAGAGCCTCTTACTCTTTGACAGAAAAGTAGGTGAGCACGTGCATATGCATATGTATATGTGTGTACATGAGCATTTACACATATATTAGCTAAGTGAGGGTAAGACGATCACCATACCTCAGATTGGTACATTGTGAAAGTAGCAAGTTGGATAATTAGAGATTTAAACCACTCCAGTAATTCACCCCCTGTCTCCTGTCAAGAGTTGGACAGTGACTCATGTTGTCAAAGTTTCGGGAAATGAATGCACATAAATGTTTGAAGGATGATTAGAAAGTTTGGACAAGCTGGTTTGTGCTGTAAATGAGTTCAGATGGTCCCAAATTAAGCTGACTAGAAGTATTAGGCTGTAATTCACCAGAAGTATTAATTACGGAGTGTTGTTGGTATAAAGTTGTGGGATAATAAAGGCCATAACTGGGTAAACCCTGTGAGGTTATACAGGCCTTCCACATGGCCAATGCTTCATCTACAAAATTTGGTCTGAATTAATGATTTCAATGTCCAAACAGTGAGCTTTTAATTGCTTTGCTTGGTAAATTGCTCCCTAGTTTTTAAAGCTCTCCTCATCAACAAAAACCAAGAATATTCTCATAATTTTACACTTCACACAGGCAGAAGGACAACTGCACTATGCTTAATTTAATGCACAAATTGAATAGTCATACTGCAGCTGAATAGAAAGACACCTTGGTTCAGCTCCTAAGCCTCCATCCTACAAACCAAAGAGGTTGCCTCTTGCCACATGCAACACCATGTTCTCCTCATGGGGAATCTAAGATGGTGCATCCCTGACAAAAGATCTGTTTAAAGTAATAGTGTTTTTAAAGTCCAGTTGGGTACAATACTAAACTGACTCTTCTGATCAGCCTGGCCTCATCTACTTTCAGACTATTTTGGCAAGTGCAGGCTGTCCAGACAAACAGGGGTTATGGGTGACTTGTTACCGTACATCTGCTTTCAGTAGTTAGTAGGCTGGAGTCTACAGGATCTTGTGAGCAAAACTAGCTCAGGTGTTGCTAATTGTTCTATTGAACTGTTGTGTCTTCTACACAGGCAGCCCCAAATTGTCTTAATCCTTCTGGTTAAAGACCCATCTAAATGTTGCATGCAATTTTCTACCTTCTCTCTTCAACTTCTCAGGATTCAAGCTTGTCAGTTACTTTTTACAAATGAATCTTTATGGATTACCCAAGGTAACTAGGAGTTGATGATATTAGCAGGGTTAGGTAATTTAAGGGTGCTTTAAGAATTACCAGCTCTAAGTGACAAGCGTGGATCACGAACTTTCAATTCATATACATAAGCCCTCCAAACAAGAAAAAGAAAGAAGCATTTGAGGCATTCTGAATTCTAACTGCATGGAAGTCAAATACTGAAGAAGTTTTCTTCCTCCTTTTTTTCCTCTTTTTTTGTCTCTCTCACCAATGTATGTCCATCAACCTTTCTTATTGGCTTCTGTGTATTTCTGTTATTCTCAGTAACTACCATGGCCAGAGCAATGAAAGCTACATGGATACCCTAATCCGGCGTCTACAGCTGTATTCCCGGAACCTGGAGCACCTGGTGGAGGAAAGGACAGAGCTGTACAAAGCAGAGCGAGACAGAGCAGATAGGCTTAATTTCATGTTACTTCCAAGGTAACTGGCTAGGAGGATTTTCACTGCCATTTTGTTTATATGTATCACCTGCTTCTTGGAGAGTGAGGATTGGGATTAATATTAATCTTATATTTCTTTCCACTTTAATCTGATCCTGCTATGAAGGAAAGAAGACAATGCTATCCCTGAGATCTCCACCCTATAGTGGAGTTTCATGCCAAGATGGTACTGGGACCGGTTTGATATCTTCCTCAACCTCTCTTCACGCACAGTATCCCCCCTTCCAGCACAAATCTCTATCCTGTTGCCTTCCTGGGAACACATAGATCTACAGTGATTTCACATCAGAGTTCTGTTCTGCTCCAGCACCTTGCTAGGTAGAAGGAGTGGCTCCAGCTGGAGAGCAGGAGCGCAGTCCAACTTCAGACTGGGGTTTAGCAGTGCAACAGAGGGGCTGAGGTGGAGTGGGCTAGACTGGGCTAGATGGATGCTTCAGAGTATGGTACAGGACAAGTATTTTTGATACTATAATGTTGGCAATGACAGTAATTTTGGTATTGCATACCTTTGGAACAGTAAAACTATCCTGGCATGTAATTACTAGTTTCAAGGGTATTCAAGTAGTCAGGGTATTGATTTTATGACTCATCTTAAAAAACAGAAGTATGTGTATAATCCAGTTTTGGGGAAAATTTGAAATGATCTGGCTGTAGATTGTGCAAAAACGAACTCATGTTTCATTCCACTCTTTGTTGTTCCTGCGAATCTATTATACTGTCTCATTGTAGATGGAACATAGCACTATGCAACACCTATAATTTTCTGGGTCTCTTTCAGTTATTCCCTTCTAGTATCTCCCCTAGAAACAGATATTTTCTTGGTTTTAGAAATGCAAGAAAATGAAGGTCCCTCTGAATAGATATTGACTGTCATGGTATTGAATTTTTGTTCTATAAATTTATCAGACTATGATAACTCATTTGAAATCAGGATGAGGTGATGCAATTATCAGGATGAAATTACTTCTGCATGGGGGAAACAGAAAAATATATCTGTTCTTACTTATTGTGTGGGTAGGATGTATGTCTACATGTCGGAAGTTTCAGAATTTGTTTTGAATTTGACTCAATCCTCCTATTTGTGACTTGAGCAAAGATCAGCTTCCTGTGCCTCAGTTTCCTCATGGATATTAACACACTTGGATTTGTAGGGCTGTTGTGTATTAATTAATATTAGTAAGTGCTTTGAGGTCCTTGGTTGAAAGTCATTACAGCGTCTAAAATGCGATTACAGTGGCAGTTTTCAGCAAACTGTTTGATGTTTCCTACACAGAAAGCAATGATGTGGTTGGGTTGCATGAAAAAATACCTTTAATATTAACCACAGACTACTCATCTGCCTTCTTGCCTTCTCTATTTCCACAGGCCAGTAGTAAAGTCTTTGAAGGAGACTGGCCTGGTAGAACCAGAGCTGTTTGAAGAAGTCACTATCTACTTCAGTGACATTGTTGGCTTCACCACACTCTGCAAATACAGCACCCCTATGGAGGTCGTAGATATGCTGAATGATATCTACAAGAACTTTGACCACATTCTGGACCATCATGACGTTTACAAGGTGATTACCTGCTCCACACCTTTTCTCAGTTAACAACCAAAGGACACACAAGTCAAATTGGTTGATGTGATGGATTTGAGAATCTGTCTTCTAAACAAAGACAAAAGAGAGAAAAAAACAGGTCAAGATTACCTCATTTCATTATGCTTTCAATGTGCCTGCTTATACAAAATTTTCTATGCTAGGTGGTCACAGATTCATTCACTGTCATGTTGGGTACAGTTATTAACACTCAGATACCAAAAAGGTGTCAGCTAAACTAATCAATCCTGCTGTCCAGGGAAGAAATATTAAATCATGAACGAGAGGATCTGATAAAACCTTTCTGCTTTTAACTAAATACGTATTTTGCTATGTCTGGACATAGTAAGTTCTAGTTTTTTTCCCACAGGTGGAGACCATTGGTGATGCTTACATGGTGGTGAGTGGTTTACCAAATAGGAATGGCAACCGGCACGCAGTAGACATCTCCATGATGGCTTTGGACATCCTCAGCTTCATGGGATCTTTTGAACTGAGACATCTGCCGGGTCTGCCTGTTTGGATTCGCATTGGAATTCACTCTGGTACACAGTAGTGCTAGATCAACAATGACAATGTTGTTGCCTTGTTTTTGAACAGAATACACATCCATAGAAGATCTGGTAGTACATCATACATATCTGCTCTCCTTATGAAGAATCATGTTGAAAACAATGTACCTGGAGAAAGAGCAACAGAAGTAAATAAGCCACTTGTTTGCTGCCCTGTAGTGAAATAGCCCATACCCATTCATTCATAGCTTAAGTCAGTTCATGGGAAGAGCAACTGCCATTGCTCTTGGTATGATTAAGCCAGCTGTACCAAATAAGCCTTCACAGATCGATCATTCCTGACCAAAGTGGAGATCAGTCATGGCCAGTTATTCTTGTATAGCCACAAAAGGCAGGACCGTAATTTATGGTTTTGGAGGCAGAAGTTTTGACAAGCCTATGTGGGAATTAATGTTTGAATTAACCCTTAAAAAGAATTTTTTCCCAAAGGAGAACTGCAGATACCTCCAAAGTACTCTGGGAAATTGTATCTTTTCCTTTTTTGTTTGTTTCAACAACCGCCTGAACACCAGCTACCAAGAGAGGAGCATATGAGTGGAAAGGGGAAGCCCTTTGAGGCACTACTACACACTCCTCCATAATAAAGCTTATTTTCTTTTCCTCTTGCTTACAAAACCAGCAGTTAATAACTTTTCCGTTTTTTTCTGCACAAAAAATCATGTTTAAATGCTATTAACACTGTGCAGCCATGTCCTTATTATGTTCTTATTGAATTACGCAAGATGAACAGAGCTAGGCATGGTTTGGAGTGGAAGGGGAGACCAACAGAAGTTTTGGGAAGTGAGGTGAGGAACACAAAGCTCCAGCAGGTACTGCACCACTCTGCACATCTTGCAAACAAATAGGGGCTTCATCCACCTTTTTTTCATTCTCTACATCCCATTTCTAGGTCCATGTGCAGCTGGTGTGGTTGGAATAAAAATGCCTCGTTACTGTTTGTTTGGAGATACAGTGAACACAGCTTCGCGGATGGAATCCACAGGCTTGCGTAAGGATTTAATTTTAGATGCCAGTGTAACAGGACCAAAGGCTATTGGTCAGTTTTTCACTGAGGTGTCTGTTTTCAGCTGAGAACGACTTGCTGTCAGCTCGCAGACGTTTTAAAGATTAAGAAGCTCTATTTGTTTTGATTACCAATTGTTTAACTGTCCTGCTGGGCAACGAAGAATTGTTGCTTGTTCAGGCTTCATTGCTGGTAACGGGGATTGCGTAGGCTCGTTCACTGACTGAATTCCTCTGGAAGATATGATACTTAGATGCCTGGGATTTAATTTTACTCTATGAATGGTAGATTTTAGTTTGACCCAGAATTGTATTACAGCTCTGCTGTGTAAATAAGCTGACTGTGTATTTTAAGTTGAAGTAATTATGTCTTCAGCTTCACCATTAGGGAACTGTGCCAAGAGCCAGTTTGTCTTCTTTCTGCTCAGTGTCTTCACATGACTATTCTCTATGTAGGACACTCCCAATTATTCTTTTCCTTTTTGGCATCTAACTACTACAGATGCTAGTCATCTGTATTTCAGATTAATGGCTGTATCAGCTATTCTTCCATAGATACAGTGCTATCTAGTGGAGTCAGACTTTTCATGCAGCAGTGCAATTGATTCTCCTTTGATTTATTTTAATAATAACTGGAAGAGCTTCCGTTATAGCACCAGTTTTCTCATATAGTCAATATGATTATGTGGTACGTTTCCAGATTAAGCTTTTGTTGTGTCTTTATTTTTTAGCTTTAAGGATTCATGTAAGTGGTTCCACTATCAACATCCTGAAAAGAACAGACTGTCAATTCCAGTATGAAGTGAGAGGAGAAACATACTTGAAGGTAACCTTCACCATGTACGTGCATGAACAGGGAGAAGAGGGATAGTATAAAAGTATTATATAACTGAGAGTACCGCCAACTTAATTAACAGCCAGGGAACAGGGGTCTCCAGTGGCTGAAGACACTTCTATAAAGACAAGACAGGCAACAAAGGGCTCCCTAAGTCATAAATTAAAGCAGCAGAAAGATATGGAGAATAAATGAAGCATCTCATTTGTAACAGAAAATTGTGCAGTGAATTAATCTGATGGAAAGGAAGCTGAAGCTATTGTTAGTTTTCTCATATTCTGGTATCTACCAATCCATTTATTTCAGTCTATTACACTTGGCAGAGGTCTGTACTTGAGACCCAATGGCAGGCAGCACAGTTCACCTCTCCCATGGCATGTGTTTCAGGTCATAGAACAAGGGAGCAGGTGTGCAGCTGCATCTCCCACGTTATTCTTCTCATATCTGATTTTTAATCCTTTGCTGTAAGCGTCTATTACTGAAAACAAGTGAAGGCAAACACAACAGTATTATTTAAGTAAATTAACTCAGGAAATTGCATTCTAATCCCTAAACTGTTCTTTCTCTTCTTCGTCATACGTATTTAGGGAAGAGGAACAGAGATTACCTACTGGTTGACAGGTACCGAGGACAAGAAATACAATCTCCCAACACCTCCTTCTGTGTAAGATGGTTTTTATATGTGAAAAAGGAAGATAAATTCCCAGTCTTTGTTTTTAGCATTCACTGTTCCTCCCTTGCACTTACTGTGGGTTTTTTATACCATTCAACTTGCCTTCAGTAGTTAGAGACTCAACAGTGTATGTGCATGGAAACAAGTGTAAATATTCATGACATGGGACTATGTGTATGCTGAAGGTTATTTGTACATGTAAGTGCTTAGCATGTCCATTTCCTTGGAAGGCAAATAAGACTTACAGGACAAGTTGCTGATGTAGTAAGTGCAAGAGATGGACAGAAAAATGAAAACCATTAGTATTCGCCAGTTTTCAGTCCTAATGGCACCTGTGTGTGATAGCACAGCGAGAGGGTAACTTCAACTGAATGTGCAGCTGTCTGTAATACCATGTTATGCCTGAGAGCTCTTGTGGGGGAATTTGCAGAAGGAATCAAACTTGAGAATTTCAAGCAGTATTCTGCTAGAAGAGGTGAACAAAGTTACGGTAGTAGTGCACAAGTATGAGATCTTAAAAAACTGAACAAAAGCTTACTTTCTAACACATAAGAGATAAGTATTGAGAAAAAAAGGTCATTCTGGAACTGAGCTGTCACTAAAATGCAGTTGTGTTGGTTTTGAGAAATTATGAAAATGCAAGTCAAGATAATGGGTTGCATTTATTTAACGTGTATTTTACATAAAAATATTGCATCATTTCCGGCAAACTCCCTAAATGTGGAAGTTCCTCACTTTCTGCTCTAAACTCCTTTGAACAGTCAGTCTTTACTAAGTGGGAATTTGCTGCCATCTGCTTTGAAATGACAGTGTTTCAGTACAACTTGAAGCAATTACATGAAGTACAAGTGCTTGTTTCTCATCTAAGCAGGAAATTACTCTTTTGTAAACTCAGAACTCCTTTTTTTGAATTAATATGATCAGTTGAGACTATCAGAATTATCAGATTGATAATTCTGGAATTCAACTATTGAAAATGCCTCTTGAGCTTGATTACCGTGGTCACCGATGTTTTCGGTTTTGCTTCCTCCTATAAGCTGTAACGGATAAAATTGCCTCTTAAAACTCTCATGTGTGGGGTACTCCGGCAAAAGCCAGACACACTGCAGAAATTTATGAAAAAGGTGGCAGCTCTATTACTGAAGGCCACCTTAAGCTCTGTAGTGGAAGTGCTGGCAGCAGTAATGGTGTTGAGAGCAAAAAACTATTTTGATTTGGAGTTAGTCTAATTCACGTCTTCCTTTTCATGCAAATGATGCTGAAATTTTTTTAAGGTTGATAATGACACAGCTACAGACCTCCTCTGCAGAGACAGTGAACTGTAATATCTGGATAAAACATGTGTAAATCCTGAATTTCTGTTCCCAAATCCAGAACCTGAATTTGGTTCTGGCACATTTTCTGTCAGAAATGTGGGAATGTCACATAGATAAACATAGGATAGAAATAGTTAAAAACCACTGGACATCCAGGGATAACTAAAAACATGTGAATTACTGATTTTTTTTTTTCCATTGTGTCACTTTCAGGGAGAATCAGCAGCGGTTACAAGATGACTTAGCAGAGATGATAACAAATATTCTTCAGAAAAGGGAAAACGAAGGATGCAAGACAAGGGAGCTTTCACGGGTTGCTAGCTACCGGTCAGGTACCCTGGAATATCTGCAGCTGGCCAGCACAGAGAATTCTGCCACATATCTTTAAAACTGGGTGCCTAGAATGACTCAAAAAGCTGCAGAAACTCTCTTGAGTAGTTAATATAAAGGCTGGAGGCTTATACTCTCAGTGAGAGGAGAAAGAAAATACCTTTTCAAGCATTCTTTCTACTATCTGACCTGCTATCAGTAAATCAAACCTCTCTTCACTGTAACACTGAAATTATCAGATGACTTCAGCAGGACACACGTAGCCTGATTTGAGGTAAATGAAAATATCTGTACTTGAGTCTGGAAAATACTTTTTTTGTTGTTTTCATTATTATTTAAATGTGATAGCCTGTTCAATAATCTAGTTCTGAAAATATTCATAGGAAATCTTTAATTTGTCATGATTTTAAAATATTGTATTTAATTTGTAATTTTTATTTGAAGAAAGATTTGCTGTAGTATATTTGAATATAATATTAAACATATCATATGTAAATCCTGGATATGTTGCCATTTTGCCTCTTCTGTTGTTTTCCCCAGTGTCTCACATGTTTTGTTTAATCAACTTGACTTTGTTCAAGAGGCAACATTTCTGTTATTTACCTTAGGAGATTACTCCAGAAGTTGTATGGTTTCTAAAGATTAACTGAATCTCTTGGGCCTCCAAAAGGAAACTGGAAATCTTGCAAAACCAGACATTTTCATATCTTTTCTCCACTTCTGCTTCTGTCCTCAAACCAGAAGTGCAACAGAAATGAAGGAAACAAACTTATCTGAATTTCTTAAACCTCAAAAACTTTCAATTCAACTTTTGGATGAAGTTTCACAACCAGGCAGAACTCAAGTTTTACTGAAATGACTCGTTCATTAACTGACACTATGACATTTATAAACAGCTTTAAAAAGCAACCAAAGCACAGGTGGTGCATGTAAAAGAAAATCAGCATTCACATGAAAGAATAATGACTAGTGAGTGAAGTTTTCACAAAGGCTGCTTGTGCATTGGTGGCTTTCAAAGCAGAGCTAGTTCTTTCTCCATTGTAAAATATTGGTCAGTATTCAAACCATTCTTTTATGGTTTTGAACAGCATTTTTGTCCAAGTTAAAAATGTGAAAAAAAGAGAGAGCAAACCAGTTGCCTGTAGTTTTTTTATCAACCTAAATTGGCTTTGGCTAGGTGTAAATAGACAGATTTGAAGTGCAAAGATTCCTGGAAAAATTAAATCATGAAGTGCTGTAGGGCTGATACTCTTGCCCAATGAATGTAAATTCCTACGCCAAGGAATACGATATAGACAGAAATAGCAACTAGCATGTAACCAACAGCCACAGCTTTCACGTTATATGTAACCAGTCTTAAACACGTACTGGCTCTGATACCATGCCATTACTTCTTTGGTCTGTGTCCTAATGGGAGTGTTCATTGGGATAAGAATAGGAAAAAACATCTGGTATTCTAAAACCAGTGTTTTAAAAAGCCTACCAGTGCAGTAATAGAAGCATAAGGTCTGCTATTTCTGGCCCCATGGTGCAAATCAACAAGTTTCATCTCTCTGTCTGCATTCTTGGGTGTGACTGCCATGCTTCTTGGCACCACTGGACTATTCTGTTTGCTCTACCTGTTACTCTCAGTTAGCGTAGCTGTAATGCAGTGACAAGCACTGGACTCCTCAAGCCTGAAGACACCCACTGCTGCTACTATCTTAAACCGAGTTGCTCTGATCTTTGAAGTGACCTAAGTTCATTTTGAAGGAGGAGTTTTATCGGTTCCATCCTTGACACCTCTGAAACACAGATTACTTTACAGCAAATGTTTGCTGAAACTGTTTGAGACAATTAATTTAAACAGCGTTCAGTTTTCAGTAGCCCTTCTTTTTCCTGCATTCTTCGGATCATAAATTTCATGTAATTCTCTGAAGATAAATAGTTACCTTAGCAAAGAATTGATGGACCCATCTTCTTTTTTTTCTACATGGTTCTGTCCCTGCACACATCTGTCACTCATACATCACAATAAAACAAATTTTGCTTACTCTTTTTAGAAATTTGCTCCTGGTTTCTGGTCTGAATCTGCTTTAGATTCAATGTCTTATGATTTCATCTTGTTATCAGATTTTAGGTGAAAAAATCCTCTACCATCAGCAAATCTGTCACTGAAGGTCCAGTCATTCAGCTCTCCTGGGTTTGTTTAAGCAGTGAAACATCATATTAAAACCCTAGTGGAGATACAGTTTTGTTCTCCAAGTGGAAGAATTTGATTTTGGCTACACCATCACTATTCATTTGAACTTAACTGACATCAAAATAAAATTCTATGAATCCCTGGGCTGGGAGCACGTGCATGTGATTTTTTTCCAAATACACACCAAGAGCTTTGTACCTTTTGTCATATTCAGACTGTCCTCTTGTCTCCATCTCATTCTTGTCATGCATGACCTTCTGTTTCAGCATTGTATATTTGTGTTCTCTACCCTAGTTTGAACGTGCCTCCAATTCCTGGCCATGCCCATCACTTGTACAGAAAGAATCTTCTTTTAAATACTTTGTGTTTTCCTGTAGTAATCCTATACAAGGATTTATGTGGCAGATATGATTTTCTATTTTGCTTCACCAACACAGCCAAAGTGAGAACAGCACAGGTCTGAGGCAAATTTCTTATTTGGAAAAAAACCTTTGCAAAATAATCCTCCAAAGCAAACACAACATTCATTCATGATAACACATTTAAGAGTTAATTTTCACTGGGGAGGCAAAAAAAAAGTAACAGCACTGTGTTTTATCCTTATCTCTTAGTGAAAAGTAGCCCAGAACAAAACATAAATGGGTATGGAAGGATCCCTGCAGCTGGCAGTAGGGTTATAGTGCTCTTGCCCTGGGCTTGAGGCCAAGTCTTGCTATTTGGCCTGAACTGGTTGCCATGTGACCTTGTTATATGAGGCTATTACAGGCACCAGTATCAAATTTGAACTATCTTAAATAATTACTGAAACACAAAGTCCTAAAAATGGCTATTTTAGGAAAGTAGTAGAATAACCAACACTGGAGGAGAAGAAAAGGCAGCATCTCAAAATTATCTGAATCACGGGGGCATGGTAAGACCCCACGGGAAGTTGTCTGTACCTCTAAACCCTAAGAAAATTGTTATCCAAGGGGTCTGAAAGAAAACTTTTGATCTTCCAGACTAAGTTAATAGTTTTGATCTTGTAGGCTGAAAGAATAATAAAGATATTCAGTGCCCTGTTTATCTTCTAGTTTTCTGTTATATCCTGAAATCCCATCAGGGCACCTCGACCTCTCTGGACATCTGGTAAGGGAGGTAGACACTGAGTGGTGAGGAAGTAATAAACTTAGTAGTTAATCAACTCTAGGTTGGGGACCTGTGCTTCCTCAAAGAAAGGAGTGTGAGATAGGATGAATTTGTGATGGGTTAGGGTTAATCTGAAGGTGATCTTTGTCCTAACAAATGATGTGAAGGAGTGGAATAAGTAGTTTTTTTAGAATTGTATTAACTTAATAAATATGTATTAGATAGGAGTAATAATTGTATTAACTAGGCAGGATCTTAAGCATTCAGTTTGTGTAGAAAACCCTTTGTGGTTTTCATTAAGTACATTAGTTTTTGTGGAAAATCTTTCCAACTAGCACCCTGTGCAGAATCATAGAATCGTTTGGTTGGAAAAGATCTTTGAGAACATGAAGTCCAGCTATACTTGTCCACTACTGAACCATATCCCTGTGTACGTCATCTACTCGTCTTTTAAATACAACACCAGGGATGGTGACTCAACCACTTCCCTGGGCAGCTATGCCAGTGTCGGATAACCCTTTCGGTGAAGAAATGTTTCCTAGTATCCAGTCTAAACCTTCCCTGGTGCAACTTGAGGCCACTTCTTCTTGTCCTATCACTTGTCACTTGGGAGAAGAGACCAACACCCACAACCTCCTTTTGTGACCAGCCACAACCCACCTCGCTACAGCCTCCTTTCAGGTAGTTGTAAACAGTGATAAAATCTCTTCTCAGCCTCCCTTTCTCCAGGCTAAACAAACCCAGTTCCCTCAGCTGCCTCTCACAGGACTTGTTCTCCAGACCCATCACCAGCTTTGTTACTCTTCTCTGGACGCGCTCCAGCACCTCAATGTCCTTCTTTAGTGAGAGGCCCAAAACTGAACACAGGATTCGAGGTGCAGCTTCACCAATGTTGAATACAGGGGAAGGATGAGCTCCCTGCTCCTGCTGGCCACACTGTTTCTGATACAAGCCAGATCAGGTGGCCTTCTTGGCCACCTGAGCACACTGCTGGCTCATGTTCAGCCGACCCTTGTCCAATACCTGCAGGTCCTTTTCTGCCAGGCAGCTTTCCAGCCACTCTTCCCCAAGCCCAGAGTGTTGCATAATAGGAATGACAGGAATAAAAGCAATGTCTCTGCTCTAAACCAAATACTTGGTTTCAGGAGTTCTTTTATTGATTTCAGGTAACAAAACGACCATCCCTCTGCTTTTCTGCTGGGACACGCGCAGTGGCTGCTCTCCCTCTGATGTAAAACACACGGTTTGGCAAGACACCTGCTCACTCCTTCATCTCTTTGCTGCTCACCACTCTTGGCCAGTGCAGTGGTGTGGGCTAGGAGTCTGGGACTCCCTGCTTGCTGCATTCTGAGGTCGGTCAGCGTGGTGGTGAGGCCTGACCTCAACATGGAGTGAATTTAACATCCCAGTCAGGCCTTGGGGGCTCCAAATAAGTGCTGGGGCCAAAAAAAGTGATGTCAGGGTCCTGGGCTTGCTGCCTGGCTTGACCTAATGCCTTGTCCAGTGCCTTCTGCACGCTGGGCTGTGAGGTGACTGGATGCAGAGGGCAGCATGCAGTCCAGACTGGCAGGGTAGCCAGGGTCTTTGCCACGACCCTTTGCAGGAAAGGCCCTCAAGTTGCATCAGGGGAGGTTCAGATTAGATATCAGGAAAAATTTCTTCACTGAAAGCGTTGTCAGGCTGGGTCAGTCTGCCCAGAGATGTGGTAGAGTTACCATCCCTGGAGGTGTTTAAAAGATGGGTAGACAAGGTGCTCAGGGATATCACAGAATCACAGAATGACCTAAGTTGGAAGGGATCCACAAGGATCATTGAGTCCAACCCTTGTTCCTGCGTAGGACAATCGAAAAATTTACCCCATGTGTTTGAGTGCATTGTCCAAATGCTTCTTTACTATGGTCAGGCTTGGTGTCATTACTGCTTTTCTGGGGAGCTGTTCCAGTGGTCCACCACCCTCTGGGTGAAAAACCTTTTCCTAATATGCAACACAAATCTCCCCTGGTGCATCTTAGAATCATGGAATGGTTTGGGTTGGAAGGGATACTAAAGCCCATCCAGTTCCAATGCCCCTGCCATGGACACCTCCCACCAGACCAGGCTGCTCAAGGCCCCATCCAACCTGACCTTGAACACTTCCACGGAGGGGGCATCCGCAGCTTCCCTGGGCAACCTGTGCCAGTGCCTCACCAGCCTCAGCATGAAGAATTTCTTCCTCATGTTTAACCTAAATCTTCCCCCTTCCAATCTAAGCTGTTTCACCGCATCCTATCACTACTTGCCCTTGTAAAAACGTCCTCCCCAGCTTTCCCTTTAAAGTACTGGAAGTTTGCTATGAGGTCTCCCCGGAGCCTTCTCTTCTCCAGGTTGAACAACCCCAACTCTCAGCCTCTCATAGCAGAGCTGCTCCAGCCCTTTGAGCACTTTCGTGGCCTCCTCTGGACCGTTTCCAACAGTTACATATCCTTCTTATGCTGGGGGTTCCAGAACTGGATGAGATTCCAGAACTCATGAGAGCAGAGTCGATGGTTGAGTGGTAGGTGTGTACAGTTGGACTCGATGATCGCTAAGGTCTTTTCCAACCAAACTCTTCTATGACGAGCCCCCGCCGCCCCGGGGCGCATCCCGAGCGGGCGGGCAGCACCCCCGCCGCAGCAGGGCCACCCCCTGGCCGGGGCGGGCACCGGAGGAGGCGGGGGCAGCGGCGGGACCTATCCTGAGCGAGGGAACTTTATTACTCGAAGTCCCGGCGCTTCCCGGTGCCCGGTGGAGGTGCGGGAGGCAGCATGGCCCGGCTCGGCGGCAGCTGCTGGGGCTGCTGGGGGCTCGTCCTGCTCTGCGCGGCGGCGGGGGGGCGAGCAGGTGAGGCGGGGGTGCGGGGGGTGTCTCCTCACGGAGTCCCTGTGCCGGAAGGGAGGGAGGGAGGCAGCGGGGCTGCCAGGTGACCGGGAGGAGTTGTCCCGCCGTGCTCGGCTCTGCGGCAGCTCCCGAGGAGCCGAGCCTCGCTCCTCGCTGCGCCTCCTCCCGGGGCGAAAGGGTCGCCCTGGGAACGGGTGCGAGGCAGCGTGGGGACCCGCAGGGACCCCGCAGGGACCCCGCGGGCCTCCTGGGCTTGCCCGGCGGTGCTGGTTTTCCAAAGCAATGTGCGTGCTTGGGAATCGTTTGGGATGGGCACTTGTTTTGGTGCTGTGGCCCGCACCGAGCGTCAAGCGTGGGGCGCATCGAGCGTGGTGAAGGGAGGTGATTGTCCCACTCTGCTCCGCACTGCGGGCAGTGTTGGGCGTCACGGTATAAAAGGGATATGAAGCTACTGGAGAGTGTCCAGAGGAGGCCACAAAGCTGGTGAAAGGTCTAGAAGGGAAAGTCGTATGAGGAGCTGCTTTAGTCACTTGGGCTGTTCGGCCTGGAGAAGAGGAGGTTGAGAGGAGACCTCATTGAGGTCTACAGCTTCCTCACGTGCGGAGGGGGAGGAGCAGGCACTGATCTCTTCTGTCTGGTGACCACTGATAGGACAGTGGAATGGCAGGAAGATGCGCCAGGGGAGGTTTAAGTTGGATATCAGGAAAAGGTTCTTCGCCCAGAGGATGGTGGAGCACTGGAACAGCTCTCCAGGGAAGTAGTCACAGCACCAAGCCTGACAATATTCCAGAAGCATTTGGACAATGCTCTCAGACACGTGGTGTGAATGTTCAGGTTGTTCTGTGTGTAGAAGGGAGTTGTACTCGATGATCCTTGTGGGTCCCTTCCAGCTGAGGACATTCTATGCTGCAGCTTGTACCTTTAACAGTTCTAGTGCTAGCTTTTATGTACAAGTTGTAGCCTGTGTTTCCGAGCTCGTACCTATTTGGGATCTGATGTCTTCAGAGTAGATAAACTTATGTTGTCACTTGAGTAAGTTACCAATGTTTGTTTAACTTTGAAAAATGGAAGTTGCTTTCTTTGATACGAACACCACTGCATGCAAAGTTGGTGCTCATGATTGTTTTTCATCATACATTTGCATAATTTAATATTTTTTCCATCAAAGTTGTAAGGATCCCATTAGGATAGTTCAGTAACTGGAACTTTTACAATGTTCTTGATCTTCCTCCACTGACTGCTATAGCTTTTCTATCTCTTGATGTCAGAGCCTTATTCTTGTTGCCACTTCTGAGTCAGATTTGGATGCAAACAGAATTTGGCAGATTCCACAATGGCATGGAATTTGGTGGGCTTCACAGTTTTCCATAGAATCTCTCTTTCGTGCTTAAGAATTGAGTTTCTGCTTGATATGTTTGAGAAACATGGCACTTGTGGACACACGTTGTGGTAGCTAACCATCTGCTAGGAAAGAAATTCCAGTCAGGTATGAATATGAGATTATTATTATTAATTTTATTTAATTTCAAAGTATGAGATGGTTTTACCAGCAACTGGAAAGACAAAGGAGTCATTAAAGGAAGGAATTTAAGAGATGCTAAGCACGTGTGGAGAATGTGAAAGTGAAGCTGACTTTGGAGGATCAGTGAAAGTGAAGCTGACTTTGGAGGATCAGTAAAAGTGACAGACAGCAGGCAGCAGATTGCCCATTAGGGAATTCTGGATACCATTTGTCCTGATGGCAATGGTAGGACCATTAGGAGCAAATAGCAGCAGAAGAATATCTCCCTCTTCTGCTACTTTCAATAAATTCTTAAAATCTTAAGGGCTGGATTCAGTGCTTATCTTCTAGAAAATTCTTAGTTAATTTATTAATTGCCACAAAACAAGGAGAAATTAAGATAATGGTTAGTTTAATGTCCAAAGTGTTAAAAGTATCTCATTTTACCTGTTGTTCTACCTCATCTTGGAGACCTGCTTTTCAAAACTTATCTGAATTGGCAAAAACTTTTAGTACTATATTAGCAGAATTGAAGGAAGAGTCAACTGTGAATCATGCAGAGGGAGTGAAAGGAAGTTTAGGGTATAAAATAGTTTCAGCTAATACCTGGATAGTTCCTCGCATCATAATTGAAGTACTGGTACAAAACTACTAAGTAGCAAATAGAAGTGCCTTTTGGCTATTTAATGGAGTAAACTTGGCCTTCAGCACTGTCAATTGTTAAAATTGTTCGTAGCATTTTGAAAGCCTTAAAGGTTCTTCATCACACTGTTTGGAAACTGTTTCTAGAGAACGTTCTCTGGTAAAAATGACTTAAATCTAGGGAATATTGTATTAGTGGAGCTACTCGTGAAATTATTATTTTTGTTTCCTCTGAGGATGACTTACTGGGAACCTACAACTATTTAGGCAAGTTTGCTGCATCAGGTAAGTACTAGTAAATACTATGAGCATGAAGACCATACAAGACTCAAACTCTTAATTTATAGCTCACATTTGAATATTGCTTCTTTCTCATGTAAGCACAAATCATGGGATTAGGCTTCAAATAATGACAGGCCTGTTAGAGGCAAATTGAAAAACTACTTAGATCTAAAATGTATGAGGAAACAGTAGGGTTTAAGGCCAGTAGAATAGAAAATGCAAATAGCTGATAATCGAGCAGAACAAGAAAGCATTTACTCCTTTAACTGAAAATTACTGGGTTTCGTGTTAAGTTCTTGTGTGATTTAAGCTAATCTCTAAAGAAGTCCTGGAGTACTTAACATTCATTTTGTAATGGATTCCAATCATAACTGCACTTTGAAATCTCACTTATACTTTAGAGGTAGACAACCTTTTTAAAACGGTTGAAAGGATGGTGCTAAAATGTTTAATAGGAAATTAGGACAAGCTCTATCGCATTACAAAATTGAACAGAAACATCAGATGTTCCTTATTGTGATTGACCTGAAATATTTAAATGCTGGACCATGCTAATACAATATTTGTGATGGAACATTAGTTGTAGGAGCAGATATACTGAAAACGGGAGATGTGCAACTTTGTGCTATATTTTGTGTTTCTAACTTGTGCAAAGCTAGTTTTCAATAGAGTGATAGCTTCCTTATTTAGTGGAAAGTGTATAGGTAGAATCTAGGAAGTAAATCCAAACATTTCTACAAAAAAAGGCTTCTCCCTTGAAAAGCCATAAATAAAAATAAGCATGTAAAATATAGATAAAAATTAGTATTTAGGGAAGCCAGTGGTTTTCCTGTATTATTAGGACATGCTCACAGTTGTTAATATAGTTGGCGTTGTTACCTGTAATCTAACCAGTGCTTAATTGCTTGTGAGTTGTGGTCTTGGGCCATCTCTGTACTGCTCCTCATTTTTCTTCCTCATCTTCTCTGTCCGCACTGTTCTCTCATTACAGGTTACTGCTACTCTTTCATGTCCTCTTCAGCATCTGATGTCTTCTTTATTTTCATTTTTCCTCAGTCCTCTTACTTAGTATTTCCTTTAATTGCTTTCTCACAAACATGTATGTTTTTACATTCTCCTGCTGCCACCAAGTAAAAGGCAGTCTCCGCTTTTAACATAACCTTAGCAGTACTTCTATTGAGCCAAAAAAGCAGACAACAAGTCTGGCGTTTCAGCCTGAAAACCAAGGGGACTACCACCACTGCCTTGCCACCACTGAAAATTTTTTCCATTATTTAGGGTTATAATCTTGGCAAAAAGCAGATACTTGTCACTTGTTGAAGAAATTCCATAACTCTCCCAACTCTAGTCCCTGTTTCTGGATCTTTATTTAGCAGAAGTGTTGATGTATCTTTAAAAACAGGCAGTTTCAGGAAAGTTTTCTCCCAGTCCCTATGGACTGCAGAAAGAAGGAACACTTTTTTTATTTCCAGGTTTGTTCTGTCATTGCACTTTCCCACTTCTGTCTCCCACCGTGCAGTGCACTGGTGGTTGTGGTGGAACTGATACCGTTGCTGCTATGCAGTTCTCCTGGCTGGCTGGTTGCATGGAGGGGAACGGTGACTCCACTGACCTGCCTTATCCCCAGGAATTCCGAGTCATTCATCACAATAAATATTGTGTGGTTTGGATTGTTATTTAGGTTATTCCAAGCAGTACTGTTATAGAATAAGCCACAGATTATCACAGCCTTTCTGTTCTCCAGAATCCTGAGAGGAGGGTGAAATACTTGTCAGCATTCTTGGCTACGCAGTGGGATGTCTAACTTTGGTAAAAGGATGATTTATAACCTTATGAAGATGTTGCATTTGATCCATATGTAAGAAGTTACCAATACAATTGTTGGGATAAGAGTTTCTAGAGCCTCTGCTTCACCCTCCAAAAATACATATAAAAGTGCCAGCATTGTTCAGGAGGAAAGTTCCTGTTGTTGGAGGACACATGTGGGATTGTTTGGAAATATGTGGATGTTTCTTGTATATTTACATTCCATGCTATACTTCAGTTGTGGATGGTTTTCTTGGCAAAGGTGGTGCTGCTAGGTTAGATGAATGCAGATTAAAATTGTAACAGACTGGGTGATAACAAATGATTCAATTACATTGTAGTGTAAATGTATTTTTAAGTGTATACAGATTTATAAGCTTGTAGTTTTAACTCCATCTGTAGCAAGATAAATACGTATCTTCTAAACTATAACAATCACTGCATGATTATATGTGTGTTCCTTGAAATAAACATAACTATTTCATTTGCAGGCATTTTGACACTTCAGGGCAATTGGATTTGCAGAAACTGACATTAAAATTAATGAAGTGAAATGAGATTATGAAAAAAAAATCAGTAATGGGAAGTAATCTTTTCCAGCATCATTGTTAAGCCACGTTTGTGATAGCTGCCTTGATGCTGTTTCTCTGAAGGCCTCTCCAAGTTTGTTGCAAATTATCCTATAATTTAATGTTTCCTCTTCTCTCCCATCCTCTTCAAGTCTTGGTTTTCTTCAGTTTAAGTTTGCCATATAGTGAAGTTGGGCAGGGCAAACTCCAAGGGTAATTTTAAAGTTTGTTCTGACTTTCGAAAATAGCTCTGCATGTTCTTGCTCTGGCAGAGCATAAAACAAAGAAACGGAGCCTGCCGTGTTAGAATACCTGTGTCAGATCAGTCTGTCTGGCACCAGCATCAGCTGCCTTTTATAAAGGAAAGGAATGGCTATTTTGATTGAAGCAGAAGGTTTCTTTCCAATACCTATTTAGTCTGTGGGCACTAATAACAATGCCCAGCTGCCCTGGTTCCTCTTGACTACTCTCCACACTGCAAGAAGAGATGGGAAGATGATAATCTTTTCCCTTACTTTGTTCTTGATCTTTTTACCAGTTCCTCAGTTGTCTTTGTGTACTGGACACGTGGTCTGTCTCTTCTCTGCCCTTCAGTGAGCTTCTTGGTTGGAATCAGCCTTTACTGCTGGATAGGTTAGTTGTGTTCTGTGCTGACTCCTTGCACTACTTCTTCCCAGGACCTCCCTTTCCCTGGCAGGGATGACCCTTACCAGCCTCCTTTTCTTTTTATAGATTTTCATTCAAAGTGATCCTCTTGTTCAGCTTTAAGCTAAAGTAGCAATTGCCTACTAGAAGGTAGTTAAGGAGACAACAGAAAAGTAAGAATATAGATGGTTGAAGAGTGATCCAAAGTCCATCATGTCTCAGTGCTTTAAATAGCCATAGTACCTGGCAGATGAAAAACATGTTTTTAAACAATGTGTTCCAAGTCCCTGAACTGACTTCATCTCTAAATAGAGATATACAGAAAAACTTATATTCATAGAATGGGGAGGGCAAACAGTTTCTTCCCTGTTAAAATTCTGTTCTTACTAAATATTTTTCCTTTTTTCACATGGGAAGTCTCTAGTGCATGATGAAGTCTAACATAGTGCTTAGTGGTCAAAGTCTAGCCACAGGCCAGCAACTAGTGGTATGTGCCAGTGGTTGATACTGTGCAGCATCTTCCTTAATGATCTGGGTGATGGGGCAAAGTGTACCCTCAGCAAGTTTGCAGATGATACAAAACTAGAAGGGGTGGCTCATGCATCAGAGGGTCGTGCAACCATTTAAAGAGACCTCAATAGGCTGAACAAATGAGCTGACAGACAGGAACCACATGCGATTCAACAAAAGGAAATGCTAAGTCCTACACCTAGGGAGGAATAACACGGTGGACCACTATACGCTGGGGGCTGACTATTTTAAAGCAACTTTGCAGAAAAGGGCACAGGGTCCTGGTGGATGCCGAGCTGAACATGAGCCACCAATGTGCCCTTGTGACAGAGAAAGGATAACTGTCTCCTGTGCTGCATCAGGAGGAGTGCTGCCAGCAGGTCAAGAGGGGTGATCCTTCCCCGCTGCTTAACATTGGTAAGGACATACCTGCAGTGCTGGCTCCAGTTCTGGGCTCCCAGTACAAGGCAGATATGGAGCTACTGGAGAGTGCGGCAAAGGACTACAAAGGTGAATAAGGGTCTGAAGCATCTGTCACATGAGGAATAGCTGAGAGAGCTGGGACTGCTCCACCTGGAGAAGAGAAGCTGCAAAGGGGATCTCATCAATGTGTAAAAATACGTGAAGGGAGGGTGTAAAGAAGATTGAGTCGAGTTCTTTTCAATGTTGCCTAGTGTGACAGGACCAGAGGCAGCTGGAACAAACTGAAAGACAGGATGTTCTCTTTAAACAGCAGGAGACACTTTTTTTTTTACTATTAGGCTGAGCAAGTGCTGGTTCAGATTGCCCAGAGAGGCTGTAAAAATCTCCATCCTTGGAGATTCATAAAAGCTGTCTAGACATGATCAGGAGCAACTTGCTCTATGTAACCCTGCTTGAGGAGGGGGGTGGGACAAGATAACCTCCAGAGGTCCCATCTGACCTCAGCCTTTCTGTGATTCTCAGTAAGAAACAGACTTAGCTGTTCTTGCTGGAAAACTCGGAGAGTACAGCTTTTGGATGTTAAATGGCAACAGATTATTCAATAGTCTGGTAAAATGGATGAAAACTTAGCTTAAAGCAACTAAATAACTGCTATGTCAGAAAGTGGTTAGTTGGGAAAAGTTTGTTTCTTGGAAAATAGTGTTGCTTTTTTATTAAAATACATCATGGCTTTTCATAAAAATAGCTTCTTTATGTTTCAGAGTATTGAATAAAGTGAGTGCACTTAATTTGAAATCAAACTAGCTACCTAATCAAAGAATTTTTCTTACAGCTGTTTGAAGAGCATTAGGTATTGTGCTAGCATTATATTGCTTTTTCTTTTTCCCATTCCATTATCATAGGATGCATACTAATGATTTTGTGAGAAGATTCAGAATTAGGTCTTAGCTCTCTGTTTTGCAGCTGTTATGGGCATGATGCATGAAATGAATTGCTGTGAGGCGTAGTAACCAAATTGTAACTTGCTATAAACTGACAGGGGCAGTTGCCAAGCAGTAGAGAAGGGTCAGGGGAATAAAAACACTGCTGATTTCTCAGTAATTGTAGGTGTTTATGAGCTTATCCCTTAACTTTTCAAATAATTCTGAGAACTCTTCCTCATGGTTTTTGAACTCTTTTCACTTACAATGCTGTAGTAGTGATTTAATGAGTTACAAACCGAGATCTGCTGTAATCAGGTCCCATCTTAGGGGATTTGGTTGACTTGGACTTGTAGAAGTTTTGGAGGGAAGATAGTTTACCTTCCTCTTTGTTCTTCAACTCAGTAGGATTAAAACCCAACTAATGAAGAATGTTTCTTAAACAGTAGCCCAGGCAGAACACTGAGCAGTCTAGAGTCCTACCTTCCTCTTCATTTTGCGCTTGGGATCAGTTCTATTCTAGCTGGGTGATAGGGATTGTGTGCTTTATAAAGGATTGCATACCTGTGGTGCTTTTGTTTTTAAGGCTGTGGTCCACTGAGTTCTAGTGCTCCTGTTTGGTAATGCCACCTCCAGGGTTAGTTTAAGAAACTTCTGCAGCCTTTTGAATCTTCAGGTGGAAAACAAAGTCAGTATCTTATAACCCTTTGCAGTTGCTAAGGCATGATATCTTCTAAAGTTACTTTCAATAAGAATTGTAAGATTTTCTTCTGGGCCAGTTAAGGAAGTAGTTTTCTGAATTTTATGTCAAGATTCAGCTGTGTTGGAGCTCTATACTCAAGAAGTTGTAACTAATTTCCAGAAGAATAATGTGAGAATATTTAGCTCTAAGCTCTTGTCTTGGTAAAATTTCAGTTAGTTCTCATGCTTCTTTTCCATATGTTACCATTAGTGTTGCTCGCCATAGTACAATTAAACGTGTGGGAAAGCTAACAAGTTCACTTTTGAAAATTGCCAAAATATTGCCTTGAGATTTTAGTATTAGCTAGGAAATACCTGCTCATGTTTGTTTGTTTCTGTTGCCTACTTTCTTCTCCACCACAGAAATCCGCTATGCAACTGTGTACTGGAATAGAGCTGAAAAAACACTTCAGGTCAAGAACATACTGGACAGGAGTGGAGATGCCTATGGTTTCTACAACAACACTGTACAGACAACGGGTTGGGGAGTTCTGGAGATCAGAGCAGGCTATGGCACTCAGACGTTAAGCAATGAGGATATCATGTATGCAGCTGGCTTCTTGGAAGGTTATCTAACAGCTCCGTAAGTACTTCAGCTTATGACACTTCCAGTGCATTTCTGTGTACTTGTGAGGGTTTTTTGTTTGGTTGTTTTTTCCTTTCCCTGAATTCTCATCCATTTAAACTAATCATACATTTTGTAGTTGTGTGCTGTTCTTTTAATTAGTAGCAGGTATTAAATATAGCGTTTTCATTGTGGGATCAAGATGTGCCCTCTCCTTCTCATCCTGCAGGCTCTCCTAACACTTTGGTGAGATACATGAGTACTGTATTTGTGTTACTGATTAAATAATGTAATCGCAGAATAGTGTATGTGTAAGGAAGTGCGTAAGTCCTACATTGTAAATAATTACAAAAGGCGTAACAAAAAAAATTAATTATCTCACCAGCCTATAGTTATGTGACTTCTTTTCCCAGGTAATCCATGTAACCCTTCTCCCAAGTAACAAGTGATAGGATGAGAGGAAATGGCCTCAAGCTGTGCCAGAGGAAGTTTAGACTGAATAGTAGGAAAAATTTCTTTACCGAAAGAGTGGTGAAGCATTGGAATGGATTACCCAGCGAAATGGTAGAGTCTCCATTCCTGGAGGTGTTCAAAAAGCATGTAGATCTGGCACTTCAGGACATGGATTAGTAGGTGTGTTGATGTTGTGTTGATGGTTGGTTTGGATTATCTTAGACATCTTTTCCAACCTTAATGATTCTATGATTCTACAACTGACCAACAACAGAGGAGACAATTGAGGACAGATCAGGCAGGGAGAGACATTGCTAGCAAGGGCTATAGGGCTTCCTTAAGGACCTTTTTCACTGAACACTGTCAAGAAACTGCTGTGGACTAGATACTGAAACTTCATAGCATGGGGAGTTTAGTCTCTCTTGGACAAATTAAATAAAATGCTGATATACTGATAGGCCTGAAGGCAGACTGGTGTGTGTCTAGAAGGGTCAGTGTAGTCCTGAAAGTCCGTTGAAGAGAAGATGAGACATGGAATCTCTCCAGCAATGCAGATCTATGAAAACTTGGCAGAATTTTCTACTTGTGTGAATCCAGAGCTGGTTTGTTTTATTGTTTCTAAACTCCTTCTCTTGCCCCCAAAAAACTTCCTGTGACCAACCAACCAAGATCATAAACAATCCCAACACCAAACCCTATTCTTTCCTTGACTAAATTGGAAGACAGAATGGCTCTATGGCACACTAACTGGTAGGTTATAGCTGATGATATAGCTAAGAATATTACACATGGCTTGTTGTTGAACAAGCTCCATCTTTTCATCTATCAACTTAGTCATAGGAAAAATTCCTCAGTTCTGATGCATGGCTGGGGAATAGTTGTGAGATGCTTGTGATGGATGCAGTGATGGGAATTTTTGGCTTCACCAGCTTTGCTTCCAGAACTCTAAACCAACAGGCTGCATTGAACAGGATAGCAGGGGAAGGTTGTCTGTCCAGCAGTTGTCAGATATGGCTGCTGGACAAGATGATATTAATTTATTGAGTAAGACATTTTAAGATCAGTTAAGGTTTCTGGATAGTCCTCTGACTCAGTCCTCTGAGTTAATGTAACTCTCAGACTTTGCTGGAGAGGCACCTAGGTCTCTGGAGAGTAGAAAGGAAATTCAATACAGTATTATTTGTCAATAACAAAACACTTCTGAGGGAAAGAGTAAAGGAATCATAGAGTTCTAAGTGAACAACCTGTACTGCAGGCAGGAGAGGAAATAAAGTACACGAGAGATCTGGATGTATGTTGTTGGATTATTTCACATGAGAGGTTACTGTTATGTGCTAGTCAGTCAGTTTATGTAAACTACGTAAGGATCTGGAGCATGCTAGCATTACATTTAGAATATTGTCAAAGTTGGGGTTTGCTCAACGCATTTTTTCACTAAGACTTTGCTTAGGTCTACTCATTTCTAAGAGGTTAAGCTTAAGCTTCCTCATACTACACAGAGAGCCTAATCCATGCTAAGCCCAGTCAGATGGCAAGTAGTGTTCTAGTAGCAACAACCTACACCTGTTTCCCTTCTGCCTGAACACTGGATTTATAAAGCTTCCTGGCTATCTTAAGCAAACTTAAGTTTATACCCATTCCTCTAAATGTGGTTTGAATGTAAAACAGTGTGCAGGGACTTCATAGGATGTGTAAGTCTATGCTTAGGTTTAGAAGAGGGATTTTTTTTTCCTTTGTTTTCTCCACAGCTGTTAAGTGAAGATACATAGAAGTGAAGGTACTTATGAGTTATTCTGCTCAAGGTTTCTGCCTTCTCTAGGTCAGGTGCTTATTGAGGCTAGTTCCTAGCCTTAGCTGTTGTTACTGTAGGGATACCAGCGTGGAGTGGCCCTTTTGAGAGAGGTGGATATAGCAGAAACAGTAATGAACAGAGATGTTAAAGTCTGTGGAAGTGCAGTTGAGGGTTTGTGTCAAAGAGGTGAAGTAAGGTTTGAGACTGGCTTTTATGTGAAGTGGGAAATTCAACTGTTTTAAACTGAGAGTGGGTTAAGATGCAAAATAAGAAGTAGCCAATGCCTTTCTTTTCTGAGGAAACTTGGATGAAATCCAGTGTGAAATCCTCTGCCAGTGCAGAACCTGAAAATGCTTACCATCGTTAAAATGACTATCATATACTGTATGCACCATTCTGAATTTGGGTTTTGGCTATGTCTTTGTCCCGTTGTATATCTGTACCTGCAGTGGAAGCATATTTCTCACTGAGGGTTATGAATGTAAGCTTTTTTTTGTCTGGTCTCTTAAAGCTATTTTGGATAAAGAGGGTTTCTCTCTGAAGCTAAGAATATCTATTGAAAATGTTCTAGCAGAGGAGCAGAGATGAACTAGTGATGTACTCCTCTGACCCCGGAAGACTGAGAACCTATTACTTCAGGTTTTATCTGTTTGACCTTGGTGGTGTTTTGTTCAGCAAACTGCAACTAATGAATCCTCTTATACAAAGTGTTTGCAATTTCCTGAATCACAGGAGTCGTGAGAACTTGCTAAGGTTGCAAATGTTAAGATTGCTCTGAGAGGTCTATTTCTTCTTCTTTATCTTGCCTAGAGATTCCCAGAATCCTAATTAACATGCAGGCAGATGTTCTTTGTTTGGGACAGTTACACAGGTCTTCTGAAGTAGAATGGGAAACAGTCTTCCCCAATCTGTAAGTCTGTTCCCATCAGATGGCCTGGCCCATTCAACCTGTCTTCTGGGAAGCTCTCTAGCACCATTGTGACTTGTTTTATGAGAAACTGTCTCTGAAAACTCTCATTCTGCCTTTTCACACATCAGTGCCCACAGTAGCTGGCCACAGCTCAAGCTTCCTTTTTAAAAATTTGGTAACAACAAGGAAGAGCGTAACAATGTGTTTGGCTGTGGTGAAGGCTTTATTTGCATCAACAGCCACTTAACTACCAAAGTGAAGATGCTTGTGTCACTTGCCTGTACAAGCACCACCTCAGGGGATTCAGGCACAACGTGAATACATTGGGTATGCCTGGTAATTGAGGTGCCCTCTAGCATGTTACTACCTGTACCCTGAACAACGCCAGGGTCTCCAGCTGTCTTGCATCTGTTTGTAACAACGTCTCCATGAAGTAGAAATGATCCAAGGTGGCTCTTTGCAGAAACCCTGAAGCCCTACAAGGAAGAGCTCTGGTGTGATGCATTATTGGGAAGAATATGTTGCGAGCCTAATCCCAAGTTGAAGGACGTGTTCCTGCAGAAGCTATCTGGTGAGCAGGAGCTTCAGCTTGACAGTGCCTGCAATTTGGAGATATCTGAGAATTCTTGGCTAGCTCAGTTTTTGCATTACACTTAGGGCATGAAGGAGGGTTTCTAGACACAGCTAGGCCTCATAATATACGCATGAGAGTGACAAATTATCTATGCTAAAAGTGTCTGCTTTGTCCCTAGTAGGAACCTAAGCAGAATGTAAGACAACCAGATTTGAAAAAACCAAACCAAACCAAAACCAATCAAACAAACAAAACAACATAACAAAAAAACCCAGACATGTTGGGACTGTCTTGTCTCAGATTACTGGGGAAAAATTAATCTCAGCTGTAGGTGTACAGGTCTGTGGTAGAAAAAGCAATGACTAAGTTAGTCAGACCTGTTTACCAGTGAGGGTAGAAACACTGCCTTTTCTGGTGCACAGTTCATCCTAGTGTCAGCACCTTATTCAGATAGTAACTGCCTATTTTGAAAGCGCATCATGAAGGGTGGAATAAATCTAATTCTGGTGTCTGGAGATCAGACGTTTGTTTTGTGACCAGTCTCTCACCTCTCTATAATGTCCAGTCCTATCATCAAGCCAAAGATGTTTGCTGTGCTTTTCTTGGGTATGAAATCTCTTCCCCCATTATAAACAGAAGTGTTAATGAGGCCTCACTTTACTTGGGAAATGGCAGAGTACATCCAAATCTGTGACATTAAGTACATACTTTTAATTGGTTCCGGCTGGGGCATGCCAGGTGCCCGAGAGAAGTATTTAAATTTGAAGCAACATTAATTGTACTCTTTTTTTTTTTCTCTCACACAACCTCAGCTGACCTGAGTCCTGTCATCTTCCTCTCTAATTTGAAGAAGCAGGGCTCTGCTCTGTTTTTAGACTTTGAATTCTTGTCCCAGCTTTGTAATTGCCTTCTATTTGGCCTTGGATACAGTTGCAAAGCCTTACCTGACTGTAATGATGTAATTTACTCCAGAGGATAATACCCTTACAAAATATGCAGGTCACGCACATAGAAGCTTTGTTAAAGCAAGGGGGAAAAAAAAAGCAGCCCAGCAAAACAAAAAAACAACCAAAAAAAAAACTTGGCAGGGCAAATAGAGGAAAAATGGTCAATAACCTTGGGCATTTAAAAAAGAAAAATCAATTCCAGGAGTTGTATGTCCTCTGTTAGCATATTCAAGAAGGAAGGCCATGAAAGAAGCTGTTTTCAGTCCCCTGATTCTGAACTAACCCAGTCTCTACATCAGTCATCACAGCTTAAAGATCACACCTAGTGTAAAATCTGCGTTGTGTTGCATAACCTTTGAATGTAAAACGGAGAGTGGTGCTGATAGCTGAACCTGGAAGCCTGATCATCTGTCCTAGCCTAGAGACTGATTAGAGTACTGTCCTTGGCTGCTTTTACCCTCCTTGTCTGGTTCTGATCCCTAAAAGACCATCTGCCAGATGGACTGTCCTGTGCTATTTGCTCCTCTTCTCTAGGGCCATTAGAGCTCTGACTTGCAGTATGGAGTATGTTACAATGTAATTTCCTTCCTTAAAAGTACTTTGGATTTTTATTTCCCAAATTCTCTCGCTGCAGGGTTATTGACCCGTCTCTTTGACTTTCTTGTCCTCTTCAAGAAGCAGTTTATGATTATGGCGTGTAGTCTTGTGTTAAATGGGAGCCAGAAAACTGGAGAACTGAAATTGATACTATAGCTGCAGTTTCATGAAAAGTATAATGGTGAATGCTCCCTTCTCTTGCCCCAGCACCTCCCTCCACAGATTCAAACCCTCAACTTGTGTCTGTACAGGCACTGGACAGGTCCTTTCATTCATCAGTTCTTTTACTAACACAGCAGAGATCTGCCTTCTTGCACTACCTCTGTTGCTTATCTATCTATATAACATAATTCACACTAGAAACTGCCAAAAAATATATTCCCTTTTTTTTGCTGTGTTAGTGTTTTGCCTGAATGTATGCTGACAATTAAATTTGGTAGTCAGAATGGTATCAGAGCTGAGATTAAGGCAGCAATCAAGTACTTAAACAGCTCTAAATGGGACGGAAAGAGAAGGGAGAAGGTCAATGGATGATTCTTTAATTATCAGCAAACAAACAATTCAGTCATCATTGGCTGTGTTCTTAAATTATGCCCTGAGGGAAACTGGGAAGAGGTCCTGTCTGCATCCCTCTCAGAGGAAGTTGCCCTCATGAGTTTTAATATGTGGATTTCTGTTCTGCTGGCAGGTACTTTCCTTGAGGCTGGTATCTGTTTCTTAGTTCTGTTTTCTTTCCCTCAGCACTTGGTAGGAGCTAATTTTACTGATGACTGATGTAGTTCTACCAACTCCAGACCTCAGCAAAATAATGTTCTGCTGATTTCCTCCTAGAATGTGTTGACAGGATAAAAAATTAACAGAAAGAGAAAATATGAAAGTTCTGTTTTGACCTGAATCAAACAATTACGTTTGACCTAAAATGGAAGAGTGAGTTTAACTTTTAGGCTCCTGAGCAGTTTTTGGTAGTTGATTTCATCTGGAAATGTGAAGTGCTTTACTTTAACAAAGCAAAACACCCGCAGTCAATCAACCAAACAAAAAAAGCCCTACAATTTTTGTTTCTTTTACCTAGTGGGGATGAAACAACTAATTGAATTCAACCAAAAAAAAATCACAAAAGTTTTGGTCTCCATAAAGCTGGATCGGTTTAGGGCTGATTTGCTAGAAGTTTCTGTGGGAACATGTAGGATCAACTTAAACATACTTTAAAATAGAGAGATTTGGCTTAATCAGCAAGGAAGGAGCATGGTTAATGGTAAGTAAAACCTGATAGAGTTCAGGCTGAAGTTCTCTCTTTCACAACTGAATGGGCAAATTATATTCTCCTTACCTCTGTGTTTTCTTGGTTTCCCAGTGAATTGCTCTCCAGTAAACTATTTTTGTTGTGATTTAAATTAATGTGTTAAGGGTTCTGAGATGCTTCTGGCCTACAAGCATTACCTGAATGTGAAGTTTTGCCATGAAGTAGTTCAATCTCATTTTTGCTGCTTCTTCCTTTGTTACAGCAGTTTAGGTGGTGATAGGAGAAGTGGTTGTTATTGAAGAGAGAGGAATATTTTGACTTAAGTAGAATTGGTTTTCTGTGGAATTGTTTTTCTAACTAGCTTCAGTTAAACTATATTTAAGTGGCAATATTTTTGAAAGTTGGACAGACACAGACCGTTCTTCTGATACTATGGGTTTTTTTAAATAGTACTATTCCCAGACAATACTATTTCTCCTATCTTAGGAATGTGAAGCCAGACAGAGAACAGGCTTCAAAGCTCTAATGAGCAGAAACTTAGCTATTGTGAAGTTCATAATAAAATTAAGATTAATCCTTGGAAAGCAGTAGAATATGTGTGAGATTGCTGGGAGAGTTTATACATCTGAATGTAAGTTGGATATATGTTCTGTGACCAGCTTTTGCCTCATTGCGCATGATTGATGGAAATCATTCCCTCATGTGCCCAGCGCTGAAATAAAGGGTGCTGCTTTCTAAGCCTCCAAAACGAGCCTTAGGGAGTTTGTTTGCTGACATTTTCAGTATCAGCAGGTGTTAGCAAGTTTCTTTAATTGAAGTTAAATTTCTACTGTTTGTTTGCATTACCTTTGCTGGTTGTCACGCACTTAAGATGTGAAGTTTCTGTGATTAGGAAAAGCTTACTTTGTGGACTGTGGTGCTTGCCTATCAATGCTAATGTTTGGTAAGCAAACAGAAGGGAAGATGCAAAAGAATAACTTCTGCCACTCTTGTTCTTTCAGGCACATGTATGACCATGCTGCAAATATGTATCCGCAGTTAATTAAGAATCCCACCATTCGAAGAGGAGTGCAGAATTTTATGGCGTATGTATTTAGTTATTAGAAATTATTCCAGACTTGGGGTTGGAAGGTGACAGAACTTTTGAGGTTTTTTTATTCTTCCTTTTGGGCTAAAGAAAATTTATTCTTCCTTTCCCTCTGAATGCCTTTAGTATGAAAACAATTCTAAACATACAAGAAGGGCGTATGCCCTTCTCTAATTCTGATTCTTTCAAAAAAATGTTTAAAACCATTGTTACAAAATGGTGTGCTTAATGCCAGCAGATTCTGAATTTCATTTTACTAAATCAGTCACAGTACAGTATCACAAGGTGGGAAAAGACCTTTGAGATCATCGAGTCCAACCTATAATATCGTGTCCTAAAAAGATGATATTTTGAGTATTACACTGAACAATGTTATCTCTTGGCACCTTAATCTTTTTAGCACTATGTATCCTTTCCTTCGTCTGTTACGTTAGCATTTTGTTTATTCTACCGCTGATGTAAATTCTGTTCTAATCACAAAAGTCCTGATTCCCTTCAGCTGCATAAGTCAAAAGTAATTCTGCTTAAATAATGCAGCTACACTGGTGCGAAATGACAAGAACCAGGGCAAGTACTGGGAAATTCCACTGTGATTACCAGTTATTCACATCTCCTTAGACCTGTGTTTGCTTCCACTCCAGGTGCTTCTGTGAAACTTCGGTAATTTCTGGCGACTACTTTTTCCATCTTTCCCTTCTCTTGTGCTTTCCACAAGGGGGTAGATACCTAACTAATTCTGTTATCAATGCACATATATAAAGTTGGGGTTTTTTAGCTTATACAAAAGCAAGAGAAAAAGAAGTCCTACCATTGTTTTCCTGTAATTCTTCAGCCTTGCTGCTCTCCTTGTGAGAGAAATGGGCTTCCTACCATATCAAGGTGTATGGGGTTTTTTCCAGCATGACTCAGCATAGCAGCTGTATCCCCCAAGATGCATTGTTGGAGGATGAGGGAAATACTAGGTGGTCTTGTGTCATATTTCTGTCACCTATATCCTGGACTGCTGCATCATTGCTTTGCTTAATAGTGCTCCTGGAATATGGGCTGTTCCGTTATCCTGAAAGGCTTCAGTCCTGATTGCTCTGACCATATCCCTGTTTCCTCTGACATGCTTCTTGCATCTTGTCACTTCCAGAAAGCTATGGTTATGAAGGTTTTGTCACTCACAGGCTGCTGGAAGGGTTTGCTTCCTTGCAAAGTTCATTCTGTCTTTTCAGTTATTTTTGCTGCCATACGTAACGCTGGAATGGATAGATACAGGAGCATGGAATAGGCCAGAATCTGGTCCTGAACTGTGGTTCTCCTATGGCCCTCTGCACACAGAAAAGAATGGAACTCTGGGAGGTTCTTATAATATTGGCTGCTCTTGCTCCAGGGTGTGTTCAGCTTGTGTTGCTCTAAACTTGGCTTATTTGGCTAGTAATCTCTTCATTGGATTTTGCACATGGGATGGTTGTGTTTGGCCTCCCATCTCTTCCTCAGAGGAGGATAGCAATGGTTCTTAGGCAGTGTTTGAGCACCAAAAGCAACATGACATCATTGCACTTGTATTTAGGGGAGAGAAATAGACCCTTTAAAGGTCAGTCTGTTTTATCCTTAAACCATTCCCTTTTACATGCCTATTTATCTGACCTATCAAATGCTTGTTCCCCGTTACTGACCATAAAGGGACACTGTATCTGATGTAACGAGTCAAGGACAACTCTCTGTGGGGAGCATAACCCTAACTCTAATGGGTCCCCACAGAGGGTTGTGCCTTCTTGGATATAGCAGAATTTGCCACAGAGGTGGAGTCCAACTCTTTCTTTCATACTAAAGTCTGGTAGAGACACACTATTGTAGGATATGTTGCATGGTTCTGAATATTTACACTGAGAGGATATAATGTTTATGCCTGCAGGACTTCCAAAGCACGATTTTCCTCAAAACACTAGGAAGGTTGGATCATCTGGATCATAATAAATTTGTCCCTTCTCTGCATTATCAATTATACTCTAAACCAAAATCAAGAAATCCCCAACCTGTTTGTTCCTCTGCAGGAAACAAGATCAATGGACAAGACAACAGATCAGAAATAATAAGGATGACCCTTTTTGGAGGCATGCTGGCTATATTATTGCACAGTTGGATGGTCTGTACATGGGAGCCCTTGAGTGGGCTAAACTACAGAAACAAACAGTAAGATTACTCATCTCTTTTTCAGTACCTGGGGATGGGTTGTCAAAGGACAAAGATGGGAGAAGGGAATCTGGTATTTAAAAATAAAAGAGAAGGAAAATTAGTGGCAATTACTCATTCTGCATGCCATTCTACAAAACTCTCAGTGTCTGTTCAATGTAGATAATGTGACTGAGCACTTAGGTCATGTAACCCCAGATCCTTTACACTGAACTTAGAACCCTGGGCATTCATGTGCTGATTAGATTGGGGGTGGCTTTTGAGTCCAGTTGTGAATGTTGGAAGGACAGACACTCCTAAAATGGTTGCTGTCATTACTTTACAATAGTTATTGAGCAAATGACCCTCTAGATATGAAGAGTAGCTGCAATAGCATGGTTCAGCACACAGGGAGTGTATTAAAGCTTTCATTTTTTTTATTTCTAAGCACAAGATCTTAAAAGCCTCTCTGTTTTGGAGTATGTTTGATGTTGATAAATATCTTCTTTTTTGTCTTATAAGTCTTCCATTACAAAATGTATGGCCAGTGCTGTGGCAAGCCAAATGGGTAGGGTGTTAGTTTTTTTGTTATTAGATTATTTTTTTTTTAATTCAATTAGAATTGTGTTCTGGATCATCAGCTTGTGTGCAATAGCAGAGCTCCTTTAACTCCAGTAGAGCTATCATAATTACAGTGCTGTCCTAAAACCTAATGCCTAATAGGTTTCTTAATGTGAGAGGGAGGACTTGAGTAATTGTAGTTGATGCCTTTTGTCTTGGTTTAGCCATATCAAGGATTTAGAGAAACTGAGAGAGCTAAATAGTACAGTCAGGTTTTAGTAAAATGCACATCTTTCTTGCATGGAACTTACCCTGGGGCTTTCATGAATGGACAATTGGCTCAAACTAAAAGAAAAGAATGTTTACAATAATGGAAAGATATGTCCTGATGGGCCTGAGTTATAGGGAAGACACTAAGAAACCTTGACTTTCTAGGAAAAGAATTCATTATTTCCCTTTCATAACATGCAGAGCCCTGCAAAGCTCATGAGGTTTTTTTGGCTGCTTTACAATCCTTTATATTCAGATGAGGGGAGGAGAAGAAAGTGCTAGTTTGTGCCTTGAGTTATTTCTTTGCAGGCAGTACATGCATATTAGAATGTGTATTCCCTGATACTTACTTATTTAGCTGTGTATATGATCATAAAAAGCACTATCCTCTGAAGTGACTGAGTAATTTTTATGCTCTCTTCAGAGATTTCATCAGCATGTCTATATAAAAATGGTGCATTTAGTGGAAGTTCAGACATGTGGTTCAGTCTGAAATATTTGTATTCTCTATTCTTGAATTATCTCCAGAGGATATATTTATTTCAGACACAGCATGGCCAGCAGGAGCAGGAAGGTGATTGTGCCCCTGTACTCAGCACTGGTAAGGCCACACCTTGAGTGCTGTGTTCAATTTTGGGCCCCTCAAGTTCTCTCAAGTGACAAGTGATAGGATGAGAGAAAATGGCCACAAGTTGCGCTGGGGAGGTTTAGACTGGATATCAGGAAGAATTTCTTTACTGAAAGGAAGGTCAGGCACTGGAACAGCTGCCCAGGGAGGTGGTGGAGTCACCATCCCTGGAGATGTTTCAAAGATGGGTAGATGAGTTCCTTAGGGACATGGTTTAGTAGGGAGACAGGTACGGTTGGACTCGATGATCTCGGAGGTCTTTTCCAACCTTATGATTATATGATTCTATTATTTCTTTTCCCAGATGTGCTGGGACCAATTGATGGGGTTTATTTTGACTCCTTCCAGTGCCATTTACCATTTTAGCTTTGGGCATTGTCGTCTATGTTGATATCCATATATTTTTGTTCAAAGCGAAAGTGTTCCTTATGTATTTCTCACTTGACATGGTTCTGCAGTTTCCTCTGTTTGCCAGAGCCAGTAAGTTAACATCAGTCTCTTCCTATGAGAACAGTTTGGACAGCTGCTTTTGCACCTCGGTGTTTGGTTTTCCTTGACATCAAAATGATACGTGACAGCTCTGCAAAAGTACATGCAGTTCACTTTGTTGGATAGCATGCCACTTTTCAAATACTTTGGGGACATTAGGCTACAACAGTGCTATTTGTGTACATATTTACTGCTGTTAGGATCCCTTTCAGGAAATACAGAGCTTGAAGATTGTTGCTCTGAGCTTACCCATGACAATAAAAACAGGTGCAGATGTAATGTTACTGACTAATATTCTAACTTTGACATGTCCACTTATCCGAGAATGAAACCAGCTTCTGCAAACTGTTGGCACTTAGAAAACCAAACTAAACTAACAAACAAAAGAAAGTAAAACACCCTGGAGAAGATCAACAGTATCTTCCTTATTCCTTGTAATTAAGGAACATCTGCCCTCCAAAGAGGCCATTTTCAACTTTGCTTTTGTGCTACATGTATGAATAGTAAAAAGAAAATCTTTTATTTAATTTCTTTAACTGTTAATAAGTAGAATGTCTGGCAAATAAATTCACCTAATAGGTGATTTTAAAATTTTTTTCCATATTTTTAGTTTTTGTTTTCCATAGAAACTTGTTACTGAAGGCTCCCACAACAAATTCTGCATGTTTTTGAAAGCACATCTCATTCCTATGGCATCTTTTCCTTACTGCTTTGAGAGCCTCTTCTTCCCTCTTTTCTTTGACAGATCCTACTTCTGTTTCGCTAAAAAAAGAATCCTTCCTCTATGTGTGTTATCATGACACTATTATCATCAAGAACGAGATTTTTGACCTATAGTTGTGCAGAAGTTTGCATTTATGGTTGTAATGAACATCAGATATATTGAAAATAGCCGATGTGTGAGTTGTGTGGTGTTTTTATTTTCTTTTTTATCCTCTCTTCTCCTCCTTTCCCCCCCTCCAAAAAACCCAACAAAAAACCAAACCACAAACCCCCCCCCCCCCCAAAAACCCAAACCCCAAGATTTGACAGGCTGCATTTTATTGCCTCATGTTCTAACTGTTATTGGGAAAAACTATGCATACTTCTAAATGCAGTTATCACTCTGTAATAACTCTTCATATGCAAGGGGCAATTTTCCCCCAATGTCCTAAGCTTCAATGAAGGCTAAGCGCTGTAGAAGAAAGGCTGGGAAGTGTTTTTTTCCTCTAACTCCCCAAAAATTAGTGACATGGGAAAGAGGAAGGGAGGAGGAGATGGATTTTGAAGTTCTTACATTCCCTTCCCAACCCCACCCGACCCAAAATGTATGTTTGTAAACGGACAGAGTGCTCTCCTGAACACTGAGAAGTTGGTTGGTTAACAAGGATAAGGTCAAAAGATGGAAGAAAGAGGCTGTGTTTACAAAGTCTGTGGATTTCAACATTGAGCGCTGGGTGAAGTTGAACACACCCTTTTCAGGAGAAAGGAAACAAACTGCTTCACTAGCTGATCTGCTTTATTTTTTAAACATTTAATGTGTGAAGGTTTCTTATCAATGCTACATACACCTTTTCAAACTTGCAAGCAGCTGGAGGTTTACATTTGATGAACCAGCTGATGTGCAGTTCTTTGAGGAAGAGAAGTGAAAAAAAAAAAAAAGATCAGACTTTCCATTGTCCTGTGCGATGCCTGGTAGTTTGAACCTATGCCAAACCCACATAGTGCTTAAATGAGAGTTGGATTATGTGTACACAGGTCACTCTGAAATGTTCAGTTTTTCTTTTCTCCCCTAAATTTCATGTGTGCTTCACTTGAATATTTATAGAACCATTGCATCTGCCACAAATAACCAGTCCTTAGCGCAGAAAGGAAATTTGTTTTAAAATCTGAATTTTTTGATAATACAACTAGTACATCTTTTTTTATTCCTATGTATATGAAGCAAATGTTTTGTGCTGTACTGTTCTAAACATTATTTTGAGTTGCATGAAGTCTGTTTTCCTGCAGAGCTATTTAGGTAGGTGCTTCCGTTAAGGCCTGCATGAAGGCAATGTATGTTGTAAAGCTCTGTATTTTGAACCTGATATTTACAGGTACTGTGAAGAACAATGTCAAAATCTGAATAAGTTTTCATGTTAAAGTGTGACATTATTCCGTCTGGTTTAACAACATTTTATATCCAGTAAACAAACCCAACCCGTTTGTCAAGACAATTTCAAAAGGAGGGGCACTCAAAGAACATTAAGCCCTTTTATCTGCCTAATGGTCTACCAACGCTGTGATTAATCTTGGGCTTGTCTACACAGGGAAATTACTGTTGAATAAGGAGGTGTCAGAGTTTTAAGTAGTACAGTGATTCTAGGACAGGTCTCTATCTGTACTTCCTTATTTTGTATTGAGAATGCTTAGGCATGAGGAAGTTGCTGGAAAACAATTTTGTACAGAATAACTTGTCTGTTTTAATGTCCCATATAGACGAGGTTTAAGGTTGATTCTTTCTATTTGTTACCCATTCTAAGTTTATTTTCCCTTGCAGCTAATGTAAATCAAACTCAATTTGATTTTTTTTTTTTTGCCATTCAGAAAGGTACCCTGGAGAAGGAACTGCACATTCTAGTGAAAGGATGTTTTCTCTTGTTGTAGCTATACCACCTCTCCACTTGTTATTGTAGCTCATTCATTCACTCTTCTTCAAGATGTAAACCGTGAGTGCAAGGAGTTTTCCTGAAGTTGCTGTCTGAGGTTTCAGCAATTGCTGAAATTGCTGGAAGGTGATTGCAGAAGACTGTAATATGACCTGTATTGTGCACTTGTTATGATGCACACTTTTTTGGTTCTTGCTGATGGACCCTGATTAACTCCTTATAGAGAAAACTTCTTCATATATCCTGGAAATCGTCTATAATACTTTCTGAACCGGGGCTCTTGCAGATGCCAAATCTTCTGTTTGAATGTATTGTTTTACTGAGACTCTGTAGAAGCTCTGTCCCCTGTGCTTCTGTGATGTCACTAAGCATCAATCTCATGGTCTATCCAAGAAGAGCAATAAGTTCTTGGAAAAAAACTGTAACAAAATTTTCTTGTCTCTCAGAAGGGAAATGAAAACAGAACCCTAGTGGGTAATTAACAACCTAGTTCCTCTTTTACTTCTCTTATAGTTTTGGGTGTCTTTGGGAGGTAATCTCACCCAGTAGAGCCATAGGAATTTACATAACTGTTGCTTCTTTGTTTGTGTGGATCTTTCCTCCTGCTCTTTGGCCACCTTTCTGTGTGTGTAGTTCCTTGCTTGACACCTTTGTTCTAGTTTGAATGGGCTTCCTTGTAGTTACTTATTTTTTACTTGAAATGACTGTAAGATAGCACAGAAATGTGAAAGTTTTTAAAAAATATAGAGGCATTTCCAAGTGACACTGCAGCAGTATCAGTGTAGCTACCTCTGAATGTTGAAATGAAGGCAAGTTTTATGGATGACAATACGGAGTGGTAGCAAATGAGTGGTAAGAACAATTAAAATGTTTTAGAGCTGGCCAACATTCTCATGTACAATCCTGTTTGCTCCCCTCCTGGTGCAAGTGTACAGTAATGCCTGTGTAAACTGGACATTGGAAAACAACTCCTTCTCATTGTGTGATGGGCTTGGAGGCGTCTAAGTGCAACTGGATGTGCTGAAATTGTGCTGAAACAGTGCAAAGTCTCTCTATATAGATCCTGATGAGATAGCAGTTGTTGGGACTTGTTTGTAAATGATTCATACCACTGAGTTGCTTAAAGATATACAAAAATACTTCCCTTGATGTTTATTGGTTGTGGCCTTTGCTGCTCACTCCCTCTATGGGTCCTGACAGCAAAAACATGATGCACTAAAGCAGTGTACTCTATATGAAGATTTGCTTTGGATTCTTTCCTCAAACTGTAACTGCTGATAAGACCTTCTGTGATGCATGATTTTAGTTGTGAAAATGGCTTATTTCTCTCACTTGTCTTCGTAAGCATTGTGGAAAGGTTTAATTCCTTCCTTTGGGATATATGGACTAGATTTATATTAGTTTTGGTTTTCCTCTTGGTTAGCCTCTCAGCCAAAACCGCAGATGGATAACAGAGTTCAGCCTTCTGAATAAAAAGTAAATGGATTTGGCACTATTTATTTTTCCCATGCCCTTGTCTCCCCTTTATTGGGGTTTGTAGAGTGGTCATCTATATGATTTAATAACAGTGATTTATTGTGCAAGTAATGTGTTTCTTTGCTGTATGGTGATGTTGCATTCTAAAATTACTGTTCATGGCTCTACAGGGGTACCTGTTCTGACTTCTTTTCCTTAAGCCTTGCTCCTTGTTTGAATGGAGCAAACAAGAACAGGAAAGATTTAGAGAATGGTGTTTGAAGGTTTAGAAAATGGTATTTGAAGTGTAAGGTTAGGCCACTGTTTACCACTTATTTTTGTAGAGACAAATAAAGAGAAGGTTCTGAAGAGTATGTTGCACAACAAGCTGCCATGTGGTTAACCTTGGCTACCTCCAACCATAAGGGGTTTTTGAAAGCACTTAGTGGAGTGCCTTTTGACTACCTTCCTTTCTTCAACTAGTTCCATACTTGATTGATATTATTAACATATCTTACTTCCCTCATTTGTTTCCTCCTCCTCAGTCCCGAGGGAGTTTTAAATTGCAGTCTTTATAAAAATCTGAAAACTCCTAAGAACATTTGTTAATGTAAGGTTATTCAAAAGCATCTAGGTAAAAAAAAAAAATCATTGCTATCACCGCAGCGTAACAGTAACAGAAGACTGATTGGTATGCTGTTTGCAAAGACACACAGAAGTTTCATAAACTACTGCTAGCATCTCCTTTTTTTCCCCCCCTCAGAAATTTTAGCATTGGTAATGTGACTACAAAGACCAGGCCCTTAAAGATACCCAGGTGCCTAATGTCTGAGCATCTAGGGCTTGTGATCAGGTTTTTCATAGACCGTATAAGAGCTTCTTTTGAGAGCAGATTCTAACAGCTGCAAATGCCTTGATGCTTCTCTGCCAGAAAGTGCTTTTCATGGTCTCTGTTTTCTCCCTTTCCTTAGCCACTGAGCATCTTTGATGTCCAGTTTCTGAATGCAGTTGGAGACCTGTTGGACCTCATTCCTGCATTATTTGAGTATGCTGCACGGAGCGGACAATGCAACGTGGAGGCAGGAAACCATGGGAAATATCAATGGGATATGGGTCACTGCTCTGCACTCATCAAGGTGAGCACCAAGAAATTAAACTCCAGTGCCTGTGTTGATTTGCAGTGTCACAAGTCTGTGCTTTGGGAGTCTTCACTGTTTATGTTGCATGTGTATAAAGAGAGTCCTGTCAATCAGGGTGTTTTTAAGCAGTTGATATTTGTGCCTCCATAGGATTCTGGGTCCAGTCTCTCATCCTCCACAATGAAAAGCTACTAGAATTACTAGGGAATGGGTAACTACCATGGAGAGGAGACTGGAAGAAAGTAACTTGTTTCACCTAGCCAAGTGTGATATTGTTTACATCTGCAAATACATTGGGCAAATAAAGAGGGAGAAAGGGAAGAGGATTACTTAAGCTAAAGAACAAGCGCTTGTAAGTGGCTGATGTTTACTAAGTGTTAACAGTGACACTCTGGAATGACTTTCCAATGGGAGTAATGATAGAAAAAAAGCTTATAGGATAAGCGTCTCGTATATCATGGTGGTACTTGAATTTTTCTGTTAAAATTATTGATGATCCAGTCAGCATATGGAGACTCCATGTATCTCAGAGCAACAGTATTTAACTTAAATTGAGAAGCAGTCATTCAAGCATATGCCTACAGCAAGAGGTTTCTGAGATGAGAGTAAATCTTAGAACCAGAGAAATGCTTTGAAGATAGGTGCTTTCAATAAACATATACTTACCTTTTCAAAATTAATTTACTTGCATTTGCTTCCATTCTTCTAAAGTCACCCAGAGGCATTTTCACAGAAACAGCATGTACTAGGTTAATGTTGGATATGTTTGCAGAGAGCTGATCTGAATGCATAAATGTGAGTATTCAGGAAGAAAACAGGGAAACAAAACATGTGATGTGGGTGTCCCCCCCAAAAATCTAAGGAATTTCATTTTGAAAAATAACTACTAAATATTTGAAAACATCACATGGGCAAGAATTATTTCCAGAGGCTTTAGAAATTAATTGTTATGTACACAATTAAAAGCACAGGAATCTGCTCCTTCTTGAACAATGCAATTAATCAAACTACTTAAAACAAGTTGTTCTCCCAGTTTCTATCAAGTACAAAATGCAGAGTATAGTAGGGTCTGAAATTATTCATCTTTCTGCTTCTGTTTTCCAGGTTTTACCTGGCTATGAGAATATATATTTTGCCCACTCCAGCTGGTTTACGTATGCAGCCACTCTAAGAATATATAAACATTGGAACTTCAATATAGTTGATCCATACACTAGCACCAGTCGTGTATCATTCAGCAGTTACCCAGGTAAAGTCAAGAAAACCAAAACAATGTAGATATCCAAGATCACATGGAGTATCTTACTGTCTTGCAAATGTCTACAAAAAGGATGATACCTCAACAAGCACTGATTTCAATCTAACTTAAAACTTTTAGCCACCGAGAGGGCAAAATGTTGTCTTCAGTTTTCTGGCTTGAACATGTTGTCGTCATCTTTTGTTGTTGATTAATCACCTTCAGTGCTCTGAATAACACTAGTTAAATATTCTACCTCTGGCACAAACACACTGAACATACTGCTTTGAATTCTGCTCATGTAGTCTGCAGTCATCTCAACTGTTAAACTTCTCACCTTGCCTATAGTGTTTGCATGTTTGGTAATAACAGTTTTGAACACTTCTGTTTACTGGTGCTGTAAAGGAGAGAGCATCAAACACCAGCCATTTGAAATTGTATCGACATATTTGGTGTTAGATAAGCAAACTTTCAGTAGTTTTTTTCTTCTTCTCCCTCACATGTCACTCTTCGAGCTTCTCTATAAGCTGGGAGTATTTTTTTAATGCTTTTTTATGTGTTAGTAATAAACCCAGCTGGAACGTTTAAAATCTCCCTTGGAAAAATTAGGAAGCATATAATATTCTAAAGTTTCCTGGAAGAATGTTAGAAACTGCCGGCAATTAATGTTACGGAGGTAAAATATGTACTTTTTGCTAGAGGAGCACCAAGAACTGTGAACCCCCAAAAAGAAGGCAAATCTAAGACTCTTAATAAGAGTGAGGTAGCATTGCATACATTTTTAAAGGCAGAACGTCAAAATCAAAACTACAGACACTCAAAAATCTTCATAAACTTTTTAAGTCAAGTATGTGCCGTAGGAGACTTATTCTGACCAAGTTTTGTTGGTTGATGATTTCAAAATGTACTCTGTTGAATGACTGTGCTTACCTTACTACAAAAGCAAGGGTCCTTCATGGCAGGGACTCCTAAGACTGTGACTGGGAAACTGTTTTGAAAAGCAGTTGCATTCAATTCATGTTGAAAGCAAGTCTTTTTCTGTGGGGTCTGACTCTGCTCAGTGACCTTCAGGAGTGCAACATTTTCTTATAACTGAGACTTTTGCTTTGGCGAAGCAGTAGAGGTATTCTGGCAAATGCCTGTTGAGTGTACAGCCTTTCAAAAGCTGAAGTTATCTCAGATTCCCTTGCAAGAATTTTGTAGGCTTGTTGCAAGGAATTTTACCAAGCCTGTGTAACCTGGTAGAAAGCCAGGGTTTTTGTCTGAGCTCTGTTCATCACCTGAATGTACAGAAGATTATTCTGGATCTCGCGTCTCTCAGCTGAAATGCTGTTGAAGATAGTACTATCCTTCAGGAGAACATGGCTCTGTTTCAAAACTGCAGATTCAAAACTGGGGATCAGGGTGGGCCATGCAGAGCACTTATTATTTTAATTTTAGTGGACGTCCATGCTGATGCCTCTGGGTTGTTCCTTTTGTGGATTCTTTGTATAAAGCAAAATGTAAGTCTTCTGTTTTGATGAGACTGCTAAAGCTCATGGACTGATAAAGGTATGGAAAGATACCCAGAAATCAGCTTCTACTATACTGAAATGGTAGGGATCTGTTAACTAATGTATAAATCCCAGTGTGCTTCCTGCAGACTTAGGGCTGCAGAGATGGCTTATTTTAAAGCTTGCTTGCAGTGGGCATACTCTGACACAGCAGTGAGGTGAGGTGTACTTCCATCAACAAAATTCAGTGAGACCTGTTGCAAGATGCAGTTCCCATGGCTACAGCAAAGTTTGAGAACTGTGGCATGCAAACTATACTCACTGGCTGCCTAATTACAGGGTGCTATCACAAGCACCAGACAAGCATGATCTATTGAGTACAGCAAATTGCACTCGCTGTGGGTGTAGTTCACAAACTCGCAGTTTTCCAGAAGATGAGGAAGCTCTAAAGCAATGACCTGGTAATGGTCATGTAGGAAGCAGGGAGCTGTCAAATTGCTTTGCTCTGCAGTGTGATGAGATGAAGCCTTATATTTTCATGGCATCTGACCACAGAATGTGCAGGTCCTGGCTGTGGCTCAGCTTGATGACTAACTTCTCCCCGAATGCAAGTTCGCACTCTTATTCTCTGTCCTGATAGACACTAAGAACCAGTAAGAAAGACCAAGCTAGTAAGCTCCCATAAATAGTAAAGTGTTCCTAATGTACATGGAAGTATTGACTTCTGGAGGATACAAAGAGCATTAACAGGCAGGTGTCCTTCCAGGCCTTCAATGACACCTAACTGAGTAATTAAAATATTTCTATCATCCAGTGGACGAGGTATGAAGAAAAAATCCTCTGCTGTCTAAAAAACCTTTTCTGGCAGAAAAGCTTCAAGGAGTATTTTGCCTTCTCAGAAGTGCCAACTCTCTGATTTATTCTGGGGTCAGTGTAAAATTATCCGTATTGATCATTTACTGAATTTCAAAAGACATGCTACTAGAAAGCAAAAATTAATATCTGTTGTGACTAAGAGGATCTAAGACCACTCACTAGCCATGATGTATGTCAGTGTGTGCATTATGATACAGCTAGAGGGCCTCACGCTTCCTTGCCTCTGCTGTGACTGAGCAGGTAGAAGGACAGGCAGGAATTGCAGAGTCTATCCCCGCTTTCTCTGCAGTTCCACATATTCCTGCCAACATGCTCAAACGATATTGTTGTAGCATGTGTTTTCTGCTTTGTCTCTTTCAGAGCAACAGTGCAGAGGCACAATCAAGTGGAAATGAGGAGTAGTAGCAATCTCTGCTTTTGCAGAATGATTTAGCCACTTGCCGCTCATCTCCACACTAATCCTAATCCTCACTTGAACTCACAGTTTTAGCTTCCTCTACTGTGGAAAGCAGAGAGAACTTAATTTGTACAAATGTGTCTACAGTTGCTCACAAATGTTGAGCATAGGTTTTATGCTCATTTAGGGGCTAAGAAATGTGACGACAGAGACTAGGTTGGTGCTATGTTTTGCGGGACACATCTAGTAAAAGATCAGACAGGAAACTGCTTTCCCCCAAGATGTGCAGTGCTTTGCAGTCACTGCTCTACACTGCCCCATTGAGGAATTCAAAGAAATGAGTCAAATTAACTGATTAAATTTGCAGTTTTCTTGGACAGCAGGGATACTGCAGCTTCTAAGATTTCCATCCATTTGGATGGACCTCCTCTTGAACAGTTAGTTTGGAACCCTGTTTAAGAAAGGGAATCTACCATTTGGACCCAAGCATTCTGGTTTGGGTAGTTACCTATTTTGAGCTGAGCCCTCGTCTTATGTACGTTATTCTGATTTTAGCTGTTTAAGCAAAACAATTGAGAAGAAGTTTATTGCTACCTTGCTCCTCTGGTCTTCTGTCAGGATCTTGCTTAATTGAGACAAGCTGTGAAAGGGGAACAAGATGGCCCAAGTTGTGTAGATGGATGTCTGTATGTGTACTGCTGAGGCAGGAGAGAGAAGTAATTTGTCCTCTGTGTTGAAGTAATCCAGTTAGCGCGGGATCAGAAAGTGCAGCAGTACCCTTCCTCCACAGCCTGAGCAAGAGCTAGGAGAAACAAAAGTTGGAAAGGGTGGTAGCCCTTGTATTCAGAGGACCAGGTTGCTCATGAAGTATTGCCAGATCATTTCTTGCTTCCCTGCTCCCTCCAACATTTGTCTAAAGCCTGTAGGGAAGCAGAGAAAAGTATCTTGATACAGTTTGGAGATGAGAAGCCAGAGCTATAGTGTGGGATGGGCTATTTCTTAGTGCCTAGGAGAGATCTGCAAGTGGAAGGCAGCTGGCAAGAGTTCAGTCTTGGCATGAGAAGCGGCTGCTGATGGGATTAAGGAAGTTAATCCAGAGAAGACATCTTTCCCATTGTCAAGTATGTTTATAGCCCAGAGCACTGGGCATCTTAGCCAGGAGCTACACTTATCCGTGTGAGGTGATGGCTAGACCTGTGTCTGACTTCCAGCCTATAATGCTGACCCGTTCTGTATTTGAATAAGCACAATAACTTTTAAAACACAAAAACCCCCGATGCCTTCTGGTTCAGGAAGCAGCAGCTGCCAGGAACATGTTACCCCTCACTTCTCTTTGGTGTGTTGGCTCTTTAGTGTGGCTTAGATGTCAAAAAAATATTTTGCTTGGCTTGACTGTTTAATATTGTCATGAGGAATAAAACTCCAGACTCTGGAAAATTCAGTTTTCCAGTGGTGATTGGAAACTGAACCTGAATAGCTCAAACCCCGAAGATGCAATCGGAAGTATTTTTGCTTGTTACTATGTAGGAAGAGTTAGGTTCTTGCAAGGAATTTGACTGACAGTTGCCGATAAAAACGGGAAGTAGGTTTACAGAAAAAATGGGTGAACCATACAGTGAGATAACAGTTGACATAAAGGCATTTTCAATCACAACATTCTCATAATACTTGAATAGACAAGAAAGGTAAAAGAGGATGTCAAATATCTGCTAATGTCTCTCACTTTAGTATTGGGGATGTCTTTGCCCCGGGTAAACCTGTTGTATGTGTTTTTAACTTCCCTTTGTTTCAGGAGTGCCTGTGCCTAAAGTCAAGCTGGTATATGTTGTCTCACAATAATTAGAATAGTAATGGTGTATCATGGAGAGCACATTGTGTTATAAAACATTGCAGGATAAAACTTGGTAAATACTAAGGCCCAGAAGGAAATCCTCTTGTTTTCAGCTTAGCTGGACTTTGCAATTTGTTTGAATTACAGAGTTCAAACTTCAGTTAATTCATCGTCATTCCTTGTGTTGACATGTGCTTTGAGTTGATTTTTTTCTGTTTTCTGAGCTGTTGATTGAAGAAGAAGGAAAACCCTATTTGGTATATTTTGAAATAGGGCACTTGGCATTGGCACCTATGTGGGATTTGGCATTCAGTTCAAATCACAGTTCTTTAACAATTGCATTTCTTTTCTCTGGGTAAGCATTTGACTTGTTACACAACAGTTTATCACTGCAGTATTTCATGGTTTTGTATAAAAAATAGACTGGGAGAGACGCGTTTAGAATGTTTCTCTTCTTGTCCTTACTTACTTGAGAGAGAACTCTGCTGTTGATATACATAATTTATTGGCACGCTTCTTCTGTCTCCAAGAATAAAATACCAGGAACCACAAGCTGCCAGGGTGCTCTGCCTGTTCTATACTGACATATTTTTAGAGAGCAGGTGACCACAAAGTCTATTTTCTTGTATCTGTTCTGACTTGAGAACTTGAGACTAAAGAAATCTTGCTGAAATAAAGCCCTTAGGCATTATTTTTACTTGAAGGAGGTCTGCCTTTTGATGAAAGCCCAGGAACAGGAGGCAGAATCAAGCCATCTTTTTGACTGTCATAAGTTGCTGACCTTAGTTTGTTTGCAGAGTGCATTAATAAAGCTTGTTTTAGATGATTTCGTAGTGGAATTCAATTACTATGCTGTTGTGCAGCATTTTGGCGTTTTGTATTCTTCAAAGAGTGATACCATTAAAAACTTATTAGCAAGAGACCAGGTTCTGGATCGTTTTCCCAGCAGAAGCTTGGTTAACAACCTTTTTTCCCCAACCTGGCAGTGCTGTATCCACTGAAGAATCTCAAAGTCAAGTTATTTCTGCTTTTAAATAGTTACCATGCTATCCACAGCATTATAACTGACCTTTGCAGTTCTGTATGCCACCTTCTGGCATGGGATCTGCAATTAGACCTAGTACTTTTGTTGGCATGTAACCTGAAAGGGAATCCTGCCCACAGGTCCATCACCATGTTGAGTTTGGAAGGCTGAGTGATAGGCATACAAAACCCAATGACAGCATGTCAGAAAGAGGAGTAGGTAAACCTTTTTCTCATATATGGGATGTTGTTTATGATTTAAGAGGTGCCTATTTCTTGCAGATACTTTTAAGTGTAGTTAGACTGGGAAAGATTAAACTAGAAGGAAAACTTTTCTGCTTGGCTTGATTTAATCCAGAAGGGATTAATTTAAAGGAAAACCTGTTATCCTTACAGAATAAAAATCTGAAACTGAAACTTGTTGATTAAAATCTCTTTGTGGCATTTGTACTTCTGTTTTGGTTTTCTTTATTGTATTTTTTTAAAGGCATTTCTTTGTTAGAGATGAACACTCACTAGGCATTTACAGTACGTAATCCTCAGCATAACAATAAGACATAGCTTGACATACAAAGGAGGAGCTTCCAAGCCTGGGTTGCAGACATAAAGCAAGTGCTGTAGACAAATAAATTAAGTTGTGTGTTGAAAGCATGACCAATGAGAAACTGTGCTGACAGGTGGGCTTAAAGCACTTGCAGGAGTTGCCACCTCATCTTTAACATTTGTACAGTTTGGTTTCAAACACACCCATGTTGATTCATTCATATTCTTTTGGCTTGTCTGTCTGTTTTATTCTATAAGTCTATCAAAGGTTCACAAAGATAACAAATTTTATATTGCTGTTTAAGGCTTTTTGGTGTCCCTGGATGACTTTTACATACTGGGCAGCGGCTTGGTAATGTTGCAGACTACCAACAGTGTGTTCAACGAAACGCTCATGAAGCAAGTGGTGCCCGAATCCCTGTTCGCTTGGCAGAGGGTCCGCATTGCAAACATGATGGCAGATGATGGCAAAACTTGGGCAGAAACCTTCTCAAAGTGCAACTCTGGTAAGTGTACTTTCATATGAGTCTTAGAAAAAAGGACATGTTCCCTTTCCCGCTTGTACCCTTTCCCTTCCCCAGGCAGGACATGTAACTCTCCCTGTGCTTTCATACCTAGGGACCTATAACAATCAGTACATGGTCCTTGACCTGAAGAAGGTCAGGTTGCAGAAGAGCCTTGATGATGGCGCATTGTACATAATTGAGCAGATCCCAACCCTTGTGGAGTATTCTGATCAAACAAATGTTCTCCGGAAAGGTAACGCTTCTATAGTATTTACTGGTTTAGGAAAGCCATCTCTTTCTGCCAGCTGGTAGAGAATCATGATTTGTACATGGGAAGGGTTTATTGAATCCTAGTGCCAAGTGTTGTTAGAAAGCTTTATGTGATCATCCTTCTGTTGCCAGCTCTGTAAAGTTGTATTCATTTCTGCTGTGGTGGAAACATGATGAGCATCTGTATTTCTTAGAAGTAGGGGAGGGTAAATTAGACTTTACCTACCTTCCTTTTCTCTGGTGTTACTTTGCCCTGTCTTAAAAACCCATGAGGAAGAGGTGATGTCTATTTGAAGCAGTACTAAACTGTGATGCTGCTGGCTACTTGAAATGCTTTGTGAGTGGGTCACCCTACAAGGAGATGAGCTTTTAAATACAAGAGAAGTTCTCTGGTAGATTCAACGCCTGAACTTTTCTGGAGCTCTGTTATCTGATAAATATTTGCTATTTAAAAGATTCCTTAAGCCCCCAGCAAGACTAGCAACAAGCTGATGGAAAACAAGCAAACAAAAATATAGGTGAAGCAAAACACTCACTGTCAGGTTTCATTCACAAGTGTTCTGTAGACACTTTATGTCAGGAGCCAAAAGCCTGAGCTCATTCCACCAATTTAAGTATATGTCTGGTGGTTTGTGCTCCCTCCTGTAATCACGTGCTCAGGAGGTGTATTGATAAGTTGCTTGTCATCATCAAAATGACTGGAAATGCATTTACGTTAGCAACTGGGGTTGTCTTCCTTTGGAATTTTTCCTTGTATCTGGCTCCTTGGAAAGTTCTGCCTTATTTTAGGCATTGCCACAATGTCAGTATGGCTTTATGAGGTGTTTCTTATTGAGAAATTGGAAAAATCGCATGTGTCTCCCCTATGCTTTCTCTTTTCTTCCAGCGTTTGTGGTGCACACAAAACTGAAAAAAAAGCTAATAGAGACCTTGCTAGCTCTGGCATGGAAGCAATGCAGCCATGTCACAGGAATGCTGCACTTGTGCAGTGAGGCCAGGCTTAGAGGGTTCCCCGAGTTCCTTTTCAGCAGTGACTCAAGAGCACTGTTCTGTGGGATTCTCTGTAGGACTGAGCCCAGTTCCCTGGCTTGGGCAGTAACCACTTTTTTCCTCCTAGGAAACCTGTGGCTACTCTGATCTGGAAGGAGGCAGCAAGTTATACATGGTTTTATATTTACAGTATGGCTTTTCCCAGGTATCTAAATGCACCTTGTGTGTATTGATTGCATAACACTGCAGTCAGTCTCTGACAGTTTAAACATTAGAAGGGCAGCCCTCAGCCCTCAGGTGGGCCAAGCACTGGAGGAGTACTGCCTTAGAGACCTCAGCTGCTGTAAGCCAATACTGCTCCTGAAAGCAGTAGATTTTGACTGCTCCATGCCATGCAGGACACCAGACAAATCCCATTGAGACCACTGCCCTGTGCCCTGGTGCTCGGAGCAGCCCGAATGAGGGACATACGGCTTTAAGAGCAGTGCTGGCTTAAAGTGTTTATAGAGTATCTGACCCTGGCACACTCCATAATTGTCTTGGAGCTGGTTTGCAGAGATAATGCATTTTTGACACTCTGGCCTGATCAGAGTGAATTTGTACCAGCATTGGCTTTTTAAGTTTCTTTCAAGCATAAACCTAAAAACAACAGAGAGTGAGAACTGAGTTCTCAGGTGGACAAAGGCAGATATTGCTGTAGTAAGGCTTGTGCCGAGGAAAAATGGAAGCATTTTCTTATATGGGTATGAAAATTGAGAGATGAGATTAAGAATAGCACATCCTTTTCACCACCAAAAGTGTCATATTGGATCAGAGCCTGCGATTTTGGTCTCTTCCACCATATCTTCTCATTGTTCTCAGTATCACTGAGCTCCCTGTCTCTAAACCAGCAAAGGAAGAAAGCATTTTGTTTCAAAGAATTTTTGCTGCCTTTGTGTTGTCCTCCTCCACCCCTCTTTCAACCTTACATTATCTCTGACTTATTTTTGTCTCTGTTCACCCTGCCAGGCCTACAGGCAGGTTTTACTGGCTTGTAGCAGCGCTTGGGTAAAGTCTACGTTAGTCTGGATACTGCACTGCCTGTCCAGGATTTGCAGTCTGACAGAGCCTGAGCCACAGAAGAGCTCTTGCTAGAGGAGAACTTCAAATAGTTTCCTCTGTTTAAGTTGCTAAACCAAAAAATTTTTCAAAGTGGGAGAAGGAGGTCAGCTGTATGCATTGCGTTCATGTGAGATAATAGAATCAGAATCATTAAGGCTGGAAAAAAACTCTCTAAGATATCAAGTCCTACTGTCAGTCCAACACCACAATGCCTACCAAACCATGTCCCCAAGTGTCATATCTACACATCTTTTAAACACCTTCAGGGAAGTCGACTCCACCACTTCCCTGGGCAGCTGTGCCAACCACCTTTCAGGTAGTTGTAGAGGGCAATAAGATCTTGCTTCAGCCTCCCTTTCTCCAGACTAAACAGCCCCAGTTCCCTCATATAACTTGTGCACCAGCTTTGTTGCTTTTCTCTGGATGCACTCCAGCACCTCAACATCCTGAACACAGTATTCAAGGTGCAGCCTCACAAGTGTCCAGTATATAAAAATAATAACTAAACCCTACTGGTTTGGAAGCTGATGTATCTGTATCCTCTGGCCTGCGTCATTAGAAGCTGTCAGATGTACTCATTTCTGGAGGACGTCTGTATTTCAACACAACATGTACACAAGCTGTTTCCTTCATGTAGGCTCTGGGTCACACAACCAAATGCTGGCAGACGGAGTATTGCTGTCTGTGTTGCATGCTAGGCAGAACCTAAGCTGGTAAGGCCTCTGCTCAGGTGGTGTTCCAGTGCTTATGCTGTCTGTGTACCTGTCCTTCAGGAAGCGTGGGTTGTGTCTGTATGTATCACTCCCAGTAAGTCCTAGTTGATTTTCTGGAGCAGTAGTGGGCAGGTACAATTGGACTCGATGATCTCAAAGGTCTTTTCCAACCAGGCAATTCTATGATTCTGTCTTACAGCCAGACTTCTCACATTGTGCTAGGCTGATATTAATACATGGAGCACTGCATTTACCAGTGTCTAGACAGTAAATCTCTAAGCCGAATCCCAGTGTGTATGATTTGAGAAGCAACATTTGGTACTAAAAACAAGAGTAGCAGTGCTTTGGAGAGAAGCTGCAAGTGCATTACTCTTGAAACTAGCTCATGATATATGCTCTGTGCTCAAACATTCCTTGTTGCCTGTCTTGGAAAATAAAAATTTTAAAAAATAAACATTTCTGCTTCCTAATCTAGTCTTGTTTCAGACAGTTTTATATCACCTACCTGAAAGTCTCTCTAGAGTTCTGGCTGGTAATTCTGCTCTTTAGAGTTAGCAAAACTGCAGGTTTCACACTTGCTCTGGGAAAAGTTAGGGCAGGACTCTGCTGATCAATCATTTCTTAACCCCCGAAGGTAGATACTGGCAAACATGCAGGTATCCCCACCATCTTTCCTTTTTGCTGTGTGTAACCACAGCTTTCCAACAACCACCACACAAAGTGTGTGTGTTCTTTGCTGACCTGCTTCCTGTTCACCCCTGTTAGCTCTGTGGTTTCTCTGTGTGTGTGCCTGTCCATCCCTGACATGCTGACACTCTGCCTCCGTGAAATAGGGAGCCAGGGGAAAAAGGGAGTGACTTCAAACCTCTTGCTAGGAAATTTGGTGTGTGTAAATGATCTTACATTCCTCTGAGGTCGAGCAGGGAAACCTGCAGGAGGCCTGTGGCTGCTCTGCATGTTCATTTCGGACTCCTGCAAGTCTGATCTCAGCTGTTTTGCAGAATCAGTCCTCAGGGTGGAAGTCTGGGGGCGTGTTGCCTGGGTACAGTCTCCAGTGGTTTACTGGGAGTCAACCCCAGTCATGGCAATGACTGTGTCTTATTTTCTTCTGTTCAAACCAGTTTGACGTGTTATTCCTCGACATGCTATTAAGGCAATGCAGAGTAGAAAATGGTTTATTTTTTGGTTTTGATGTAAGTAAGAGTGTTCAGATTTTCTAAGGGATTAACAAATTGGTTTTTGTCTCTGGCAGGTTATTGGCCTTCATACAATATCCCTTTCCATAAAAAGATTTACAATCTCAGTGGGTATGCAGCATACGTTGAGAAGTATGGCATGGATTTCTCCTATGAGCTTGCTCCAAGAGCAAAAATCTTCCGTCGAGACCAGGGCAAGGTGAACGACTTGGAAAGCATGAAGTACATCATGAGATACAACAGTAAGACACATGTTTATATACTTATGGAGCTGATCTTAATAAAGGAGTATTACTTTTATTTCTTGGATCACAGTAGGAAGCTGCAGCCTCAGACATGTATCAGAGTGATGTTACCCTAGATGCAGAATATGCACAAAGGAAAAAGATGATACAGTTTACTGTTGAGGTAGGAAACCAGGCTAAAATTTCTCCAACAGAAACAAGGCTGGGTTCCTTCTAGAACAACGGCCCTTGGGCTTGCTGTATGACCTTTCCCTGAGAGAACTTCTGATGCTCCAAGAGACTCTGTGAACTACTGTTACCTGACACATCTACAGCATGTCAGTCTTGAAAGCCTTAAATCCTAAGCAACAGTTAGGTCAGATCAGATGAGAGAATAAAGTGTAAAACTTCAGGTCTTTTTTTCCCTGTTCAGGCAAATGATCTTTGGTAGGCAGTGCTCTACTTTGTTTTTCCCTGCCAGAGTTCTCCTTACCTGGATTAAAACTGGCTTAATTAACTTCTAGCTAAGCTCACATCTAAGTACAGATAGCTTTAGATGCTGTATTTTCATTCCCAATTATAGGGAGCATGCTAATTACCAGGCTTGGAGTTTGGGTGGGCCTCTCCCAGGGTGGGGTATTGCTACTGCTTGAGCCGTGAGTAGCAGCATGCTCACAGACGTTGAGGCTTGCCTACCTTCCCCTCCTAGCTTGCAGCTACTACAGTGGGTGTTTGAAGGCTTTGTTCTTTGCCGATTATTTTAATCTAGAACAGGAAAACAGAGGATTTCGATGCTGAACTTCTCCCTTCCCCCACTTTCCTTTCTCTTCTGCTTTTCTCTCCTAAGAAAGTTCCTGCAAGCTTTTGTCACACGTGGAGTTGCAGATGTTTGTGATTCGAGGTTGGCAGTGGTGCCCCTCCGATGCGGAAATAGCTGTGTAGACTTGGATTAGGAGCTTGTCTGCTTAATGTCCTGTCTCAAGCGCTGACTTCCAGCTGGTACCTTGGGAGGAGCTTGAGAGCAATGTGATAGACCTGTGTTTGTGCCAGCGCCCTTACGTAGCTTTTAGTGGCTGGGGCACTTTGCATCAGTAGCAGGGGCTTTTTGTGAGGGGTCTAATTGTTTCCTTTTCTTCCTTCCTTCCCGCCCCACCACACTTCTCCCCAGATTACCAGCGTGATCCATATGCTGAACACAATCCTTGCAACACCATTTGCTGCCGGGAGGACCTGAATCCTTCTTTTCCAGTGCCTGCAGGCTGCTATGACTCCAAGGTAAATTACCCCACTTTCAGTATCTGCTAAATGTTTGCTGCAGCCTGATTATGCTCCTGCCAGACCAGTAACATGTTTCCCTGCACTAGGACAGGCATGGACAGGCCTGTCCCCTCTCTTCAAGCTTTCTCAGTGCTTAGGCAGATCCTGAGGTGGTAATTCTATGCAGAGCCCTGTGTCCTGTCCCTGACACCAATCCTGGCACAGTGGCAGAGGACAGAGGGTACAGGGGCAGGTGTGCAAAAGAGCGACACCAACAGGAACTTGGGGTGCTTAGGGCTTAAACCCCAAAGCCTTGTAGCAGAAGGAGCCTAACAGAGGCTGAACTGAATCTTCACATCACTCACAAGGTGACAATTGCACAGTCTCAGCCTCCTGTTCATGAGGACTGTGTGGGTGCCTCATGAGAACCCACAGGAATTGTGTGTGTTTTAAGCCTCATTTCAGCTTTATCTTTACAAAAGCTTGGCTCATTAGGGAGTCACCCTGCTCCAGGGCTCCACCTCTCTGCAAAAGTGCTTTAAGCAAAGTTAAGATAACAGCAGGGCTGTCAAACTCATGGCTCTCCACCTTGTTTTATCTGGCTGGGCACCTTGTTTCTACCTGACGGCCCCTATGCTCCTGCCAGCGCGCTGGTCACGTGTGCAGTGTGTGTGATGTGCGTTATGCTGCAGGAGCAGGAGAATGGTGGGAGCTGTGAGTTTGACCCCTCTGTTCTAGGGGGATGGGGGGAAATCCTTTGACTCACTGTCCTGGAGAAAGCAGCAGTTTTTCTAGGCAGCTTGTGTGGTATTTTCACTGTGAGGGGGCAATACCTGAGCAAACAGCTGTTCAGTCCTGGTGTGCTGGGTGGTCGTAATGTGCTTTATCCCATAGGGAACAGACTGAGTTTGGCTGCTAGGATGAGCCCTGTGGAGGCTGTTTTGGCACTGCCAGTGCGATGTGTCTTCTACAAGCCCTGGCCAGCTGCCTGCTGCAGTAGCCAGTAGGAGCTCTCAGATCTGGTTGTGATGAGATGAATCCAGAAAATAGCTGGGTAGAGGTGTCTAGGTGGGTCATTTCACACTGGGTGTGATACCTCTACCAGAACAGTTAGGCAAGGGGAGTGGGCAGGGCTAGGGGAGGACAGGGGACCTAAGAGAGGCATTGAGGGAAAACAGCCCAGAGCAGAAGCAAAAGTGAAGCTGATGCCAGTCTGTTATAAACACTAAAGGCAGTGAATCTGGGAAGATGGGACAGGCTGGTGACCTCTTGGGTGATGATGAAGGAACAGGGTAGAGTCTAGGCAGCAGCAATAACTCAGTGCTGCCTTTGTCCTTTCCTAAATTACCCTGGCAGTGCCTGGAGGGACATACAGCAGAGTGTAGATCAGAAGCTCTAGGCTGCCTGCTGCAGCTCCATCTCTTCTGGAGATACCCAGACCCAGGGAGGATTGTCCTGAGGGCCAATGTGCTTCTGCTGTCACCCTGGATAGAGCAAGGGCTAGAGGGCAGTGTGGGATTGTGCTTTGCTACTGCCCTTCCTCGCTGGCTGTTCTGTGGATGGAGATGCTTCTGTGCAGGGGAGGGATGCTGCCTGGTCAGCATGCATTTCCCCTTCCTCACTTTGTTTGCCTTACTGTTAGCAAACCTCCCAGAGCTGTTCCTGCTCTGTGGGCTGTGTGCATATCAAACACCACACAACACTTTTACCCTGAACTCCTGTCCTTTATTGCAGGTGTCAGATTTCCGTCTGGCTTCAGCGTTCACAGCCACTGCGATCAATGGCCCCCCAGTACAGGGTGGTCTCCCTGTTTTCACCTGGAGACGGTTTAACCACACACGACACCAAGGCCTGCCAGAATCGTACAACTTCCGTTTCATCACCATGAGGCCGATCCTGTAAAACCAACATCAATATTTTCAAGTGGATTTTTTTTTTAACGGAAATTTTCATTCCTGTGCATAATAAATCGACCTGGATGTCCACATCCCGGTGCCTTAACTGCTTTCCTCTGTCCTGCCTGCTAGGCACTTTATACTGATGTGGGCCACCTTACTGCAGCCAGATGCATGTTCTGCTTCTCTGAGTTGTTTGGATGGCCTTTCCTCTGAGTGGGATTGATGGGGAAGCAGGTGTTGCACTGCTTTCTGGTGATCTGAGCCATCACCACAGCTACTCCCAGAGCAGGAGTGAACTTCAGTGTTATCAGTGATGACAACAATCTATCTCTAGTAGCAACATGGGCCCTGCCTCCAAGGCTGGGCCAAGGCAGGTGGCTGCTTTGGGCCGGGATGGCCTTATCTCAGTGTTGGCTTGATGCCTGACATTTGTCTGAGCAGTGTTATGGGAAAAAAAAATCTCACCAGAGCATGTGCACCAACACTGAGTGTCAAAAACGACCAAGCAAAACCATTTGAAAAAAAATATTCGTAATCCTTTTATTGTTCATTGTGAGATAGTTATTTGCAAAGCAAGGTAGCAGCGCTGGGCACCTAGCTAAGGATAGTCAGAGGCGCACCTGGCCTCAGCCAGCATGGATTAATAAACAGTTGGTATATATTCGTTAGATGCATATATTCATTACATGCACATATTCATCACATTTCCAGGAGTAGGCCGAGTTAGGCTGATCAGTTCCAGGGAATCATTAACATAAGTTCCCTCCCCTTCACGCCTGCGCCAGTGTCCTTTTGCCGTGGTTGTTCGAGGGTTGTGAGGAGAGAGACTGGGGCCTTCCTTTTGACCGCGAGTAGCCTCTGTCATCTGCGCAGGCTCAGTTGGTATCTTGCCATGGGGGGTCCTGGAGATTCTTGCCAAGGGTATGCCAAGTCTCCTCCTTATCAGCACAATGCAACCCTAATGGGCTTGTAAAAACTGCCTCCTTATCAGCACAAGGCATCCCTCATGAGCTTGCAGAAACTGCCTCCTTACGAAGTTTTTACAATATTCCATTGCAGACCCCCTACTCTCCCATCAAGCTTAAACAAAGCACAAAGCCAATAATTTAATTGCCTGTTTTCACACTGAGTCACATTAATTCCACCTGAGGCTTCAACTGCTAGGACCATGGTCCAGGTGCAGCAAACAGCTCCAGAAAATCTCCAAACCTATGGGTGCCCCTTTTGACTCATTTACCTGCTCACTCACTCATTATGTCTCCATTATTTCTCCTGTTTGCTCAGCTCTAGGTTTCCTGAGGCAGAGTCGTGGATACAAATTACTTCAGGCAAATTTGTAGATGGTACAGCATCAGGTTACAGCTGGAGCTGAGTGTCTCCAGACAAGAAAATCCCTGAGCCCATACAGTCTTAAGTTCCCACCCATGATGTGCTCTTCATGTGCTGCCCACGTGGTTGTTCGTCAAGTGGTGTTTTAGAGGCTGGGGTCTTTTTGTTCTTTATTGGGTTCTTGCCTTGTCTCTTGGCAGGCTGACTCTCTTTAAGGTTTGCAGCAGGCATAGCTTCCTTATCTTCTGGCTTCAGCTGGCTGTGAGGGATTCTTTTGTGTAACTCATAAGTTCAGCACAAGCTGATCACAGCAGGGTGAAAAGTTCACAGCTTGTGGCCTTAGGCTTCACAAATTAAGATGTGAAGGCTAGGCAAGTTCTGCTATGTCACACTGCTTTGCCGTTTTGAGAGGCTTCATCTGTAGTTCATTTTACAGCCCTAATGCTAAGCAACTAGCTCTAAAAGGTTGAATTGAGTATATTTCAGAATTAAATTATTAATATTCTTTAACAGCAGTGCCTGTGAGAAGTGCTGCAAATTTCTTCTTGTCCAGAAGTGTCACTAGCTAAGAGAGTCAAGGCTATGTGTTCTCCATAGCTGATCAGTGCGCCTGTTGTCTACAGGGCATGGCTTTCAGGGGCATTTGCAAGATTCCCTTTGTCTCACCAGAGAGGTGGGCAACTGTCAGGCTGCAAGAGGCAGTGAAGGGATGTCTGGAAACAGCCTGGTGCAGTGTAGCAGCAGGGAAAGAGCTGTGTCTGCATGTGTCTGTGCAAGAGAATTCTCACTGAGATCTTACTGAGCTATGGAGATGGAAGGTGACAGTAGGGTGGCTGTGAGGGCTGGGGGGTTACGTATTCCTTAGCTACCTGTGTTTACACTGAAGAATCAAGTCACTGGGGCTTTTTGCACTAGGTGTTATACAGCTGATAACGTAAAACAGAATAAATAGCCCTTGCCTTATGGCCTTGGCTGTCCAAGAACTGCAAAGCAACTGCTGTGACTTAAAAAGGTGAAGGATGAGGTTTTGATCATGTGGGGAAGGGAGTGAGTTACTGCAGCATGGGTGAGGTTTAGCCTAAATATTTAGCTGCCACAGTAGGGATGAGACCACTCAAGAGAAGAGGAAGACCACAAGTTACAGCAAATCTTTTGCTGAGGATTAAAAAAAATCTATGCAAAGACTGAAGTGGCTGGCTTGCTTGAGCAGAAGGAGTTAAGTGTGGGAGGCTGGAGAGAGCGTCTGTGTCATGTGCAGGGGTGGGAGAGCACTGTGTAAAATGATGGTTAACTGCCAAAGTGCTCACCACTGCGCTGCTTTTTGCCCTGCAATACTGTTCGTTTTTGCATAAAGCACTGAAATTACTCAGCTGTGGTACCCAGACACCTGTGGCCATGCTGTACGTGCGTATATTGGTGTATGTGCCAGTTGCAGTTGGGCCTGTGCTGGGAGGGAGAGGACTGTGACGTTCACTTGGTGCCTCTTACGAGCCAAAAGAGATGGCAGTGCTTCACAGGCGCCCTCTGCCAGAGGCAGTGAAGAGGAGGCCACAGAGTTTTTAAATATAGCACCCACTCCCTTTACTCTCATCCCTAAGGTTCTCCATCAGTGAAAGTATCTTGCTTGCCTGCAGCTGCGACCCCAGAGACATCAGCCCGTCAGCCCTGTTCCTTGTGTGGGTCATCCTTGCCCCAAGCTCTGTGTGCATGCATGGTCTCCATGTAATGTTCTGCAATCCCAGCCACCCCTCCCTGCTTTGTTCCAGCTGTGGCGAGTAAAGGGCAGTGGGGCACGAGGGACTCATGTTGTCCCCCTGGGCATGAACAGCAGTGCTCAGCCAAACAGCCTGGCCTCTGGGGTGGGCCTTGGCAGCTCTAAGTGCAGGAGAGCTCTATCTGCCACGTGGCTTGGTTTAGCCCCAGTCAGCAAGTAAGTACCATGTGGGTACTCGCTCACTCCTTGCACTTCTCTGCCCCTCAGTGGGATGGGGAGGAAAATCAGAAAGGAAAAAAGATAAAACTTGTAGGGTGGAATAAAGACAGTTTAATAGAACCGAAAAGGAAGAGAAATAACAACAACAATAAAAGAATACATAAAGCAAGTAATGTACAGTGTGATTGCTCATCACTTGGAAACTGATGCCTCCCACCCCCTGGCCAACTCCCCCAGTTCACATACTAAGCATGCCATCATATGGTACCGAATACCCCCTTGGCCAGCCTGGGTCAGCTGGCCTGGCTGTGTCCCCTCTCAGCTTCCCTTGCACTCGCTGCCCTGTTGTTGGCAGGCCAGTATGGGAAGTGCAAGAAAATTAACTCTATTCCAGCTGAACCCAGGATAGTATCCACCCCTTATTCTATGCCATTTACGTCATGCCTATGTCCTACACTTACCTATTAATTATGAGCATTTTCTGTCTTTGATATACACCCCCACACCCCTCAGATATCATTCCCTTAGTCCACTGAGTTAATTTAATCCACGACTTTGGGCTCCATCTGTCATAACAGTTTTTCAGGACGGGAGAGATGGTGTGTGTGGTGCTGGATGGTTGCATGCTGCATCTGGAGCTTGCAGTTGGTGTATCTGGCACAGCCCATGCCCATGGTCTGAAGGTTGATGATGTTGATCTTGAGGAAGATGCTGAAACCAATGCTTCTTCCACGACTGCTGCACTTTGCTCCGTTTCATCAAAGTTCATTCTTCATTAATTTGGGTGATTCTCCCTGTAATACTCTTGTAATGGCATAGAGCAGGTGTGATGACATACAGTGGCAGGATTATTTAGCGATTAGTTGACATCATAGATTTAATTCATTGGCTATTCTTACCCAAAATCAAATCCCCTTGAGGTACACATCATACTTTCCCATCCTCCATGTCACCCACTGTGCGAGCCGAGTGCAGGTAATGCACAGGAACAACCACAAAGCCACAGACAAAATGAAAAGAAGGAGTTTATTCCCATTACCTCACAATGTGGGGCAACTCCAAAACCAGCACCTGGGCAGAGGCAATGCAACCGGAAATGCAGGCACTGCAGAGCTTGGTCCTTGCTAGGAAGTGTGAAAGCAAACTGCTGGGTTTTTTTCCGCTGTTTACTAGGGGAGAGCAGAGTCTTTTTGTCCTGCCAGAGCTGGAATCTCAACACATTATAAGGCCTTGAGTTTCACAGGCCTGTGTTATCTGAACATAAGAGCTCTGCTTGCTAGCTGCACAAGACAAGGCAGTGATGATTTATGTGTTTTCCTACATCCCAGCTGCAAGGTCATTCAAGCATGACCATAGTTCCTCCGTGCCAATCTTCCATTACATTCCCACAGCACATAAAGGGCACCATCAGGTAGGTCCTTGAGCGAAAGCAATTCCGCAGACAGGTTTGCCTTTGGCTAAGGCAGGAGTAATCCAGACAATCTTCCCTGAAATGTTCTTCATGTGCACTACTGGGACTTCATCCCCTTCTGGTTCACGGAAGTTTTTACTGGGCAGGGCTGGCTTGATTGGTAGATCCTCTGATGTTAACTAACCCGATGGCTCTTGCTAAATTTGTATCGCAGTGTTTGAAGGTCCCACTACCCCTCGCTCTCAGGTGAGTTGTGTCATTTGATTTTTCTGGAGGCTGGTGCATGGCAGGGATGTGGCATACCCACGCATTGCTGTACCCACGCATTAGTGTGTTCTTTGACCCACGTGTCTATGAGGTTGTTTCAGAAATTAGTCCATTGTCTGACTTGGTTCTTTCCTAGAGTGCCCTGTCATCACAGGACTTACTTTTCAAGTCCCAGGATAGTGTCCCTGGTGGTGTCATCCCATGCTCCACACTGGCCAGGTCAGCAGCTAAACTGTGCAGCTGTATCCCAATTGCTCCCCCACCCCTCCTCCCCACCCCTCCCCCCCGCACTCCTCCCCCCCCCCCCCCCCCCCCCAGAGTGAAAGGGAAAGGTGAGAGAGTTACAAGTTTGAAACTAAACCAGCTTTAATGAAACAATGATGATAAAAAGGAAAACAATAATATTAATACCAGAATAATAAAATATATACAAGTATGCAATAGCAAACCAAACTTCCTCGACTCTACAGGGAAGGCACAGGGAAAGTCCTGGACTGACCTCAGAGGCAGGCAGGAGCCAGACTCAGAAACTGGATTTAGGAACACACAGATTGGGTTCAGGAGCAGACAGACAAATGAGGTCCCCCTCAGTCCTCCCTGAATGTCGGCTGTTGAAGAAGAGGGGTTTGACTCTCGATCCCTCAGTTTTATACTGAATATGATAGAATGTGATAGAATGGGATGGGACGGCATACTGTGTTGGTCAGGTTTGGGTCCTTTCCCGTCAGCTCCTCTCTGCATGTGACGTTCGGAATAACCCCCACAACTCGCGGAGAGTTATGAAGTCAGGTATGTTTATTACTCCGGAGGGCAACAGGTGGATAGTTTCAAAAGACCTGTGTGCTGAACAAAGGATGGCTCAATATTTATTGCCAAAAGACATACATATTCATTACATTTTGGGGAATAGACCGGGTTATGCTGAGCTGTCCTGAGAAAGCACCAGCCTAGGATGGAGCTCAGAGGTGAGGTCACCTTTCTCTGTGCAGGCCCAGTAGTTTCTTGAATCCCCTTCCAGGCCGAAAGACAAAACCATCTCTTTTTAACTGCAAGCTGCCGACCTCCGTATCAGTGTAGCCTTGATGGATTTAGGAAAGCTGCTAGGCCTACAAAGTCCTTATCAGCACAGCCCTGATGGATGAGCCCACAGAACTGCCAGGCTTACACAGTTCCCACAGACTCCAATTGTGAAGCGCCCCCACCTGCAAGACATCCAAGATCCAAATATCTAAGTTACAGCTCTTCAGGCTAAACAAAGGCTTGTCTAAAGTCTCACATCACAGGTGTGACACCCCTGTTCTGGTCTCCAGTATCTCTGGACCGGTCTTGATTTACATAGTAATAAGTGTGAGCAATGGCCTCTTTACATACCAGAGCCCCATCACCTTGGTGATAAATTTCAGACTTTTCACTTCTAATGGCAGCCACACTCTTAAAAAGGTGTTGGTAACTTTCAGAAACTGAAGTTACTCAGAAGAGGCCGACAAAGCAAGTGCAAAGGCGAGGGTGTCAATGCTAATGATTTCTCTGAACTGATCAGAAATGTAATGAATATGGTATGTCTTTTGGCAATAAATATCGACCTGTCCTTTGTTCGGGGCACAGGGCTTTTGGAGCTATACACCCTGTCGCCTGTCAGCGTAATAAACATACCTGACTTCATAACTCTCTGCAAGTTGCGGGGGTTATTTCCGCAAGTCACCTCCCCCTTCCAGCCAGTCCACGACCACTTTCAATATTTCTGGGTGACTGGGGTTTCCTATTCAAGCCTTCTGTAAGATCAGTGTGACCCACTTAGTCCACATAGCATTGGTTGCACAATGTGTGGAGAGGACCCTCCCTTTGAACATCCAGCCCAGCACCAGCAGTAAGGGTGCCAAGAGGAGCTGTGCTTCAGTACCAACCACTTCTGAAGCAGCTCAAACTCCTTCATATGCTGCCAATATCAGTTTTTCAGTTGGAGCATAGTGGGCCTCGAACCCTTGATACCCTTGACTCCACAACCCTAAGGACTGACCTCAGGTCTCCCTGGTGATTTCGGCCGGGGACTCCAGACAGGGCCATGCTCCCTGACTGTGTTGTAGAGCACGTTTTTAACGCCTTGTCCTGCCCACACTGGCCCAAGGGCTACTGGGTGAACTGTTTCCTTGTTAATTTGTTTAAAGTGAAGCAAAGGGACTTGTAATCTTCACTTAGTTAACAATAAAGGACCCCATACTGGTATCTGCTAGAGATAAGGAAATCATCGATCAAATAAGGAAATCACTGATCAGACACCTGAAAGACAAAGGATCACCGGAAATGGCCAGAATTGGCTCAAAAGTACAATAAGGCAGGTACTGTTGTATTGTAAATCAGACACAAGATGGTATGTAACAATTCTGGGGAACTGTAGTGAATATGTATGTGTTGAGTAAATATAAGCAGTACACCTACAGGTTTTCTTTAGAAGCACTCATGGAGGAACATCCCCAGTGCTTCTCCAGCACTGAAATTAAAAGAATACCTGCTTAACAGTATCTCAGGTTTTGGGCTATTTTATTTGTTTCAATAGAATGGATTGGAAGGAACTTTAAAAAATCATTCAGTTCCAACTCCCCTGTCATGGGCAGGGACACCTCCCACCACAGTATCATAGTATCACAGTGTGAAAGATAAAGGTTTGTTCATTAAACCGTTTAGCATAAACCGTTTAGCATAAGCAAGGAGGAGCCCCGGCCCAACTAACTAGTAAAGAAGAGCCTGAGGCCTAAAGAATGTGTAAAGTGAGGAAATACTTAGCCGGATGAGCACCCGGAACCGCTGAACAATGGAAATTTACCCCCACCACGCAATAAAAAGGCAGAAGAAAAAGAAGAGGGCGCGGTCGTTGGCGGAGCGAAGACTCCCCGGCCGCCCAGCGCTGTTTTGTTTATTGCCTGCTTGCTAAATAAATTTGATTGGCTTTAATTGAGCTGGTTCCTGTCAATTATTGGAACGCATTTTATGACAAATTGGTGCCGTGACTCGGATCAAGACTACCTGGAGTGGATCCCGAGTAAAGGGGGGCGCCCCGCTGTAAAGCGGCTCTTACTCGGACGGACCCATCCAGCCCTCGACCCGACGAACCTAAATTTGGGCAATAAGCAAAAGAACTCCGGGAATCCCGTAATCTTTGTGCACGAAGCCCCGAACGAAGATGCTTGGGACGCGTGAGTACAGGCCGGTTATCCGTTCAGTTGGGATTGGGTATCCCGAGGTGTGCCGTGTGACACGTCCAATTGCGGGTGAAGCGAGTGCGGACCCCCTAGTAGTGCGGTTCCCAAATCCCGCAAGGGACTGGGCCACGAGCGGGGGGAAGCGTGTGTGTGTGTGATTGAAGGCACCTCGGAAGATGGGAGAAAGGAAAAGCAAGCCCTTTGGTCTCATGGGGGGGGGGGAGGAGAAGGTGAGTCTCCCCAAGATCCCCCCAAACAGCCCCTTAGGATTAATGATAACCTATTATGGGATGATTACCCCTCAAGAAGAGGAAAAAGTAAAGTAAAAATGATACACAGGAGATCATTCGTATTGGCCAATTTTTGGCTCATTTGAGGACTGGATTTGTCAGGCATTAAATATATACGTTAACTCGAAAGAACTGTTTAAATTGGAGGAAAGTGAGTATGCGGCTCTCTGGATAGTAGCCGAAACTAGAACTGGGTTGTTCCCCTTAAGGGAAAAGGAAGAACTAAAACGAAGAAGACAGAAAGAGGAGACAATACCTGTATTACCCCCCCGCTTACGTCCCGGAGGCTACAGCCCCCGAACTTCCCCCAGAATCCGATCAGCCCCCAGAAAATATGGAGTATGGGAAAAAAAAAAAAAAAGAGAATTACTAGAATACTAGAAGTCAAACAAGAAAAATGCAGGAACCTCCGCAACTATATCCGCTAAGAGAGGTGGCAATGGGAGGTCCCGTTCCTGCGGTAGGATATGTCGCCGTCCCTCTTAACTCAGGGGACGTGCGAGAATTTAAAAAGGAAATGGGGAGCCTGCTAGGCGATCCCCTAGGGGTCGCTGAGAGGCTGGATCACTTCCTTGGCCCCAACATTTACACCTGGGATGAGATCCAGTCCATTATGGGAATATTGTTTACTGTAGAAGAAAGGAATGATAAGGCGGGCCGGAATAAGATTATGGGATCAGCAGCACCAACAAGGACCGCCAGCAGATGTTAAATGGCCATTACAAAGGCCTAATTGGGATAATCAGAATCCAGTACATCGGATTGAAATGCAAGATCTGAGAAATATTATAATCCAGGGAATTAGGGAATCAGTTCCCAGAGGGCAGAACATCAGTAAGGCCCTTAATGAGCAGCAGAAAAAGGATGAAACACCTACAGAATGGTTAGAAAGGTTGGGAAAGAACTTGCAGTTGTATTCAAGAATAGACCCCGATACCCCTGGGGGAGAGGCTCTATTGAAAACGCAGTTTGTGGCTAAATCATGGCAAGACATCCGAAGGAAATTAGAAAAAATTGAAGATTGGCAAGACCGTGGACTAGATGAACTTTTGAGGCAAGCCCAAAAGGTGTATGTTAGGAGGGAGGAAGAAACACATAAAAGGCAAGTGAGAATGATGGTAGCTGCGGTGCGAGAAGGACAGAAGGCAGTCCCACCCCGGAGAGGAAACACCTCTTCTCGCCGGGACATGGGGAACAGGGGACGAGAAAAATCGGTGGAAGGAAAGGGATGGACGTGTTTTTATTGCAGAAAGCCAGGACACATGAGAAAGGAATGTCGGCAATGAATGAAAGATGAGAGAATGTTTAAAGAAGATTAGGGGGGTCAGGGGCTCTATTTGCTGGGGACCAGGAACTTTACAGAGCCCTTGATAAAATTAAAGGTGGGTCCCCAGCAACAAGTAGTTGAGTTCCTAGTGGACTCAGGGGCGGAAAGATCTACCGTCCAGAGATTACCTCCAGGATGCAAACCATCCTCAGATAAAGTACAAGTGATTGGAGCTAAGGGTGAACCTTTTGAGGTTCCCGTAATTAAAAATGTGTTATTGAAAACAGATTCTAAAATGAGGGTGGGATCTTTATTATTAGTACCGGAGGCCGACTATAACCTCTTGGGAAGGGACTTAATGATAGAATTGGGAATCAGTTTAGAGACAACAAAGGACCAGATACATATTAAATTATGTCCCTTGAGAGCAGTAGATGAGGGAGAAATAAACCCAGAAGTGTGCTATACTCCGGAAACTGTTGAAAAACTGGATATCGCCCCGTTTGTAGTTGCGATACGAGACCCGGAGATACCAGTTCGGATAAAACAATATCCCTTATCCGAAGAAAGAAGACGGGGATTGAAACCTGAAATCGACAGACTAATTAAACAGGGATTATTAGAACCCTGTATGTCCCCATATAACACACCCATCCTACCTGTAAAGAAAACAGATGGGAAGTACCGTTTGGTGCATGATCTAAGAGAAATCAATAAGAGAACGGTGGCCAGACTCCCTGTAGTGGCTAATCCACACACACTATTGAGCCAATTAGGACCAGATGATCAGTGGTATAGTGTCATAGATTTAAAAGATGCCTTTTGGGCTTGCCCCCTTAGGGCAGATTGTCGAGATTATTTTGCATTTGAATGGGAGGATAAAAGAACAGTTAACTAAGTTGATGGATGAAACAAAAATGTCATGGATAAAATGTCTTCCCCTAGCCCTGTTAAACATAAGAACTCAGCCCCGGGCGGACACAGGGCTTTCCCCTTTTGAAATGTTGTACGGGATGCCCTATGATATGGAGGCTCCTAATGAACATCCTCAACTACAAAATTCCCACTTGACACCATACTTAACCCAATTGATGAGTAGGCGGGAGGAATTGAGAGAAAAAAGGGTTTATTAGTCCAAAGACCTCCCTTAGATATGAAAATACATATGATAAAACCGGGAGATAAAGTTTTAATAAAGTCATGGAAAGAAACACCTTTAACACCCCGCTGGGAAGGGCCATATCTTGTTTTGCTTACCACAGAAACAGCTGTCTGGACAGCGGAGCAGGGGTGGACTCATGCAAGCCGAGTGAAGGGACCCATGACAGACCCACTCTGGACGGTCACAAGCGCACCAGGAGAATTGAAGCTGACAATAAAACGAACTGCAACTCCAAGACTGAATGACAAGCTCCCCAAGAGAAATTAAACAAAGTTTATATGAATGGTTCCAGGTTACCCCGGGAGAGACATTGAGAAGGGCTTCATTCGCGCCCTGGCATCTGAGTAGAATACCGAATCAAACAGGAGGTGCAGGACTGTACAAGTCGTCAGATGGAAGACTCGTTGCACACTGTTGCGAAGTAACACCAGATATCACTGACGAGAGAGTTTTACCTCAAGAGGGACCCTTTTGGGGAACTGGGATACCCTGTATAAAGCATCCGTGGGAAGATCACAAGTGCTGGGTCATTTGTAGATGTGTCAGATGTGAAGATACTTGGGCTTGTATTGCAACAAGAAGACAACATTGTTGTAGTGACTGTAGGCATTTTGGGGGAGGTCATGGCCAATGGTATAAGGCAGACGTAGAAAAACTGTTTTGTGGTTGGGAACTGTACCTTCCTATACATCTAGAATTTAGAACTGTTCACTGGGAAAGAGCTATTAGCAAATGTGTTAAAGATTCATGGGAAGAAGTCAGTCAAAGAGTGGCAGGAGTTTTTGCCTCGAGAAGAAAGAGAGACTTTAAGTTGCCTTGGTGAACCTTCCCGGATAGGGAACACGAAATAACTGGAGCCTCCTGAAGAGTACTCTTGCTGCCGAGAAGATGAATATCCCCGGGGCTCGCAGCACTCGAGTCGCCGAGCGGAGGCAGAGGAGTAAGACCCAGTGGAGGGAAAAATTCTGGGGACAGAGTTATGCACTGTCCAACGCTAACCCTAATCCGGGAATAAATTTTGTAAACTGGCAACCGAGGCAAAATCACGTCGCTCTAGACTGACCATGATACTATACATCTTGGGAATGTGGTGTAGTCAGATTGAAGGAAGCCCCCACCAACCATTTAAATGGAGCCTGATTAAGTGGGAAGATCAACACATAATCCAGACTATTACCACTCCTGGAGCTCCCAGTTTTACACCTACCTTGTGTCAGATTGTGTACATAAATTTTTGCAAAAACCGAATCTAGCCAACGCAAAAGGATTTTATTTTTTTGCCCAGCCTCCAACCCAGGGTGAAATTATTATAATAGTCCTAATCAGTATTATTGCTCATATTGGAGTTGCGAAACCATTGCATCCGCCTGGAAGCCAGGGGCAGGGCCTGATAAATTCCTCAAAGTAGGCTGGGGCCCAAGTGAATGCACTCCACCTAAACCAGACTCCAGCAGCGGTATTATTTTAGCCCACGGTATAGCCGGGCCAATATTACTTTAATCGCTGGGCTTACATTTGGGCTATGTATTTTTAACAAATTAATAAGCATTGTAAAGAATCGATCAGAAGCTGCACATTTAATGCTTATCCGCGCTAAGTATGAACCTATTGCAGGAGAGGAAGAGGTAGTGGGTGACGCTTTTGTATTAAGTCACCAGGAACTGCAGCGGTTTACTGAACAAAATGCAGAAAAACAGAAAAAGGGGGGATTGTGAAAGATAAAGGTTTGTTCATTAAACCATTTAGCATAAACCGTTTAGCATAAGCAAGGAGGAGCCCCGGCCCAACTAACTAGTAAAGAAGAGCCTGAGGCCTAAAGAATGTGTAAAGTGAGGAAATACTTAGCCGGATGAGCACCCGGAACCGCTGAACAATGGAAATTTACCCCCACCATGCCATAAAAAGGCAGAAGAAAAAGAAGAGGGCGCGGTCGTTGGCGGAGCGAAGACTCCCCGGCCGCCCAGCGCTGTTTTGTTTATTGCCTGCTTGCTAAATAAATTTGATTGGCTTTAATTGAGCTGGTTCCTGTCAATTATTGGAACGCATTTTATGACAACAGCATCACAGTATCATAAGTGTGAGAAATAAAGAACAATTTGCTGCTTAAACAAAAGGATACAAGGAAAAAACGGCCTCACTGTTCCAGGCACAAAACACCTGTTTAAGAAAGAATGAGGAGCAGCATTATCTCAAGGTTGCAGTGTTGTCTGTTTAGTGAAATATTATGTTACCATAACATACTTGCTTTTGCTTTGTCTTGCTTAAGATTAACAGGTGGTGTTATCCTGTTTGTGTAACTGCCGAAATCAGCAAGTCGGAGAAAAAGGGTATAAAAGACTGCCTAAATTACCCAAACTTTTGCGAGCCTTGGTGAAGCTGCGACTTCCTGGCCACCCAGTGCTGTGTTTGCTTTCCTATTTTAAATAAATCTTTAACGAACCATTTGAGACTTTATTTGCCTTAATTCAACTATAACAATAAGGTTGGAAAAGACCTTTGAGATCATCGAGTCCAACCTATGACCCAACACCTACACCTACTCCTACTTGTCAACTACACCATGTCACTAAGTGCCTCATCCAATCTCTCTTTAAGCACCTCCAGGGATGGTTACTCCACCAGCTCTGCGGGCAGCGCATTCCAGTGACCAATCACCCTTTCAGTGAAGAACTTCTTCCTAATGTGAAGCCTAAATCTAGCGAAGCTTGAGACCGTGTCCTCTTGTTCTGTCACCGGTCGACTGAGAGAAGAGACCAACCCCTGCCTGACTACAACCTCCTTTTAGATAGCTGTAGAGAGCTATAAGGTCTCCCTTGACACTCCTCTTCTCCAGGCTAAACAGCCCCAGCTCCCTCAGTCGCTCTTCAAAGGGCTTGTGCTCTCTGGCCCCTTCACCATCTTCGTTGCCCTCCTCTGGACACACTCCAGCATCTCGACATCTTTCTCAAACTGAGGGGCCCAGAACTGGACACAGTACTCAAGGTGTGGCCTGACCAGTGCCGAGTATAAGGGGATGATGACTTCCCTATTCCTGCTGGTCACACTATCCCTGATGCAGGCCAAGATACCATTGGCCTTCTTTGCCACTTGGGCAGACCAGGCTGCTCAAGGCCCCATCCAACCTGGCCTTGAAACCTTTCAGAGAGGGGACATCCAGAACTGCTTATTTGAGACTGGAAGCAGAGTGGTTGGAGGATGGCTGTTTGCTGCCTGATGATCACTCCTAGGCAACACAGCATTGCAGATTGTATTAATGCCTTTTCACCCAGTCGTATATGAAAATACTAAAGGAAGAGTAGTGTTTAAAAGCTGGTCCCCGTGGACCAGGAAGTTGCCATTGATTACTACGTTGGACAGTGTTCTTGATGGGGGCATACCTGGATGCTTCCCAGTGCAGGGAGCAGAGGCAGGTGGCAGAGGTGACAGGGCAATTTGTGAATATGCTTGGAAATGGGAGATCAGTTCTCCCACCCTGCGCCTCCTATGCTGAGACAGGAGCTGCTTTGTGCTCAAACCCAGAGTAGTGGGAAAATAGAGCTCTACCTTTAAGAGCCCTTTTCTATGAGTAAATGTTTACATCAAAGGGACCTATGAGCCAAAGGACTCTAATCTTGTGGCTATTTTTCTGCGCTGTTGAAGGTCACTGAGCTCCTCTTACTGTGCTGTCCTGCGCCCTTCCTTTGTCAGCAGGCCAGCCCAGGTTTGCCTGCCTACCGCAAGAGCTCCTCTTCCCAGCACAGCAACATCAAGGACTGGAGGATAAAATTTTAAGTGGGGTTGCGTGGACCTACGGGCAGGGGCAAGAGACAACTGACAGCTTAATTCTCAGGCAGCTGCATAGAGCTAAGAAGTCTTCTTAAGCATCCTGTTCTCCTCTCCAGTTCTTCTTGGGAATAAATGGGAAGGTGTGCTCTAAGCAGAGGGTTTGTGGGAGAAGCTGCCCTCTTTTGCAGTTTTTTCTAATTCCTGTGGCTTCTGTCTTTTAAACCTTTTAAGGTTTTCAGGTTCAGCTAGAGAGGGACTGATTTTTTTGGGGGGTGGTAGGGATTGAGAGGTGGTTCCTTGCAATAGTAAAAAGAAACTTGCCGTTCAGTCCCTAGAGAAAGCCTGCAAAGGGAATGAATCCTCCCAGCAAGACCACCAAAGGAAACTTCTGCTTGATTCACCATCAGCTTTTTTTCCAAAATCCAGTAACAAACACACCCCTGCCCACCCCTCCCATTTAACCACATGGGCAAGACTGGTCATACCTTGCATGGCCTCAGCTCTCGCACAAGGGCTGTGTGTGTCCACAGCGTGCTCTGTCCCCATAGCAGGAGACACTCAAGCAAGGTCTGACCAGTGACTATCCAGGCAAGACTGTGCAGCTTCCCCCAGGAGGAAACCAACTTCATTTCTTAATCCTTGGTTTTGTGCTGCTGGGTCAGATCACTTCGAATCCCATTTTTTTCAGTTTCCTTATGTTACCCAGCAGGAACACTGGTGGTCTACAGAGGTGCCCTTTGCAGATGTGCCACTGAGTGTATGGCAAAGCTACCCTGCAGCAAAGCACAGCGAGTGCTCTGCTCAGTTCCCTTAACATCAGCACAATCTGCAGTTACAACACTGCTTTAGCAGAGTGGTCACACTGTATTTTATGACAAAACCAATGGTCTAAACTATGTACAGTATGTGCACTCTTACTGTAAATAGGAAGCTTGAGAAACACTCGGACTTTCAAATGTGATTGTGTCCGTCATCTTTTGGTCAGTGACTTGAAGAAAGTTTTAGCAAGTGCCATAAAACTAATTACCATTATCACAAATTAATTATATGCCCTGAAAGTATGGGCTCAGCACTAGCTCAGGGTCAACATGTCAATAACTCGATGTTTTAAGAGCTTTGTTTCAGTTCTTAATAATTTGGCAGCAGAGTTGGGTCCAAGAGGCAGCTTTTACCAACTACCATCTAGTAAGAGAGTTTATTTGTTCTTGACTAAGTTGCACAACATATTTCATGGTGCTATAAGCTGTCTTCTACCTTTGAAAAGCAACAGGTGGGGGGCAGAGCCTTTCTTGATTCTTGCACTAAAACACCCGTTTTATTACCCCTCATTTCATTACCCTTGACTGATGCAATTAGTTCTGTGCACAACAGCTTGCTGCTGGCTTGAGGAGCATGGTCAGTCCGGTGTGCAGAGACCACTGCTCCAGGCTGTAATGCTTACGGGTGCTGTAAAAGCCAAAGTCATCTCCTGTACTTTGTTCAAAGCCTCTTGTTAAATGAATGACCATTTTTTCAGAGGTCAAACCCAGCCCCTTGGAGAGGGAAGAGTAGCACCAGTAATCTGGTCTCATTCCTGTCCCACTCTGGGGAAAGTTTGGTGTGCAAGTTACTTGACTGTGCCCAGGATAAACTTTCCTTTGCAAAAATGCCTGGAAAGTCACTTTCCAGAAGTTACAGCATTGCTTTGGGTTTTTGTTTCTGTGAGAAGGCTGGGAGGGCAGCAACATGCAACAGACTTTCTGGGAATGAACTAGAGCCAAACCATTGCCACTAAACATTACTTGAGCAAGGAAGGTGGCAACACTTCTGAAGAGCGCCCTCTGAGCTCTTTTTGAGAGTTACCTCCTGAGATGTCTGGAACTAAGCACAGATGAGTCAAAACGTTAAAAACCCAGTAGTTTATTTCAAAGTATAAATTTCAGGCATGTCAGACAATCCCCCACTACATGTAACACAGACACACACGCTAATCTACAGCACATACAAAAATGGGAGAGCTTGCAACTGCCCAGTTTAAATTGGACATTAAATCAATCCTAAACTTTTTATTTTGTATTTACACTTCCAGCTGCAAAACAAAACAAGAAATCAGATTCTGAGCTTCCCAACAAAGGATTTTGCACATTTGACTCCCAATAGTAGCCAATAAATTACTAGAGCTGAACAGGACTCCCTAAACAGCTACTACCCAGTTATCTTATTTACAGCTATATCCCATTAAATCAAGACAGCATTTCAAATTATATATATAACTCTGTGTGTGCATAAAAAAAGAGAGAAAAAAAAGCTCAGCTTGTGTAATGACAATAAGAAATAATGATGCATTTTAAGGAGTACTTAGAAGGGATGAAAAGGAAAATTAATTTGCTTTATCTTAGCTATCCTTAATTTTTCTTTCTCTTCTCACGTGTTTGGAAAGGAATATAGATTTTGATGGCAGGGCTTCTCAGTGTCATTTGAACTCCTCTCCCTCTAGTGTTTTCATACAATTCCCACCCTTACTCAAACCAACAAATTAAAAAAATATATATTTAATATATCAAGATTCTATTTAAAAAGTCTGGATAGATATTTTTGACTAAATGAAAATACTCAAGAGTTTATAAGAAGGCAAAATCACAGCTTGATTTTGTACAGTGTATGTAACACTCTAATAATGGGAAATGGCTGTTTGGAGAGCAGGAACAGATTTGACCTTTGACCTGTGCCTATATATAATACAGATTCTAATTTATTGGACATTTACGACAAAACAGCGTAAAGGAAGGGTTATTATTTTTGTTAACAGTGCAAAACAGGGCTCAGATCCTATTATGGGGCCCCATCATGCTCCCATTGAAGGCACGAGGAGTTTTACCATTGTTTTCAAAGGAAGCAGAGTAAGACCCCTTATTTTTACAGGGAAGACACTACGGGTATTTCCAGCCTTGTGCTAAGAAACTTGGGATGGGTGTGTCTCAGTGCTTGGGATCACTAATCTGACTTGACCAATGGCAGCACAAATAACCTGACGGAGCAGAGTCTAAGATCACCTGCTGCTAATCGTAGGGCAGGTGGTCAGAAAATACAGGCTGAGTGGAATCTGCCTCTGCACCCTCACATTTTCTGCAGCTGCCACTGCAGATGCAATACAGACGCTATACCTAACGTCTGCCCCCTTCCTAAGGTTTAGTTATTTGATCCAATAAAGCTTTTTCAGACATACACTGAAATAGAGGAGGCCAGTGAACCTGGAACTATGTCGAATGAAGTTGAAAATAACGACATTTGGCCATCAGCGCTCCAGAGCAGAGGTCCTTTCCAACCAGAAACTGAATTCAAAGTAACTTCAATGTGGACATCCAGATACCCTTGTATTCCACAGAGAAAACAAACCAATCCTAAAACCAACTAGAAAGTAAATGAAGACGGAAAACACAGTTGCAGAATCAGTACTGTTTGCTAAAAGACAGGTAACTAGATCCAAGGTGGTACTGCTGAGAAGTCATGTATCCAATGCAACAGGAAAACATTAAGCTAGGACCAACTTTATACCAGGCTGAAAATAAGGAGGAAGAACTTGCATGAAGTGCAAAGAAGAAATTGAAACCACCCATTCCACTTTCAAATATTCTAAAAACCTCTATATGGCTTTTAAGTGGATTATCGAAAGCCTCCAGCAACAAACATTTGTATGAAGAGCCCAGTCTAAAAGTACGGTGTTAATGGACCTGTAACGAATGATCCCAGATATTTTTGAAATATCAAATAGTCTCTTAAATGAAATCAATAATTTCTGAATGTTTGTTGTTTCCAAAAAATTAGTTTTGTGGTAGTTTTATTGTTTCTGAGAAGTAAAGGATAGCAAAATAACCAGCCACCCCACAACATCGGGAAAAGTGCTATGAACTAAGGCATTAAGTAACACTCCTGTTAGTCGGCATAAGAGGTGAATACTCACTGCAGAGATCTGCTCCATCATGAAAATGATTTCACAGAAATGGCATAATTCTCTTCATGTCTGTGATTTAAAGACCAGCTAGCTTTATGGTCTCCAAATGGATCGAGGCGTTTGAAAATCAAGCCATATTTTAGCACTTATTTTGCCACCACTACTTGCTTAAGATCCTGAAACTGGACCTTTAACAGCTCTTCTGGGATGAAACAAAAAGAAGTCCGCTTTCACCCACAGCTATGATGGCTTCAGCCAACAATTGGTAGCTAGGCTTATTTCATTTGTTCACAAAACATCAACCACACTGTGCCATACACAGCAGAAGTGTATCTATTAAGCCTAATCCAGTTTTTACAGTTCAGTCCAGAAACACATCTTTATTTGCAAAAGATGAATCTTCTTTCTGTAAAGACACAGCCCACAAAACCTCCAAACACCATACCAAACCATTGCCAATAATACCTTCACTGGAGAAAACAAATTTTAATACAGGACTCTCACCTCCTGCTTATTCCAAGCAAGACAAAACTTAGAACAACTGTGACCTAAAAGCAAGCACAAACAACAGAAAAGCTTATGTATAGTTTGGACTGGAATCACAATTAAATGAACAACAATTAAATGAACAACGTTAAGTTCTAGGTTGTATTCTAATGTTTATTTGCACTTTCAAACCATGAAACCTCATTGTACTGATATGACCAATGGCCCTTTGGTACCATCTTGAAGACACATTTCAAAATTGCACAGTGAGGACTGAACAGCCATCAGCTGGAATGAACTGCTCTAACCTCTACCACAGAACTGGCTTTAAAAGGACCCAACTTTTCATAAGTAAACTAGTTAAGGTAAAAATTGGCTGGATGGCTGGGCCCAAAGGGTTGTGGTAAACGGAATTAAAACCAGTTGGAAACCGGTCACAAGCAGTGTTCCCCAGGGTTCAGTGCTGGGTCCAGTCCTGTTCAACATCTTTATGAATGATCTCAATGAAGGCATTGAGTGCACCCTTAGCAAGTTTGTGAATGACACCAAGCTGGGTGCAAGTGTGGATCTGCTTGAAGGAAGGGAGGCTCTGCAGAGGGGTCTGGACAGGCTGGATTGATGGGCAAACAGCGTGGCCAGCAGCAGCAGGGAGGTGATTGCACCCCTGTACTCAGCGCTGGTGAGGCTGCACCTCGAGTACTGTGTTCGGTTTTGGGCGCCTCACTACAAAAAGAACATTGAAGGGCTGGAGCATGTGCAGAGAAGGGCACCAAGGCTGGTGAGGGGCCTGGCGAACAAGTCCTAGAAGGAGCAGCTGAGGAAACTGGGGTTGTTTAGTTTAGAGGAGACTGAGGGGAGACCTCATCACTGTTTACAAATGCCTGAAAGGAGGTTGTGACAGGGTGGGTATTGGTCTCTTCTCACAAGTGACAAGCGATAGGACGAGAGGAATTGTCCACAAGTTATGCTGGGGAGGTTTAGACTGGACATTAGGAAGAATTTCTTCACTGAAAGGGTGGTCAGGGATTGGAACAGGCTGCCCAGGGAGGTTGTGGAGTCGCCATCCCTGGAGATGTTTAAAAGACAAGTGGATGAGTTCTTCAGGGACACGGTTTAGTGGGCAGACAGGTACAGTTGGAGTCGATGATCTCAGAGGTCTCTTCCAACCTTATGATTCTATCATTCTAAATGTATGATTAAGTAATTATTCCTCAAAATAGGCAGATAAAACATTTAATTAAACATAGAAAAATCCAAGACATTATTAATAATTGGCAACAGTAGTACAGCAACAACTGTTCTTCAAATGCACATTTCCATACAGAAAATATTACTCACCTGACAGAAGCAACAATCCCAGCTACATGAAAGAGAACACAACTAGAACCCCTAATCTCATAGCATATTTCACCAGCTATGATTTGGGATTTAATTTTTCCTGGCCTTTTTTAACCTTGCTTTATCTTTACAAATGTTGGTTTTAAGAAACAGAGCACTTAATTTAACAAATGTAAATCTACAGCTTTGCTACATGGAATAAAAAAGAGGAAAAAACTCTCTCCCTTCTAAACTCATTGTTTCATTCTGTTGGACAGGAATGAGACTGTTGTCCTTGTTCTCAAAAGTGTCAAGATATAACCTTTACATATATTTTCTTGTCCGGGTGCGTTACAATTTGGTTCTGCAAAAAGCAAGTTTAACATGTAAAACAGTAGAGCAGAGGCACCAGTTTCTTTCCTCAGCTCAGAAGTATCATGAAAGCATCTATTAACATCTGCAATCACTCAAGTTGTATGCCAAGTGTCTAAAGTTGTTTCTAAACTGCTTTGGGTGTGTTACCTTTCTGCACAGGCAGGCAGGTGATTGAGACAGAGAAGAGGACTGGGAAGCCAACTTATCTTTTTGTACTAACTTAACATCCAAACTGAGTGCAAACAGCTAGAAGCTTTCATGGTGCCACACTTTCTTCTTTGGCTGAATTGCAGCGTACAGCTTTCCCAAAAGAGGGAAAGGCTCTAGTGGAAAATACTGTCTGTATACTCTAATATTCTTGACAAGACAAACACAACTATTCAAGAATTACAGTGAGGAATGAGTTGAATGATACTGCAGATAAAAACAAATCCAACATCAGCAGATGTTACACTCCCTGGTCTTTACAGAAATAATAATTACTGCAGGCCAGGAAAATGAGAAGCAGCAATGGAAGGCTAGAAAGGTGAAGGGAAAAATAATTCCAAGCAAATAAAAGAACACCACAAGGTATCTGGCTACATTTATTCTTTAAGGCACAAAATAAATTTAAAAAATAGAACTGGATGTATGAAGAGAGGGGCAGAGAAATTATCTGAGCTAGAGAGTTGTGAATGCCGTCTCTACAATCCAGTTTCATTTCTGACCTGGGAATGTTCCCAGTGTGAGTGCAGGAGGATGGTGAAAGTAGAGGAGCATTCTTATTTAGGAGCGGTAGGAGGTAGTGGGGTGATTTGGGGTTTTTTTCCACCTCCAAATTTATACACATATTGGTTCCCTGGCCAGACTCAAGTTCCCTTCCCCCACCCTCAGAGAGCTCATTACAGTTTGTAAAATAAGACCAGATCACTCCATCTTCCAGAACAAAAGTGACACTTTGAATCGCCCTTCATATCACAGCCTGCTCAGCGCATGGTGGGAAGCAAGAGGCAAATCTGTTCCTGCCCTCATGTTAGTGCCTTGAGAGATGTTACAGATGTGTACATTTTGCTTCAAGATAAACTGTAATTTATTATTTTGTTCCCACTCTGAAGCAGAATCCCAGGCATCCATAACACGTAGGCAGGTATCTAGGTGGAACAGCTGTCATGGAAAGGAAAATGAAATTTTCAAATAGCCCATGACTTGAGCTATCCAGAAAAACCAGGCTCTTTTGCTGCAGGTGAGACTTTATTTTCTTTTTGGTTCTGAATGTATGTAGTGTATCACACAACTGTCTAAAATGATCCTGTGGAGACTGGATTTAAAAGTGAATTTCATGCATGGGATCAACTCCCCAAAACTGGGGTAATTCTTGGTAGTAGGACAGGTTTAAAGGCTCCAAAGATCTCTAGTTTAACTGCTCTGAGAAGAGATCACATCTGTGGACTGGGGGTCACAGAAGGGTCCAAAACGTCCAAAGATGTCCTTAGCCCGGACTGCAAAATAGTATTTGCTGCCAGATACAAACTGTGTAAGAGTGCATGCCATAGGTAGCGGCAGGGCCTTTACTTCCCCGATCTTCTTCCACTGGGAGGGCATTGTGGCACTCGGGTCCTCGTGGTAGGCATAGAGATGGTAACTGTCCACAGTGGCACAGCTCCGGTCAACCTCCATGACACTCCATGAGAGCACAATACCATTCTGGCTCTGTACTCGTGCCAGCTTCAGCTGTGGCTTTTGAGGTGGAGAAGTGTTGGCAGCTTCAGGGGGCAGACGTGGCGGCTGTGGTGCCTCTGGGAGCGGGGCAGGATGTACAGGGCGCAGTGGCTCCTAAGAAATGTAAAAGCAATACATGAAAGGTCAGAATGTAGAGCAGTGGAAGGAGGCTTTAATTCATCATTCCCCAGGAAAATGGACGCACATGATCCTGCAGTCACCCAGCCATCACAGCTTTAAGTCCTTTGTGCAGTGGCAAAAAAACAGTAGCAAAGGTTGAGAAGGGGTGGGACCAAGGATGCCAGAAATTCTTACTATTAACATAAAAATCCCTAGAGATACAGGTGATGATTGCCACAGTTACTTCTCTATATCCTATTTGCTTTCCACCCTAGAGGCGATGGACTGAACACTGCCCTTTCCCATGACTGAGCAGGCAGGTTCACAATGACTTTGAGCTAATCCGTATTTGAGCTGCTGTTCCCACATTACCCAAAACACTCCAGGCAGTGGATTAAGCTGACAACTCATCTTGTCAACAGCCAGGTTTTCATTGACAAAGGAAGAATGGGGAATGGTGTCACATGGATTTTATCACCTTAAATTGATCACAAATGCTCAACCTCAGTTTCTACAGAATTCTGAAACATAGACACAAATGTGGCTTCCCAGATTTTTTTTTTTATACCACTGAAACAGTCGTAGGTCTCATTTATGTCCGTTAAAATGAATTTAGGAATGTGGTTACAATGGGTACAAAATATGTTGTTCTTCAAGCCAGAGTTCTCTCAGGTTGAAAAGTGGGACAGTTCTTGTCATCTCAAGTGTTCTGTGTGACATTGACTTGATGTATTCTCATTATCACTGGAGAATACATGAAGCTGAATGGTGTCTGGATTGAAAGAATGGTGAACCACCTTGTCGGTAACCTTTGTACCACTTGAAAACATCACAAGCTACTGCCCAACAGCTGAGTGTATGCATGCAATTAATTTTGTTCAGTTTCAACAACAAAACCATGTAAATGAGTCAGAGTACATTCTCAAATACTTATGAAAAGGGGTCTGAGGTGAGGCAGAAGTAATCACCCTCAATGGTGATTAAAGAAAACCTCTGAAATTTGGGAGTTGGCAACATTGAGGATCTTGTTTGCACCGTGTTCTCCTACCTCAGTTTTGCCAACAGCTGTACTGAGAAACTGGTCATCCGACTTGTAGCCAAACCATGACTAAACTTTTTGTGGCAGTCCATAAGTCATCTGCAGACAATGCATCATTTTTCAATACGTTCTACTGGTGATCTGGAGACCTCTAGGTTAAGCTAACAGATTACATAGCTTTTACCCTTCTTGGCAGAAGTTGCTGTAGGTGATAGGGTGGTGCTACTCACACAAACTGCCTGTGAAGAGTCTACAAGGCATTTCACCATTTCACTATTCTGCAGTACACACTATGAAGCAACCTGAAAGACATTAATGCAGCGACAAGCCTGTAAATTGCATTAAGTAATTTCAAAATGACTACTCACAGCATGCACTTGTGGTGGTCGATGATGCACTGTAAGCTGAGGTGCTCCAGATGCAAGAGTTAGTCCATTGTTCACAACATATGCAGCTGTTTGAGGCATTCGTACTGTCATACCTATAAGAAGCACAGTGAATGAGTAGTCAACACCTAAATCAGCTTAACAGAACACTGAAAGAACAACTCCTTGGTTTGGTTGGATGACATTGATTTTCCAACTGACAGACTCTCCTCAAACAGCCAGACTGATGACGTACTGCACAAAACCAAAACCACCTCCCACACCTGAAGCTATAAACGTGAAAAATAACAAGTACTTGTGTCTGCAAAGTGGACAGAATGAAAGTGTGAGAAATACAGGAAAGTTAAGTATGAAGAGTAAAATTAGATCACTTTGGGATTCAGAAAGGAATAAATGCTGATGCAGAAGAATGATATCCACTCAGTATTCAAATACCAGAAGGCTGTGCGGTAGATGGCACTGAAAACAAAAATAACCCCATCACATGCACCAATTAGAACATATCAAGCTGTGTCATGCTAAAATACGCATGCAAGAAAGCATCCTCTACCTCCAGTCTGTGGGTTGCCTGGCCTTAAACCTGGGGCTGGCATGACAGCTCCTCTTACAGGATTCTGAGCTGGTGGTGCAGGAAGAGTGGTATAGACCACCTGATGGTTAGCAGGGACTCTTGGTATAGGAAGTTTTGCAGCTGTTTGATTCACTGGCCGATGAGCTACATTCACTGTTGTCGGAGCTGGAAAAAGACAGATATCACAACCTAGACTGGAATTCCACAACATTTAAGATGATACGTCTATTCTTAAGTACATATCTCCTTTGGAAAACTGACTCATTTGAGTCACGCAAAATAAAACCCATCAAATTCCATCTGCTTTTGACAATGCAAGAAAAGAGAAAACAGCCATAACAATGCCAATATATATAAATTCCAAACATAAAACTTACTTCCCTCCCAGAAAAAAAAAAAAAAGTTGAGTACAAGCACAGCTGTGGAGAATATAACACCCAAAGGGTCTGCAGAACACATTCGTAAGATAATTTTAATCCCAACTAATTTTCATCAATCATCTACAGAAGAGTAAAATAAAGAAAAAAGAGGATTTGCATTTCTTTCTGTTAGAAAGAAAAAAAATTACATGGCAGATAAAATAAGATTTAACCAGGGATGGAACTTCACTGTCAGCCTTGCCATTCACTCTACCAAGAGGACTAACTGCAAAGTGCAAGCAGACAGAGCGGGAGCGATGTGCTAATTTTTTCCTCCCATTACTTAAATAATGCAACTGCCATAGGTGTCCTCTCCTTTCCTTTTACAAACAACAGTAAATTTAATACCATCTGTACCAGGATTTCTTCCTCTCCATGGAATTGATTTGACCCTGACTTTCCAAAGCAACTGGACTATCTTTCCCTTCTATTTCATCAGCTTTAAAAAAAAAAGTTATGAGAAACTGATTAGAATGGAAGACTAAATGCGACTCAAACATTTTCAGCATTCATGTGAAAGACCAGCACAATGTAGAACACACAAGATTCTAGTTTAAGAAAAAAGCAGTCACGATGTAAAATGAAGCTACCTGTAGGTAATACATGTATGGTGGTCTGGGAAGGTCCACTTGTTGGCACACTCGTTTGCTGCACAGGGTTTGGCTGCACAGGCTGCAAGGATCTAGACAAGGGCTGAGTGGATATGCTCAATCCTGTCACAGGTGTCTGGTTCTGCTTCTTGCCATCTGTTCATAAACAATAGCAAACAAATTAGAACATCAGAGTTTTAAAGTCTTTCCACCCTTGTCATTCACAGATTAGCAAAGAATATTTCCTGGCACGACATTTACTTCATCTTTTCATTCTGCAAACAGAACCATCTCCATCTTTTTGGCCTCATATTCCATAATGTTTCATTCTATCATCATGAAGTTTCTATATTTCAGCATAATTTGGAAACTTGAATTTAAAGTCTTTAAAATTTCTATTAAAAAAATAGCCTAAAACCATAAAAAGGTCTAAATACTGCTGTACTCAATTTGTCACAAAAAAGTGACAGAGCTCCCTAAATAAATCTTGTCTACCTTTGATGCTTACATCCTTTTATTTGCTTACTCTTTCCTTTGTTCAACTTGTTAGCCCAGTTTGTTGATTGTTCATGGTATTTTTTAAAAAAGCAGAACTGCTTTATTATTTATAGAAAACTTTAAAAGAGAATTTAGGTTGTTTTCTTACATTGACGCCCTCCTCAACATGACTTACTGACTTGTGAAAAGTAACAAATATTGTCTGTATCTGTAGTTTACTACAGTAATATATTTTCCTGCTTTAGTTTATTTGTGACACCACAAAACATTCATTTGAGTGCAGGTCTGTATGTAATCAAGCCTGTGCAAAAGCTGAATAAAGAAGAGTTAAGAAGCCTGTCTGGATATTTCAGATAGAGTTGCAATGGGCACAGAAGGCCCCACTAAAAAATAAAAAAAAAATTAAAAAAAAAAAACAAGACAGAAGAGTAGGTTTCAAGGACACCCATACAAAAACAAATTGTACATGCAGCAGCCACTGATCTAGTAAAAAATGCGCACAATATAAAAACATGTTAATGTGTACTTTACTCTTGAGAAAACATATCAACAACTTATTGAGAATACATTTAGAAACTATCAATTAAGCATACCAGCTAGATTTCAAAGCAGCATTAATGGCCATGTAGTTCAAACTGTTGGGGTTTTTAGCAGTTGGAGGCTATTGTGATGGTCTCACTGAGCTGTCTTTCACATCAGCTACTAATAGCCTGAAGTAGCAGTACTCTCCACAAACCACTATGATAAATTAAATACAATTCAAGACCTCAAAAAAGTAAAATACAATATAAATTGTAGAACACACAGTCCTGTAGATTGACTAGCTGAGCCAAACTACTTCAATGAAGCCATTTGAGGAAAATAAAATTCTTCACATTCTTTTTTCAAAGTCTATAAAAGGAACAGTAAAGGGATGCTCATTCTGAGAACAAAAGGTAGATGTTTCCTGCTATTTCATCAACTAACAGGTCTTGTGATTTGCTCAAGCTTTTTTCCATAAGACAGATTGACCAGTGTTCAAATTATTTTGTTGTGAAGAGAGTTCTACAGAGATGCTAACATCTGTTGACATTGAACACTTACAGACTGATGCACATTTCAACTGCCATTGTATAATTTAAGTGATGTGAGTGCATTCTTAGTCATGACCTAGGGAAGATGTGCACATGATCGAACTAGTAAAAACCCTAGACACATTACTGCTCCAAAAATGTACTTCAAGTAAAAATGACAGTCTGGACAAATGTGAGAGGTTTTTGGTTCTGATTTGTTTTTAATCTCTCACACACAAAAGTTTATTTGTCCCTGACAAATACGAGTCCACTGGATATTCCAGTTTCTGGAAACTTGGCCAGGATTGCACCACCCAGGGAAATGGTGAATGATACCCGACTAGACCTCACTAAATACGCAGAATCAAATGCAAAGGCTAATATAGCTATGCAAGTAAAAAACCAGCAAGGAGAGGAAGAAGAGTGGGTGCCTAGTAAGCCCATGACTAAGGTTAAAAGTAACACAGGAATAGTTCAAAAGCTAAATGAACACAGCATCATAGTCATTAAATATGTGGAACTGGAGGAGAGAGGACAATCTGATTTATGGAAATGAGTATGAAATGGAAGATATTACTGCTGAAGCATAACCAAACCTCCAACTCTAATACACAAGATGGAAAAGCAGAAGGGCTAATTTCCATACCAGAAAATGGGCCTACAGCATTGCAGTTACAGTAGGAAGTTTTAGTAAGCATACTAATTCAGAAGTGGTGTAACAGAATTACGGAACAGCAAATACGGCATATGCATGTTCTAGAATAAGAGGAAAAATGATCCAGAAAACTACAGATCTGTTAATTGGATAAAACAACTTATGAAATTAAAAACTGATACTGTATGTATTTAATATTTTTTCCTACAAAAAGATAAATGCAAAACCGAAGTGGAACGTGGCTGGTTTTGAGAGTACATCTTGTATCTTAAATAACAACAGTTTCTCAAATGTTAACATTTTCATTAATAATGTTTGCACACATCTGATTGTGTGCACTAAATTTAGTTGCCAATGTACTAAACTGGAAGACGCCACCAGTATGGAAGTGGACCAAAATATCACAGAACATGTCCAAGACTTGAAAACGAGAAAAAGGTGATGATAGTAGAGTGCAACATCAGCCATTTAGAAATTTTTTACTACTTTTACTACTAATGTGCGAAATCAATGTGGGAAACCATGTGTGGAGCAACAAAGACCATCAGGAAAACCTGCACATGTTGTTAACTTTGAAATGTCTGTGTATTGCATGTCTGATAAAGTAAAGAGGGGAATGCCAATCTAGGCTGTATCAGGTTAGTGTTTCCACAGTGTCATCGTAATATTATATTTTTCCCTACACACAGCAATATCTGAATACAAACTGCTGTATTAAAAAAAAGGCATTGGAAATTAGACACTTAGGTTTCTGTGTTAATAGAATGGAGTTTCAAAAAGCTAAATCAATAGCTGTTGCAGGACAGCTACTCTGTTTTGTAAGAGTATTGCGTCCAAACCCAGTGGCTCAAGCACATGATTAGAGGTCCTAGTAACTATGACACAAGAAAACCCCCAACAAAGCCAAATCCCCAGCCCCAGCAACAATGAAACAATGCCCCCCAATACGATTAGCCCTTAAAAATAATGCACAGGGTTTTGTCTATCTACCATGACTAAAGACTGGGTTTGAGACCACTCTACACAGGTCTGCTCTTCCATGACCCAGTACAGAAACTCTGATTTCAGTTTAATAACCTCACAAAACAAAAATTCATAGTTTTTAACTTAAAGTTTAATTTATCCCATATGCATACTTTTGTATACAGTACTACGGATATTAATTACTGATCCACACGGAAATGTTATTGGAAAAAGGAAGGGACAGAGAGCAGACTACATGAACAAATTTCAAAAATCTACCACAATGCTAAAATTTAATGTCAATTGAAATGTTTAATAATTTCAGCCAACAAGGACACACTTCATACTTTTATAGTACCAAAACAGTGCAACTTTATTTTCTAGTTGAACCAGGAGAGATTTAAGGGAAGCACATAAGATATTTCTCTCCAGATATCAACATCTGTTTAAGTACCTTTTATAAATAATAAAATTATGTTTACTTCATATGTAGGTGACAGCACCTTAAAATAATCAGGATCTGAGTGTTCCTAAGAACACTATAGAAGTGCTGCTCTTCTATTTGAATTAGCACTGAACTAATATTCCAGCACACTGCAGCAAACACCATGATGCTGGAGGTACTTTCTATCCCAAGGCTATATACTGATAATTCTAGAATAAAATAAAAATCACTCTGTGTTTGCTGTAAACAAAGTGCAGTGGAAAAAATATTTGGTCAAAGCTATATATAGATATGCATATGATTATTTAAAAGCTGTCAGAAGTTTACTCTTCCTCTTTTTAACCTGAATGTTATTAACAAAACACTCTGTTGTTGTTGCTAGCAACTCTTCTTAAAGAAGCATTCTTATAGGTGCACATGCAACCATGGTGTTGATCTTCTGCGGTAATTATGAGGTGACACTATAATTTATGCAATAAGGTAGGAAAAAACCTCTCTGGAAAAATGTTACTTCTGATAGAAAAAAAATTAGCTGAAATACATTACAATAGTTTGACATGATACTTTAAAACATACCATTAGTACATTCAGATCTTTTGAGGTCCTTTACAGAATATTAAATAGAACTGGGTAGCTTAACCTTACCTGACAGTTCCACAGCCCAAGCACAACCATCTTTATGTTATTGAGAATGAACTCTCAGAAGAGATAATAAGAGTAGTGACAACTTGATTTCCTATGCTATTCTGACATTGGTGAGCAATTCACAGAATCACCAAAATCCTGTCCGGAAAAGACGTCCAATGGCTATGCAGTCCAACCTCTTGTTGAAACCTGTCACCAACACTAAATCAAATGAGTTGTGGTTTTGCCCAGCTAAACCTTGAGAACATTCAAGAGGGAAGCTCTGACCACCCCCCCCGCTGTGCTGCACTGCGTTCCTACTGTGATTTCTTTTCCCCTCAAGCTCAATCTGAACTTCCTGAACTTGTAGTTCATAGCCCTTGCCCCTAGATATATCTGGCACCACTGAGAAGAGTTACCATTCATCATCTTTGTAACTATCCACCAAGCAGTTGCAGGCTGCTATTATCTTGTCCCCGAGTTTGCTCTTTGCCAAACATGCCATGATCTGTCGATTTCTTCTCACACGTCATATACTATAAACCACCACCATGCCGACACTATCTACTGCATCTACTGGATCCTCCTCCAGTGCTACCACAACTCTTCTGAAATCAAGGAAGGGGGAGCCAAAACTGGACACTACTTCAGGTGTGGTCCAATGTTGGGGGAATACTACCAAATTTAAATGAGAACACTCTGTTGCCTCATACTTAATTCAGTGTCCGTCATATGTCCTCTGCTGATTAAAGAACCAGAGACTGTCAGCTATCTGAATTGCATAGGGCTTCTCTAATACTTGTGTACCACATGAACTCTTTTTGGTTGTAACCTCATATTTCTCCCTCACTGAAGGAACTTCTACCACATCCCAGTCTGATTTTCTACATTTGTGTAATAAAGAGCAAGTCAACATATTAAGAATGTACATGTAGAGCCTGAACACACTAGCTAGAGAAACAGCTAATGAGGTTTTCAAATTTCTTGGTGGCTGGACTTCAGAATGTGGTGCAGAGGCATGCAGAATTAAATTTTTTTATCTAACTGTACGAGTTTTACAGCTGATAGTGCAATATATAGTCTTAAGTACAGATTCTTATCCTTTCTTTAAATACTAGAATACTTTGTTAATCCAATGCTAATCATGATTAGACCTGCCTACAGTCATGGGAGACTTATAAAAAAAGTATTCTTTTAAAAAATGAAGTGCATCCACACTGCCAAAGGATATAAAACCACAACTATACTTGCTCTAACCTTGGCATACAGTCCCAAAGCAAAAAACGGATAGGTTTTTGGTATTTAAACTCTTGCACACAAAGTTTTTTGGTTAAACAATCTGTAATAATCTGGTGCCTGAATACCAGCTATAGAAGTAAAAGGTCTTGAACTAAGCAGTAAACAGAAAAATGAAATATGTCTAGAATAATTTCCAAAATATAACAAAGAATTCAAATCTAAGGTAAAAAACTTAAACACTCTTTTACTGTAAATAGAATTCCTTTTATTTAATGCCTACCAGAGTTCTTTAATAACAGTCCTGTTTAACTGAAACGCCAAGGAACAAATTACACTAAGCAGAAATGGAAGTTTATTCCTTTCTGTCATTCAAGGGATGAAATAATACTTGTAGCTCCACTATCTCTGCAGCTAGCAAAGTGTTTTTCACCTACCTTGAGAAGAGCCATCATCCTCTTCATCCAGTGTAAGATCAATGACACCTCCTGAACTGCTTCCTGCGACCTTCGTGCTCTGAAAGACAAAACTCCTTCATTTTGCAAAAGCAAATCCAGGGGACCCAGGTGGAAAAAGGATACAAATTGAACATTGAGAAGGAGAGGTCTCAGACTTGATGCATTTATTAGAAAGGAACTGATTAAATCAGGAGAAAGAAGAAATTTCAGACAAATTTCCCAGCATCTGAAAAAAACACGCAACAACCAAATGACTTCGTTGCAGTAAAGTATTTTTAGCTTTGTAAGGAGAAAAATTAAGACAGTAAAAACCCCTGATGATCATTAACATACTGTTATTTTAAAAGTAAATAAACAACAATTTGGCGCTACAGAGTATCTTTCAAGTATGATTCAATATTTTCATCTGGTTGTTGCCTTCCTCTATAGTAGTATAACCTTTTGACAGCACCATCCCTGGAGGTGTGTAAGAGACAAGTAGATGAGTTTCTTAGGAACATGGTTTAGTAAGTGGACAGGTATGGTTGGACTCGATCTCAGAGGTCTTTTCCAAAAAGATGATTCTGTGATTACTTATCTAGAGACAGCTTGGTCTATGTGCCTATAAAGAAACTGACTTCACAATAAGAAAAACTGAAAGCTATGCTGGAACTTGTAATGCTTATAAAACATGTCATCAAAAACCATCAGGAAACTCCAATTTTATCCAGCTTTTTAAAGCAATTTCATTACTATATTTTTATCCATTATAACATATCTTAGTATTCTATTATTCTACACATAAAACCATTTGTAACCATCACTTTAAAGAGGATGAAGGGATCTTTTAAACTATTGCGAAGGCTAAATGTTACAAAAACCCCGAGAAGACAATCAAACAAGATTTATCTTCTGGAACAACTGCTGTCTCTTGGCTATTCAGACTTCAGTGACTATCAACATCGTCCTTTAAGTCATGGAAAAAATACTGAGGGAGGTCTGTGGTTTTTAATATACTTCCAGAAAAAAAAAAAAAATCTTCAGTGATTCTAATTTCTAGCTCCTTAAACTTGCTACAAAAATAGGGGGTGGGGGTTGTTTTGTAGAACAGACGATCGTTTATTGTTGGAACTGCTACTGATTTCTGGATTAAACTAGATTCCTTAAGACAAAGTGTTAAGAAAGCAACATAATTATCAAAAATATATGAACAATTAACATGGAAAAAACCACAAACGCCAACATGATAAATCCTAGGAAGACTAGAGATTTTTTTCTGTGTATTCTAATGGGGACAGAGGCTAAACCCTAAGCACTGAGAATATCTGCTCTATGACCTTCCATTTCAGTTGACCTAAGCCTTTGAGGAAGTACAAAAGACAATTCTCATACAGGTGCGATTTTAAGGAGAGGGAAAGCAAGCCAATTTCTTCTTGCTCTAAGTTCCAATGCTGCTTCTAAAGAAATTCCACTAATAATCTACATGAATAAAATTCTACTAATAACCTACATGGTACAGAATTTGAGTAAGATATATCTAACTACTTGTGTTCATGGGCAACAGAAGAGACCTCTATAGAGACTCTACCTTTGCTATACATGAATATCTTTCAGATTTGTTGACCATGGAACTCTTCTGTTGAGCAAGTTTTTATTTCAGCTTTCCAGCTTCAGTGTTCTTAGTATGATGAGCAAATTTACCCAACTGAAGGTCAAGATAAAACATGCATTCAAATAATCAATGATAACTTGATTAGCATAAAGTCAAGAGGAATTTCATTCCAACTTAACCTTCCCTGTAAGTGATGCGCATTTTTAACTACAGTACTCTCTGCCAGAAGAAAGCAGATTGAAAAATGTAGGGGGAGATCTATAGTGATGACAGTTCCTTATAAAATTCATAAGTCTTCAGTAATTTTCTTTTATTCTTCCTCTGCAACAAAACCTAAATCCTTAGAAAAATACTCTATGAGAGTAAACTGTTCTGAAGTCCTACTGAACTGTGCCAGTCAAGAAAGCTCTTCAAATTTCCAAGTCAGTGTATGTTACTGCATGCATTTTTTATTTTGTTGTGTTTGGACAGCCAAAATTTTAATTTAGTAAAATATGCAACTATCAAAGGACAAATCCAATCAGCTGACAAGGTCTCATACATGTATATACAGCCAACACTAGAAGTTTCAGATCTGGAAGGCAGCATTTTGAGTGGTGGTGCTCTGTGGTAATTTCTGTTGCTACAAGGACTTCTGAAAACTCCAGTTTACAACAGAGTTATGTTTGAGGAAAGCTAGGACAAAAACTCTGCTATTGGTTCTGTAAATATGGGGAATTGGATTCTGAGGAGAAGACAGCCACATCACACAGAAGAGGAGATTTAGACAAGCTGCACAAAGCAGAATCAGAAACCAGCTTAAGGTGTCTCGCAGCCCTGATGAAGGCAAAGGGAAGCCTGGCACTGGACTTTCAATCATGCATAAAACTGATGTATCCTGTAACACAATAATTAATCCTCAAGTCTAATGTAGATCCAGCCCAAGAAGATGCACCCAACTTTGAGTTGAAAAGCAAAACGCTACGTGAAGTGGGGCAAGAGGACTGCAAGGTTTGATTAAAAGTAGAAACAAAGGATACAGTACAAAAAAAAAGGCAGCAGGGAAAACAAGAACTACAAGCCAAGCAGCAGCCAAGCATGCACCATCCCAAATATGGAAGGACAGTGCCAGTATATTGTAATGCTATTATTCTTGTGCATTTTTCCTGAAACGGCCAGCCAAGGAGAAAGACACTTCACATTCACAGTCTTGATCAGCACTGAAAAGTATTTTCTTTAAAGAAAATCTTGTCAGATTGCAGACCCTCTGCCCCAGCTTCTTCAGTTTGCATGGTCATGTCCACACCTACCACATTTACCAGTATATGGCTCTCCCCAGGCTATGTATGCTCCAGACAAGCATCTAACTTGGCAAGTGTGTAGAAGTATTTTAATGCCAAGCACAAAACTTGTGAAAATAGCAAATGAAAGGTCCTAGAAGAGGGGCAAACCAAAAGAGTAAATCCTTATCTCTCTCAAATATTTGAGTGAAACCCAGTAAGTCTTGAAGCAGAGACTAAGGCATAATCTCCTCTAAGCAGCACTTAATCAGGCAAGTGTAAGTGGCTTTACAGTGCATATGGAAGATACAAAAATGAAATGTATGTATAAAATTAATGCAACTATTCAGATTGGTGTTTTTTTGTCAATTACTAGAAATTTGTATTTCTATGTGAAAACTTATGAGTAAAATTTTCAGATTTTTTTTACCATGAAAACTACTAGAAACACTTTAATTTCTTACATGTAATGTCTATTCATTACAGTAATTACCCTCCAGTTCAGGGTTTTCTATAAAGGATTGGTAAAAGTGATCTATACTCAGAACTTCATGCTTTTTCCATTGCATGTACCATGACAATGTAACATTTGCTTTTTTCCAATCCTGACCACAAAGTCTCTTTACCAAGTAAAGAAAGTACTGAGAAATAAAGGCACTGATAAAAAAAGATATACTTATGGGGAGAAGTGCTAGGAAAAAGCAGCAATAATACAGTTTTCCTTGAGAAAGAATAGAATTCTACAGTGACTTTCTAAAACCAATGCCATATACATTATATTACAGAAATTTTAAAAAAGTAATTAGAAGAAGAGTCCTTAGAGGTAATAAAAATCCTAGAACTTGTTAAAAATGCATACATACAGTGAATATGGTCACCTGAATCTGAAGTCACAATTAAGATTTGCAATAAAAGCAATATAAATGCTTTATAATTAAGTACTTTCTTCTTTTAGAAGACTATAATTACATCTCATATGCCACTGACTGCAATATCTAATAATTAACCTATACACTAGTCAGTGGTAAATTAACCAAAGGAAATCAGAAAGGATCAGTCTCACAATAAAATGAAGGGCTGTCTCTAGTGTAGGACTGATTCTGGAGCAGTTCCCTCATCTGCCTTTGGAAAAGAAGGGACACTGAGACAGGCACTTTAAGTGCACTGCCTTATGTGCTATGCTCCATTCTTCCACAAGCTGAGACTGTTTCACACTGTTGCAAAACACACTGCAGTGGGAGAAAGACTATCACCTTAGCTTTGCTATACAGCAACTTTTTCACATCACTACTGCTGCAAGTTAGGTTGATTCTTTGTTTATAATTTTGAAAAGAAAGAAAATAGGGGCTGGGGAGGGATAATGAAGAAAAAAGCTATTTTGCTTCCTTGTGGAAAACAAATACAATGAAGGAGACCTGAATTTAAGGGCCAAAGCACATAAGGTAGACATTATGTTGAGGAAAGTATGTATTTTCTACCAGAACTACAATTGTGAAAACTAACACACAAAGAAGTAGTTAGCACATCACAGTACCTATATGTCAATACCAAACTACTGAAGAAAACTAAGAAATCTCTAAAACTCAAATTGAACAGAAAATGTTACCAGTTACACCATTTTATATTAGCACACATATGCACATGCCAACATGCAGATGTAAAACCAGAAGGTAATTGGATATAGATATATAATTTAAACAAAAGGTTTTGGTATTATATAACGCCACGGTTGAATTCATCACATAGTGGTAACAAAGCTATTCATCGAAATGCCACCTGCTTTTCATAAAGGAATATTTCAGTATGTAAAAGTGAAAAATCAAAGGAAAAAAATTCAACAACAAAACCACAGCGCAAAATAAAAATTAATTTCAAGGTATTAAAGATAAAAATTCTGAATATTACATGTTGCACACTGACACAGTGCACACAACAGTTTCTACAGTAACAATAATGAAAACATTCTGGGGGTTCTAAAACAGACAACCTATGAAGCACCACAACACCACAGTCATACAGGACGCACCGAGGCATTATATAATAGCAAAATCCATCTTAAATCATGGGGAGAGATATATGTTCTAGGAATGTGGTCTGAGGGAGGTGGGTGGTGATACTGTGTTCGTATACATAACTATAAGGCCATATTACTTTTTTAATTGATCTGTATAGCAAATTACAGATTTTGAGCACAATCTAAGCAGCTGCAGAATAATATATTTCTGAGTATATTTCAGTCACTAACTGCTTCCACATCAGACTTATCACTCCTTAAGTTATTTTTTCCAAGGCAGTAACTCCCACAAAATTGAAGTAATTATTCCAGCCTTGCAAAGCTGTCATGAAAATTTATTCGACCAGTTACCAGAGGTATTTGTCATCTCTTACCAAGATAAAAATGAGAATGATAACACAATTAACTCAGCATTTTACAGAGATCACAGTTTGCATGAACAAAATTTCACAGGGCTGCAATACATGTCTTGATAGGGTGTGGCTGCACACTTGACTACTACTCAAACACTACTAACAGACACTTTACATATTGCATTTACAAGGTTGCTGTGTTCTCCTCACCCTTAATCTATGCAACATTACCTACAGAACAAGAACAATGCAAGCATGGAAGAAAATAATAAACCAGTCTTAGTAATCTTTATGTATCATATACCCTCTCATTTCTTTGGTGCGAAGAGTAGACGTTGGCTCTGCTACCCCTATTAATAAGAACCATAAACCGAGATGGCTGATGCATTGGTTGCCAGAAGTGCTCTTTTTAGGCACTAGCAATGATAATTTGACTAAAAGCCTTAAAGGAACACTTGACACAATGCTTAAAGTAATTCTTTACTGCTGTGTTTTGTTTTTCCTTAACCAGTTTAAAAGGGTATATAACAAACACATGCATGCACGTGCACACGCTCATCTCCTTACTGGTTCTTACTCTCTTAAGGTGAAACATCTACCTTGTTCCCCCAAAGCTCACTGACAGTTTCCCAACAGGGATTGCCATGTGGGATTGCTATCTTAGATGATGGAAAATCATCATATTACTCAGTAAATATATTTTATTTATAGTAATTGTCAGATTAGTTTACGGCACCTTTTAAAAGCCATTTTCCATGTCTGGTGTAATGATATTGTCCGTTGGATTTTTTTTAATATTACTCTAAATTTTTTTGGCTCAAAATAACAAATTGGAGCCTACAAAACTCAGGTGTATTTACTTATTGAAAGCTGTTCTCAGTAACTGGGTATGGTTTTGGTAATACAGATATGGTCTCAAGGAAAGACAAATCACTTTAAAAAATGAATTAAAAAATAATCTGAAAAATTCCCAATAGGACATCACTAGCTGAATTGGGTGGCTGTTGTAAGGAACAAAATTCAAGTGAATCCATTAGTGTATGACTTGTAAACTGTTCTCCTGCTAACATCTTTATAATTTAGATTCCTGATTAGTCTCAGGTAGAGGTTCCACCTCACAGATGACAGCTAGTTTGATTTTAAACAGCACAAACATAAACCCAAGGTCAGAGACAAAAACCAAGTATCCCATTTTACATATATAATTATGCACGTTTATTTTCAGTGATGAAACCATTAAAAGCAAGGAAACATATTCATCAATAATGCTTCGACAATATAGAATTAACAGCTGCTTATGAATTCTAAGCTGATATATCCACTTGTTCATGTTCTTCCCAACAGACATTCACAAAGTTTGTAAAACATTGCAAAATAAAGGGATGTCAGTTATAAATGCACTAAACATTTTATCAGCAAAACAGCTTCAGTTAAACTGTAGTTCAGCCTAACAAATCAAGACATGTCAGAAACCATGGGAAATCGATAGGACACTGGTGAATTTTTTTTCCTGAAAACCCTAGTATGAGCTGAAAAGGTGAAATGCACAGATGAAATTTAGACAAAAAATATTTACTCCATAAGAGGATAAGGTGCACCTGGAGAGGGGAACAGGGAAGACAAGAATATTCACTGACCTGGGGTTTTAGTAATTATAACATAATCATTCTTGAACAGATTGACTTTATGCCAGTCATTTTTAACATATCCAACCCCATTCGTATTTGTTCAATGTTATTTTATGTCAACGTAATAAAAGCTGCTTTCGTAGATTCCCTTAGTATATCATAGTTATATTAATATATTATATATAATATATAAATCCTGTACTTAACTGGGATTCATAATAAAATACTTAAAAACCATTCTAAAGATTTGTTATATAATTAAAAATGCCTTTGACTCTGTAACAATAATATTTACCCTAATACATTAAAAGTGCTTGTCATGTCTTCAGAAACGCAATTCTAGGACCTGAGGCACTGAATGGCCATGGGTAAAAAAGACTGGGACTGGAAAAAAACCCCTTAAAATTCTGTGGATGTAGGAAAAAGCTAAAGTTAAGAGACTAACACCAACAGAGTTAAGATCCCCTTCTCACATTCCTGTTGTCAATCTTTTTGAAGCAAGCAGCAGAGGAAGGCTAAAAAAGAAGCAGTCATACAGCAGAATCATACATCCAAGCTGCTTATTGAAAACTTTGACTATGCTGACCTAAACAGCGCACAACTATTGAGAAGCTGTATAGTTCAGGATAATCAAAAAGAGATGTACCAGACTGAAAACACAGCAAAGCCAAGAACATGTTCAATTTCAAACTATCCTTCCAGTGCCTTCAGGTATCTGACACTGTGCACAACAGTGTTCAGGGGCACAGAGAAGATGCATATTATGAACATACACCCTCTAGATCTCCTACAATGCAGATCACAGTACCTTACAGTGGGGACGAATTATTTAAACAGCAATAAATGAATAAAAAAAGTTACTTTATAAAAATAAAAAGTAACTAGGATATTCCTTGAAGTAAAAGCAGAGATTTCCAAACTGATCCAGGAAAAAGCATACAAAACACAAGTTCTAGATTTGCAACACTAGTACCAAAGTTTCGTTATGAAAATGAAATACAAATCTAAATATATGGATGTGCTATATAAGGTTCCAGTCATTCCCCACTGTAATCAAGAGTCATCTCCATCACGTGGAGTATAATTTAATCAATATGTCAACTATTATTTAAAAAATTAGTTAATTGACTTGTTAAGGTTTACTGCTGGGTTTTTTCACCTGACACGAAACACTCTTATTTTAGAAAAAAAACTAATTAGAAAATTTAAAAGTGATAGACAATAAATTTCTTTCAAAGCAAAGGATATTTGTTATATTTAGATTTTTAAAATTAACTTTAAATGATAATTAACAATTGTGTATTATGTTTAGAGCTAGAATCAAAATCTAAGGTTAGGCAAACAAACTGTACTTAACCTGTTGGTTCACCAACATGATTCATCTATAATGGAAATATAATGGAAATTTAAAAGAACAAACCAAACTCAGTTATTCTGCTGTTTGAGGTTTTCTGCTGATACTGCCAGTGAGGAGTCTAAATTAATGTCCATTTTGATAGAATTCATGATGTTCACACAGCATGATCTGTACTGCAATGAACAGAACTGACTGGAAATTAAATCTCAGAGTTAAGAGAGACAAAAAAAAAAAAAGGTAAAACACCCCTTACTCCCCATATTACCACGCACACAGCCAAAGGTGACTTTACAAATCACCCATTCTATTTGCATACCGTAGCTTTTCTTGAAAGGAAATGCATAAAGGCAAGATGCATTTAACACTGGGTAGGAGGGGGAACAGGAGAAAGCTTATTCAGTTCTGGAAGGCGAGAAATATGTTCTCACAATTAGAATTAATTCAAATATTAGTAGAAAGCTTACTGACCATTGATTTCAGCTCTTGTGAAGCAATCATACTTCCAGCCGAAACCATGAATGCTTTTTCTCACTTTCAAAACAATTTGTCCCATACAAAAATAAAAGTTAGTAATACTGCTGCCAGTATCAGGTTCAAACTGAAGGTAGTAACAGGACATTGTATAGTTGATGCCAACAGAATTAGAATTTAACAAGTGAGAAGTCAGAAATATCCAACTACAAGCCAGCAGAATGGAAGTCAGGTTAGAAGCCAAATGACAAATAAAAAGAATCGGTCATGCCCAGACTGGCTACAAGAGTTCCTTTTTCAATTTAAATCACCAACTAGGTTTGTGTTAAGGAATGAAATAATACGCAGTCAGGATCAGAGCAGGGTATGTGGTCAGTATGACCACAGTATGCAGCAAGAGAATCATCTGCTGGCAACATACTTTTCTCGCTTCTGCAGGATAAATTTTCAACACCAGTAACACCAGTATGTGGAACAAGCAAAGATCTAAGACAAAGATGGGATTTTTTTAGGGGAGGAAAGAGAAAATAATATGCACCCATCTTGGTGAAAGTTTAGAGTATATATTTTCAAACAAGAAATCAATTTTTTTCAGTCTAGCTGAGTTATGAATCTTTAACATTTGGAAATTTATGTTACTCTAAAATATCCTAGAACTGCACAGTTCTACTTTGAGAGCTGTTGCTCTTTGTTTTTTTTCCCCTCAATTTTTCTTCTTTCTAGAGATTAGAAAGGATAATTGCCTTTACCATTTCCATTTGATTTACTCTAGGCTTGACAAAATTATAATCCTGGAACCAAGACCTCCTTCCTCTAGACTTGGATGTTAGAAGTTAATGCGGCAACCAAGGAAGTGTAGGATTGTGCACAAGTAATTTTTATATTAACAATTCTATCTGATTAACTAGCTGCATTATTATAACATCAAATAAAAATGACTGTAAACAGTAAATAAGATAAATATAGCACTTTCAAAACTTTTTAACATGATCCATTAGAAAATGGAACACACTGTGTGGGTCTTACACTCTGGCAAACTGATGCAGTAAGTATGAATAACCTACTCAAGGCCACAATGGTAAACATTATCAGCCAATATAAAGACTCTAAAGTTCAGGCATGAAGTCTTCTGTTCAGACTACAAAGTGATAAATCTCATTCAATATTTGAAAGCCTTTTTCAGCAAGGAAGTTTTCCACAGAATTCAGAGTTTATCATGGTCAGTTTGTTATTTCAACTGGGATTTCTCTCTGTTTGTCCACTGCTGAGCAACATAAACAATTCCAGTGGAGTCCTTAGTGTGATAAACTGTGTGTGCGCGTGGGTGTGTGTCTGTACACACATGTACACATGCATTTTAAAAGGACAATGCCATTGTTATTTCATTCAGTCAATATAATGGAAAATGGTTTTAAATGCTATGCTATCTCTTCTCCTAAAGTGGATCTACCATAATTTGTCATCTGATGACCAGTCTTCTATTTCTATTTGCAGGAAGATCTCTTGATCCGTCAGAATTTCTGATAAAAATCATGGCACAGAATAGCACAGACAAACCGTAAGTTAGATTCAAATGTGGTTCATTACAAATGAATTACGAGTAACCCTCCTAGTTTGTAATTTACTTCATTAAAGAGCCTTTTAAACTACAGTTTCATTTCTCTGACAAAATTCACATCCACTGTCCTGAGAACTTCTAACTTGCAAAAATCTCCTATAGAAAAGGTAATGATAGGATCAGCTTACTACAGTGAACTAATCTAAAGAAGTTAAAACCAAGAATAGTATTTGGATAGGGTTTGGTTGGGAAGAACAGGATGTACTTCTTGTGAATTATACTATACTGACAAACACTACACTGACTATGCTGCAAAGACAGGTCTGATGAAATACAAAGAAACCTATCAAGATAAGTGCATGAGAGAACACTTTAGCTCTAATTTCTTTAGGCAACAAACCTGTTATGGACTCTTTAGAGAACTTTTCCCTCATTTCAGGCACAGCTGAAGAGATCCTAATTTTCATATAACTACTATCAAATAGTGCCTTTAGAGAACAGAATGAGTGAAACAGTTTGGCCAGAAATATTAAACAGGAAAAGGAAAGGCCTGCAACAGAAACCTGTAGCTCACAGAGAATGTAAATTTAGAAGAATGTTTAAAAAAAAAGGCATGATCTTATGGTGGGTTCAATAACAATTTGAACAGAGATGGTGACATTGGTCAAGCAATTGCAGGTGTTTTCATGCATATGTATATATTTGTAGTGTATCTGTATCTATTTCATTCAGCTTCTACTTTCTCCATGCTCTTCAGTAATCAAGTATTTGAATTGTAAGATGCTACATTAGTGCCAGCAGGCACAAAATTATATACTAAATACACTCTTCACAAATATAAAAGCCATGAACTTAGTGAAGGAAGCACAGCTCTTCAGCTAAGTGGAAATCAATATCTCCTTTTCATTTTTAAAAATAGCTCTTCTCATCCACTTTATATAGAGTCCCAGCTTCCACAAAAGTCATACAAACTCCAAGCCCTGCTCTGTTTAATTTTGTGTTCTAGAGCTCACACTTCAGGAGTTCAAACAGGATACTTCTTCCTGAACTCGACCATAATAAATTTCCTTAGTAGAGCAAGCGAAAAATCAAATCTGGTAACTTTTCCATTTTAGCAATTAATTTGAGCTAGTTTCATTACAGAAGCATCAAGTCATTGGTTCTTGTTTTATCACACGCGTTATAAAGGCAGGTTCGTTACCACAGCCTTGAATGGAACTGACAGTTAGGTTCCCACTGGCCAATTTCTTGGGGAGAAACACCTTGCAATAACTGTGGTTCAACAGGAGAGGGGTTTTGGAATTCAGAGCTTGGTGTTCCTCAGAGACTAAAGTCACAGAATTCGTGCCAGGTGACACCACAGATTTCTTAGGGAATAAAATTTTACTTTGTTCTAGAACATGATTTATAGAAGTGGAGGCACCACACAGTGATCCTTTTATCACTTCATTTGGGATCTTGCTAAATAGGTAACTGGGGGCATTATTCTCCATTATATCTGACCAAGCCCTGTAGCGAACATCCGCAGCTCCACAGTAGTGTCTAATAGCAGACTCAGATCGATGGCCTGTCACCGCCATGATTTCTCTAGGCCCCAGTCCTGCTTCACAGAGTAGCTGGATGGTGGTAGTTCGGAGAGAATGATTGGTATATCGTTGAGAGAGCCTGGCTGCCACACTGATCCTGGGCATCATGGTACCTAAGTAGTTCACACCCATCGGTTCTCTTTTGTACCAGACAGGCTGTTCTTGCATTTGTTCAGATGTTAGCTTTAAAGGATGCAGGTAAAAGGCAGGGGGCTCCGGAGGCAACTTAGACAAATACAGCTCCAAGGAAAAAACAGGACAGTTTGGGTCCCCTGGCATATCATACATTTTACCCATTTTATGAGGATCTTCATTTTTTCCTTTGCCAGGATACCTAAACATAGCATATCGACGCCCGTTCTTGTCCTTCTCAACAACAAAAGCGTCTGGAGCCAGATCTCTTAAAATTTCCCTCCCTCGTTTGGCAAAATGCAACTGCAAATCAAACCACACCTTGTTGACGAGAGCCAGCGGACTGTGCAAACCCAGCACACCAGACTGTTTAATCTTACGCAAGTCCTCAGCAGCTATAGGAGGATGGTGGTGAGTCTCATCCTTTCCCTGCATGCGCAGCATCTTCAACACGCTCACAAAAACCATGTTTGCACTAGCAAACTCTTTGTCCTTCATTAAGCAAATCTGACGATTATAAGGTGGCATTTTGAGATGCCGGTTTAAGCCAGCACGTATGGACTTGTAGCTTGCCACACTGTAGGTATTTCCATCATGATTCCTTATTGTGTAATAAAACTCTCTTAAGATATCATTGAGTTCGTTTACTGGGACCAATTCAAAGCTAGGATCCTTGCCATTTTTGGCCAGCCATTGTTTTAATAGGTTAGCTGCCCAGCCAGTCTGTTTGTGGGTGTTTTTGATGCTCTTAGCATCCTCTTCCTCTTCCTCCAAGCCAAAGAGGACATCCTCGGGGAAGTTAAAATTCGTCTGTTCTGCTTCTACCGCTTCTTTACTTTCTGATGAAGTCTCTTCCTGTTTCAACTGCTTTTTGAAACAATTGATCAAAGTTGTACCATCAAATATGCCACAGGTATACGGCACACAGTGAACTACTTTTTGTTCCGAGAGCTGTGAAGTGCGGAGTAATACATAATATTTTGGATTTTACAAAACAAAAAGCAGGTGGCATTAACTGGATTTTTGAAATAGGGCATGTCAATTCCATACCTAACTAGCCAATTAAAATGCATCAGGTCCTTCTTTATTAACCATGGCATTACACATGCTTTAACTGATTTGACTGAAAGCAAACCTAGAAACATACTCTGTAATATAAGACTGAAAACCGGAAAGCACCACGTGTCATTTATTACCCTCCTTGCTCACCTTCCATTGTTAAATACCACTGCCGCACACAATATGTTTTTCAAAAATCTTTTCCGGGTTTCAGGCTCTACTGAGAAATTCCAGAAAATGCATCTTATACTTAAAATTAAATCTTAAAATCGTACATCTGACATCCATATCCGGTACTGATACTACATATCAAGTACTGACAATGTTGTAACAGCTATAATCCACAGGTATCTTTGAAAAATGAATTTTCAAATAACCATTCTTTATGAAATGTCTTAATTAAAAGGTAGAGTGAGGCACAGTTTATACTCTGGAATACTGGTAATCTTTGCCAGAATATTTCTGTGACAGGAGAAAACCAGAATATTGTCCAGTATATTTTCCTCTTGCTTTGAAATACAATTGAGATTTAACTGTACCTTGAAACAGTATTAAACGTGGAAATTTTGGCTATAAGAAATTAATTTTATTCTCCTTAATAAAATTATTTCCAATCATTAGCAGTGTAAGTATGAGGTGCTCTGTGAAATATCTGTATGCGGAAATAAAATTAATTACAAATAATTTTAAATATCTTAATGTCAACCTTTAAATTTCAAGGCAAGTTCAACAAATGTTAGATGAGGAATCCAGGAGTACCGCAAGTTCTCCTTTATCACATAGTAGTTATTCCTGAGTTTCTTTTCCTTTTTTTTTTATCTTCTATGACACATAGCAATGAAATATCAGAATCCAAATTCTTATTAACTTGTGGATTAGTGTCAAAATGACAGTGCTGCAATAATTTACAAAATATTTGTAGCTTTAAGTCCTTCAGACAAAAATTAGCAGGATTTTCTTTTGTATGTTAGCTCTTTTGTATCATATAACCTACACAAACCCCATCAGAAGACTTCTGAAAAGATTATCAGAAAGCTCATGCTTCAAGTAATACTCTTGATCAGGAGAAGAAAAATACAAACGGACAGAAAGGATGGCACAAAACATAAACCAACAATTGTTTCATTATTTTGTCCTGTGGATTGTAACTTTAGAATTTTATATAGAAATGAAATCAACAGCCTACCTGTGCTGTTGCCTCAGAAGTTCGCTTGCTTGCCGAAGTATCAATTGGTGGCCTGCTTGTCTGGTTTTCTGAAGGGTCAAAACATTGTTCATTTGCAGTGGCTGATCTGTACTAGACACTATGCAAATTTGCACGCAATATTAAAAATTGTTTAATACTAAACATTAAGCATATGGCACATTTAACATTCTTCAGCTCTAGTTTTCGATTATAAGCATTGAAGCATTTTTCAGAGGGAACAGAAGATACAGAAAAATAAAATGGCACATTCCAGCCTAGAAGCAGTCCATGTTTCCTTCCTTGAACATCTGACAGTGTATTCAAAATATGTTGTGAACAATTACCTAAGAACAAAGCATAACTCCAAATTCTCCTCCCTCTGTATGTAAATTGACAAGACATTAAATTCTGTACAAAAAATTGACTGAACAACAGATGGTTAGAGTGCAAAGTACATAACTGTATAGTATACTTAACTGATTTGCACAGGGAGACCGAGCATCTTTACTAGCTCAGAAAACATACCTACACTAGCATCTTAGGCAGAAGTTGCTTGAATATTTGATGTAAACATTTAAATCCAAATCCTGCCTCCTCATTCCTTTTAATTTTAACTAGAGCTTATCAGCAGCACTGCTGGCCCAAAGCAGTGTTTTAATTCTGGCAAGAAAATTACTACGGTTTACACTAAGGCTATGTGAACTACAGAAAATGAGACACCTTTTTGGACACATAGGCCCTTCCTTTGGTTACTGTGCCTGATCTGTCACAATCCTTTTTATGTTGTATTAAATCATTATATTAGCTTTAGAGCAATAATAATCAACACTAAGCATATAACTGTCTAACTCTAAGGAAGGTGTATTTTAACACAGGTAACTTAGAGATGGGAAAACAAAATAAAACTAGTACTGATGTCAAGCTGTGCTTGAGTTCATTTTAACATCATATTGTGCCAGTAAGAAACCTGCTCTAATTCCAACTCATTTAGAAGTCCCTTAGGAAAAAATATGCAAGGTATTTAATAATAGAAGTCCAGAGAACCATCATGGCATGGCCAAAGGTGGAAAGTATTTTAAAATAGCTAATCTAGATACCGTATTTGAACATTCATTGTGTTCAAAGACTTTATTTTAAATTCAATAAATGTACTTTTTTGGAACTAAGTTATTAATCAGTTGCAATTTTTCCCCTATTTTGTTTACTTCTAAGTGTTCCAAAAATTAAGTTAGTGACTGTACTTTACTTCCAGTATCTTTGCTTAGAAAGGCAGCCAGATTATTTTGAAAGGCTGTATTAAAAATAAATGCCAAGTTGTTAATGGTAGAATAGGAGTTTCCAATTTTATGCTAGGAATGATATAAATCAAGTTCTAAATACAACAAAGCTTACAGAGTCACACTGCTGACTCCTAAAGAGAGATGATTTTCAACAATGGCTGAAACACAGCTATGACAGAAATGACTTTGATCTTGACAATCTTAACAGAAAGGCAACCCAGAAGAAACAACTCAATACAATACTGTAATAAAAAACTTCCACAAAAGCGAAGTTTTGTGTTTCCGTTTGTCAACTATTTTTCTTTCCCAGTGTCAACATTCAAAAATAACTTACCAACTCTAGGCGCTGTAACAGCGGGTGGTTCAACAGGAGCTGTACTACTAAATGCAGAGATAGGAATCTTCATCTGAAGAGGGGCTCGACTGCTGGCAGCATTATGAAGTCCTGAAGTACCCACTGTGGGCAAAGCAGTCCTTGTGGCCTGGGCAACAGCATGTGCAGTGGAAACAGCATGTACTGCCAACGTTGTGCCTACTGACACAGCACTGGCTGAAGAGTTCCTTGGAATACCAACAGGACTGGGCACAGATAGGCTGTTATTTGGTTTAGTTGTGCTAGTTGATGTTAAAGACACTGTAGTTTTCGTAAGACTACCAACTGAAGATGGCCCTTGTACGGATATAAATTCAACGTTGCCTGACTGTTGGTTAGCAACCAAAGTCCCTGTGTGGCCCTGCAGTAGCTGATGCTGGGATGACACTGCAACAGGTACATGCAAGATTACCGGCAAAGACTGCAATGAGACGGACACTGACTGAGTGCTGCCACTGGGCACTTGGTTAGCGCCTACAACTGTAGCCGTGTTAGCTACAGGGAGAACTGCTGTCGTCAAAGAGCTGGTGGAGGTCACTGGATTCTGCAGCTTAGGATGTCCGCTGAGAACTGCCGGAGGAGTAGCAAGACTGGAAGCAGGTGCTACATCAACAACAACAAAAAAAGTATTTGAACCAAGTGGGAAGTTTCACTCCAACAAAACAAACAGAAACAATTTATAATGAGCGTGGTGAGGCACTGGAAGAGGTTCTCTGGAGAAATTATGAATGCCCTATCATTGTAAATGTTCAAAGTCAGGCTGGATGGAGCTCTGAGCAACCTGATCTAGTGAAGGATATCCTGGTCTATAGCAGAAGGGTTGGACTAGATCATCTTTAAGAGTCTCTTCCAATCCAAAACATTTTATGGTTCTAAGAAAGATGTGTTATATGATGAACAATTTGTAAAGAAAGGCTACAGATACTCTTTTTCCATTGTACACCGTGATGTTCAATGACAAAGATAGTCGGTACTGCATTTCTGTTTGAAAAATATATAAAAGTGGCAGTGATGGCTAACTTGCTTTGTATAGGTAGGACCCTGAATCGAGAAGGTTGCACTGAAACCAAGGATTAATGTGTCGGAGAAGACATTTGCTTTTATGTAATAAAATTTCAGGATTAAATCTAAAGATCAGGAGCATAATACACTACTGAAAGCCAGTATATGCCTGCTATGAGATGATTCTGCAGAAAAACCACAGCATTCAGTATTAGGGAATTTAAAACGAAGGATGGTGCGACTACAATGAATGCAATTAATGGTGGTTTTAGTTCTACATTCCCTGTACAATTCTAATTTAGGAATTTCATTTTCAACTTGATTCCCTTAAGAAGTGAGGCTTATGGTTTCCTCTAGTTCCCCACTCAATTTCTGGAGCCATTAGTTAGATGGAAAAATAGCAGCATGACATGGCCTGAGCCACGTGTTTCACTTCTTGGCAGTTGAGAGACAGACTGCAAGGTTTGCTGCCATGCCTAGTGAGCTGTCTACTGAAGCATCTACTGAACCACATGTTCTGGTTGGCCAAATCAACCCATTTTTTCGATTACCTGGTAAGCACATAACACAAAAAAATAAACTGGGAATGTGGTAGGGAGCTAAAAAATAATAATTTTTGATGTCAGAAAAAGTAGTCATAAAACTGTGTTTTGCTCTGTTCAGTTAGTTATTCATTTAACAGAAAGCAATAAAACTTTTAAGAAGCATGTTTATAGTCCCTAGGTAGTTTCTTACCTGCATTCACAGACGTTTGAAAAGTTGCTGGTGTACTCTCTCCTACATTTCGCTTCAACTCCAGCATCTGTCTCACTGTGCTAGCCTGTCTATGGAATGAAGTTTCAGGTAGCATTTCTCAATTAGACACAGTAGGTATAATTATGCACAGTACAATTATGAAAAAAATCCCTTATTTTACTGCTATTACATTTGTTGAGATTTTCTAAACCCATTTACCTTCTGCCCCCCATACAAATAAACTTTAGATATTCCCCTACTAAAAAATGCAGAATTTCAAGTAAATTTAAGTGCTTGCACCAAGTTTTTCTTTCACTGTGAGAAGTACCCTTCCTTGAAATTAAACTTCCACTTTTATCCATTATTTTTTAACCACTGAAACAGTCATCTCAGTTTACTTAAGAATGGATTCAGTGTTGTCCATTTAAGACTCTTCTAAAAGAAAACTGAATTTTACAATTGAAGAGCAATTAAGGAAAAGGAAGAGTGCTCTAATCAAAAAAAGAAAATATAGTATTATCCATTACATTAAGTATCTCAAGTTTCCTATTGTAAATTTTAACATGGTCACTGTGATGTGGCTTCCTTACCGATATGCTGCACTGTTTGAGTTTGCAGTGTCTGCACTTGCTGCTTTTACTGGAGATAGAGGTGCAGTTGGTGCCTCCTAAAAAAACCCCAAAACCCAAAAACGTATAAACTTAAAATTCCATTATATTTCATATACCTTCATTTCTGTGCAAGAGAAATTTTCTGGAGCCAACACTTCGGAAAAACTTGACATGTTTTACAATCCCCCCCGAACTTTCTTGGTCTTACCTGCCTACATCCTCCCTCTTTTTAAGTCTTTTTCTTTCAGGTTTTTATATTATGAGAATAAAAATTCCTTCCTGAATATTAACAAGACTTCTAGCTTTCATTTCTTCATAGTATTAATCCAAAAGATTCATTCTAGACACAGAAGTATTATGTTTTGCATCCACTCCTCTTCCTCTCCCTTCTCCATCCCCAAAAATCAAGGTACTGAGATTCACCCTTATTTACACTGCACTCTTCATATTGAAGTACATTAGATTTACTTACATACAGTTTAGGATGCTTTCACACTAATGATATCTGAAGAACCTTCTGTACAAACCAGAATTACATCACAGATATTAAAACACTATTCCTTCATATCACTGCCTTTAACCAAACACGACAAACCTACTTTGCAAATATCACTGAACAACCAGGTCACATCTTTCTCCATATAAAGATTCTTTATTTTTCAACAGAAGGTTTAGGCTAACTCAGAAAAACAAATAAAACAAATTCAGTTCTTACTTCCTGTCTTTTCTTCAAGTCCTCCCTTGCTGCTCCAAACCGCTTTGTCAATCTAGCAATTTTAGCCTAAATAAAAGATGAAAGAAGATGAAAACAAACAAACCCATAAACATCCTTCCCCAAGAACCATCAAAGAAATTACACAAACTAAAAGATATATAATTAAGACATCAAGTCAAAGGTTATTTTCATATCAGCGGAAATTATTCTTCCCTGAAATACAGTACAACCATATCACTTCAGAGCACCAGAAAGACACACGTGTAACACTATCAAGCTATCTTAAGAGACAACTTGAATTATTTTCCTTTCTACTCACAACTGCACAAATGGAATCCATATTGCAGTTTCACACAATATTGTGCATGAATGAAAGCAACTGAAAGCACTGAACTCTTTTAATGCCTTAGGTACCAATCATACTGAAAAAACACACCCCTTTTTGCCTTTTGTATTATCTACGCTTCCCCCATTTATCCTATTTCTCCCTCTCACTAATACACTACACATTACATACACCTTGCTGTCAGCTTTGTTCTGTTCTATTTGATGTTCACCTGTCAGGTTTGTTGTTCTCTTAAGCATCATTCTTACACCTTGTCTTTTATTTTTTGTGCTTCCCTAAATATACTGTCTGGTGATCATTTCTTCTGTAATTAGCATTACCAGATCCTAATTTGCCCTGTCTAGGTTACTGTTCTGATGGCTGACTTACTCTGGAAGCAGTAGCTGTAACATTTGTTCTAAGCAGATAATTTTTCTTTTTCCTTTTTTTTTTATTTGCACAGAAAGACAAGTTAAAATCTTTTTATGAACTTTCAAAACACTTGATAAGCACTAGAAGAATGGAGGTTTTAAAAAAAATCAGTGCATTTCATCTGCCATAATTTTAGTACTTCTTACCTAAAATTCTTATAAAGCAACATGACAGGCTACAATTATAGTTTGCCTTTAATTACATTTATATTTCAATTTCTCTTATCTTTTACAATGTAGATGTCTTTGGAAGCACTTCATGTAATAAAACCATATAAGTTTAGATTGCAAGTATATTAACATCAACAGATTCACAGCCTTATACTATGTTATTAATTTGACACCGTAGCTGGCCACTAAAGACACCGACAAACAAGTATTCTGAAAGCATCTAACACAGCACTTAAAAAGTCAACATAAAAAGTATTGTGCGGCAAGGAGGGAGTTATGTCGTACAAACTTGTCTTTTTATTTTATACTTTTTATTTTAAAAGTAAAATGGCCTTAGAGTTGGATTTTGTTATGACATAAGGCTTTAATTTTCTTGTCACTCCAAAATTCTTCGACTCTTGTAATGGTCCTCATCTCACCATTACGTATATTGTTTCTACAAAGAATGCAAGAAAGCACATGGCATTTAACACCAACTATTGATTTCCTTGCTAGAACCTAAGTACTTAGTTTTTTGGGAAATAACATAAGTATCATATGATGTTTCTTCATTTGAATATTCTACAAAGACCAGTGCTACTATCTGCAGCTTTCCATTTAACGCAAATTTCTGGCTTCATAGAGGCGTTAGATATTTTCATACTTCACATTTATTTGAAGATTGTCCAAATGGAACAGATGAGTGGAAAAGCTGTTTAGTAACAGCTAATGAATCAGTTAGCCAGAAGGAAGACTTGCTTTGGGATTTTTTGATGATTAATTGGTTGCTTTCTTTCTGAGTAGGGAAAGAATTTTATAACTCAATAGCAACATCAGTATTTACTGTTTCCCTCCCCTCATGCTCCTTCCCAGTGTGAAGTAAAAACAGGTTCATAGAACCACAGAATAATTTGTTTGGAAAAGACTTTTCAGATCGAGTCCAACCGTACTTGTCCACTTACTAAGCTGTATCTCCGAGAAACTCATCTACCCATCTTTTAAACACCTTCAAGGATGGAGACTCAACCATGTCCCTGGGCAGCTGTGCCAGTACCTGACCACTCTCTCAGTGAAGAAATTCTTCCTAATGTCTAGTCTAAACCTGCCCTGGCACAACTTGTAGCCATTTCTTCTCATCCTGTCATTATGAGAAGAGACCAGTACCCACCCCGTCACAACCTCCTTTCAGGCAGTCGCAGACAGTGATGAGGTTTCCCTCAGCCTCCTCTTCTCTAAACTAAACAACCCCAGCTCCCTCAGTCTCTCCTCGTAGGACTTGTTCTCCAGCCCCCTCATCCAGCCTTGTTGCCCTTCTCTGCACACGCTCCAGCACCTCAATGTTGTTCTTGTAGTAAGGGGCCCAAAACTGAAGACAGCACTTGAGGTGCAGCCTCACCAGTGCTGAGTACAGGGGCGCAATCACATCCCTGCTCCTGCTGGCCATGCTGTGTCTGATAGAGGCCAAGATGCCATTGGCCCTCTTGGCCACCTGGGCACACTGCTGGCTCATGTTCAGCCGGCTGTCAACCAACACCCCTAAATCTTTCTCTGCCAGGCAGCTCTCCAGCCGTTCTTCCCTAAGCCTGTAACACTGCATGGGGTTGTTGTGTCACAAATGGAGGACTCGGCACTTGGCCTTGTTGAACCTCATCCCGTTGGTCTCAGCCCATCGATCCAGCCTGTCCAGATCTCTCTGCAGAGCCTCCCTTCCTTCAAGCAGATCCACACTTGTACATAGCTTGGTGTCATCCACAACCTTGCTAAGGGTGCACTTAATCCCCTTGTCCAGATCATTGATAAAGATATTGAACAGAACTGGACCCAGCACTGAACCATGGGGAACACCACTCGTAACCGACCTCCAACTAGATTCAACTCCATTTACCACAACCCCATGGGCCCAGCCGTCCAGCCAGTTCTTTACCCAGCAGAGGGTGTGCCTGTCCAGGCCAATGGCAGCCAGTTTCTGAAGCAGAATGCTGTGTGAAACAGTGTCAAAGGCCTTGTCAAAGTCCAGGTACACCACATCCACGGCCCTTCCTGCCTCTCTTTCCTAGCCTATCCAGCTTGAAATGTTTGTAGCCACCCTTAGCATCACTCCAGTTATGTGAATTACCCCACCACTCTTCCGTGATGGCAATTATATCATAGTTTTCTTGCCTTGCAATGGTTTCTATCTCCCCGCTTGCTGCCCATGCTGCATGCATTAGTGTAAATGCACTTCAGTTCGGCTATTGTTTCCATCCCTTTCCTGAATCGAATAGTCTTAAATCCTAAGTGTCTTCTAGTTGTGGTTTGTAACCCACCAATAACTTTTCAATTCTGGTTGCCACCTGGAGTGCTATCCCCCACTTCCACTGAGGTGGCAGACCAGAGCTCCTCACTAGTAAACTGTCCCCCAGAACCTGGGGTGCCATTCCCAAGCTTTATTCTACCAAGCCCAGTATTATTCCCCTCTCCCATTCTTCCCTACGGACAACTACAGGAGACTTACTACTAAATACTGAAGAATTATTATTTATTTTTAATTTGACTTTAACATGCAGTTCAACGCACAAACACTCACCTGTAGTTCAGTAAGCACTGTTTTATGCCTCTTGTTACATTCTACTTTCTCTATTCGGGTTTTCAAGTCTGCCAGAGTCTTGTCAAATGCAGCACATTGTAAAGCAGTAAATTTTTCTTCTAACAGTCTCTGGATAATCTGCAAAGTTATAATTAAAAAATAAAACCAACAATGCAGTCCTAAAATTTGGCAGATCATCTATAAAAATATTTTCAACTCTTAACAAGTATCCCAGTACAAACAGAAAAACAATGGTTCTGCCCTATCAAATAAATCTGTAGTCACCAATAAGCATGTGGTTGCATAGCTAAGAAAAGCTTCTACGTCTATTCTGGCAAATACAAATGGTCCCTCTTTGCCATTAATTCAAATAATTAATTTCATTGCAGTAAGTGTATAAAACCTTATTATATATAAAAGGAACATTACGAGCGGAAGATATTTTCCTACAGTGCTGTGTTTACACAAATGAATCTTTCCTCTTATTTTTCTGTTCTTGAGAGGGACACTGGCATTCAAAGAATGGAAACTAAAAACAAAACTTGATTTCTGAGATTTTCGCCTAGCAGAAATGCCCTGTGTTGCTTTTCTTGAAGAAACTAAAAATGGAAAAAGATGGATTTCCACAAAGTTGACTTATTAGACTTATTTTTAAATTTTTTTCCCTCCTACACCCACTGTAGTGCAAAAAATCTCCTCAGTAAACAAAAATAAATGAGTAAACATGGCATCCTACAATAACAAAGTTAAAACACGCACTAGCTAAGTAACTAATAGGAGCAAGGCATTTTTTTTTCTTCAAGACCACAGAATTTTGCATGCTAATGGTGCAACCAGGCAATTAACAGCTCTGTAAATCCGCAAAACACTATGTAGATTGCATGCTTGTTTGGAGACTTGACTTTCTTTAAAGCTAGGCACACAATAAAGCTGACCTTTCTTTTCACTTCTTGGGTAAGAAACTAAAATGATGAAACCGTTAAAGAAATAGTTCTATTGCAGCATAGTTTTCAAACTCTATTTGGTCTCTTCTTAAAAGAGGGGATATATAGGACTTCATATGAATTAAACCACCTTTGTTATTTGAATTATGTGGAATTTTCAACCACAAAAAAAGAGGAAGCATTTGGGGGGTGCAGGGAGCATGTAGGAAATGATTCAAAGATGGTCAGAGAAGTGACAGGTGCTTGTTTGCACTCTGCACCTCCATTCTACCTTTTGTATTTTTTGGTCAGTATCCTTTCTGGCTGTAATTTTTACTTGGAGCTCTGTTTCATAATCTTCTCCAATGTACCGACGACGTTTAGAATGAACATTGTCCATGTCCTCAGATTTGGAACGCTTTCTCCTTGACACTTCACCTGGAACAATTAGATACAACTGCTTGTGAGGAACCTTTGAAAAAACACATTATCTGCAGAATGCCATGATTATTATGAAGTTTCATTTGTCCCCAGTTTAAGCTTTTTCATCCTAAACAAGTAAGAACAAAATGTTTGATGACATCAAAGCAGAACAAAAGCCCTTTGGTCTCTGTACATTGCTCCCACGATAGTAAGTTCTGCTTGTGATGCACCAAACCACTGCTCCAAATGCGAAGTGGCTCTGGTATCACCATTCCCTTCCCCAGAACTTGCCTCCAGTTCTTCCTGCTCCTATCAGCACCACCCTACAATGAAACATGGCTTCTCAGATGCAAAACAAAACACTGTTCTGAAAAACCAGAATATTCTTTTCAGGATTCCAGCTAAATAAAACTACATCTCACTCTGCCTGTGTCAGTAAGGAACGTTTTTCCCACCTGCCATGAAGTTTTAACCTGTACCTCCAATCTCTGACTGAAAAAACAGTCTTTTCACTTTCTGAGTAAGAAGCAAGGTAAAAAAAAAAAAAAAAAAAAAAAAAAAAAATCTAACAGAACAGGCACAAACCAGAGCTATATTATAAAAAGTAATTTTCACTACAGCCACGAAGCACAAAAGAACAAAAAAGACCTCGTTCAATCCTCTAGCTCCTGGCACTGTATCCTCCAGAGACGGTTTCTGATTCTTGAGTTGTACCAAAAATGCACTAGTGTGCTAAACGTTATTAAAAGATAATACTTTAAAATCTGCATGGCAAGTGAGGTTATTTTTAGAAGTCTGTGAAAGGGATCTTCATAAACATTTGCAGAACGCTGAATATTTGCAGCAATATAAAAGCCTAAGGTATGAGTTTTTCGTGTTTTTCAGAATGCTAGTAAACAGTGGAATATGAAGAAGAGCAACGTCACCAGCTTTCTCCCATCCATCAGAAAAACTTGTAGAAATAAAATCTAAGAAGTCTGAATAATTAGAACACTATTCCCAGACTAGTAAAGACAAGTACATTAGGATTTTCCATATAACTCTTCCCTACTCTCAGTCAGCCTCTTTAGACAAAGCCTACCCACTGAATAGTACAACAAGTAGTTTTTAACATGGAAATATAGGAATATAGGAAACTCAGGCAGCTTCTAATGAGCTGTGTCAGCTGTTCTTTGTGCTTATGTTCCAGCTGATTCCCTAAGGAGGCTCAAACACCCTTTCAGCAGGTACTAGGGAGCACACGCCTAGGGCACAGCTTGCAGAGGGCAGCTAACACCATAGGACTTTGCATACAGCTGGCTGCACAGAAGGGGGTCCCTGCACTCAGCAGTGGTGATGTGCCACATGGTGTGGTCTCCAGCAGCCTCTGGAATAACTCTCCTGGCAATGTCAGATCCTCCACCCAGACTGAGCTATTTTGGTGGAAGATTCAGCTTTGCAAGGCTGCAGGGATTATCTAGGGCAGGGGTGTCAGTCATGGCTCTCGCCATTCTCCTGCTCCTGCAGCATAACACACATCACACACGCTGCACACACGATCAGTGCACTCGAAGGAGCATAGGGCAAGGAGCTTGTCACTGCTGCTGGGTAGACACAAGGTGCTGGGACGGATAAAACAAGGTGGAGGGCCGTATTGAGCTCGTGAGTTTGACACCCCCTGTTCTAGGGCCTCCCATTTTGGCTTTAGGCTGTGGCAGAGAGAAGTGGGCTTCTTGGCTACAGAAGGTGCAAACTAGTGGGAGAGCTGTGTTGCCAACTTAAAGGAGCTATGGCAGGAGGTCAGGGGATGGCACAGCATCAGAAATAAGAAACAGATTGACTGGATATACTCCAAGATGTTGCAGTCTCAAGAACTGCAACCCCCAGCTGCACAAAAGGAGGTACAGTCAGAGCCTGAGCTCATCCAGATGGGAAACGGAGACTCCCATGATGACAAAGGCTGGAAGTATCAGGACAGCAGCTCCCACTCTGCCTGCACATTTGCAGGACAATGACAGATTTGGCTCAGTGCCCTCACAGCAGATATGGGGCTGGGAGCCGTGCTCAGTGAAGTGTCTGAACTGGCTAAGCATGAGCTGTGCAGCAGAACCATGCACTAGCAGTGAGTGACTCCTTGCCTGCAGGAATCCATCTGCTAGGGACAGGTAACTTGTGAGAGAGATAAAGGCACTATGTGGGTGATATCGGGGAAAGGAAAGCTAAAGCTCACCTTATGCTGAATCTGGTGAGAGGCATGAAGGGCATCAAGACGAGCTTCTACCAGTATGCCAGCAGCAAAATGCAAACTAGAGAAGGTAGGTCCCCCTTGCTGAATGAGGCAGGGGAGCAAGTGACAAAGGACACAGAAAAAGCCCAGGCACTCAGTGTCTTTCTTGCCTCAGACTTTAATGAGAAGACTTGCCTTCAGCAATGCCAGCTCCCCGAGACCAGTGGGCCAGTCTGGAGTAAAGGCAGACTTGCTCTCAGTGGAGGGGCACTGAGTTAAATGAACTGGACATACACAGGTCCATGCAAATCAGAGGGACACGCTCACAAGTGCTCAGGGAGATGGCTGAGGTGCCTGCAAGGCCACTCTCAGAAAGGCTGTGGCAATAGCAGAAGGTTGCTGAGGATAGGAGTGACATTTGCTTTCTTCTAATCTTCAAGAAAGGCAAAAAGTACCTGGGGAATTACAGGATGGTCAGCCTAACCTCAGCCCCTGGGAATGAGTGGGAATAAGCAGTCCTAGAAACCATCTGTAAATATATTAAGAGGATGGTAGGGAATGTCAGAATGCATTTATCGGGGGAAATCATGCTTCACCAGCCTGACAGCCTTCTATGAAGAGACAACTGGCTTAGCGGATAAGGAGAGAAGTAGATACTATTTATCTTGTCGTTAGTAATGCTTTTGACATCCAAAACATCCTCAGAGAAAGACTCATGATGCATGGCCTGGATAAATGGACTGACTTAACCGCTGGGCCCCAAGAGCTGTGATTTAGTGGCAAATTGTCCACTTGGAGCTCATCACTATTAACATACTCAGATGGATGACACTGGTACCAACACTAACATCTTCATTAATGGCCTACATAACGGGGTAGAGGGCATCCTCAGCAGTTTTCAGATGACACCAAACTGGAAGGAGTGGTTGTTACACTACATGGTTATGCTGCTGATCAATCACCTTGACAAACTGGACAAGCAGGCAAACAGGAAGCCTGCCTCAGGAAGTTCAACAAAAGCAATTGCAAAGTCCTACATTGGGTAGGAACCAATCTCAGTCCCCCAGGCTGGAAACTGACTGGCTGGAAAACAACTCTACAGAAAAGGTTTCATGCACATCAAGTGGATTATGGGCCAGGAATGTGCCCTTTATGGCAAAGAAGGCCAACATCATCCTTGGCTGCCCAAGGAAGAGTATTGTCAGCAGGTCAACAGCGGTAACTACCCCCCTCTAATCAGCACTCCGAGACTTCACCTTGAGTCATGTCCAGTTCTGGGCTTCTAAATAGACATGAGCACACTGGAGAGAGTTCAGTGTAGGGCCACAGGATGTTTTATGGACTGGAGCCTCCATCATATGAGGAAATGACATCTGGCATTGTTCACCTGGAGAAGGTGGTTAGGGGAGGTTTTATAATGTGTGTAAATTACCAAGCGGGTGGAGAGTGAAAAAGATAGTGCAACACTCTTGGTGAGTACCAATGAAAGCACAAGAAAAATGAATACAAATTGAAATACAGCTAATTCCATTCAAACATATCAAAACTTTTTTTACAGTGAGGGTGGTCAAACACCGAAGTAGAACACTAGAAAGCTGTAGAGCCTCCATCTGTGGAGACATTCAGAACTTGTCTGGACGTGTTTCTCAATAAGCTGCTCTAGTTGGTCTGGTTTGAACAGGGGGTTTGGACTACATGAACTCCAAAGGCCCCTTTCAACCTCAGCAACTCCATGTTTCTAGCATGCCACCACGGAAGCATAATAGCTTTAACATTACGTACTTATCTCTGTGTGTTTCTCTTGTTCTTTGAGGGCCTCTTCTCCTTCTTTATGTTCCTCACTCTCCTTTCTTCTCTCCACCACCTCTTCTACAAACAAAAGAAAAAACCCCCTCATGTTACTTATACTGACCTGCAAAGACTGGCGAACTTACAATACTAATGAAAAAACAAAAACAGATTGGGGAAGGTGAGAGAATTTTTTCAGAGGAAGTTCTTGCTGCAAAGATTCACTCGATGTTCTCGTTATTTCTATGAAGAACATTTGGCTAATTCAAAATAAGTCATCTAGTAAATCTTAAAAAGAAAGAAGTCAGAAAACCAAAACTGTTAATTTATGCAATAAATAATACTCATACCACAAATTCTTCAACCCAAGTCAGGTCTACTTATAAGGAAATAAATGGCATAGTGCCAATGTCAATGGGTTTACAAAGGGAAGGTCCTGCCTTACAAATTTAATATCCTTTTATGACAAGGATATTAGTCAACCAGGGAAAACCAGTCGATGCAATTTTTCTGGATTTCAGCAAGGCCTTTGATACTGTCTCTCACAGTATTCTCATGAACAAAACGTCCAGAATTCTGCACCTAGGACACGGCAACCCTGGATACACGTACAGACTGGGGAGAGAGAGGCTGGAGAGCAGTCCTGCGGAGAGAGACCTGGGGGTTCTGGTTGAACATGGCAAGTTGAATATGAGCCAACAGCGTGCCCAGGCAGCCAACAGGACCAACTGTGTCCTGGGGTGCATCAAGCACAGTGTTGCTAGCTGGTCAAGGGAGGCTCTACTCTGCACTAGCGCAGCCCCACCTGAGTACTGCGTGGAGTTTTGGGTGCCACAGTCTGGAGAGTGCCCAGAGGAGGCCACAGGGCTGGTGAAGGGTCTATAGGGGATGTTGTATGAGGAATGGCTGAAGTCACTTGGTCTGTTCAGCCTGGAGAAAAGGTGACTCAGATGGGATCTCATAGCTGTTTACTACCTTCTCACAAGGGAAGGAGGTGAAACAGGTGCTGATCTCTCTGGTGACCAATGATAGGACCTGAGGGAATGGTAGGAAGATGTGCTGGGGAGGTTTAGATTGGATATTAGGAAGAGGTTCTTCACCCAGCGAGTGGTGAAGCACTGGAACAGCCTCCCCAGGGAAGTAGTCATGGCCCCAAGTCTGCCAGCATTCAAGAAGCATTTGGACAATGCCCTCAGTCGCACGGTGTGAATGTTGACTCATTTGACTAAGAATTTAAGAGTCATTAAGCTCAGGAGGACTTTTCTTACAATTTACAGATTTTAATACTCAACTGAAAGATATAAAATATTCTGTGGGAAGATAAATATAGCTAGAATGTCTTTAAAATATGTTACATTTCAAAGCTGAGCTTTCTGAGTTCTATGTAGAGAACAAAGCAATTTCAGGAAGTAGGAAGTGCCTTCCTTACAGACTTCCACCAGGGCAGAAGAATCCAGCTTAACTAAAAGTGGTTAAAAGCTAATGCCCATCTAAGCCTCTCTAGCACAGAAGGTTCAAACCATAACATGGAGATAACTTCACAATTGGCTATCACCTTATTTTTCACTGATAAGCTGTGATCTCATTATCATGATGCCAGACAGGCAGAAGTAATGAAAACAATCCTTGAAAAAAATAATTTGATGATACCATTAAGTTATCACTGTATTTATCATACAGTCTTAATTACTGTGGATCTGAACACAAAGGTGTTGTTTGTGGTTTTTGGTTGAAAATACCTTTTAATAAAATCTACATCTGCAAGCATTTAGATCTGCTTAGTAACTGACTGGATGCATACCTGGATGTCAGCACTGCCAAAATGCACATATAAACTGAAAGAAAAATAAAGCGTAAGCCTAAGAGCATCTGAATAGCATTTGCAAGTTACTCTGGACTGCAGTTATACCTCTCACTATTGCATAGTCCTGTAACCACTACATTCTCCTTATGGATTGAGAAGAATTGTTGTGCAGAGACAGCAGTAAAAAGAAAGTACAAAGCACAGCACAGCCTTTCTAAGTGGTGAATCCTTGATCACACTCTACCCAAAAGTTATAACAACAGTAATACAGAATATTCCCATGAAACATGACAGGATTTAACTGTTTTCGTTTAAGAAGAAATCATACACTCAAGTACTTTCAACAGAATTATCATGACCTATACAAGCTGGAGAAATGGGATGACCAATGCTTTATGATATTCAACAAGGAAAATTACAGAAGTTCTGCACCTGGGAAGGGAGAACTGTGCAGTGACACAGGCTACAGCCTGCATGGCTGGGGAGCAGCTCTGCTTTGAGGACTCACATAGACAGCATGCAAACCATGAGTGAACAGTGAGCCCTGGCAGCAAAGGAGGTCCACAGCATCCTGAACTTCATTTACAGGAATGGAGCTAGTATATCTTAAGAAGTAGTGGTTATCGCCCTTGGCGTGGCATTCATTATGCTACCCCTCTGTAAGGAGCAAGAGCCTGCTGAGGGGCTGGGAAACATGACCTGTAAGAGAGGCTGAGGGAGCAGTGCTTGTTCATCATGGAGAAGACAAAACTTAATGATGACTTAAAAACAGCCTTCCAGTACCTGTAAAGTAGTGCTTGATATGATGGAGACAGACTCATTGTAAAGGTGCAGGGCAAAGGACAACAGGTAAAACAACCAAATTCTAAAAGACAGTAAGAAAAAATCCCCCCAAACTTTCTAGTACGAAGAGAATCATAGGAAGAAGTCTTCCAGTCTTCATCAGTGGTATTTTTCAAGACCTAACGGGATGAAGTTCTGAGCTACCTTGTCTAAATCCACAGATTACTCTGCTTTGAGCAGAAGACTGGACTAGAGACCTCCTGAGGTCCCTCCCAATCTGAACTACTCTATTCGGTCACAACTCTCCCTGCCCATCACAAAATATTAAAAAAAAAAGAAAATTATCAAGTGATTCAAACGCACCACATATTCAGTTGGAAAAAATACACAATAAAGGACTCAAAGCTTATAATGATGAATCCAACATCCATTAATCGGTTGTCCAAAGTCTGTCAGCCAGAAGCGTGCCTCATTTCTGGTTTGCAAAATCCAGTGGATCAAAAATGCTGCAGTTGTGTCTTTGTTTGCTACATTAAAGGAACTTCTTTCCACCAAATATTCAGTTCCCATTTGCAGATAACACACTTCCTTAATATTCTACTGGATGAACAAAGCTTATGTTCTTTTAAAGTTTCCACTATAACATTTGTTTCCCAAATGTTGAAATATCTTTTGCAGCTACTCTCTGAAAGCCTTGCGTTACCCTTTTCTTGAAGTAAAAAACAGAACTAGAAATATCACTGCAGAAAAGCTGTTTCATCAGTGACATTTAAGGACAACTTATTTTCCTGTTTCTGAATTCAAGAATTTTGTCAGTTAGTTCTGTCACAACACAGAACAAGAGTTCACGTTCAGCTGTTTATCTGCCATCTACCTGCTCTGAAGTTCTCTTCAAACATGACTTTCTAAAAGACAAGCTGTACTCTTTTAAACATTGGCTGTACTCTGTTCTCACAAGGTTGTAGCTGGGTGTGCTGCTCAACTTTAGACTCCCTTAACAAAGGTCAGTAATAAGTAAGTTCTTTCAAACTATCACCAGAGGGCATGAAATGCCATTGCTGTAGAGAAGCCTAGAATCCAGGTGTCTAAAATGCACTCAAAACCACTGGCAATTCTGAGATAGAAAGACTTTAGACATGCTTTAGTAGACATCCTCACCTTATCAAACTTGAGAGTGTACAGATTAGGTAAGAGAAAGAATAAAGCAACAGCTGCACTAAGTAAATCCAGCAGTTCATCTAATCCAGGATCCTGCCTCCAGCACTTTCATGTCAACAGTAGATGATAAAATATGGGAAGAGTATAAGGAAAAGAACATAGTCCCACAAAACTTTGTCAGCTTTCTGAAAAATTGCAGGCAGAGATCTCCAGAGCATTAGCCTTTCTGTGCTTGATAGCCCTCAAGAAAATCTGTCTTCCATAGAAGATGAACATCTGTAGTTTTAGCAGTCACAGTATTGCTAGCAAGGAGCTCCACAGTTCTCCACATGGAGAATTATCTCTTCTTCCATGCCTTGATCCCAACTCTCTTTTTTCCTTTCCTTCATTTGCATGAAGTTCTTGTAGAGGAAGAGACAGCAAATATCCATTCTCCATACCACCTACCATACACAGATCTCTGTCTCTCTCTTCCATCTCTTTTTCAGGCTGAAAGATCTTTCTCTATTAAAATACAGTCCATTCTTGTCCAAAGTTCTCTCTAACCTGAGTCAGAAGCTGTAGGAGAAGATAAACTGTGGATAATGCAATATCTTTTTGCTAAGAATACGTGTCTGACTAGTCAGATGTTTTTCCTGCAAAAATAACTACTAACTTGAGTTTTTATTGTTACTTGTGTTATGTGTGTGTGCGCGCGCACTAATTGTTAACTGGTTATAAATGTTTAAGTGCTAAGTAGCAAGTGAATTATCAATGGCAATCCCGTACTTGTTTTCATCTGTCACTTAAATTACTGCCTCCAGCATTTTGAGCACCTGAGCAACTCCTTTGGGCTGCAAGCCCTAGTATTAACTCTGTGTGCACCAGTCTCTAAGGAGACTCACAGGTAACTGGATTCTGACTTGTGCCAAAAATAAATACACACACAAAATCCTTTAGTTATTAACCATCAACCACATCTGGGACTAGAGATTCAGCCGCACCTAGGCTCCTCTTTGAGGGGACGCTTAGAAGGCAGGGGGTCTGATTTGAACTTCATGACCCAACAGGAGGGTCTCCTCAGCCACCTGTCAGAATCTCACCTAATTAACGTGACAGACATGGATTTTACAGATGGGCCACTTAGTGGATAAGGAATTGGCTGGACAGTCACACTCAAAGAGCTGTGGTCAACAGCTCAATGTCCACATGGAGGCCTGTGTCAAGTGGTGTTCCTCAGGGGTCGGTACTGGGACCAGTTTTGTTCAACATATCTGTCACAGACATGGACAATGGAATTGAGTGCATCCTCAGCAAGTTTGCTGAAGACACCAAGCTGTGTAGCGCGGTCGACACGCTGGAGGGAAAGGATGCAAACCAGAGGGACCTTGACAGGCTTGACAGAAGGGCCTGTACAAACCTCAAAGTTCAAAGCCAAGTGCAAGGTCCTGTTCCTGGGTCAGGCCAATCTCAAGCACAAATACAGGCTGAGTAGAGAATGGATTAAGAGCAGCCCTGAAGAGAAGGTCTTGGGGAGGCTGGCTGATGAGAAATTCAATATGAACCAGCAATGTGCACTAGCAGCTCAAAGCCAACCGTACTCTAGGCTGCATCAGAAGAATTGTGACGGCTGCTATTCAGAGGCACACTGACAGGTTGGAAAAATAGGTTTACACAAATTGCAATGGGTGCAAATGCAAAGTGCAGCATCTGGGATAGAATAACCATATACCATAGAACAGGCTGGATGTTGTCTGGCTAGAATGAAACTTTGTATAACACGTTTTTGATTCCTGGTGGAAAACAATTTGAACATTGATCAGTGTGAAGTATGTTCAATAACATTTCAGGCTGTATTAACAAGAAAGGGAGTGAAATGATTCAGTAGTGGTTGTGAAAGCACCATCTGGAGCACTATGTCTGCTTTTTCAATCCCCAGTACTAGAAGGGCACTGACAAAACCACAGCACATCCAACAGAGAATCACCAGAAAGGTCAAGAAGATGCAGCACATGGCATATGAAGAACATATGATGGAACTGGTTTTGCTCAGCTTTAACAGGAGAAGACTAACGAGAGATTGTATCACTGCCATCCATTACGTTATGGGAAGGCAGAGTGAAGATGGAGCCCCTACTCTAAGTTGCCTCCTGACCTGTTGCTGTGCAACAGACACACATTGGAAGACAGAAGATTCCAGTTTAGCAGAAATATTTTCATTCTTGAGGTTGGTTAAATATTAGGCTACCCAAGAAGTTACGCTACATCCATCCTTGGAGATGCACAAAAGTAAACTGCCAAGGTCCATGAACCATCTGATTTAACTGGACTTGCTTGGAGTATGGGGTTGGACTAGAATAAAGACCATCAGAGAGTTGAATTAAAATTACTCTGCAATTCCATCTTCCCTGTTGCTTTATCATGTTCCTTTTCCAGTTCTCTGACATCTTCTTTGATATGGAGAGGAGGAAGGAAACTGAATTACACAAAACAGTTAAGAGCTTGGTGTCCCATAGTTAAGTTTTCCTCAATTTCTTAATTTATTCCCAGCAATTTCTATTTACTTTCAACTGCTACTGTGTCAATGATTTCACAAAACTTCTTGCTCTAATGGTAGAAAATCATTCTTGAGTGGAGAGTCAGTTTTGTCTTCCTATCAAGTTATGAACATTTTCATACTCATCTGTACCACTCTGTAGTTAACCACAATGGGTATCATTTGTCATTTCTATACCCTAGTCATTCAGCATTGTAAGATTCTTCTACAGTTCTTCATACCATCATTAGCAAACTGTCACTTTGCTGGTCACGCTTCATTTTAGGCTAATTTTAAATTCTGTCGTACAGCACAGTCTCTGGAACAGATCACTGTAGATTTACTTTCCATTCTTCCAAGGGTTATTTTCTCCTTGAGGACTTTCCATCTAATCCAAAGACAGTTCAGTTTCCAAAAGCTCTTGCTAAGAAAGAATTTGTGTTTAGATATCCAAAAGAATTCAAATATATCAGTCAGGTTTTGTCTTGTGCTTGTTTACTTACCTGAAGAGCTCCAAAGTTTCCTAACATATGATCTTCCATTACAAAAATCTGAAGCGCCAACACAGCCATTATATTTACTAATTCTACTTGAGAAAAAGATTCTATCCATCTCCCACTTGAAGGAAGTCTTCTAGTAGCATTCTTTAAGTTGCTGTTTAGCCATGCTGTTTTTCGTCTGTGCTTTTTAATTGTGCAGCTTGCATCTGTGCCTCCAATATAGCATCCTCAAATGATCTCCATACCGTCTCCACATATTTAATCCTCACAGAGTCTTTCCAAAATGTAATCTTTATCTTCTAAGATAACTCTACCCGTTTTCTTATACAACCATTTCCTGCCCCTGCAACATCTCTGCCATTATCTTTGTTACTGAAATAATGAAACCGGTGAAAGGACTGCAAAACATTGTTATTAATACCATGCTAATTTAGTACAAAATTGCTCCCTAAAAGGTTTGCTTGAAATGTTTCACACAGAATGTACTATTCGGAAAAGTTTAAATTCCCTTTTATGCAATTTGATGGGTAAGCTTTATGAAGCTTAGAATGCAGAAACTAACAGGTAACGGCTGGCTAAGGACAAAAACATACTTCACAATGGCCAGTTTCCATTTCACAAATAGTCTCAGTTATAGCCATGAAACTGTAAAAGCAATAAACCGTGATAGCCATAAATAAAACAACCAGTTAAAAAAATTTGTCCTGTCACCAAAAGTGAAAATATGAAAAAAAAAATCATTGGACACAAACATTTTAGAGTTCTGCAAACTGTAGTCCAATTCAGCCTTATTGCTTCAAAGCAAACTCCTTGTGAGCACCATGTGTTTTCTTATTAGGCAAGATGACAAAAAAGCAACCCTGATATCTTGATTTCATTCATCTCCAATGACAGAACAGGATCATCAATTTATTTGTAATGCACATTTTAAAAAAGGGATTCATAACACACTACCACTTCAACACAAGAACACAATGTTCTTTCTCCCTGCCATTCTCCACTTCCAATTTGATTCCGGACAGGTTTAATTGAACCACAGTATAAATGTTGCAATCTAAGTGCAACACCTAAACAAGATTCTTAGATGAAACCATGAAGTCTACCTTTTCTTTGTGTAACTGCCATAAATTTAAAAGAAAATACCAGAAAAGATAAGAGTGCCACCTTGACTACTGTAGGCAGTTTTGGATGCCACAGTATAGAAAGGGTAACAAGCTACCAGAAAGCGTCCAGAGGAGAGCCACAAAGTTGGTGAAGGGTCTAGAGCGGAAGCCGTATGAGCAGTGGCTAGAGTCACTTGGTCTGTTCAGCCTGGAGAAGACTGAGGGGAGACCTCACAGCCGTTTACAGCTTCCTCAAAAGGGGAGGAGGAAGAGCAGGTGTTGATCTCTTCTCTCTGGTGACCAATGATAGGACCTGAGGGAATGGCAGGAAGATGTGCCAGGGCAGGTTTAGATTGGATATTAGGAAGAAGTTCTTCACCCAGCGGGTGGTGGAGCACTAGAACAGCTCCCCAGGGAAGCAATCACAGCACCAAGCCTCACAATATTCAAGAAGCAATTGAACAACACCCTCAGACACACTGTGTGAAATGTCCTGTGCAGGGACAGGAGTTGAATTCGATGATTCTTGTGGGTCCCTTTCCAACTCAGGTAATTTCGTGATTCCATGAGTCTGAAACATGGCTGAAGAGACATAGTCTTATCTCCCTTTCTCTAATTGTTTAGAGACTCAAGGCGCAGAATGACATCACACATTAGTGAAAGACACAATCTCATCATTAGCAAAACAAGAGTAGAGAAACTACTGTTAGTAACTTCCCAGACACTGAAAGATAACTGAATCTCATTTAATCTGTGGAATTCCTACCCAGTCAAGCATGTTTAAAAAATTTGGGTTAGCATGGTCATCATAAAAAGCTATACGAGGGAAGAGAGGAGAAGAAAAACAGAAATAAAAAAGGAAAAAACAAAGATCATGTGAAACAACAAGTTTTCTTAATTACAGATAAAACAGCACTGTCAACTTATCTGTAATTATTCAGCTGTTTTATTTGGAGAAGTGCAAGAGTATGACAATGACAGCCCTATGTAAAAAAAAATAAATATGCTTACCAAACTGTATGACAATAATAGACTATAGAGGGCATACATTCAGTTTCACACTAAAACCCCTTCTGCTAACTACAGGAAGAGATTAAATTACCAGCTTCTTACACTTACTGCTTTTGAACGTTAACCAGTTGGCACAGCCATCAGACCAAAGTTAGATTAAAACCACTATGAGTTAATTAAGTAAAAGCTATTTGGCATGAAAACCACACGACTTGCATTTTTCATTAAACATTTCCAATACTGTCTTTTGGTGAAAAAAAAAAGAAATTTGAAACAAATGGGAATTGTGGCATGCCTGGATTATCAGCATGTTTTCATTCTTACTATTTATTTGCATGTTACAAAAAACTGAAACCCTTTCTTCCCCTCAAGAACAGTAAATGAACACGTTGCTCTTTCCACAAGTCTTTGTTTCATGTCAGCAATTACTCATCCTTCCTCTTCTTCCACTCACCATCCCACCTCAGTTTGCAAAGAGTATGAGAAAAAAACCCAAACCAAACTAGATCTCAAAGATGACAGTTTTTTGGTGTTACTCTAATTTTTTTTCTGGACTTCAAACTATTCCGTTCTTAAAAAATTAAGACTACGTAACACAGAATCAGTGGGTAAGACTGCCTTTTAGTATTTAGAAACACAGTACTGTGTCATTCTAAGAAATTAATGAAGTGGCAGACTTGAATTAAAAATACCAATTCAGAAAATCTTACCTGGAAGATTTGACTTGTTTTGTAGTATCATTTCAGCACGTTCCTCCTTTTCATCACAGGGATCCTCTTCATCAGACAGTACTAAGAAAGCTTCTTTCGGCAGACTTTCACTGCTTTCATGCTTGGATAGTGAAGCCAAACAGTTGTCTGTTTTCCCTTCTAAGTCTGGGACTGTGACATCCACTGGAAGCAGAGAAGTTCTAGAAAAACAGCTTAGTTCATCTTCAGCAGGGGCTAGTTTTTCCAAAATTGGAATAATTTCATCTGTTTCCATGGCATCATTATTGTCCAAGATACTTTCACTTGGCTCATTTATTGTCTTCTGAAAAGTGGTTTCTGAAATACCTGCAGCGCTGTCTTGTTTATCCTTTGGTTCCTCATCAGTTTCCATACTGCTAGAGATGGCTTCTTCTCCAACACCATCTTCAACAACAGTTACTTCTCCAGTCCTCTTTTCCTCACTACATGAGTTGGAATTAATAGTTAAGTCATTTGTTTCTCCCCTCTCTTCAGAAGAGTCACTAATGTCACAGATTGATTTACTTTTACCTTCTGATGGCATGTCACACTCTCTTTGGTCCAAGTTATCTTTTGTATTATTTTCTTCATGGAAGTTATCATTATTGCTACCAAGCAGTCCATTTTCAGCCTCAGAAGCCAAAGCAGTATCAGTCTCTTTATTTTGCTCAGGAGTAACATTTTCTGGAGCCAGTACTGGATGTTTGGGTTCGATGTCACTGACTGTGTTTCCTGCCCTATTTCCAGGGCTTCTGGCTTCACTAACTTCATCACAAGCTGCTTTTCCCTCTTCAGGATTAACACACAAGTCCACTAGGCCATTAACTTCCCTCTTGTCCTCTGTATGGTCTGTACTGCTTAAAGGGGAATTTAAATCGGAATCTCCATTCTCGTGCTTTCCATTTAACAGTTTGACTTCAGTTGTCTTCAGCAGCTCCTCTTTAACCTTATAGACAGCTTCAAGTTGTTGTCGATCACTTACTCTCATTGTTTTTCGTGCTTTAAAGATTTTTTTCTGACGTTCTTCAGTGCTATCCATCTTGACCCTTAAAAAAGTTCAGAAAGAATCATGAAGGTAACAATTTTTTATCATCATCAAAATATAGTGCTCCTAAGAAAGACTGCAGTGTTTGGCACATGGTAAAGCAAACCGGTTTAACTGCATCAACAAGGAAAAACCTGACAACATACTTAAAATTTTGTTTATTTTCAGAAGAAGTGAATACAAGTCTCTATATATGCTGCACAAATAGGTGTTTGGAAATACCACTGAGATCACACTAAAATACTAGGTACTAATGTTCTGACTACACATTTTAGACTACTTACCCCAAGTAGTATTACAGTAGAATCACAGAACCATGAGGCTGGAAGAGACCTCCGAGATTATCAAGTTCAACTGTACTTGTCTCCCTACTAAACTACGTCCCTAAGGAACTCATCCACCTGTCTTTTAAACACCTCCAGGGATGGTGACTCAACCACCTCCCTGGGCAGCCTGTTCCAATCCCTGACCACCCTTTCAGTGAAGAAATTCTTCCTAATGTCTAGTCTAAACCTCCCCTGGCACAACTTGTGGCCATTTCCTCTCGTTCTATTGCTTGTCACTTGCGAGAAGAGACCAATACCCACCCTGTCACAACCTCCTTTCAGGTAGTTGTAAACAGTGATGAGGTCTCTCCTCAGCCTCCTCTTCTCTAAGCTAAACAATCCTAATTATCTTTCAATATCTTTCAATATATTGAAAGATCTTCTGAATGTGTCATTAAGATATTTTTTTTCTTCTGCACAGATAAAACAGACCTTCATCCTCCATATTTACACAATGGCTAAATGAACTTTGTTTTTTAGAGCACTTGCATTCAATTTGGAATAGTATTTTACTAAGACCATTTGTGCTCATAAAAACTAGTTTTGCACTCCTTTTAGAAAAAAATAATTTTTCAAAGAAAACTGCATATAATGGAGTAAACTGCATTACACTCCATATAGTTTTATTCATTCCATACACTCATGCAAACACTAAGAAAAATAAGAAAATTAATGTATAAAAAATTAAGAAAAATAATATTTGAAAGTCTGCTTTATCAAATCAATAAATGTAATTAAATCCAGCATTACCTAGGAAGTTAGAATAATTTTGTTGAAATATAATAAAAATGTTATTTCATTTGTTTCCATTAAACAAAAAAATCCATAGGGATTTTTAAAACTATATTCTTTCATCTGGTCTTGTTTTAGAATCCATTTTTAAAGGATTAGAATCGTAGAATCATAGAATCATAAGGTTGGAAGAGACCTCCGAGATCATTGACTCGAACCATACCTGTCTCCCTACTAAATCATGTCCCTAAGAAACTAATGCACTTGTCTTTTAAACACCTCCAGGGATGGCGACTCTACCACTTCCCTGGACAGCCTGTTCCAATCCCTTTCAGTAAAGAAATTCTTCCTAATGTCTAGTCTAAACCTCCCCTGGCACAACTTGCAGCCATTACTTCTCATCCTATTGCTTGTCACTTGCGAGAAGAAACCAGTACCCACCCCGTCGCAACCTCCTTTTGGGTGGTTGTAGACAGTGATGAGGTCTCCCCTCAGCCTTCTCTTCTCCAAGCTAAACAACTCCAGTTCCCTCAGTCTCTCCTCATAGGGCTTATTCTCCAGTCCCCTCACCAGCCTCATTGCCCTTCTCTGCATGTGCCCAGCACCTCAATGTCCTTCTTATAGTGAGGGGCCCAAAACTGAACACAATACTTGAGGCATGGCCTCACCAGTGCCGAGTACAGGGGCACAATCACCTCCCTGCTCCTACTGGCCATGCTGTGTCTGATACAGGCCAAGATGTCATTGGTCCTCCTGGCCACCTGGGCACACTGCTGGCTCATGTTCAGCCGGCTGTCAACCAACACCCGTAGGTCCTTCTCTGCCAGGCAGCTCTCCAGACACTCTTCCCCAAGTCTGTAACGCTGCATGGTGTTGTTGTGACCCAAATGAAGGACTCTGCACTTGGCCTTGTTGAACCTCATCCCGTTGGTCTCAGCCCATCGATCCAGCCTCTCCACATCCCTCTGCTGAGCCTCCCTTCCTTCAAGCAGATCCACACTTGCACCCAGCTTGGTGTCATCCCCAAACTTGCTAAGGGTGCACTCAATGCCTTCATTGAGATCATTGATAAAAGATGTTAAACAAGACTGGACCCTGAACCGAACCCTGGGGAACACCGCTCGTGTCTGGTTTCCAACTAGATTTAACTCCATTTACCACAACCCTTTGGGCCCGGCCACCCAGTCAGTTTTTAACCCAGCAGAGGGTGTGCCTGTCCACACCGATGGCAGTCAGTTTCTCCAGCAGGATGCTGTGAGAAATGGTGTCAAAGGCTTTACTGAAGTCCAGGTACACCACATCCACAGCCTTTCCCTCGTCCATTAAACAGGTAACCTTGTCACAGAAGGAGATCAGATTGGTCTGGCAGGACCTGCCTTTGGTGAACCCATGCTGACAGGGCCTGATCACCTGGATGTCTCGGGCGTGCTGTAGGATAGCACTCAAGACAATCTGCTCCATGACCTTCCCTGGTACCGAGGTCAGACTGACAGGCCTGTAGTTCCCCAGATCCTCCCTCTGACCCTTCTGTCAAATGTTACACTCATTTACAAGTCTCCAGTCAAGCAGTACTTCCCCAGTCTGACAGGACTGCTGGTAGATGAGGGAAAGGGGTTTGGCGAGGATCTCTGCCAGTTCCCTTAATACCCCTGGATGGATCCCATCTGACCCCATGGATTTGTGTGTGTAACTGGCCAAGCAGGTCTCTAACCAAGTCCTCCGGAACAGCTGGAGCTTCATTCACACTATCTTCCAGCTGAGGGGGCTGAGTATCCCTAGGGCATTCCTCCTTGGAGGACCAAGGCAAAGAGGGCATTAATATGAAAATCGTTTAGAAGCAGAAAGCAGTTCAGGAATTTTTATATCCAAGAAAACTCAGAAACTAAGACCTTGAATCGGCTGATGCTAGCCAATTCAGCACTACAGAAGCTACTATACAGTCATAAGTAAATCCTGTCTAGGACATGGCTTTTCTTAAGGTTTCTCAAAAGATGCAAAAATTCATTTGGGTAACAGTAGTCACAGTCACAAGACACTTCAACAAACAGAAAAAAAGCCAAAATACGTCAGGTAGTTATCTCTATATGATGGGGTTTTTTTCTCTCCTCTTCAAGCAAATGGTTTATACCATTGATACAGCAAATTATTACACAAAGGACGCATTTTAAATATTTAGCAGAGTTCATCTTGCGTCTTCCTCCAATCCACTTTGATTTACAGAGCTGAGAAATTCATTAATAAACTGCATTTTGCCTTTCAGGTAGGGTATAATCTCTTTTTTTATTTTTTGATAAAAAACCCAGGACTATCGCCAACATTAGCTCAGAACAGTGATTGTTTTGCACAGTCAAGTCATAAAATTCACAAAATGGATTCCACAGCCTCTAAAGAACATCACACTCATGTTCCACGCATATAATCCCCTACAACCAACACTCAAGATCCAATCTGGAAAAAAAATAATAGAAAATTCCAGGCTTAGTTAACCTGGAACAATTCCAAGAGCTCCTAATAGGTAACCAGCTAGCGAGAGTCTTCCGTTAATGTAGTACAGGGCCTTCGTATCAAAAATACAGATAAGCAGTTTGATCTCCCAGACTACAATGGTTTCTTTTGTAAGCACTACCTAATATATTACAGAATTCATAAACACACTTTTCCTATGACCGAAAGATAAACAACAGATTAATAAAATGTTCAGACAACTCAAAATCAAACTCATATGCACATCACTTGACTAATCATAAACATACAACAGATTAACATGTTTTGCTCTAGCGTCCTCAATCATAAGCATTCTTTCATTTGTATTTTTAACAAAATAAAATACAGTAAATAGAGTAAAATGAAAGACACTTCCTTTTTACGTTAGCCAAGAACAGCAGTCTTAAAAAACTGAAACATCAGAATAACTTTATATTGATGTACTTTTTTTCTTAAAAGATTGAATTTCTAATATAGTTCAAATCCATGTTTAATTTTTGTCATAGGATACTACCCAAAACCTAGTTTAAAAACGAAGCTCTAATATAATTCTACAGTCAATCTGTGTAAAAAAAGGCTTCTTACAAAATTTCATTGTTAGACGGTGATTTGAATAACTCATGCGTATTTTCAGCTCAATCTCACAATCTTTTGCAACCAGAGAACATCCAATAAAAGATACCATAAGTGACAAAATTATAAGCATTGACGAGATCAAATGATGAACACTAAACACTGGTGAACAGTTAAATGTCATGTAACACTGCAGACCAGCCTTAAAACATTTCCAGCCATACCCACAAGGGAGCACACTGCAGCCAAGTAACAGATCTCATGTGAGAGCCAAGGAAAAGAAGAAACAAAAAAATTGGGGAACCAGTCCAGACAGGTTTGGTCATACCGGTGCAAGCCAATCAGCACTGATAAATACTGCCTCCAGTCTCTCAAAGGGATAAGGAAGTTGCCCTTCAGAGAGCAACTCCACAGCAGGTTACGTGAATTCAGCCTTGCGCAAATAAAACTTTTAACACTACCAGTTTTCTAAATGAATGTATGTTTATAGTCTCCCTTTACATTTAACAATTAACATAATGTTTAAATATGTTTTCTATGCACTTTCCTCATCTGATGCTTGGTTATTTGCAATTTTCACTCACATGACCAACTCACAAGACTGAAATGAGTGGCCCAGACGCTAAGCCAACACAAGGGCATCTTTTATTTCAAAGGGCATTTGTACATAACGGCACAAAATGACTCTTGCTGCCTTCAGGGCTAAGTGTGTAAGGATTAAATGCTCAAAGTAATGTGGTAGGTTTGGGTTGCTTTATTTGGTTTGATTTTTGAAACACCAAAATATCTATTATGTATGTTTGGTTAGATGTCATTTAGGAAAATTCCCTTTTTCATTTCAAGCTTGGAAGTTGTATATACTTCAGCATGAGAGACACAAACACATCATTAGGCACCTCCCTCTAATAACACTTGGGAGATTTCTTTCTCATGATCAATTGTGTGCTACATGGCAAAACCAAAAGTGCCAGTGCAGCTAGGAATACATGAAGGGCTCCTCTCAGCCAATTAAAGAGGTTTCCCTCTATTTCCTTATTTGTTCTTTATTATTACTCTGCACATATGATGTAGCTGTAAAGTGACACAGAAAGGTACTGGCATAGCAGCTATGGATCAGCCTAAACCTGTGTGCTCATAGGAGCCGATCAAGAGCTGCTTGAAACGCCAGCCAATCCGCAAGAAGCTGCATGAATCCTGCCTGGTAACAGGAGCAGACAAAGAGGAGGTCATGGAAACAGGAAGGGTGGGGGGAAGGCTGGAATCTAAACAACATTACACAATAAGGTTTGCGTTATATCGTCAGTCTAGAACAGCACTGGCACTGAGTTCCTGGATTACACACAATGCCAGCCAAGAACCACAACCACAAACATTTGCCGAGGCATAAGAACCACATGGAAGAAGTAAAGCCTTTTGATCATGAAAATCAGTGCTTAAATTTGCAAGTCTACTTAAAATGTAGCCAAATCAAGGGAAGTGAGACAGCAAACGGTCAGGAGTATTCTGTTCTAGATGGAGAGTCTCAGAGAATTAAAGTGGTGAATAGAACCTACCTGGTAAGTAGTGGTTCATAAAAAGCAGTTTCATCTGAAATCCTCTATGGCAACACTGTTAAATTGTCAGACATTTAAAAACTATTTTCAAAGGTGAAAACTACAACTGTTTGCGATCTGTTCTTACAGAATATGTGCCGAAATAGGAGTTTGTTTTCCTACCACTAATACAAGTCTACTCATCTGACGGACTCCAAGACGCGCACCAGCAGCCCATCGAGACCTATGTACGACTGTGCCTTTATTTAAAATGTAATAACTAAAACAGAGGATAAGTGCAAATAATACTTCTAACAAACCACAGATAGTTTGAGTTTTCCTCCCTTTTAGGCTAAAATTATGGTAGTGTTGGCTGAACACAGTGAAAAACGAACGTGCGATTTCTAAGAAAGATTACATTGCCATCCTGTTCTATTTCACCTACTGCAAAACGAGGTCCACTGTAACTAAAAACAGATCTTCAGCTTATTTCCCCTCCTCTCCGTGTTTAACGCCCAGTGTTGAGGCCAGGGTTTGTGAAAGAATCAGCGTCCCGCCGCATTCCTCCTGGAGGAGAGCCCTGCCATGGTGCCAGGACGTCACAGGGGGAGCCCGTGGCCCCCTCTCCCCGCAGGACAGCGCTGCGGCGGCACCGGCCCAAGCCCCGCACCCCATTGGTTGTGCGACAGCCAATCGGAGAGCAGTTCCTGAAAGTCCGCCCGGCAACAGAGCCGCACGAGGCCGTCGGCAAGGGCACCAACGCGGAGGCCCACAGCGCAGGCGAGAGGGTTTGCCTTAAAGCAACAAAGATTTTCCAAAGAACTGGAAATGACGCAAGGAAAAGTTGCAGGTTTCCAGCTTGAGAGCTGGAGTTGCACAGAAGCGCTCGCCCACGACAGCAGCTGCGCAGCCACAATATGAATGTGGTGTTGGACCTGAGAAGCATCGCTGGGCTGCTTGCAGATGACTGCTGAATCAAAAGCACTGCCAAGATCCAAGCTGGGTTCCAGTATGGCAGCTGCCAGCTTTTCCGTTCTTCAAATACCATGCAGTGCCCATGCTTTTCTGGTGCCCCAACAGAAGCATCCAAATCTGTGTTGGGAACTGGGAGCCTAACTGATCAGTTTTAGATGCCAAAATTGGCCAGGCCGGGATTAAACCATGACAATTGAGGGCAATGACTTCTGCCTGGAAAGCAGAAGCTGCTCTCCCCACCCTTGTGAACTGCCCTTTGAAAAACCAGTTCAGTACATTAAGTCCACACGTGTATCTATGCCTTAGAAAAACACCCAGTTGTGCCATTACAGCCTTGGTAAACCACAGTGAGTCCACAGTACAGTTTCAAAGAGGTTGTATGGTCTTGTGTACTGTACTCGATCAGCAACCTTATGCACAAATGAACCACGCTCTTGTTGCTTCAGTGTCACAGTAAATTAAGGAGTTGTGCTGTGTCTTCACCTCTACAGGACAATACGATCATTGACTTTGGCTTATGAACCCATTTCTCATACTACATTAGTAATTTTAAAGGTTGTTTGGTTTTTGGTTTTTTGTGGGGTTTTTTGTTTTTGTTTTTTTTCATGAGGCTGCTATGCCTTATGGGGAAAAAAGGACTGTCTTTACATAACTATCTTTTTTCTGCTGGTGGTTTTGCTGAATTAGCCTTACATGGTTCATCAGTTTAGGCCTTGCTGACTAATACACAGAAAACGCGCCCTTTTGAAGATAGATAAATGGTAAACAAGGCAGAATCTTTCCTAGACAACTTAATTAAAATACATACTCCAGTTAGCCCCATACAGGCAACTCAAGCGTCTTAGAAACATCCACTCTTTAGCACGTGAAGCTTAAGCTCATCCTCCAAGAATACTTTCATCTTTTTCTGTAAACTAAATTCTAACATCCATTTAGGTCATTAAACCAGAAAAACTGCTTGAGTGGAACTCAGCCAGAGCAACAGTGGTAGATAGCGTTTTCTTACTTCCCACAGTAACAGAGATTCCAACTTTTATCTACACCTCAAAATATGAGGTTTCAAAAAAGCTGCGAGATCTCCAAACACTAAACAGGTACTGCTGTAACAGCAAAATTCTGCTTTCTTATAGACTTTTTTTAGCACAAGTTAATGCACCAAGTACATTTTTATCTGTAAAAAATGGATTACTGAAGTTTTATATAAAAAAAGTTGAATTTGTGCATTTTAAGATAGTTTCCATCTTTGGCACAGGGTTAACAGTTACCATTATCCTTAAACACAAGGGGGAACTAATAATTCCATAGAAGTAGACACTAACTGTCAGAAAATATCTACAATTAAATTATAGAATCATAAGGTTGAAAGAGACCTCTGGAGATCGAGTCCAACCGTACCTGTCCCCCCACGAAACCATGTCCTTAAAAAACTCATCCAATATTCCAAACTTAAAAAACTTGAACAACTTGAATTACTTTTTCATGTACATGCAGTCCAAAAAAATAGGAGAAACTGAAAAAAGTCCTTAAAAAAAACCGCAAGATGTTCTGTTCATGTTTAGGCTTTTCTATGCATTATAAAATACAGTTCTTCCTTTCACAGGTGAAATTTTGAGGGAAAATTAACAGCCTACAGCTGTAAGAAGGTACCACTAATGCATGCAGAACTATATCCTTTTAAGCCAGATCTCTTTACAAGTCTTCTCTCAGATAAAGTGGAGAACAACACTATTCTAACGAAAAAATTGCTATATTTACCCTCAATATTCTATGAAGTGTTTTCCAAATATAGTTCACATATTACATGTACACCTAACTGTAATTATGTAACCCTGGCTTTCAAACACTTGCAACTTGATGACATCAGACTTCAGAAGTAAGCTGTCTGATGCCAGTACTGGTCCCCTCAGGACACTTCATAAACGCCAGAAGAAACAGAAGTGAAAACTCGTAACAAGAAAGCTTATGCTGCATTAAAATGTGTACTAGCGCCTTGTAGGAGTTTTTTTGCAAAGATTACATTTTCTCAGTAACAAAAAAGCAACATGTAAATGTAACTGAAACAGCAGTTGAGGAGTGGGCTGGGAGAACCTGCTGTTTATGAAGTATTATCAGCATTCCCTCTAGGGATGCTATCCTTTCTCCTGCTGCCTTGCATGCTTGTTCCTTCCACACACAGAATTCCCTGAACTCCCACCAAGCGCATCTCCTCAGCTTGGAGAAGGCAGCTCTTCAGCATGGGAAGAAAACAGCTGTTTCATCATTGCATCTAAGTAAAGCCTGGTACAGACTTTTCATAATCTTTATATTTTGGGGGCGGAAAGGCTATTTGCCCGTTTTCCACATGAAAGGCTGGATTTCCTCTCCGTGGGTGCGGAGGGAGCCCCTGCTTTGCATGCCCGCTCGCGATTGGCTGCAGGAGAGCTGCTTTGCATGTACCAATCCACAACTGTGAGGCGGAGCTACCCCTGCAAACTTGTGCAGATCTGCCCAGCAACTGGTCTAAATATAGCACGGGTGCCCTGGCGCAAAAGCAAGACTAAAGCACACATGCGTCCTCAGGTATTGGTGTGGGTTTGGTTTGTTTTTTAAATAGAAAAAATAGTAACTCCAGAAGCACCGCAGTCATTCTCTTTCCAAATCACACTAGGACTATTATTATCTGCACTTTTTCTTCTTCCATTTCTAAGCAAGCATGAACAGAAACCACCTTTCTTATGCTGTTTAGTGTCGCGTGTTGGTTTGGTGACACAATGACTCAGTTTTCCACCCCACTGCAACAGATGTCACCAAATCCTCATTAACTGTAGGCTCTGGCCCCTGAAGATCAAAGCTTCTCTTTGGCTCCCCTCGGCAGGTCACACCTCACCAGACGCACCCGTACAACCTGTGCACTCAAGACTGAAGAGCGAGGGATTTGGGAATGTCAGCAGGCTGAACCAAGGAAAGACAAAAAATGAATCACAGAATGGTTTGGGTTGGAAGGGACCTTAAAGCCCATCCAGTTCCAACCTCCCTGCTATGGGCAGGGACACCTCCCACCAGAGCAGGCTGCTCAAAGCCACATCCAACCTGGCATTGAATACAAAACAGGATAAGTAAAGCACGCAATTTTAAAGTGATGTTGTAAGTACATAATGTATTATGAATAACAGCAGCAATGATCTAACCGTACAGCATTGTGCAAATTTTAATCTAGAGAACAGGCCTCATCTACCAAAGTCTGACTTTAGAACCTACTGAAATGAATGCATTAACTCTTCTAACTGCACCAGAAGCAAGGGAAGAGATTTCCAAACTTTCCTGACCGCCACATCAACCCCAGGTTTCTGTTTCATGGAACAGGTTAAAGGCAGGTGGAACCCAACACAGTGAGAAGAATGAGAACAGCACCCAACGCACATGCAGCATGTACAGCCGCCTAATCCAGGTCTTCAACAGCCTGAAAAGCACCATCTAACACACAAGGTGCACAGAAGCATACCTGGTACACAAAAATGTCTCTACTTTCTATGAGGCTGTCATAATTAAATAAGGATGGAAGGAAGAAAGCTGGCTAACACAGACGGTCACAAAGTGACCACTGGCAATGGTTCATAGCTTTTGAGTGACTCTACAAAACAGAATCACAAATATTAACCAGAAATCACAAGAGGAAGGTTAAAGTGAAGAAAGACAAAAATTTGAATATAAGAAATCTTCAAAATAACATCAGACAAAAAAAAATAATCAAAAAGTTTCTTGTAAAAGCTACAATTTACCAAGACTTTATTACCTTCACCTACTGTTAGAACTATTTGTCACAAGCACCCTTCTTTAAGGAAAAGTATCTCATTCCATTGATGTTAGTTAGCGACTGCTAATAAACTTTACTAGCAACTATGTCTGTCCCCCCTGCCCACAGGATGGTTATTCATTAATCATCAGTGCCTAAATATTTTCCCTAAGAAACTAATGTTGAGGAAGGATGTGGACTAAAAAAAGTTTCTCAAACTAATATTCTATTCATTACTAGTTACAAGAGAAAAATAAAAAAAAGTGTGTTTTCAGTCCTAGTAACTGACTATATTACTATGCTAAGACCTTAGATAATCAAAGTAATTCATGTTTTTACAATGATAAGCAGTCACTCTCTAATAAATTTCTATGGCGGTCAATTTCTTATTATACCAAACACACAATAGTGTAAGATTTATTTACCCTAGTAAAAGTGTACAGCAGGAGATTAAATTCTCTTGGGTCACTGGGCAGACAATTATTTTCCTGTATTTGCTGCTGGGCAGATTTGTCACAGGTCTCAAACTTGTAAAGACTTGCAAAAAAAATTACCCAAGGTATTACCCTAACTGCACTTTAAATGTTTGATAATCAAACATGTAAGTAACCACAGCATAGATGATTCTTCAACTTAAGCACGCTTTCAACAAGCTCTGCAGACAGACTGCCAGACTTTAATTAATTCTTTGCTAAACTGACAAAGGAATGGGAAGCGGAAAGTGCACAAACACAAGACGGTTTCTTTATGTAGTGCCCATCATGGAAATAAACATTAAGAACAACAGAACTAGTCTTGAAAAGAGGGTTGATGGCAAAAAATAACCTGAAATGGTATTAATTCTTGCTGTATTCTTCTTGAACCTATGACATACCCACCATTTCTCATTGCGCCTGCTGCGGTCAGCAGTCTTATAATTTCCATTTGCCTGAGTTGTTTCCAGACCAAATATAACATTGTAGATTTATTACTGCGTAATACTTTCTCCTTGGTATCTTCTTGCCATAGTTTTAAAATTCAATACAAGTAGGTATAGACTGTGAAACAATGCCACACTAGTTGCAAGTGGCACAGTTGTGTGCATCTGCATCAGCAGCACCTTATACAAACAGCAAAGCACAACATGCCCTGTTGATTTCGGAGATGCTTACTTATGCCTAACACCAATACGCTCATTTCAACTCAGTTATATACTGAGAAACAAAGATATTTGAACAAAAGCAAAGGAGGACCAAAAGAATGTCCTTAAAGTAGTCACTCAGTTGATGGAAAAATCCTTTTGTTCCTGGTTCTTTAAAAAAAAAAAGAAAAAAAAGAAAAAAAAAAGAAAAATACATTCTTCCCATCAATGTTTCTGAAGGAACATCAGTAACAAAACTGCATCCACTCCACATTGTGTTGGTATTACATTATGAAGTATGCAGTCAAGTCATGTTTGCGTACGAAGGACGAAATAAACCAAGACTATGGTGCAAGCACTGGTGAGGTGGCGTGTGAACTCAAACCAGGGACCTCAGTCACGTTAAAGCTAACCTTTTAGTTAGGCCCAACAAGCAAGAAAAGACTCAGCCCAGATCAGCTGTCTGACACTGTTAACTATGCAGGCTGGTTTTAACACTTCAGCCAGCACAAGACTGGAGGCAGAAGAGGGAACAGGGAACTACTTCTAAACCAATGTGTTGCATACCAGCCTTTCGGTACCAACTTACGTTACCTGTACAACTGCAGCACTGAGCTAGACCAGGGAGCTTAACCTCCAGATATATATTTAAAAGGAGCAGTGCTTTGTTAAACATAGCTTCTTAAGTTGGCTGACAAAACAATCATAGGAATATTGAGGGCTGCTGCACCAGAACATGCAGCAGAATAGCCCTGGGTGTTCCAGGTGTAGACGTATGCGTTAAGGACTTGCTGTAACAGACACACAGACCTTCCAGAGGATGACAAAGCACTACAGGTGTCCCATAAAGTCAGCTTCATCTGGTTATTCAGCCTTTTCAAGGACAGGAGAAGGAGGCCGGTGAGGCCACACCTCAAGTTCAGTTTTGGGCCCCTCACTACAAGAAGGACATTGAGGTGCTGGGCACATGCAGAGAAGGGCAATGAGGCTGGTGAGGGGACTGTAGAATGAGTCTTAGGAGGAGCAGCTGAGGGAACTGGGGTTGTTTGGTTGGAGAAGAGGAGGCTGAGGGGAGACCTCATCACTGTTTACAACTGCCTGAAAGGAGGTTGTGACAGGGTGGGTATTGGTCTCTTCTCGCAAGTGACAAGCAATAGGATGAGAGGAAATGGCCGCAAGTTGTGCCAGGGGAGGTTTAGACTAGATATTAGGAAGAATTTCTTCACTGAGAGAGTGGTCAGGGATTAGCACAGCTGCCCAGGGAGGTGGTTGAGTCACCATCCCTGGAGGTGTTTAAAAGGTGGGTAGATGACTTTCTTAGGGACATGGTTTAGTAAGGGGACGGGTATGATTGGATTCAAATGATCTGAGCGGATTTTTTTCTAACTGGCTGATTCTATGATTCAATCTCAACTGATTGCATTCACTCCTCGAATCCCTATGGAAGAATTTCAAACATGGAAGTACCCAATCAAAAAACATGCACAGACAATAAATTATGCATGCATTCAAGAGCAATTAAAAATACTGCTAAACAGATGAAAATAAATTCTAATATATTCAAAAAGAAGATAAAATTGCCCTCCAAAAACAAGTTTAGACAAACCCGGTTTAACTCATTTATATTCTGTCCTCACACACACTTCATTGAGAACATCCAGTGTTTCCTAGACTTAAGACTACCAGAGAAAGAAAAACACATAGTTCACACAGGTGAAGTGGAAACATGGTAGAGGGGAAGTAGGACAGAAAAAAAGAGAAAACCAGAGATAGGAATCTTAATTCTAATTGTAGACCTGCCTTATCCCACTACTTAATGCATATATGTTGCATGCACTTTACTGATGGGGAACTGAGCCACGTAATAAGAATGCCAACTGGCTTATCAAGATTAGACAAAAAGCCTAGAAATAAAACTAAATCAGAAAACACAAAACTCCAACCACCATTATCTGCAACTCTTGGATCTCTCCTACCTTCAATACATTTGTACCTTGTCTTGATTAAAAATAACAGTAAACCACCAGTAAACTAGTTCCTTTCCACACTGACTCAGTTTGTAAGATCAGGTCTTGCATTAGAGTAGATTCTTGTGAAGATACCTGATGTTATCTGCAAGCACCCATTTTTTTCCCACAATTACATTTGTAACCAATTACCACAACCACTCAAAACTATATTTTGAATAGGTCCAGTACTCCAAGGTGCTTTGACAAATACAATGAAATTACTTTTTTTTCTGGTACAGTTAATGCAAAAAGGACAGATAAAGGCAGCACTTGACAACAATCCCTGCTATTTCCTGATTTGTAAACATCTTATAGCTGCATAGAAGAGAAGCGCTAGATAAGAAACATGTTTTCAGATTATTTTACCTTCAGGAGTGAGCAGGGATGCACTCCTACACCCCTGGCACTTAAACTGTTTTGCAGCCCAGTTCCCAAAGTATCCTACAATTCAGGTTGTTTCTACTACCGGTTTTACTCACTGAGGAGCATGTTTGGAAAGGTACTGCTCTTTCTGTATTTATGCATTGAGTGTACTGTTTGGGTTTTTTTGTTTGTTTTCAATGGTGGGTTATCAGCCTGATCTTTCTGAAAGAGTTACTAATAAAAGCAAACCAAAGTGGTTTGTTAATGTTACCAGTTGTCACTTCGAGTAACTAGGATCCTTTGGCAGTCATGCCCAGGAGGGCATTATTTCCATGATATGCTCAGGTAACTAAACTGAGTCTTCTGTCCTTCAAATTAAATTTAAGCTTAGCACATCTGAAATACAGCTGAAGTAACCTGTGCAAATGCCACCAATGCACAGATTTAGTTGTCTGTATTGGACAGCATCTTCTTTGGACAGGTCAGTACTATGTAGTTCTAACAAGAAGCAGTACCAATATGAGCACAGTGACTCCAAAAGATGCAATCTAAGCATTTACACTTCTATTGACTGGTACCATTCAGAACAAAAAGGCAAAATAAGGCTTTATTTCTGTTGATACTATCACAGGCTACCTTAAAAAGTGGTCGTAAGAAAAACAATAAGCAGAAAGAAAAACACTTACATATACACAGCAATTCAGGAAGTCTTTTCTACCTATTTTCACATTAAAAATAACAAATAAAACTATGAAAATAGGGGATTGTTCCACTTCTGCATAAGTTATTCTTTCAGTACTGGCTTTGGAGTTTTCTCAGGAGAGAAAAGAAAGCATCTCCTCTGGCTTGTCAAAGATCTGTATGTGCCAGGTGATGAGCTGACTGTTACTGAACAGAAGCTACTCTAGAAGAACTCTGCCTCAGCCTCAGTAGGAACAATAACTTGCGACTCCTTCTACTTCTATCCAAATAGCAATTCTCATAATAGCTTGTAGGAACCAACATTAATGCTTCTATATCTTTTAGAGTTTGGCTGAAATCAATTGGGTGGTAAAGAATAGTGAAGACAAAGAACTTTTGTCTCAAAGTCAGGTTTTTACTTTTTTTTTTTTTTTGTAACAGTGAGAACAATGATTCACTGGAACAGTCTCCACAGGCACACAGTAAAATCCCCATCACTGGAGGTTTTCAGAGATGCAGTTGGATAGGGTGCTAGATAATCTCATCTAGGTTCCCTTTCCCAAGATGATCTCTCGAGGTCCCTTCCAACAAAAGCTATTCTATGAACTTAGTCACAAAACTGATTCTATGACCAAAAGATCAGCATTAGCTGCCAGATATTAAAAAACCCCTCTGATACAGGAAATTTAAAGGTGAACAGTTGACTAGTCCACCAGTCTTCTGAAGAAGTGTTACATCTTTAGCAAGAGAGCAGTAACTGCAGAGCTGAGGAGGTACCTCTCAAGCTAAACAATCTTCTTACCAGTAAAAACACCCAATGGTCAGGCTATAGTGATACTGTCAGTACTTTCAGTAATGCTTAATATTTGTCTGTAAAAGACTTCTGAATTGCTGTCTGAAGAGCTCTAAACACCTCTACAAAAATCATCTTTAATTTTACCATTGTGAGAGGGAGAAAAGCAGTTGATGAAGCAACAATCCAGAAGCACCATCATAAGTACATGAAGAATTCATTGATCTATTTTAGACTGCTTGCCTTCTCAAACTCCATAAAAAATTATACAGAGAAAAATGCATCCCCATAGAGTCACTCCTTCATCACCTACAATAAACTTAATTTTTCTTGTCTAGAAAGCTTCCAAAATGCCACCCAGAGTGAGACGCCAGCAGCAGACATGAATTATACTCAGGAATACTGACAAATAGTACAAGAGTCCCAAAAGAAAGCTGTCCTACGTTTTGGCAATATAAGTTTAGCTATAATAGGTGCACCTCCAGAAAACTTCTACTCAAACTTTTAACACCAAAAGGAATATTCTGAATGTAGCTCCTCCACAGGCTAGCTTTTGCCTGGTGAACAAGAAAGTCACAAGGCTTGTTTGCTTGCTTTCTGTAAAGAAAGGACGGCAGTTTCATCTTATCCCAAAAATCAAAGTCTAAATTTCCCTGCATGAGTGGAAACATCAATATACATCCTTTCTTCACGTGCTGGCACATAACAGCCGAGCTGTTCCCTTAGCATTTTGTGGACTAACTCCAGGTTCTCCTGATAGTTCTGTATGTGTGACCATCTCCAAGTTTACATTCGTGATTATTTATGTACTCCAAAGGTGAATACTAACTAGGTTGTATTCACTTGTCACCATGAGATGATCTTGGGGAAGAATTTCTCTAAGTGAGAGGACACCAAGGAAAGGGTAGAAGAAGCCATTGAACTGAATAACCTCTTGAGAACCCTTCCAATCCATTTTCTTTGGAAGATGTTACTGGCTTCTTTAAAATCTTGTACAGCTCCAGCGAAAACTGCACCAACTACTGGTCCTTGAAGGGACACTTTAAAAAAAACCTATTTCTTTTCAGAGGACAAATGTTCAATCTAAGTCCTGTTTCTTTGAAATAAGGCAAAAAAAATTGTGAAATCTTCTGTGAGTGTTCAATACTGAAGATACCAGGATGGTGTTAAAGATCCCTTGCCCATGCATGAAAAAACTGTTAACACTCCACACTTTATAGCTGCCACATTTTAATTCCAAAAAAGACTTTGAAAAGAAGTCATCTGAAAGGATGACATTAAGGTGTTAACCAGGAATACTGACAACCTCCTAAAATGCTCATAGTACTTTTCCTCTTACAACAAGACTTTGTAGGTATCATAATGGCAGTGAACTGGTGTTAAACTGAGTTGACTAGAAACAGAGAACCCAAGGATTATTTTCTGGCACTGAGTCTAGATTAATGGTTAATTTTTTCCCCACCTTTTGGCAGGTGCCAAATTACTAATCCCTACTAGTATGGGTCAAACAAAGTGGTTGTAACAGTAAATGTGGGTACCGTAGTGTAAGTCAGAGGTAATCCCTGAAGAAAGAAAACCCCCGCTTTTTTATTGTTTATAAGGTTGTTTGGACAACAGGTCTTTCTGTATTAGCATATCGATCTTAGTGAGGGATAAAGAATCTTATTTTGAATGAACAGTATATCTAGCAGTCTTTCAGTTTTTGCTGAGAAGAAGCCTTCATCCTGAACACAAAGTGTTTTTATTCAAAAAAGAATGATACTAAATAAGGATTCTGTCTCTGACTGGATGAGTGATATGCTTTTCCTCTTTTGCAGAGATTTCCTGCCAAATCTTTCTCTCCAGAACTACATCAGAACCAGAGATAGTTTTGCTTTCTGATGAACAGTATTAGGATATTCTCTCAAAAATGCTAATAGAGAAACAGGATCTGCTTGGCATGTTTTAGCAAAATCCTCACATGACCATGAGAGAAAATGGTTGCCTTTGCTGTTTTTCTCATTGAATTTGTCAATCACTTTGAAGGGTTTTCTCATCTCAGAGGAGTTCAAGAAAGGGACAATCTGGTGTGCATCCTTTTTGCTTAGGCTGCATATTTTTTCATCACAGCTAGATACAAACTTAGTCCTTTGATTCTTTATATCATGCAGAGCAGAATTTCAGGTAGCAATCCTCTGATGTCAAAACTTTGGGTTTATTCTTTTAGGTAGTCTTCTTAACTTGAAGGCTTATGCATATTTGAAATACTGAATTCAGAGGGCCTCCTAGATGTTTCTCCTTTATTCAGCAGGGATTCTTTGTTGCAGTCGGAGTGTGTTCAGCCTATGACCAGAGTACCAGATCCTAAACCAAGAGACTGACAACTAGCCATCAGAGTTCTTTCTCAACTGCAATGCAACTGGGCTGACATTGTTGGCATGACACAGCTCTGATTCGCTTTGAAACCATACAAAGATGAGGAAGACTGACAGAGTGAGCAATGAGCTTGAGCCTCCTACTCTGTATTGGAATTCTGTTGGTCAATGCCTTACCGCCACAGTAGCTTCAGAAGAGCTGAGTAACTGTTCCCGTCAGTTTAAGTTCTTCCATCTCTTTTCTACTTTTATTCAAGCAGAGTCACTTCTCTTCTAAAGCAGAGGAGGTTTTACAATAGAGGGTCTGCCAGCACTTCTTGGAAGATCTTCCTCAAAAAACTTTAAAAGAATCCTGCTCCAGTCTGAACCCTTTAGAAAAAAAAAAAAAAAAAAAAAAAGAAACAAAATCCAAAACCCAGGAAGATCCCCTCTTTCCCCATGCTCAACAGCAAATATCTTAAAGAAAAAACCAAAACCAACCAACCCACATTTTTGGCTCATCAGGGCAACTTTACTGCCACAAAGATGTCTGAGCTGTTCAACATTATGAAGTATTTAACGATAAACTAAAATTAGTGGGAGATTTGTCTTGAACTATCACTGTAAGTCAGAAAAATTCAGAAAGCTGTCAAGTAAAAATCTGCACAGCTGAACAGTGAATATGATGTAGGGGAAAAGCCCCAAGAAGCAAAATTGAATATATTAAACCACTAGAATATCACGTATTTAGTAATTGAATATATTAAACCATTAGAATATCACGTATTTAGTAATTGAATATATTGAACCACTAGAATATCACGTATTTAGTTTTAAGCTTTTAAGGTAAGACACACGCATAGGAAAGCTAAACTTGTAAGCTCGCTCCAAGATGTTGGGCAATAAGCCCTGCACATCTCAGCAAGGTCGTGCAGCGGGAGGTGCTGACAGGGAGGAAACCTGGGAGATAAGGAGGTACGGACGGGGAGGAAACCCGGGAGATAAGACCATCTGCAAAAGGCAGATCATTGTGCAAACCTTCCAAAACCAGTTGAAACTAGACTTGCGATTTGGACAAGAACCAAGAGGATACTGAGCCTGCGCAAGCCTTAAAGGTTATTAGCGGTGATGATGAAGAGGCAGAGGTTACTGAAGGTGGCGATGAAGATTCAGCAATGAAGACCCCTGACGACCACCTATCAGCCTAACTGCGCAGGCGCGAAGGGGAGGAGACCTCATTTACATACGAAGCGGGAATAGGTCATGCATATGTATAGGCGTTTTACAATAGTTCATGAATATGTATGTATGAGTAGCATATAAGCTGAGGAGACAAAGGCGAAGGGCGCACATGTTAGGTGGAGAGATCCCCCATGTGCCCGGCGCCGCAATAAAAGAATATCTGCTGCCATAACAGAGTGTTTTCCTTGATTCAAATACACCAGCTGTCCCAAAGTCAGCCATCCCAGCTCTGTGACCTCTGTCTTCCTTTCAGACTGCTGGGAAATTAAAAAAAAAAAAGCCAGAGGGCGAAAATCTGCATCTCAAGGAATTTTAACTACTGATAAAGCTTTTCTAAATGGTTGCAAGTTTATGTTTGAAGATGTCCATAATCACTTCACCACATCAGTGGACCACTTTCAGAATGTAATGTGAGCAGGTTCTGAAAAGAATCTTCTACCCGTCACATCATTTTTGGACATTTGATATTTAACCCAATTCCAAAGGGCTGCCCTGAAAAACCATATTTAGCGACAGACGTACTCCAGAGCATGGACTCAGCTTTCAGTGAACAGAAAAGCTCCAACTGTCCTGAACTGATTAATCTCTGCAAGCTTTGGCACAATCCAATATTTAACTAAACGTTTCTTGGACAGATGAAATGTTTGTCATTTTTTTGGTAATGAAAATCAACAATTGCGAAAACTTCCATAAAGTTTTGGTTCAGCACAAATAAAAATTAAGACTCATATCAAATAGATATCACTTGAAACTAAAGCTCAAAACAGAGAAACCTTCCAAATAAGATAAAATACTGTGACCAAGAAGAAAGAAAACTTAATTCCTTATTCCTCAAAACACAATATGAACTACATAAATGCCTGCCATAAATTTACCTCCCTGCTCCTCAAACTAACAGACATACGCACACGCAAAAGTCTTAATCTAAAGATTTGTACTCAAGCTGCTAAACTATTAGGGCAGAGACTGTGTTGTGGTTTTAACCTCCAGCTGGCAACTAGGACCACACAGCTGCTCTCTGTCTTCAGGGACTACCTAAGTCACCTAAAAAAATTAAGATTATATTTTGTGGTATACTTTTAAAGGACCTAACCTCCTAAAAATGTCATTTTCTTTATGTATCTAATACATCAAAAGCAAAGTCCAATTCAAAATCATCCTTGTGCTTCACTAAAGGACACAGATTATGTGGTCTGTACTACCTTGGTAACAGTTAAAGTAATTAAAATTTCATATTGGTACATAACGGCAGACTTATTTAACCTCTAAAAAGAACTGAGGTGAAGAGCTCTTAAACGAATCAGTATCATTTCCGAATTTTGACTCAAATGAGAAGTCTGGCCCAGTTTTACAGGGAAACAGATAATGATCATGGATTTTCATATGCAAAGTTCATTTTATGTGAATGAGAAGCATCATCACTACAGTTTCATTCTGTCTCATTTACACAAAGATAAATCAGAAGAGCTAAGAAAAAGATTTTGCATTACAATCTTGAAAATAAAGTTCCCTATCTCTCTGAAAGAGCATTAAAGGAATTTTATGGTATTTCTTACAAAAATTTTAAAATAATAATAATAAAAAAACCACATCACTTTGCATCTTGACTGACTTTGAGAAACCACTTATCTGAAACACTGTACTTCCAAATATACATTTCCAATTACATCACGCATTTAACCCGGTGACTGATCTCCTACATAAGCAATTTGATGCACAGTAATAAAGGTGATTCATGAAATAAAACACCTGCTCAATAGGTAGTGGAAAACAAGCTGCCGCTGCTTCTTATCTTTTGTAAAATACATGACGTTGTCATGTTCTGTCTGAATATGACAATGTACTTGTGCATCTTAAATATAAAGACTCTGAAATCTGGCTATAACTCAACTTGAAAATGTTTTACATCAAAACCACCTCTATTCCTTGGAACTTAAACTGTATTGCAAATCAAGAAGGATTTATTTGAGCAAGCTATACAGCTTAGAAAGTATCTGCTTAGTTTGGTTTAATTTTCACTCAACAGTTACACGTTTTGCTGCATCGTGATTAAGCCTTGCCCACTGTCCTTTCTGAAGGAAGCAGAAGGGTGGGGGCAAGCAACAAAAATATCCAGAACCTTTGCAACACGTCTGGTGAAAACCACCAAACAGCTAAAGTTAAGGAAGATACTGTATTGCAGGACAACAAAAGGAACAATTTTAGTCTTATCAGAGCATTATATGCCCTTAGACATTCATGTGCTGAAACCAGAAAGTCACATGGTAATGCAAAGCTGGCTAACTTTCTGGACTTCATAATCTAAATATCTTATCTGGCTACGACCTACAAGATGCAACAGTCCAGAAGTTATTTTTGGACAGAAGATCTAAACAACTTCTGTGCCATCTCACCACATCAGTATAAGTCTGAGCATGGTTTGGCTAAATATGTAACCAGATCCAAATAAAATACAGTGATAAAGGTTCTAACAGTCTCTACTACATAACTGCCTGCAATAAGCAGAAATTTGGACTACACTGAAGACTGCCCAGCATTATGCCATGTAATCCATATCCCACCTAAGTGCCATAGGTTAGCCATTCTTTTAAGCCTGTCTTCAAATCAAGATTAGGTGTCTTTCTGGAATGAGACAAAACACAGAAAGAAAATTCACTGTTTCCTTTACACACAGTAAAATTAAAAGAAAAAAAATGCATTACTTTTAAATAAATATTAATTGGTCTGCCTCTAGTTTCCAATTACTTTTGTACCCCTCTCTGGATTGGAGAGTATTTTAGTAGTCATTTTTGCTTTTTGAAGGAACATATTCAATGAAATTATTGCTTTATACTAACTTTTTATTTTAAAAGTCATGACTGGGCTGCATAAGCAAAAGCACAGCCTGAAGATCAAAGGGAATGATTAGTCCAGTCTGCTTGGCACCTGTGAAACTACATATGAAGTATGGTACAACCACTTTTTGGACCTCGAATGCTGATAAGCAGGCCCAGTGGAGGACTACCACGATAGCTGAAGGCTGAAGAACACGACAGAAGTCGAGATTAGTGAGCTGAATTTGTGTAGCAGAAAGAATAGATAGCTAAGTGAGAACTAATTTCTCTCATCAACAACCTCATTAGCATTCACAGAGAAGACCAAGTCTGACTGTTTAGAGATGCACAGCATACTAACAAGAATAAATATTAGGTTGACACAAAAATAATTGCCATTTTTGTCACTGTAAATTGTGATGCCTGTTTTGGATTAAGCTTTTATTTAATTGTGTTCATGCAATATCCCATTTTAAAGCATGAAATTCCCTCTACTTATTTAAGAGAATTGCTTTAATTGTTAATTTTTTTATATTATTCATATTATATTTATATAATTTATATTATGGTTTGTCAAAAGATGAAGGAAAAGCAAATTCGAGTGATTTAATTGGGTAAGTTCAAAAGGGGACACAAAGCAGTGGAACTGCTAGCGACATCCACCAAGCAGTTAGCCAGGGGACCATCCAGAAAAGTACACTTTGACATCAGTTCCAAAAATTTTGTAACAGAAACTAGAACCTCAGAGATGAGGAGTGTTGCAGACCATCTCCTGTGACAGACAACCAACTGAGGGCCAGTATTGAAGCGGACCTATGCAAAGCAATTTGAGAGGTTGCAGAAGAACTGAAAGTTGACCATTCAACAGTTGTTTGACATTTGCACCAAATTCGAAAAATCAAAAAGTTTGACAAAAGGGTGCCTTTTGCGCAACAAAACCCATCTATTTCTTAGTCACATTGTGACATATGACAAAAAATGGAGTCTATACGACAACCAATGGTGTTCTGCGCAGTGGCTGGACCAGAGAAGCACCAAAACACTTCCCCAAAGCAAACCTGTATCAAAAGAAGGTTATGGTCACTGTTCGGTGGTTGGCAAATGGAATCATCTGCTACAACTTCCTGAATCCTGGAAAAACCATCACAGTGGAGATGGAGTGCCAGGAAATCAACCGAATGCATGAAGAACTGCAATACTGCATCCAACACTGGTCAATCAAAAAGGACCAATTCTTCTCCATGACAACACCCAACAGAACGTCTTGCAAATGGCTCTGCAGAAGCTTCATAAACTGGGCTATGAAACTCTACCTTGCCCAGCTTACTCACCAGACACCCCTCACCCATTACAACATTTTTAAGCACCTTGACAGCTTTCTGCAAGAGAAGGTTTTCCACAACCAAGCAGCAGCTCAAACCACCTTCAAAGAATTCATCAGTTCCCAGACATCAGAATTCTATGCTACCAGAATAGAGAGATGTGTTTCTTGTCTGCAAAAACCGCATAGATTCTAATGGCTCTTGGCATGATTTTTGTGCCTTTTCCCAGGACCCTTCCTCATTTTTCAACATTGTAAAAAAATCCTATGGACAACAAGACTATAAATTGTATACAGTTTTGGGGTGGGTGGGAGTTATTTGTTATTTAAGAAAAATCCTGTATAAAAGTATAATTGCATTATACATATTTGGTATTTACACTAAGGAATCTTCTTCTAAAACAAATTACATTAGGATTTTTTTTAAAGTAAAGTTTTATTTCCATTAAACCATCTCAGCATTAATTCTAATATTCTTCTGAATGCCTCAGTTGTTCTTCCATTATTTTCCCCCAGGATTGGTATAAGACTAAACAGTTATTTAGGTAATCCTGCTTGACATTTTGACATGCAAAATCTTCAACATTTCTGGAATTTCCATTGTATTTTAAGAGTTATTGGGAGGGTCACCTCAGAAAATTAATCCCTCAACCAGTTCTTAGAAATTCTGGGTGCAGATTACAAAGACCTGCTTATAGCATTTGTTAAGAAATGTCTATCATGGACTATTCGGTATTTTCCTTGTAACTTCTAGATTTTAAGTACTTGTCACCTGCAAGATATTATCATGTAATCGCACTTCTATCTAAAAGAACTCCAAAATATTTGCTGTAATTTTCTGCCTTCTCCCTTTCACTATGAATCTTGCTATCACTGTTAAAAGTTATTTTTCAATTCTAATATAGGTGACAATCTCACCTTTGCTATCTTCTGCTTTACTAGTCAAGGTGTTCTTTCATGAATGTTTTGTTTTTCTTCACTTCTCTATACTATTCACACCCTACTCAGTGCCATTTCTCCTCTACCAGCCTTGCACTTGTGCTTTACAGAAAAGGAGGGAGGGGCCAGGAATTGCTTCCTTTGCATTGCAACAAAAGCGAGACTGATTTTAACAGAATTTGCCCTTTATGGACAATCTTCCTAGTCGTTAACTGCAATTTCTAATTTAATTTATATGGGAAAATCTTCCTATTTAAATACTTTATCTCAGGCATGCACATCCCACACACCATTTTTGTACTTTTAGTCTCGACATGCACATAACCAGATTTGTAAACAAGCAAAATTGCATCCAATATCAATTCTTAAGTGATCACTCGAAGTTCTCATTTTGAATCCTTTGCTATGTACAAAAAAAATCTAATTTGACCCAAGCTGTTGGCAAGCAGCACTTTCCCATATCAAAGCAGTATAGCTGTCTCTATCACTAAATTTGCCATCCTCAACATCAACCAGCCATAGTTCTCATCCTAGGATATTTACATCCCTATTGGCCTTAATTCACAGTCCATTTCAGAATGTCTCCAATACTTTTAGTCCCCGTCATTGGCATTTTAAGCTCAAATAATCTACCTGCCTACTTTCCCCTTCTGCATTTTCAGTTTTATTCTCTTTGAGTAATTTCATTTCTCCTTCAACTGGACCAGACCTGTCTACTGCCAGTTCCACATACGTATCTTGAGCTGCTGTCTACCTTTAAGTTTTCCTTGGCCTGTCCATGCAACTCAAATTATTTCTTCTCTCTGGCTCAAAGGCTTCTCAGATTTTCCTTTACCATCTCCCTTTTCCAGTCTCACACCCTGTCACAACTATTTTACTTGTAAAATAGAAACAACGCAAATACATTTGTGCAGAACTAGCACATCTGCCCCATGCAGGCATTTCATGCACTACATGCATAAGCACAATACAGTATATTATGTAATTAGCAATACTGTAGTTTTGCTAAAATTTACTACTCTAAGGCAAGCTTATTATCTTCTGAGGGGAGAAATCAGAAAAATATCATTCTGATATATTTCGCTATTTATGAATACACATTTTTAAAATTTACATGCACCTCCAAATGTGCATTTATACTAAAAGATACATGGACAACAGTTCAGTGCCCAATAATTTTAACATCTTTGTCATCTTGAAGAAAAGAATTCAAATTACAACCAGGATAATGAAGTTGCTTCATAATACCATGAAGCAAAAAAAAACCACCGCTGGTGGATTCAGCCTTCTTAATTCTGCACCCTTTTCAGGGCTGAGCTTACAGTATTGCTAAGCCTCCATGTGCATCAATTGGTGTCACTATAGACAAAAATAACACTGCAGCAAAACAGCAGAGGTCTGAACCAAACAAAATCAGTAATATTAGGAGCAAAACCTACACACTCAAATTTTTAATATTTTTAAAGTCTTCAGTTTTACTTCAGCAAACATTTCACAATAATTGCTAGTTAACAGTCCCTGTAACAACAGCAACCCCAAAATAATTACAGCAAGAACAAATGACTCCTGGGTTTCCCAGAAAACACCTCTTATATTTAAATTTAATTCCTGGCATTATGCCAATGTGGGGGAAGGGAAAAATCTCTTCAAAGGCCTCTAAAACAATAATGTAGAAAATTAGTTTCTCCCCTTACCTTGTGAGAAGGTGGCACGTGCACAATGAGTTTCCTCCTCTGAGTAAGTCACTGACATGTAGCTCATTTGCATAAGTATGTGGAGCTACAATTAGACTTCCAAGTCGGCCATCTTGATACTAAGCCCTGGTTTTGCTTACACAACAGCATGAGTAGTGTTTTTTAGCCAGCCTGAGCTATGCTGTTGTACCTCTCAGCCAGCAGCCTACATCTGCTTGTCAAAGCCTGCTGGAACTCCCACTCTTCTACACAAGTGGCTGAAGGTGTCAGGAGCGTTGCTACAGCTCACTGAGCATGCCACCGCCTCACGTTGCAACTGCCTCCAGTCAGACTCTGCACTGCCTTCCGTGCTGCCAACTACGTGCACTGCAGCAACTATGTGCAGCGAAGTACCTCCCACACACCACACAGTAGTACCAACAAGCATGAACTTGTTACAGCACAGTGCAAGACAACATGCTCAAAAACCCAGAAAACTGAAATTTCCTCTGCATTTTCACTTATTAACAATCTAATTACACCTAGGTTCCTTTATGCATCTTTTTCACTTTCATCAGTGTGGCTCTTTCGGTCCAGAAAGCAGTGTGCTCCTGCAATCCATGCCCAGAAGTCCAGGACACATGTTAGCTGCTGCCGATGCAGAGCCAGGCTGCAGTTAAGGCTAGCTGGAGCCAGAAAAAATTTACATAAAGGCGGCCTCATTTCCAGACTAAATTGCAGCAGGATACTGCTGAGCAAAGCCTCCCCCCACCCTTGCCAGGCTACTATGGTTCTAGAATGTACCCTCTAGTTATCTGCTTACTAATAATCCAGATCCATGTCAAAAGTCAAGTGCTGCTCCTACTGTTTATATAAATGAAAACTGACAATAGCCTCTGCAAAGGAAATTTCACCTTGAACCCGTTCCTAGGAGAAGGCTAAGCACTGCACTGCTTACAGCAATGCTGGTGAACACTCTGTAGGAAATTAACCCCAAAAGAGTGGGATGCTCAATTACCTCCTTTTCTTAAACTGATACTTCCAGTATTTTGCAGCCTCCCAATAACAAATAAAAATTAGCACCAAGTAGGATAGATCCATTTTTAATCTAATGCTGACAGGCAATATGTCTAGCCATTTAATTTGCTGATTTCCACTTCACATTTAATTTTGCTCCATTAGGCAGATGAAAAAAAAAAAAGAATTCGCCTATCCACAGCTGTGGACTTTCATCTTTTCAAGTACCTAACAAGTACAGTGACAGGCAGAGGCAGAAGCCTGGATTTCAGCCTCACTCTGACTTCAAATAATTAGTTTCTTAATTCTTACCTTTTTCCTTCCACTCAAAATTCCACATTAATAATTACATTACATTTTACAAATGCTTATTCCAAAAGTCACTTTACCATTTTGGGTAAAAAAAAGGCAGCCAAGCTTTGTTTACTATTAAATACATGTACGTAAACCTGTACTTTTCTCCCGTTGTTTGCTGCCTTACATAAGAAACTCTTATATGAAAACAATATGAGTATGAAACAACTCAATGCAAATAAACATACTATTTATTATACCAACTGTAAACAAGAATTTGTGAAACCTCAAGTAAAATATTAAGTTAAACACACAGTAGTGTTTGGCTAGCTACATATGTAGCAACACTGCTATAGTTGCAGTCTGGCACCATTCAGTGGAAAAGGAAAGTGGTAGAGACAGCCGTGCTTGTCAATACCAGCAGAGCTAAGGCAGAGTTCCCCCGGACCAGAAAGTGCCTACTTTTCCCCATGGGTCTCTTCTAGTTCCCTGCAGTGCTCCTCTTTTGAATGCCAACACTGTCAAGGCTATATATAGTCAAATTATTTTATATGTCCTCTTTTCCACTGTGAACATAATTTGCTGTATGGCTGGTTCTAGGTTATTTAGGCATAACACAATTTGCTTATCTGTAGTGTCAAAAAGATACCGATTTGGAGTCAAAGTATCCAGTAATGCAAGTTACTCATCATTGGTTGTTACAGTTCATCCTCAGCTGTTGTATCCAAAAGCCTACAGTAAGGGAAAAATAATTATTTTTCCAGAATTACTGTCACATTAAAACGACAGCCATTAACTACACAAGTGATCTGGTATTGCTCTTCGTTTATGTCACGTGTATCTTTTGATTTATTTTACTTTCAGACTTGTGCATGCAGTGCATTTAAGCACTGCGCAGAATACATCTTTCCCCAATGCTGTTGTCATTTGCAGAATGAATCATCGGATGCGATGATTCACCCTGTGAATTTAAAAACAAAGGGCACCAATGCTGCTTTAAAGCAGGCAAATCAAAAAAACAGTCCTTGTTTCCTACCCAGCCGTCCCCCCTCCCCCTCCCCGCCCAGCGCCACAGCCTTGTGCGCAAATACGATTCTCGACACAGAGAAACAGCTCTTGCAAAATAAGAGCCTCTCCGTGGAGCTTTCATTCCCGGCTCCGCTCCGCCCGCGAATCCAGGCCAGCGCTTGCCGGCGGCGCCCAGGCTGGGCGCTCCTTTGCTGCCCGGGGGAAGGCACCACCCCGCTTCCAGAAGGTTCGGGCGGAGGCACCCGCACCCCGCCGCTGCGCCTCGCTCCCTGCTCCTGCGTGCCTCTCCCAAAAGCTGGGTTTCAAACGCCAGCTGTTTGTACGGAGGGGAGGAGCGATCGGTTCGGCCCCCCGGCTGCCCCTGCGGCAGCGCCCTTTGCCCCCGCAGCTCCACGGACCGGACCCGGGGACACCCAGCGGCCCCACACGGCCGCGGGGGGGCTACGGGTCTGTTTCCGATTTGTTTGGGTTTTTTCTTTTGTTTTTTTTTAATTTGATACTCTAACCCGGGAGCTCAGGCAACAGCACACTCAGTTCTCTTCCGGTGCTTGAAGGGGCTACAGGAAAGCTGAAGGAGGGACTTCGTACAAGGACAAGTAGTGACAGGACAAAGGGGAGCAGGTTTAAATTGGAAGAGGGAATATTTAGATCAGACATTAGGAAGAAATTCTTCACGTGGAGGGTGGTGAGGCACTGGCACAGGTTGCCCAGGGAACGTGTGGATGCCCCCTGCCCATGGCAGGGGGGTTGGAACTAGATGGCTTTAAGCTCACTTCCAACTCAAACCATCCTCTGATTCTATGCTCTTCTCCAGTAATGGCCAGAAACAGGCACAATGCTTGCTTGTTTTTCCCCCGTTCAGCACATGCTCAGTGGAAGCACCCAAGAGCCTTCCCAAAGCCAGGGCTGTCCTCCAACACACGTGCTATTTCCTAGTCTCCTATCAGAAGCATCTTTAAAAGAAGACGTTAGAGCCAAAAGTTACAAGCCCATTTGCATTTGAAATAATTGCTATTCATTGTATGGTTTCGGTTGGTACATCTCAAAGACAATATCCAAGTTTTAAATGTCAGTTGACTCAGGTTAGAAAGGTACAGAATGATTTGACTAATTCAGACACAACTTCAGATATGAAAGCACTTCATGGCCAAATTTTGTCTAAAAGACAAAAAAACAAACCATGATGAAATCTTGTCAATAGTAGCCTGATATCAAAAAGCGAAAAAAAAAACCAAAAAACAAAAAAACAGAAAAAAGAAAACCCAGCCACCACAGCAAAAGAAAATGAAAGACCCTGGGCCTTCCGTAGGCAACATCATCCTCCCCTCCTCTTCCCCAGAGCATGAAACAGAATACATTATCCATGTATCCCTCAGCCAGAAGTTTGGTAGTTCCCAAGTTTTTCTCATGTTGGTCTTTGAAACGCACAGAAAATTATAATAATTTCTGAAGTAGAGAACTATTTGTCAACCAATTATCTTGGCCAGTGGGGTTTATTTCAAGATCTTTTACAGCAAAAGCCTCTATCAATAAAAGGAGTGGGCAGGAAAGCGAAGAAGGGGCAAGGGATGAGGCTCATTGGACCTGTTTTTCCACCACAGAAAAGGAGTGAGCAGGTGTCTAAAATGGGTAACTTCCAGGCAATAATTGTGTCTAATGTTGTACTCCCTTTCAAAAAGGGAAGATACTCATTTTGAATCTTTATCAACTTTTGAAAAAACACATTTTGCTGAAATTTACATGGAAAATTGTTATTTACTAAACAAATATTGAAAAGATAATGGATCTTAACTTGCACATCAAGATGATGCAGAAAAAGTAACATTTGTCTTACTCATAATTCCTTTCAAGACACTATATTCTTGAGAAAAACACAGTAAAGTTTTCAGCTAAAAATAAAATGTCCAATTTAATCACATTATGACTATTAACAATTAAACATTTAAGATTCAAACCAGTCCTAAATGCTTAGTAACCATTTATTTCTAATACCTAAGGAACCAAAGAAGTCAGCTGTTTGCAAGTGATTTGCCTACATTAGTGTTAATTCAGCAGTCCATTCCAGTTTGTTTCAAATCCTGCCTGAAATTGTTTGCTCCCCAAATATCTACCAAAATAGAAGGTACAGCTGTGCAAATTTGAGACAATAAATAAAAAAAAAATCCAAGCTATGTTAGAATGGTTCCAAGCAAGTACAATTTAGTAATGAAAAGCTATCCAAATAGTTGGAGCACAAATGAAAATAAAGTAGAATCATTTTCTTGTAATCAAATTCATAATTTTTTAAAAAATGAATTAAAAAATGTGCATCTTACACACTGCTTCAGGATGAAGTACTGTTGAGTATTTCTCTTTGAAAGTCACATGTATTTGAAACTGCTACTCTGTTAGCAATTTATTTATGCCTGAAAGCCTATCTTTAACATTTATCTATCAGTAGTACAAAACTAATTGTTCTAGCATGCAGCAGCCCTCAGCAGTGGTGAAAACACAGACACAAGAATACTCAGCAGAGCCTGACAATGCATATCACATCAAAAATATATAGCAATTAATTCAACTGAAGTCATTAATTCATTATACACACTATTACTTGTTCAAATTACGAACATCTAATTGATACATTTAATAAAACCTTACTTTATTTTTTTCTTAGCATCCACTGAAGTTACTTGTTTGCATGCAGGTAAACCTGTGGTTTTAGTTTTCTTTTTGACTACTAAAGAATAAAACTCTTAAGATCACGGGAAGAAACTGAAGAGATCACACTGTCAGCTACCAGTGCTACTGTACAGCCAGCATTACAACAGTATACTTGGACTTCGGGAAAGTGGGACATGTTACATATGTAACATAGCTTTCAAAACCTATGATACTTTACATTCCAACTCCCATCTAAGGAAATAAAAAAACAACAAAAACAACGAAAAAAAAAAAACCAACCCAAGAAACACTAAAATCACACTACCCAGCCAGCTCCCTACAACAAAATAGTACAGCACCCAGCTGAGCTGGTCATTTTTTTGTATTGCACTTCAAGAAGGATACTGTTTTCACAACAGCCTGTTAAAAGAGCAAAGTAAACCGAAACCAAAGGAAAGGGAGACACCAAGACAAGAGCTTTCCTCTGAACTCTGGCAGAGCCAATCTCTTTGTGCCTTTTGTGTAAAATGGGAGTAAGCTTACTCAGCTCACAGAAAAAAATATGGGCAACAAAAGAAGGGCAAAAAGGACTGCATGAAAGACGTGGCATGAATGTATAGTATCTTACTCAAACATAATACATGAAGAACTACTCCTTACACTGAATAACAAAAAACAGTGCTTTATTGTTGGGGAATGGCTCAAGGAACAGGGACATAGGTCCCTGGACGAGTTAGTTTGCAGCATGTAACAGCGTTAAGCCTGAGCTGGTGTGCCTAGGCCTCCGTTAGCATAAGCGAGCTCGGTTAGCATAAGTGAGCTATGCAGGAGGCCCATGAAGATTACAATAACCTTGAGCAAGTAGTAAGCAACATTCCTGGTAACGAGCCAGCATGGAAAGGATAAGCAGCCGGGAAACTAACTAACTGCAGTCGGGAGATGAAGTCACCAGTAGCCAGTAATGTTGTAATACGTATGCACAATTAAAGTAAAGGTAGCCAGTTATGTTATAAGACATGTGCATAATTAAAGCAAAGGAGCATAAAAGAAGCTGTGTCACATCAATAAACTGGAAGCTTGCTTATGATTCACATTGAATACGTGTCTTGCTTTCCTCCGCTCGTCGCACTTTTTCCTTTTGACATTCCCATTAAAGAGGGGGTTAACAACCCCAAACCAACCAAACCAACAACACTTGACAATTTTTATATGCCTATTGTTTCATGAAACATTTTCATATACTCCTTTTAAAAAATAATCAACCCCCCTATAACCAACAACAAAACCACCACAGGATGTGCATGGTAAAGTATGTTTTAGACATAAAATTTCATTCCCTTCAATGATTGCACAGTAGGATTTTGGTGATTTTATAGTAAAGAATGAATTGTTTCTCCTTGCTTTGAACAACAGAAGTTGTTAACATCTGGAATTAATCTACAACAATAACTAAAAACCACACAAACCTCAGAAATCATTTATAAAACCAGGGTTGGGATGACTTGACTCAAGTATCTTACAGAAAAGCAGAAAGATTATTGTTTGGGGGATGGTAAGAAGGAAATGTCACTACATTATTAATCTGCATTCATTAGATTAGGAGAATGTATGGCAAAACTTCACCTTTTATCAAGAAAAATACGTATCAGTAGAACTAAAGTGTCTGGAAAATCAGACAACAGAAGTGCGCAAATGTTCTCAGGATAATAGTGAACTTACCCAATCAAGAAAAGCCACTATAAACTAAAATCTGCCCTAAAACAAATTCACTAAACAAAAATCCACTGACAATTAAAAAAAGTGATGAAATGCTGGTAGGTAGTTTTATTCTCACCTGCGACCACACATTTGCATTATTCCTCTCACTGATCTTTTATCCTAAACCAGGAAGATCCTATGTCCAATTACTTGCAAATTTACAGTTGGCTGAAGTCAGCAATCGATCTGAGCTTAAAATCCTGTATTTTACAGATTTTTAAAAAATTATTTCTTCATACCAAATGCACGCGGTAAACATGGAGAAACCATGTCTCCAGAGAACGTGATACGCACTACCTGCTCAGGGTACTTTGTGTATTGTTAACCATAGGAGATCGTTTATGGGAACAAATATTTAAAAACTAATTTAATCACCAAGTGTTTGTTACTGAAGGACTAAGCTTTTAGGCATTTAATACTGACTTTCACATCCTTAGCACTAAGTTAAACTTCAGACTGAAATATACTATGAGCTACATCCTGGTAAGTTATCAGTCCAGCTCTTCTGCTGCTCTAGATAGATTTCTGGACAACTTCAAGCAACTCCCTAATTAATTACCGTAAATTAACTCATATCCAGCTTAAAATGCCATAAAGACCTTAACTAGGCGTTTGTCACAGACACAAAACAAGTAAATAAGTGAGTCCTGAGGAAAAGTGGGGGTTTTTTTCCCCCTCCTTTTCCATTCTCTCCCTCCCTAACTGAAAAAAGCAGAGCGTTGCTTTTCTGCTGCTTTCATGTCCCTGGACACTGACACCTATCAACTGCCCTTCACCGAGTGTTGAGCTAGGCTACCAACCAGTAACATTCATGGGAAAAGACTAGGCCATGCAAAACCACCAGTGCTTTGAAACACAGTTTTCAATTAAGTTACACAAAAGAAATAAAAGAATTATTTCCCTTTGAACTTTCATTCTACCATTTGCAGTAGTTCTGCAGAATTTAGTCCTGAGCAGCAAATAACCACTATCTGCACAATAGTTAACATTTATGTAACCATTGCTATTCCAAAGTATTTACACGTTTTGTAGTTCTTATCTACCACTGGAAAAAGTTATGTGCTGAAAATACAAGAGTCAAATGTAAATCTAACCACACAGTTAGAAAAATTTAACAGTTTATTTTTGGTTATTTTATGTTTTAAAGTAGGAGGCAAGCTTTTGTGAAAGGGCAGCAGAGTGAGACCTGTTCTGGCCTGGTGAGAAAAAGTAAGCCAAAATGAAATTTTAGTAGCAAGACATATGGGTATGACCTTTGACCTCTCCTGTCCCACCCAATCTGCCTGTATCTGAGAAAAGGACAGAGGTCTATGAATGAATTCAGTGAGAGAGGGGAGGGAAAACAAACCACAAAAAAACACCCTCTCATTGACAGAAAAAGGAAAATACTTAAGGCTTTTTACACATTTCAGAATGAGTCAGTTTTGCCTAAACAAAGTTTGGAATGGTTTCCCAGGAAAGCTGAGCTGGCGCTTACCTCAGAGGGCTGGAGCACATGACACCAGCAGTTCTGCTTCTCTGCATGCAGCCATGCTACGCTACTGCAGTGCGCAGCCCTCTGGCAGCCATTTTGGAACTGCACTGCCTCAGCTGCACCACCATTAAGATGGCTGCAGCGTGCACTCCAGAGCAGCCACTTCATGACAACTCAGCAGTGGGTGAAACATATGTACAGCAAAGCACTTCCCTCTTCACCACACAGCAACAAGCTGCACAGACGGGGGGGGGGGGGGGGGGGGGGCAGAGAAAACGGTTTGCAGGCAGGACGTGGTTAATGCATGGCTGCAACACTGCAGCTGCTCAGAGCAGCACTGGTAAATGGTAAAGAGAAAACTGAAATAAACCAAAAAGCACTGAGAGGCAGCTCTGAGCTGCAGGATTTGTATCGCGTACTTCAAATCCCTCTAGCTCCAGCCAGTCCAGAATCCATGTCACATATTAACAGCCACAGATGCAGAGCCAGATCGCTGCACAGAACTGACAAACTTTAGGGAATACTTTTCAAGAGCAGCCTCATTTCAGTCTTTTTTTTAAAAAAAGAAAAAGCTTAAGAAACTGATCTATGTCTCTACAGCATCATCTATTTTGAAATACTGTGTAATATTAGTTGCCAATAAGCCAGTTTTACTTCAGAAGGCAGTGGGGGGGGGAGGAAGTTCACTTTATAAATAGGGAAGCTAGCAAAACCCAGAACACTCCAGAACTTCAGTGCCCGCAGAAATGAAGTACCTTGTTCTTCATAAACAGTGCAGAATGTTGTGTAATTTTTTCAAAGAGACATATCTAGAACCCCTTCGGCAAGTTTGCTGGAATTTTTTTGTAACACTGAGTAGTTTGTTCCTGAAAAACTGATCTGGGGGGAGGGGGGCAGGCAGAGCTGGACACAAGCAGAGGGGCTGTCAAACAAATCCATTTCAAGGCAAGGAGAACTTAAGATTCCTCTTCAATATCTGTTCACAAACGACTATCACTCACTCATGCCCACACAACAGCAGATCAGTTCTGGTGGGAACTCCTCTGTATCTGCTTACTTCATCATATATACCTCTTATACAAAATCCAAATATGGTTATTTTAAAATAAAATAATGGCAAGTGCACACAAGTGCATCCTGAAGGAAGTTAGTTTTGAATTATTCTTAACCTTCTACCAAAAAATAGTCTTTGTGATCCAAAATTAGCCCTGCATGGTAAGCCCCCTCAAAAGTGGGAGATGCCCTCCATTATGAAGATATCTAAACTTGTGTAACTGTTCATGTCTGCTGCCAGCTGTAGTTGGTTATTTCAGGACTGATTAATGATGCTAGCAGTAGTTGTCTGATGCGCTCCTCAGCACCACAGTTAATATTTCAAACTGAAAATTTTTGAACTGCATCATCTGGCTAATACAATGACAAGAGGAAAAGCAGGATCTGCAACACAAGAAAAAGCACATGCCATATACATGAAAAAAGCTACATAGATTGTTAACCTTTGATAATACTGTGTGGATTCAGAGGCATAAATTATAATGTTTGAAGTTCAAATACCCAAAGACAAGTCTCTCAGAAACAAATTGGTAAAGGCTGGAAAACAACTTCATTACAATTAATTTAAAGTCACCCACTGGACTGAAGTTTTTCTTCAACAAGATCCACTATTAAATCAAAAAATGAAGCTTACAACAAATTCAAAAGAAACATTTTCTATGGGCCAGTTATAGCTCCACATTGTTTACTCTGAACTTCATATATAAAACATCAGCTTACAGAGATTGACAGTAACTTATTTCAAAATTCAAACTTAGTATTTCATTTATATGGCAAATACATATACACACTTCAATTTCCACAGTAGCAATGTTTTAAATAGAAGACAATTCTATAATTAGAGCACCTACAGAATTCCTACATCAAAAAGTGTTCTGAACTCCAGTCCTAGAAGTTCCAACAAAAAACCTAGGGAGGTTCTAATTCAGAACCCCAAAGCGACACTGGTGCAACACTGCATTCTAACATTAAGTCCTGGAGCTTGATATATGAAAACTCAGTGACTTAAATAGGTTTGAATGCACGTAACTACTTGGCAAAAAAATTTCATAAAACACTGTCACTGAGCCAGAGAAAATAGATCTGCATCACAGGTGCTGCAGTCAATTGTCTTACCTCCTCAGAAAGCAGAGGTACTGACTGATATGTTAAAATAGACAGTTAACTATTGCAAAAAAGCCAGCTGAATGGCAAGAAACCATACGCCTTTACTCCAGAGTTCAATATACTTCAGTTAACATACACAGATGTGTTAGTATGTTAAAAATTAACCACATTAATTTTAAAATCTGATGTTTAATTTAACTTAAAGTTAGAGGTAAAATAACTCAAGAATGCTTTGATCCATGAAATATTAAAGTGAACCCACACTAATGTGATATTCCTATATTAGCGTGGGACTAAAATTTCTTGCTGCTTAAGGTAGCATCTATAGATTCCCTGAAATTAAAAAAATAATATTAGGCATTTTAAAAATATTCAGAATGGAATTTAAATTTAATCTGTTATATTTAGATTTCTCTTAAATACATAATAAAAACTCCAAACAACCTTACTGCAGTGCAGTATCATCTCAGCAACTTTTATCATTCTACTCATAAGTTAAATTTTAAAACAGTGCTTCCATTTCCCAGTCTTCTCATGAACATCAAACAAACTCAAGAGAATGGTACCCTGTCATTTCTCTAATTGCTGCCCTGCATAAGAAATATCTACTACTCACACCTCTTAAATATCATTACATAGAGTCAGACTTCATACTAGAGCTCCTACCCCAAAGGATCAAGGGGAGGCAGAAAGTTTCGGGCTTTCAGACAGGGTTTTATGTCATTTCATGTTACAAGGGTGGTAAAAAAGCAGCCAAAGCATAAATAATTCTTTTTACTCTAATTATATGCTTCAAAACCAGTCTGCTACATGTCATCCACATTTCCTTGTGTGCAAACCACATCTCATCCACTTTTCTCATTTACCATCATCTTTTGTTGTTCATTTTTGTATGATGGTTAATATTAAATAGAAAAAACCCCTATACTTAACACTGATGAAATTAGTGAGTGACTACTACTGTTTGCATGCATCTGAATTGAAGTCTCAGACCATCAGAAACGCTCCTTTCTTCCTATATTTACAGAGGCCTATAGGCTGTCTTCGAGAAACAGCTCTCACTTAGAACTGCAAGAACTTTACAGGTAAAAACTACTTAAACTATTGGGGAAAAGAGTCTGTGATGATCACTGGACAAAGAACATTAGAGGTCAGAAACTCAATGTCTACACATCATTTGAAGTCTTTTCATAATTCCAAGCCACTTGACAGTAGACCCAAAGAAGGGCATTTTCAATCTATTGACTGAATGCAGCAAGCATGTATGTTTATGTGCTAGTCTGCTACTAAGCACATTTTGAAAGGCTTTAAAAAAATTAGAATGCAATGTCGTGTACGACCTGGGGAACTACAGGCCAGTCAGTCTTGCCTCTGCTTCATGATCTTGCTGGGTACAGATTCTTCTGGAAACTATGCTGAGGCACATGGAAAATAAGGAGGTGATTGGTGAAACTAACACGGCTTCAATAAGGGCAAAAGATGATCATAGGGCTGAAGTACCTCCTATACAAGGACAGGCTGAGGGCACTGGGCTTCTTTAGCCTGGAGAAAAAAAGTCTCTGGGGAGACCTCATACCAGCCTTCCAGTACTTAAAGGGAGCCTACAGGAACACTGGGGAGGGGCTTTTCACCAGGGAGTGCAGTGACAGGATAAGGGGTAATAATTATAAGTTGGGAGAGGGGAGATTACAACAGATATTGGGAAGAAATTTTTTATGTTGAGGATGGTGAAGCACTGGCACAGGTTGCCCAGAGAAGCTGTGGATGCCCCCTCCCTGGAGGTGTTCAAGGCCAGGCTGGATGAGGCTTTGAGCAGCCTGGTCTGGTAGGAGGTGTCCCTGCCCAGGGCAAGGGGGTTGTAACTTTAAGGTCCCTTCCAACCCAAACCATTCTGTGATTCTGTGATCTTTTTAAAATGACCTTCTGGAAACTGCAGCAAGTTGGAGACAAAGGTAGAAGGAACTTAGTATTGTGTCTTTTTTTTTTTTTTTTTTGACCATAACATTTCTTCACAGTAATGTGAAACAAAGGATAATGCTCAGGACAGAACAAAATGACAGAGCAAATATACAGGTGATTTTAACAGTTACAACTGTATGACTGTGGATAAGCCATCTAAAACCTGTGTTTTGAGTATGTGAATTAACTTTCAAGCATTTTCAGAAACTGAAACGTTTTTCCTCTATTAAAAATGCCCAAGTCACGTATGGCAAATTAGCTTACCTAAACGTGTTAGAAAATAAATTATTCCAAAAATATACTTTGCACAAAGCCATCTAGTTTATTAAGATCTCAAATGTTTTGATGCTTGTTCCTGGAAGAAATAAGAGCTGGTATCTGATGAGTACAGTTTTTAGTCCCTTAAAACATGCAAAGCTCAAAATAAAATATCTTCAAGGGCATAGCTTTTGTTTTTGAAGTTACTTATAAACACTAAAGGAACACAAAGGACATTTATATTATATACATACATGTACACAGTGTTCTGAATTCCTGCACAGTAATGACAGAAGTTGACACACAACTAAGGATCACGCATTTATCTAACACCACTGTTACTGTTATGCCTTCAGCTACCCCACCGAGGAATCAGTACTTTAAAAAAAAAAAAAAAGTGGGGGGAGGAATGGGGGGTGGGGCAGACTTGCTGTTAAATTCATTGGCAATTTTAAGAAGTATATGTCAGTGTACCCAACAAGATAATGATTGAGCAATGGAACTAATAAAACCATATTTCCTGCAGATTTATAAATACTGTCTTGTAATTTTTTATCATAGTAACCTCAGGTTCTCAGTGGTGCGTTACCACACAGGGCAGGCAGGTGCACATACATGTCTAGTCCGAAGCTGCACACCAATTTCAACAGCCTCCACATCGCTTTGACAGACAATGCCTATGTCTTGGTTGACAATAAGTTATCCCCCCCCCAAAAAACCAATGTGTAATGGTCAAGTTCCCTTACTGGGGACAATGTTAGCCTCTCCTCAGCCCAGCCGCTTGTTTTCATAACATCAAGAATTAATTATCTTTGATACTTACTACTCTGTCAAATATACAGAAAACCAACAAGCCTTTCAAGAATCACTAAGAATAGAATGACTGTCAAACAATGATCACATAAAACTGGATGCCTATATTACAGAGTAGACTGTTCTGTTAAAACTTGTAGAGCTGTGGCATAATTAAATATTTTTGTCAAACCTGTTCTGAAATTTTCTGCTTAGACAAAAAAGATAATTTATTTGTTAAACAGATTTATCTTATTAGTGGAACTCCTAAGTGCCATTTAATAACTTTTTTCATGCATTTTTAAAGTTTTCTGGAGGCATTTGTTTTTCACTAACAGCATTCTGCTTCTTGTTTAATACTGTCTAACGTAACCTGAAATGAAAACATAAAACACAAAGCCACATAAAACTCAAGTGTAGCTGAAATTCCACTCTCAAATTTGTGACTTTTTTTTCATTTTTATATATATGTGCAAAAGAACTAGAACCAGAATATGTAACTAAAAGACAAAAAACCCAAACAAAACAGACTCATTTCTCAATCACTATTCCTTTTACACCCTGAAAAGCTGGAGAGACCATTCAAAAAAAAAAAAAACCAAACCCCAAAACTAATGCATTCTGCAGATTCAGCTTCTAGATAGCTAATACCTGTACTTTACATCTCTTAAATCCATCACACTCACTTTTATAGTTTGGAGTGTAGGCTGATAATGAACCGTAATGAGCAGGTGCTTCCAGAGACTTAAACATTCTACATATGAACTCAAGGATTTTCTGACCTCCAGCACTACAGAAAAAGGGAGGGGGAAAAGGTAAACAAAAACCACCACACAAACCAGGTAAGACAGCTAAACACACTACAAATTATATATAAAAATATCTCATTAAGCGGATTAAAATTAAGATCCTACAACACCATGCAAAGTTTTGCTTTTAAAAAGATGACAAGAACTCAAAGGCTTACAGCACCTATGTTCCAAGATTCTCTTGACTGAAAATCTCAACATTTGAAGGCTTTACAGTTACCTTCTTTGAGATCAGATATCAGGCTTTAATATTCAAAGCAAGATTGAGCTACAGGAATTTTAAATATGAAGTAGTAATTCACATTTAAACTTTATTCAGTGATTAAGACATTCTGTAACTTCCAACTTAACAAGAACAGTTAATAAAGACCACTTTAGAGAACACCAACTTTCCAGTTTGTAATGAGCTGGCCAAAAAAAAAAAAAAAAATCAGTTTTTTTTGTTGCCCCACACAACAACCCTATCTTACTCTTCATCCTGTATTTGTGTAAGTCACTGCTGCTTGATGAACAGTTTCTTACAGTATGGTGGAAACAGGAGAGTGTTTTTTCTTCCAGCACAGAACATAGTACAGAGCATATAACTGTAATATCAGAATTAGAAGTTGTGGTTTAACCCAGCAGGCAGGCAAACACCACAGAGCTGCTTGGTCACTCTCCTCCCTCAGCGGGATGGGAGAGAGAATCAAGGGAGTGAGGAAGTAGAATCTGTGGGTTAAGGTAACATCAGTTTAACAGGACAGCAAAGGAAATAATAATAATAATTAATAAAACAGAAATACTAATACTGCATACAGAACAAGTGCAATTGATCACCACCCACCAACTGATGTCCAGCCCATCCCCCATCAACCATCTCCCTACCCTGGCCAACTCCTCCTCTAGTTATATACTGAGCATGACATATGGTATAGGATGTCCCTCTGGACAGTTTGGGTAACCTGTCCTGGCTTTGTTCCTTCCCAGTTTCTTGTGCCTCTGCTCTCCAGTAGAGTATGGAAAGCTGAAAAGCCCTTGACTTCACATAAGCATTTCTTAACATACCAATGTTTTTAGTTCTTGCTATCAACATGGTTCTCATAGTAAATCCAAAACACAGCACTATACTAGCTACTAAGGAGAAAATTAACTCTATCCCAGCCAGAACCAGGACACAAACAGACACTATGAAAGCATAATTTGCATTGGCCAGTTTAGGAGTTGCCATTTGCTCTGTGTCTGTGCGGGTTATGTCATATGGGTTATCTCGAAGTTGTGTCACGTACTGAAGTGACGAGTTCGACCACAGATTTAACTGAAAGAGATTAAGTCTTATATTTCACTGCATTTAAGAGAAATGTTATAAAAATATATTGTGGAGGGAAAAAACCCCACAACCCCCCCACATTCACATATCATAACACTTCTATAACTTGCAACTTATTTTCCTCATCTAATATCACTTGCAAAATCTGTGATGCGTACCTGTGTCCCTGCATTAATTTCCAAGGTAACCTCATAATATAAACAAACTAGCCCACAATATAGAAGAACATCAGGTGGACAGCAAATGGCAAAAATGCATTCAACTTGCAAACTATTTAAGAGCAACACACTGGTAAAGTATCTTTTGTCCTTACTGTCTACATTCCATGAATATCCTTGAGATTTGGGCATGAATATAATTTCTGACAATAAGCCCATATAAGGCTAATTAATGATTATACTATTAAAAACATCTATATGGGGAAAAGTTTCATTTTTTTTCTTGTTTTAGAATGAAAACAGTATCTGATTTAGTCAACTACTTTTCACTGTGAAAATACTGTCTGTTTGCAAATAAAGTGCCTTCTCCCAAAAATCACAATCAAACACAATGAAAATGAGCATATAATTACTAATTAGGAATCAGTTACTAAACCAGTATTTAATTTCTTTTTTAATATGTAAACTGTTTCTGTTTGCAACAAATTCTATATCAGTAGTATTTAAAATTAAAGCTTTTCACAGGTTGTTCAGTCTCTTGGCTAGCCAGATCACTCCAACGCTGGGAAGAAAGCATATACCTATATATGACATTTCCTGTCTTTATGCCCCAAATGGAAGCATTACTAAAGGAGCCTTTGTAAGAAAACTAACATAATGTTAATGTTGATCATCTAAATATGTGAAATAGACATAAAAATACAAGCTAAAGCAGGAGGTGTCAGCAAACACAGCAGAATATGGCAAGTACGCATATCTACTGGGATTAACATCTTATTGAAAATAAACTTTGTGGTAGCTAGGAAATGAGAATTAAGATGTCCCTCAATAACAGCACCAAAACAAGTGTTCCAAATTATGTACGTGCAATTGTTATATCCTTCTATCAGTCAGTCCTGTTATGATCAGTTTCAAGCCTACACAACATTTAAGATAATCCTGTCAAATGCAACGCTGTTCTACATTATCATAGGAAGCATAAGTTCAGCACTGCTACATTTGACAGCAAGGTTGCAGCTGATAAAAAGCCTTTTACTCCAAGCAACCTTGTAAGTCTACTAAGCTAACAACAAAACAATAAGAACACTAAGATCTTTGGGATTCTTTGAAAAAGATCACAATGAGCAGTTATTTATAAACAGTGTCAAACTAAGTTTTTCTGTATTTTAATTATTTGGCACCTATTGAAAAAACGTATTGCTATCCAAAATTATTAGTACAATTATTTTCTGGATTACTTGTACCTAGGAACTTGATTTGATACTTGTGGAGCACACAATAAGGTAACTGCCAAACTTGAAGAACAAACAGTGGGTGTAGTCGCCATGATTCATGAACTACCCAAATCCTCATGCGATCATTAGTAAATTTATTTTATGATGGGCCAGACAACTACCATTGGCCCCATTTCAGAGATCTGAAAATTGAGAATTAACCTACCCACAATCACATATCAAAAAGCAGTGGTATTTATGTTTCATTTTTTTCCACTCCAAAGAGTTATTAATATTCAAGGTTACATTCTCTTTCATACCTTCCTGTAGGACTGCAGAAACCGGTACTTAATCAGAAAAACATACTTATTTCTTACATTTATACCTGCTGCTTGTGTACAGATTTCATATTTATTAATTTCAGTGTTATGCAGAAAATAAGCATATTATTTTTATTTTTAAGAGACTAAATATAAAGTAAATATACATAACTGTAATAATTGTACTTAGATCATAATGGTGTAACAGATAAATGGCTGAAAATACATTCTAACAAAAATTCTAACAAAATCTTCTAACATGGGCATTTCCATTGGGTATCTAACAAAAATTAGAAGATCTAATAAGAACAATATATTTTATTATTATTATTATACCTATGCTTCTTATTGAAAGGATATATTATACACGTTAAAAAAACTGCTTGAGGACAATGCTATGCCTTTAACAGCCTCCAGTGTCACATCAGAATTAAAATGTGAAACATTTAGCCATGAGTGCAATTTCATTATTATAAATGCTTATGTTCTAATTTTCATTGACATTGACAGGTGCCTCCTTTACGTGATTATACTACTTAAACTGTTAAATTTTGCCATTTTATTTGATGTGGGCCTCCATGACAATTAAGAGTCGCCACTCTGACCTCATGTGCTGATCACATGACATAAATAAGGCACAAGCAGGCTTGAAACATCTTCATTTTCAGTAAACTAGCGTGCCCATATGCTTAAGAAACCTTAACTTGAAGTTCACCAGCGCTACCAAGTGCAGTACCATGAAAACCAACTTTCTCCTCATTGCACCCCGCAGGCCATGCACCACAACACTTGACATCCACACCTGCCATCCTAGCGCGGATCTCCACTGGCAGCGTAAAGCACCGCCCAGGTGACACCATCCTCAGTTTGGATTCAGAGGAAGGAGAACAGTCTTAGAATCACAGAAACACTTGGCTGAAAAAGAACTTTGAGATCATCGAGTCCAACAGTACCTGTCCACTACTAAGCCATATGCCTGAGCACCTCATCTGCCCATCTTTTAAACAGCCACCTCCCTGGGCAGCCGTTGACAGTGCCTGACAACCCTTTTGGTGAAGAAATTTTTCATGATGTCCAATTTGAACCTCCCTTGGCACAACTTGAGGCTATCTCCTCTCATCCTGTCACGTGAGAGACCAGCACCCACCTTGCTACAACCTCCTTTCCAGCAGTTGTAGACAGTGATGAGGTCTCCCCTCAGCCTCCTTCTCTCCAGGCTGAACAACCCCAGTTCCCCCAGCCCCTCCTCACAGGCCTTGTTCTCCTTCGAGGTGGCCACACAGTGTCCCACCCAAACACCTGCCAGCTGCACCTCCACCTCTGTGATGCGCAGGACAGAGCGCAAACACCCACCTGCCTGGTGTTCCCATCTCCCTGCGGCTCCAGGAAGAAGCAGAGCGCCCTGCCCCACGCCAGACCCGCCCGTGTCCCGCGGGGCTCTCCACACACGTGGCGGGGCTGTGGGAAGGCGCCCTCCCCACTCCCCCGCGCGGAAACGCCACTGCGCATGCGCGGCCGCCGCCTGCATTGGAGCTGGGTCACGTGCTCCCATGCAGTGTGCGCGTAACCGCGCCGCCCTGGCGAGCGAGCCCGGGCGCGCGTGCAGCGCTGCAGCCCCCGGCGCATGCGCAGTGCGGCAGCTGCCGCCGCCACCGCGCGGGGCAGCGCTCGCGGCTGCCCCTGTCCCGGCCACTCAGCGCCCCGAAAGGGGCGGCGCGGTACCTGTGTGCTGCTCGCGTCCCTGCCTCCGTGCCCGGCGGCCGCCGCCTCCGCTCCCGCCTCCCCAGCACGGCCGCCGTAGAGATTCAAAATCGGAACCCGCTCCGGGCAGCAGCGGCGCCGCCTCCTCTGGCTGCGCGCGCGCCGGGCCGTTATGCAAATGATCCCGTGACCCCTCCCCTCTCCCGTGTGGCCACGCCTCCCTCTGTGGGCGCACGGACCACCCGTGGCCCTGGCCAATCGCAAGGTTGCCCTTCGTCCGCCGCCGGGCGGTATTTATATGAGAGTGTAGCTCCGCCCCCCTCCCCCCCCCCGCCCCCCCCCCGGCGGGCGGTCTCGCACGGTTACCCGCGATACCGCGCCGTGGCCGGGGAAAGAGCTGCGCCGCTGCCAGGGGGCGCTAAGGGGCAGTCGGGGGCAATGCTCCAGCCCTGCCTTTCTTTTTCCTTCCTTTCTTCCTTCCTTTCTTTTCCTTCCTTCCTGCCTTTCTTTTTCCTTCCTTTCTTCCTTCCTTTCTTTTCCTTCCTTCCTTCCTTTCTTCCTTCCTTTCTTTTCCTTCCTTCCTTCCTTCCTTCCTTCCTTCCTTCCTTCCTTCCTTCCTTTTCCTTCCTTCCTTTTCCTTCCTTCCTTTCCTTCCTTCCTTCCTTCCTTCCTTCCTTCCTTCCTTCCTTCCTTCCTTCCTTCCTTCCTTCCTTTTCCTTCCTTCCTTCCTCCCTTCCTCCCTTCCTCCCTTCCTCCCTTCCTTCCTTCCTTCCTTCCTTCCTTCCTTCCTTCCTTCCTTCCTTCCTTCCTTCCTTCCTTCCTTCCTTCCTTCCTTCCTTCCTTCCTTCCTTTTCCTTCCTTCCTTCCTTCCTTCCTTCCTTTTCCTTCCTCCCTTCCTCCCTTCCTCCCTTCCTCCCTTCCTCCCTTCCTTCCTTCCTTCCTTCCTTCCTTCCTTCCTTCCTTCCTTTTCCTTCCTTCCTTCCTTTTCCTTCCTTCCTTCCTGCCTTTTCCTTCCTTCCTTCCTTCCTTCCTTCCTTTCCTTCCTTCCTTCCTTTTCCTTCCTTCCTTCCTTCCTTCCTTCCTTCCTTCCTTCCTTTGCCTTCCTTCCTTTGCATTCCTTCCTGCCTGCCTTCCTTCCTTCCTTCTCCTTCCTTCCTTCTCCTTCCTGCCTTCCTTCCTGCCTGCCTTCCTTCCTTCCTTCTCCTTCCTTCCTTCTCCTTCCTTCCTTCCTTTTCCTTCCTTCCTCCTTCCTCCCTTCCTCCCTTCCTTCCTTCCTTCCTTCCTTCCTTCCTTCCTTCCTTCCTTCCTTCCTTCCTTCCTTCCTTCCTTCCTTCCTTCCTTCCTTCCTTCCTTTCCTTCCTTCCTTCCTTCCTTCCTTCCTTCCTTCCTTCCTTCCTTCCTTCCTTCCTTCCTTCCTTCCTTCCTTCCTTCCTTCCTTTTCCTTCCTTCCTTCCTTCCCCTTCCTCCCTTCCTCCCTTCCTCCCTCCCTTCCTCCCTTCCTCCCTTCCTTCCTCCCTTCCTCCCTTCCTCCCTCCCTTCCTCCCTTCCTCCCTCCCTTCCTCCCTTCCTCCCTTCCTTCCTTCCTTCCTTCCTTCCTTCCTTCCTTCCTTCCTTCCTTCCTTCCTTCCTTCCTTCCTTCCTTCCTTCCTTCCTTCCTTCCTTCCTTCCTCCCTCCCTCCCTCCCTCCCTCCCTTCCTTCCTTCCTTCCTTCCTTCCTTCCTTCCTTCCTTCTCCTTCCTTCCTCCCTCCCTCCCTCCCTCCCTCCCTTCCTTCCTTCCTTCCTTCCTTCCTTCCTTCCTTCCTTCTCCTTCCTTCCTTCCTTCCTTCCTTCCTTCCTTCCTTCCTTCCTTCCTTCCTTCCTTCCTTCCTTCCTTCCTTCCTTCCTTCCTTCCTTCCTTCCTTCCTTCCTTTTCCTTCCTTCCTTCCTTCCTTTTCCTTCCTTCCTTCCTTCCTTTTCCTTCCTTCCTTCTTTCCTTCCTTCCTTCCTTCCTTCCTTCCTTCCTTCCTTCCTTCCTTCCTTCCTTCCTTCCTTCCTTCCTTCCTTCCTTCCTTCCTTTTCCTTCCTTCCTTTGCCTTCCTTACTTTGCCTTCCTTCCTGCCTGCCTGCCTTCCTTCCTTCTCCTTCCTTCCTTCTCCTTCCTGCCTTCCTTCCTGCCTGCCTTCCTTCCTTCCTTCTCCTTCCTTCCTTCTCCTTCCTTCCTTCCTTTTCCTTCCTTCCTTCCTTCCTTCCTTCCTTCCTTCCTTCCTTCCTTCCTTCCTTCCTTCCTTCCTTCCTTCCTTCCTTCCTTCCTTCCTTCCTTCCTTCCTTCCTTCCTTCCTTTTCCTTCCTTCCTTCCTTCCCCTTCCTCCCTTCCTCCCTTCCTCCCTTCCTTCCTCCCTTCCTCCCTTCCTCCCTTCCTTCCTCCCTTCCTCCCTTCCTCCCTTCCTCCCTTCCTTCCTCCCTTCCTTCCTCCCTTCCTTCCTTCCTTCCTTCCTTCCTTCCTTCCTTCCTTCCTTCCTTCCTTCCTTCCTTCCTTCCTTCCTTCCTTCCTTCCTTCCTTCCTTCCTTCCTTCCTTCCTTCCTTCCTTCCTTCCTTCCTTCCTCCCTCCCTCCCTCCCTCCCTCCCTCCCTTCCTTCCTTCCTTCCTTCCTTCCTTCCTTCCTTCCTTCCTTCCTTCCTTCCTTCCTTCCTTCCTTCCTTCCTTCCTCAGCTTCCCACCACAGTAGCTGTGGGCTGTGTGTTTCGGGAGCCTATCTGACACGTTCGAAAGCCTGCCAGTGGTCTGCTGGGCATTTCTGAAAATGAGCTGGATGATCAGAATATGTCCTGAGTTGGGAGGGACCCACAATATCGAGTGCAACTCCTGTCCCTGCACTGGACAACCCCAACGCTCACACCACGTATCTGAGGGCGTTGTCTAAATGCCTCTGGAATGTTGTTAGGCTTGGCGCCGTGACTGCTTCCCTGGGGAGCTGTTCCAGTGCTCCACCATTGTCTGGGTGAAGAACCTTTTCCTAATCTCAAACATAACCCTCCCCGGCACATCTTCCTGCCATTCCCTCCGGATCCTGTCATTGGTCACCAGAGAGAAGAGCTCAGCCCCTGCTCCTCCTCCTCCTCTTGTGAGAAAGCTGTAGACCGCCATGAGGTCTCCCCTCAGTCTCCTCCAGGCTGAACAGACAAAGTGGCTTTAGCTGCTCCTCATATGACTTCCCCTCTACACCTTTCAACAGCTTTGTGATCTCCTCTGAAAGCTCTCCCATAGATTAATATCCTTTTTCTACTGTGGCACCCAAAACTGCAGACAGTAGTCAAGGTGGGGCCACACCATGTGGAACAGAGCAGGACAATCCCCTCCCTTAATTGGCTGGCAAGGCCATTCTTGATGCACCCCAGGACACGGTTGGCCCTCTTGGCTACCAGGGCACACTGTTGGCTCATGTTCAACTTGCCGTTGACCAGAATTGACAGATCTCTTTCCACAGAGATGATCTCCATCCTCCCGCTCCCCAGTCTGGATGTATATCCATGGTTGTTGTGTTCCAGGTGCAAAATCCGGCACTTACCTTTGTTAAACCATGTGATTGGTGATTGTCCAGCTCTCCAATTTGTCCAGATCCCTCTGCAGGCACTCTCTGCCCTCAAGAGTGTCAATAGCTCTTTCCAATTTTGTGTCATCTGCAAACATAGTTAGTAAAACTTCCCAGTCATTTATCAAGACATTGAAGAGTACTGGCCCTAAGACGGATCTCTGCAGAACCCTGCTATCGACTGGTCACCAGCCTGATGTAACCCCATTTACCCTTTGAGCCTGACCCATCGGCCAGTTGCTCACCCATTGCATTATGTGTTAACCCAGCTGTATGTAGGACATTTTGTTCAGAAGAATACTGTGAGGGAAAGTACTGAAGGCTTTACTGAAATCCAGAAAGATTACGTCAACTGGCTTCGCTTGGTCAACTCGGATGAGTGACCTTGTTATAGAAAGAAATGTGTGGGCTGGTTTTTTGTGTACTCATGTTACTGGCTCAGTTTAAATGCGTGAAAATATTTGACCTTTTTGAATGTTTAGAAATGGAAATACTTTTTCTTTGAAAGAAAAATTTCTATACTCTTTGAAAAGGCTTACCCTCAGGGTGAAAAAATTTCTTCTTTCAATTTCTTTTCTCAGCTCTAAATTTAGGCTTTTTCCAATGTAATATCTGTTTTAGACCATTCTAGAAAGTGGAAGACTCGTGAGTTAACAAATCCAAGTGGTAGCAATGGTAATAACTTTCTCAGTAAATAATGTGAATCTGCAGGAAATTGCCAGTGAAGAATCAGATGCAAAGTGGTTTAGTGACAACTTAAAAAGGTAAATACTTGTGCTTAGCCACAGTGAACTTTTTCAATAAGCTGTTAATTGCAAAATAATTGGCACTTAAGAATATCTCATTATCATTTCAGCTGTATTTTGAAAAGTCTTTTTTTTTGTCTTAAACACACCATGGTTGGCCTTATATTAACTTGCTGAAGGCTTTGTAAATAAAAATCTGGCTGTCAGAAAAAGGGTGGAATGTAAAAAATGTGCTTGTTTGGGTTTGTTTCTTTATTATTATTTGTTTTATTACTGTTGTATTTCCTGCTTGGGTTGGATTTTCTCCTCAGTGACTTTAAATGAAAATGAGGGGCAATTTAAAACTCACTATATGCCAAACCTAAAAAAGTAATCATACTTATTAAAAAAAAAAAAAAGAAAAAAAGAAGAAAGGAACTGTTTGAAGTTTTGGGTTTTGTTGGTTTTACGTTGCCTGTTATTTTTCCTAGAAATCATTGTCTCGTCTTTAGAGTTTTTTCCTAATTGAAGTTGTCATCTGGCATTTTTTGCCACATTCTGAGTACTTTCTCAGTAGTGAACAGGTATGGTTGGACTTGATGATTCTATGATTCTAAAGCAAGATCAATACCTCTTGTATAAATATAGGTTAGAAAATATCAAGCAGTTCAGTACTGAGGCAGGTAATTAACAAAAACATATGATATACACGGATCCTGATTAAAGTCATGTCAATGTCCAGTCTGAGTTTTGCCCATTAATCTCTCCTGATTACTGCCATTGTCTTAAATTCATTGAGCCCCATATTGGACACCAAAAAAAACTGTGGTGGCTTAACCTTGTCTATCAGCCAGATATCCCTTCAGCTGCTCTCTCACTTCCCCTCTTCAACAGGAAAGATAGGAAAAACGGGATGGACATGCTTAGGATACTTTTGATAAAGACAGCAAAATCACTTGCCAGTTACTCTCACTGGCAAAACAGGCTCAACTTGGGGCACATTAATTTAATTTATTGCAAATTACAATACTTTTATGTAGTGAGAAATAAGCAAAAATTAAAACTCTACCTTACCTCCCTCCCCTATCTCAACCCCCCAAAATCCCGAAGTTCCTATTGTGTAAGAAATCATATATATTCCTTTGTTGTTTGCTTTTTGATAAAAATGCTGAAACATTGTTTTCTTGCTGCTTTTGGTTCTTGTTTTGTCTGTGTTATTCTGCTGTAGTCTGAGAAGATGACATTTTAATGTTTTCTTGATGTAGCTCACTGTATCAAGTCAAATTATTAATTATTAATTATTAACAAAACTGTCTTTTCAACTGTACCTCTTATCTTTCAAAAGGAAGCAAACAATTTCAAAACAAAACGGTATTGCATCATACTTAACTTCTTCATTAGGATGGGGTAGGAACAGGTTTCTAAGGAAGTTCCTTCTGTGGCAAAAATACCCATCCTGGAGCAGAAGGAAGATAAATAAATCATGCAGAAAGTCCATAGATACATGGAAGAAGCTATACTGTCACTCTCAGCATTTTCTAAATGCTTATAAATCTTTGAGCAAATTCAGTCTTTATTTTGCTTTTTCACATTAACTCAAGATATCAACACCTCCTTAGGATTTAGTCTGAAAGAAAAACATGGTTTATATTAAGTTGTAGTATATTAATAATATAATGAAATGTCAAAATACTAAGAATACATTTGACCGAATATTCAGACATTTCAAACTTATAATTGCTTATTGTGTGACGTCAGTTTATTCCGGTCTTGAGTCTCTAAATTAAAAATAGGTAGATGTCTAGAACTTAACATACTAACCAGTGTTAAATAGCTTACCCTCATGATGCTAGTGCTGACTTTCCTCAAATAGGAGGAATGCATCTTTTTTTGGTGTATCTGACTATATCACTGTCAGTTACCCAAGTAAAACTTTTGGTGTGATGAATAACATAGAAGTAAATACTTCACAACACTTAATTAACAACAGACATGACCAACAACAGAAATAACTGTAAGAAATATAACTTCAATATTTGATACATTTTGAGAGTACATAGCTATTAAAACCTGCTCTCCCTAAGTTCATCCTGGATAGAGTTTATTGGCACAAGAAGCTGGGAGGGGACACATCTGGGGCAACTGCCCCAAACTGGCCAAAGTGATACTCATTACCATGACATCATGCTCAGTATATAACGGGGGTAGGTGGCTGGAAGGCAGGGTTTGCAGCTTGGTTCGCAACTTTATTTGGTCTTGGTTTGTGGCTCAGTTCACAGCTTGGTTTGTGGTTCAGTAATCATGGCTTCAGATCATGACTCGGGTGTGCAGCTCAGGAGAATGGCTAGGGATTCCAGACTGGGAACATGCGAGGCATTGGTTCTCTGTATAGTGAGAGATTTGCGTTGTGTTTCACCCATTTCGGATATTCTTCTACTGTAAGTATTTTTGTTGCATTTTCTTTTCCTTTGCTGCCCTGTTAAGCGGTTTTTATCTCCACCCATGTGTTAAACTAAGACACCAAACTAAGACACCATGAGTTTTACTTTTTTTCCCCAAGTCTCCTACCCATCCCACTGGGAAGTAAGGAGTGAGTGAGCAGCTACGTTGTTATCTCGTGGCCAGCTAGGGCTAAACTATGACAGCCCTTTTTGGTGTCCAACTTGAGGCTCAGAGAGTTGAGATAATGACAGATCTGACCAGAGCGTGTTAGAACACATTGGTTATAAGCATTCATTATATTGTTAAATAGCCACTGGTCTCAATGTTCTATTATTTGTTCACATGGTTGTGTTATGTAAATCCTTATATACAGTATATATTTCCTGCAGTGCTCTTCATCACCTCTGAGAGAGGGATCAGGATTATCATGTTGCTATGCTGAGTAATATCAGCTTATGATATGATAGCATTAATGGTCATAAGATTAATGTGGTATATGTATGCACCAGTAATGTCATATCTGTACCTCAGGTGCCATCTCTCAGAATTTATTAACAGTTGCACCCAATCTATGGGGAAGAGACTGGGGGTTACTTTCCCCTGCTCTTTCACCTTCCCTCTCCTCCTCACGCTAGTGACAACTGCTCCTGAGAGTTTTGAATATCCTTGGGACGTTCAAGCCAGCATTCTCTTATTGCGATGTCTCCTGAATGTGTTTCAGGTCTTCTTTAGGGTTAAAATACTGTTTGAAAAAAAGCACCCAGAGATCTGCCCCAAGAATGGAGTGGTAAGGTGTGTGGAATAGCATGGGCAAACGTCTAGGACTGGGCATAGAATCATAAGGTTGGAAGAGACCTCTGAGATCATTGAGTCCAACCGTACCTGCCTCTCCACTAAACCACATCCCTAAGAAACTCATCCACCCGTTTTTTTAACACCTCCAGTGACGGCGACTTCACCACCTCCCTGGGCAGCCTGTTCCAATCCCTGACCACCCTTTCAGTGAAGAAATTCTTCCTAATGTCCAGTCTAAACCTCCCCTGGTGCAACTTGTGGCCATTTGCTCTCATCCTATCGCTTGTCACTTGTGAGAAGAGACCAGCACCCACCCCATCACAACCTCCTTTCAGGCAGTCGTAAACAGTGATGAGGTCTCCCCTCAGCCTCCTCTTCCCTAAGCTAAACAACCCCAGTTCCCTCAGCTGCTCCTCATAGGGCTTATTCTCCAGCCCCCTCACCAGCCTCATTGCCCTTCTCTGCATGTGCCCAGCACCTCAATGTCCTTCTTGTAGTGAGGGGCCCAAAACTGAACACAGTACTCAAGGTGTGGCCTCACCAGTGCTGAGTACAGGGGCACAATCACCTCCCTGCTTCTGCTGCCCATGCTGTGTCTGATAGAGGCCAAGATGCCACTGGCCCTCTTGGCCATCTGGGCACACTGCTGGCTCATGTTCAGCCATCTGTCAACCAACACCGCCAAGTCCTTCTCTGCCAGGCAGCTCTCCAGCCACTCTTCCCCAAGCCTGTAGTACTGCAGGGGGAAGTTGTGACCAAAGTGCAGGACCCAACACTTGGACTTGTTGAACCTCATCCCACTGGCCTCAGCCCATCGATCCAGACTGTCCAGGTCCCTCTGGACAGCCCCTCTGCCCTTGAGCAGATCAACACCCTTGCCCAATTTGGTGTTATCCACAGACTTACTGAGAGTGCATTCAATGCCCTCATCCAGATCATTGATAAAGATATTAAAGAGGACTGGCCTCAACCCTGAGCCCTGCTTTTGACCAGCTGCCAACTGGATTTAACTGCATTCACCACTACTCTCTGGGCTCAACCATCCAGACAGATTTTTACTCGATGAAGAGTACACCTGTCTAAGCCATGAGCCACCAGCCTCTCCTGCAGAGTGCTGTGGGACACACTGTCAAAGCTTTACTGAAATCGAGATAGAAAACATCCACAGCCTTTCCCTCATCCACCAGGTGGGTCACCTGGTCATAGCAGGAGATCAGGTTGGTCAAGCAAGACCTGCCTTTCATGAACCCATGCTGGCTGGGCTTGATCCCCTGGTTGACCTGCACTTGCCTGGTGAGTGTACTTAAAATGAACCAGTCCATAATCTTTCCTGGTACTGAGGTCAGGCTGACAGACCTGTAGTTTCCAGGATCCTCTTTTTGGCAGATCAGCAAGCCTCCAGTCATCTGGGACCTCCCCTGTTAACCAGGTCTGCTGATAAATGATGGAGAGTGGCTTGGCAAGCTTCTCTGCCAACTCCCTCACTACTCTTGGGTGAATCCCATCTGGTCCTATAGACTTGGGAGTGTCCAGGTGACATAGCAGGTTGTTGACTGCTTTCTTCTGGATTGTGGGGAGGGGTCATCCTGGTCTCCATCCCCATCTTTCAATTCAAGGGGCTGAATACTCTGGGTATAACTGGTTTGACTATTAAAGACTGAGGTGAAGAAGGCATTACGCACCTCAGCCTTTTCCCCATCATTGGTAACAACGTTCCCCTCCATATCCAATAAAGGATGGAGATTTTCCCTGGCTCTCTTTTTGTTGTTGATGTATTTGTAAAAATACTTTTTGTTGTCTCTTATAACAGTGGCCAGATTGAGTTTGACATGGACTTTTGCCTTTCTAATTTTCTCCCTGCACAACCTAATGAGGTCCTTGTACTCTGTAAGAGTCGGTCCGAAGAACAGTACTTGTCTCAACATCGCCATCAGGAACTCGGAGAAAGACCAAGGAGCAATGACCCGAGATGTAGGCACTGCCTGGAACAAGCAGTCGCCGTGACCAAGGACTGCAAGTAACATCTAAGAAAAAATTGAATAGATGCTGTCCAGAAGATGGATTTCACCTGCTACCTCAGCCAAAGTTACCCCACCTCCTCCTTGACCCAACGCCAACAAGGGAAGAGCATGCGCAGAGGCTCGCAGAGGGTCTTCCGGTCACCTAGCGGTCACGAGAGGAAGATGAGGTGAGGAAGCAGAAGACCCCTGAACACGAGGTGGCGCAGGCGCAGACGAGTTCTGGCAAGCGAAGCGAGAACTTTTGGGGCCTGCGCAGTTCAACCTGGATTGCGAAATGAAGGTGGAGATTGGCCTCAATCCATGGGAGAGAGGAGGTGCGAGGTATTGTTGCTGAGCATAAAAGATGGTTCCTAACTGAACCCCAGCGGAGAGAAATCTCCCCACCTCTGGATCACAGATCGCCCGTCGTGACAACAAGTCTCAACTGAGGACCGGCAAGATGCTGCTCGGAGCCTGGGACCATAGGGATGCCTCTGGATCCGTGGTGGTAGCTATAATCCTCTTTCCTCCTTTTCCTTCCCTTTTCTCCACTCTGTCTATCGCGTGCCGCTTTACGGGCAAAAATAATAAAGTTTCTCTTTGATTGAATTATAGCCCCTTGGCCTTTTGGCTGCCTTAATTTTGCGCTTCGAGATCAAGGTAAACGAATCATCACGAGTCCCCGAGTGGACCGTGACATACTCTTTTTAGGTCACCTGCCTATTCTTTCTTCTATAAGTGATAAATTCTCTTCCTTTTCTTGAGTTCCACCAAAAGCTCCCTTTTCAGACAGGCTGGACATCTTCCCCACTGGTTCGTCTTATGGCACATGGGGACAGCCTGCTCCTGTGCCTTTAATATTTCCTTCTTGAAGCATGTCCAACCTTCATGGACCTCTTCGCCCTTCAGGACTGTTTCCCAAGGGACTCTCTCAACGAATGTCCTGAACAGGCTGAAGTCTGCCCTCTGGAAGTCCATGGTAGTGATTTTGCTGCCCCATCTCTTTACTTCATCAAGAATCAAAAACTTTACCATTTCATGGACACTAAGGCTGTCTTAGCCTCTGACCACCACATCTCCCAGCAGTCCTTCTCTGTTTGTAAACAGCAGGTCAAGCGAGGCACCTCCCGTGGTAGGCTGACTCACCAGCTGTGTCAAAATGTTACCTTCCAGACACTCCAGGAACCTCCTATACTGTTTTGTCTCTGCTGTCTTGTATTTCCAGCAGATGTCCAGTAGGTTGGAGTTTCCCATGAGAACAAAGGGTAGCAATTGCCAAACTTTTGCCAGCCTCTTGCAGAATGCTTCATCCTGGTCAGGTGGCCTATAATAGACTCTGAGTTTGATATCTGTATTGTTGGCCTTCCCTCTCATCCTTGCCTATAAGCATTAAACCTTATCATCACAATCGTAGAGCTCTGTAGAATCGAAACCCTCCCTAACATATAGAACCACCCTGCTACCTCTGCATCCCTGCCTATCCCTTCTAATGAGCTTATAGCCATCCTTTGCAACACTCCAGTCATAACAGACATCCCACCATGTTTCTGTGATGGTGACTAAGTCAGAGCTATCCTGCTGCACAATGGCTTCCAGCTCCTCCTGTTTGTTGCCCGTACTGTGTTCATTGGTGTACAGGCACTTGAGCTGGGCTATTGATTTTGCCAACATTGGCATGGTACTCTTAGGCTCATCTCTGCTGAGCCTCGTTCTATCTCCTCTTCCCTTAGAACTTTGTTTAAAGCCCTTTTGATGAGCCCCACCAACTCATTAGTGAGAATCCTTTTTCCCCTTTGAGACATCTGAACTCCATCTGTCAATGGCAGGCCCAGTGCCACGTAAACCTCTCTATGATCAAAAACACCCAGAATTCCACCAATGACACCACCCCTGAGCCACGTGTGAATCGTGTGAGTTTTCCTGTATAACTAAAAGTGGGTAATAATCGGAGGGCTTTACGAGACCAAGGAGTTTCTCAGTAACATCTCTAACCCAAGCACCAGGGAGGCAGCAGACTTCCCTGTAGGATGGGTCTGATCGGCATAACTTCTTTCAGATAGTTGTAGGCTTTCCTCAGCCTCCTCTCCTCCAAACTAAACAATCTCAGTTCCCTCAGCTGCTCCTCATAAGACTTTTTCTCCAGACCCTTCAACAGCTTCATTTTTCTTCTCTGAACACATTCTAGCACCTCAGTGTCCTCCTTGTGCTGAAGGGCCCACTTCTCCCTGAAATGGGGAACTGTTCAGGGTGTCTCTAATTGGTTGAGCAAAGAGTATGTCCACTCACATTTTTGGCCACCCAACAGTGAAACCAATGAGCAACCACATAGGTACCAATTGGCAAACCGGTAATGCTCTCCTACAGCATTGGACCAATAGCAGAAAACAAAATTGTTGTGTGTATTTCCATCATAACAGTGAGGACTGGCATCGTTATACAATACTCCTCAAAAAGAATTGATATTCTTTATCCTGGAAAGCATCTACCTGTTATAAAGGGGTAAGATGTTTGCCTTTTTTCAGGTTTTGCTCAGATGAGTAACTTTGTTCTGCTTTTCAGGTGTTCTTTCCCCCTTTTATTGGCCTTACAACCTCTACTTTAAAAGCAGCTTCTTCTAGTTGCTCACAAGTAATGTCCCATTTGCTAGAGGGGTTTTTGTTTTCCACTATACCATTCTGCTTCTTGCTAAGGATTAGCACCATGATTTTATTTACTAGTTACTTGCTAGTTCACCAGCAGAGTGGTAAGAGTGGATCCCTAGAATAGGAAAACAAATGTTTTTAGGGTTTTATTTCCCACTAAAGATGATCTTTTCATGGCATCTCTGCTCTGTCCACACAGACTCTTCAGCTTCCTAAAGAGAGCACTTTCAGACAATCATAGATTCATAGAACGTCCTGAGTCGGAAGGGACCCACAAGGATCGTCAAGTCCGACTCCTTTTACTGCACAGGAGAACCCCAACACTCACACTGTGTGTCTGAGAGTGCTGGCCAAATGCTTCTTGAATGTTGTCAGGTTTGACACCGTGACTCCTTCCCTGGGGAGCTGTTCCAGTGCTCTACCACCCTCTGAGTGAAGAACCTTTTCCTGATATCCAATCTAACCCTCCCCTGGCACAACTTCCTGCCATTCCCTTGGGTGCTATCATTGGTCACCAGAGAGGAGAAAGAGCTCAGTGCCTGTTCCTCCTCCTCCCCTTGTGAGGAAGCAGTAGACTGCAGTGAGGTCTTCTCTGAGCCTCCTTTTCTCCAGGCTGAACAGACCAAGTGACTTTAGCCACTCCTCATACAGCTTCCCTTCTAGACCAACTTTGTGGCCTCCTCTGGATGCTCTCTGGTAGCTCTGTATCCTTTTTATACTGTGTCACCAAAAGTGCACACAACTTACTTCCAACAACTTACTTGGAATGGTGTGTATGGAAGTAAAACAAAATATATCTGCCCATTAGCCTAACCATGACTGCGGTGAAGCTCATGAAAGGTTGCTCTGCAGCCTCCATGAATTCCTGGTCTCTGCTTTAAGTAAACAATATTTTTTACTATTTGTTTTCAGAGCCATGGAGCAGACAGTGGTCCTGAAACTTTGTAGGGCAGAGCTGAGAGTGTGTCTTGGGCTTTGTGCCTCTGGCCAAAAGGCAGAGGTTACACAGTGGCCCTGAGGTCCCCCATGGCTTTTGGCCAGAACAGGAAGTGCCTCCCAAGTACCCACATGGGGCCCCTGGGCTTCCTGGAGAGGGGCTGAGGGGCTGCCGCGGTGGCCAGAGCACTGGGATGGGGCACAGAGAGCCGTCACCATGGCAACATGCAGGATGTAGGCAGTGTTGCCTGGCAACCGGGCTCTCCGGGCACAAGGAGCCTCTAGAGAGTTCTGAACCATCTGAATGGCTGTTGCAGGGGGGAGGGGAAGGGAGCTGCCATGGGGGAGGGGAGAACGCAGGAAGCTGCCATGAAAACCAGCCCCAAACCACGCCCCAAATCATCCAAACTGAGGGTGGGAGGAAGGACTGAGGAAGAAGAGGCCAAATGTGTGTCTGTAGGAAGGTACTGGGTGTGCCAGTTGGCGTTGGACTGCTGCAGTGATTGCCGCTAGGGAAAGCTGCCTGCACACGTTTCTCGTCCTGCAAATCTGTCGTGTCCTCCCCTCATAATTCCTACAGGACAGGACTGCCAGGGCAAGCCAAAGAGTGTGTGGTGATGTAAAAAGATGTTACGGAACATTCCTGCCCCAATTTTGCTTTGGTTGGTGGAGACCGAGACCAGAAAGAGCTCATTGAGCGTATCACTCCCATGTAGCACAGCTTCTTTCTAAAATCATGTCACAGTATTTTTCTTTTTTCAGTAGCTGAGTAATGCCCATAGGTAACTTGCATTTCCTTAAAATAGAAGGTGTTTATGAAGACTTGCCAAGATCTAGACTTTGCATCCCAACGAAAGAGGTCACAAGTGACAGAGGACCAGAGGAAGCTAATGGAGACAACCACATTTCTGTATAATGGCGGTTAATTTTTTCTGTTGTTCTGTGCTAGATGTTGTGACATTCCTAACTGGCTTATCCAGACCAAAGAGATGATCTAGGATGCAAAGTATAGAATTACAAGGGTAAATATTTATTCATGCATGTGAGGTGTCCCAGCCAAACTGTGGCACCCCAAATGCAATTTTACACAAGGTGCTGTACACATTCAGCTACAACACAATTCAACTAACTACTAACACATCCGATGACTGATCATAGTAAAACTTCATAAAGCAACTTTACCTCTGCAGCATTGCGGCTGCTTGTCTACTGATGCAGACACCAGTCTCGCTCTAGTTACTTATCTATGACACCAGGAAATGCTGGCAGGGTTAGAGGGCCTAGGATGCTATCCTGGCTGCTCAGGGGTATCTTTTATCCTTTATGGGCAACTCTAAGCTTCCAAGAAGCAAAGTCTTTGTTTCTGGGACTCAGCTGTCCTTCTGGTCCTTGCAATGTGCTGGTGTCTGTTTACTTTGTTTTACTTAAGCATGAACACTCCTGAAGACTCCAGTAAAATTCCACCTTATTACATTGCAGTGTACAATGTGTACTAATATATATTACCAAAGTTAATACACTTTCATACTATAAAGACTGCTTGATATAATAGTTAAGGAAGGGAATTTTCATAGTATAGACAACAGACAAGAATGAGAAGGTATAATACAGAGACTTCTACGTTACATCTAATACAGAGGCTTCTACATTGACTGATGCCTCAGGAAAGACTGGCAGTTATGATGGACATGTAAATCTTCACTGACTGAATTAAAAATTAAAAAGTAAAATAGAAAAATATGAGGAGATGTACAAAACTGGAAGAAAAATTACACCAACAGTAGTAGAATATTAGCTTGTCTATCTGAATCACTGTATTATATTTTCTAATACGAAATAATTTTCAGGTGTGATACTTCCATCTCAGACAGGTGCACTGTTACAGAAATTTGAGTTCATGGATGTCTGAAAACATTGGTTAAAACAAAAATGAAAAGTTGAGAATGTTTTATTTAGAAATGAATAAGTAACAACAGCTATAAAAGCTGTGAAAAATACTGAGGGGCACAGAAATTTCATGCTGACTTTCCATTTGTCCTTTTAAAAAACATGTCAAGGATATGTTGTGAAAACTAAAAGGCATGCATTGTGGAAGTACTAAATTACAGCAGTTAGGAAGCCTGTTGGGATTGTAGTCTCTGTATTAGAACCGCCTGGTGCAGACCATACTCCATCCAACTTGAAATTGCTCCAGTGTGACACCTTCCTGTAATCACTGCAGCTTCACTCAAACTCGAACTATTAAACATAAGCAATTTCTACATCACATATTAGAAACCAGCTCTATAACTTCATCAGATGTGCACAATGTGAGTAATGTGCGTTTGCAGCCCAGAAAGCCAACTGTATCCTGGACTACATCAAAAGCAGTGTGACCAGCAGATCAAGGAAGGTGATTCTGCCCCTCTGCTCCACTCTGGTGAGACCCACTCCTAGAGTACTGCCTTCTGTTCTGGAGTCTTCAGTATGAAGACATGGACCTGTCTGAGTGGGTCCGGAGGAGGGTTACAAAAATGATCAGAGGATGGAACATGTCTCCTATGAAGAGAGGCTGAGAGAGTTTGGGTTGTTCAGCTAGGGGGAGAGAAGGCTCTGGGGATACCGTATTGGAGCCGTTTAACATTTAAAGAGGGACTACAGGAATTATGGGGACAGACTTTTTAGTAGGGCCTGTACTGATAGGACAAGGGGTAATGACTTTAAAATCAAAGAGGGTAGATTTGACTAGATATAAGGCAGACATTTTTTCCAATGAGAGTGGTGAACCAGTGGCTGGAGAGGCTGTAGATGCCCCATCTCTAGAAACATTTGAGGTCAGGTTAGACAGGGTTTTGAGCAACCTGAGTTGAAGATGTCTCTGCTCATCACTGAGGGGGCTGGACTAGATGACCTTCGAAGGTCCCTTCCAACCCAAATCATTCTGTGATTCAATGATTGTATATTCTAAGATATGTCAAATGAAAATGTATCCACTTTTAGTCTTCTTGAGTTTCGTTCTACTCCAGGCATAAAACTTGTGTCTCTCATACCCACAAGAGAAACCAGTCCTATGCTTTTTGCATTATTGTCAAACTGTGCAATGGGAAAGAATTTTCTAATTGTTTTGTTAAAATCCCTACACTGCAATCTGAATTCCTGGTACTGGACCTGTCCTACAGGTCTTCTGTTTAGCGTTTTAGAATTCCCATTTTAGTATAAACATTTCTACTAGCTGTGAAGTGCATACATTAAGGAGCAGCTGATGAGGAGCCATGCTAGAAGCAAGTATCTAAGCAGACCCACTGCCATGGTTCTAAAAGCAGATTTGTGAAGTCCCAGATTTAGTGCCCACTCTCCCCTCAATGCCTATGCTGCCAAAAAGCACATACTACCAAAAATTTTTCAGACATCAGAATTTTACTGTAAAGTAAAAATCACTGTGGCTATAATTTCTTTTTGTGATTTTCTTTTACACTTTACAGCATTTCTAAAGTGTAGGATTTTATTCCTGGTTCCTAGTTGCTGTGATAAACCTCCCTTTCTATCTCCCTGTTTATCACTACCATCAGAACCAGTTGGTCAGGTTATGGTCTGCTGCATTAGAAAAGAGTGTATGCTATTCTTTAGAAGATACATGGGAGAAAATAATTCCATCTGTAAAGAGAGTTTGTTAACACTCACCTTGAGTTTAAACTGAAAACACATTTAATATCAAGCACAGTACAGTAACGTTTTTATAGTCAACTGTGCACCATATTTTATTTCGTATATCCAACTTTTGCATGGGCCCTCTTTTACTACTTAAGAGCTAAAGAGGGCTGTAGATCTTTACACTGTTATCCAACATTTGCACTAAAATTAAAACATTTTAGGAAAGAACAGGCTATGCATCTCTGTTTGAGGAAGCTTCAAGCTTACTTGACAGCTTCTGGTCTCATTTTAAATCCCCCCATAGTTTGTGCACCGGCAGCGCATTGCTGCTGCTTCCTTTCCTTCTGGCACAGAAGATCATGCTCATCAGCTCTGTGTAGCATGTGGGAGATGAGAAGTGGTAGAGGGTCTGTAAGGATAGGCTGTGTCCATTGCACATGTGTCCCAGTTTGCTGTTCTTCCCAAAAGCACATTCTCTGGCTGTGATGTGACTATCAAGGGGAACTTGGCATGGGACAAAATGTGTCACAATTGTGTCATTTGAACCATGTGGTTTATTGCAGCTGGTATTCAGAAGCTGAGAAGCCTATGCCTGAGGAAAATGGTGAGCTACTGGGGGTTTCAACTATAGCTGCCATGCTGTGTACTAAGGCAATTAGTAATGATGCTGTAGTTCCTGAGTGTCCTATGCTGAGTTTCTGTACTTCAGGAATTAAAAGCTTTTTTTGCTATTTGGCTGCAAAAAAAAAAGGGTCATTTCTTTCATACAGACTTGGGAAAGAGTGGCCGGAGAGCTGCCTGGCAGAGAACGACTTGGGGCTGAACATGAGCCAGCAGTGGCCCAGATGGCTAAGAGGGCCAATGGCATCTTGGCCTGTATCAGAAACAGTGTGGCCAGCAGGAGCAGAGAGGTGATTGTGTCCCTGTACTCAGCACTGGTGAGGCCACACCTCAAGTACTGTGTTCAGTTTTGGGCCCCCCACTACAAGAAGGACGTTGAGGTGCTGGGCACATGCAGAGAAGGGCAACAAGACTGGTGAGGAGGCTGGAGAATAAGCCCTATGAGGAGAGACTGAGGGAACTGGGGTTGTTTAGCTTGGGGAAGAGGAGGCTGAGGGGAGATCTCATCACTGTCTACAACTACCTGAAAGGAGGTTGTGATGGGTGGGTGCTGGACTCTTCTCACAAGTGACAAGTGATAGGATGAGAGGAAATGGCCGCAGGTTGCACCAGGGGAGGTTTAGGCTGGACATTAGGAAGAATTTCTTCACTGAAAGGGTGGTCAGGGATTGGAACAGGCTGCCCAGGGAGGTGGTGGAGTCGCCATCCCTGGAGGTGTTTAAAAGATGGGTGGATGAGTTTCTTAGGCACGTGGTTTAGTAGGGAAACAGGTATGGTTGGAGTTGATGATCTCGGAGGTCTCTTCTAACCTTATGATTCTGTGATTCTTAAGGAAGCATAACTAAAGTAACGACCATTCTTTCAAATGGAAATTGTAGAATCAGTGAATGCCCCGAGTTAGAAGGAACCTACAAGGATCATCAAACCCAACTCCTGTCCCTGCATAGGACAACCTCAGCTTTCACATCATGTGCATGATGGCATTGTCCAAATGCTTCTTGAATATTGTCAGGCTTGGTGCTGTGACTGTTTCCCTGGGGAGCTGTTCCAGTGCTCCACCACCCTCTGAGTGAAGAACCTTTTCCTAATATCCAATCTAACCCTCCCCTGGTGCATCTTCCTGCCATTCCCCCAGGTCTTTTCATTGGTCTCCAGAGAGAAGAGATCAGCACCTGCACCTTCTCCTCTGCTTGTAAGGAAGCTATAGACTGCCATAAGGTCCTCCCTCAGTCTCCTCTTCCCCAGACTGAACAGGCCAAGTGACTTCAGCTGCTCCTTATACGGCTTCCCCTCTAAACCCTTCACCATCTTTATGGCCTCCTCTGGACACTCTCTGGTAGCTTTATATCTTTTTTATGCTGTGGCGCCCATAAGCACTCACAGTACTCGAGGTGGGGTCGCACCAGTGCGGAGCAGAGTGGAACAGCCACCTCCCTTGCCCAGCTGGCAATGCCGTGCTTGATGCACCCCATGACACGGTTGACTCTCTTGGCTGCCACAGCGTGCTGTCTCATGTTCAACTTGTCATTGACCAGAACCCATAGATCCCCTTCTGCAGGGCTTTTCTCTAGCCTCTTACTCCCCAGTCTGTATGTAGATCCAGGGTTGCCAGTCCTCCCTGTTTATACTAATTAATGATTTCATCGTATGTTTTCAAAGTGCAGCGGTGTTGGGTCCAGTATTTTGGGCAATCTCCAGTGTAGAGATTTTCCTTATTTTGTCTTTCAGTTTCATTTTCAAGATAGAATTGTGACTTGCATGCATCTTCAATAGAGGCAGAAGGAAATAATAAATACTACAATTATACTGATGAAGAGTAAGATCCAAAGGGAGAAACATCCTATTATAATATCTTATAAACACACATTTCGACAAGTGTTTGTATTTTTTCAGAAGAGATACACAGTAAATCCGTTAGGATTTAACAATTGAAGGAAAAGGCTGATTTTCCATATTTTTTTTCTGCCAAGCATATTTCATACATGAGTTTTTCAATTTCCCACAGATTCATGTTTTTAGTTTTTAAAAAGACAAGAATGGCAGTAGTGTAGGAGAGAAAGAGGAAACTTCCAGGAAGTGAAATAAGTTTCAAGCTTTTTTTTATGCAACGGTTACATGTAAATGTTTTGTTTTCAAAGAGTATAGGCTCCATATTTTGTTAAAATTCATAATACAAGGACTGTAATTACAATGAAATTATAGCATAGTTACACCAGTAATTTTTTTATCCTACAATTACCACTAATTCCCATAACCACAAAGAGCTTGGCTGGGAATAATTATAGTGTGAACACAATGGTTCATATGAATACAATGTATATCTGGGATACATATACATGCACATATACCTACATATATATAGATGTGATAATGTGTCTGTCTATACATGTGTTTAGAATTCAGACATAGAATACAAGCATGCATTGTTTAGAATGGGAATAGCGGGAATACCAGTATAGTTCACTTCATATTTGTGTTGGCATTGGTTAATCATTAAAAAGCACGACCTCACTGTAACCAGGTACCAACTAGACTGAATCACTGTGTGATTGTGTTTATAACCCATGTGTTTAAAACACAAAACATTTTAACTCTCCATTGCACATAATTTTAAAAGTTCACATAATGACTTTACTCTAACCTCAAGTTATTTGCAATTGTTTATAATGTGCATGTTTTGAACTACCACATTTAAAAAAAACCCAAATTAATAATTGAATTCTTTGAGTATGATGTAATGATTCTGAATTTGGGTTTTATGCTTTTTTAATCCAGAAAGAGGTAAGATGCAGAATTTTAGGTTTATAATAATAGTTTTCTATAAGAAATACTGAGAAGATACTACAGTTTGAAGCTATTAGAAAGAACAAGATATTACATATTCCACATTATTATTGGCATGTTTCATATTAGCTTTACCAATAAATTGTTAAAAATATTTAAGTTTTTACAGCGCACAAACACTTTCACTATAGAGCGTAAGGCATGCTTAGCATCTAAAGAGTAAGACAAATGCGAAGGAGAAGACAAAGGTAGAGCAAAATAGTTGTGGTAATCTTTTTGGTTCCATGATTTCAGTTGCAGGGTTTGGCTTTGCCTTTTTGCTTTATACGTAGAAAAACGGAAGGGACTGGTTGCAGGAAACACAAAGAGAACAAGAGGCTGTGAAGGCTGTGAAAGACCTTAGGAGGCAGGAAGTGAAATGTTGATGGAAGACAAGTGAGAGCCATGCAGGAAGCAGGCTGTCATACAGGGTCAGGAGAGTTAAGAACAAGAAGTACTGTGCAATGACAGCATTAGTGTGCTCACTGAAATTACTTCTATGACTATGTCTGTCAACACCAGGCTCTGGTGGAGTACAGCAGGGGTGTCAAACTCCCACTGTTCTCCTGCTCCTGCAGCATAACAAACGTTACACCCGCTGCACACGCGATGAATGCACTGGCAGGAGCGATGGGGCAAGGAGCTTGGCGCTGCCAGTGGGTAGAAACAAGGTGCCAGGCTGAATAAAACAGGTTGGAGGGCCAAATGCAGCCTGCGGGCCAGGAGGTTGACACCTGTCCCTTACAGGAATATGTTTATTCTTCCTCTTAGCTTATATAAACATTGAGCGGTGGTGGAGAGGGAGATGACTGTGTGGAAACTACGTCTCTGAATAATGAAGTGTGAAATAATGATTTTTGTCCTATAGCAAGGCTAAACTACAGCTGAAAATAGAATCCAGATGAAAGGGACTTATTTGCCAGTGTCCCTGCAATTCCACTTCTGCATATTTGGTAATTAAATTAGAAATATGTGGCTAAGTAGGTCAAGATATGCATTTACCATTCTGGATATCTTTGCAACATCATCTCTGTTGTGAAATCCTACTGATCATGATGGTTCAGTTTTAACAGCACGTTCCTCTAACTTCCTGTCTTTAGAGGCAAGAAAGTTAATGCAACCTTGCACACTACATACTCTCCTGCATTATATTACTGCATCTGTAGGTGGAGGGTTATATATTCAAATCCCATCTACAGCTGCATGTTTGCACAACAGTTTGGCAAGGTAGTATAAAGTAATTAGAACAAGGCTTTCATTAGTGACTTCGCAAGAAGACTCACTTTGTATATTAGCAAGCTTAGTCATCAGTCTTTTAAATAATAAGCCTATGTTCTGTTGTGCTCACCTTACCTGCATGCAATAATGTCATGTTAATTTACCTATTAAAAGTACCTTAACCAAGCAAGGCTTAGCAACATTTTTGACCAATATACCACTGTGTGCATATTCATCCATGAACAGAGTTTTATGTTCTTAGGTGGATCTTCAGGAAGTGTCTCACATTCATGGGATAACAATTACTGCATGGGTGGGTCTTTTTTATGATGGCATAGATAAATACATTATGCTATTGGTATGAACAGTGTAGGCAACTGAAGAATGTTACAACAAATGTGCAACAACTCATTTCCTCCACAGACCAATGACTACAGTGCATAACTTCTAATGGGGGAAGGCTCTCATTCTGAAATGGACCATGTTCAAAGTGGAACAGTGTAAGACATTCACATAATCATTCCCTCTTTCAAAATATTTCAAGGCCCTTTTTTTATCAAACTTATTAAAATGAAAGGTACGGAAGAAAATGAGTTTTCCTTGGTGGTCTCCTGTACAGACACGTTAGCTAGTGAGAACGGATTAACTTGAAACCCAACATTAGATCCTTAAATACAAACAGCTGACTTCCATAAATATCCAGCAACAAGAGGCAGAGAAGAGGGAAACTGGGATACAAAGACAAATTGCACCATGTGAATGCTAGGGTATACCACCAGTTGATCACTGGATTTTACATTTGCCTTCTGATCTTAAACACACAAACTGATGACAAGATAATTTTGAGACTGCAGCACTGTATGCAACAAAAAGTGGAAGTGCTTAGGAGGCAAGATCTGTTTAAGAATCCAGAAATACAGTGGCACTATCTGTATGTGTATCTGAATCCACGTCACTTTTTCTAGAAATACTTTTTACGCACAAGCTACTAGCTTCCTCTTGATATTACAAATGCAATTTCTCTATCTCCTCCCAGAGAAGTGCTTTGCAAAGATTATTTTTTCTCATTATTAAAGAAAAAAAAAAAAGAAAGAAGAAAAGTAAGATACATTGAAATAATTGAATGTACATGACAAGGAAGAAAAATGCCCAAAATCCCAAACCCCAAACAGTCCAGTTCTGGAAGGCAGCGGTAGTAAAGATGCCCAGGATCTAACATCAATGGACTCCTCTTAACATGGCAAACAAAGGAAAGACTTGCAAGACATTTAAAAACAGACCAGTGAGCCAAAATGAAAGTACAATAGTCTCAGGAGTATTTGTTCTTCACCTTCGAACCCACTTAATCTTTATAAATGAAACCAAAGGAAAACTACTGAGTCAATATGACTCACAGTTTCCGTACACCCATTGCTAGATTATATCAAGAGGAGAAGGAATGACATCATGAAATCTAAAGACCAATACAGAAAAGACCAGTGTAACCTTCCTGCTGGTTTCTTGCTTCCCACAGCAGCCCTGACTAATATATCTAAGCATCTGGCAGTGAGTCATCTCACCTGTTTCAGTGCTGCACACGAGAGCCCTGCAGGAAGTGACCACACTGAATGCACGTGTTTCAGATAACCCGTTCTGCTCATTATTGCTCTCCATCCAGCATTCCTCTGCACGTGGATCAGCTCCTCCATTTACTTGTGTACAGCTTTTTCCTGTCCTCGAATCATCTTGGCCTGATGTCACCTTCCTGTTCTAAACATAAGTGCACCACGATGTACAAGTCTCTGCAGTTGCAACTTGTTTACAAATATATGCAGAAAAGGCTACAGACCTGCTCAGAGTGGCCACATTTTTCTTTCCTTCTGTGCTTCAGTACAGCCCTATCAGGATCCTTTGAGTAGATGCCTGCTCTCTTGAGAGAAGAACACATCCAATCCTAGCTAACCAGCTTCTTAAATACCAAGACCTGCAAGCATTTGGCAGTGCTAATATTGAAGGAAAGGTATTTATGGGACATCGAGTGGGGGAAGGGTGTTTATGGGACATGGAACAAGGGCTACTACAAAGCAAAAGGTCACTGGCAGGAGTGTGGTAAGGGAAAGGTCAACACCAGGACTTCTATTAATGCTATTGACATGATCCCCTACATGGAAAAAGTTCAATGTTTACAGCAAAGGCCACCAGCAAACCCCAGCAGAGGTTCTCTACAGTTCAAAGTTGGCTTCACTAAGTATCCAAACAAGTTCATCCGCTAATGAGGTGATTCCTTTCAATGCGTGGCTCACAAGTGGAGATCCAGATTCTACAGATATTCCTGGAAACCCAGTGAAGACGCAGCCCGACCCACCTGAAACTGGTACACAGAGCTCATCTAGAGTTACCTGCTGTGTTGTCATATGACTTTACAGGGAGCTAAGCTACCTCATTCCTCACAGTGTTTGAGCACTGTGACACTGTGAACAGTTAGCCTCTCTCTGCATCCTCAGGTTTTGTCTGAACATCTTAGTGCATGAAAAGCTGTGTGCACCAAGGAATTATGTTTGCAACAGGCTGATTTCCCAGAGACATAGACTGCAGACTTGGACTGTGTGGAAACAGGAAAAATACAGGAAAAAATACCAGGAAAAAAGGTTGCTTACTCTCCTTTTATTTACCTTTCAGATTTTAGAATGCAAACTGACAAAAGTATCATAGAATCATAGAATAGTTTGGGTTGGAAGGGACCTTAAAGATCACCCAGTTCCTGCCATGGACAGGGACACCTCCCACTAGGCCAGGCTGTTCAAAGTCCCATCTAGCCTGGCCTTGAACACCTCCAGGGATGAGGCATCCACAGCTTCCCTGGAAAGAAGTAAATCTCTTTGAATGCATTATAAGGCACTCACTGCGGTTATTTATATCCTACTTCTAGCTATGTATCTCCTTGCTGTGTGTGTGTGAACCTTTGGCAAGTGCTTCACAAGACAAATGCTGCATTTTCTAGGTTGTTCACAGTGTGTTCTTGCTAATTTAGCCTACAGGCTTTGACCTTGCAAAAAGCATAATGCATATTTCCAAAAAGACCAGTGACTTTTGGATGAAGCTGTTCTACCACCTGAAATGCATCTCAAACACCACCTTCCACCCAGACAGCTTGCAGGTCTGAACATGGAATTACAATCATGGCTGCAGATTCCTCGGGTGCTCTCCAAGATAATACCAACTCTGTATAGGTTTGAAGTTCCCATAGAAATAAGCTGCTAAGTGAAAAAAAATGTCCTTTTCAAGTATGTTTCAAACTCAGAATAGGAATCATCAAAAAAAGATTAATAAAAGCTAATTTCATCCTTGCTGGCATTCAGGTTAGTATTTGGAAAATAAACATTTGTGTGGGGGTGTTTTTATTTATTTCCACCTGCATACTGCACTCCTGATAGATAGAGGCTGTCTTCTGCCAAATACCTGATAAAGCTCCAAGAAAGAGATGGGGATGAAAGACAAACTTGCTCAGCTCATATCTGCAACATGGCCAGAAAGCTGACAAGTGAAGATGACAGGTATTTCACAGCCTTCCAATCAGAATTCATTCAGTACAGATCTGTCCTAACATTCAGAAAAGTTTTTCTAAATCTGTTAAACATTCTTAGTATGAAATTACTTTCTTCTTTTTCTGCTTTGTTACCACTTATCCTAGTCCAGTGAAAATAAAGTACATGAAATGAAGTAATTATTCTGCTCCTTTTTGCAGCAACTTTTTCAATATTTGAATTGTAACCATATTTCCCCTCATTCTTCACTAGACTAAACAAGATCAGTTATTCCAACCCTGGCCTAAGTTTTCTAGATTTTTTATAATTTTTGTTATTAATTTTTGGATTGTCTCTTGCTGACATGCATAATTACCTGGAGCGTAGTGCTCATGTCTGAACATATTGTATAGCTGAGATTTTAGCAAGCTTTTCACTTGTTGTAAAGTGGAAGGAAATTTTGTCATTGTTCCCTGTTCACTTTAATAAATATTCTTATTCTATAAAATTATTTTTAGCTATTTGACTAGGAGTGCACTGATATACAGTTCGCCCCATGAATATACAGTATTTTAACACAGTTTCTTCAGTTTCCTTGGTATTAGTACACTCTTTTCCAGTTGCTCAAACTTCTTCTCTGATCAAGAACAGTAACTGTCTAGCATACCCAGCCTCATAGGTGTGATCAGCCAACCTTGGCTGGATGCCAGGTGCCCACCAAAGCTGCTCTCTCACTCCCCCTTCTCAGGGAGAAAATATGACAAAAGGCTTGAGGGTCGAGATAAGGACAGGAAGATCACTCAGCAATTACCAACAGAAGCAAAACAAGCTCTACTTCAGGTGAATGAATTTAATTTATTGCCTTCAAAAGTCACAGTAGGATAATGAGAAATAAAATAAATTTTAAAACACCTTCCCTGCACCCCTCTCTTCTTCCTGAGCCCAACTTCACTCCCGGCTTCTCTATCTCCTCCCTCTGAGTGGCACAGGAGGACAGGGAATGGGAGTTGCAATTAGTTCATCGCCCATTGTTTCTGCCATTTCTTCCTCCTCAGGGGGAAAGGACTTCTCACACTCTCCCTCTGCTCTAGCAAGGAGTCCCTCACATGGAAGACTTCCATGAATTTCTCCAACATGACTCCTTCCCACAGGCTGCAGTTCCGCGTGAACTGCTCCAATGTGGGTCCTTTCCACAGGGTGCAGTCCTTCAGGAACTGACTGCTCCAATGTGAGGCCCTCATGGGGTCAAAAGTCTTGCCAGAAGCCCTGCTCTGGTGTGTGCTCTTCTCCATAGAGTTACAAGTCCTGCCAGGGGACTGTTCCAGCACAGGCTCTCTACAGCGTGACAGCCTCCTTCGGGTGCATCCACTCACTCCACCACAGGGTCTTTCACAGGCTGCAGGGGGATATCTGGTCCGCCATTAACCTCCATGGCTGCAGAGGGACAGCCTGCCTCACCATGGTGTTCACCATGGGCTCCAGGGGAATCTCTGCTCCTGCTCCCACTTCATTGACCTTGGTGTCCGCAGGGTTGTTTCACATATTCTTACTCCTCCCTCTGGTTACAGTTGCTGTTGCACAATTTTGGGTTTTTTTCTCCCTTCTTAAATACGTTATCACAGAGGTGCTACCACCATTGCTGATTGGCTTGGCCTTGCCAGCGGTGAGTTCATCTTGGAGTCAGCTGGCACAGGCTGTATCAGACATGGGGGAAGCTTCTGGCATCTTCTCACAGAATCCACCCATGCAGCCCTGCATTACTAAAACCTTGCCATGCAGACCCAATACAACAGGCTATTCAGTAGATACAGAAAGTCTCTCAACCTTTATCTCTTGGATGCACACCAGTATCTGTCACTGCTACTGAACAAAGTACAGTAACAACCTGTCACCCAGAGCAGATACTGCTCAGAAACAGTACCTGAAGGGGGCCTACAAGAAAGCTGGGGAGGGACTTTTTACAAGGGCAAGTAGTGATAGGACAAGGAGGAATGGCTTTAAATTGAAAGGGGGAAGATTTAGAGTAGACATTAGGAAGAAATTCTTCATGCTGAGGGTGGTGAGGCACTGGCACAGGTTGCCCAGCGACGCTGTGGATGCCCCCTCCCTGGAAGTGTTCAAGATCGGGTTGGATGGAGCCTTGAGCAGTCTGGTCTGGTGGGAGGTGTCCCTGCCCATGGCAGGGGGGTTGGCACTGGCTGGGCTTTAAGGTCCCTTCCAACCCAAACTGTTCTATGACTCTATGAAATTACCACCTGATCCTAAGACCCTCCATTTGCCCAATAGGTTTGTAAATGTAATGTAGTGTTGCTCAGCAAATGATCCTTTTGTAGCCAAGCAACTCCTTTACTTTCCAAATGATCCATAAATAGCTGACACTTTGAACCCTGGGAAGTGGACAGTATGCTGAAATATAAACTGCCGTATATATGTTGTCTTTGTATTTGTACACTGAGGAAAACCGACTATTAATACTGCAAACTCCCAGTTTCTGACAACAGGGAAGACGAAGACTTTTGAGTTTTGGTTTCAATTCAGTCAGCTGAAAACTGGCAACGCTCTTAACTACACTAGTGGGAGGCGGTCATCTAACCACAAGAAACTACAGTCCTGAACTTGTTTCACACAGGATAAGAAACAAGTCTCTGATAATAATTACTTCCGATCACAAGCGGCCATAATTTCAAAGTCACTCAGTGTCAAGCATCCTGAAAAGTTGATGATGTGGCCATTTATTTATGTACTTTATATACTTCATATAGCATTAGTTAGTCTGACTTTGTCAACTAAGTGCTATTTATTATTATGGATAAATTTAAAACCAGGGTATTTTGTGATCTTAAATATTACTATTCCACTCTCCCCCTTTCCCCTCCACCCCCAGATCTGGAACACTGTTAGGTGTTAGCATGAGTCTTTCAAAAATATGGAGAATTCTGAAGAAAATAAAATTATATCCAGTCTTGAACATCCAAGGTTCAAATCTACTGCCTTTCATTTTCCCAAAATTGTTCTTTCTGTGCTGTCAGCAGAGATCTGAAGGGGAGAAATTTGTGTTTTTGCAGCTGAAGGCTAGGGCACATACCTGTTCCTGAACTGTTACCAATATCTGAAGACAGCCAGCAGACTCACCATTGGAGATGACGCATCAGGATGAGGAAGAAATCGTCAAAACCAAAACCTAACCAATTTTCTAGCATGCTCAGGTCCTCAGCTGGCAATGCCAAATCCAAACAACTCATGTTCACACAGCACTAGAGCATGACAAGTAAACATTTCAAGATATCCTTGGCTGAGATACCCTGCAAGTGCTAATTCAGTGGCTAAACAACAGCATGGGAGAAATGGTGCTTAACAGTTGAAAGCTATTGCAAAGCTCTACTGATCCATTTTAAAGCTTGCTTTAAAGTAATTACATAGAATCTAAAATTTACAGTATAAAAAAAAGATGGAAGCCCTTTCCATCACACCATGCAATGAAATCTATTCCTCATCCAGCACAACACGCAGAGGATGGGGCTGGAGAAAGAGAAAGACACAGCTGAAAGGAATTCACTGATCTGATGCCTCTCCTTGACAGGGCTGAGGAACAAGACAAAGCCTAACGCGGTGAAGCCAAAAGAGCTGAGATGGATAGTTTTCTCCGAGGACCCCAGCTGAAACCTTTCCTTTGCAGTACAGAGCTCATTTCAGCCTCTGCATAGTTCAAACCCCTCTCTATGTGACCCCTGTCTGCGTGACCTCTCCCATTCAAAGCAAACAGTCCTATTCCCTCAGATGAGAAAGGTAAAATCCATGGCCTAAACAGAGGTTTCCTGACCTTTGGATATAACTTAAGTTTCCCAGGGACATTGTGTGTATTTGATAACTGTCGTTTTCTAATACACATCTTCAGTGTTGCTGTGAGGGAAATATACTGAATATATTAAACAAGAACCTGCATCGTTATTTTCATCTGGATCTTTCTCTGTCTGTGACTGACATATAAAACAGTGAAGTTAAGTCAAACTTAATTTCTTCCCAGTGTTTCCAACTTTACTTCCTTTACTCCTGTACACTGTAGGACAATGGCTACAAGACCATTGATTTTTGTTGGGAAAACAAGAAGCTCCATCTCTCCATTCTCTGTTCAGCCTCATACTCTTCATGTGCTACATGTGCACACACACACATGCAAACATACACTCCCCATCATGGCAGTGCAGGCCCTCCACAATTACAGGATGGCTTTCCATCTTGTCTCACTGTAGAAAAAGTCAAGGTCAAATATTTATCCAGTGATGTTTTGTAGTTGTGTTGGCGAGAGGAAGAGCAGATAAGATTTTATTCCTTGTAGTGTAAGGATTGTTTAAAAACCTTCCTCTGATTAGAAATTATTTCTCACAACCAGTGTTTACAGTTCCAGGACAGCTAAATTTGCTGGCTGAATACATAGTAAAAAGGGTAACATTTTTCCTAAATGGCTCCAGGAGAGCTTAAACAGCTGGGAGGGGAAAGCTTAAAATCACAATTATTAAGTGTTACTATATTTGTTCCCAGCTCAACTGAGAAAGATTACTGGCAGGAAAATGTATATATTTTGAACTTGTGAACTTACCATTTTATGCACAGTCAGAATCACAGCTTCCCCAATTTGTGTTTTCCTACTACTGTACTGATGAAAAGACAATTTGAGAGGAAAAGCTGATTGTAAAATGCTGCAGTAAGTAACATAGTAGAATCATATGTAGGAGTAGCTTTACATCAGCCCAATTTAAGCCAACTCTGAAGTCCTCAGAGGTCTATTTAAATTCCACGTGTATGGCTTGTAGCGTCAAGTGGATGTTGGGTCTTTTTGGAACAGAAATGGCAAACCAGATTACATTGTTGGGGCTCTATGGATCTGAACAAATCTTAAACGTTATTTTATCCTCATGGTTAGGCTCCACATTCTTTGCCATATGAATCTTGGTTGATGTGGCTGGAAGATGCTTCTGACTAGTGTCTGGACAGAATCACTCAACACATACAGGCTGTAACTCTCTATGAATAAGAGATAAGTATCTGCCATCCAGCAAAGGCATATAAGGCCACAGAAAGAGTTGGACAGTGGAAACAGCTGTTTGGGTCACTACCCAGCTTTAACATTTATTTATTTTTAATCAGAATTTGTATATCACCTAAACTTTTTGATGTTCTCTAGTTTCTGAAGGTCTAGACAACTTAGGAAGCTGCAATCAGAAACAAAGTAGCTTATTTCTCAAAAATAAGGGCTCCAGATCTTTCCTTGCAGATGTCACTCTTTGCTACCTGATTTCCAAATTTATTTTGTTTTTTCAGGACAGAGTGTTTCACTAGTACTTTTAACACTGGAATGCTTGGGAGTGTAAGCACTTAAAATGTGGAGTGCATTGCATTCAAGTTTGCAGGACATTCTGTACAGGTTTTGTTGACCTACATAGGCCTTCTGGCTCTCGCACAAGGACACAAGGCAGCTCTGTTTCCTGCTATGAATCATTGTTCAAGAATGGTATTTAAATAGAAAAAGGAAGGAAAAAAACACCGAACAGATTCCAGGGAAAGGCAAGTAGCAGCCCATGTTTTTTACAGACAGAATTACAGGGGTTTTTCCTTTCAGTAACCATCTTGCTAGGAAATTCCAGGAAAGTTAGAACTTTGTGGTATTTATTATGCTACAACCAGCCTGAATGGAAGGATGGTATCAAAGCATAATGTTGACCTTGTCTAGCTGTAGCGAAGTAGATGTTGTCCATTTGTTTGTTCCCGCTAGAGTTTCACAGAGAAAAATGTTATGAATACTGTTGTGGCTTGACCTAAAGTAGAATCAGTTTTCTAACTTCAGCTAAGTCTTGTTTAAGTAACTTCATTTTCTGAAAGTTAACTTCATGCTTTTTCGACAGTGTATCTCCCTAGCAGTGGTAAAACGGGACACTGGGATGCAGAAAGGCCATTTCTTACGCTTATTCCTACAGTAGCCAAGGCCATCCTTAAGCTGGTGGATGCCGTAAGTCAAAGAGGTGAAAAAGTTGGCACCTGCAGGATGTGCAGACAGGACAGGTGACCCCAAACTGACCAACAGAGTATTCCATCCCGTATACATCATACTCAGTAAAAACTTGAGAGATCACGAGGGTTTTGCTGTCTTCTGTGAAGGCTGACACCCACTGAGGACCTCGTCTGTCTGTTTGCTGTGATCCCTGAGCCATGCATTCCTGAATCCAGTTCCTGTGTCGAATCTCCCTCCTGCCACTCACATACCCTGTCCTGCAGCATCTGTGGTGATGTATCGTTATCAAGAGGTGGGGGAGCGATTTCACATATTTGTATATATTATTTTGTTGTTGTTATTATTATGTCATTAAAGCTGTTTTAGTTTAGTTTCCAACCTACAAGTCTTTTCCTCTTATGTCCCTTTCTCCTTTCCCTGAGGGCTTAGGGGGAAGGGACTTAGGAGCCAACTGCTTGGTTTTAGCTGTGAAAATTGGCTGGGCCAGGGCTAAACCATGACAAATACACATATACATTTTTAACAATGAAAATAAAGTCTTAGGTTAAAGAATAAACTTTCAGAACCTGGATCAGTTGTCTGAAGAGCACACATATTAACCTTTACAAACATCAGCTTCCTCAAGTTAGATGGCCATTAGTTAACTTGAGATTACTGTAGGAGACAGCACACTATATTAAACCATTCTAATCTACCAAAGCAATGCTTTCTTGCCCAGAGGAATATCTTGCTAGACTCTAACTTTTCCTGATGCTTTCTGCTTTATTTCTGTCAAAGTGTTTTTCTGTCTTATAGGTAATATCATCTTCTTTCTGAGGATTATGGGTTGGCAAATGAAATTACATTTACTTTTTAATGTTGTCAAAATTTGGGGGATTTTTGTTGTTGTTTTTTCTAACTATCGTTTTTGACAGGAAGAGAAAAAGACCACTCCAGAAATAAATATATATTAATTAAGATATGGGGGAAGGGTGGAAAGGAGGTGAAGAAGAGCACAGGGAGGAAATTAGATTCAGTTGGCTAAGAAAAACAAATTGAACATGATGAACAGCAAGAGGTAAAAGGAACAGTGAAAGTACTTCCTTGTGCATAAGGATAAGCATTTCACAGGTGTTAAAAAAGCTGAACTAAAGGGATCAAGAATCTGTCACCGAGATTTTCCCAGCTGTTCTCAGACTAGGAGTGACTGAAACTGATTCATTTGCTTGGTGACTCTCAGCAGCCTGTACAAAATGAGCTGGCGGTTGTTTGCTGAGGAAGTAGTGTTTGTATCTCTCTGTTTCACAGGGCACTAATCAGTCCTTGTGTTGGCAATCTCTCCTTGAAGGACTATTGCAGCAAAAGCATGGAAACTCAAGTGCTTTTTGCTTTAGTAGTGGTCTCATGGGCTCAGAGAACAACCACAAGGGGAAGGAAGAAGCAGAGTGCATGTGAAAAGTTCATATGTTCCTACCTACATCTCACGTCTCCTGAGAAGAGACAAAAATTTTCCCCATCAGTGATCTATCCAAGGCAGAAGGTTCTCTTTCAAAAACACCTGGAGGAAAATGTACGTTATTCAATTTTTATTAACACTCAGCCGGAGGGAGAGAACAACACCAGCTGTACCATCACACCGCATGTTGGCTTTGGGACTGATGTCAGCTACTTGCTCCCGCCCCCAGCTGTCTGTCACCCCCTTCACTGTACTGATAAACCCTTTATAGAGACTGCAAATCACAGAAATTATCACTTTGAAATGTAACTTTACGGGGGGAAAATAGGTTGGGGAGGGAAGTTTCACACCCTTTTAATGACCTAATTAGCAGTGCAGCTCCACATACCATTGTACTGATTCACTCAGGAGGGATAAATTGTGTTAGTGGTGGAGAAGCAGCAGGAGGAATAAACAGCCTGAGGGTCAGGATGTGATGCTGAGAAAACTGTATTTGGAAGGACTGTTTGGGGTCACCTGCTGAAGGGCTGGCTGTTCGTGGGAGCACTGGGAGAAGCTGTCAGACAAGGTTTTGAGCTCCTGAAGAGTTCTCTGCCTGGCCCACCAAGCCAGGCCTGCCCAGGGGTCTGGTCACCAGTAACACTATTGTTTTCCTAACAACTGTATCCATGGCTCTGTCATGCAGATTCTGTCATCCTGGCTGGAAAAGGTGGTGTATGAAGATTCACTCTCCAACGCCAGTCACCTCTTGTGAGTGAAGGCAGCGGCTGGTCTCAGAACGCATCTAGGCAGGACTGGTTTGATGAGGGTGGAGCCTCTTTGAAGAGCTTGTAGGCACAAGGTTCACCAAGTTCAGCTGAACTGGTTGCTGATATCAGGGAATGAAGTTCTATGCATTCAACACATTCCTTCATTGGTAGCTGTAATAGTAATGTGGTCTGGCTTTCAGCTGGGTCCAGAGGCAGTGGAAAACAGATCTTGGATGGCTTACAGGTCTTCTCTCAGACATCTTGCCTACTTAATGCTCTAACTGACCTGAGGGACTGTCTGGTCCAGTTTCTTAACCAAAAGCCTTGCTTTCATTCAGCATTATAGCTTCTAAGTGGAATGAATAAACAACTGCCCTTTGGCTGTCAATTTTTGTGACTTAGACTCTGAGCAAATACCATACATGAAACTTTCCCTGATTAAGTCCATGTGTGGATACTTTGGTCTGAATAAGGAATATTCATGCACAGCTGTTTCAGAGCAGCCGTTGCACTTGTGTAGAATCATAAGGTTGGAAGAGACCTCCAAGATCAAGTCCAACTGTACCCATCTCCCTGCTAAACCATATCCCTAAGAAACTCATCTACCCATCTTTTAAACACCTCCAGGGATGGCGACTCCACCACCTGGGCAGCCTGTTCCAATCCCTGACCATCCTTTCAGTGAAGAAATTCTTCCTAATGTCTGGTCTAAACCTTCCCTGTAAATTAATTCCCTCCCGTCAACTCACATTAACTTTGAAATGCCATTAAAACAAACATATTTCTGAGAGCTGGTCTACCTGCCAACATAACATAGAAAATTGAGGAACAGAATAAGCGCTTTTCATGTTAGTTAAGAAGGGGTAAGGATAGCTGTTGTGCTCTTAAATTCACACCCCAGCTTATTTCATGCTATTTCATGTATACAGACTGCCCTTGACCTTTGGTTTTGGTTTTGCTGTGTCACTCTAAAATGCCTGGCTTTGATTGGGAGAATTCTCTCCATTCTACACTTTCCACAATGACATAATATAAAGAACGTTTATTGGGCAAATATGAATATTTCAGGGAAAAAACATATTTGAATGGTTATTTGAATAGAAGTTTCTGTACGGGAGCCAATGCCATTTGGCTTAATTACTTCATCTATTTATGAATGTTTAATGTTTAGTTTATTATATTGCAATCATCTTGCTATGGCTAGCCATTTTTCTATGTAATTTCCCTTGCCTCATCACATCTAATTCCATGGAAAGGTCCTCCTGCAGTTAAAAGTAAAACCCATCTGGAAACCAAAATATATTCCAAGCACAGTGTGCACACATTGACACAGATGTTGTAATTATGGTTGATGATTAGTAGAGAGTGAATATTTATTGCCAAAAAAAAGATGGAGGAGAAAAGCAAAAATATTCTTCGCTTTTATAAAATTTCTGTAAAATCTAAACATCTTTAATTTAGGATTTTTTTCCCATTATTACTAATTTCTTAAAGTTTGTCTGACAAAACTAAAGAAAATTCAGCCCTCCTAGTCTCCATGACCAATGGAGCCCCAAAGCCAAAAATTCTAAGAATGGATGCAACTGTAGTGCAAGGGGCAGTGCTGCCAATTTGTTTGTGTTCAGAGGATGGGCAAAAGAGCCTCAACTACTGAAGCATGTCCATTCTGGTGGTAAAAATATATAGCTATCTTATTAATAAACATTTTTTAGTATAGGCAAGATCTGCTGTTAAATGTCCCATGCCAAGGGCAACAGGGTGATCTTGATGTCCTTTTATAAATTTTGCTTTTATTGATCCATGACTTCTTTGCCTACCAGATGTGAGCAGATTGCTTAAATCCCATGAGAACAACAATCTGGATTTGGCTCTAGGACTTGATCACGTGAGAACACAAGGACAAGTCAGCTGCCATGACCTACTTAGCTTTCTGGGAGGAGATGCAACCTCCTGATCATGAAAAAATCCTTGTGCAGGTGGGCACATGTGATGTTTTTTATGAGGTCTGCTGCTCGTATGAAGAACAGCAAGTTTATCTCTTATGTAGAAATATGTCTAATTCCGTAGGGAGTGAGACAGGGGGTGCAGTTAATGGTCGCACCTCTGATTTTCTTTTGAGCAAATAATTCGTTCCTCCTGGCAGCTTACAGTCTGCTGGAGACCCGCTCAGCTCTGAAATATGAGCTATGGTAGATGGGGGAGGGAAGATCAGCCTGGAAGAGTGTGGGAGAGGATTTCCATTCCAGACACAGGCTTTTGGTTAGAGCACTATTGTTCACACATGTGTTATTTGAAAGATCAATGAGAAAAATTCTCTCCCCTCCCTATCCCTCCCTTTTTAGCAATCCTAGTGTAAGCATAAAGGAAGATAAGCACTTTTTATTGTATTTCACTGGTTTCATAGTACTGATTGCACTGAGCATTACATGGTAAGACTTCAAAGTTCTTCTGCCTTTTTATTTTGCATATGGATGTGGAGTTTTCTTGAAAATATGTGTCCTGAAATTACATTAAAAAACCACTGAAACTATGATACACATCCATCAAATAGACAAAAATTAGTGCTATTTCAAACTCTTCTGCAGTGTCTCATCAGTTTTCAGCATTTTTTTTCTCATCCTAGGAAACAGGTTGTACAAACCTCTGCTGACATTTGGGGAGTTTAGACTTTATGCTGTCAAACACTGAACATCGTGAATTCTCAAAATTAAAGAAAAAAGCTCTCACAAACAATGAGAGAAAATCAAGAAATAACACGTTTTAACAAATTAATTGCTGAGATAAGAGACACTGTTGAAAAATATGCATGTGAAATCTGCGACATTTAAGCACATATATTCCTTATTTCTAGCCAAGAGATACATGATAGAAATACAGGGCAATATGTGAACCAGAACTGGTAGGGTATCTTATATAATTGCCCACGTTATTGCTGAAACTAGGGGAACTGTGAATTACATTTAGTAGTTTAAAAATGACAGTGGAAGCAGGAGGCTCTTTGGTCGCTTCCACTTCTTCAGAAACACTGTACACAATAATATTGCCTGAAATCAGCAGGAACCTAGGAAGAGGAGACACTTTCTTAGAAAACTGCCAGCAAAATATATTTCTCCTATACAGGTCTGATACTTGCCTGTAGTGGAAAATTAATGCTCCAAGTTCCTTGGTTCAGTTCATGAAAAGGATTACAGAACACACTCATTAAAACACCCGCCGCCACCACCCATGGGTAAAATACAGAAATCAGAAAACTGCATTTATAAAAAAGTGTAACTCAGAGGAATGCTACTGTCCAATCAATGAGTGTCATTTAAATAATCCCTCCAGGAATATCACATTAATAACTTTATCCCTGCTCTGAGGAAAATTTCTAGAGACCAGATGAATCACAATTACTTGGTCATTTCATAGCTCAAACAACTGTGAACATGGACAGTCATAAACCATAGTCTGCACTGCTGTACCAAGGTACATAATTTTTTGTGCTGCATATGAACCCTAAGCTACACTATACCAAACAAAACTTTATATCATTTAGAAGATAAATTTGGAAGAAAAATCCAGATCATAAACTAAGGTCCACAGAGATATTTTAACCTCTGAAGGATTTCTGGAAGGAAAGATGCAAATCTACTTGTTATTAATTTCTACTTTTTTTGTGTTTCTTTGGTTTACTGTTGATTTAATTTCTTTCCCATTTTATTCCTTTCCTCTGCTGACTTCCCTTCATCACTTTTTGTCTTCAATTTGCAATGCTTTCTTCCTACACTTTCTACACCACTTTCTGCTTTCCTGCTACAGCTTGCGTAATTTTTCTAGCTCATTCTCTCTTCCCATTCTCTTCACCATACTTGCTTCTCTTCTGGTGCTATCTCACAGGATCTGTCCTTGACTCTTCTTTGATGTTTACACTCTGCAAGGAAAGAAACTGATGTTAGTTTAATTTTCTTGTTCTCTTCCTCCTTCCCTCTTCTTGTCGAGTTCTGAGTCACCAAAATACTTAAGACCTTAAAAAATTTGTATTCATGACCACGCTGCCTTTTAAAATTATGACGATGCATAATACCTTGCTAATGTAAACCTTTCATCAGGAAATCTACAGAGAGGGATTTCTTGATTCTTCTCTGACCTTTTTTAAGCAGTTTTTCAGAGGTGCTCAGGGCTGGGTGTGGCCATCATGTGAATGAATTGCACGCTTGTGCAGCAGGTCAGATTGCCCCTTCTGAGGTAATTCAGAGAGACCACAAAGCAATACCAACTGCAGGTTAGACAGTTAAAGAGCAAACTACTGATCCCCTAAACCTCTCCAATAACTCCATCCAGTTGTCAATAACCCCAACTCAGAAACATTAATGGGAGTTTAAGTGCATGAGAATTCTGGAGAAAAAATCCAAACCCCTATCTTTAAAATTTATTTATTGTGAGTTATGTCTTATAGCAGACACTTGCTAGTGCATCATAACTGAGAGTTCTGAACAGTTCTAATTAAACAACTTTTTTAACATGGGACTTTTCGAAGTATTTGTGTGTTTAAGCTTTACACATTAAGCCTTGAGAATTTTCCATGTTTAATCTCAGCTGGAAAGTATTGTGAAATGCTGTAAACGAAATTAATTAACCTGTTTTTTCGGTTTGTTTGTTTCTCTGTTTAACTTACCAGAAGAGAAGAATAAAGCATTTTATTCTCTAAATATATTATTTGTCAAAGTTCTCATTGCTGTGGTCAAGAACCCAAAGTGGAGAGCAATCTCTCTTGCTCTCAAAGATTTGGAGAGTATTAGAGCAACAGTAAACTTGCTCTGAAGCCAGACTACTTCTAGTCTTGCTTATCCTGAAGGACATTATACTCCCTTTTCCAGAGAGAAGTAAAGAGAATTCCTTAAAGCGAGTGAATAAGTGAAAAGGTTTGTATCCTAGCTCTTGATAAAACTAAACTAGAATTAAAGAACTACATGCAAAGTGTTAACATAGTTTTTGATCTATACAGTAGAAAATTAAGAAAACAGAGTAACATAAGCAATTACTCATCCTAGAAATATATCCCATTGTCTATATTTTAATCCTCAGCACTAACAAGACACAAAGCACTTCCTTAATGCTACAGCAACAAAAGCTTTCGTTTATTTTGTATGCATAACAAAAGTGAAGAAACCTTGTTGAATTCTTAAGAAGATGGAAGAAACAAAGAAAACATCAAACAAGTGGTGACCAACCAGGATCAATATGTCCCCAAAGAATGGGAAACAATATACTGTTCAGATATTACAAGGAACAATCAAAGAGCCCATATTTCTTTGTGTTACCAGTAAGTTGAAAGCTGACCAAACACCAAGACCATTTTAATTATTCTAATCTTCAGGTCTCCATTTAGTGGATTCCTTAAAAAGATGTTTCCAACTTCCATTCTTTCATTCCTGTTATGATTCCTAAAGAATTTTTTTGAGAATAAGATGATCTTAAACCTGCAGTCTTCCATATACACTCCTGAACTCTCTCTCAACACAATGCAACATTACACCCAGCATACACATCTAATAGATGTTTTTTGTCTTGTGGAGGGCACTGGGGGAGAAGATGCATGCAGATGCAGAGCTATGTGGAGAAGAATGACGATGAATTAACTTTTAAAGTCAAAATTTGCATTAGCTGAAACCATGGTAGCATATCTACCTCTAATTGATCTCTTCCTTTTGGTGTTGTGTCCAGGTATCCTCAGGTATAAAGTGTAGGTACCAAACTTCCCTGCCTTAACTCCAATTTATCTATGACTTCCTCAAAATCTTCCTTCCACCACTGTTACTAAAGTTCAACTACGCACTTTCATTTCTACCCCGCTGCTGCATATTTTGAGCTTATTTTCTACTACTAAGGTACATATTGAGGCATAAGCCCAGAAAATATTGCTCCCTGCAGTACAAGAGAAATGCAGCCCCTATAACAAGATGTTTGAAGAAAGACAACTCATGTTAGGTAGGTTAGCCTTAGGTGGGTTTGACTAATAATTAGAAAAGGACTTCATATATCTTAACATCCTGCTATCAACATATATGCTGCTTTTGTGTGGCCAAGTTCTATGATTCTATGAAAGCTAATTACACAAATTGGAGTTTAGTCGAGACATTAGGTTCAAACACCTATTCCAGTGACAAGACAGAAGATGCTGAAAGATCTTCTGGAAGAATACCTTGTCAGTCATCCAGTTTTATATTGCATTGAAAACATCAGGCAAATTGAGGACTAAACAAACAAATCCTATTTATAGTGTTCAATTGCACTAAGCAACTCTTACAGTATGCTTGCATACCTAGTATTTATGCTAAAATGACTATTTCTCTTTCATTCATCTGTCAGGATCCATATCCAAAGTTCATTGTTGCCTAGGAAACAGTGGATAAAAGCAACGAAAGCAAAATATTTCACTGAACACCCTCCATGGCTTTAGATGGCTGTAGTTGTTCCTACAGATGGGGAATCCTCAATTCTAGTCTTTGCAGACAGGTGAAAGATGAGTGGCAATTCAATTTAACTTAAAATCATAAACTCCATTAATCTAAGAACAGTGGTATATCTGTCAGATGATCCATGTCCTGCTCATGACTCGCCTTGGTTTGCAGTGACCTTCAGCAACTCCCTTGGCCTTATTCTCATGCTTGTGTGAACAGATGCTTTTTCATGCCTACCCTATAAAAGGATCCCTGACAGAGGTGATACAATGTTGTTTCTTAAAAGTGCAAGCACGTAAACTTACTGTGCAATGTGTTAACCAAAACATCCAAAATATGCAAATGACTAAAATAATCTGCTTGATGTTGGATTCACTTCTAATATCTCACACACACTTATGGTTATGCCAGAATGTTCTAACAAATAAACCCAGTGAGGGAGATACTTGGGATAAAAGAGGAGAGAAAAATGCCGTTTTATAATTTAGAAAATTACGGGGTTTTTTCTTATAAAAATGCAATGCATTTCAAGTGTGACGAAATTAACATAGCAACAGCCGACTGAAGCAACACATATTCACTGATACTTAAGAGAGATGCATGCAGGAAATTGCTTGCTTATTGAGTTGCACTTCTCAAGTAAGCATGGGTGAAAAATCTGGCTGAAATAAGTTTACAGTTCCTGCAACAGTGTCATAGATAATCAAGTCTGGCTTTATCAAGTGCAGAAATGCTTCAAGACACAGTATCCACAGAACTGAAGGAACAGAAATGGTAGATTTTTTTTTTTTGTCTTTTTCTTTCTCTGATGGGACACAGGTAAATGCTTTAGTATTATAACATACACACAAAACCTTTTAGAAGAGGTAGTACTGGGATGATAAACTGTCCCATGCATTTCAATATAGTTTTAATTCCACAATACAAGATGAGACCCATCCTCATCCTTTGACAATACAGAGTATCAAAAGAGTGCAGCACAACCAGCATACCCAAACCACAGCTCACTGCACTGCAGTAACTAATATAAATAATTGTTTCATTATCTTTTGTGTCAAGGAGAAAGAGTACCTGCTGCTAACTATATTTACTTGTATATTGTCTTGAAAGGAAATAAGGATGTGAGCAACAGACATATCTGTTTTACTTCAAGTACTGATGTTATTGAGCTGAAATGTGAACACTTCTGGTCCAGCGACTCTGTTCTTATACTTACAAAAATACAATTTGTCAATATTGACATATGCTGACACTTCCGGGTTTTTGAAGAACAAAATACAGCTTCTGTCTCTTCCTACACCTTAAGGTTTTGCCTGAACTATATTTTCTCCTGTGATTGATCTGGAGTTATCAGAGCAGCTCCACTCCTGATAAGACCTGAGAGAATACTGCTGTAGGCAAAATCTGTGTGGCCACAAGAATTTTTACCAGTAGTCTCTCTACAGAGACTCTTAATGGGTCAGATAGATAACTAAGAAAGGGAGCACCTTTTCTGCATCATTGTTCCCACTTCTTCAAAAGCTGTGCCGAGGGCGAAAAAGTGACAAATGGTTACACTCTGAGGGACAAACCAAAGTAAAAAAACCTCCTAAAAACACTGCCAATGATGGACCGGTAGCATCCTCTGTTTATCAGGGTCATCTGGAAAACCATATAACCCAATAAGAGAGGCAGAGATGAAAGACTGAAACTAACAGCAGATCAAATACTTATGAGGAGATTAAAGGCACGTGGGGAGAACAGATCTAATACAGAGGGGGGACAAGGTGTTCTTTTGCTGTTCAGTCTAATGATGAGATGACTGACTTAGCCCATAGCCTTAAACACCACAGGCTAGTTTACACTGCTGTTACAGCCCAGTGTAACAGAAAGAAGAAAAGAACATGAAGACTAGAAACTGCATCTGTTGCAACTGCAGATCTCCACTCCAGTAAAAGGTACAAGCAAAAAGCACACCATTTGTTAAAAGCTGAGTGACTTACTATAATGCAGAGGGCCATTGGAAATTGATCTAGAAAGTACAATGTAATGAAACAGTAATTTAGGCTGAGGAAGGATAAAGAGGTGGCTTCTGCTAGGTAAGGTATAAAAGTGTGAAGTAATTTCCCAAAGAAAGTAGTGAGCTGGTGGCTCTGTGCTCCAGTGAGGGATACTATAGTAACGAGATTGTATCAGCCACGGGAGGAGGGAACAGCAAATATATTTCAGGGGAGAGGGCTATTTCCCATACAGATTACTTTTTTGTACTTCAAATACTACCAGGTCACATCAATTGCAATATTTATGTATTTGCAAATGCAATGCAAAAGGAACACAGAAAACAGGTGTGCTTTGTCAGGCATTTCAAAGGAGATTCTAGCTAAACACCTCCCACCAGACCAGACTGCTCAAGGCCACATCCAGCCTGGCCTTGAATACCTCCAGGGAGGGGACATGCACAGCTTCCCTGGGCAACCTGTGCCAGTGCCTCACCACCCTCATTGTGCTAGCCAGAGGTTTCCCAACCTAGGCTACCTCAGAGGCAATGCCACACACTTGTGGCCTCCCAGCGCCCTGCTGAGAACCTTTTCACAGTTGCCTGGCAGGTTTTTCCACCAGGCACGAGCAGGCTGTGCCCCTTGGGAGCTCACATCGGGGGTTTGGGGCAGTGTCCCAGGGTGGGGGGGAGGTCATGCATGTGAGAGGCAGCAATGAGCAACCTGATCCAGTGGAAGGTGTCCCTGCTCATGGCAATGGAGTTGGAACAGGATGATCTTTAAGGGCCTTTCCAACTCAAACCATTCTATGATTCTATAATTCATGCAAAAAGCCTGTGCTTAAGGATTATCAGGAAAACCCAGGCTCCTTTCTCCACACATGGCCAAAGGCTTCCCACTCCAGGCTACCTGAGAGGAACAGCCCCACACCCCTGATCTCCCAGCAGCCCCGAGAACCCCCAGACTGGCCCCCTTCCTCACTCCCTGGCAGGTTTTTCCAGCGGGCAGGAGCAGGCTATGCCTGGCAGAGGCCCACACCCCAGGGTCTGGAGAAGCACCCCAGGGTGGGTGGAGATCGACTGTGTGAGGGGCAACTATGAGCAACCTGATGTAGTGGGAGGTGTCCCTGCCCATGGCAAGGGGGTTGGAACTGGATGATGCTTAAGGTCCCTTCCAACCCAAACCATTCTATGATTCTATGAAAACCTGTGCTTAAGGATCGTCGGGAAAACCCAGGCTCCTTTCTCCACACATGGCCAAAGGTTTCTCGCACAGGCATCAGAGGCACAGCCCCAGATCTCTGACCTTTCAGCACCGTGCTGAGAACCCCTCCCCGGGCTGGGACAGCCCCCTTCCTCCCTGTCTGGCCGGTTTTTCCACCAGCAGGAGCAGTCTATGCCTGGCAGGAGACCATACTGGGGATTTCAGGCCGCACACTGGGAAGGTGGGGTGGGGGAGGTCAGCCATGTGAGAGGCAGCGATTAGCAACCCGATCCAGTGGGAAGTGCCCCTGCCCATGGCAGGGGGGTCGGAACTGGGAGCATCTCTGCTATGAGGGCAGAGTTGAGTTTGTCCAACCTGGAGAAGGCTCTAGGGAAAACTTGTAGTGACTAACCTTCCGGTACCTGAAGGGGCTACAGGAAAGCTGGGGAGGGACTTCTTACAAGGACATGGAGTGACAGGATGCGAGGAATTGGCTTTAAATTGGAGGGGGGAAGATTTAGATTACACATTAAGAAGAAATTCTTCACACTGAGGATGGTGAGGCATTGGCACAGGTTGCCCTGGGAAGCTGAGGATGCCCCCTCCTTGGAGGTGTTCAAGGCCAGGTTGGATGTGGCCTTGAGCAGCCTGGGCTGGTGGGAGGTGTCCCTGCCCATGGCAGGGGGGTTGGAACTGGCTGGGCTTTAAGGCTCCTTCCAACCCAACCATTGTATGAGCCTGATTTTACGGCAGGGGGGGTGGAACTGGATGATCTTTAAGGTCCTTTCCAATGCAAGCCATTCTGTGATTCTGTGCCTCTACAACTCCATGACCTGAAGGCTCTCAGCACTCCCCGCAACCTCTCAGCGCCCCCGCTGCTTCCTACCCCCCCGCCCGCACAGCCGGCGGCTCGCGCTGACACCCGACACCGGGGCCTCCCAGCCCCGCCGGCAGCCCTGGGGCCGCACTCGGCGAAGTGGAAAAGCTGCCGTGGATTCCCGCCTGCAGGCGGCTTCGGGTCCACGCTGCGGCAGGCGTCGTCGTCGTGCAGAGACCCGCTCCGAAGGCTCAGGGGAATCCAGTCCGCAGAGCAGCGCCACCCGGGGGCAGGCGGTGACCTCAGCAGCCGCTGTCTCCTTCCAGCGCCCCAACCGGCTCAAACCGGCTCCAGCCGGCCTCGGCCGGATCTGCTGGCTGCGGAGCTGCGCCACCCCCCTTCTCTCCACACTCACTTCTTTTCCTGCTCCTCCTCCCCCCTGCGAGTGCCCCGCCCCCCCCCCCGCCCTCCCCCGCCAGAAGCGCAGTGACCCCTTGCTCCCCTGATACTGTTACAAGAAGGGGAATATTTTGATTTAGCTAAAGCAGAGTTCCGTTGAAGTCACTGTATTTTTTGAAAGTTAAACAGAATGTCCCTCTGATAGTGTGGGGTTTTTTGCAAATAGTGGTTTTCTACCCAGGGCTCAGGGCTGCGCTGGTGCTGCTGCTGCCCTTGCATCACGGCTCTTTCCCTCTCTGCCCTGGCTTCCTATGCTCCTTTCCCTCTCCTCCACAGCTGGGGAGATACTCCGCGTTTTGCAGATTTTTTTTTCCTATTATGGAAGAAATGGGCACGACTCAGGGGTGCTGGTTGGTGCGAAGCTCAACATGAGCCATCCATGTGTGGTCACAGCCCAGAAAGCCAACCGTGCCCTGAAGCATGGCCAGCAGGGTGAGGGAGGTGATTCTTCCCCTCTTCTCTGCTCTTCTGAGACCCCACCTGGAGAGTTGTGGCCAGTTCTGTAATCCCCAACATAAGAAGGATATGGGACTGTTGGAACACGTCCAGAGGAGGCCACAAAGAAGATCAGAGGGCTGGAGTGCCTCTGCTATGAGGACGCGCTGAGAGAGTTCGGGTTGTTCAGCCTGGAGGAGAAAAGGCTTTGGGGAGACCTCAAAGCGGCCTTCCAGTACCTGAAGGGGCTGCAAGAAAGCTGAGGAGGGACTTCTTATAAGGGCAAGTAGTGACAGGACAAGGGGGAATGGCTTTAAATTGGAAGTGGGAGGATTTAGATTAGGCATTAGGAAGAAATTCTTCATGATGAGGGTAGTGATGCACTGGAACGGTTTGTCCAGGGAAGCTGTGAGTTGTGGATGCCCCCTTCCTGGAAGCATTCAAGGCCAAGTTGGATGTGGTCTTGAGAAGCCTGGTCTGGTGGGAGGTGACCCTGGTTATGGCAGGGGGGCGGAACTGGATGGGCTTTAAGATCTCGTCTAACCCAACTATGATTTTATGATTCTTTGCCCTTATCAGTCAAACCCACCTCTCTGCAGTGCATATGGCTGCATGTGGGCCAATGGTATCTTGGCCTGCATCAGGAACAGTGTGGCCAGCAGGACTAGAGAGGTCATCATCCCCTTATACTCGGCACTGGTCAGGCCGCACCTTGAGTACTGTGTCCAGTTCTGGGCCCCTCAGTTTAAGAAGGATGTTGAGATGCTGGAGTGTGTCCAGAGGAGAGCAACGAGGATGGTGAAGAGGCTGGAGCATAAGCCCTATGAAGAGCGACTGAGAGAGCTGGGGTTGTTTAGCCTGGAGAAGAGGAGGCTCAGGGGAGACCTTATTGCTCTCTACAACTACCTAAAGGGAGGTTGTAGTGAGGCACGAGTTGGACTCTTCTCTCAGGCGACCAGTGACAGAACGAGAGGACACGGTCTCAAGCTTCGCCAGGGGAGGTTTAGGATTGACATTAGGAAGAAACTCTTCACTGAGAGGGTAATTGCTCATTGGAATGCGCTGCCTAGGGAGGTGGTTGAGTCACCATCCCTGGAGGTGTTCAAAGAGAATTTGAATGAGGCACTTAGTGACATGGTGTAGTTGACAAGTAGGAGTAGGTGTTGGTGTTGGGTCATAGGTTGGGCTTGATGATCTCAAAGGTCTTTTCCAACCTTACGATACTGTGATACTGTGATACTGCTTGTTTTGCAGTATTGTGTATATGTGTGGGCAGAACACAAGCTTTGCCTTTCTCAATCAATGCCACCTCTCTACAGTGAGCATGGCTGCACGTGGGCCCCTCATAGTCCCCTGCCCCCCGCCATTGTGTGCAACTTGGAGATAACAGTTTCTTTCTCTGCCTGTCCCATGCTCAGGTTCAGATTCTTGATCCTCCAGCACATATGCACCTCCATGAGGACATGGGATCCCAGCTGCGGTGTCTCCTCTTGTCACAGCCCTGCAAGGAGCAAGGCAGTTCCATTTCCTTCCACTATCATGGCTCCTCTGCGCCTGCCCCTTCTCCCCTTAGTCATGGGTCACGGTCAGTGCAGGAGACAATGAAATCAGAGTGTTACACTCTCCCTTCTGCCCCACACTGTCACTCAGAAGACATACATGCCCTGTTTTTACTTTGTCACTCCATAACCACAGAAGGCGTTGCTTTTTTTTTTACCTGTCTCCTATTCTTACTGACAAAAGGAAACCAACCGAACTCCATTTAGGAGAGGATATTACAAAGGGTTGTCTTCCCTCTGTCAACCAATTTCCTCCTCCAGCAGTATCTGGAGCAGCAGAGAGACAGCATGCCTCACCTTGTGGCTGCTGTAGGATGCCTCTCTGCTCTTTGTAGCCAGTGGCTGCTACGACTTCTTTGTGCTTGAGTGGTTTTGTCAGGCACGGTTTTGTGCCAAACTGGAGTGGTACGTGTGCCTGGGCTGTAGCCAGCTCTGCTGCCCTTTTGGTAGTTTCAGAGAAAACTTTGTTTTCAGATCTCCCTGCTTCTGAAGGCATTGAGGTAGTAACCCTGCACACCTCAGGAGCATATTTTCCACATTAGACATTTCTCTGAGCCAATTTAGTTCACTAATGTGGTGGATGCTGCTCCCATCCTTCAAGAGAAATATTCTGTTAGATCCATGAGCTGAGCTGGCTCACCAAAGAGTCCAGCAAATGCTACAGCCAACTCTAGAGTGTTCTGCTACACAATCTGCTACACAAGACAGATGTGGTGAAGGAGTAAGCAACCTCCTATGTGGCAGCAAGCTGTTTATTTATCTCACTGATACTGTCAAGCTGTTGCTGAACACTTCCTCCTTAAAGAGGAGAGGCAACTAGATGTGATGGTACGTACCTGTCATGGTCCACTTGGTGGACTCGTGATGATTCATTTACCTTGATCTCAAAGCGCAAAATTAAAGCAACCAAAATGTCAAGGGGTTATAATTCAGTCAAAGAGTAACTTTATTATTTTGCCCGTAATGCGGCATGCAATAGACAAAATGGAGAAAAGGGGAGGAAAAAGGAGGAAATAGGATTATGGCTACCACCACAGGTCCAAAGGCATCCCTATGGTCCCAGGTCCCAAACAGCGTCCTGCCGGTCCTCAGTCGTGACCCATCGTCATGACAGTCGTGATCCGTGATCCAAAGGTGGGGAGATCTCACCAGGGTTCGGTTAGGAACCATCTTTTATGCTGAGCAACAGCACCTCACACCTCCTCTCTCCCATGGATTGTGGCCAATCTCCACCTTCGTTTTGCAATCCAGACTGAACTGCGCAGGCCCCAAAAGTTCTCGCTTCGCTTGCCCGAACTTGTCTGTGCCTGCGCCACCTCACATTCGGGGGTCTTTTACTTCCTCACCTCATCTTTCTCTTGTGACTGCTGGGTAACCTGAAGACCCTCTGTGAGTCTCTGTGCATGCTCTTCTCTGTTCGCTTCAGGTCAGGGAGGCGGTGGGGCAAGTTTGGCTGGGGCAGCAGGTGAAATCCATCCTCTTGACAGCAGCTATCCAGCCTTATCTTAGATGTTACTGGCAGTCCCAGGTATCGGAGACTACTTGTACCACGTATTTCTTTTCTCTCAGGGCTTTTGCTTCTTGGTCTCACTCCAAGTCCCTGATGGCAATATTGAGGCAAATACTGTTCTTCGGACTGACTCTTATAGTACCTGCACCTGAATCTCTGGAATTCAATCATTCATCATCTTTAGGAATATAAGCACTACAGCTGTAAAGACTTCTCCAATAGGAGCATGTCATTCACATCTGGATGTAAAAGTGTGTGTACAACTACTATTGATTTTTGAGGATGGCACAAACAACAGGCTTAAGTCATCTGTTTGGTGTGTTGTGACAAATGTTTGCAAAATGTAGAGATAAGGAAAGAAGGAAGAAAAGTTCATATGCATGCAACTGGTTGTCCATGCTCATGTGAAATGAGTTGTGGTAGGTTTGCCCCAGCTGGCCGTCAAGCTCTCATCCAGCTCCTTGCTTGTCCCCATTCACATTAGGAGGGTGGAGAAAATAGGAAGAATAGGAAGAATAGGAAGTTCCTGGGTTGAAATAAAGTTGTGGAGTTCACTTACCAATTATCAGTGCAGGCAAAGCAGGCTCATCTTGGGGAAATTAACTTAATTCATTGCCAATCATATATATATAATTTCTGATTTGGGTATTGGGAAATAAAACAACAAACATTAAAACACATGGGAAAACTCCTTTCCTGTGTTTCCCAGGCTTATATCACTCCTTCTCTCCAGACGCCTGTCCTGCCATCGCCTTATTACTGCAGATCATACTCAGTCCCTTCAGTGAGATAAAGAGTGTGTGTGTCTGATTACGGTCAGCACATGGTAGTTTCTCTCTGATACTCCTTTCATCTCACACTTTTCATCTCCTCTGACACAAGTCCTCAAGGGTTACAGGGAGTATCTGCTCTGCCATGGAGCACCTCCTCCTCCTCCTTCACTTCCTCCTCTGTTGGTGCCAGCGGGAACTGACCGTGTCAGGCACAATGGCCTTTTCTCACACAAGCCATACCTGCAGTTCCTCACTTCCCACACCTTGACATCTGCACCCAGTATAGGACACAGAGTAATGGAAGCACAAAACAAATTAATTTGGAAGTGACCTTTGGAGGTCATGGAATCACAGAATCATCTGGTTGGAAAAGACCTCTGATATCATCAGGTCCAACTGCACCTGTCCTTACTAAACCATGACCCTGAGAAACTCATCTAACCACCTTTTAAACACCTCCAGAGACGGTGACTCAACCACCTTCCTGGGCAGCCTGATCTAGTGCCTGACCACCCTTTCAGTGAAGAATTTTTTCCTAATGTCCAGTCTAAACCTCCCCTGCTGCAACTTGCGGCCATTTGCTCTCATCCTATCACCTGTCACTTGTGAGAAGAGACCAACACCCACCTCGCTACAACCTCCTTTCAGGCAGTTGTAGACAGTGATGAGGTCTCCCCTCAGCCTCCTCCTCTCTAAGCTAAACAACTCCAGTTCCCTCAGCTGCTCCTCCTAAGACGTGTTCTCCAGCCCCCTCACCAGCCTCGTTGCCCTTCTCTGGACATGCTCCAGTGCCTCAATGTCCTTCTTATAGTGAAAATGCCGGCAAATAAACCCTCAAAGACTCATTTTGGAGTTTTAGAAAGCATCTTCCTTTACTTCAACACTGGACGCATGAAGGAATGATTGTCATCAATCAGACGTAATGAGACAGGAGCTGGGGACAGAACACCTTTCCCACTTACATCTGTTCAACACAGACTACACCTAACAGAAGACATTATATTTTCTCTCTGAACAATGTCTGGAAAAACACTATTTGAAAAAAACATGCTATAAAGGAAACACACTGTTAGAGGGACATTCTAACTTTCAAAAAATACACTTACTTAGATGAAACTTTACTTTAGCTTGAATCAAAATATTCCAATTTTTGTAACAGTAAATACTTCTTTCATTAGAGTGACAAAGAAAAATCACTGCGTGTGTATCTTCCCAGTGACTGTGTGGGGCAGAAGGGAGAGGGTAACACCGTGGTTGAGTGGAGAAGGGCACGTGCAGGGGAGCCACCACTGTGGAAGACAATGGAGCAGTGTGGCAGTTGCAACATTGTAACTCTGTGAACTCTGGGAAAGTGGAGAGACCGATTGGTGTCAACTTCTAAAAGCTACCATCAACCATACCCAAAACCGAAAAAACACATCTGCCAGAACACCTTCACACAATGCTATGATCCCAGGAAAGCTAAGGAGCACTGGCAGCTGGTATCTCTTAAGTGTAGTTGCAAGACCACTGGGACCAAGTTTGAAAAGGAAATTAAACCAGTTTTTCTCTAAAATGGAATCACCTTGTCCTGCTACAGGGTGTTCCATTGTTGCTACAATATTGCAATATTGTTCCCCACCTTTTCTATCTTCTTTCCTACCTTATGTTATTTTGACTGAAAGCCTTCTTTGTGGCCCTCTGCTGGGCTTGCTCTGGGTTGCAAATACCTTTCTAGCACTGCTTGAGCCTAAACCAGGACACAGTACTTTGGAGTGGTACAATTTTGCATATGCTGAATAGAGGGAAATAACAATTCCCTTGAACCTGCTGGCTGTGCTCCTGGCTAATGCAGTTCAGTAGTCGGCCTTGATTTCTCCAAAAGTGCGCTGCTGAGCCAGGCTTACCTTCTTGCCTACTAGGGGTTGTGGGTCAGTTTTTGGAAAGCTGCTTTCTAGTTGATTCCCTAAGCTATACAGATTCAAGGAGTTGCTCTGTTCCAGGTACAGGATTTCACATTTGTTGTTGTTGAACTTTGTGGGGTTTCTGCTGAACTATTTTTCCAATGTTTGTAACTGCAGGGATGACAGAAAAAAAAAAAAAAGAAATTAGAATCCTTCAGGAATTTAGGCAATCAGAAAACCATTTTATATTGCAAGTGTGTGCAGGTTATTTTGTAAGGAGCATGTCCCACTCACACTCTGGGAAACAGTACTTGAAAAAAATTCCTTACAATAAATTATGCTTCATTTAGAATGAGCACCAACAGTGCCAGTTTCGGCTGTTCTCATTTGTCTCCCTCTCCTGGTCAATTGTGGTTATTTTTTCCCAGATTTTGTGTAGGGAAGTCTTTGTTTGGCTTTTCGCCATACACAAAGAACTCAAAGAGAATATGTGGCTGAGCAAAATAAATTTTATGCATACATACTTGTTCCAGTGTATTGAGAGGTTAAATAAATATTTAGCTATTTAAAAATTCACCTCTGCAGTCTTGAAATGAACACATAAATCTTGCTGTATCTCTGAAAATGAGCCAGGGGAAATCTGCTAAAGGGAGTGCTCACTTTCTGTCAAGTTCAGCACACTGGAAAGATGCCAGGAATGGTGGAGTGAGGAGGTGGCTGCATTTCTGAAGAGATGATGATAAGGAGAAGAACTGAAGTCAGTTTAAGGGAATTTGAAATTTTTGGTATAGTAAATTGAATTCTTCTGGGTTTTAAAGGCTTAGTATTGACATAATACACCGTGAGCTCCCAGTTTGTAGCTTTTGCTTTAATGAAGCATATAAATAAAATGGATGTTAAAAAAAGAGACAGAATCAATTTATTACTATGTATAATGAAGAGCCAGGGAACAGACTGAGGGATACTTAGACAATACATAATTTTCCTGTTCTGGTTCTGACAGTACCTGTTATTCACTGAATGCAGTATCTATTGAAGGGCTACACAGCAGCCCCTGTTCTGTAAACTCACCTCAGTTGCATTCCTAACTGATCACACAGTGCCAAGCCTGCTTCTTCTGCATCCTTAGAGTGCCCTAACAGAAACTTAACCACAGTTTTAGTCCCTTCCCTTAGTGGCTTTGAAATCCAAGTCAGCCACCATCTGTGGAAACAGCTACTTAAGTCTAGACTTCCACAGACCTCTTACTGGAACTTGGAGGCTTCATCCTCAACATCCTGAGAGTGCAGTTAGCCATTTTCCATGGAAGGGGCAGTTAGTTATGTCTAGTGCATAGTTTTTGTAGATAAAATATGTTATTTAGAATAAAACAAAGAGATGTTCTGATTTTGTTTAATATATGAGGTACAGAAGTATTCTGTGGCCCGAAAGATTCCAAGTAGTTAAATATCAAAGTGATTACATATCCCAGTGTGTCACTAAGCTGTATTCACTTGTGCAGCAGCTATCTTATTTTCCTGAGAATCAAATGTAAAACACAGTTGAAAACATGAACCTGATAATGCTGCTATAAGAGCCCAGTGTAAAGCCATATTCTCTAAGTTAGGTTAGCATCTGTAAATGATTTGTGGAAAGTAATTAATCTTCCTTTGTGATTGGCAAACAAAAAGAACATGGAAGGCCTTTAATCAAGAGACCTGTCCAAACCAACAGGAAGACCATTGTCTCAGCAGGGTCCCAAGCTGATGGATAGCCAACTAACATGCACTCAGCAGAATTTTTGAAGGAACTCGGACAAAGGTAATTTTGGCAAGGGACATCACGACCCTGCCTCATGGACCACCTACCCAAGAAACCTACCGACCCAAAGCTTGGATGCTAGAGGGCATGCACAGCTAATTTACATAGCAAGCGAGGGTTGTATTAGCCAGTAAGATATAGACTATTAATTAATAATATAGATAATCAATAAATGTGAATCTGACCTGCCTCTGAGGTGGGATCATGTAGGGAAAAAAATCAGAAGAGCTAAATGCCAACTAGAACTTCAACAGGCCACTTCAGTCAATGATAACAAAAAGAACGTCTTTAAATATATCAACGGCAACAGGAGAACAAAGGAGACTCTCCCTCCTTTGCTGGGTGCAGAAGGGATGGTAGCGATGACGCATGAGGACAAGGCAGAAGTGCTCAACACCGTCTTTGCCTCAGTCTTTAACTCCAAGGAGGAATGTCCTAGGGATACTTAGCCCCCTCAGCTGGAAGATAGTGAGAATGAAGCTCCAGCTGTTCCGGAGGACTTGGTAAGAGACCTGCTTGGCCAGTTAGACATACACAAATCGATGAGCCGGATGGGATCCATCCGAGGGTTTTAAGGGAACTGGCAGAGGCCCTCTCCAAACCCCTTTCCCTCATCTACCAGCAGTCCTGTCAGACTGGGGAAGTACTGCTTGACTGGAGACTTGTAAATGAGCGTAACATTTGACAGAAGGGTCAGAGGGAGGATCTGGGGAACTACAGGCCTGTCAGTCTGACCTCAGTACCAGGGAAGGTCATGGAGCAGATTGTCTTGAGTGCTATCCTACAGCACGCCCGAGACATCCAGGTGATCAGGCCCTGTCAGCATGGGTTCACCAAAGGCAGGTCCTGCCAGACCAATCTGATCTCCTTCTGTGACAAGGTTACCTGTTTAATGGACGAGGGAAAGGCTGTGGATGTGGTGTACCTGGACTTCAGTAAAGCCTTTGACACCGTTTCTCACAGCATCCTGCTGGAGAAACTGACTGCCATCGGTGTGGACAGGCACACCCTCTGCTGGGTTAAAAACTGACTGGGTGGCCGGGCCCAAAGGGTTGTGGTAAATGGAATTAAATCCAGTTGGAAACCAGACACAAGCGGTGTTCCCCAGGGTTCAGTTCTGGGTCCAGTCTTGTTTAACATCTTTATCAATGATCTCGATGAAGGCATTGAGTGCACCCTTAGCAAGTTTGGGGATGACACCAAGCTGGGTGCAAGTGTGGATCTGCTTGAAGGAAGGGAGGCTCTGCAGAGGGATCTGGACAGGCTGGATCGATGGGCTGAGACCAACGGGATGAGGTTCAACAAGGCCAAGTGCAGAGTCCTCCATTTGGGTCACAACAACCCCATGCAGCGTTACAGGCTTGGGGAAGAGTGTCTGGAGAGCTGCCTGGCAGAGAAGGACCTACGGGTGTTGGTTGACAGCCGGCTGAACATGAGCCAGCAGTGTGCCCAGGTGGCCAGGAGGGCCAATGGCATCTTGGCCTGTGTCAGACACAGCATGGCCAGCAGGAGCAGGGAGGTGATTGTGTCCCTGTACTCAGCACTGGTGAGGCCGCACCTCGAGTGCTGTGTTCAGTTTTGGGCCCCTCACTACAAGAAAGACATTGAGGTGCTGGGCACATGCAGAGAAGGGCAATGAGGCTGGTGAGGAGGCTGGAGAATAAGCCCTATGAGGAGAGACTGAGGGAACTGGGGTTGTTTAGCTTCGAGAAGAGGAGGCTGAGGGGAGACCTCATCACTGTCTACAACTACCTGAAAGGAGGTTGTGACAAGCGATAGGATGAGAGCAAATGGCTGCAGGTTGCACCAGGGGAGGTTTAGACTGGACATTAGGAAGAAATTCTTTGCTGAAAGAGTGGTCAGGGATTGGAACAGGTTGCCCAGAGAGGTGGTGGAGTCACCATCCCTGGAGGTGTTTAAAGAATGTGTAGATGATTTCCTTAGGGACATGGTTTAGTAGGGAGACAGGCACGGTTGGACTCGGTGATCTCAGAGGTCTCTTCCAACCTTATGAGAGTCTATGATTCTATGATTATTAAAATATTAATGGGGCCTCATCATTACCCTTTTAGTAAAAAAGATAAAGATATTTAGTTCTTTTTCCATGAGTAGAGGGAAGACAAAATTTTCTAATATTTATTTTTTCTAATATATATTCCACTTTACTAAGTTATTGAAAGACTTCTTAGTTTTGTGTGCCATGTTGGCTTTCTTTCACTTCTCTTTGAGGAACACCAGAATTCATTTCAATTTTAAGGATTATAAAACAAATGAAGAACCTTCTGAAAGAGACAGAAATGTGGAAACCCATTTTTTTTTTTCATTCAGCAGTGACATTCTGCACAGGTTAATTTTTTTTATGTTGTAGAAGGAGCAAATCTGTGTTTTCACCAGCTCTAGAGCAGAGTGCCTTTCCACTTCTTCTATGTGAGAGAATATTTATGTAGAGGTTAATGTTATCTCTTTATTACTGTGTGAATAAACCCAGATATTTTTAGAACAACTGCTGATTATTCAAACTGCTTTATAAAAAAAACCAGTACAGAAACCTGTTGTTTCTCTCTTTAAAAAGTAAAGTTTTTTACCATCTGATCAAGGTTCACTGTATTTCAGCTATGTTTTCTTTTCAGCTATGATATTTCACACTGCTACAAGCCTTTTCATCATTTAAAAGGCTCGCGTGCTTCCAGGAGAACGGAAGAAGAGACAGTTCCTTTGTTGTTCTGGAGTTCATCCAATGTGTCATGGGTAATGGGTTATCAAGTTTGTGATGTTAAAGCAGCTTTAATGCCATTGACCAAGAAAAGTCAGATCTATACAGCATGCATTCTTAGGGTATTTATTTACTATATGTACAGCTAGAAATACTTAAGGTGTTGAGAATACCTTTACAAAGTCTGCAGAGTGCCTTGGACAATGTCATAGTAATCTGAAATGAACTCAGCACTGGTTTTTTTGTTATTAACGAAGCTTATGTCTTGTGTGGAGAAAGCAGCTAATTTAAAAGCTCTAGTCATATATCGTACATGATTAGGATTTCAGAATTTCAAGAAACTTTGCACGAGCCTAGCAATCTTTTTGCCAGAGATAATTGCACATGATATTGTAAAAACTGTCCCTCTAATTAGTTTATAATTCCAACTAAAACAATCAGATAAGAACAGAGTTAGTATTTTACAGATGATAGAAAACAAAAATCCAAACAAAATTCAGAAAGACATTTCCTAGCCCCACCATTTAAGTGATCATCCTTGGGATTTGTTAAGCAAGTAATTATGAAAAATAATAAACCTAATTTTCTAATAGAAGATTAGGAAACTGTTCATAAAATGAAAGACAAAGACACATGCAAAACAACACAGCTGTAAAATTTGCTGTTCGATTTGTCCGTTGATGACCTGAACATGTTTATTCTGTTGAATGTGATGTAAAATGTGAACCTTCAGCCATTAGCTTTTTTCTTACTGAATCTGCGGGAAACACAGGCTTGAAAAGTGGGCACCAGCTTATTATATTTGTCATGTTCTTTTTAACTACTTAGCTTGCACTGAGATACCTCACAAAGGCTGCTTACTTTCCACCTCTTAATTAATCTCTGAGATTTCTCTCCAGAGATGAATGTATTAATCATGCTTCAAAAGGAAGGTATATAATAGCATGTGAAATAACACTGCATAATCTTAATTTGACGTTGTTAGGTGATTTATCAAGGTGATTTGATGTAGCTAGATGGTGTTGATAACAAACCAATCATTCTGTTAGAACACTGTGGCATGGGCTTATAATAATGCTTTTCATACAAAAGAAAAACAGTCTGTAGCATTTCTGAACATGCAGAGAAGAACAGAAATATTTGGAATGAAGACTTTTGTACCATGAGATTTTAAGTCTATTATGAGATTGTGAGTCTAAGTGGGTGGATAGGTCTTCTACAATTTACATCAACACTAGCATAGGGTTGTGACTGGTGTTACTTGAAAACACCTTGCTTAAAATCCTCAGATATTGATTAAGGGTGATGTTTCACATGGTGGTCAGAGCTGATCAAATAGCTTGTGGCTATTGAGAGGGGCAGTCCTGCTTGCCCTTGTATACTTCTGTTATGGTTTAGCCCCAACCCGGCTAATTTCAACAGCTAAAACTGTGCAGTTGGGTTCCCAAATTCCCTTCCCCCTCTCCCCAGGAAAAGGGAAGAAGGAAAATGAGAGGAAAAAGTCTTGTGTATTGGAAACTAAAGCTACAGTTTTAATGAAATAAAAACAACAACCACCACCATAATAATAATAATGATGATGATGATGATGATGATGTGATCTCTCAGTTTTATACCGAGTATGATGTATGTGGGATGGAACACTCTCTTGGTCAGTTTAGGGTTACCTGTCCTGTCTGCCCATCCCTGCAAGTACTACCTTTTTCACTAGCTTGAGGATGGTCTTGGTTACTAGGAGGATAAGTATAAACATTGGCCTTTCTGCATGTCAGTGTCCCATGTTATCACTTCTAGAGAGAAACTGTCTGAAAAACATGCAGCTAACTTTCAGAAAATGGACTTAGGAGGAGACTGAGTTAGAGTCAGAGTAACTAACTCTGATTTAACTCAAGCCACAACAGTTTCTGTCCCCTTGGCTCTTGGGTAACTTTTAGTGAGCTGGTCACTTGCTGAAGTAGCAGAAAACCATAGCTGCTGTAAGAAACCAGCTTACAAATAAACTTTAGTCGAGACCAAAGTCTATGGGACAAAGGTTTAATCACAACGCTGTGTGCACACCCCTAATGCCGGTATGGACACCTGGGTTCTTCTCCAGACTATACGTAAAGGTCACACTAATACATATTCATTAATAACTCCATTAACTCATTGCTTAGTTCCACCTTTTCAACAGACCCTCTTCTTGGATGATGCAGTTTTTGGATATTTTTAACTGTGCTTGCTCTATCAGGGTCTCCAGGGGCCACTGGATGAAGGTTTGTGGTCTTCCTTGGCGATAACCTTTTCACCCCCTTGGTAGGTGTAGATGCATTTTCCCAAGTGATATCCAATAGCTGTATTCACGACCGCAACGTCCTCGGCATGAGCCCCTGTTGGGGCCCAAGCCCTACGTGCTTTCTGTCCGCCTGTGCTCTAAAGATAAGCGATTTCCAGATAAGGGTATAAACTTGCTGGCAAAGCATTTACAGCTCCCAGCTTAAGCAAAATGACAAAAGAAAATGCTTACATTCCCTCACATTGCTGTACTTTTGGTTTGCTTTCTGCTCCTAAGCTTGTTGCACTGATTGGTCAAAGGGCCAGCTGGATGCTGTAGGGATTGGAGGGTATAGGTAGGTGCAGGGGATGGGTGGGGAGAAGTGGAGCTCCCCTTTGGAGACAGCAAGCTTTTAGGCTGGCTGAGGTGTCTCCTGAAGTCTCAGCCTGAGAGGTGCAGAGGAATTGCACCCCGCTCTGCCCTGCAGCCTAGACTCCCCGTATTTCTCCCTCTAGCCCCATGTGGGTACAAGCCTGGGCTTCCCCTGCAGTGAAATCACTGGTTCCCCTTCCTAGTGCTGTCTATGGATCATAGGGCACAAACAGCATGTCCCAAGGGACTTCCCAGCCTCTCTGAATGGGTGCCTGTGTTACACTTAAGTGATGGGGTCAAAGACACTATACCCAGCTTGTGTGGCCACAGCATTAGCTGGGTAACTCTAAGTCCTTCAAAGGTATTTCTTTAACTAAATTTCTAACACTAGACATGAATAAATTGTGTTCCACAAAATGGTCTTCACAATAATGTTTGACAGTGGATCTTGTGACCTCAGTCACCTGAAACACACACGTTTGTTTACTGATATGAAAGCTGTGAAAATGTGCTTAATTTTGTTCTAGTCTAGCTCTCACAGGTTTTAAGCACATGACTATCATTTTCCATCTTTCAGATTGAACTTCAGATCATCTTCCAAGGAATAGGTCCAATGTTTACATTTAAAGGTGGACTGAAGTCCTGCAGAAATAAAAAAGACTCGCTTGTACTGTGCAACCATTTTTCTGGATCTGAATAGGACATAGGTGTCTAGATTTTAAAAAATGCTGGACACATTAGAAAACCAGAGATCTTTTAAAATATAAGATGATTATGATGCTTATTTCTTTACTGTGTATATTCATGTAGCTAGAAGTCATATGTTGAGATTGGACTGCTATATGTAGAACGATTTTTCTGTGTTGTCTACACTCCTTCTGCTCTTGTTCTCAGTGATTTATTGGGTTTTCATTCTGTGTCTCCTAATCTACATTGTGAATTTCTTTGACAGGGACTGCCTTTTAATATATGCTTTTGAAGCAACACTACGATTAGATAGAGTTCTGATTGCAACATTGGGACCTGCTGTCAGGCAAACAATTACTACTCTTTATTATACATGTAGAAATGCCTGGCAGTTCCAGTCTGTGAGAGCTGGCCAGTCCTCCAGGAAGAAGAGCAGTTACTGCCCCTTTCCAAATAGTTGTACCACACATAAACCAGATCTGCAAACCGACAGAAATTCAGGGAATACTTAATCAGAACATTTTTTGAGGTTGGGGTTTTAGCCCCAACAATGTATTGAACAAATCCGGTCCAGTAGAGGATAGGGAGCAAGCCTGAGCAGTGAGATGCTTTACCAATGCTGCCATCTCTTGATCTTGTTTTGTATTGCTACCCTTAAAAATTCGTGGGAGATGTATAGGAATAGATTCTTAGAAGTAAAACCAAGACTTCTCCAAACCCTGGAGTTAACAAATGGCATCATTATTCTTTTTCCTAAAGCCTCTCAACTTTTATGTAAATAAACTCCTTAAACACATGGCTGCATTTACCTCAAGCAAGATGGTTTTCAAACTTTTGTATTTTTAATAGCTGCCTTGACTGGGTCACACAAACTTTGAGGTTTTTCTGAATTGCTGTCTTTCAAATCAAAAGTTAACGCTGAGAAACAGAGAGATGAAAGGACTGAAAACAACAGATCTGTCCAGTAGTACTGTATGTTTCATGAAGTCTTGGAAGATCTCTTTTAGTACCGGAAGCTTTCTGATTTCACAGAAGCTGAAAACCCACTTTCTTTTATTAAGCAATGGTTGCTTTGAAGTTTCTATAAAATAGCATCTTAGCTTAGCTTTCAGTGGGCAATTCAAAATGTTAATTCCAAATATTAAATCTGTGTGCAGGTTTTAATTGTGTGTTTTGTTTTGTTTTGTTTTTTCTCCTTTGACCAGAAAATTTTTCACTGGAAGGTATCATTTTCTCATACCTGAAAGGATTAATGGAAAAGGGTGGATTCCAATAGGTTTGTATTTTCCAGAAGCTTTAAAAAAATGTCAGTCTTTTGTTTGTTTTGTTTTGTTTTGGTTTTTTTCTCTCCAGTTTATAATAGAATGCTTTGGGTTGGAAGGGGTGGTTAAGGTCATCTCATCAGTATTTTAAATGTAGAAGTTTAAGATACTGAGTTAAAATGACAATTGTTTTTAAGCTAGTGTACATGAAAAATGCTGGAATCTGAAGTTATCATTTTGAAATTATTGAGATACAGAGTATTTCTGTAGAACCCTATTGGAATTATTTCTGAATGTTTAAAAAATTATATTTTTTAGATATGTTTGGATCTATCTTGAAAATTAATATGGTTAGATATTAATTTGAACGGAAGACAAAATTTCTCAGCAGATTTAATCTCTGCAGCCAGATGAAAATTAACTTTGTCCTTGTTTATAAATATACTGCCTCCTGGACAGATTGAAACAGGGTCGTGATTATAGTCCCTGTCTTGACAACTGCATTTGGTACATAAAGACAACTATGCCAGTCTAGCTGTTTCCACAAATACTTTTAGAGTTATTTCAAAATATCAAAATCTGTGATAAGAAAACACAAGTTTTCATTTGGACTTCTTTCTGCTGATTTTCCTATCATCCTTACAATATGAGGTAGTACATTTTCAATGAGGACATCATTTTCGTGAGAAATGATCTGAGATTTCCAACACTGCTCAGAAGTTATGTTATACAGAATACTGAGCTGAACTGGAACAGAATAGATGACTCAGAAATATTTTGATCTGTAACACAATTTCACATCTGTCACCTTAGGAAACCCCACTGTAATGTCATCCTTTCACTTTGCTCCTCTGGCATTTCAGTAGTGAAGGAAGACAACTGTTTTTATGTTCACATTTGTTATTTTTATTACTATTTGCCTTTGATTCTTTCTGATTGTGTTGCTCTTGGTAATTTATGGCCCAATATCAGAGCCCTAGACAACTGTGCCAGAGGCTTGGCAATTAGATCTGAAAAGTGTTTTAAAGATACATTTTGTTTGAAAATGCTTTTCTGTTCTTCCCCAAACAAAATACTGTTCCTACACACATTTATTTTGGAATGGGAGGACCGGCAGTTGAGGAAAGATGGTGTACGTTTATAAAGACGCCTGAAAACCAAAGCTTTTGAAAAAGCTGAAGCTTATTGGGGAAATGAGAAGTAAGCTACTTGCATTCAGACAAGAACTGGAGTTTTCAAAATCTGAGATGGGCTTTAGTGTAATAATTCTGAGACCATGGCTAATATTTTTGTGTGTAGAGTCTAAAGTAGTGGTCAACAGATGTCTCCCACCCTGATTCCCTGAATGCATGTGCTGTAGCTCTGGGTGTCCTGTTGTGCTGAGATCTGCTTCAGAGTAGCATCTTGCGTCTTTCTGTGATCCTACACTAATGTCTGGCTGCACGCCGCTGCCTCTGTGTATGTTAGTGCTTCTTACTCAGCAGGTCGCAGCAGCCTCCTGGCTTCTTCATCACCACACTTCAGGAACAGGGTAATAGTGTTGTTGATTAAGGGCTCTTCAGAAATGAAACAGTTTGTCTGGTTTTGTTTGGAAGACATCAGAGAGTAAAAAAGAGGAGGTTGAGGTGGGGTTGAGTGTGAAACAGCAAGTAGAGCCAAGGCTGCTTTGGTTTCATGAGATCTTGTGGTTTAATGAAATGGATGAGCTTTCTAGGGAGCACTAGAGGAAATCCTGATAGTTTTTTATTCCTTTTCTTCTTGCAGCTGCTTTCAAACAGCGCTCCCAGGTGCTCTCCTTTATTTCCTTTTGCTTTAGGATGGCTCTTCACTAAAGCTCCCATCCTGCTCCTCAGCTGATCTTTGCAGGCGTCTCTGCAGAATTTACCACCAAACTTGTTTTTCCTTTCTCACTTGGTTGCAATATCGACTTTCAATCTCTCTGCTGCTTTTAGATAAAGAAGGCATGCAAGTGTTTGCAACAAAGCTATGTGAACTGATAGTGACCTCTCAGCAGCAACATTTTATCTGACTCCTATTACGCCTTAGCTATTCTCTTTGTAAAAAGCAACTGTGTTTCAGCTCCAGTGTCTTGCAATTGTCTTCTGTTTTCTAGAAATGCCAGTTCACCTCCTTTGCAGAACACCAAACCCTGTTCCTCCCTCTACAGGGTTTGTTTCAGTTACCCTTCCAGTCCCTGTGCTTCCTGCCCCTCCTTAGGCATTTTGCCTCCTCTGTAGTAAGATATTTAACAATCTTATGTATGACACAAATCTCATGTTTACTTTTTAAACATCTGTTTCTTCTGCTATTCTTTTTCCTGGGTGCCTCATCCTTTTCCTGCTTTGGAAAATGCCTGATTCCATCTGAAGAACACAGTGTGATTTCCCCCTCCAGCATTCGGAGCATAAGAACATACCTTTTGCTGACTTTTGACCTGGGCCCCCACCCCAGAAATTATGAGAAATTCTTCCATCACTTTTTGGAGCCTTCCAGAAACCGTGTTTCAGCTTCTCACAAAGGAGGAGTCTCTTTCTCTTGCTGGGCTTATGGCTGAGGTAGTGGTTGGTCACTTTTTAAACCGTATGTATCTGCACAGTCTTCTTAACATATCTTCTTCCTTTTCCCCTTTTTCTGTCTGGAGTAAATCTGGGTCTTCTTTATGAGGTCTTCATTTCAGTCAAATGATTTCTTTGTTTTAATGGAAATTTTGATGGTAACCATTACTACTACTACTTTCTGCATCCCCCTCTTTGAGTCTCCTTAGTTTTGACTAATGTGTTACCACAGCCTTAGCAGAGCACAACTGCCTTTTGCATAGGACACAAATGTAGGCTTTGGGCTTAAAAAAAAAAAAGAGGAGAAGGAATGCTTTAAAACCAATATTAAATATGACTGAATAAGGCCTTGATTTAAATAAATAAAATATGGAACATTAAAAAAACCCTGAACATATAGGTAGTCTAAACACCCCCAGGTCAAGTTGGAATTTCTACATAAGAACATTGAGTCATGCTATGTCTGGGCTGTGAAGTCCTGCTGACATAGCCATGTTATGTCAGATTATGCAAAACTTCCCTCATTTACACGTAGAAGACCTCCATGATGGCAAAGATGATTCTACACAAAGGGGAAGGAACTACTTTCAGGGCAGGCAGTATTGACTGTTTGTACATAGGATAACCAATACAACCAGTCATAACGGACTTCAAACTGGATAAGATCTTTTTTAGGGAACTAGGAAGTTAAGCAGGATATGGGCAGCATCGTGGCTCTGGCAATCTAGAGGTAGCTTCACTGAAAGATAAGAAAAGAGGTAGATTATTCAGTTTTAACAACCTTTTGACAGAGGAAAAAATCTACTGGAAAAACAAAGACTAATTTTGATTTTAAAATGTCACTGATTCAGCTTCCTGCAACCATAAAATCATGGGAGGCAGGAAAGGGGATGGCCCTAGTAGCAAATGGCTTGGTGGAAGAGTGAGAACTGTCACTTGGTATGCTTGAACATACCAAGCACGTTCAGAGAAAAGAGCAGACAAGTCAGTTCTCAAACTGTAGTGAGATCTGGGGCAGCCTCTGCAGTAACAAGCAAAGAGAGTGTAACAAAGACGTCTTTCCTCAGGGAATCACAGGGTATGCCTATATGGTGTATTACGGGCCACCATGAGCTTGTACATAGCCATAACAAGTTGGTCCTTGAATATGTACGTTTTTAGTATGGTAGAATGTTTGCTTATCAGAAACAATGCTGTGCATCCAAACATACAGAAATAATGTGTCAGGGCTCCCCTCCACAATGAGATTGCCTTTAAAATTGCAAGGTTCAGCCACCACCACCACCAATCTAAATCAATACATTTTGGATTGGTTTTATTTGCTGTCTGGTATTGGAACATACATTGTCTGCTTGCAAGTTTGCCACATGCATTGGCCGTGAATACTCAGGATTGTGTAACTGGAGTGATTCACACCTGTGAAGGGTGGGCCATATGCACGTTCACATATGTTGAATAGAATATAAATATTGAGTTAGTTTAGAAGATGTATAAGATATTTAAGGGTGTAGATAGGCTTTCTTTTCTGGGTCTAGGTAAAGTAGTTTAAGATGCTCCTATTGCTAGCTGTTCAGCTTCCCCCACTGCTGGAGACTTCTACCTCCCTAGCTGACCTGGTGTGATGGTGTCATGGAGGCACTCACAAAACAGACAACCAGTAAGCCAAAATGAAGATTCATTTCAACCAACGCTACTTACTGCTTTGACAAGTAAAGTAAATCATGAGTTCAGATGTCAGTTAGGAATATTATTACACAACTACCTTAGGAAGTTTCACAAACAATCCTTTAGAAGGATGATCCAAAAGATGCATAATCTTTCACTCACAAAAGGAAACCTCTCTCTCAAAGGTACAATACCCAGAGGGGACAATCTCTCACCCAAAGGAACAAAAGCTCACTCAAGGATATATGCAGAAGAAATAAGCACTTACTGAAAGGAGGGTGAGGGCACTCAATCCCTGAGAAGTCACCTTGGGTAGTACCCCAGTTCCAGTGAGAGAGTCCTTGCTGCAGGTCTGCAGCTCTGAGACACAGCTCCAATCGGTTCTCTGGCAATACCCCATTTATACACTGTTGAGTCTGATTTGTGGTCAGTTCTAATTGGCTGGGGACCTACATATTCTGGGCCTTGTACCTGTCAACAGTTCTCCAGTTTTCTAATTCCCCCTGCCCCACCCCACCCCCAAAATAAATGTAATTAGGTAACCATATGTCCCAGTTGGGGTATGAGACATCAGCTTGTCTCTTAATCAGACTGTTGGTTCATTCAACCATATTGTTAGCCTGAGGATAATATGGTGTATGGAACATCAATTTGATGACTTCCTCTCGAGCCCAATCTTATACCATAAAGTGTGACCCACTACCACTTTGAATGCAGTAGGGAGCGGGTAAAATACTAACCCACTTTCTCAGTGCTTGAACTGTCTGATCTCTGGTGGCAGTGGTAACAGCTGTGGCCATAGTCAATCCCAACACCACCTCTACTCCTACCAAAATATATCTCTTCCCCATGGGGTAGTTTTAAAGGACCAACATAGTCAATTTTCCAGGTACTCCAAAGAGCCTTGTCTTGTTTGATATGCTGGCTGGTGCTTGACTCAGGTGGCTGGACTTGGTTTGGGTGATTGGCCTTAAGCCTTATCTGATGTTGTGGGCAAGCTGTAAGAACTGCTTCACATATTCTCATAGACACAGGCAGTCCTCGAGACTGACACTCGTAATAGAGGTCTATTTCTCATGCATCTCACTTCTGTGTCTCTGTAACCTGGCTGGTCCACTGAGCCCTGGCAGCCCAGCTGCAGGCATGGAGGTGAGATGCTGGCACCTCCCCGCCGCATTTCCTGCCTCTGCTCTGCAGCTGCTCCCTAACTAAATGCAGGTTACATTAGATTGTGGTAGTGCAGTGGCAAGCTGCTGAGTACTAAAACGTGTGATTTCCACCCTGCAGCTCTTGAAACTCCATGTGCTGCTACTGGGCAGGTACCACCTCTTGCCTGCTGATACATCAAATCCCACTACATTTCCCCTGCAAGGGCTTAAAACCACCTTCATGGCTATTGTCCACTTTTTCCTAGGCAGCCAAAACCGAATTTGAGCTTTTTCTGCTGTACTCGTTATTCCTATTATATTTATAATATTTCTTCAGGGTCTAATTCCTAGCTCCTCAGCTTGTTGACTTTTTAAAACACTGATTTGGGCTCCTGTATCATTCAAGAAATCTAAATTTGTCTGCTTTGAACCCACAGGGAGTTCATTTAATTCTACTCATGAAGTTGTGAAAGGGTTAAGGTTTTGCTTCCCACCTTTGCTGGAACTTTCTTTGTGTTCCGAGTTTTGCCTTCCAACAGTTGCACTAGTCTTGTCCTGTGCTTGGGGGACTGCCAGTGCAGCACCACCGAGGATACCCCCCAATGCTAATGCCTTTCACCAAAGGTCATTCCCTCACAGTTCATGGGTTCAATCCTGTTTACCTCAGGAGGTGAATTCCTCCAATTCCTCTGTTTCCTCAGAACTATTTTCATAGAATATAGAATCACAGAATCAAAAGGTTGGAAGAGACCTCTGAGATCACTGAGTCCAACCTGTTTCCTGTCTCCCTACTAAACCATGTCCCTAAGGAACTCATTTACCCATTCTTTAAACACCTCCAGGGATGGTGACTCCACCACCTCCCTGGGCAGCCTGTTCCAATCCTTGACCACTCTTTCAGTGAAGAAATTTTTCATAATGTCCAGTCTAAACCTCCCCTGGTGCAACTGGCGGCCATTTGCTCTCATCCTATCGCTTGTCACTTGTGAGAAGAGACCAGCACCCACCCCGTCACAACCTCCTTTCAGGTAGTTGTAAACAGTGATGAGGTCTCCCCTCAGCCTCCTCTTCTCGAAGCTAAACAACCCCAGTTCCCTCAGTCTCTCCCCATAGGACACATTCTCCAGCCCCCTCACCAGCCTCGCTGCCCTTCTCTGGATGCGCTCCAGCACCTCAATGTTGTTCTTGTAGTGAGGGGCCCAAAACTGAACACAGTACTCGAGGTGCGGGCTCACCAGTGCTGAGTACAGGGGCACAATCACCTCTCTGCTCCTGCTGGCCCCACTGTGTCTGATACTGGCCAAGATGCCATTGGCCCTCTTTGCCATCTGGGCACACTGCTGGCTCATGTTCAGCCGCTGCCAACCAACACCCATAGGTCCTTCTCTGCCAGGCAGCTCTCCAGCCACTCTTCCCCAAGCCTGTAACGCTGCATGGGGTAGTTGTGACCTAATGGAGGACTCTGCACTTGGCCTTGTTGAACCTCATCCCGTTGGTTTCAGCCCATCGATCCAGCCTGTTCAGACCCCTCTGCATCAGAGTCTCCCTGAATGTCCACATCCCAATCCTCAGGGCTTGTGCCCATGGCTAACTTCTGGATTTGGACAAAACTGGTGGGCTTTTTTGTTTGTGCCAGCCTCTCTCTTTCTCTAAAAGTGAGCGGTTCATAAAGCTCGGGAAAAGGGAAATTTTAATAATAGGTTAACCTCTGTGTGTGTGCAATTTGATTATTTGATTTAACCCCTAAGTGTGTGCAATTTGATTTAGAACTGTTTGTCTGTACGTGTGTGATTTGATTTAACCTCCGTCTATTTATATGTGCGATTAGATTGAGGAAACCCTGCTGTAAGTCTCAGGTAACCCTTGCAGTTCTCAAGTCTTTAACTAAGTCACTATTTTGATTGTAACTAATTCCACTGAATAGCTCTGTTAAATTGGCTGATGATTAAGCGCTGTTAAGAATTACACAATCTAATCTTGTAATCTATCTCAAAAATATTAATAAATACTAAATTGCTGTGAAACTTATGTTAAAAATCACATTTCCAACACAGTACAATGTCAGATCACCTTCTCCAGCAGTTTAAGCTCAGATTATGGGCTGTGAATGAGAGTAGATGAAAAATATTTGCACCTTCTGTTCTCCTGGCAGTGGGAGTGAGGATCCTACTGATAGCAGTGAGGAGATTGGAGCTGACATGCATCTGAGGAATGCTAATGTCTTAAATCACTTCCAGTTCTCCACAGAATAAATGTGTGTCTAACCGAAGGCAAGGCTGGAAAGATGCTGGTAATGCAGCTTGATATTGCAGACACTGTAAATTCCCACTTCTAAGGGTCTTTCTGCTTTCTGAAGAGAGATTGCAATAACCTGTAGTGCAGGAAGGATTGTGTGTGAGAAGCAGAGAATCAGGTGTCACCTCATAGAAATTTGTTTGCCCTTCAGACTGAGGCTGAGCCACTGAAACTGTTTTGGGTTGTGTGCCAGCATTGAGGAGGCTGATTTCCAACTGGATAGTAATATGTCATCTTCTGCTCCATCACTGCTCTGTGTCTATCCACGATAGATACAGATGGAGCTGTCTCATACAGGGCTCCCTCTCAGAATGCTGCTGCTGCTTTAATTTTGATGCTCTGTCTTTGGAATCAGATCCTAATCCACACCAAAAGCAAGCAAACCCCAAGAGCTGCAGTGCAGTTGATGTGTTAAGATAGGCTGTCTGGGTTTTTGCTCCATTTCTGACATTTATGCAAGGCTCTTTCTTGTCCTGGGGATATTATTACCCAGCAAAAATATATAATGCAGTTGGCATTAGATCATCCATTTTATATTCTTTAAAATTTTAAATCAAGCTTGCCTAACCTCATGGCTGGGAATGATCACAGCTGTGCGTATGCATGCATGGGGTTATGCACTCCTTCATTCTGGCTGTTTTGCTCCTGCCCTTCTGTCAGTAAGCCTGCGAAATGGCTGTCAGGTTGGTCCCTCTGCCAGTCTCCAGAGATTCTCAATAAGTCCCTGGCTGAGATGGGAAGAAAGAAAAAGCATCCTGTGTGGTAAAACTGAGGGGGTTACAGGCGAGAGATTGAGAAGTCTAAAAGATGGTGAAAAGAGCTGGGTAGTAAACAAAGGCACAAGGAAAATATCACTTACAACACGACTAAGTTTCATAAACTGAAATTCTCTGTATGTATCCATTACTATGTGACAGAAAACCACACACTGCATGAGGTTCACGCAAGAAGGTCATGTGAGATGAAGACTGCTCAGATCTTTTATCCTGGCAAGGAAACATGAAAAGTGTTCCCAGGACATGTGTTTCTGCCAGTTCCACCCAACTTTTCCTTGTCTTCACTGTTGAGAAGATGTGTCATGGAAAATGTAATAGTCTGAAATGAACATTTTCCCCTTTGGCTTGGTATTTGTAGTCAGATAAAGATTTTATTTCTAAATAACATTACTGCTCAGCATTCAGGCATGTCCTGAGAAGGAATTGGTAATATGTGTTGCCTCAGATGCGACTGTGAGTGTTCCCTAATCTGCAGCAGTGCAAAATTGTCCATATGTGATCAGGAGGAGGGATGATTTTTCAGGGTGGTGGATAAGGAGTGCACTTCTGTTCCATCCCACTGGCACCACTCTGATGAGCCCATCAGAGCACTGAAGATGTGTACAATGAATGCTAAGCACATCGTGCAAATAAGCACAATAATAATAATGTTGAAGATGGGAAATGAATAATTTCTCTAAATGAAGCTTGGGCAGGAATTCAGCTAGAAAGTATGTAATTAAACCAAGCTGGAACTTGATCAAAATACTTAAATGGTACTAGGAAAAAAAGAGAAAAGTTATTTAATGACTATTAGCAGGAAGAACCTTGGCTTTTTATTTCATCCAGAAAGAAGACAACTGCCAACACTAGAAAAAGCTGGATACCCAAGAGAATGTCCTTCCTTCTCCCACATGATTTCACCATGGAGAATTACTGTCTTGGGCTACCAGGATAATACACATCAGATCTGTAAATGGGGCAGAGATCTGTGTGGGGCAGAGACTTCTGGGCTTGACCCTGCTCAGTGGGAGGACTGGTGGCTGAGCTGAGCACAGGCGGTGCTGATCCTGGCCGAGGGTGTGAAGAGTGGAGATGTCTAGAGGTAGGTTTTAACACTTAGTCTTAATGAAGTGGATGAAATGACAGCTTACACAGTCCTGTTACCATCTGAACTCTGACCAGACTGACCTTTGCTTAACCTAGATTCTCCAGCACAAATGTTATTTACAGTCCTATGACAAAGTTAGGAAGAAAGACAAGCAGCAAGGATCTTCACTCCACCACAAACCACAAGGGCACATCTGCTACGGTGTGGTTAAACTGCTGCTGGCTTTACTGGCTAGTAATTGCCCCCTCTTCTGCTCCCATGGCTAGAGGACATAATAAATTATCCAGAGATCACCTCTTTTAGCTGGACAAGGGCTGAACTTTAGTTGTGTATTTGTGAAGCTCAGTGGGCAATTAACCTGGCACAATTCACTGTGGCATAGTTCACTGTAAATCCTTACACAATAAATGGATTGTAATCACTACATTTCAGTGATTGTTGAAAGCCATTTTGAAGACTAAATAAAGCAGGATGTTGAGATTTCAGATTGTAGGTCTTTTGAAAGGATTTGAGGCAAAAGAAGAATACCTGCAGTGTTCTGCAATGCTTGTGAAGTGGCTATGTGTGCTGACAGGGCATGGTCAAGGAGTACGTGGCTGCATGGGCTCATGGGGAGAAGGAAAAATCAAGCCTTCATTCCTGTGCTAAAGGCAAAGAAGGTGGGAATGCATTGCTAATCACATCATAGCCTGTGCTCAGTAACGGGGAGTGACAACCCCATACCACTATTTTCTCCAGTTCCCATAAAAGGGATACATTGCTTAAAGCATGGTTTTATTCCACAGCATGAGTGCTATTTTGTTGCCCATTTGACACTACTACAGCCAGAGTGTGACTTCTTAGCTGTGCTCGTGGCTGTGAGGAACAGTTTTATAGCCACAGGCATGTTGGTGTCTATCATAGAATCATAGAATCATCTGGTTGGAAAAGGCCTTTTAGATTATTAAGTCCAACTGTGTCTGTCCCCTTACTAAACCATGTCCCCAAGAAACTAATGTACTTGTCTTTTAAAAACCTCTGGGAACGGTGACCTGACCACCTCCCTGGGCAGCCTGTTCCAATGCCTGACCACCCTTTCAGTGAAGAAATTTTTCATAATGTCCAGTCTAAACCTCCCCTGGTGCAACCTGCGGCCATTTCTTCTTGTCCTATTGCTGTCACTTGTGAGATGAGTCCAGTACCCACCCCGTCACAACCTCCATTTGGGTGGTTGTAGACAGTGATGAGGTCTCCCCTCAGCCTTCTCTTCTCCAAGCTAAACAACTCCAGTTCCCTCAGCTGCTCCTCCTAAGACTCGTTCTCCAGCCTCCTCATCAGCCTTGTTGCCCTTCTCTGCACACGCTCCAGCACCTCTATGTCCTTGTAGTGAGGGGCCCAAAACTGAACACAGCACTCGAGGTGCAGCCTCATCAGCGCTGAATACAGGGGCACAATCACCTCCCTGCTCCTGCTGGCCACGCTGTGTCTGATACAGGCCAAGATGTCATTGGCTCTCTTGGGCCACTGCTGGCTCATGTTCAGCTGGCTGTCAACCCACACCCCCAGGTCCTTCTCTGCCAGGCAGCTCTCCAGACACTCTTCCCCAAGTCTGTGTCGCTGTGTGGGGTTGTTGTGACCTAATGGGGGACTCTGCACTTGGCCTTGTTGAACCTCATCCCGTTGGTCTCAGCCCATTGATCCAGCCTGTCCAGACCTCTCTGCTGAGCCTCCCTTCCTTCAAGCAGATCCACACTTGCACACAACTTAGTGTCATCTGCAAACTTACTAAAGGTGCACTCAATGCCTTCATTGAGATCATTGATAAAGATATTGCACAGGAGTGGACCCAGCACTGAACCCTGGGGAAGTGTTCACTGAACCTTATTTGAGACTGAGCAGGTGAGGAAGAGTTTGCAGAGAAAGGAACTGCTGAAGGCTACAGAGCCAGATCCTCAGTGGTGTTAAAGTCAGTGACCTTACAGGAGCTTCTAAGCAGCTGGCATTGTGCCCCCAGCTCCAAGGTGAAGATACGGTGTGGTCCAAGGCTGTGCAGCTCCCTGTGCTTGCTGCTGTGCTAAATCAGAGAGAAATTAAACCAGGGCAAGTGGAGCTGGTCAGTGTGGGGCAGCTGACGAAATGGCAGTTTGATACACACCAGTTACCTGTGGATCCCAGGATGGGAGTGGAGGGAGTTTACTCTGTGGCTTTCATGAGCTGATAGATGATTTAGGCCCAGTGAGCATGTGAGCTTTGGGCTGTAACTTTTCCCTGAGTTACTGAGAGGAAGTCTATAATACAAACTGTGCTCGACTCCCTGCTGTGCCTTCGTGATACAGGCTGCACTGGGGACTCTCCATGCTTAAGGTGCTATGAATCAGATCCAAACATGATTTAAGGTAATTTTCTTCTAATTCACAGTTAGGCAAAGGAATAGATCTATCTTCTGAGAATCAACAGTATTAATAAGTCCCTTACATACAGTTTGGAAGCAAATGAATACCCCCATTTTTCTTGCTAAATTTTGAGAACGTTATTTTACTGTACAGAGATGAACTCCATTAACAGAACACATGAATTAAAACAAAAGCAGCTTATTTGCATTGTGATTAACCATTCCTGAGATGAGAAAGCTCATCTAGTTTTGAATATATGGCAACGAAGATTATAAACGGTGCAATAGGGCTTAATCTTTGGGTTTTTATGTTTTTACAAAATGGCTTTCATACAGAAACATTTTCTTCCTACCTACAGCTGAAATTTGTCACCATGGTAACCTTCTGGATTTGGAGGGGCGGGGTGCTATAGGCAAATATGTGGCCGCAACCTCATAAATTGTTGTCCAAATTGGGTTTCATTTCTCCTCTCTTTCTTTAACAGCTATGAGGTTCCTACACATTGGGTAGCTGCTCACATAACCAGATCAGAGGGACGACATACGGATTTAAACTCTTGTTTAATTTATTTGAAAGGAGCAGTGTTTGGGGCAATTTTCTCCCTTATTCAACTGGCTCCATCCTTCCCTGGCTGCAGCTCCAAGCCAGCTTGGCTCTCTGGGAGCTGCTGGACCGCGTTCTGCTCCAGTGCCTGCAGCGTCACCCGCTGTTGCTGGGGAAACGCAGAAATCCTGAACTGGGGTCCCAGCAGCTCAGAATTGGAGAGTGTGTTGTTCATTTGCTGGCTTCATTATATGCTTAGATGTATTTTGTTTTGTTTGACGTACATGTCTGAGAATGACTTGGGGCCTTAAACAGGTTGTGCTTTTTTTTATTTTTGAAATTTTGAATTTTTTTATTTTTTTATTTTTGAAACCTGACACAAGTGTGCATTAAGACTTCTGAAAATAAAATGATTAAAACCTTAGAGAACCCTCCCCCACAATGCTGTGTTAATGCAATATTATTTTAAGGACATGTCACCATCTTGATCATTTAGCTTCTGATTTTTGTTTCCCATTTTATGTGTCAAATCGCTTCCCACTGCTTGCCCATGATTTCTTTCTGTCTTTTACTTTGCAGGAGAAAGAGTAATTCATGGTTAAACATTCTGGTCAAAAACTGTGTAGACTGAAGTTGCTATAGGGAAGTACTGGCTCTGCCGTTAACTCTTGAGATAACCACAGTCCGGTCACTGCATGTCTTTTTGCTTGAGGTCCTAGTCTGTAGATGACACACAGTCTCCTTCTTGTCCTTCTGCTTTTTGGGTGGGCCTACTGTATGGGAAGCACTGGAGTCAGGGATGTTCTTAATTTAGAATTTGGGATTGTTTAGCCTGGAGAAGAGGAGACTGAGGGGTGACCTTATTGCTCTCCACAACTACCTAACAGGAGGTTGTAGCGAAGTTGGCGCTTGTCTCTTCTCCCAAGTAACAAGTGATAGGACAAGAGAAAATGGCCTCAAGTTGCACCAGGGGAGGTTTAGATTGGTTATTCGGAAAAAATTCTTTACTGAAAGAGTGCTCAAGCATTGGAACAGGCTGCCCAGGAAAGTCATAGAGTCTCCTTCCCTGGATATGTTAAAAAAGTGTGTAGATGTGACACTTTGTGATGTAGTTTAGTAGGCTGGTGGTTTTGGGCTGACAGTTGGACTGGATGATCTTAGAGGTAGTTTCTTGGTGTAGCTAAAAATAAGTGCAATTCAAGACAGCGCAATAGTAAGCAAAGTGGTGGCCCCGCCTGTTTGTTTGCTTTTGAGAAGCTCCTGGCCTTCCACAGGAGCTATCAGTAAATAAACCTCTGTCATCTGAGTTTACTCACTTCTTCTCCCCATGACTGACATTTACACCTAATTTTCTTTCCCCTGTAAGGTGGAGCAATCAAAACCATTCCTTCATATTAAGGCAGGTTGTAATTTCAAGTGTTGTCTGGCCTGGGCCAGCTCTGACTGCTGTGTCTATCTTTACTACTTGGTAGCTGTCTGCTCATCTTAAGTACTTCATGCTCAACTAAGAAGAGCTAAAAGTACCTTGGATTCATCTTGAGGAAAGGGGTTGTGCATCAATAGTTATTCCAAGGAGCTGACCTCTGCTCTGCTCTCACTCATAAGTAGGTTTTTTGAGAAAGCCAAGCAGTAGGTTTATACTTTCTGCTAAGGCCCTATCAGCTCTTGATTAGTGCGTGTATTTGAGTACACTGGAAGCACATCTGATCATGAATTCTTAATAGGGGTAAAGCCCTGAGAGGGTACTTGGATACACCAACAATTCCTTTCTCAATGCTTCTTAGCTTGTGTTTTGCCTTGTGACCTGCCTGACAGATGAAACAGCTATTGAAGAGAGCTGTGATGAACATAATTTGGCTCCTTGTGAGCTCGCAAGGAGTTTTCAGTGAGCAGAGGGGCTACTTGCAAGGCCACCCCAAATGCATCAGTGAGGCTATGACATTAGGTGGCACATGTACAGTTTTATGTTGCTGGCTCCTATCTGGCTCTTCTCAAGGGTAAAACATTTCTCTTACAGACTTTAGCAAAATAGTTTAGAGGCCTCAGAGCTACTGGCAGTCCACTTCTCGGCACCTAGCACATAAGCCTGAGCTGACTATAAATATGCAGCCACCCACCACACTGCTGTGCCAGTAGGGCCTGGGGGCAGAAAGCAACATTTTGGGGACTTTATAAGGGAGAAGAACGTGGAGAACAAAATAGCTGCATTCACAGGTTGCTATGCACCATCTCGCTTCCTTCACACCGTTTTCTCCTCTCTTTGTCAAGGGCAGCAAAGCATGAAAAGGGAATAAGACATGGTGTGCTGAGGCTGCAGTAAGCTCTCTGGTGTCTCGTGCCCTCTTTCCCTCTTCTGTTGTTTGCTTCCCTCTTTCAATCTTTTTTTGCGTGAAGTGGGCGTTCACCAACAGACTCTTATTAGGAAAAGGACCTCGCTATTCAGCCATGTATGGACACATCTCCCAGGTTACCAATATCCTTTGCATCTGCAGAACTGGTTAGGGAAAGTTTTAAGAATGTGCTTCTCCCTATTCCACTCTGAGACTTTTGAAGACATCTTGCTGTCAAGTGTATTACACAAACCACAAAATGGCTCCCTCCAAAGGGAGGAGTCCTTCCAGTCAACTCCTCCCCAAATTTAAAGCAGGCAGAGAGGTGAAAAGCAATGGTTTCCAAAGTTTTCTGAACTTGTTTGCAGGTCACTTAAATTGTTTGCAGGCTCAGACTGGCATGGGGAGGTTGTACTGGGTGCCTGTTGTGTTCAAATAAATCGATCCTTTCCCCAGATCCCCATCTCTCGTGTGCAGCCACATCATGTGTGTTTGCAGGAGACAGTACGCTTGTGTTTCTCCCACGACCCTGCTGGCTCATTAGTGTTATTTCTGGAGGTCTTGTTTCCACAGTAACAAGCAATTACCATTGTTCGTTGGACTGCCAAAGTTACCACCAGCAACACAGAGGAAGATGCGTTATTCTCTATATTGGGATAAAATGCCTTCATATGTCTTGCTATTCACTGAATGCCAGTCCTGACGCAGGTCCTGTGCAAATAGCACACTCCACCCCCTGCCAATGCTGCTTTTGCTGATATTAAGACATGCCAAATTCTGAAATGATCCAAAATGGTGTTCTTGGGCCTGTGGCTACTCTGACAATGACAGGGTCAGGATTTCAGCAGCAGGATGACTGTACCAATGGTAGCTCTGGTAGGAATATAAATAGAATAGCCTGCAGGCAGTTCTTTTTTGCAGTTGTGCTTAGCCCTGTTCTCAGTAATGTTGGCTAGTGACGTCAAGATGTATACTTTCTGTGTTTACCCTACAGCTTCCACCAGTACAGTGAGCTCCCACAGAAGAGTCTAGTGGTCTTATGGTATTAGGATGCTGAAGTGTGTGTCCCCAAGGGACCACGTGCATGCATCTGCTTCAACCATTTATTCTCTCAGTGGCTTCTGCTTTCCCTTTTACCTTTACATGGCACACAGACAGATTCAGCTGGAATGGGCTTTAGACCCCATAGAACATATCCTGCATCTGACATACATGCCGAAAGATTAGGCAGCTGGGAAGCTGAAGGAAGATGGGCTTTTTTAGGTAAGAGAAGTGGGGTAGTGTGGTGCTGGGGCAGGTGGGTTAGGTTTTATGACTTGAAGAGTTTTTATGGCTTTCAGTCACTCTAGTTTCCAAGTATGACTCCATAGTCTAAAAATCTCTAAGCTTTTCTTAACAGAGTTTTTTTGTGACTGGGTGTATGTATGGATCTACGTACACAAACCCACTTGCCCAAATTACTACTAACAGGTGTTGGAGGGAGAACATGGCCTCTAGCCTCTATAAATCAAAGTACAAGGAAGCACAAGGAGTTCTGCTCCAAGGCAGATGGAGCAAAGGGATCAAGAGAGGCATTTTAAACTAGGAAGGAACAGTCTTTTGTGAAAGGTCTTGGAAACATCTGCACTAGAGATTTTTAAAACCTGAGCTTACCAGAGAAGACCAGCATATGTGGGTGACGAACAGCAAGTGTTCTGCTTTGACAGGTGCTAAGCTTATAACACTTTAACTGCCCTTGAGGAAACAGAAACCCAACAGCAAACACATTGGGTTTTTTCTTGGAGTGCAGAAAACAATAGGCAGAAACAATTGGTGATAGGGTCCTTGATTCGTTTTTTCTGCCTTAAGTCCTACCAACATCTGTGAAATAAAGGTGAAAGAAGGAGTCAAACACAAATGGAAAGAAAGCACCTGCATATCACAGCTCCTGCATATCATGTATCTGTTCTAGAGGCCAGGATTAATTTGTAGGTGTCTGTCAATTAGTGGGGATTGAAGTGTTAAAAAGTCCTTCAGTTTTCTTGGGGGCTGACCATGGACTGAAGGCAGCACCATGGAGAAAGATTAAGAAGATATCCTTGGCTGTGAAAGAGCAGTCCTGCCTAATCCAAGTTTCTCTTTTCTTTTGCGTGCATCTTTCTAAAGTCTTGGATTTTAGCATGGTGAAAAAGTCCTCACAGATAATCTTATTCTCCGCTGGAACCTAGTGTTTGAGTTCTACGTGACAGCATATGAGGCTTTGATGGTTCATAATGAGCCAAGACTAATTTTCGTATTCTAAGGGAAGTACTCCCATAAACCAAGCCTTTGCTCTTTAGCTGTAAGCTTCAGGGCACCCACTAGCATCCCACATTTTCAGCTGAGAAACCTGGGGTTGTTCAGCCCGGAGAAGAGAAGGCTCCAGGGAGACCTTGTGGCCTTCTAGTACTTAAAGGGGTCTTATGAGAATGATGGGGAGAGACTTCTTAGCAGGGCTTGTGATAGAACAAGGGGTAACGGTTTTAAATAAGAGACAGTAGATTTAGACTAGGTATAAGGAAGAGATCTTTTGCAATGAGGGTGGTGAAACACTGGAACCGGTTGCCCAGAAAGGTGGTAGAAGACCATGCATGGACACATTCAAGGTCAAGTTGAACGGGGCTGAGCAACCTGGTCTGGTTGAAGATGTCTCTGCTTACTGCACGGAGATTGGACTAGATGACCTTTAAGGGACTTCTCCACTCCAGCCCAAATTGTTCTATGATTGTATGATTTTCAGCCGAGATGGTGTGCCGAGCTTGCCAACAGACACTAGGTGGAGGCCTTGGGCTGTGGTTTCACCGCAGTGGCTGAAAGCAGAAGGAGCCGAGGACTTGTGCTTTCAGAAGGGAGATCTTTTTTTTTTCTTGCTGCTCTTACATGCTAGAAAGAAAAGTCCAGGCTCTCTAGGTGCAGAATGGGATGAGCGGAAGAATGGAGGAGAAGTGTCTGTCCCATCCCAGGTCTTCCCTGCAACAAGATCTTTTGAGCAGTGGTGGGATCGTTGAAGCCTTCCTAGTTCTTGGGTGTGGTTGGGTTGCAAGATTGATTTAATTTATCCTGATATATTTCATCCTCATTTATATATCCTGGTGGAGATAATTCTGAATTCTCCATGAGTATATATAAAAAGTATTAAAATTGAGATGAAAGTGAATACTGATGAGCTGATTTATCTAGCAACAAATGTTGGTAGAACCAGCTAAGATGAAGTGCATGCTGTATTTATGACAATTGCCTCCAATCTTAAAACTATTCCAAACAGGGAGATTCAGAGTTAGTACAAAGAATGAATCACAGGTTAAGTGATAGCCAGATGAATTTTGAAATATTAATTTTGAGAGAAATTTCAAAGTTTGTGATTCTAAAGCTTCTTGTTACTCCTAGTGATAAAAACCATGTTTTCAGTGTATTTCTAATAACTGAAAATTATGGAAATTTAAATACTTTAACAAAAATAACTCTTATTTTGAAAATTAATTAAATTTTGGTACCATTTCACATGTCACTTGTAATACAGAGTTAGATTATGCCCAATTAGTTCTCATATGAGAGTATGTTATGCAATCCTACCAGTAACATAACATACCATGAATATCATAATTAAATGTTCTGTTATATAATTTAGTACAGGTGATATTTTATTTTCAAAACAAGTGATTTTTCTACCAAGTAATGAGTTTTCTATCAAAAGTGGTACCAGTTTTATTAGTCAGTGCTGAATGAAGCAATTAAAAGTTTTACACCCTGAGGAAGATATGTGCTGGGTACTAGTTAGGCACCAGTTGTATTCAATATCCTAGAAACTAGGTTCCAGGCTAATGGCAAGATACTAAACACATTGGTGTTTCTCATTTTTAACTGAAGAATGTAAAACCAATACAAGAGTATGATAAGAAAATATAAGGTTGCTTTCAAAATAAGTATTGTAATTTGCAATAAGATACGGCATTTCTTCCCTAAGACAAGCTTTCTAATACAGAAGATTTTGTTTGAGCCTTTTATTCTAGGGGGATTTTTCATTTGTAATCAAGATTTTGTGAAAAATGGTGATTTTATTGAAATAGTATTTTCTGGTTGAAGACTATTTCGATTAAAACTTTCTCACTAGTGTGAGCTGTTATGACACTGTCCTCCTCCACCCTCTGAGCTGTGGTAAAAAGGTGAGTGAAATTATTGATTTATCGTTCCTTATTTTTTTTTTGTCCAATGACTTTAAGAGCTCCATGGCTGTTCTGCAGACAGATGCACAATTGTGACACATCAATATGGACTGCAAATCTCTACTGTCAGTCAGCTCCTCTTCCCCTCTGCATAACGTAATCCTTATCTCCACAATGCCGGCACAGATACACATTTGCAAAGATGCTCTTCTGGAGATAGTGTACACAGCAAGCCCGCGTTTACTTGTTCTCATCTCTAGCAACATTATATGGAGTTTCAGTTCACAGTTCACTGTGTTCCCCTTCCTACCGCTGAAATGAAGCCAGCAGCTATTAAACATCACACAAGCAATACCACAAAACAGATTGTGGAAAGCAAAGGAATTCAGGGAAAAGCAACAAATTGAGTGAGGACTGCAAGGGTTGTCTGGGAAATGATATCAAAGGATTATAGGGAATGTAGTGGTTAGTCATGATGCAGAATGGCCATCACCTTGATATTCAGAAGATACCAGCATGCAAGGGAGATCTTTTAAGGGTGGCACAACAAGAAGTCACTAGGAGTAGTCAGGTTTCAGCCAGGCAGATGAGCAGGTCAGCTTCCCTAAGCACTGAGTTTTGTCAGACTTGGTCAGACTAAGGAGACAGTTGGCGGGCATCATTGCTTGAGGGTTTTAAAACTGTTTGAAGTTTCAAGACAATCAAGCCAGTATCAGGGCGGGTGAATAAAAAAAATGGAGCAAATAGACATATCTGACCCTGCTTTGTTTGAGACTGAGAAAATAGTTGGGAGAAACATAGCAAGGTCTCAAGGAAGCTCATTTACAAAGTTAGAAAAGGGTGTGAACTGGCATGACAAGAGCTGGGACATGGCAAGGGAAAAGCTTTCGAAGACACTGCTCTTTTTTCTTTGACAACATGATGACATTATGGGAGGAAAGGAGAAAAAGGGGAAGATGTGCAATGAATTGGAGGAAAGGAGAAATGTGTGTGAATGTATATAGCTGTTTATGTGTGTGTGGTGTGGGGTCATAAAAGGAATCTCATTCAGATTGGAAAAAGGATCGTAGGTGTCTGCATCTCAGTTTGCTCAGGGTAATGGCTGGAAGAGGACACCTTGGCACAAACCCTGCACATGAATTCTTGCTGTTTTAGGTAAATTGATGAAGGGAGAAGGTTGCCAGACACTGTCACTGAGCATTCAACAGGCAAACAAGAAGCAACTGCAAAAGTCTGTTCATAACTCAAGTTGCATAGCAACACTAAATCGTCAGATTGCTGTTATGGCAGTCCCTTACAATTATCTTCATTATTAGAGCCATTTTTAGGACTCACGCAGTATGATGTTACTAGCCCACTCTCAAGCTACTTGTTTGACCTTTGTCTCTTGCTGAACAGTGCCATGCAGTTTGCTGCAAGGGTGTCTTGAAGTAGTACACCAGAGACAATAGTCCTTCAGAATTCATCAACATAGGCCTTAGGGAGAAAAAGATATACCCGTGCAGGATGGGGCAGGAGAGATGGATCAGGGAGCAACAGTATCCTCAAAGAAGTCTAGTATGTGCCAAACTCAGCAGGATATGTGTTACTCCATCTCTTCTCTGAACTGAGTCTTCATTGATCCAACTGAAAGGCTGTTTTGAGGGGTGAGATGAGGTTGCTCTTAAGACACGTATTTTAAACTCTCCCAGTACATGTTTGTGCCTGGTGGCTGGATCACTACTATGGACCATTTCTGCTGTGAAATTCTAACTTCTAGCCAGCTGTTTCCTGCTTTTGGGGGTAAGCACTTTGTGAACTGTCTCCAGCAAGAGATGCTGAAGCACAAAAGCAGTCACAGCGTCATCATTCCAGATACTGCCAGTACCTGAAACAATACTTAGAAGGATGTTGCTAGTGTCCTGCACAGTTTCTTTCCTGTATGTCTTGTATAACACAGCATCCTCCTCCCTGTTTCATTCTAAAGCTGCTTCTTTTGCTGGCAGAAGATCCTGAAATGCCCCTGCCATCTCTTTGCAGCCAAGGCAACCAGGGTCACTGGATACAAAGGTGTAGCTGGAATTTTAAGGACATGAATAAACAAAAAGAACTCCTTTACTGCAAAGATCAGATTGACAAAGACTTAGGGCACCAGGTCTCCTAAGAGTGGAAATTAGCTGCAGGCCTTTTGCACTGGGTGATGGGGAGAGCGGCCTGTTTAAGCAAGCAATTCTCAGTGATGTATCTCCTTTTCAAAGAGTGCTTGTTGCAAACTATACCAGCTTTTTCAAGATCATGACTGCAAATTGTGAATGAGCAAACAGATCTCAGAAGGGCAAGATAGACTGCCTGACTCCTCTGTGTAGTGTAATGGAATTATTCTGCTTCATTAAAACAACTGATGAGGAAATAAACAGTCTTGAGATTGGTTCCTCTGTGTTTCTGGGCCCAGAACCCAGAGCACACAAATAGCATGACACCTGGACGAGATGCTACAAGTTACTTCTGCTTGATATTAGGGGGATCAAACTCAGACAAGGTAACACCTTGATAGATGATAGATGTCCATGCATGACATTACTAAAAGAGATTAGATGGCCATGGAGTTATCCTCGACAAAGAACCATCTCTCTAAAGTAAAATAGCTTAGCAGTCCTTACAGAGGAGCAAAAGGTATTCATCTGGCTTTCTCTTTTCTTCCCTTGAGTATCCCCGATAAACAAGAACTGCTGGACAGGACAGTCCAAAGAGCTTTTTTCTCTCTCCAGGAGAAAGCGTCCTTTTCTCTGTGTTTTAGATTTATGTTGCTTCCCCCTGAGGCTGAGGTATTTGAGATCATTAGAGAGGTGGTTGGAGTGGTCACTGGTACCCGCCAGCTTTGTACCTGAGCTCAGTCATCCTGAAGACCCACTATCAGGAGGGGCTTATTCAAGAGCTCTGCAGAACAAGTAGACTTACATGCCTTGTAGCTGCTCTACGTGTGTTTGTTGAGAGCCCAAAGAGCTTCAATGAATGAGTCAGTCCTGAGTTTTAGGCTGTGTCATCCAGACAGAAGAGTTTTGTATCACCTTACTGCCATGGACTATCTGAAGGTACAGATACAAAAGGCTGTTCTGAGGAGCTGTTTCACATTGGGTAATTTTTATGGCTTTCTCATTTTAACTTGGTCTTCTCATTTATGGTAAAGATAGAGCTGAGGGTCCTCACTGATGAGTGGAAGATTCTTTTATGAGACTTTACATTATTGTCAGACCTCTTTAAAATTTCTCTCCGTGTGTATGTATCAATCAGCCTCAGTCTGTATGTGTTACAAAGTACCATCTTTGCAGTAGCTTGGCTTTATTTACCGATCTGAGTTTCCTATGGCCTTTTGAGGATAACGCTTGCAGGTTAAAATGTGCTGAATAAGGACAAATGAGAAATGCAAAAGAAGTTAAAATAGTCTGGTTTTAAAGAAGATCATCTCCTGGCAGCATTGTTTGCATGTGTGCTCATTTCTCATAAACATTCAAAGGCTCAAATTTCCTGTTTCTAGTATACATGGAAAACAAATGTCAAGGCTGCACATGACTACTTGCCATAAATTAATATTAAATGTGCACATGCACTTCATCTGAAAGTGCTTGTATACTCCTCTTGTCAGAAAGCAGAATAAATAACGATCAAAATCACCACCTAGAGCTGGTGATTTCCATCTGTAGATATGAAAATGCTCTACAAGGAAGGTCAAGATCATAGCCTCCAATTTTGCAAATGGAACACAGTTTCTTGGTACAGTCACTTGTCTGATAGTCACAGAGCTTCCACCTCTCTACCTAACCTGCTGAGGTGAGTGAGGATGCATATTTTGTTAATTCCTCTTTCATCTTTAACTGCCCCTTTTAAAAGGAATCACTCACCCTTTGATTTACTGCTAAGGGCAGGAGTTTATCCATCACCACTCAGTACAGGCTCTTGTCCACCCTGGTTGTGCATGTGTGCTCACTGGCATGCATTTTGTCACTATCTTTCTTCTTCTGTACCTTGCACGTGTGCCTTGCTGCTTCTGCCTTTGCTGCCTCTCTCTGAAAATTATCTCTTTTCACCTGTGTCTCTTCTGGGCTGGCCAAAAGCCTCCTGCAGTAAGTTTCCTTGCAGAGCAGGTCTGACTCTGTGCTTCAGTATTCTGTACCTTTCATAGCATCTTTGTCCTTTTCCCAGGGAACTTTTGGCTTCCAGGGCTGTCAGAGGAAGATTTGTCCTCTCTGCTTTCTTGTGTGGGTTTTCATTGTGACACCCCCTACCCCAAACTGTGAAGAGATGCAGGAGGGTTATAAGGCAATTGTGTTGTTTCCTGTTGCCAGGGCAGATTTTGATAACAGGTTTTGCAAGGTTTCTTGGGAGGTTGGGCTTGGTAGTGGCTTCAGCAAATAAAATTTTGTCGGAAGGGACTTGATCAAAGTATATAAAGTAACATGTAGCTGAAGAGGTCTGTTTTCTTTATGTCTCTCCAGAAATTAACAAAGGGCCATGCAGGCAAAAATTGGCAAATACAGTACTCAAGTACTTTGCACAGCTGTAATTAAACCATGACACTTGTCACCGCTGGTGTTCTGGAGGCTACATACTAAAGTAAAAAATCCCAGTGGCTCTACAGAGTGAGCCAGTTTCAGGATTCCTAGGAATTAAAATGTTTCTTGACCCATCTACTACAACTTCTTTTCAGGGCTCAAAGGGTACCAACAGACCTGACTGTCCCTGCCCAGCCATCTCCTGCAGCTCCTTCCACTACACCTAGGTCCCAGGACCCCTTTTCAGTCCCCCAGGACCATCAGGCTGTCCCTCAGTGACAGTGCAGCAGTGCTGGTCTCCAGCTCCCCATTGGCCATAGGCCCTACTGCATCAGGGAGGTACCTGATGCCCAGGGCTGGGGCTGCCCTCAGCATCCTCCAGTTGTCCTGCTCCTTGGCTGGGGCAGTGGGATGTCTCTGAGGAGCCCCCAGCCCTTCCATTACCCTGACACTTCTTACACTGCTTGGTGTGGGCGTTGCTAGACTTTGCTAGCGGTGTCCTGCTCCATTTGTGTGGTATCCCTTAAACCCTGTACAGTCTATATGACCACACACCATAGCCAATAACATTTTTAAAGTGGATGATTCCCTCCCATATACTGCTTTTATCTGCAGCAACAGTGTTAATGTCTGCCAGGATATAGAACTGGTTGCAGAAACTGCAAATGCGATACTTGGACAAGTAAGTCATTTTACCAATGCACTTCCTCTAAAAGTGATCATTGTTAGAAATCATTGATCTTTTCCTTGTCCTCTTAGTCCGACAATATCACAGCTCCAAAACGGGAAGCCTTGCTGTGTGAGCAGAGATACACAGATCAATATCCTTTCTCATGGCAGAAAATTAAAATGAGTGCAACAAAGGTAGACTTCCACAACCCCGTTAACAGGAGCAGCTTTGGAGGCAAGCACCAAATGTCATGGCAGTTGAAATGAAAAGAGTGAATATAGATGTTTATGACATCAATCTGCCTTGGTCTGGAGTTTAAGGATTATCGTTCAGAGGATAATTGCAACATTTCATTATAAAAAGTCGAGAATTTCTGGGAAGTGAAGGGGAACCAAACTAGAGATCTCTGTCAAAATAGCCTTATCTCACAGTGTTTGGGTACATCCATTTCAGCAAGGGAGCTAGTCAGTCAGAAGAGACTAAGGGGACCCATGCTTTTGTGAACACACACTCCTGTGTGTGCTAAAACTGCAGGCTACAATGTCTTTGCTCTACATTTACCAGCAGATACATTCCAGCTCAACAACCAAAGCCCCAGTACCAAAATCCATTAACTGAAGTAAAGCCTTGATACAACCCACGTAAATTTGGTTCTGGGTCTTATATTAATGGGATATTTTAGCAAAACCTGTTGCATCCAGTGCTAGGATTTTCTAGTAACTTGCAGAATGGAGACAATGTAGACAGACTCAACTTTTTTTTTTAAAAAAAAGGGAATAACTTTTCAGACTAAAGAGTTAAAAAACACATTGGTGTGCTGGCATTCATCACTTCATTGTGTTGGGTTGTGGGAAGGGAGAATTTTTTTCCCCAAGTATGAAAAAGCCTTCTTGTTCTTTCCAGTTTTGATGCCAAGGTCAAATTCTCAGCTTTGCACACTCACGAGGGGATGGCTGGGCTGGCTCACTCGCATGCTACTTTGTGGCTTTGGCAAATATGGGACCTGACTGTACCACCAGTTGGAGGAATCCCATAGGAAGCTTCCACAGCGAGGATTTCACTTGTGATTGAAAACAAGACTAGGCTGCATCCATATTAACCTCCTCTCTGCAAAAAACAAGAAGGTCTCCCAACTCTCTTCTTCCACAACCCCCCACCACTTTTCCTCTTTCTTTGATTTTTCGGCTAAAAATAGGGTGACAGAGGGACTGTGGGGTAAGCAGCTGGAGTAGAGTGGAGCCAGTTGCCATAGAAACCAAAGAGCCACTTAGCAGCACTTGCCTTCCTCCTTTGCCTGCTTATTTTTTTTCCTCTTGTGCATGAAGGGGCTGTGTAGGGGGAGCCAGAGGAGCCCCACACACAGCCAGGACCCAGCTCCCTGTCCTACCGCCACCTGGGATGCCATTGCTCCCACGGGATGTGCCTTTTGAATGAGGAAACGGAGGATGGTTGCCATATAGAAGAAGGGCTTGGGCATAAATGCTTGGACATATTCCGGGAGCCTCCCCCTCACCCTGGCATCTCATCTTCCTTTCATGCTAGTTGGCACTTGTATGTGCCCCAAATATTCAAAGAGGGCTCTCCAGGCCACTGGTGCCCTGCCCTGTCTCTAAAGATGACAAATAACAGTGAAAGCAGGGAGTTACCTATTTAATCATGTGCTGTATTACACTCCAGGCCAGAATAGCCAGACAGTAGTTTGGAGGTGAATGGAAGAGTTAGAAGAGGGGAACATTCCTCTCCTCTCAGGTCTTCCTTCCATCACAAAAAATTAACATTTGGGTGATTATTTAAAATAGATATCCAACCTACTTTTGGTTCACATGGGGCTAATGTTGCTTTAATTTCACTGCATATACATTTCTCAGTGGGGAAAACCTATTTCCCTGAAAGATCTGAAGCTCTAAATGGGATACCTGAAACACATTAAGCTATAATTTGGTTATACCTGTTACTGGTTTGCAGTGCTTGGTATTCAGTCTGTTTTTTCTTTTTCTTTTTTTTTTTCCCTGAGACTGAAGAGGCATTCATTGTTAGGCAGCACATACTTCACTAAGTTTATTTTTAAACTTAGAAAATATTATCACTAGCAAAAAAAGTACTAGCTTGGAAGCTCTTGGAGAATGAAGTCTTCTCTTCAGCCCCGGAGTGACAGAGCCAGTTTTGGTAAGACCTTCCCACCCTGCTCCTCATTTGTGTGCTCCAAGTATGGCTTCCTTGTAACCTGAGTCATATGAAGAAGCCCCAGCTGCTCTCACCTGGATGCAAACCTCAAATGTCTGCTGACAGGTGCTGTTTTCTTTCTCATGTTGTGCTATGTGAAAATAGTAGTGGCAAAACCAAATATATGTTAATGGGTGCATTAAATAAAGCTGTAAGGGGCTGAATAGTTTTCCTGTTGGTGGTACGAAACTTAATTCTTGTGTTTGATTTCTCCTCTTAACATGAATGAAGGACTGAAAGATAATAATTGGCATCATACAGCAGTGCATGTAGGGAAGCAGAAATGTCTAATAATGTATATCTTCGTAATATACTTGCAAAGTCAAATGTATCATTTAACTTCTGCTTATCAGAGAAGGTCAGACAAGACATGTGACAGAGTTAGGACTGGATCAAAGGTATACCTGGGCAAACCTTGAAGGCCTCCCTCACTGAGAAGTGATCTGGCTACCCCAAGGATGCCATTTTGCAGTTGCTTAGAAAAGGTCAATGGAAAGTCCAGCTTCGACTCTTGGTGCTGACTCTTAATATTACTCATCACTGACCCCATCAGGACACATCTCTGCTCTAAAGAGCTGTTTGAACACTTGTGTAGCTGTGGGTCCGCTTCAGAGTTGGGCAGACCCATAATAGCTGTGGATAGCAGAAATAGAGACAGGGTCGTGCTGTGTTCTGGTATTGTCTGCTTGACACAGCAGTCTTTTTGCAGCCCTTGCCATCAAAATTATGCAAAACAACCTTGGGGTTTTGTTAATGTGTCACATCAGGCCATTTGTTTAGTCACCCATGCTTTCTTCTCTCTCATTTCTGCACAGGGTCCTCTGCAGTCGTTTAATGTACGATTCACTTCTTTCTAGCATTTAACTGATACTGTGGTGCAAAATTTGGATCTGACTTAAAATATGTTCCCAGACTTAGGCAGTTTGATCCAGGTTTGGTGGTGGCCTACTTCTTGATGAAATGTATAACAGCAGCCAAGTGTTTTCTCTTGTATATCATTACGTTTCATAATTTCATGGTGTGTTTTCTTTGTTTGTTGTAGTAGCCTGAAGTCATGCATCAAAACTCTTACTGTACTCATGAAAACATACCAAAGGCGAGCTTGACTGGCTAATTAAATCTTCTCTGTTGCACACTGGCATGACAAACATAGGTTTAAAACAAACATAATTTGCTGTTATGGAGCTGCTCCTATTCCGTTCACCTGATGGGGGTCTAGCCCATGAGGCAGGATATGCTTAATGCTGTGCAGGAGGTGGGAGGAGCAAAAATCTGGGGCAGGTGGGTACAAAAATAAAAGGGTCTTTGTGCACAAAGGAATTCCTGTATGCTAGCAGAAAATGATAAATGTTACAAAGCAAACACTTCCATCAGCAAGATCAGAAGCTGCCCGTATTCTGTTCTCTTTAGGAGTCATTCAGAGCTGCAGCTTGTTGGCTGCAGAAAGCAAATGAGATTTGGGATGAGAAGGACTGAACCCTATTGCAACAGCTTGTCATGGAGGGGAACAGAGAACTGTCGAGCACACTGAACATCAACAACAGATGGGTTTTTGTGCAAAACATGGTATGACAGTTAGACCAGGAAGGAAAAATGATGGCTTTCCATCTCAGCCTTAGAGCATTCAGAAGGAATAGATGTGTTCTTGATGGTTTGAACCTAAAGGTGGGGATCGGCTCATGTTTCCTTCCTCTTCTCCCTCCTTCCTAAAGAAATATTTTCATTTTTTCTCTTCCTCTAGGACCTTTGTCCATGCAGAAAAATCTTTTATCCAGCCTCCAGGGGACTGAGATTTTGGCAGCCTCCAGCCCCTAATGCTGTTCACTACTGCCAGTTTAGCTGAAGTAAGTTTGATGCCCTTTTCTTCAAGACCACAAGCTGATATCGACAAACTCCTGTCTAGAAGCATTGATAAAGAATATATGCCAGTAGATAGAGTCTGCTGGGTAATCAGAAGAGAGAAGAAGTGACTAGGAAGAACTGACCAGACTGGATTCTTTGCAGGAATTTGGTCTGAGGTGGTCTCACCATCTGGCAGCTACAAATAAAACTCGTGTTTTCCTATTGACTGTATCTCAGTGCTTCAGGATAACTCCCTGTCTTCCACAAGATGGACATTTTCTAGAGAAATTATTAAAAAAAATAAGCATGTATTTACATATAAAATGATAATGGTCTATTATATCCTTTTCATTAACAATAGTGAGGTTGCATTGAATTTATTTTTCATAGCATTTCTCTTTTCAGCATGGACTGAGTTTTTGTGCTGGGTGAAGTCCATTGTTGAACCAGCTGATGGGGAAGATGATGAGAAGTGATGGTAACTTGGGGTTTGGTAAATCATAGAATCATGGAGTCATCTGGTTGGAAAAGATCTTTGAGATCGAGTCCAACCGTACCTGTCCCCTTACTAAACTGTATCCCTGAGAAACTCATCTACTCATCTTTTAAACACCTTCAGAGATGGTGATTCGACCACCTCCCTGGGCAGCCTGTTCCAATCCCTGACCACCCTTTCAGTGGAGAAATTTTTCCTAATACTCAGTCTAAACCTCCTCTGGCACAACTTGTGGCTGTTTCCTCTCATCCTATCACCGGCCACTCGGGAGAAGAGACCAACACTCCCCTCGCTACAACCTCCTTTCAGGTAGTTGTAGACAGTGATAAGGTCTCCCCTCAGCCTCCTCTCCTCTAGGCTACACAACCCCAGTTCCTCAGCCACTCCTTGTAGGATTTGTTCACCAGCCCCCTCACCAGCCTTGTTACCCTTCTCTGGACGCACTCCAGCACCTCAGTGTCCTTTTCGTAGTGAGAAGCCCACTCTCTGTATTGAGGCTAAGGAACTCCAGGTTCATTTAGATGTTTTCTCCATTAAGATGAACCTAATAGAGCTAATATTTTTGTTTTAAATAAGATGACGTGCCAGTAAGGAAAAGGGAGGGTTTTATGTCTTTCTCACAAGTGCTGAAGTGCCACAGGGCTGGCTCAGGCATAAAACATCCCTGAAGAGAATGGAAAAAGGTCCATGCTGGCCATGGATTGAGAAGGATATCATGGTATCATATCATATCTGTTTGGTATTTTAAGGTTTCCTTACAACCTTAAAGTAGAACATTATTCCCTGAAGAATGCAGTCCTACAGTTTAAGAATAAATACTCTGGTGTAAAATGCATTCCACAGGAAATTCTGCTGCTGTGGAAAATACGAGGCCTTGCCAGAAAAACCTCCCACTTGGGAGAGAAACTGAATTCAGAAAAGCGGATGGACTCCATGATATTAAACAGCAGGGGAATGGGTTCAACTCTGTTGCCCTTTTCGGTGAGATTGCAGCTGACAGTTCAGGCAGGAGGATATGTGCAGTGAGTAACGTGAAGTGGGATAATGCATGCAGAACACTGTGTGCTGGAAGACTTACATACGGCTCTTGCTCAAAATAGTGTCTTCAGACATGGACTGTGGAGTATGTGCATAATGGCTCTTTGCTGAAGTTTTGGTAATGTATAATCTCTGATGGGAGGTAGAGGCTTTGCTTCTGCACAAAACTGCAGCTGCCATTGCAGACTGTTGGGCATGTTCTGTGCCTAAAGTTCTGGTGTCACTGCTTGTGTACATTGCTAATGTCTAGACACTGAAATAATGAAGATTTTTCCTTCTTTATAATATGGTGTAACGACAAGTCCTCACCACAACAGTAATCTCATCACTTAGACTTCAGTGCAAAAAGGTCTGATTAATTATTTGTTTAAAGGCAGCAAATATGCTTTCTTCTCCCATCCCCCAATCATTCTTAGATAACTCAGGGACAAGGTCTTTGCAGTCTTTTCCTGAGGTTTGCCAGAGTACTTCATCACTGGGACAAGGCACAGGTATCCAACAGTTGTGCTTCAAGACCAAAGGAACTGTTTAGGACTTCATTCACTTTGCAAACAAAGCAAAGCCTGGCTGCTTTCTATTGTTCTCTTTTCTAGGCTGTTAACTCTGGGTATTTTTCCCTGTCAGTGCTAACAGAAAATTAATAAACTTACAATGTGGTTCCTTTGAGCAACCGAACAGAGAAATTTAGAATGAGAGTCCTTTCGCAAATTTACTTACTGCAAACCATTCAAAGCCTGCTAGACCTCTCTGTTCTCGATGGTGCTTTGGATCGTGACAGAAAGGCACTGTGTAAATGTAAGATATTACTAGCTCCATTCCATGTTCAAAGTCGGCTGATAACAGCAACTGTCCTCTCCTTTCATTGATGTACTTGTGAGATCCGTCAATCAGGGCTGTGTCAGCAGCACAAGAGGGGGAGGGTGCAAGTGTGTTTATTTTTACTGTCAATTGTATTTGCTAATGAGAGAGGAGTTCATTACCAGAGAGGGAGCCTGTGCAAGTTAGTGACTGAGTCAATTCGTTATCAAGTGCTGGCTCTAGTGCCAAAAATTGCTTGGGAGAACTGAAAATCATAATTCTTCCACCCCCAGCTCCCCTCTGTCTAGCCTCTCACATTCACTTTTGATATTAACTGGAGATCACAGCTGCTGGGGAACTGGCAGATACAATTTTACAAATGGATGTTGTCTGATGTCAACCTTTCCTCCTCCCCTCCCCGAGCATCTGATATTTCTCAACCAGACAGATGATAGAGCAAAACTGGGATTATTTCTTTATGTTCATAATAATAATGACTTATTTTCAAAGTGCTTTTGCTCAGTAAGGAGGGGGGGTAGAATAGCATTTATCCAGCTTGCATTCTCCCATCTCATCTGCTGTTTTTTCTGTCCCTCAGCATCTTCTTTTTTCCACTTGATCTCCTCCTCTTTCTTCTCCCTTTTTTGCCACTTTTGGTCCCCTGCACATCATGTTGCTTTGGTGATGGTCCCCTCACCTGAGGTCAGGCATGGTCCTAATCTGACTTGGCTTTACAAACCATCCCTCTTTGCTTTCTTAGTCTCGTTTCCTGAATTGAATATTTTCCTAATGCAGTCTGTTTCCCAAAGGCTATCCAGCAAATTTCTTACTACCTGAGGAGACATACTTTATCCCCACTGGAAACAACAGTGTGTGGTAACTGCCTTTGGTGTGAGCAGTGTTACTGCTACCTGTGAATGCTGGAGAGAAACAGCAGTCTTCCACATCGAGAGCTCTCCACACCATCTGCCTCACTACTGCTTAAAGCACACAAAGCCTCATTTTGCATGAGGCAGGACATCATAGCCCTAAAAAGGGAAAAAATCACGACAAACTCTAAAGCTTTGGGAAAAATTCAGAGCCATCTGGCAGACAGCATCTTCAGCTACAGTCTTTCAGGGAGGTGCTCATCCAAGCTATCTCTGGTGGCAGAGTGCTGTCTGCAGAGCCACCAACACAGCTCCTGCTTCGTCTCCTCTACTCGTCCCAGTGCTGGCCAAATCTAGGCTGGGCTGTTTCTGTGGGGATAAACCCTGAGGTGGTGTCATTACTTCATTACAGTTAGTGTGAAGTGTATGACCTGAGCGTGCCAATTGGATCAATTCTACCTCCAGAAGAGCCCTCGTTTTACTTCAGATCCTCTTTGTCCATTGCAACATCTTTCTTCAGGTTTGCTCTCCCCTTCTCTCCAGTGAAGCAGTTCCCACGTGTTTCAGGAGCTGTTTTTCACCCGGTCGCCTTATTTCACATCTTTTCCTGGCTGTGCCTAACCTGCCCGCCTGGCAGGTCTGTTAGGAAAAGATCACCCCATATCACCTCATGCTCCTTCTCTGCGGTCTGGGCCTGTGTTGCTTTACATCTCGGGCCAGGTCATGGCCCCCAACTGTGACCTTTGTTTCACTGAGCAGATGGGTATTGCTTTTTTGTAGATTCTGAAAAAGACTGGAAAAACATGGGTTTTAGCCTGGGAGAAAGGACAGTGGAAGGACCAGATGTTCTGTGCAGTGCTCCTCCCCTGTCACTTTTGGGGAGAACAGGTTGAATTCATTTTGCTCTGCTGACTTTTAGCATTGCAGTACCAAGAGAGATTCAAAACTCTTTTCTACCCTGGGCAAGACAGAAGAAGGAATGCTGGAACACTGCTGTGGTTTTGTTGTGTCCTATTCTACCATGTTTCACTGCAACCCATGCAGTAGGTTGCAGTAGGGATAGAAGAGCAAAGAAGAATCTCAGCAGAGGTGTGCCAAGGAGTAAGGGGGAGAAGTGGGAAGTAAATCCTGTAAACTGGAACAATGGTGGAAGAAGTGGAGCTGAGAAGTGAATAATCCACTACTGGACATGCAGATAGGGAGGTGCGTGGGGGAGAAATCACTGACACTTGTGTAGGAGCTGGATTTTCTGCATCACTGAGTGTCCAAATAGAGCCACTGCAGAGATGACCCAAAGTCACCATCTGTTTTTGGGAACACTGGTGACTCTGAATGTTGCGCACTGGGGAGCTAGGACTAGGCTTCTCCAAAGGCAGTTCAAACACAGCAGCATTTCCAGAAGAAAAGAAAATATTAAGACCTTCTAATGGCTTTAGAGGAGCCCAGCCCCTGGTTTTGGTTTTTTTTTCCACTCCTTGTGGCTGGCTGTACCGGGCTTATATTCCTAAACCTCTTCACACCATTAATCCTCACAATACCCCATTTATAAGATCCACCCCCTGGGTACAAATGGAAAAGCTGTCAGACAGAAGAGATTAAGGGACTTGCTCCTAGACCCAGGCTGAAGGAAGGTTTCCGATTCAGGTCCCTTGCTCTTGTCTATTATATCTGCTAGACCATAACCTGCTTCCCATTCTTTCCTTCATATGTATTGCCTTCTACTTATCTACACAGTTAATATGAAACCCTCCTCTAGTGTTGATTTAGCCATATAAGCACAGCTTTCCTGCTTTTCTGCCTCAACTAATCGCTTTTTAAAACATTTCAGCTGAAAGTGCATCTTCATAGCCTACGCTCTTGAATTTTTCTCTTCCTCTGCAATTATTTACCCCTCAGAAGTGGTTTTATTTAGCTACAGTATGTACATTAAATATGAAAATGTGGTTGGCTTTTTTAGAATAGTTATTATTGGATGATTTCAGATTGCATGATGAACACGAAATAAAGAAGTCTTGTAAGTAGGTAGGCAGTGTAATAGTCAAGGGTCACATCAATATCTCTCACAAGCATCTGTCCCTAGGTGCCACAATCTTTGAGGGTACAGGCTGCAGAATAAAGTTGAGTTGTAATTTGCAGGTGGATGTTTTCAGGTCTTTGTCTTTATTTTTCAGTTTCATTAGCTCCTATCTCTTGTACACTTTGCCTGGCACAATTTATGGCACCCTAGAAGGTGGGTTGGTGGGACAGTTAAGAGGACTTGCGTCCTGCAGAGGGGATTAAAAAGAAATGTTTTGTACTTATCTGGGTGCAAGAGTACAGAAAAAACCAAACTCTAGACTTGGAGGATATGCCTTCAAAATTCAAGGTAGTTGAAAAATCTGCTCAATTAAGCTCAATCTAAAATATGCTGGAGCTGTAACCTAGATCAGATTTCAGGCAGTCAGAGCCACTTTTGCTGAATGGGTTTCAGCCTCGTGTGGAACAGGTCTTGTAATGTGCTTGACAGAAATATAGCAGACATCTGATCTCTGTGGCAGCACATCTGATTCTGGGATCGATTTAGCTGAGCTGAAACTCGTTTGACTTATGAGCAAATGTTTGCTTTTACTGCCCTGATGTAAAAACATCCTTCAATAGCAGGGCAGGCATGGTTTGTCCCAAGCACACTGTTCTCCCCAAGGTTGTTTGTTTGTTATCCTGTCCAGTCTTCATCAAGAGCCAGTAATGGAATCCACACGCTGTTTTCATTAATATGTTTGTATAATGTATATCTACTTCCTACTACATCTATATATTTTTCTATTCTTCTGCTCACTTTTCAATGTTTCAGCTCATGGAACATTAAGATTTGAACCCTCCCTTTCAGAGTGTAGGGTGTAGGACTTTTCAGCTTGGAAAAGAGATGTTTGAGTAGCACAAGTCAGAGGTTTAGGAGGGTCACAGAGGGTGATTAGGAAATGGCTGTTTTCTCTTCATATGAAAAGTAGGAATCCCCAGTAAACTTATCAGTCAAAACCAAAAAGAGGCACTTTTTTCATGTGATGCATACTTAAAACTGTGGAATTCACTGGATGGTATGGAGGGCAAAATTATAAACATTTCTAAAAGCATCTTGACACATTTATGGAAAAAAAAGGCCATTAAGATCTACTAAACACATTGACGCAGATGTGATCTTTGGCTCAGGAAATCTCTCAGCTGCTGATAGCTGGCTGCTGGCAGAATACAGTGGGAGAAGGATCACTGTACATTTGTGCCATTTTTGCCCAAACCTTTGCTGTTTTCTGTTGCTGTTGGAGCACTGGGCTAGATGGTCCTTCGGGTCCAGTACCAGACATATGCTCTGACAGCCTAAGCAATATTTCTTCAAGAACATGCAAACAGCTTGTTTGGAGTCAAGTTAAACATTGGTGTTTAAATTCATCAGCAGAGAGGGTTTTTCATTATCCTGTGAGGAGTAGTTCCTAGGTATGATAAAGGGACAACAACATCTCTAAAGTTAGGACAGTCAATAATAATTTGAAAGAAATGTTAACACACCTTGATTAAATATTAATGTTATGAATCACCAGGAGTTCTTTGAGACTGGGGAGAATGGGAAGAAGGCATAACTCTCAGTTGTACCCTGTGAGGGAACTGTATAAGTAACATAATCAATATGTGTCTAAGCAACACACAAGAAAGGGGTCTTGGCTGAAATTTGGATCTCTGATACAAGGACTGTGTTCTGACATCTTTTTAACTGGATAAAGCAGAGAGTCAACTTCTGGCAGCTCAACTACAGCAAAAATCTGCTTTTCTATAATTGCTGTATGTCTAGTACATAATTGCTCTAAGCTTAGTAATTCTATTTTTAATATACAAATTGTAGCAGATACACTATATCTTTAATTGTATCTTAACCTCCTTGTCTGTAGTTAGAAGTGCCTCCAGGGAAGGCTGAACTCCAGAAACTCTATGCCCAAGGGAATGTAGAACCATAAACCACTCTCATGGTGTCCTGGGACAAATTCAAGCTCCCTCATTAAGATTTCTGAGCTTGTGTAAGAGCTGGCAACACAAGATATCAACAGGGAAAAGCTGGTTTCCATCAACAAAATTTACCAAGGCTACCTTTAGCATGAAGTGTAACAGTGAGATGAGTTCCTGAACTGTAAGGTTCTTCCATGAGTTTACAAGATCAGGCTAAGCAAATTTTGAAATGGTTGGAAACTGCAGTGGAGCCAAATCTTAGAGAGAATGAATGAGGTTGGGAGGGTGTAAAGTGCTTTTTTTGATGCTTTTGATTACTGCGGTACTTTTTGCTCTGACCAGCAAAACCTCCTCTTCCTTACAATTAGGAAAGGCATTTGTTTTAAAGTAAGGGTGCCAGTCTTGGTGTGGATGGGAAACAGGAGAGTAGAGATTTGATATAAAGAGAGGCAGATTTTGTAACCACTTATGATGTTCCTAATGTCTGCTTAACTTGAGAGCTGGCACATGTCACGAAAGTAATGAACACTTCATGACTCCCGATGACCTGAGCTTTAATTCACACTCACAGATGTGCCATGGGAATGCCAAGAACTACACGCACCACATGCCTCAGCTCATTGCCTCCCTGTCAGAACTCCTTTCAGCTTTGATCTCTTTTGCCTTTCTCCATGTTTCCTACCAAAAGAGCTTATCTACCCGACAAGTGGTTGTATCTGACATGATACCCAACTGCCCTTTCCCTTCCCTTCTTCATGCAACATATACTAAACAGATTCTCATTATTGTTCTCTGGTAACTAAGCAACCATGAAATGTCAGCTTGGCCTAAATAAATAAAAAAGGCATACGTATCTTCGTAATATATTTATAGCTACCTATGTGTAGTTACCAATATAAGTGGTCATCTGAGCATGTCTATACATGCGTATATGTGAAATTCGATTAAATATGACAATGCGTTGCTCTTCTGCCTGTGATCTTGAAGCTTTTTGTTTAAGCATACCCATGCTCTTGTGATAGAAATATTATCACTACCTCCAAGTGACAGGTAAGTAAGCTATGGTATAAAGAAATAAAGTGACATTTCAAGGTCACAGAAACACCCAGCTGAAAATGCAGGAATAGCTTCTTGAAAAACGTGTGCATGAATATCCTGTGCCAGATGCAAATCCTTCACCCCATCACTGTTTCCAGTATTGCAAACGGCAGACTGGCATCTCTCTGTCTTTTATCCATGCATCTGTTCCTCTTTTCCTCTCTCATTTTGCTCCCTCATTGCATCTTTGTTGTTGTTCCCTAGACTTTTCCTGCTGTTCCCCAGTGACTCTTCACCCCTCCATCACACGTCCTTTTACTTCATACAGACACACTTTCCTTACACCCTCTCTGGCTTCTTATACCTCTTCCTTCACTGCCACACCTCTTTTCTGCTCTCTGGCTCTCTTCCAGCCCACTCTTCTTCCACCCTTCACTCACATATACAGAACTTGACAAGCTGTAAAAAATGGTCATTCCAAGAGAAACTGGTGGTGTGTCCCTGGAGCTGGGAGCAGCTATAAGCTGCAGTGAAAACCACTTCCCAATTTGGAGGTGGACAATTCCTTTTGATGAGATTAAGAGGCACAGTATTACCTGTGGAGGAGAAAAGAAAAAACACCAAATGTTATTGCTCTCTGCAGCTTCTCTCCTTCCCAGAAGAGGAGGATTTCAGGAAGTTTCTCCCATGTGGAATGCATCTATGCAAATATTTGCTATGAGCCAGACATGAGTCTTTGGTCTGGCAACGCAGGATTAGTACTTTGGTACTTTAGCCCCTGCCAAGGAATTCCATGATGCAAAAAAAAGCCCTTTAGAGTGTCGTGGGCTGCTCTCGGCACCCTGCCTACGGTATGAGGCCAGAACATCTTCATGCATTGATGGTCATGATCCTGGACCTTTCCCAATACGCAGTCCCAAATAAAGTTTGCCTATCCTGTGAGCAGCTGGGAATTCCCCAGGATCTGTTTGTGTCCAGTTAACGTGTGTTTCCTAGAGATTTAACCAAAATACATAATGATTTAGATGTTGTTGAAGGACTGGGGCAAAAACCGAGCCATGCAAACATCAGGTCTCAGTGGATGTCTTGAGCTCTTCCTTGGTTCCCCAGAGCAGGATTCAGGTTTCTCAGGTTAAAAACCACTGCCTTGGATTGTTCAGCACTGAAAGAAACTAGATTCTCACTCTAAACTAGGGATGAAGGGCTGGGGAGTCCAGATGTTTTTCATCCCTGTAACATGTGCCTGATGAACAATAGCAAGGGTGCATACATACAGACTCTTGGTGTCTTGAATTTTAGCTGGGGATATGTTCGTGCAGGCAAGAGATTTGCTCTAACATCATTTCTACAACAGCTTATCCTGTGTAAATTGAGTGGGCTTAAAAGAGGAGTGGGAGGAAAAGAACTGCAGCAGAGCTAGAGGCAAAAAAGGCCACCTTAAAGCATGACTATTTGAAGTTTCCTGACCCATGTGGGCATCATTCCCCTCCCTTAGCTGAAAACACACATTCAAGGCTGTGCATTTGAATAGATGTTCCATCACCCACATTCAGTCATGACAATCTTCAGCAGGTCCATTGTAATCCAAGACAGAAACCAGGAGAGATTTTGAGCTGGCTGCAGCCAGAGCCAGTTGATGACAACATGCCAGCAGCAGCTTGGTGGGACTGCACGAGTAAACCCATAACTGAGGCAGTCTTTCCAGAGAGGCAAAAACCTCACTGCCTTCACCCCCCCTGCTTCCACTAAAGTACTGCAGTTTTTCATACATCCATAGTGGATTCTGAGAGAGCATCCTCTTCTCCTACCTCTGCTGGGCTTGGGTAATGAGAGCAAATGCTGATCTTGGGAGTCTCTGTAAGTAGAATGTGCAGGGCTAGGGCACAGGTTGGGATCATCCTGACCATCACATTGTTAGTGAAGACCCCAGCACAGATTTAGCTTCTAACAACTCACAGACAAAGCCTGGCTCCTGCTCAGGGACAGCTTTATCCAGGGACTGGTCCCAGGATGTGTGAAGGGGTAGAAGAGGAGACATTAGGGACATGAGCTATATTGTGCCTCTTGCCTTGCAAATGGACGCTGGCACATTTCAGCTCCTGGGATAGGCTGAGCCAGGTGATCGCTAGCAGCAGAGGGCCAGGATAGCTGTAGAAATATTTCCTTTCTAGATCACCAGGGAAGGCAGACAATATTCACCCCTGACTTGGCTAGTCAGGCTAGGTCACCCTATGATGTTAAATTGCTCAAAAAGAAAAGTAATGACTTTTAGACAATATTTCCTACAGTAATTCCACTTCTGATTTCTACAGGGAAAGATTTGGGGCAGCTGGTGTTGTAGCTCCATCTACCAGGAAGCAACGAGTCAGGCTCCACTGTCAGTCACAGATGGTGTAATTAATTCTTCTAGGTAGTGTAATTAGTCTGTCCTATCAGCTACATATTTTCTCAGTCAAAATGATGCTAAAGCTAATAATACATAAAACACAGAAAACAAAAAAGAAACCCAAAAAAGGGGAAGCAATAATGGGAGGAGAAGGGATTAGAACAAAATTTACCAGTGTATAATTTTTTCTTGTTGCACATTTCCTCTTCCCTTCAGCTTCAAACACAATTCAGAACAACTGGTGAATGTAGCAAGCAGAATGAATACAAATTGGCTTACTTTAAATAGCAGCGTGTAGGACTTAGCCAAAGTCTGCTTTCAGATGCTGAGGCGAGATAAGGCACGAATCCTGCAACGAACTCTATGCAGGCATTGTGTCAGGTTTGGGCTTCTGCACTGGGCTACGCCTGAAAGTCTGGGATACAGGGAGGCAGCGAGAGGTGTGTGCCCGCTGCTGATGTGTTCTTTTCTTTGACTGGTGTCCCAGCAGGGCAGGCCTGTTGACAGGGCTTGTGTGGAAACCTGGGTATAAGCCCCCTGCAGCATGATGAGGGTGAATTGGATGTCTGTGCCTCTGAGGAAGGAAAAGGCACCCAGGTGCAGAGGTCACAGGTTTGAGAGTTTGTCCCCAAAGCAGGAAAGAACTGGCTTACCCGTGATGATGTCCTCAGAAGATAATGCAAAGCAGCTTACTAAAATGGAGTTTGGCTTGTGGGAGCAAAGAACCATCCAGAAATGTAGCTGCTTTGGGAATTTCCTTGGGGTTCCTACTTGAGGATTGTGCCTAGAGATAGGAAATACAGTAACTGCTGGGTGAAAACTTCCTCCACCAAGACAAGAATTTCTTCCCCAGAGATCATGCAGGTGGGAGATGAGGTGATAGTTGGCCTGAGCAAGCTGGAAAAGTGGTCTGTTGGGCTCTGCAATGATCTCAACCCTGTTATCATGTCACTCCCTCTCTCCTTGAGCTGTTTTGGTCCTCCAGCTTGGCCAACACACGCAATGGACATGCAGCACCCACCTAGGGAGAGGATGGAAGAGGATTGTGTTCGGGGACAGAGGTGCTGTAGTGCTAGGGAGGACTTCTATGAGCAGGACATGCCTGGCTGTCTGCAGTGGGAGGGAGGACAGTGAGCGAGTTTGTGAAGAAAACTGGTGCTGAGAACATGGAGCTATTTTGGGCAGAAAAGAAGATTCAAAGCAAACTGCACGAGTCAGTTTCAGTAATGGGAGACTTCTGAGCATGGCTGATCTCTGTATTCACTCCTGTGAAAGCTCTCCAGGGCTGAGCAAGCTCACAAAGGTCCTGTGGTGGCCCTGGTTCCAGCATGGAGACTAACACATGTTACTTCAGAGCATCCTGCACTTGCAGTTTTCCTGGCCTGGGGTGGCCCCGTGAGCCCAAAAGCCCATAGCCACTGTGTACCTCAGCCTCGTCGCTGAGTGACCCCACAGCAAAAGGAGAGGGGGAGCTGGCTGAGTCCTTGTAAGCGCAGGGAGCCTGTTTCCCTGGAGATAGAGTTATCTCTTTCTAAGAGTGGATTTAGCCCAGATGGGAAAAAAAATTGCTGAGCAGGAACAAAGTCCTTTTTTTAGAGCTTGAGTAGGAACAGCTTTCTCTAGTGCTGACCCCCAAGTCTCTGAGAGCATCCTCTCCTCTGGGGAGAGGTGGTGGGACAGCCCAGCAGTTCTCCCTGCTCCTGAGCATGCCAGCAGGTGTGTCCTGGGAGAGACTGCAAGGCTCTGGCCCTCGACAGAGGTTGTCCTCTGGGAAGCACTTGTTGTCACACCTTCTAGTCCTCCCCAGTGTCTTCAGTTCAACCAGCTGGAAATCAGCTATGGTGGTGTACTTCAGTGGGCATGGCAGTGACTGGCTACCCTTTGACAGAGTGCTTTGTGCTGCCTGGAAAGAGGCAGGCTTGGGACGAGCTCATGAACAGCAAATAGCAAAGCCTTTTGGTCACAGCTGAGCCAATGCAGATATACTGACACACAGGTCAAAGCTCACCGATCTATGGTGTTGCTCAAGGGAGAGCTAGATGTGTCCCTCACCCTACCAGAATTGGTCGGGTTTCCCAGGAATGCTGAAGTGCAGATGGTCCTCTGCTATCCACAAACTGGTCTTTGTCTTTTGGAAACTCAAGTAGCTTCAGGCATGACACCCACCCCTCATTCTTCCTGACAATTTTGTTTCTGTCTTTCTCATCTCGTTTTACTTCAACATCCCTCCTATCATCCCCCATCCATCCATCTCTCTTGTTGCTAGGTGAAAAACTCAGTGCAGCAGCCATAGAAGCTGACTCATGGCCCATACATGGGAAATGGAGACACTAAGTATTGCCTGGTGCCCAGAGAGAGCTGTTGTCAAGCCCTGACTGGCCTGATGGGCTGTAATTACCCTGACCAGCCTCACCTGTGACTCCTGCCCACACACCCACTCTGCTCTTTGGCCTGAGAGAGCTATATAGCCTCAGCCTTACTCTGTGCCTGAGCTGTGTAGTGGGGTGGTCTGTTCTCAGTTTTAGTGTATTTGGTTGTGTTTCTTAGACTGGCTTTAGATTTGATTTATGGTTAGTGGATGATTGCTGTGCTGACCTTGCTTAGGTAGTGAGATCTTGGGAAATGCTTGGGTGTTGTCTCAGGAATCTCCCTAAAATGCTGCAATTTCTTTTTCTTTGTTACAGGTATTTTCCTAGGCGTGATTGGAAGTAACACTGGTATTTCTTTGGTTTTCCTTAAGCCAGTGCAAGTATGTTCACGAATCAAAACGTAGCTATGTGGAAAAGACTGCTTAGCTTCTTCCTGAAGACCAAGCCCTCGGTATAGCTACGAGCCTTCTACTGGTTTTCTGGTAGTCTTGATGTTCTTGCTAATTCTGGATTGCTGCCCTTTTATCTTAGTGACCTGAAAACTTTCTGCGGCAACATGGATGAGATTCCACCTTGAACCATGTTTTTCTCACAACAGAATAGTGCAAGGTGTCCCACTCATCCTGTGACAGTAGCTACAAGGGAGCAGGAAGAGATGAGACTTGGGACACTGTGACACTAAATTTTTCCAGAAGAAATATGCAGGGTAGAGTGAGGGGGAATCAGAGCCAGGAAAAATGGAATTTAAAACTATTTTCAGATTTTTCTTGTTTTACTTTAGAGCTGAAAGTATGCGATGACTTATAGTATCCATGGTGATACTCATTCACATTGTTAAATTCACCAATTAGGTTAACATGGCAATTTTTCTTCTTGGTGTGTAATGGGAGGTATTTCAGGTGCTGGATTTGTGCAGATTTTACGTGTCTCTTGAAGACTGGTGTGACAAATAGCCACAAGCTCTGGAGCTGTCAGCTTAGCTTACACAGGTTATTGGACAGGATGCAGGAGCATATAGCTCTCCATTATAGCTTTCCACTCCAGCTTTTGATCTCATCCAAGTACTAAGGGTACTTCAAATTAATTCTCTTAAATCTTTCTGGAGTGCAGGACCAAAGGCTTGATTTGGAGGCAGGTTAATTTGGCAGGGTAATTGTTTAAGCACTTCTCAGGATTGTGAAAGGAGAAACCAATTTATATATGTAATTTTAGGGCTTTGTCATGACTACCCATTGCACGGAACGGCGGCTCATTACATGTTGTCAAAGCAATCTCGGCAGAAATCAGAGATTTGCACCAGAGTTGAACAGACTACTTTAGGGTTTTGCCCCACTCTGGGAAGAGGAGCTCTAAAATGTCTAGAATATATTGGCTCACGTTGCATAGTGGCTGGAGTATAGTAAGACTGAAGAGCAGATTGAGGAAGGGTAGGAAGGGCAGTTAACTATCAGCATAGCTTGAAATTCTCCACTTAAGTGTGTTGCGCTGTATGCTCTCTTCTTTGCCATGTGTGATTCTCCTGTTGGGGTCCATTAGAGTTTCATATATTGACTGCAGCTTCTGAAATGGACAAGACCTTGAGTGCTAGTCAGCTGTGTAAATGAGGGTAGGATTTGTTTCTTGGTACAAAAAGAGACTTTAATTTGGTTCTTGCATGAGGTCCAGTACTGTGGCATATTCAGATTTCACATCAATAAAATAAAGTCTCTGTTCCCTCTCTTACTTATGTGTATAGTGTGCTATTTGAAATAGCAGATATTTTTAATGTTTCAATAGCTTTTTATTAAAAGAAAATGGAAATAGAAACCACATTTCTTACATGAATTTTATCTCTATGGCAGTTCCAGAGATTCAGATCTATGTCAGTGCCAGTTTATTGCAGTCTATTTTCTCCTCAGTGAGCATCTGCTTTACAGTTCAGTACAGATATAGACAGATACGAACATTCTAGCATGCACCTAACTCCACCCTGGGGCATGGCAGAAGTTCCTTAGGGTACTAATTCATCTTTTTCTAGAGCCAAAGCGTTTCGGTCAAGTGAGATGTTTTGTCCACTGAACATGCTAAAGAGACCTCAGAATAATAGAAAATGAAGATGATGCTTTCCTTTCCCCTGTTATTTCCCTTAACTTGTTTTTTTGGTAGCAGCAGTATTTAGAACAAGTTGCTGTGTATGTTTTACGCTAGTCTACGTAGCATAGGTCTTGTGTAGTAATGTAGCCTAACTGCTATGATAAATTACAGAGCAATAAGCCCCAGAGCTCCCACAACTCATGTTTTTCCCTTTCTTTTTTCACCCTGTTGACTACAGGATTATATTTTTTTTATGAATTATTCTCTCTCAAATCAAGAAACAGATCAATATCAGGTGCAAAATCAGTGCAAGATTGAAAGATAAGTGCTTTTGTCTGTTTATGGAATTGTTTAAAAAAATACCATTTTAGCTAAGCAGAGCATGGAAAAAGATATAATTATCCATGCTATCTAGACTGGAAAGAGTGCTGCGAGGGTGGAGGAGGATGGTTTCCTGCTTCAATAAGGGCAGGGTGATTTCCCTTGGTGGAAGAACTGTCCTTGCTGCTGAATGGCATCAAGTCAGCCATAGACTCATGGAGGAAAACGGGGCCAAGGTTCTTTAAACAATAAAACAAGATACATAACTAGTGAGATTCCTGTTTTTTACCTTTATGCTCCTTAAAGAAAGAAGCTGCTTTTGAAACGTTCCTCCGTCAACAGGCTTTGTCCGAGCTGCTGGAAGGGAAGGATCTGCTTGAATGGGTCCTGCTGCAGGGTTGGGACACCACTTTAGGTACCTTCTAGGTCAGTGGGCTCAGTGCTCTCACTCTGAAAGGCACTACCTTACACAGGTAGGTACTTGCTGATGGCTGTGCTGTTTGACATGCATATGCATAACTATACTTAACCTATATCGGTGCTTGCAGAGCTGGAGCGTGCGTACTTGGTGCTTAAACAGGGATGGGTCCAGAACAAAGGATCCATTTGCTGAAAAAACAACAAATATTTTACCAAATAAGATGTTCAGACTTTCAACTGGAAAAAATATGATAAATTATACTCTATTAATCTCCAACGTGTGCTTCAGGTAGAAGATTTCGAAGTAATTTTCAGGATTCCTCTACTCTTGTCACAGTCAGCCCAATGAAGCGAGCTGGATGTTTTCTCCCAGGAGAGACCATTGCAGCAACACAGCACTGTACTTGCCAGCAGAAGATCTGGCTACTGGAGCTTTATGATGAGGCAGGGGAATATCACATGGGTGACTCTGAGTCTGTTCTGGCAACACTAAGGGCAGCCAGGCCAAGGTTTTCTACTGTACCTTGTGTTTTTCTCTTTTTTTTTTTTTCTTCCCTGACACTTATCTTACTTTGTCTATGGTTTTTACTCCTGATCCTTGTCACAGCAGTAGGGAGTTTATTCAGTTTTCAGAGCTCCTCATCGCTCCTCCTTAATCAGCTGTGTCTCTTCCTGTCAAATTGAGAGAGGTACACACCTTGGAGTGTCCTTTGAGGTCACTGTTCTCTGGCTGCTGATGGAGGATTGCCTTAGCATTGCCCACACTGCTGGCTGCTTCTTCAGGTACGCAAGGGAGGCTTGGAAAAGCTGCCGCTGCTTCTCTGCCAAAGGTGTGGTAAAACTGCCTGCAGGAGTCATGAGGCTAGAAATGGCCTGGGAAAGGGGAAGAGGTGAGGATGGAGTGGGGTCCCCATGGCAGAGGAACAGCCCTCAGGGCATGTGTTATCAACACAGTGCTCCTTCTGGGAGTCAGTGCCACAAAAAGCTTTAAGGAGAGAAAGTAATTTCACCTGCAGAGCCTTTTGATAGCGCTCACCCAACACTGACTTACGGTGGGAGACGGGTGTGGAGAGAGGCTTCCATGGGAGATTTGTGGAAACCTAGTCTTGGAGCATCTCTGGCTGACACTCCTGCTCCTTTACAGTGAGAAAAGTCTTTTAGCTCCTTGTGTCCCCATGACCTTGGTTTGGCACAGAATGAATACAAAGTGAGGAGCAGCTTAGTGCTCAGAAGTGCAGCTTGCTAACTACAGCTGTCTTAGATCGCCCTTCTGCGAGATCTACAGATTGCAAGGCAGGAATGGGGGTGGGGGGAGAGGATTTAGTCAGCTGATGAGCCTGGCTTCTCTGTCTCTTTTAAGAAAGCGGATTTATTGGTATTAAACATGTCTCTCTTAATGTGGGTGATTTAAAATGGAAATTGCCTTTGAAAAGGGATTTCCTATTAACTAGCTGGGAAGGAAAAATAGGATAATACCATCATCCCTATACATGGCCTATAGATGAGTTGCTGGAAAAGAATGATCTGGTTAACTGCTGCTGTTTCAGAAATTATAGCTTCTGTAAGAGTAAGCCTTGCTCAAATTCCTCCATGAGGAATGGTTGGATAGATGCTTCCATAAAGTTCTTTTTATGAAAAAAGCAGAAGTCTTACTGGGTCCTTTGGGGTTCAGGTAAGAACACACTAAATAAGAATTCTGAGGGCAGGATCTGGAGTGTGCTCAGCTTTTCCATGTGATATATTTGAGGCCAGATGGAAATGTAGACATTAGAAGACCAGACTGAGGGTTCACGTTTATTACCATGCAGTTAATGCCAATCAAAACTTGGACTAATTAATCATTTTCATAAGAAAAAAGCCTTTTCTATATCCAAATTTGCATCAGTTTAAACCAGATTCACCCAGTCATCAATTTAATAAAGTCTCCACAGCCCACTTATGTAGGAGAATTGACTTAGTTAATCTGAACCCTTTAGGTCTGCTTTAGTTAAGAGGAATATGTACAGTTAATGGAGGTGGATATATGTAAGCTAGGTCTGGACAGATCAGATCCAGAATTTGTATTGTCAGGCTACTGCACCTGGGCTGATTAATGGCAGGGAAATGCCATATTAGCATCACTCTGTGACAATTTGTATGTTTTAATGTCAGTGTACTATATCATGGCATGGTGTAGACATGCTCTCTCGAGCCTAGCACTCAATCTGGGGACCAAGGCATTTCCCCAGGCACCTCAGTCAGGACACAAGGCAACACGCATTGGAAAGAAGAACTCATTGACTGGGTTGAAACACCCTTGTTTTCATTACTCATGTCTGCAAGTAATTAATAAGTATTTTGTAATCTCATTTCATTCTTGGTTGTGCAGATGCTACTCAATGCTCGTGTCAGGGAGATTTTTGTCTTCCTAGTGGGGTATGGGATTTGGGCTGTGTGTGGTATGATATGAAGTAAACCACAAATAACCCCAAGATAAGACAGTTCTGCTGTGGCCTTCCTGAAAATCTTTTTCAAACTGCACCTGGTGCTTAGAGCTTGTGGCTTTTGACAAAACAGAGCCTGCTTCTGAGCCTTCTGTCCTTAGACAGTTGACTTGGAGCAAACCATGGGGGTGATCCCAACCCCTAATGGTGACGTGCCTGGTAAAATCGGTGTTTCTAGATTCCTTTAGCTTTCTAGGCTGCCACCCATGCCAACCAGATGGTGCCAACCCCTGAGCTCAGTCTTCCCCTGGGGTGGTTTCTTCGATCACTCAAGACAGCCTGAGGAGCCTCTTTCTCTGCCTGTGTGTAGAACAGACAGCACTCCACTCACTCTGAGATTTCTACCTCCTCTGAACTCAGCTGATTTCAGACAGCAGGGCCAAGCCTTCAGTTTCTCCTGAGTGCCATGAATGCCTTCCAAGAGTTTACTGCTTCCCACTTGCTCAGGGTACTTGTTTAAAAATTCCAGGACAGTGAAGCACAAACAGCACCTTCTGTCTCCAGTTCTGTTGTATAGGAAGATAAGTTATGGTGAAACAAGGGATTTGGCATTTGGGAGTCACTAGTGCTGGTCCCAGGAGGTGCTTTCTTAAGAAAAGCAGTGAAGAGATGGAAGGAAGAGCAGGGATGGGCTGCAGCAAATAGTAATTTGTGGATCTTGCTGCTGCGTGTTCCAAAAGAGCACAAGAGAAAGTAGGATCTGCCTGTTCTGTGGCCGAGGTACCTGGTTGAACAACTCTCCTCTGTAGGATGTCATGCCATTGCATCGGCTGAAGGTCTGCAAGGGCCAGGTGTGTTTCTTAAAGACAGATAAAAACGTTTTGCTTCCTTTTGAAAGGTGGGGATGAGGCTGAAGGAAATATTGAGTATTGTAACAACTTTGTTGAGGGGAAGGAAAACCTGAGGCAGGAGGTGGGTGCTTGGATCATTTGTCTTGTTCTGATGTGAGAGAGCTGACCCTTTGTATCTAGCACGATTTAAGGGAAGGACAAAGAGATGAGGTTAGGCTGAGAGCAGAGCTAAGCCTCTTCCTTGGGTCTCAGCCCTGGCTCTGGAGACACAAGAGGACAGCTAGACTGTGGCAGCTGTCAGGGTATGGAGGGGCTGGGGAGTGAATGGGGGAGAGGTGTAGACGGGTATGCAAGCAGAAGGCCTGTGTTGCAGGTATGGCTGCTATCCCAAGTTGCTCTCATCGATTCTCTACATACCAGGCTGCCCAGCGTGCCATCTGGAGATGGGACAGCTCTGTGTGGATGATGTGGAACAGCATCCTGACTACTGGCAGTGTGTGACCACCAATGCTAGGGGGGAAAAAACCAGGGATAAGACAGATGACTGGTGATCCATGCAAGACAGAAGTGTTTGGTGCCTATGTGAAGGCCATTTCTGGTTGGACTTCCTTTGCCTCTGTGCTTGAGTACGCTGTATGTGTTGAATAGTTGTGGGCATATTGGCTGCTTGGCAATGGCATGAGTGCCTGGCCCAGAGCTCTTGGTTGATGAGAGGACAGGGTGAACCTGAGTACCTCCTACCTGCGGCTGGATGGAATTTGTGCTGAGAGACAAAATGGTAGCAGGCCCCCCAGATTTTGAGTTGATCTGTGATGGGTTTCTGTGATCTGCTGTGGTTGTGGTTGGTTGCTTGTAGAATTTGTGTTGCTTGTCAACCCTGTTGTCATGCTTCAGCTGGTGATATCCGAGGAGGGGGCACTTTGGAGGACACTGCTAGTGGGAGGGGAAGGGGGAGCAAGGGTGGGAGGGTAAGTACAATAACCACAGTGGTCCACACTAGTTGTGCTTTGCTCAAGGCTGTGTGGTGGAGCACATGCTGGGTCTGGTTATGGCTGTGTCTGTAGCCCCTCATGGGTCTGGGGAGAGGGAGCTGGTGAGCATCGTGATGCAATACAGGGATATGGACAGAGCAGCTGATGAGCAGACAGTGCACCCTGTCTTAATACTGACTGGGATTTTGAATAGATATATGGATTGTGAGATGGGAATCTTGGAGTGTGCCTCCCCATGATATTGTTGCAACATGCTGGTAAAAATGCTTCAATCTGTCCAGCCAACATGAGCTTTCTCAGAAATTCAGGCTCAAAGACTCTGCAGAGCATACTTTTATACTCCTGCAGAAGTTGACTAAGGGCAGGAAAGCAACGGGACAGGTTGCCCAGCGAAACTATTCAGTTTCCATCCTTGGATATTTTCAAGACCCAACTGATTAAAGCCCTGAGCAACCTGAAATCATCCCACAGCTGACCCTGTTCTGGGCAGGAGACTGGACTAGAGCCTCCTGAGGTCTCTCCCAGTGTGAATTAATGCATGATACTGTGACTTCCTGATGGTGAAGACTGGCTGCTGTTCCTCTGTCACTGTGCTGTAGCATGCCTACTGAGCCAAGCATTTCAGGTCAATATAGCACCTCTTCAGTTTACAACCCTTGCGGCCATCAAGGCAAGCTTGAAAACAAAAATGTCACAAATATAAAGGCAGTCAGATATGCAGTGAATAGTGAATCCAATTGTTCCTGTTCACCCCTTCCAAGATTACACTCGTTTCATTGCAGCACACTAAGACATCAAGCAGTTCTGACCTCCGTCAGACCTCAAAAGGAAGAACAGATTTTTAAGAAGCCAGGTCTTTCTGATGAAAACTCTGAAATTAGTCTTTTGAACAGTAACTCCAGGAGACATTTATCATTTGTACACATGCTAGATACTTGCAATCATAGAGCTTGAGGACTACCATTATTACCTGAGATTGTGTGATGAATTATTTCAATTCTATTCAACTGAGCTATGACTGTTGGTAGCTGCAGAGAAGAGTAATGCAGATCCTGGTGACAGTTTTGGGGGGATGGGGTTGTCACCAGCCTGGTGTTGCTGCTCTGTGGCCCAGGAAGGTAGCCAGTATCAGTGGTCTTACCATGCTGTTTCCACTAAGCAAAGAAACTGTACAACTTGGTGTATCTTTTCTGTGAGCCCATTTATTTACAACTGGTGTACCTAGGGGCTTCTTTCCTGGAGTTTGGTAGAAGCAGATGATAATAGTCAGTTTCCTTGTTCTCAATTTCTATGGCTGCCTTAACAGTCAGGCCTGAAGGCAGAAGATACCTAAGTCTGCTCCATGTTGAAGTGATGTTCAAGTGCACAAGTGTCTCTTAGAAAAGCTGTCCTTTCAGAGCACTGGATTGCAAAGTGGTGGTATCATCCATTGCAGACATCTACTCAGCAGCTGCTTACCTCCAGCTCCTGGTGATCAGATGGTCCACCAGAGTCTAGTGCTCTATACCAAATATAGCTATTTCAGATGGGATTCCTGCAGTCACTTGAGCAGTCCTCCACACTCTTTCTTTGGAGATTTGTGTTTGGAATAATGATGGTGGAAGACAAACTTTTTCCATGGCAGTTACAGTTCCTTAGACTTTCTTTACTATGCTCAGAGAGGAAAAATACACAGTTTGCATTTGGGAGCCATAAGGGTTGAGCGAGACAGTGGGAATCACCTGGGGAACAGAGGAGAGCTTGAACTCATCTGTTAATTTTGAATTGCCTGGATGCCTGCACCCAGGCTTTGTATGACCCCCGTCACCTTCTATTGCATGTTTTTTGTCATGAACCTTGTGTGTGTGGGCTTCTGCCTTTTCTTTTGCTGAGGGCTTGGATCAGGAGCAAGGCATGAAAGACAAAGATCAGTTCACAAGAAAAAACGTACAATTTCTTCAGGTAGCATGAAAGCACATGGACATCCTTGACCTAGAATAAGGACATGACCAGCGAGGACACAACAGCTTGCAGGCTTGCTCTTTGTTAGCACGAGAAAGCCTGGTAGCATGGCAAGCCCAGGTTACCAACTCCTGACTGACATCAGGGCTGGAACAAAGACGCCCAGCTGCTCTGTAGCTAGGGGAACAAGCCATAGCTCCACAGGAGCTTTGTGTACTTGTATCTAAAGGGTACAACAAAGGACAAATGGCCTTGTAAAACCAAACACCACAACAGCATAAATACAGGGGAATGGTGTGAAAAGAACACAGAATATAATCACAGATCTCCCTCTTCTCAGGGAAGCCTGTTTATGGGGGCACCAGGAAGCCAAAATTTTCACTGTGAGCTGCTTTGAGCTGTCCTTCTAAATAAATTTTGGCTTGCTTTAACGCCCAGCCTCTGTCCTTGGACTGGGAAAGTTGCCAGCATGTGGCCAAAGCTCTAGGTGGACATTTTCTAAAGATGATGAAGGGAGAGGGACAGAACAACTTGTGCCTTTCTGAATTCATTTCTTGATAATGTGAGGAAAAGGCATAGCCCATGCATGGGAAGGGTTCATACTTTCCATTTTCTCCACTGCCAGGCCATAGAAACACAACCAGCAATTGGGCTTTGGCCATAACCTGCTGGGGAGAGTGCAAACTTGCAGGCTTGCTGGAGAATGGAGGCTGACCAGAAGATAATGGAGCTGAAGGCAGACCTTGCTCTGTTGAGTTCATAATCAGTGTGGAGGTGAAAGAGAGCTCATGTTTGTGTAAAGCCTGGTTTTGGGATCAGATTTATAACTAATGTATCGCAAAAAAAAAAAAAAAAAAAATTATAGCATGAGACCTTCTGAGAGCAGTGCATGAAATCAAGATGCTGAGGCTTGAGTTTGAGTCAAACCTAACATGAGAGCAAAAGTGGGCTGCTGGTTTTGAAAGCAGTTGAAGTAAATGTATTCCATTTCAAATTGAAGGTAGATTAAAAGAGGCAGCTGAGGTCTACCAGAGGTATTTTGCTTATTGCCTCTTCCTAGATGTTTAAGTAAGGGGACATCTAAGTACAGGAGAGAAGGAGGTGGCAGTTTTCTTTAGAATATAGAACAATCTGACAGAAATCTTAATGCTTCTTCCAGCCAGGGGGCTGAACTATCAAGTCAGCTGGCTCACTTGGAAACAGCTCAGGCAAAGGAAATCTATCTCCATCTGCATAAAGTAATTTGTCAAGAGTAGGTATCTTTTTTCAGGAAGGCCTGGTGGTGGTGGGACAGCATGGTAGCTTCAGTTGCTGGGGTTAGATATTCTCCCCCTGCTCTGTGAATGTCCAGATTTAGCACATACTTTTCCTCCATTTCAATTAATGAGACTACTAAATAAATGGGCACAGGAACAGGTGACCCTGATCCTGCTGGCTCTTAACTGACCATGGACACCGTGGTTTTCAGAGCTGCTTTTAAGCTCATTAACATCTCTCTTCTGTTTGCCCCCAGGCAAGGAGTTATCTCAGGGACCACAGCTGCATGCTAAATGAGATAATTTTTCACTTTAATATGTGTCTACAGAAAACATTTGTCTTAAATTAGATGGTCAATACAAATGTACAATAAACACTGGAGTGAGCACCTAACTCAAACCCTGTGGGAACATCCCCAGCTCACAGGTTCTTGACTTGCTGATGAAACCATTCTTCTGTTTTGAAGAATGCTTTCAGGCCCACATCTTTGTGTTTGCAAAGTGATCCGCTTTTCTAACGTCATGCAGCTCCTTATTCAGAATCCTTGTCAGTACAAATAATATTTTCCTTCACTACCATTTCTCCCCCTCTCCACACCCGCTCAGCGAGTTATTTGCAGTGCCATCTGCTTCACCTGAAGGAGGAATGAGAGGAACAGAGAGAGCCTCAGTGCTGTATTGACCCTGAACTTTTCTGGAAAGTCTGTGTCTATTAAGAGGTCGTGAGCGACGGGGCTTGTCAGAGCTGCTGTGCTGGCAGGCAGCCTGGCTGGTGACATTAACCAGTACCTCTGCTTTGCCACATTGCCATTAAAGTGAATCCACTTGCTGATTATGCCCCACTCCGTATGTACGTGTGTGTATTATATGGTATCAAAAGTTCTAACAGATCTTGCAGGTGAAGGAGGGCATGGGAGGTGGGTGGAATTTCATCTTTGCTTTGTGTACAGCATTGCCCTGTGTTGAGAACTGAAAGGAATCTATGGAGAAAGATATGAACCATGTGTTTGGGAGGAAGAAAGTAGGGATGCTTTGGTGGCAGCATTTTTAGGTCATAAGGTGTTTAATCAAAAAAATACGATCTTTGGGAGAAAATGAAATATTTGTGTACACTGCTGCTGCTAGTTTTGCCTCAGTGGTGACATGTATAATTTTCAGAAGGAAGGATTTATTTTTTGCCCACAGTAACTTAATGTTCTGAGTGAGTTTATAATAACACTGATTAACTGGTAGCATTTAGTTTGAGTGAAATATCAGACCTGATGTCTGTATTCCTTTTTGCTCCAGATGCTTTTATCGGTCTCTGAGCTATTTAACTTCGCTTATTCCTTCCACAAGAGGTGGTTCATGTTGTGGCAATGTCCCATTTAGCAAGTATTAAAGATTTGAGGCTGTGTGAGAGAAGGTGAAGTATCCTTGTAGCCTGAAGAAATCTATGGAATAGCAAATGAAATGGATATGTTCCACTGCTTCGTCTAGACGCCATTTGAATGGAGTAGGGCTTGCCTGTTGCTTAACTAGCATGTAGACCTTCTGTGTAAGAAAAATAAGTGTGCTTATTTGCGGTAACACTGGCATTATAGCCCTCTGACCCTACTCTAACATACAAAGCAAAAAAGTGGCATGTTATGAACTATTCTATTATCTACAACAAAAAGAAGATAAAAGATGAGAAATAGGGAGTTTAAGTGACTGAATCTTACTGCACTAGCAGACAATTTCCCTGTTAATATTGGGAGCTAGGAAGCTAAGTTTCTTGGAACACAACTAGCTGAGCTTTTGCCTTTATGTGGATATTGTGTTAAAAGACAAGACTGGCTAGGTAGAGCCACGGTATCTGATCCCTCAGGGTGTGTGCAGCAGCTCTCAGTAGCATGAGCAGTAAACTAGATAATTGGTGTGTTGGTTCTCATCCAATAATAATTTATTTCCTGGGAGCAACTTCAAAGCTTAATCCTAGAATTAAATCCCCTATTCCTCCTTGGGATTTTAATTTAGTTTTGAATGCTCTGATGGATCTTGTGCTAGAACATCGAAGACGGCTTTCAGACATAAGGGCGATTTTCCCGGCTGCTGTATGCCCTGTATGGAGAATAGGTGAATGCAGGCACTTTCTTGAAGAGACTCTTTTTTAGCTTTTCATCATGATAAGCTGGCAAAAGCTACACCTTATCTCTTACTGAAAGCTGTTTTCCAGTTTCCTTTAAACCATGAAGGCAATCTGCCTAATCCATTTTGCAGTTCATCCAGTAAAGAGAAGAAAGAGTGTCATCACTTAAATCTGGAGAGAACCAATAAGGTTTTCATCAAGCAGAAAGTTGATTTTAGAAAAAAAACCCAGATAATCTGTTTGTCTTGTTAGGGTTGAAGCAGGATGAAGATGATTGCCTGGAGGGCTATGGTTTCCCATTCATTTAAGTGTGTCAGGAAACCGTGCCTTGTTAAGACCAGTGAGGTGGGACAAAACCTTCAGCCACTGAAATGATCTTTGCACCCCAGAGGCAGAAGACAAAGGCTTTTTTCTCAGAGTGGTGCAAGGCAGTGCTTTGACTTTTCCTTCATGCTTCTGAATGGCATGTGAAAAGGGATGTCATATATGGCTAATGTTTGTACTGTGCTTTGATGAGATACAATACAATGTCTCATGATAATTACTATTTATTACTAGATGTGGTGGCTTTTGACAGATAGGTTCTTCAGTCTGGTATGCTATAGGTAGCGGAGCCATATATCTTCTTAAAGTGACAGTGTCAGTTTGAAATCTTGTCTGTGCTTGTGGAGCTTAAAAATAACACGTTTCCATGTGAAAGAAAGAACTCCACAGTTTCAGTTCAATGTGTGTGTATTTCACATATAAAATGACCATCCAGGAAAACCAATTTCAGTGAGCCTGACATTCAATACTCAAAAGAATGAAACAAGTTTATGAAGAAACAGAGAAAGTTATTTCTCCTTTAATATGCTTCACACTTTTTTTGATTCTGTGTGAAAAAAACCCAGTCCATTAGTTGTTTAGAACTTCTGGGGATAGGCTGACCATGGCAGCCACAGTAAGGAAGGTTGCAATTATTGTGATGTAACATGATGAGAGCTCAGCTAAGTGTCCTGGTGTGACAGCTGAGAGAACATGTGTATCACTTCAAGGCAAAGGCAAAAGTGCTCACGATTCTCTTCTGCAGGACTGTTGGCAGGATGAGTGTTCTCTGAGACAGGGAACAAAGTGAGTGGTCCTTGTACCCAAGTGTCTTTGCAAAAGACAGAGTAAAACCTACCCCCAGTGGCTTCTGGCTTAGTCCTGCTCCAGCATCTCTTGGTCCTGAGTTGTGTGCAAAAGAAAGGATAAAAGGTTTCATGTCTGAATTCAGCTGAGTCCTTTGGCCAGGTAGTTGCAACACTGTCAGGTTTACATGTCTGTTTCTCTGTTTTCCCTTTATATATCCAATAAAACTTCTTCATGCTGTTCTTTATGCAGCATGACACGGCAACCTTGCTTGTGGACGTGTGGGGCCAATGTAATAGTGATCTTCCAAAAACATCACAGACCAACTCTCTGAACACCAGGACTTCCCACAGTGTCTCAGACAGAGGGAAAATCTGGGACATGGGTATAGAGGTATTTAGCCACTTCATAATCAGATTGGTTGAGAGGAGCAGGGCACAGAGCACTGTGTAAAAGCAGCTGGAGACTTGGTTACCATGCTCTGCAGTCCATATGAAAACACTGTTATGGAAAGCCTTCTTATGCTGTGAATTACCCAGAGCAATCGATTAATGTCGTTGATTCTAAGGAATTGCTCTGCATAGACGTGTCTTTTCTTACACTGATGTGATTGCACCTGTGTTTGTGCAGATGACCCACAAATCGCCAGTCTTTTCCCTTTGCTGCAGACCCTGTTTATCTAGGAACATAATGCAGTAGAGGTGGACTCTGATTTTATGAAATCAGCAGGCTATTTACTAAGGGTTAATGATACTGTAGGGCCCTCGGTCTCTCTCAGTGCTGGCAGATGCTGTCCTGTGGTGGCACAATGGCTCTGCTGCTCTGCATCCTTCCCAACACTGTCACTGTCATATCCAGCCCTGGTTGCTTTTAATACAAGACATGTCATCCTCATTCTTTCATCTTAGGGAGGACAAGAAAAATACGGCCCTTAATTTATAGTAAGCATGGACGTATTTAAAATAAATCTCTCAATTCGTCTAACAAATAACATTTAAGTGTTTTTGAATTGAAGAGATGTTTGAAAAGCCAATTTCCCATCAGAGATGCTATTTGTTTCATTTTATGCAGTTCATTCATCTTAGTTGATTGGAGAAAAAAATAAAAGCTAACCCTAGCTAGTGAGAGTAAACCCTGTCACAGTACTATGTTGCTGGAGACTTTGTAACAATTTTTATTTGGAACCTCCCTCCACAACCATTATTTACAATAAATCTTACATCTTAACATAAAAGTAATTTGGGGGCTAGATGCTGTGCAGGATCTCAAGAAGAAGATAATTCTGAAGAAATTGGCATTTTTGTATGCCCAATTTCAAACTTTTAGGTGAGACTGATTTCTTTGGTTAGGGAGAACAGACCCTCTGTCTCTGAAAAGAGTATTAAATTGGACTAATTCTCTAATCATTATAGGGGACTTGTCCCTTATGATTTATTTAAGAGAGAATCATGCATATGTATAATGTTCACATAAGATCTATGTATGCATCCATTAGGCAGAAAGGCAACTAACCTGATCCTTAAAAGCAAGCAGTAACAAAAGCTGCCATGTACCATGTAACTCTGGAGTTGTATAGTTTTAAAAAGAAAACTTGCTGTTGATGAATTCCTTCCTCTTAAGGTCATAAAGAATGATCATATTGCTGACTTGCTTAAAATAATTGCAGCTGTTCTTTTCTGATTGATAGGCCTCTTTTCAGAAATAGTTCCTAAGATACTTCTTAACCCTCCATTTTGTGCTTCTAAGTAATGTGCTGGATGAAAACCATTCCCTCTCTTCCCTTTCTTTTTTTTTTTCTCAAGCTCTTTCTCCACTTGCTTTGTCCAGAGTAACACAGGAGAACCTGCATAGTCCAAGTTCATCCCTTCTTGCCATACTGAATTGAAAAACATCTCTTGGCCAAATCCTATCTGCTATTCTTGTATCACTGTTATCAGTGAAAGGAATGGGAAAGTCAAATGACTAATCTCTTCAGCTATTAGCAACTTCTGTATGTAAGTATCACTCTACATTTCTTTCCTCCAACTGTTCTGAGATAATTTCAGATTACTTCAGGCTTTGGCTAATAGGTCTTCCATTTTTACTGAAATTAGAATGAAAAAGATCATAGTCACTTCTTTTAAGCATGCCTAAAAATGCTAGGAAAAAATCTTTCTAATGGAACAGACCTCACCAGTACCCTCAGGAAGATCCTGGCTGTTGAAATTAAAATCTTGGTGTCTGCTTTTGGCAAGGAGCTCAAGCACAGATTGGTATCACTTGTGGTCACTGCAGCTACAAGAAAAAAAAAAATACCGCTGTACACCCAATGTACATTGACACAGCAACTCATTCAAGCTCCAGATGGCATGACGATGCATGTACGCAATTCTACAGCCACATTGCCATCTATAACCTCCCCTACAGACCAGCAAATTCTGTTTGAACCATGTGGATGGACTCTGAGGTACAAACCAGCAGGACTCAGGGACTCAGCATGCTGTGATGCTTTCAGGAGGCTTTTCTGCCTCAGGAGTCTTGGCCATGCTAGTGTGGACATGTGCCTTGTCCATGTTTTGCCCTGCAGATAGGTACCTGCAACAAAGGGTCAGCACTGAGTCAGAAAGTGCTTGGCTGCCTGCTGGAAAGCAATTCTTTGGCATGTGTGATCCAGATCTCCTTGCCTGTCTTTTGAGGGATACCTTCCTCACTACTCCTGGACACAGAGCGTGCTTAGGTAGGTAGAGGCTAATGTGTTTTGCTTGGAGGATGGTTTTGGTGAGAGGGACGCAAAGGCTGGACAATGCACACCACATTGGCAACAAAGCAGAGCATGTGGTATTGGGACTGATTTTCCTACAGGATGAGTGTAGCTGGGTGTCACCAAGGCCTGGCTGAGCCATTCCAAACCTCCTACCAAGATCCAGCCAGTGGCAGGGTGGGCTTTTCCAACCCTAGAGCGACTATGTGTCCTGAAGGGTGCACTTACCATGTCAGGGGTTCTGCTTTGTTATCCTCTCCAGCTTGCCCCAGTTTGGGGCAGGCTTCTCCCAGGGCTGCTTTGCAACACTTCGGAGGGCAAGTGGGCACACTCTGCTCAGACCACCCAGAGCTAAACCCAGGCATGGGTGGGGACAGAAACAGATATGTGGCCTCAGAGTGAATTCCGCTGCAGGGGTGAGGTCGAGAGCACCCTGGGTAGCAAGGGTGCAGACACCCACGGGCAAGGAGGAGTGTTCAGTCTGATTTCACATTGCTTAGCTTCCAGGGAGCTCTGAGAATAGCAATTACAGCACTGGGCTTAATTGTGGAGTATCCAATTTGGATATTAGCATTACCTCCGCTCTCACTCCTTTCTTTTAGTTCAGATCCAATTCCGCTGCCTGACTGCTGGCTGGGAGCCTGTTCCTTTTTTCTTATTATTACTATTTTATGGTTATTATTAATATTTCATTTTTTTTTTTTAAAGCACCTCTTCTCTTGGTTGCTTCAGACCATGCGGGTTGCTATCCTGGGGGGCCGGACCCATGAATCCCCTTGATCTCGGACCAGGACCCAGCTCAGCACCAGGCACTGGTGCCACCCCCTCCGTCGGTGGGGAGGGGTTGATCTCCCGTTCCCTTCGCTCTCTCACCTCCTCCTCTCCTCTCGTTTTCTCCACTGCTCACTCACAAAGCCTCCTCCCTTCCCCGACTGAGCCTTCATTTTGCCCCCTCCCCACCATTTTTCCGGGTATATATTTTATTATTATTAATAATTAAGCCGCTTTATTGGTTCACCTTCCCATGCTTTCTCCACCTCCAGAAAGCATTCTCAGAGCTTTTCTATTGCAGAGGATTTTTTTGGGTTTTTAAAAATGTATTTTTAGGGTGATCCTCTGAACGCTTCCCCCTCCCTGTCTCATATCTCCTACCCTGGCAGTATCAGAGAAGAGGCTGAAGAAGTTGAGCATGCCTGAGGTGGATCAGCCTTGCAGGGAGAGGGGGGGGCGGTAGCTGCTCAGAGCAGCCCCAGTGCTTGAAGCAGGATTTGCTGGTGTGTATGTGGGTCTGTATTTTATGACAGCTGGAAGTGTGAATTGTTTTCCGCGCGAGATGGGAGGGGAGAGGCAAAATAAATAAATAAATAAATATAGAGAAATCCCTGCGAGTTCATTAAATAAATGCCTGCATAGCTGCAAAGCCCGTGGTGGTGTGGGGAGAAGTCCCCCAGCCATCAACCCACCCTGAATAAAGAGCCACCCTAAATAAAGAACCACCCGAAAGAGCCACCCTAAATAAAGAGCTCAACCCACACCCCAGAGAGCCAAGGGTTGTGTTCCCGGGGGGTCGCAGGTGAAACAGCCCCCCCGTGGCAGTGTGTGTGCACGCCCCACGCTGCCCGTTGAGCCGGAGCCGGCAGCACTGCAGAGGGGTGGGCACGGCCCTCGCCAGCCCGCCGGGGGCTGGGCCCGGGGGTGGGCGAAATGCTGTGTGCGTGCGTGGGGAGGGGGCTTGCGGGGCGGGGGGAGGGCTCTGCTTTGCTTCTCCGCGATTCACATCGCGCTCGCTTGCCCGGCTCGTGTGCATGCCTATCCCGGGAATGGTGTAGTCAGCCCGTATCTGAATTATTTATAGACTCGTGCCAGCTGTTTTTTTTTTTATTATTATAATTTTATTTTATTTTTTTATTCCGCTCGCGTGCACTGTTGGGAAATGCGTTTTGCCTCCCTTTCTTCTCCACGTATTAATGTCTTTGTTGGGGAGCAGTTTTTATCCCCTTCAGACCCCTCTAATAGAAAATTGATGCTTATTTTTCCCTTCAGGAAGGGGACGCTTTGAGGATAATCATGCTTCACAGAAGAACGGCACCGACCTCCAGTTGCTTTAAACACAACCTCCTCCACTAGGGCTCCCGGAAAAAAAGAAAATAAAGAAAAAGAATAATTATAAGAATAATCATTAAAAAGGCGAAAGGAATACTTACTCTGGAACCTGCATTTGACGATCCTCACCACTCCCGCTGAATATCCTCTGAAGTGATTTTCTCCAGCTTTTGAATTTGCACCGCTTCAAGACGCAAGATTGCCACAAAGAATCCTCTGATTTTTTTTAAAGCCAAATAGGATTTTTTTTTAACTCATTCCCCCACGTTTGCCCCCCGACCCTTATTCCTCTTATGTGGATATGCAAGCAAGAAGAGGAGACTGGACATTCCCAACATGCTCTCTCCCTTGATCTGTCCGTCTAGAGGTTCTTCTTCTACAAACCAAGGTAGGGAAATTCCTGTTTCTGTGTGTTTGCTGTCAGCTCATTTTGGTACGCGGGTTTGCCCAAGGAAGACCACTCGCGGTAGAACAAAAGGAATGCTGCTCTTAGAAGCAGATACTGGGTGGGAGGGAAAGGAGGAAACATTCACCAGACATGTTGATTCCCTCTTGGTTCATCAAATAGGACATGAAGAGAAGGCGAGAGAGGTGCTTTGAGTTACATACTGCGTCGTGAAGCGGGGGAGAGTCCCCGGCGATTTTTTGGGGGGGTGTGGGCAGGTGGGGTGGGGGGGAGACACGGGAGGAGGAATATGGCTTTGGAAAAGGGTGAAAACGAAGATAATTCCAACCCATCCATCCATCAGCCCATCCATCCACCCCCAAATTGCCTCTTTCTTTTCGCTGGTCCAGCGGCTCCTTGTGTCACGCTTTGATGTGAAAACAGAGCTCATTACGAATAACCGTACGTGGAAGCCTGCTTGTTGCCGAGGAGGCTGGTGCATCACTTTAAAACCCACGCTGGCCCCTCCATCGTGAGCGGCCTAAACGCGGGGGCCGGGGCTGGGGACCCGGGGACCCCGGGGGGGTCGGGGCCGCCCCTGGCACCGCGGCAGGAGCCCGCCCAGCGCCGGGGCGAGTGCGCCTGCTTGCGTGGAGGTGAAGGGCTATTTTTAAGTCCAAGCACGTCAAAGAGACTTAACCTGAACCTACGAGGCTCTGTATTCAGGCAGCAGCTCCACGGGGTTTTAATTTATCCCCATTGCCCCTGGTGCTGTCAGCGGGCATCGTGGTCCCTCTCTCCGCCGCCCCCCCCTCCCCCCGCCCACCTTTCCCCCCCATCCTCTTGCATCCTTCCCACGCAGGCAGCCCCTTCCCCAGCCCACTAAAGGGAAAGGGATGCAAAATGGCTATCGTGCCGCTCGGCTGTGGATACGCGAGAGACACCGGTGCATCCCAACCGTAACGTGACATGTGAGTCTTTTCCGTAAGATGGTGGCAAGAGACAAAGGGAGCGTGGGGCGGGGGGGGGGGGGGGGGGGGCGGGAGGAGGGGGGATGCGGGGAGCGCCGGGCACGAAGGTGTTGAACGTCTCCTGGTTATTTTAAACCCCAGCCAGTGGCCGCTTTGCCCGGGGCTCCCCACGCCGAGAAAGGGGCAGGGGCGAGATGCTGCAACCCCCCTATGGGCGGACCCCCCCCACCCCTTATCCTCACCTCAAGCGCCCAGGAGGCCTGGCAGCGGGCGGGGGGAGGCAGTACAGAGCAGTGCTGTCACCCCACAGCAGCAGGGGGGCAGCCCCCCAGCCCAGCCGTCGGCAGAACTGGGGGACGGGGAGGTGGTCCCCAGCCCTTGAGGCACCTGGAGCATCCTGCGGCGGGGGCTCGCCTCTGCCACCCTGCCTTGATCCTTCCAGTGGCTCTTTCCCACATTTCTGAGGGTTTGGGGTTTTGTTTTTTTTTTTTTTTCAGGCTATTGTCAAAAAGCAGGAGCGGTTCCCTGTCGAGGGGTTGAGAGCCACCTTTCCTACCATAATTCTGGCTGAGCTTCTATAAATATCTAAGGCTTCCCAGGGTTTATTCGCGCCTGGATCCTCCTTGCCAGAGCTCTCCCTACCTCCTGCTGCCTCCGCAAGTGGGAGTAGAAAGTTTACCTGTGTGGAGAGGAGGGCGTGTGGGAGCGCCTTTCCTTTCTCCCATTTTTGGGACAAATTTCATGAGCCTCGCGGTTCCTGGTTACTACCGAATCCACCTGAGACCCCAGCACTGCCCAGGGTGGGGGGTTGTTAGCCCACTCCCTTTGGTCTCATTTTGCTGCGAGAGCCCCTAAAAACACAGCCCACGAGGGACTGGGTGGGATGCAAACCCAGCCCTCAGGGAACAGGACAAGGGGAGAGGAGAGCAGAAGATGGAGTTGAGCCCAGCTCTGCATCTTCCCATCTGCCCCTTGTCCCAGGTTTTGCAGGCAGATTGGAGGTAAAGAGGGTAAGTTGCCTCCAATGTCCAGCAAGGGTGGCAGCCCCCAGCAGCTGAGGTGGGCTGTGTGCTTCCCTGGAGAAGTGGTGCCCAGCACTGCCTGCCCAGTGCCCCCACAGCCACCAGCCTTGCCTGCAGGGCACCAGGCCCAAGGGAGGACAACATCCCCGCCATGGCCATTCCTAGCCATGACCTGGGCCAGGTTTGAGAGGAGATAGAGCAGGGAGAATTCGAGTTTGGGAGGGGATCTTACAGCTTTGATGCTTAGCAGTGAGGATAGGGAACATGGGCCCACATCCTCATCTCACCTTTACCTCCCAGGTTCTCTTACTGCTACCTTTACCTGGGACTTTGTCTTCCCTGCCATCTCCAGTATGGACAAAAGGAGGTGTCCTCTAATATTGCCCCCAACATCAAGCGCAGCCACTTTAGGCCTTATCAGTAGTGCACGGGGGCAACTGTTTTCTCCTGAGCTGCCTCTTGGGCAGGCAGGGAGGGCTTGGTAGTGAGCACCTCCAGCTCATGGGGTCCCAATGCTGCCCCACCGCCCAAGACTTCGGGGAATGGAGCAGGTACATGGTACCCAGGGATGTGGGGTGACCTGGTGTGCCTCAGCTGCAGCTCTGGGGAAGGCAACAGTGTGTGCGTGGGTGCAGGGTGCTCTGTTAGAGGGGAGGTGAGGGTATGGGAGATTTTCAAGCACTCACTCACGCCACCCAAAGCAGCAGCTCATATCACCTCTGCATATTCTGGTTTTCTCTGGTCTCCCTCTACGCCAACTTGTCTTCCAGTCTCGGGTGGGGATCTCAGAGGTTTGGGACAGGATAGAAGCAGATTGAGGGTGGAGTGGGGAAACAGACTGGCGTGTGACACCTGCTTCAGTTTCCCCTTGGCTCTGCCTTGGGTACACAGAGATGGATCTCAGCAGGGAAAAGGGAAAAAGCATGGTCAAAGCTGTTACTATTCTTCCTGGGGACCCTGAGCTCTGATTTGTTGAACATACCTGCTGCAGCAGCCTGGATCAGCCTGCTCCAGTCCTGCTGCCTCTTGTGACCCCTTTGCCAGTGAGACCATAGCTGGGCGAAGGAAGGTGTTACAAGCAGCCCCCAGCCATCCTGGTCTGAGCAGGGTTCTCGAGACACCTGCATTGATGGCTGAGTTTTACATTGTTACCTATGTGTACAAGATCATGGGGAGAAGGAAAATATGGAGCAGAGGAGAAAATGTCAACCTTCCAGCCCCATCTAAGAAATTATTTTTCTTTGGTTTATTATAATTTTGGAATACCAGCTCCTGTATAAACCCTTTGTGAACAGCACCCTCTCCCCAAACCCATGCCTACAGGGGGTAAAGGTGGTAGCATTAATTCCCGTGTTTCATATGCTGTTGAAGCTCAGTGGGAGCTATTTCTTGTGCTTTGTTTGGAAGAGGGCAGGTGGACACCCGCTCCAATGCTGGAGCCATTCTGCGCTAGCGCATGGAGCTGCGCTTGGATTCCCACACCGGACTCGCACTGCCTGGGCTGGCACTGGGAATCGGTGTCTCTGCAGCACCATGTGGGAGGTCTGGATTTGATTCCTAGTGCTGTTTTCTCATTCCCCCAAGCTGGCAGAGGATGGGAGTGCTGTACAGACAGCACTGCTTGTCTCTGCAACGGGCTCCGTTCCCTGCTCCCGTCTTTTGCTCCTTAGGATGCGTAAAAGCTGCTTGTGAGATAGTCCAGACTGAGGGCTGGTCTCTAGAGGTTTAATCTTCTTGGCCTTTAGGAAGGCCAGAGCTCTGCTCTGCCTGTACTCTACTTCTCAGCATGGCTTGATGGGCAATGGGGAAGGGAGTTATCTTGCGGCTGGGGAATCTGCAGAGGTTTTTAATTTCTTTTTTCTTTTCTTTGTATAAGCCGCTATTTATCACAAAGACATGGATTAGTTAATAGGAGAGGTGGACTAGATGATCTTCTTGAGAGAGATGGCTTCATGTACTGTGATTGCCTAATCTACAACAGAATGCTGGTAGTATCCACCTGACATTGGGGCTCTAGGAGTGCCTGACTCTTGCAATTCTGTGATTAGCCTTCTTTGAGATATATTTATACTTGCTAGAAAAGCAGGGAGTGTTTGTGAAAAACATGGCTGATAAGTTGTCTGCTGTTACCTTGATCCGTCCTCCACCCACCCATCACAAGAATTCTTTAAACCACAGTGAATCAACTTACAAATTTCATTGTTTCGCTGCAGTCAGACGGACTAGCTACTGCCCTGTTTGCCTCCCTGCATAAGATGAAATAGCAGTTTGAAGACCGCAGCACTGAAATATGTGGAAAGGGAACCACAGGAAAATAAGATATTTAAAGCTAAGCATGGCGTTCCTACTATCATTGCCTCGTCCCTTTTGAGAATTTTGTTTCTGCTTCAGCTAAGTGCGTCATAATGGGAGTTAATAAGACCCTTTCTCCAGCCATGAAGTGGGCTCCACCACTCCACCACCCTTCTGACTTACCCATCTTGCTTGTCTGTTCATCTGAAGACAGGAGAGGAGGTTCCTGGCAGGTACGGACTGGTACTTGCTCTGGTCAAATTAGTGTCAAGGTGCTAACTGCCTGGAAACCAGGAGATGGACCCAGCCAGGTTAATTGTCAAAGCTAACTTTCATGTTGGGGAAAGAAAAATCCTAATGAACCCACCCTTTATACTTCAAGAGCTCATGGCTTCCTTAAGTCGCAAACCACCAGCTTCCAGCTAGAAACATGCATCAGCATGTGAAATGATGTGTTTAAAAGTCAACCAAGTACATGGTGGCGATCTGTGCAAACCAGGCAGTGTATCTCCATCTGCATGAGGTCAACTGCAAAAAAACACCCCCTCTCTATGCCCTCAGAAACAAATGTGTGGCACTAGGGAGTGTGCAACTGTACTATGATCAAGTCAATTCAAACCATGGCTAGTTCGGACCTCTTGAGAGAAGGGTGATTTTGTTTAGTGTTTTATTGGAAGCAGGAGAGAACACTGGTTCTGGGCAGGAGGAAGGACTGGCTTATCTTTCTTTAATTTTTACACATACACTGAGTGTGTGAGGGGAATAAAAATATTGCTTTTTCTATAGTCAGGGCCACTAAAAAAGGGGAGAGATATGTGTTCTGAGACTCAATGTCAGCTGATACTTCCTCAAACAGAGGGTATTTGCAGACTGTAAAGTATGCTGGGTGGCTCTCTTCCCTTTCTAATGAAAGCAAAGACTGTTTCAGAGCCACCGATACAGATGGATTGATTAACCATCTGGGGAACAAGAGAATTATGAATGAAAGTGTGGTTATTGGCTCAAATCAAAAGGGATATTAAGCTATGACCTCTGCAGCATTCACTTCCTAAGCCTCTAACCCCATCCACACGGAAGGTTCAAAACTAAAGAGTCACTGAAAGTGGCTAAGGTAAAATGTTAGGTTGGCAGCTCTGAATACTGAAGATGTTTTTGTACTCCCAGAGGGCATACAGTGTCATTAATACTGTTGTACATGGCTGTGCTGAAACATTTGTAGGGAAGAAACACTTTTAGGGTAAAAACAGGAATTTGGTCTTCATGGTCTGTTTGGTGGCTTGTTTCTGCTGATTGCTTGTCCACCAAAATAGATGTGGGGTCAGTAGTTTATCTGACCTGAATAAACCATGGGACATTATTCTGTCACTCCCATTCACCCCTAGTATGCTAAGCATGTAGGAGCTCATGTCCAGTTAACTCTCCATGCGACCAACTCATAAGTTACTTCTCAAGGTAGCGGTCAGCCTACACTACATGCTCTCTGCAGCTATCTAGTTGTGAAATGGGAACAGTTCTTGCTTACTACATTCTACTCTGGATTTGAACCACTGATCAAGAAATGGATCGCTCTAGCTACCACCATCCTTTATTGGATCCGCTGTCCAACCCATGTGTGAGCTCTGTATGCAAGCCTTGTTTGTTCAAAATGGTAAAATGATATGTCTGGCACCTATTTACAGACGTGGTTAAGCCCTGCTTAGATAACTGCATTCTGTTTGGGGGCTGCACTTCTAAGAGGCAGTAGGACTGGGGAGAGTGTGGGGGAGTGAACAAAGGCAATGATCACAGATCAGAGAAAACAAGACCTGTAAAGAAAGGTTGGGAGAGCCAGGCAAGCTCAGTCTGGAGAAGAAACAACTGTGGGTGGATGCCTAACTGTCTGCAAATACATAAAAGAGTGGTACAAAATGAGGACAGGGGCCAATTATTCTCATTAGTCACCGAGGACAGATCAGGAAATAAATGAATTTAAGATGAAGCAGTGAGAATAGAGATTAAACGTGAAATTAAATGTTTACTGTAATAATGGTTTAGTGACAGTAGAAGATGCTGATATAAGTGGCAGAACGGCTGTGACTGAAGATATTTAAAGCTAGATGTAGGTGCTGAACTATCAGGATTTTGTGTCTAATAAAATCTGTCTCCAGTGAACCACAGATCATCATATTTGCATGCCTAACCAAACAACTTTGGAAGGAAGATAATGAGGCTGATCTGTTCTGTGTGTAGGAGGGGGAGACTGTCCCATTGGAGAAAACCCTCCCCACCTGAGTGGATTTGGCTCTGTGTTCCAAATCTCATATCGTACCTGTAGGAGTCAACATGATGATGTTGACTGGTGGCACAGCTTGAGCATATAGGGAGCTGCCCAAAGATGTCTGTTTTTCCAAACCTCTGGTACAACTTCTCCCAGAGGATGGCTAGACCTCCAGTATAGAAATCTGTGTGCAAGAGACTTACAAACCCGTCCCATGGAAATGATGCAATAGCATTTGTAGGTGCAGTTCTTGAATCCTGGGGTAGATTGGGCTGTTTTATACTAAGACCATGTCCCTTTCATTAAGAAGCTTCACCTGTTTGTAGCCATCGCTTTCAAGGTTTTACACTACCACTGCATCTGAATAACTAGTGTGCCAAAACCTGATACTGCGAGGGGAGGTGACACATATCATCACATCCTGAACAATGTGAAAATGCATGCCTTGCTATTTCATGATGTCATTTTTTGTCTTGCAAGATGAGCTACAGTTTAAAGGTGCCTTCTGTTTACTCACCTTTGCTGCTTCCAGAAGATAAAATGGGATTTGAGGAGCCACAAGCATTGTGGTTTCTCATAATCACTGGCTTCACTAGCCACCCTTCACAGAACACACCCTCTGTGTACTCTGAGTTGGAGGAGCTTCCTGTGCATGGTTGTGGTTTACACGAATACCTCTTGTTAAGGCGTTCAGAGAGGGTTCTCCCTACTTTGAGTCAGTAGAGGTTCCCCTGCTGGTAGCTGACAGGGCTGAAAGTGTCCTTTTCAGACTGAGTTTGGTCAGCATTGGGAATTTGCGGTGTGGCCTAAAGCCTATGCCAGTTTATATCCTCCTGTGCATCAGCACAAGAGAAGAGTGTGGTACCACCTTGCTGGTGGATTCCATTATTTTTTTAGCAGAGCAACAAGCATGTAATCCTGACCTCTGGTTATTTTTTGTTAGAATCAGCAGTTTTCTATACAGGTGTCCAGGACACACTCAAACTCAAATCGAGGAAAGGACATGATAAGCTCTCCTTTTTTATTATTCTTGAGTTTAAAACTTCTACTTCATCTCTTCTCCTGATGTCTTAGTTAGGGTTGCTATGCACTGTTAAGGAGCTAACATGCACAACTTTCTCACATGGGTATAGTTTCTTGCATGTATGACCTCTGAAGATTTTGGAGGAAGGAAAGGAACCAAATGTAGAACTTCTTAAAGCCACAGTTTCAAAACACACTAGAAGTTGAGTTGGTTACTAATAGCCAGCTGAGACAGATTAGTTTTGGTGTCATGAACTCACTGATAATTTACCAGCACAAATGCCACCTCTGATATGACAGATGATCGCCTAATGAACATAAAATTGTTTTCAGGTGATTGGAATAATAACCTAATGACAACCGAAGACAGCAGTGACTGTGCGTTGCTTCCAGCTGTGGACCATGAACAGGACATAGTGGGATATGAATAGGTGAGAGGCTGTGGTCTGCTAAAGCAAGGGACTGGTTTCCTGCTGTCATATGGGACCTCTGCTACTCCTGCATTCTCAGCTGGGAAAGAGGTCCTGGAGATACACAGTAGGTGTTTGGAATGTGAAAGGTGAACACCCTAGATGAATACTGCCTGAAAAGGGATTGGAGAAGGTCTGCTAGCAATCTAAAGCCGCCTGTGATTCCAAGAGCAATCCAAAATCTTCACAGCATCTGAGGGCAGGTGGTTTTGAAGGCTGTGCACTGAGAAGAGCAGTTCCACTTCTGCATGGAAAGATGTAGGGATGCTGTCACCTGCTTCAGGAGGAGTATGGAGAAAGGGTCACTGCTGTGAATCTTTTTTTGCTAGGTAAAGTGAGATGTTAATTAATTGCACATGGATAGATTGCTGAGGAACTTCTGTCAGAGGACTCTGCTGAGAAATGCATTTGGAGTGCATTGTGGCAGAGGAAATGCACGAAGATGCACTAGCTCGTGGCTATTCCCACGTAGGCATACACTTGCGTGGAAAGCATGCAGGAGGGATGTGTTATCCCTGTACCCCTCTCTCTGCTCCTCTATAATTCTTCGGTATCGCTGGCTGCTGTAGTCAGTGGCCTAAGCATCTCAGGGGAGATTCCCTTGTGTCAGATGTATTTCAGCAGAGGCAAGCTGAAACATCAGAGGCTGACAATACCCGAGGGACAGTCTAATGAAAGCGACAGAATAACATCTATTCTCACAGTCTCTCCTCTTCAGCTCTCCATGTTTTTGGTCCAACTTAAAATTGCCATCTAATTTATGACTGATGAAGTGAATTTTATATGTAATTAAAATTGCGAAGATAGTGTCCTGAAATGTTGAAAGTCAAAGTATAAAAGCAGCTTGGATGTGGTCTGGGGTACCATGTATTTGAGTATTCTGAGAAGAAGCTTTTAAGACTCCATCTGGAAGTAACAAAGCGGTAAAGACATTGCAATCATTTAATTACGTGATGGGGGTGTCTGTACTCTAAACAGATAGGAGGTAACAACTATGTAGCTTAGAAAAAGAGGATAGCTTTGTGATGGCTGTCTTGAAAGATACAGTGACTCCTACAGAAAGCTCTCTTGGAATCGCTGGTTTGAAAGTTTGCAAACTTTCAAACTGGGGATTCAGAGAAAGCTGTAAAGATCATGCTTTATCCACTTTTAATTTGCACCATTTCAGTGGGGAGTAAAGGGGCTAAAAGGCTTTCTGAACTTCAGGGCTCAGAGAACTTTGCAAGAGCTGACTACCTGCACCTCGGCGCTCTCTGAAGCAGAAGCTGGATACCCACAGCAGGTATCTTACATGAGCAATCCTTTCTGCGCAATGATTTTTTACTGGAGGGAGGATTAACTCTAAATAACCAGGAGACACACAGTAGGACGTGAGTGTTGGTTAACAGCGTATCTTACCTTAATACTCTTATACTCTTTTTTTGGTCAGGACATTGAGGTGAAATTGTATTCCTTTTCACAGCTTGTCAGAGAGATCTCTGACTTCAGCTTTTGACGTTAGAGATGACTACTAACATTTTTGACAGAAAAGGTTTGTAATGTAGTGAATGTGGCAGGAAATGGCTTTACTGCCCCCACCCTCCCAAAATATTAATTTCACAGATCTTGCTAATTCTACACTGAAGTTAATTAGAACATTTGATGTGTTTTCATGAAAAAGCAGAGAAAACCCCAGAATAGCCAGCAGCCTGGTAAGCAGAAAAATGACGGGGTTTTGCATGACACATTCTTATTCTGCATGCTTTGAAGTGGGGACTTGTCCCCGAGGTTGTCCTAGCCAACATGAGGGCCTGGACTACTGGGTCCTCTGCAGTAATACTTTCTCAGTTGGACCTATTCCAGTTGGAGCTGTTCTACTTTATATAAATGCCTATTCATTGTGCTGGAGAGGGAGTGATCTAACGACTGGGGTCTGAAGGTAGTTTGTTTCTTTGGCCCGATGTAAAGTAATTACTTACATAAAGGGGAATGACTTCAGCATGAAAGAAATGGAGAAGTAGGCTCCATAGCCCAGAGGCTGTGGAGTCCTCTGAGATCAGGAGGCGTGGGACCTAATTCTCCCTCCAAATTAGGCAGTGTATGTTTGTTCTTGTTCTGTTTTGAATGCATTTGTATTTCCTAGTGACAACAAAATGTTTCACTTAGTGTCCAGCTCCGGTGTTGACTCCAGGTGGGAGAAGAAGTGACAGGAGGAGTTGAATTTGCAGGGAACAAAGACCTGTTTCTCAAGGAAATGCTTTTAAACAAAGGATGAGAACTATAGAGACTCTGTGTCAGGAAACCAGAGTTATTGCTTCAATCAAAATTTTTATCATTTCCTATAATGTGCAGGTAGCTCTTTAAAGTTGTCTCTACATCTTAAAAAACACTTGGGATTTTCATTCCTGCAGTTCATATCCCTTGGTATATCTCCTCTTATTGTTCGTTATATTTTTGCTTTTATAAGCTTGGTGCAATGTTTGACTTTTATATGGAAACGGGAGTGTTTCCAGGAGCTAACACTAGCTGTGGGAGACTTGTTTCTGGAGGATCTCCAGGGAGTCATTGGAGAAAGAGAGGGTCCTTCAAAAGGCAATGTAGAGCAGGAGCCCAATGGATGTGCTCCAGCTTTCCCCCTGGAGAAGCTAATCCCCGTTGACTACAAAGGCAGCCTTCATAGGTGGGCTTCTTAAAGGCTCTTTTGTTCTGTGTGTATGCACGTTAAGGAGATATAGGTTTGGGGCAGAAAGAGACAGGAGTCATATTGAATTGTCCTTCTCTAACCACCAAGTGTGGAAAACAGTTATAATTGAGGGAGAAACCAAAATTCCCTCATCCTTTGTCTTGCATTCTTCCACTATAAGAAAACAGATAGTCCTTCCGTTTTTGAATGAGAAGGCCTGCAGACCCCTCAGTCTAGGTCTGATGGTTCCCAAACATTATTTGAATATTCAAGAAACAGCAATGTACATATAGGTTAGCCTAGCCACAATATCTAGGCTTCTTAGACCTTAATTTCTAGCCAGAGAGTGGCAAGTTGAAGTGACCAAGTACCATAGGGGTGGTCCTTGGCATCCCACAGAGAACTGTCCCTCAAGATGCTGCAGGAAGGCTAAGGAGAGATGACCAGAGCTTGCTGCTTCTATAACCACTGAGTCTCAGGATAGAGCTGGTGTAAGAATGGCATTTGATTATATGCATTTGTACATCTTTGCCTGCATGAATTTAGAAGCGTTGTCCGTTTCCACCAAGGAAGATGTTTCATAAGAAAATATTGCTTGCACGATGAAGCATAAAAATTGAACAAAACGGAAAATTAGAGAGAAGCAGTCTAACTGTGTCCTTTTAAGTGCACCGGGTAATAAAGAAATTGGTCTATCTTCTCTGACATGATAGTCTTCTGTGATACTGTAGTTTGGCAACTGTGGCAGGATAAATTGCTATGTGTACCTACAGAAGGGTTCAGCTGCAGCCCAGAGGCTGGCTTCTCTGTCCCTTTGAAGTCAGGTAGAATCTTGGCATTGGCTATAGTGGGGACTCTGTTGACTTTGGATGTCTACTCTGTGGTATAAGATGCAAGGGCTTGCAATATTTTTTTGGATCAGCTTAATTTCAGAGTATTATTCTCTATAAACTTGTTCACTTTTTTCATCTGAGGAACATCTTAAAGAACTATTCAGCTACTATCTAGGTTGCTATTTTGATGCCCGCAATGAAGGCTGCATAAATCCTTGATGTAAGCTGCATACAATGGTTGTTAATTTTTGTCTTCATATTTGATGATTTCATTGTTTTTCAAACATTAAATGATGTAATTTTAAGGATACCAACAGGTTAATCAACATTTCTTTTGCTGTATAAGTTTTCAAGTGTTTTCTTGATTGCCTGATGTATTGCTTTTCTTGCAGTATAAAACGGCAATAAGTATAGAATCTGGTTGACATTCAGTTTTGAGATCAGATTAAGTTGTGTCGAGTTTTCTCCCCCAAATCCTCATGGACTGTGCCTGGAGGAGAAAAATCAATGACTCTCTGGTAAGAACTGCTTAAAATGGCTGTATTTGTTATAGCTGAAATTTCCATTTGAACAGAATTTGAGACTTCTAAAGCAACTTAACAGTATTTTCTCATAATCTGAATAACTTTGTAAGAGTATTATAAAACAATGGTTTAAAAGTTACAGGACAAAACTTGATGGAAAATCATAGAACTTGATTTTACTGTCAGAGATCCAGGAAGAGAGATAAAAGAAAGAGTTAAAGACTTAAATTAAATTTAAACCACCTCATTTCCTTTATTATAGGGTGTTTAAGTATTTAGTGAATTTAAAAGTATTTGGTCCAGTGCTCCTCCTGGATACGACAAATCTATTCGTTCTCTAGGGGAAGCCTGAGGTTTAGAAAAGTTCATATGCAAAAGACTTAACTTGAACCTTGGCTTTACTGAAATGCCACATTTATTACACCAGCTAAAGAAATACAAAACTTGGATGAAAGCATCCAGAGATAGTCCATTCAATGAAAGATCAGCCTAGTAAAGTAAAGAGAAGGCAAATTTCACTTAGAAGCAGCAGGTTAAGCTGTGCCTCTTGATGTAACTGGAAATGAAATATTATGCACTCATATCAGTGAATAGAAGAACAAGCTGTGGAACAACTTTGAGCACCACTTGCAGTGCACTGAAGGGATGGTGTTCCTTGGTGCAAAACTGGAAGGTCTGGAGAAGATGGAACTGAGAATTGTCTCATTGCTTGCTAGAGCAAGATGGTAAGAGTTACACTAAGATTTTTCTTGGCCATGGTTAGCTCCCAGTTGGCTGAAGCCAAGCTGACCTTCTCTATCCTGGCTGAGCTGGTCTAGTATATGCTGATCAGCATTTGGCAGAAAATGGCCATCCTTAGTCTATGCCAGGAGACACGGTCAGGTGGTTTGGCTAGAATGTATGCGTAGGTCTGATCTTCCTTTCCAGGCTAAAAGCATCCCAAGATCTTGTTGCCTAGCCTCCTGCAAGGAGGACCCATGGGCTTCAAGGATGTCCAAAGTGTAGAGATTGGAGACATGTATGTGTGCATCTGCAGCGTGTTGTGTTATCTGAACATCCAAAGGATGGGTACTCTGCAGTTCTGTACTTTAATTCAGTCCACTTTTTACCTCTGCTTAAACTGATCCCGCTTCCTGTAGTGAGGATCTTTGAGGTGATGCTAAACACTGTCATAAATCCAGGCAATTCACACACCTTGAGGCTTTCCAAGTGACTTAAGTTGTGCTAAGCCTCTTCTCTCACTTCTTTCTGTTGGCACACGAGTCTGGAAAGTTAAGCAGAAGTCCTTGTATTGCTGCTGGTGAGGAGGAAGTGGGCTGACATGGGTTGTGTGAATAGGTAGTGGCAGGAGGGCAGATTTACACACCTCATTGGACTTTCACTGGCAGTAAATTGCATTCTGGTCCTGGGAAAGCATGGACCATGAGAGACTGAGAGACCTGACTCATAAATTTACCCACACTAGCACTACATAGACACGGAAGAGAGTGGGAGGGTGTAGTCAGTGCTTTATTATCCCCGGTTTTTTAAGGGAGAAGGAACCTGGTGCTACAGTCTTCTGGGTATGGATAGTCATGCCCCCCCCATCCCCCTTCACTTGGGACCCAGAGCAGGAAGGGAGCAGGCACAGTCAGAAACACATTGGCAAGGACCCCTGACCTACTTCAGTCAGACATTGTTCAGCTGCGGCTGCCTTGTGGCTAGCAGAAGCAGGATAGGGCTGAGGAGCATCTCCCCCACAGAGCTGAACAACCGTGGAAGTGATGCATCAACACCGTCAAGGGCTAGCTCTCTATCCACTGCTGACGGTGTAGCACCCCACTATGCTCTTCCATCCTTTTCCCCCTTGTCCAGGCTGCACAAGCCCAGTCAGACTTCATGCCATTGCCCCTGGCTTGGGGTCAGGGCAGCCCTGCAAGTGATGAGTGTGGCTGTGGGGCAAAGCCACCCTTTCTCACTGCCTTTGAACTAGTTTCAGATCTGTTAGAGGCTCAAGTGTCCGTAGGGGAGCTGGAGGGAGAAGATTTTTAGAGGAGACATGAGAGGGACAAGGTTTGGAGGAGGGGGCGAAAGGTTTTTTCTTCCGCATACTAAAGGAAATTCTTTGCAGCCAAGTCCTATTTCTGTGACTGCCTGGTGCTCGAGGAGTGTCTGGGGTGCTTTCTGCTACTGTGATGTCTCACGGGAAGGCTCTGAAGAAGCCCCCTGCTGCCTGCCCCTCCTTTTAGCATTAAAAAGAAGGGGAGCTTTTGACACCAGATTTTGTCGGAAGCCGTTGTGCAGGCTATTAGGAAGGTGTCATGCCCACTTCGAGGGTGCGTACAGAAAGAACAGTGAGCAGAAGTGTACCCTAGCAGTAGTACCTTTGGGTGATGCTTAATCGGCACCTTCCCAGTGCTCCTAGTTGTTCTCACAGGGCCTTGCACTGGTCCTCAGGGCCTACTGCTTTTTTTTTTGAAAGCAGCAGTGCCTGATGCAAAGCCATCACACAGTGGCACAAGGTCGGTATGCCACCAAAGCCCAGCTGCAGCATTTGAAAACCCTTTGACAGTTTTCAGTGAGGGACTGATTCTGGGGACAAGCATGTGAAGAATCCATATTGTCTTGTGAATTTAGGAATGTGCCTTGATTTTACTCTGATGACAAAACCCGTGCCTTTTGCTTTGTGAGAGTATTTCCACTGGAAATCAAAGAGATTTGAGATATATAGCTGGCTAAGCAGTCATACCTCAGAATAGGATTTGGGGATTAGCAGAGTGGATAATAAATTGAATAGTAGGAGTTAAAATCAGACTGCACTAGTAAAGAAAGCAGAGATGAGAAGTACACCCCTGGAAAGCAGTAATGCCAGAAATGACACTGGGGTTACACCGGTTAGCAAATGAGATATGGGCTCACAACACAATGCGGCAGCAAAGAAGCTGATGTGGTTTTTGGATTGCATAAATGGAACTATTGCATCTCAGAGCAAGGAAATGTTTTCTACTTGTTTCTAGTCATGTTTTCTTCACATGCTTGTTCTGAGTGTACCTAGATTATTGAGTTCATTTCTGGAGAACTCAGTGCCCCAAAGATGGCAACAAATTAGAACAAATTCAATGGAGCAACAAAAATGATTAAGATGCTGGAGGGATTGATCTAAGAGGGAAGATTAAAGTAACTAATTACCTTTAGCTTGGCCAAATGACAATTAAAAGGGAGATGTGATGACTGCCTTAAAGTGTGTGCTTAAGAATGTAAACACCAAGGAGAGAGAAAGAGAGTGAGGAATTGTTTAGTGCTGTTGGAGTGAGGTTGGTTAGATGCCCGGTCTACGCTGCTATGGGAGTTGTGGAGGAACCTGAGCAGAACAGAAGAAGCAGCTGTAACCAAACAATAACACAAAACCAAACAAAAGGAAGCAGTGAATGGGCAGCATGGTTCCCGCTGTGAATGTGGCAGAGGGTAAAAGCACCATTCCCTAGGGAAGCAATGGCAGTCTCTGAACAAAAGTAGTGCTGGGAACTACAAGAATTGCCAAAAATTCTCCAGGAGAGGAGGGAAAGGGTGCGGTGTTCCTGCAGGAGCCCACTCCCTCTGGTTTGCAGGACCCATAGGTCATTTCTTCCCTGTCTTTTTGGCTGTGATTGTGTCGTGTTACATCCATGTTTGGGAATGGTGTTTTGAAAAAGGTAGTTTGCAGGCTAGAGGGAGAGCAAGCAAGGGGAGAGGGATAGATGACAGTAGACACCAAGTCATGTAAAAACATGCTAAGAGAGCCAGGCATATTCAATCTAGAGGAAAGACATCCATAGGTGGAAACTTAACTCTATACAAATCCGTAAAGGACTGCTTTAAAGGGAGAACAGGGGCCAGTTACTCCCTTTAGTGACTAAGGGTAGATCCTGGAAGGAAGTGGGCTCTTAGCTGAAGGTGGGAAAAGCAAGAGCTATATGAAGGAGAATCTCAAGTGTTGGGTGACAAGGAGGCTAGTAGAGGAATCGCTGGGAGTGCAGATACCCGGGGATGATCTAAAGGCATGACGGGGGCATCAGAAAACTGGTCTTGTTCCAGCAAGATTTCATATGATTTCATAGTCTTTAAGAGGCTATTGAGCTTCTAAATAAGCCAGTGCTGTGATGCTTTATCCTTGCAGGCTATTTGTTCAGGACAGGTTTGTTAATGTTTCTGTTTAATTATATTTTCGTCTTTGATTGTGGATCTGTTTGAATGCTGCCTTTTGCTATGAAGGGACTACAGATGAAATACATGCTTCTTACAAAAAATGCAATGAGGAGCTAGTTGCAACGAGGAGCTAGTATTAGCTGGGTGTGTTTTTTTCCTCTTTGGTGTGAATCCTTTTTGAGGTATGAAATAGCTTAATTAGCTTGAAAAAAAAGTCTCTGTGCAGTACTGTATCTCCTTATTTTGACAGGCATGGGAAAATACCGTGAAGCAAAAGCTTTTATCACAATGTTTCTCATCCAGTTGTACTTAAGAAATTTTGCACATTTTTTTCATATAAAGTCCATTTTCAGATGCTTGGATAGTATTCTGGACCTGGAAATGTTAATTTCCTGATCTGCTTTAAAGACTGAGTACATTTCAATGTGAAATGAAGAGGTGAGGATAAGAAACAGAGCTATGAGCCAGTGCAGTATCTCAGCTGGTGGCTCCAGTCTCTCTGGGTAAATGGTGCTGTGGAGCCTGATGTGAAGAGCATCCTAAATGTATTATTTTGTAATACCTGTTTAGAGCACGGTTTGTAAAATAAATGCTTCAGCTTAGTTCCCTCTATGAGGGCAACTGTGTCCCAGTGACACAGCTATTTCCTGACCAGTTTTAAGAGGGAGTTCAAAGAGTGATAGGAGCCCAGGATCAGAGAAACGAGTTCTTACTGTAATCTTGGAAGAGCACCTTTTAAGGCAAAGGCTGAAGCACTGTGTGCAAGTGAGTCTGTGCTCTCCTGGAGGACAGGGAAGACTCGTCTTTGTGGTAAAGATAGGAGACAGGTCCACAGGGTCCCATATCTGAATTTCCATGCAGTGGCTCTTACTCAGTGCATCAACAGCACTGAGTGAAGTAGTTTCCCTTCCCTGCCTTGGCAGTTTGTTTCTGCAGCAGTTTAGTGGTCTGGCAAACCCACCTTCCTTGCTGGTTGAGGATAGCATGTAAGGCTGTTGACAGGAGCAGTTGAAATGCGGGCACGTCTCCTTCTTCCTTGCCTGCTATAGGTAGTATCTTCTTTCAAGCATGACATCCTGGGACTGGACAAGTTTTAAACAGTAGCAGGGTTTGTCAGAAGCGATGAGCAAGTCACTCAGCATACCTATTCATCTGCGAGCTGGGATGATGCACACACACACCTGATACAACTGTATTCAAAAGTCACAATTTCTTTTGTGTTTGTGAGGTGCCCTGAGGGTTTTCAGGTTATGATGCCATAGAAAAATACTTACTCTTAACTTGGTCTTGACTTTCAGAGCTCTACCCTTGGCATCCTTCAGTGGTTTGGCACTTACTGAAAGAAATAAAGCAAAAGCATCATTCAGAGCAGAAAAGCACTTCACAAAGCATATTCTGATGAAGTCAGCTCCTTGAACAGCTGCGACAGGGACAGGGAAGCAGCCAGAAACGCAGAAATGGGAATATGATGTGAGATTTATGCTGGTGAATACTGGTCTATGATGAGTCCTGCAAGATCTGTGTCTAGAGGAGATCTCAGTGCTATGCCATCAGCAAAGCCCTCACACCAGTTTTCCAAGGTGCTTCAGCCGATGTTACATTTGTGGATGTCCTGCATGATATGGGGATTTGCATACAGTCAAAGCTCATGTCATCTGTGAAACAAGTGTGGGGCGTGTTACCTTTCCCTACATTTCTGTCATGACATTGTACTTCCTCTGTATGTATTTATTTATCTACCTATTTATTCATTTTTGGAAGGTAGCTGCTGGGCTCATACAGTTTGTGACTTGTTAGTGCCAGTGCAGTGAGTCAGCCATGTGCCCTGGACCTGTCAGAGTCCTTAGGAAGAGTTGTGCTCCTGGTGCCAGTGTGTTGGACAATGATGAGGAACTTGGTCAGGAGCTCTCTACAGCAAAGCATAATATTTCTACCTTTAAGTTAGCTTTGGAAAATTTAAAATGTTACATTATACCTAAATAAATAAATACCCCCCCCCCCCCTTCATTCTATAAATGAGTTGGTTTGAACAATACAGAATTATAAAGAAGAAAGTTGGTTTCTTTCCTCAGAGTCTCTCCGAATGGCCAAGTTTGCCTCTGAGTCAAAAGTAGGTGTAGTATGAAACTGACAGTCTTTGCCCAAATGTAATCTTTCTTTGCAAAGCTCCAAGGAGTGGCTGTTTGAGAGCACAGACTCAGCTCAAATGCCTGCTCAGGGACACCAGAGCTGACACAGGCAGCGGCTTCTCTGAAGGTTTTGTGGGGAGAGTCAGCAAGTGGGAGGCTGCACTGGGTGTGTGAACGTATGCCCCTGCAAGCAGCTGGCTGGCCTCTTGTCCCCTCACTATGCTGCAATACTGGCTAATGAGTTTTCTTACCCCAAAGGGCTGCATACCTGCATGCTCCCAGCCAACTCTGCTGTACTCTCATGTGTTGGCATTAGGAGGCACATATATAGGACATTCTGACCTGCTTCATGCTTGACAGGTCATAGAAGCTGATTGCTGGAGGCAGCCTTTGGTCTGCTTCCAGATCGGCTTCAGGGGTTACGTGCAGGGAGTCGTGGGCCGTTAGAGCTGTAGCCTCAATGTACTACAGTTCGTTCTGTGTGATTTTATAGTGCTTGAGAGGCATGAACTGCATTGTATGAGATCTGTGCAGCAGTGTATTGTACCTTCTGAAGAAGACACTCAGCATATCCACCTTCTCTAGCTTCCAGTGGGAGCTGAGGTACATAAGCTGTGTCTTTCCTGTAGCCCATTTCTACTGTTGTTAATATCCATTGACAACTTTTTTTCTGCATGATGCTGCAGGTTGGAAAGGCTGATGGCAGCCGAGGTGAATCACTACATGTTGATGTATTTACTTTACCTGTTGCTCTGTAGAAGCCTCAGATTCAGACATTGAGGTTTTAATGGCTCTTTGCCAATCAGATTAAATATTTAGCAGCAATAGGTTCTGGGCATCACATTCCTGACAGTGTATTTCATGCATCATTTGCCATAAACGTTGGGAGATTTTTAGCTACCGCTTGCAAAGTAACTCTCTATCCACTCTCTCCCATTCTCATTTCTTCTTTTCACCATCCCTCTCACTTTGCACTTTTGTTCTTGTCCTCACTTTCTCTGCTCTGCTGTTTCCTTCCCCTTAGATTTTCTGCTCTTTCCCTCATCATTGTTCACTGGTGTGTGGTTGTGTACATTGCACCTGGAATGGATATCAGCCTGTGATTGCAGAGTGGAGGAACTGACTGCATCTAATGAAGCATTCCTACCTCCTTGGAAAAGCACGCACAAATAGCGGAAGGGTGCAGGCTGATGGCCTCTTTGTGGAGTGGGTACCCTTTGACTCAGGAAGCACCCTGAGGATGAAGCAAGGAAAAGCATCTCTATCGTCATTCTTCATGATGCAACTCCTCTATCTGCAGTCACAATCTGTCTTGCTCTTGGCATATGCAACAGCTCCTCTGGAACTGTGACTACGGGGCAGCCTTTTTACTTTTACTCCTTTTCTAGCTGAAACCTTTTTAGGAGAAGGATGCATAGGCTCAGTCACCCAACTGGAAGCATAGTCACATCCATCCCTATGGGTTCCTCTTGTCCCAGCACTTGTGGGCTTGCAGCAGGCTTTTGTCAGCTGTTTCCACTCAGCTGTGTGATAGCCCCAGTGCTGGAGAAAAAGAGAGGTGTATTTCTAGATGAGATTTCAATATGTGATGGTATTTTCTGTACTGGCAGAGTTGTCTCCTGGGACACAGCAAGCACTGCAGGAGGGGCAAGAATCTTCCTCTGCTTCCTTCAGTGTGCTGGACAACAGGTTTCATTCGTACGAAGCACAATTTACTGGCAATCATCCAAGTTTTCAGGCATGATGTATAAGGAGATGAGCGCTTTATAGGGGCTATGTGAGACAAGAATAATCACTGGCACTAGCAGTGGTTCTGGGATGATACTGGGTTGGAGTAAAGTCTCCTGCATAGGTATGCTTGTGCACTGCCTATTTTATGCTGCAGAACCTTCTTTAGAGCTTGCTCTTCTCCTTTCACCAATTACTTGCAATGATTTGATTCTGTTCTCTATAAGCTGTGGTCAGATGGTTTGACTCTATTATTACCTTGCTCCCTTGACTGTTTGATATGTGCATCTTTTCCTGTGCTTTTTCGGCAAGCATGCTGCCTGCCTGAACCTGTCATTGCAGTCCCAGAGGAAGCTTGTGGTTCTCGATGCCTCCATGTTCACCCTATCGGATTGTTACTGTGCATTCCTGTTGTGTCACATCTTGTACTCTGCCCCAACTGCTGTAGCAGTCCTGTACTTCCAGTTCAGGAGATGTTGATTAGTGCCAGTTTTTCCAAGTGGGTTTCTTTCCCTGGTGTGAAAAGTCCAAAACCATCTGGTTGAAGTATCGTCCTTTTAATTACATATTTCTGTTGGCATGGGACATACCCTCCGTTCACACCACCACTGTTGTTGGACTAGTGTGGACTTCAAGATGTAAGGGAGGTGGGACTGTTTTCTCATGTCAGCTGCCAAAGGGATGGCTGAGGAGATGCATTGCTTTGAAAGCTGGGATGCATGTGCTTGTGCATGAGATTATTTCTGCTTGTGAGAGAAGTGGGGGCCGTTTTGGTGGAGGAGAGAGCCAGGTCACAGTGCCTAGGCTCTTCTTTTTTACTCTGCTGCAATAGGCACTGAAGCCTTTTTGGCTGGGAGTCTGCTGGGAAGGGGTATGGCAGGCCAGATGGTTTGAAGCAGGCACTGGGACATTTGGGAAGCTGCTTCAGCAGACACAAGGAGTGAAAGACACCTGTAAATTCTGTAAAACATAGGAACTATTTATGGGCAAACCAGCCCGCTTAATTTCTTGTTTTATCTCTCATTTTTTTTTCTTTTTGTCTCCCCCCACCCCCCCATTGCTCTGGGGTCATCCAGTCCATTCCCCTGCATCTGGTGGCTTATTTCCCTACAGATGTCAACTTGGCAGTAACTCATGCCTGAGCACCTCCCTTGGGGAGCTTGTGCACTGCCCGAGTGGTTTTTTTCCCTTATGTCAGGTCACCAGTTTTTTAAATTTTTCTTTTTATTATTTGTATACTCTTAGGCATTTGCTCTTCATAAATAAATTAAAATTTTAGCAGTGGGGGAAGCTGCAAGGCAGATAGGTCTGGAGAAGACAGTCCCTTAGCCGCATGCTGGGCCAGTCTGGGTAAATGAATCAGCCAGAGGGGCTGCACAGCTTGCCCACCAACTCACCTCAGCTCCAGGGCCAGGAGCTCAGCTGTGGTCTGATATGTCTGCTGATTTCTTTGATTAGGAATGGATGAGTGAGAAATGGGTATTAATTTTAGTCTTGTTGAAGTATCCCTGGCTTCTGGATGGAGTGGTGACAGGGCTGTGCTAGGAATATGGTCAGGGATGTGGTTTAGGGTCCCTGAAGCTTTGCAGGCTCGGATGATAAAGTACAAACAAGAGGAAGGAGATCCCAGAGCAACACTGGGGCAATGCAGTCAGGTGATAATGCGTACATAGCTTGTTCGTTCCAGCTTTTCCCTCTTTCTCCTGAGACAAATATCACAGGGAGCAGAGTAAGAGGCTGCTCTCTGCATGTGTGCTTAGTTTATACAACTGAGCCCCCTCCCGTGGCATCCAATGCCTCACAAAGGTGTTAACACTTGTGCAAAGTGGGTTTAAAATGCTGCCACATCAGATTAGAGGGATTTTACACTCCTCTGGCACTGAGGTAGTGGAAACACATAGTGCAGAGGCCTCCAGGAACTTTACTGCACTTGAGCATCTTTGTATAAACAGCAGTTGATGCAGCAGCGTGCAAAACGCCTCCTGGCTTGGAAATGGGGTCCTGTCACAGTGTCATCCTCATGGAACACCAAAGCAGGAGCTGTGTCAGGGAGACTTTGCAGGGAGTCAGGAAGGCATCTAACGGCTAATTTTTTTTTTTAATTGAAACTGGTGACCACATGGGGCTGCAGTTCAGCCCTGTGGCCTGGACCTGGCCTGGAGAAGTGTCAAAGCTGTGATGAGAAGGAGAACCAATGAAACCCCAAAGTGGGCACAGCCCCAGGAGACCTCAGGGAGAGGAGTGCTGTGCTCAAGGAAAAGCTTGGAGAGGCAGTCCGTATAGGCAATCTAGTTTGTTTCCTCTACTTCGTTTTAGGGGCTGGGTGATATTTGCAGCATATAATCTTTAGCTATTCAGGATGTCAATATTAGTATTGTCACATACAAACAAGGGTGAGATGTAGCTAAAGACTGCAGCCTGTCACTGACTGAGTGCTTTAACTGGATGGTTATATAGAGTTATAACTTCAGGATTGTACAAAAGCCCTTCACAAAACAGAAATGGCATCTCACCGTTAATCTAGCACTTCAGGATGGGCAGTGTGAAAACAGCTCTGACACCACATCCACTAAACCCCCACTTCCTGGCTGAGTGAAGTCTCAGCTTCCACCCCGGAAACAACTCTCAGGAGGGTGGCTGGCTGCTCTGTGCCAGGAGCTGACCTCTGGTGTGGAAGAAAGGTTTGGATTTCTACCTCAGAAGCTGATTTCCTACAAGGACCATCCTGGATGTAAAATGGATGCACCCTCAATGTTGTCTCAACTATTTTTTGTTGTTTTGTTGTTTTGTGGTTTTGGTTTTTTTGTGGGTTTTTTTTTTTTGTGTGTGTGTTTGTGGGTTTGTTTTTTGTTTTTTTTTTTAACTCCCCCCCCCTTTCCTTTTGTTCTTCCCAGGGCCATTTTTGAGTTTTCCTCTTTAGAGGGATATAGTGGTTGAGTTCCTAGTGGTGTTTCAGGAAAGGGGTAACCGGCCATCCTGCAAAGAGCTCCTCCCACCTACTTTCCTCCTTCAGAGAAATGCAGCCCTGTCTGCTGGTCCGAGAGATAAGAGTGCATAATATGCTCATTTTCTGTATAAAATCAAGCAATAATAACAAATACATATACACAAATAAATATATGCAGTATGTATATAAATATGGATATAACTCCCCCCACCATTTTACTTCATACTTAAATCTGGAGTGGGTATGCGTTAGTCTTTCAACATTGCTCTGTGGTAGTGTACACCAGGAAATTATGGGAAATGGAAGAAGAATGTGGGTTGGTTCAGCAAAATAACCCCCTAAGCAGAGCAGTTGCTCTCTGTAAAAACTCATCATGACAACAGATACCCTGTGGCTGCCAGCACCCTTCGAAAACTCTTGTGTGTCTCCGCTGGTTTCGCTCAGTTGCTCAACAAGCACAGTGCAGTGTAGCATGTGAAGTCCAACAGAATTACAAGGGAACAGGCTGCAAGCAGGTTTTCCAGGCAGGTAGAAATTTAGTTTTAGTCTGAACTTAATGGCAAAGTTCCCTCACTCTCCCTGCAACTTGAAAATACTGGGGGACTACAAGTTCAGAGGAACCAATAAAAGGGAGTAATAACAGAGGTGAAACTGTCAAACCTCTCCTGGCTTCCAGAGTTTATAGATTTTGCAGCTGTGGGACACTTTCACTAATGGCCTGGCCCGAGGCTGTGTGCCCTCGAAATTACATCGGAATTACATCTGAGGAATTCACCTCTACGAATCCTAGAATCTGGCACCTCTGACACCATAGCCCAGACAATACTCTCGGGATCTTCGGGCTCTCTGATGTAAGGATTTTTTCTTTAAAGGGAACCAGAGCTGTGTCATATAAACCTGGTGGCTTTCATCTGGCCACCTTCACCAGATTTGTTTAGAGTCAGGGTGCAAGGGTCTCTGCTTCTGAGACCCACAGCTGTGAAATCTTGTATTTTGAGTTTCTGCAAGTGAATTAAGATAGAGCTGTACTTTACATTTTCACTGTCCAATAGCTGCTGGAACTACAAAACTCCCTCGATCTGTGGCAAACCACAGGGCAGATTGATTCATGAAACAGGAGATTTATAGATCTGGATTGAAATTGCTGGATGGATGGAGCCTGGTGTTTGGAAGAGCTGCACCTCCAGCTCACACCCTGGGGGCTGTCTGCACACGGCAGCTCTGCCTCTCCAAAGATCTGCATTGCTATTGCTTTTCCTTGCCAGCAAAGAAGCTGCTCTGGAGTAGGTGAAAATGTATTGTGAGTTGAGATATTTTCATGAGAATAGGCTTAAGGAACTAGCACTGGCTGACAACATGTTGTTTCATCAGAAACTACTGATCAGCAGTATTTTGCAGTTTGAGTCAATGTGGCAAAGTTGATATTGGATATCGGATTCTACTTGGAAACCAGCAACTATTTATGGCATTACAGCAATTCCTTTCTCTCTGCTTCTAGCTAAACTAGGATTTATTGTCCAGAAGATCTTGGAAATACAGGTTTTAATACTCTCTCTTGGGATCCTGTGAGTAATGTTGAGTATGGTCTCACAAGACAACACTGCTGCCTTCGGGGAAGTGCAATGGAAAGGAATAATAATAATCTCAACTCCTGTAGCTTCTATTGCTTGAGAGCCAGAAGTACTTTAAATACTATAAATAATTAAACCTTCTAACTCTATGAAGCAGAGAAGATGCATCTCCATCTTTCTGATGAGAAGAATAAGGTGAAGTGTGAGGAAGAAAACAATGGTGTTTACACTTTCAGAAAATGCTTATTGATTTTAGAAAGTGGTATGAGGGATTAGAACAGGACTTCACTTGTTGTGGTTCATTCTCTCTATGCTTTGAAGATTTAAAACCAGATACTTAACAGTGTGAATACAAGTGGGCTAAGAGGTAGGAAGGATGGACCAAAAATATAACACTGCTTAAAGCGAGGAATGGAATGATTGGGGGAGCCACAGAGGACAAAAAATGGATTAGAGTAAGTGGTGGATAGAAAAGCTGAGAAAGGCAGTAGATTAGGGCATATTGTGTGGCTTGAAGGAAGTTCATTTGGAATATGGAAATTCTGGTTTTTAATTTATACCAAGTCTTCTTACGTTGCTTAAAAGTGTAAACTGATCTTAAAGCTTGAGGTACTCATGGCTACACTTTGTCCATAGTATTGGTATTCATTTACTGGTAGAGTAGTCTTTATTGTGACAATCATCTGGCTTTGGTGGTTCTTCTCACTTACTCTTTCTACTAATACATTTTTTTTCCCTGTTGCGAATGTAAGCTATAGTGACTTTTGTGTAAATGAGATGTGGCCCAAGGAGGCTGAGCTGCAACCTGAGGAAGACAGTGGTGGAAGTGGGCTGAGAGGAAACATGGGCTGGTGCATCCTTATATGCATTGGCAGGCATGTGGGGCAATAAACAGCCAGGTAAGCTATCAGGAAAAGTGACTGAAATAACCAGCATAAATGAATTTGAGAAGCCGGAGAAGACAGAGAACATAAGGAAAAATGCATGGAAATGGCATTCAGCTGAGCCAAATTTAATTTGTTTGCTTGCTCTGGATTTGGCCCTGTCCCTGAAGAATCAACAGCCAGTGATTAGCCGTGGTTCAGAAGTGGCTTTGCCTATGTATGCTTCCGTCATTAGAACTCTATAAATATGATGGAGTGCTGAGCAGAGGGAGAGGTCAGTGGCTGCTGGGCTGGGTTTCTCCAGCTGGGAAAGCTTTCTGAATGCTATTGATTGAAGGTCTCAGCAAGATGAATTGGCCCTGACCTGTCATACAATCGCAGGCACAGCATGGTCTGGTGCACAGCACTAATGTACTGTGAAAGCATATTGTATCCAGTGGCTTGATGACTGGTGCCTTACTGGTCATTGAACTCGGGGAGAGAAAGATAGAGAGAGTGGAGAGTGTTGGGTGGGGAGTGTAAAGAGGGGGAGGAAGAAACAGAAAAAGGAGAAGAAAAATGAAACCACCAAAAAATTTCCTGATTTGCTGATGGCTATTCTCCCTTCATCACGACTTTAGGATTTATTGCAAGGATGAAGTTTTTCTAAAGGCATCAGTGTTTTTGGGATGCTTCTGGTTTAGGAGTATGTAACTCCAAACATCTTGAACGTTACTCTTTTTGGTGCCATACATTAGGTTTCTCTTGTTAATTCTTCTAGTTAGATTTTGGGTTGTTTTTCTGCAAGGAGTGGTAACAAGAACATAAAAGTCCTTTACTGAGAATCAGAGGAAGGTAAAAAGAAGGGATAAGGGATAGGCAGTTACAAGGAAGGAGGCTCACAATAACGTCTTCTGGGTACTCCTCTGTGCCTTCTAGTGACATGACCAGAGCCAGCTTTTGATCCCTCTTGGCTCTGATGGATGTGGCATGCTAAAAACACCTCTTGGTCTCTCTCACTTCCAGATTAATTCACTGTCCCATTTCATGCAAGGCTGTTGTTCTCTTGGGGTTCCTTGGTGACTAAACTCCATTTACCAAAATACTGCATGCCAGTGGACATCAAGAGGTCACAAGGTTCCTGAGGGATGTTGGTGGTTTATAAAATGTGGCCAGTCAGAGTCTGTAACGCTGAAGCTTTGCCATGGACCAGCTCACAGGATGCATCTCCCCCCTCAACTCTGTTGCCTCCACTTAGTGATTTCTTTGCTCTTTCCTTTCACCTTGGTGGTTCAGGCATCGAGTCACCTTTTCTGCCATTTATGCTGTCTATAACACCTTTATGAGGGCTTGATCAGGTTTGGTGAGCTCTGGCATTCTGCTTAGGGCTCTTCAGGATTTGCTACAGCAATGCCACAATGAGCAGAGGCAGTACAGCAAGTTTCTCCTAGCTTGCTCTTGCTGCATGGGCTACAAGATGAAACATGCACCTTTGAAAACCTTTCCTAAGGGACAGGCAGATTTTTGTTTAAAGCTTTATCCCCTGTCATGCATTGTATCTGAGGAGATTAGTAGCAAACTGAGTGGCTGTATCCAAACTGCAAGTGTAGTTTAAGTCTGTCTCCTTCTAGTTCAGATGCTCTTCTTGGGATTCTCAGTAATGTAGGAAAAGGAATCACTCAATCTCGTCCTAAAAAAAGGGAAAATAATATTTTCTTTCCCGCTTATGGTATGGTTTAAGAAATCTCAGTGATTTGGCTTTTAAAGTGTTTACATCTGGCATCTAAAGAATTTAAGACTGTCTCTTCATGTGAGACTTTGGGTAACCCAAGGGATTTCAGTGCTGATGTGGTGTTTGTCAGCTGCCTTCAGGAGACAGTGCAGTCTGTGTCTACCTGCTCTCTATTTTCCCTTTAAGGAAATGGTGCAGGGAATGAACAGATACTGAGTGAGGTGCATGAGAAAGTCTGGGGAATGAGAAAGTAGTTCCAACTTTGGAAGTAAGAATTCTCCTAATTTTTAAAATTTTGAAATTCAATATAATAATCTGCCAATACACAAAATGCAGAGTTGATTAAGGTTGAATAGAAAACCTCAAATTAATGCATCAAATAATGAGAAATGCTGTGAATGTGCTTCTCCAAACCATCCAAGTGCAGTTAAATGTGTGTTTCTCATGGTTATTAATGAATTGGAGGTATTTAAATCCCTGGCTCTGGAAACTGCAGTTTTAAATGTCCTCATGTTATTAATGTACTGTTGATTCCTACTTGGAAATGAAAACTGGAAGTGGAGAATTGAGAAATAAAGGAAGGGATTGTAGCATGGATTACCAAATTGTTCCAGTTTGACTTAACTGGTAAAATGAGTGTTCTGGTGCAGTGTTTGTTCTGCTGTCTGTCTAAACCTAGTCTTACACTTCAGGAGGCAAAGCTGCTCTCAGCCATGCTGAAATCCCTTTGGAGGAGCCACGCGCAGTGACATGTGCTTTGCTTTGGTTGATCTTGCTCTGAGCCTGGATCTGGTTCTGAGACTGGGCACATTACAGTGAGAAGTGGGCAACAGTGCACCTCTTGTAAGCTTTGAAGCCCTTTCAAATGGAGCATGCATGGAGTGAGAGGTGTGGCAACTGAACCCTCCAGGTGGTGAGGTTTTTTCAGTCTCTGACAGGGAGGGACTGTCTCATCCCTCTAAACTTGACCCAAGGGAATGCTGGAGGGTGGTGTGAGGTCCTGGCAGGGGAACAGTGGCTCCAGACTGGCTCTGCAAGCCAGGCTTGCAGAGAGCGATGGCTGTGCCAAGCCTCTATGCCCTGGTATTTAGAAGTTGGCACTGGGCAATGCCAGACTGACCTGCTGTCTTGCTTAATGGCTTTTGTGTGTGTGACTGACTCCCGCAGCTCTGCATTTGTATGCCAGCCTGGGTAAGCAGGTCAGACTCACTCCTGCTCTCCTTTGCTCAGCTGTTACTTTCATCCTCCCTCATCCTGCCCAGGACCAGAAGAGACTCAACTTATGAGGAGGGATGAACATAGCTAAACTTCTGCTGCAGCAGAGGGAAGTCCCAAGGGGTGATCAGATAACCATCTACAAGCATTTTCAGGGTGGAAATGGTGAGTTGAGAGAGAGAAACTGTTTAGGCTGAATGAAGGAGATATTGTTAAAGTAACAGGATAGCTGAGCAAAGGGAAAATTTAGGCTGAGTTTAGGGAAACATTTCTAAATATGAGCCTTGGAGCCATCTCCTAGCAGTGGTAATCCTATTGTTCAAGTCTTTTCAGAGCAGGTAGTGTGCTAAAGCAATGCCATAGACAGCAGTCCTGGAGTGTCTGGGGGAAGGGCAAGACTATTAAGCAGAGGATTTTAATTTATAATTTCCATGAATCACTTGATATTGGCCTCATCAGAAGCTTGCAGGCTGTAGCTGTATCAGCTATCACCCGTGATATGTAAAATATGTGGGTGGGAGGAAGTGGGAAGGACACTGGGAACTTACCCTTCGGCAAGCTTGCAATAATGAGACATAGTTCTTCATCTGTTGGGAACGATATGGGTCTAATTGATGATCAAAGTGTTCTTTGTACTGCCTTAAGTGTAGGGAGAGAATTGCTCTTCTTTGCATGGGGCAGAAAAGGGGGAAACACTTTTTTACCTTATCCTTGGATAGACCTGTTGGATAAGACAGCAGCAAGCTGACCATCAGAAATGGGGAGAAATGAATATGTGATATATAGAATGAACCTGGCACTGCCCAAACCAGGGAGGAGTTTGTACCTGGTTTAATAAAGAAAGAACAGCTTCAATGAAAATAAATAGAGAATAGAACAAAGCATATGAGCTGCATTCCCGCCCAGTGCCCATGGAAGGAAAGCTAACAGCGAGGCTCCAAGGGCTTTGAAGGCTTTGGCTGGGGGTGTGTAATGCATTCCTCAAAAGAAAAAGGCTGACTCAAGAGAAATAAGGGAAAAGAAGCAACTTTTTGTAAGTTAGCTAGAAATGAATCTGTGGGACAGTACTGGCATAGACAAAGGTACATGTTGGAGAGGGAGTGGTTGTGAAGAGCAGAAAGAAGACCTGCCCAAAAAGCCTTGGGGAAAACTTTCTACTGCTGTCAAAGGAACATTTATATATCAGAAGGAGAATATAAGTGATGTTCAAAGCCAGTTAAAATAGACTAAACAGTGCCAGTTTTCATCTAAAACTACTGAAATGTCCTTGGGGGGATGTTTACTCAGTGTCACTGTAATGAACCATTTTGGTCCAGGTGCTGGATTGCTCTTAGATTCATCACCGTGCATGGCACTTTCCAGTGTCTCTAGTCTCCGCTGTCTTCCTACTCTGAGTGTATGGAGATTTTCCTGCAGCAATGTTCATTCTGTTTATCAACACCTGAAGTGTGCTGGCGCTTCCAAGACACATCCATCGTGCCCCAGATACATCCCTCTCTTCTTTGTCTCTGTTTACAAAATTCCTGGAACAACAGGGCTGTGAGCCAGAAGAAGATTTATGGGTACTTATTACCTGGTAAGCAGTAATATGGGGAAGAGCAGTGCAAAAGTTGTCAGTGTACAAATAGCCTGGGCTGAAGGTGCGGTATGACAATGGTTATAGCAGTGTTAAAACAGGAGGAATGCTTCTTCGGAGGCATACAATATGCAGGATTGGGAAAACGGCAGTAACCATGAAAATGCAAGTTTGTCCTAAGTTGAAATCGGGTCTCCAAATATTAGGGAGTTGGAGAAACTCAAGCATAAGTTATGGTGTGATTTATAGCTTTTAGCCCCAGGTCTTAGGAGTAACAGTTCATGGGATTGCAATCAATCCTGCCTCTTTCCTTGCATAGGTCTTCTTACTTCCTGCAGTTTGACTGTAAGGCAGGTAGTAGACAAAAAGATTATGCACTAGTCATGCAGTTGGTAAACACAAATAGTTTTCTTCTTTGGTCTGGACATACAAGTAATTCTTTGCCAGACAGCCCAGTAATATGTACAGTGCAATGTTACCTTCCCTGCTGCGGCTTCTAGTGTACTCGCTATTCTCTGATAGCATTTTGAAAAATGGGAAAAAAGCACCTTCCAGTTTTGTAGAGTATCTCACAGGTGAGATGGATTTCTTCCTACCCTGAAGTAGGACCTGAAACTCAAGGATTGCTTTTTGATTCATTTATCTAATACTGCTAAAACTGTATGAGAAATGAAGCCAGTGTAAATTAAGATGCTGACAAAGATGAGCAAATATTGAAAGGTAAGGCAATACTGATGGCTAATACCGTCAGTTTCTAGAGGGTAGTGGGACTGAGGGTGGTCTTGAGTCCTGGAATTGGGCTGGTGATCAGGGGTGAGAATAGGGCTGGGAATTAGCATTGCAGTTGGTACAGATGCAAGATTAGCTGTCAAATTCAGTTTCTGTGGCTTGAATTCCTCCAACTGGTGCTGGGACTCATCAGAGCTCCCAGTGAGCAGAGTCCAAAAAGCACTGGGATATGAACTTCCTGAAGGCCCTCTAGAGCAGTACAAGAGAAAGGAGGCTCTTCTTCCTCCAGTATGGAGCCGATATTCCTGTGACGTACCCTTTGCTGGTGGCTAGTGCACCCTGTTCAGCCTCCTGCCTGTCCCAAGCATCCTCTTCCTCCTAATTAGGAAAGCTGTGCTGCAGACAGCTCTTTTTTTTTTCTGGGACTGCAGTATTGCAGGATTTCCTTTCTTTTTACTGTCTTGAACTTGGAGATAGGATTTTGGGGGCCTGAAAATAGCCTCCCAGGGGGCTATTGTACAAGGCTGCCCAGCTGGCACAGTTGCAGCAGAAGGAGGTACCAGCTTTGGCACATGGCAGAACTGCCCCCGAAACTCCGGGGACCAGCCCGTATTCTGCCTCAGTTTCTTTATCCGACCTGAAGATTGCCCAGCTTTGCTCTACACTGCCTGAGTAGTAATTTATTTGCAGTTAGCCTGGTTGAATGCACAGTGACCTATTTGTGTACTTTCTGTATTTTGAAATATCGTCCAGAAATATCTCTAAATGCTGAGCTGTATTTTGCCTGTGCAGCCTAATAGTTTTCTATTAATACTTATCTTAGATCTGATCCACATAAAAATGCAGTGTCAAATAAGGTTCTGATGATATTTTTAAGCAATCTAACCTTTGGTCCTGGCTAAATTCCAATCTGAATAATTACTGTCTGACTACCTACATTCCTCTTGCATTTTCAATTGGACAAGTTAGCTTTCTCTTCCCATTTTAACAGTGATTGTGTAACATTGCTCTGCAGTACTAAGTAGATGCTGCATTCCTCTACAATGGTGGATAAGTTTTATTGGTAAGTAAAATGAGATTATGGAGGTATAATGGTTTTACAGGCATGTTTATACCTAAATTTAGATACGTCTGTAAAACCACTTTGTCTAATGGCTCTGCCATATATTATTTTCCAGGGAGTAAGGGAAAATATAATAGTGTAGAGTAATGTGTAAAGGATTTTATTTACCAGACTGGAGTTCGGGATTTGCTAAATTGTTTTGGAATGTCAAAATAGCAGAAAAAGACTCCAAATACTGTGTTGCCCCACGCCACCACCAAGGTGAAAACCTGCTCATGTAAAATACTTTGTAATAAAATATATTGGAAAGTTTTTAAAATAGTTCTTGACTGGTGAAATTAGACTATAGCAATATTGAAGTTACTTGGAACAAACAAGGGTAAATACCCTCTTTTAGAGCTGCAGCCTTGTCTGGTGCTTGTTATTTCCTCCTTATGTATTTGCAAATATTCACTGGAAACAAGAACACCACTCTGGAGGAGGTCCACAAGCTGTCTGCAGTGCTTCCTTGGTTGGGTGCCTCAGACTTTTGCATTTGAACAGTGTAGAAATTAATAGATACAACTTGCTGCTGTTTGTGCAAAAAGTAATTTTCACAATAGTTCTTGGGTCACATTAATCTGATAATAAGTCTGTGGTGGTTCACCCTTGCCTCTACTCTACTAGCATACATTCAAAAGGGGCTTGTAGTGAGCTAGACCAGAGGAGGAAAGAGAGGTGTGGTTGGTGCTGTCCCTTTCTCAAACAGCCATCGCTTGCATGTGAGCAGAAGCGTGGATGGCGGATACTCCTTTTGAACAGAAGTCTTCTCCAAGGAAGGCAGGGAAGGAATTGTAAGCATCGTGAATGCCCCTGCTGTAGTCTTTGAGCAGTTCAGCTCTGTGCTGTGAATCTGCTTCTGCCTTGTGGGAGTGTGCTTGCGCTGTGGCTGAATGGCCGAGGCCACCCCTCAGCTAATGGTTAGGTCACACCTTGAGTGCCGTGTCCAGTTCTGGGCCCCTCAGTTTGAGAAAGATATTGAGATGCTGGATTGTGTCCAGAGGAGGGCGACGAAGATGGTGAAGGGACTGGAGCACAAGCCCTTTGAAGAGTGACTGAGGGAGCTGGGGCTGTTTAGCCTGGAGAAGAGGAGGCTCATGGGAGGCCTTATTGCTCTCTACAACTACCTAAAAGGAGGTTGTAGTGAGGCAGGGCTTGGTCTCTTCTCTCAGTTGACTGGTGACAGAACGAGAGGACACGGTCTCAAGCTTTGTCAGGGGACGTTTAGGCTTGACATTAGGAAAAAATTCTTCACTGAAAGGGTGATTGGCCATTGGAACAGGCTGCCCATGGAGGTGGTGGAGTCACCATCCCTGGAGGTGTTTAAGAGGAGATTGGATGAGGCACTTAGTGCCATGGTTTAGATGAGGAGTAGGTGTTGGTATTGGGTCGTATGTTGGTCTCGATGAACTCAAAGGTCTTTTCCAGCCTTGCGATACTGTGATACTGTAATGGGGTGCCATCAGCTCTGGATTGGGTATACTTTATTGGAGTTCTCCTACCTTATCACATTCCCAGGTCCCAGGGAGCCCAGCCTGGACCTGGTTCTTCCTTGTTTCCTCAGAAGAATACTGGTTCTTGGCACGCAAACTGCCCATGGAACACCTTAAACACATCTTGAGCATGACAGAAGTGTTATGTGTGAGTGAGAGATGAAGGTAGAAGTGTCTTGGTTGGCACAACACAAGGTGCCTAAGCATTGCTCTGCCTGAACCAACTAATGGCTGAGGATCCAAATTGGATATCTCAGGTTGGTTGTGAAGGCACTGATGACCTCCTCTTTGCATTAGCTCTTCCTGGTTCTGGCTGCTCCCTGCGTACATGGACAAAGCCTGAGGATCTGGCACTGTACAGGGAACTCCATCATCTCGTGTTGAATAGAAAAATCTCCCTTGGGCGCACATCCCATTACCTAGACACCCAGCAGACTGGCACCTAAAATCGTCTTCAGGATCTGGGACCTTTACTGCTGCTTGGAGGCACACGATAGAAATTTATTAGCTTTGGTGCATGTGAAGAGGAGGGAATGGGTTTCTTGGCAGGCATTTTTCCCAGTGGGGGGAATCTGTGTTTGGGTGTGAAGGCAGACATCTGCCACAATCACCTGCATAGCTCCTGCATCACTGCTATCCAAACCCTGTGTTAGAAGGCCCTGTAAAGTATTCCTGATGGGAGAGGGACTTGGAAAACCTACACTCTGCTCTCTGGGTGTCACAGCTAGTTATTGCCTAACCAAGAGTTAAAATACTGTGTGAGACTATGCAGAAGGATCACAGGAGACGGATACAAATATAACATTAAAGTGAGTGAGCAAGAGAGTGAGAGACAGAGAGCGTATAAGTGCATTAAAGTTAATAAAGCATTGCAGGAGTGGGGACTGCATTTCACTGTGAAGGAATCTAATTTAGTGGCTCATAATTGGAGGATAACAGTCCTGCTGGAATGAAGTTAGCTGCTCATTTTGCCAAACTCTCAAAGTCTCTTGGTTCTCCTTGTGAGCATCTCTCAGAAAGTGGATCTGTCAGAGAGTTGAGAATCGATTGGTGCAACACACCCATGCTCCCTTTCAACCTCCTAAGTAGATTTCGTTCCTCTGGTGCATATTTATTATCTATTTTATTATCTGCTTATTTATCCAGTAATATTGATGCAGGATATGTTCTTTCTGCTTCGCATGGCAATGAGGGAGCAGGTGCTGAGTGTACGTTTTCTGGACAGGGCAAGGTGGAGCCCCTTGTACCCTTTCTCTAGGGGTGGTGGGTGCTAGGTAGGGCTATTGGATGTACTTCTAGTTTATACAAAGTCTTGCCAATCTTGTTCCTTCTGCCGTGGCTTTCTGTTCATTTGATGGAGATATGAGCAGAAGTGAATAGTATGGAAGGGTCCAGTTTCTGGACCCCCTAGATCAGAAGTATAGTGCAAAGCAGCACAGGGCTGATGTATTTATTTCAAGTGTGCCTGGCTGCTGAGGAACAGAGTTATGGGCATGAATAGCTGAGCAGAACCTTGTGCGCTGAGGGAAAGTCTTTTTTAGTTTGAAATACCTGAGAACTCGGGACAGCAGTGTGGCCCTGGGGGGTACACTGAGCAGTGCTGCCTCCCTCAGGGGTGGTGGGTGGATGTGGTGATGCTGCTCTGTTTTTGTCCTCACACCAGGTGTGTCTGATATTTACACTGCATAGGTGCTGAAAGGATTAATTCATTAGTGTTTGTAAAATGCTTTAAGAATGAAAAGTGCTGTAGAAATGCAAACTATTATTAAAATGACACTAAATAAAGAAACAGGTTGGAACAATCCCACAGGGAGGAGTCCTGCTCAGACAGAGGCTGGAGAGATGACTTCATCAGGTTTTTCCATTTCTGCTGTGGTGATTACAAAATAAAGCAAACATGTTTAGGAAAAAGATCAGTGTGACATCCCTGGTGGTAGTAGCTGAGGCTGAACCTTTGTAAGCTCTGTGTGCCTTTCTGCTTCTGGGAAAAACCAGAGTCATAGAATGGTTTGGGTTGGAAAGGACCTTGAAGATCATCCAGTTCCAACCTCCCTGCCATGGACAGGGACACCTACCACTGGACCAGGTTGCTCAAAGCCCCATCCAACCCTTGAACACCTCCAGGGATGGGGCAACCACAGCTCCTCTGGTCAACCTGTTCCAGTGCCTCACCACCCTGCGTGTGAAGAATTTGTTCCTTATATCTACTATAATTCTACTCTCAGTTTAAAGCCATTATTCCTTGTCCTAGTGTTAAGTGGCCTTGTAACAAGTCCCTCTCCAGGTTTCTTTCAAGCCCTCTTTCGGTACTGGAAGGGAGCTATAAGGCCTCCCTGGAGTCTTTCCTTCTCCAGACTGAACAACCCTGACTCTCTCAGCCTGTCTTCATAGCAGAGGTGCTACAGCCCTCTGATCATTTTTGTGGCCCTCCTCTGAACTCGCTCCAACGTGTCCGTGGCTTTCTTATGCTGGGGGCCCCAGAGCTGATGGCAATACTCCAGGTGAGGTCTCACAAGAGTGGAGTAGAAAGGGAGAAACACCTCCCTTGACCTGCTGGTCACATTTCTTCTGATGCAGCCCAGGATACGATTGGGTTTCTGGGCTGCAAGTGCACCTTGCTGGCTCATATTGAGCTTCTTATCAACTGCTCTTAATATATTCTCTGCCCAGCCTATTTTTGTGCTTGTGATTGCCCTGTTCTAGGTGCAGGACTTGACACTTGGTTTTGTTGAACTTTCAGGTATGCATGAACCTGTCATGTCCAAGCCTGCCAGGGTCCCTCTGGATGGCATCACTTCCTTCCAATGTGTCAACCACACCACACCGCTTGGTGTCATCAGCAGACTTGTTGAGGATGCACTCAATCCCATTGTCCATGTCTGCAACAAAGATGTTATACCAGCACCTGCCCCAATACCAGCCCCTGTGGAACGCCGCTTGTCACTAGTCTCCACTTGGACATTGAGCTGTAGACTGAAGCTCTTTGAGTGCGACCATCCAGCCAATTCCTTATCTACCAAGTGGTCCATCCTTCAAATCCATGTCTCCAATTTAGAGACAAGAATGTTGTGCGGGACAGTGTCAAATGCGTTGCACAAGTCCAGATAGATGAGATCAGTTGCTCTTCCTTTACCCATCAACACTGTAAGTCTGTTGTAGAAAGTCACCAGATTCATCGAGCATGATTTGCCCTTTGTGAAGCCACGCTGGCTGTCACCAATAACCTCCTTATTTTCCATGTGCATTAGCACATATTTCCAGGATCTGCTCCATGATCTTTCTGGGCACAGAGGTGAGGCTGAGTGGTCTGTAGTTCCCGAGATCTTGCTTTTCTCAGTTTTTAAAAATAGGAGTTATGTTTCCCCTTTTACAAGCAGTGGTAACTTCACTAGACTACCACAGCTTCTCAAATGTCATGAATAGGGATCTAGCAAGTTCATCTGACAGCTCCTATGGATGCATCTCATCAGGTACCAAGGACTTGTGCACCTTCAGGTTCCTTAGATGGTCTCTCACTTGATCTTCTCCTACAGTTGGTAGTTCCTCATTCTCCCAGCCCCTGTCTTTGCCTTCTGTGATTTGGGTAGTGTGGCTAGAACACTTGCCAGTGAATACTGAGGAAAAAAACCCTCATTGAGTACCCTAGGCTTCTCCATATCCTGGGTGTGTAACTAGCTTTCTTGGACTCTTCTTCCTTCCAGATAGTACTCTGCCAAGCAGATCCCTGAACTGGCCAAAGTCTGCTCTCCTGAATTCCAGCGTAGTGAGCTTGTTGTTTGCCCTTCTTGCCGTCTTAAGTATGGTGAACTCCACCATTTCATGGTCACTGCAGCCAAGGATCCCCATTGAGCTTCACATTCCCCATCAGCCCTTCTTTGTTGGTGAGAATGAGGTCCAGTATATCACCTCTCTTCATTGACTCTTCTATCACTTGGATACAGAAGATATCATCAAGACACTTCAGGAACCTGCTGAATTGCTTGGACACTTCTGCATTGTCCCTCCAACAGAAATCGAGGTGGATGAAGTCCTCCATGAGGACCAAGGCTTGTGAATGTGAGCTTGATCCTATCTTTCTATAGAGGGTCAGAAGAGAGCCGCCTACCACTAACTGTCATATAGGCTTGGAGGGCATGTCTTCCCCACACTACAGTATTCCAGTTTTGGCCATGACCCCATGGAAATTTTGTATTCCTGGCTTTTTTTTAAAAAGATATGAACCTTGTGTGGCTGAAAGGCATATGGCTGACTGTGCTACTGACTGGAGCTGTGTGTGTCCAAGTAGTAGGAAGGTTGCATGCAATGGAAACACACATACACACATACATCTACATCCAATGATGTTGCCCATTTGACCTCACTTTATTGTGGAGGAGCTGCGCTGAGAAAGTGAAAGGGAGTCCTTATCTGACTGGTCCCTTCAGCATTCCTGCCTATACCCCCAACAGAATGCCAAACTGGTTACAAGAACCAGTAATTGCTTTGTGTTGAAGGTGAGCATTTAGACATGGGTTTGCCATAAACATTTAGTTTCACAAAGGCAACTGACCAGCCTTTGAAGGACAATTCCTTATCACTTTTGACTTGGGGCTCAGGGTGACATGAGACCTGAGAGATGACATGATTCCATCTTCTGCTGGTAGCTGTTCTTAGAAGTGGTGCCAAACTCTTAAGTAGAGGCTGGACTTTAACAGAGCCTTGAATGTAGTCAAGGGGCTGGGCACCAGGAAAGAATTTCTGGTGGGAGGAGGGCTGGTGGCTGAGGAATATCAGTGGATCCACCTTGAAGGCTGAGTGCATGATTGACTTGTCAATTAACCACTTTTCCTTTCTCTTCTTTTCCTGTTTTCCTTTTTTTTTTTTTTCTTCCTGGCTCAGGGAGTGTAAGAGCTGAAGATGAGGACCAGAGTGGAGTGCTATTCTCCAAGGTTTTGGCTGGTGCTGGCAGTCCTCGCAACAACAGGGAGCGGGGCCCATGCCCAGAAAAGCCACCCGAGCATTGGCATTGCGGTCATCCTGGTGGGGACCTCAGACGAAGTGGCCATCAAAGATGCCCACGAGAAAGATGACTTCCACCACCTCTCAGTGGTGCCTCGGGTGGAGCTGGTGGCCATGAATGAGACAGATCCCAAGAGCATCATCACTCGCATCTGTGACCTCATGTCAGATCGGAAGATTCAAGGGGTGGTATTCGCTGATGACACAGACCAGGAAGCCATTGCCCAGATCCTGGATTTCATCTCTGCCCAGACCCTCACTCCCATCCTGGGCATCCATGGAGGCTCCTCTATGATCATGGCAGATAAGGTAAATTTGAGCTTTCTTCTATTGCAGTCCTGCAGATCAAAATTTAAACCAGAAAGGAATATCTTATTTTGTGATCCTCAGGTATAGTCTCATGGGGCCGAAGGGTTGGGGGATTAAAGAGTCTCAGATTCAAGGAGAGATTAAAAGAGCTAACTGTGTGTAGCACCACTGAGAAGAACCTATTAATCATGTGGAATTATCTGCAACAGAGAAAAAACGAGGAGGGAAAGGAGCAGGTAGAAGAGAGCTGCAAAAGAATCAGCCTTTTCTTCTTCCTTAGGAAGGGTAAAGAGCCCCTGACAATTGGGATTTTTTTTATATAAGGTTTTGTTTTTGCCTGTGTTTTACCTTAGAAGAGCCAAGGATGCTAGCTTTGGTTTTTCCTGCATGCAGCTGGAGGACATTGTGATATTTTCAGGGACATTTAATACAGATCTTACATCTTAATTGGAAAATAATTGAATCTTTAATAAAGCCATCCGCTCTCAGAAGTGTTCATTAGCTCCTGATGTTAAATAGGTGTTAGCTAAAGCAACTAACCAGTCTGAACCAGTCCAGCTAAGTAGTTCTTATTTCCACTGCACTAATTTATTCCTACATATCACTGACATTTCACTGTTTTCCCAGGCCCCAGACAGTTTTCTGGGGAATTACTACGCAAACAAGCCTTCCCACCACTGCTTATGAACAGGACAAAGTGCAGAGAGAGCAACATCTTTTTTGCCCAGCTGGTAACTCAGCTTAGGGGAGCCTCTGTGTTGTGCAGCAGCACCTGATACAAGTTTTTCCCCTGGGAGAAACAGGAGATCCAGCAATTCCCACCTGAGTGTGCATTTGGCCAAACAGTGAGGCTAACAGTGGCCCCTGGGCTGCTGTGGGTCAGTGGGAACATCCAAGAGAAGCAGGCTGCCCTTTTCCCTGCAGGGTTGGTGACAGAGAGAGTTGGGACCAACCCATTTATAGAGAAAACCCTCTTAACCACACTTTATGCATTGCAAAGAAGTAAACAGGGACACAAACTGACAGCCTTTTTCTTTTGTGGGCCACTCTTAAGTGAATTGATCTTAAGAGAATCTGAGATCTGTCTTGCAGAACAGTCAGGCAACAATGCTGCATCTCAATGCTCTCCTGCCTGCTGTGTAGCATGGTCATCAAAGCCTGTGGAAAACAGGTCTGAAGCATTACTTGAGTGTTGCATTTCACACTTACAGTGGCATTTTACATTCTCTTTGAATAAGTGTGAGTGTTACTGATGCCGGACCTCCTAAGCACTGGGAAAAGGTCCTTGTGACTTTGAACATGGCAGGCCAAATTCTGATTTCAGATTCCTGCAGTGTAAATCCAGCATAGCCCCGTTGCCTTTGGCAGGATTAGATCAGATTTATGCTGCTGCAATTCAAAGAGAAATTTGGCCTATTGAACTTTGCACGGGTCTTTCTTTCTACCTGTCTCTAGTCTCTCCTTGGGAAAGCAGCATCTGCCGCGACTGCCCTGTGTACCCCACTGGCTCGCTTCTGAAGAGCGTTCTGGCAGGCAGGCAGCCCATGGGGAGCTTAAAGGAGGAAACATGAATGGAGACCTCTGTTTTATCAAACTCCATTTTTTGTAGTTTTTGCAGACAGGAGAAACAGGTTATGTACAAAGATCTGCAGTTTTAGGAAAGGCCAAGGTTTCTTTTAAATATAAATTGAAAAAGCTGACCTTTACAGCTTCTGATTCACAAATGCATAATCTTTAATGGATAATATTTATTTGATGAATTGAATTAAAATACAGTAGAGAGTAAATACATTGAAATTGTACTGAAAATACTGACGTCAACCTGGTAAGTCCTTAAACAATCTATTTTCCACAGAGGTATTTGACAGAGGCTTTGATTTTTGTGACTCTTGGTCAGGTTCTTTGCGTGCGGTTGTGTGGCTGGGGTTTGATCCTGCAAGCATGGATTGCTTCTTTCAGCATCCCATCAACACCCACAGCAGTCAGCTGTGATTGAACTTGCTCAGCATTTCACAGGTTCAGACCTACACTTATGGCTTCGTTATGCTCTCTGTGCGTTTGCGATCAGTAGCAATCCTAAAGAACACTAAAAACCACTAATGCCTTGGTGTGATAGATAAGCCCCTCTTCTCTGGAGGTTAATGCAAAAAAACCACTGTTCAGTCAAACCACCTTCCCTGGAGCAGCATATGAAATTCTGTTTCACCTTCAATGAGGGTTTAATAAGTGTGTCTGGGAGGAAATTTGGGTCCTTGTGTAAAAAGGGCGTTGTAATATTCTGTGAAGCTGGTAAATTGAGACATGAAAGGCCAGGAAGAAAAAAAAAAAAAAGGATTTCAAGCCTGAGTTTTCTTCCTCCCATGTATATACAGACAGAAGTGTTTTATAATGTGCAGCATAGACCAGCTTCACCTCGGTTAACATGCATCTGAAAGTTTACTACCTGCCAGCTGGAGCTCTTAAGCATCTTTACAATCAGTGGGGAAGGAGGCATCACCTGAGGACAATTCACCCCGCCCACCTCAAGGTGCAACAAAATGCTTGCAGCATAGTCCTGTGTTTCCTCCCTAACTACTGAAGAAAGCTATACCCCAACCTGCTCGTGATGCATCAAGTTAAATGCCATGAATCCTGCCCTGGGTGTAACATAGCAAGTGGAGGTATTTTGCTGAAAAGGTAACATCTGGATTTCCTGATTTGTTCAGGCTCATGCTCTTTAGTCATAGAATCATAGAATAGTTTACATTGGAAGGGACCCATAAGGGCTATTGAGTCCAGGCTCCTTGTAATGAGCTGGGACATCTCCAACTAAACCAGGTTGCTCAGAGCCCCTGCCCAATCTGATCTTGAATGTTTGCAGGGATGGGGCATCTATCACCTCTCTGCACAACATGTTTCAGTGTTTTACCACCTTCACTGTAAAAGATTTCTTCCCTCTATCTAGTCTAAATCTACCCCCTTTGAGTTTAAAACTGTTACCTCTTTTGCTATTGCAACAGGACCTGCTAAAAAGTTTGTCCCTGTTGTTCTTATAATATTGCATTGATTGGATTTCATAGATAATGTTTTTATCTTCTTGTTTTCCCAGTGCTTTGCATTTTTCTTCTGGTAAATAAGTATGGTCATTTGGATACGTTTTTGTTGTTTCTCTCCTCCCTGCTCTTGTTTCTAATCCCACCTGTTTAGCTGTTGCAAAGTGTTACATTTAATCTCTGCCTAATTTGTCATCAGAAGAAAATGACCAGATGATCTGGTTTAGTTCCAGGAAAACGGTGAAGCACAGACACATGATGTACCTCACTCGAGCTCTGGAGAAACCACTTTGCTGAGGGAGAGTCTTGTCATAGCCAGGTTCAGTCCCTTGAGACTCTGCTGAGCATGCCAGCAGTGACACCAGACTGTGGGAACTGCAGCAGTCACTTTGTTGGGGCTGGGTGATCAGGGAGTGATGGCTGAGGAGATCTGATAGCACGTTGCATCTCAGAGGAACAAGCCTTGCAGCTGTGGGACAGAAAAGTGGTCGCACTGTTTCAGCCCTACAAGGAAGCATCTGGTGCTTGTTTTGGTGCTGACACCTTGAAAAGTGTCTAGGAGCATAGCATTGTTTCACCAGGACCCTGATGAGAAAGGAAATAGCACGGATTGCTGATGATCTCAGTTTGATCTGGAATAGATGAGACAGAGAGGAGAGAAATGTGTACCACCACCAATGTTAGATTCTTGTGATCCAAAAACTCTGCTTGTTGAGGCTCTCTGGTCTCTTCAGTTTGCCTGAAGTTGCTGCACTGACCTTTCTTTTTATAACTTCGTGTTGCCTGATCCTTAAGCATTAGTTTGCATTGTCCAAGGGACTGCAATGCACTCGTGACTGGTGAGCATATCTGCTCCCATTCCAGTGTTTAGAATTATTTCTCCTTTCTCCCCAGTTGCTTTGAAAGCAGAAATTAGTGCTATATCACAGTGTAGAAATCGGTGATACATGAGGACGCTCTGTGTTAGGCAACTGATAGTGGAAGGAAACCTTCAAATCTGCAAACCAAGCTTCACAAAATAAGCATACAAACCAATATCTTGTGTTTGCAGATCTGAGAATGGAAACTGGGCTAGGCTTTTCTTCGTTATATTTTCAGTATTACTTACTATTACTTCTGGACAGAACTAGGATGTAAAGGCACAGTCACAGAAAAGGGAAAAACAATAACCATGTACATTTATAGGGATATTAAGAGCAGAAGGAATTTTTGTTCCAACTTAGGACACTCACTTTGTTGGAAAAAATTTAACTTCTTGCCTAAAAAATGACCACATTATTTGGCTGTCTGGTCTGTTTTGTAATGATAAACTATTTTTTAAAATAACAGAAGAAGTCAACTTGGTGATAATGAAAGCGGAAAAGGTAAGAGCAGAAAGTGCCTTGGGTTCTCTTATAGTACAGCTGGTGACAATCGCTTTTGGTGGAACTGTCCCTTGCTATTTCTCCACAGTCACATTATTTTGCCAAAGCTTCTTGTCCTGTGCAGCTTTATAATAACACAATGGAGCACAGACAGCACCCAGGAAAAATAGTGGAAGAAGATGATGATTGTTTTTTCAGGTGAAAATAATTCTCTGCTGTACCTGCATCCCTTGCTATTTTCTCCAGGGCTTGCCCACATGGAGTAGTGAAAATGATAGAAATAAAATACTATGAAAGAATGATCTATTAAATTGGGCCATGCCCATAATAAAATCTGTATAAAAGCTGTGTGAAATTAACCTGAAATCTAAAATCCATGATCCTTTCTAGGCCAAATTGTCCTGCCTTTCCTCACACAGCATAGACCTAGCGTTTATGCTGTTCCCTCCACTACCTTACTCTTTTCTCCCCATTCAGAACAAAGCTGAAATGTCTCCTCTTCCACCTTTCCATCCTCACTTCATAAATCCTTCTTCTCTTTCTTTTTGTTTCCTGTCAAGCTTTCCAAGACACATTACCTCTCTCTTTCAGTGCTGAAGGTTGCTGGGATCACTCCATGCCTGGGCCATGCTTCTGCAACCATGATATTCTCTGGTATTTTGGTGGGGAGCAAGTCTAAACTTGGATGCTAGGTGTAAAGCACCAGTGGAGAAACATAGCTGCTGGTCAGAGTGCAGCAGAGTGATGCTGCAGGTACAGGGAAGTAAAAACTAGTTGAATAAGCTGGGCACCTAGATACACACTGAAACCGGGACAACGTCAAAGACACTAGGACAGCACTGCTAAAAGCAGAACATCTGTAATTAAAAGGAAAGCACTTTCACTCTTAGGTTTCCAAAGGTTAAATAATAGAGATGCATGGGGAATGCAAACCTCATTTTTTAGATGCAAATTTGTTTCATTTCCATTAGGGGTGACATCTGAAATATTTAGAGCCCTTGTGTGAAGGAAATTCAGTAAAAATAAAACAAAAGAAAAAGTTCTCTTTGAATGGTTATATGAACTGAAGTGAAATAAATTCCAAACAAAATGCTGCTTAGAAGAGGAGGGTGAAAGACATATTTTGATCTGCAAATGTTGAAAGACTACAGTTCAGTGTTAGAAGATTTTCATCTCTTTTTTTCCTTCCAAAGCGAAATTATATGCAGTTCATGTAATTTCACAAAGCATTTTAATTTCTCTGAAACTGCATTTGATGATAGTAATAGTTTAAATGTTTCTTGGACTAATCTAGATATTAGCAAAGATGAGTTTGATTTTTAAAAAAAAAAATAAAAAATCAGCAGTTTCCCTTCAAGCTTTTAATAATTTTATTGAGGACGTGATTAATAAACTTCTTTTGCTTTTAGTACACAGTTTCCTTTTGCTGCCAAATGAAAGCTCTGTGTAGCTCACAAATGATGAACTAAATATCATGTGTCCTCAGACTAAGAGTCTGCTGCAAAAGTTGGGGAGGGAGAAGAAAGGTAGGTCACAGCGATATAGAGAATAAAAGCCAGTATTGTATGCCAATGTTGCTTTTCCCTTGAGCATACACATGTAATAACAGGCCAGGTGGATGCATAATTTATATTTCCCTGAAACAATTTTTATTACTTTACAAGTAAATTACAGTACTTAAAACCTCTCAGATAGTAAGGAACCTGGAAATGAACTTTTAAGAGCTTTAACCTCTCCCCAGGGTCATTAAATCCTTCAATGTTAACTCTCATTTTCTAAACAAGAGCTCAAGAGCTCTCATCAATATTATTTCAATGAAAAAAAAAAGACTTTTCAAAGAAATGTATCTTTTATTAAATGTCCTATTATAATAGTCTGCTTTTTGAATTTTTGAAGTTTCCCTTTATCTCCCTTTTACTTGGAAGGAACTCCATTTCAGTGCCTTCACATCTTTTTTGGGTATTGTTTTCAAGAGGCATAAGAAAAAAATACAGAGTTTGATTAATTTTTTTTCTCCCTTAAAAAATAAAAGGCAACAAGAATTCACCCCTTTAAAAAAACCCACACAAACCAGCCAGAAATTCTTACAGAAACATCACTTCCCCTGAAATAGGTCCCTCACTTCCCTCCTCCAATAATTTCTACACGATGGACTTTGAATCTGCCCTGAGCCTTGGAGATGCAGAGCCTTGGACATCTTAAGCCTGAAGGCACCATGTAAGCTTGAGTGTCACAGGGCTGAGCAGGAGGAGACCTAGAGGGAGCCTGGTGAGGCCTCCCCTGCCAAAGCTCCCTGGGGTGTTTTGGGCAGTGGCGGTACTGGGGCAGGTGTAGGATGCTGAAGGAGAAGCCCACATGGAGGTGCAGATGCCTTCCCTTGGCAGAAGTTGTCTCAGACAACAAATGTCATGCAAAACTGAAGTCTGATTCCTTTACATCAGCCTTTTGTAGCTATTTATAAGCTGCTTTATTTTGGGTCATAGAATTATTCTTCCAGGAGTACTGACTGTTAGTTTTCTTCTGTTGTTATGGTGATGTTTTCTTTCGAGTGACAGAAGACCTTTCCTTGCCTGACTCTAAATGCAACTGCTGCAACCTACCTGAGGGAAAGAAAAGCTAAAATAACTTCTTTCCTACTAATATTTAAATGTGGTGCTGCCATTGTCTAACTGGAAATAGAAGTATTGAAATACATTTGAGAAAAATGTTGATTTCCACCCAGCTTAGACCTGGCAAATGATGGGACTTTTGTGAAAAAATTCCTTTCTTGCTAGATTTCTAACCTTAATTTTTGCATTGATGATATTTTAGGTAGATTTCCAAACCCATGAGCTCTTATCTAAAGAAAATCTGAGAGCTTGATGAGATCTGACCCATAGTTATTTATTATCATTATTATAAACCCTTTCTTCAAAACAAAAAACCCAGCACAAAAGTACTAAATCAATTTGTGCCATCCCCAGCCGGACAAGGAGATTAGTTTCTTCATTCTGGAGCAGGCAGTCCTTTATTACAACCCCAAGCGGTTACTTGTCTCACAAAATCTAAATTAATTACACTCAAATTTGTCCCTACCCTAAACTGGCCTCAAAATGAAATTGAAAACACTGAGTGTGAAATTGCCCGATGCTGCTGCTTTAGATCCACGTGTCATTCCCCAGTAACCGCGGGGACAGAGGAAACAATTCTTTCCAGGGAATCTCTTATTCTCTTTGCCTTTTATTTGCCTCATTAACCAAGTTTGGAGGGGATGGATTATGAAGGAAGTTAAGGGAATTATGTATACACCAGCTGGAAAGAAGCAGGGTACAGAAAAAGATATAATTGTAGTCTGTGATTCTGTTAAGCATTTGGAGGAACTGATATATGAAGAAAGGCTGAAACAACTATATGTGCATTTTGTAGATTGGCTGAACAATGATTCAGGGTTTGATTTATATATGCAATGAATAGAAGTAGACTAAGATTAGAGAAAATAATGCTAGGTGTAGCTGCCAGAAATGGAAGTAGGAGAGACAAGATAAAGTTGAGAAAAGATATTAAATGATGTATTATGATATGTTAAATGATAATGTTAAATGATATGTATATATATGAAGAAAAAAGTCCAGACACTGAGTTTTATTAGGATATGCTCTAGTTTCCTTAGGTAAGAGCATGGAAACCACGTTGCTTCAGCTGTTTTCAAGCAGGATTGAACTAAGTGCTGGGGAATGTGTTATATAGCTGGAGTGGAGGAGAAAGAGGATGGACAAAATAAGAGAAAGACAGCAAAACTGCTCCTGAATCTAGGACTGGGGGGAGAAGAGGAGGGCTTGATTGAAGCAAGTTCTGAGAGTGACTGAAAAAAAAAAAGCACCCTCAAGACTCTGTTGAGGCAATTTTTCTCTGAGCTTTGGCAATAGCTTCTAGCTCTGTATCTATGAGGTTCCTGATAATAAAAATAAATGTGTGTGTCGGGGAAGAGAGGAAGATGTGTTGGAGGATGTGGAGAGTCTAAAGATGGGCAGGAAAAAAAGAAAAAAAAAAAAAACAACCAAAAAGAAACAAAAACAAAAAAGGGAAGCACACACAGCGAGGAGGACTGATCTAAAGGGTGCCAGCAAAATCAAGCAGGTCTTATAGACCCAAGTCCTCACTGCAGCTCTACTATAGAACACGATTTTAAGACAGTTGCTCAACTTCTGTCTACAGCAATTTGCCCGTTGCAAGAAGATCATGGCAATCTTTCTGTATCATACTTCGAGCTCTACAAAAGGCAAAGGCTATCTAATTGCTAGGGAGCAATTAATGGATTTTTCCAACTGAAGTAAATAGAATGCTTGATGTGAAAATCTGGATTCCAGGAGGAGAATCTGTAACCTCCATTAGAGGTGGTTCAGTAACTGCAGCATAAAGAAGAGCTTATTGTACGCAGGGTTGGTAGTACTGTCTATTGTGAGATTGCTCAGCATTCCTCACAACAAGATCCTCTTGAGAGTTTCTTGTAACTTTGCCAGACTATGACTGTTTGAACAAAGTTTCTTATGCTAGGTGTATGCCTCAAGCTGATTAATTTATTTCACTGTTTATTTGTAAAATAAAACGTCTCTTTCTGAAAATGTACCAGGGGAAGGTACATGATTTACTCATGTTGCAAGTGCTGTCATATTTTCCTCCAAAGGTTCTACCTGACCACCACAGATCCTCAGAGCAAGGGCACAGATCTGAAGTGTGTGTTGTGCAGGGGAGAACTTTATAACCAGAAATGTGCTTTTGCTACCATTGCATAAGTTGCCCCAAGTTTGATTTTGCTATAAGCATGAGAAACTGCATATCTGCAGCAGTTTTTTTCGATGTTTGCCATGTCTCTTGAAAAGATGTTGCCCTTGCAAGCTGTGCTTCAAAAGTGCACCTGTACCTGGGGGCTGCACAAGCCAGGCTGGGGCTGGAGCTCTCCTGTGGGGTCCTGGTGTGATCCAGTGAGGATAAATGCAGGGGGATCTGGGCCGGAGCATTTGTGAGATTAGGAGGGCATGCAGGGTGCTGGTGCAGAAGGGGAGCATCTGAAAGAAGTCCTGAAATGAGGAGATGGTTGGGGGTATGGAAATAGGTGGGAAGCAGGAGATGAAGAATACAAAAAGTAGAGAGCAAGAAGAAGGAGGAGGAGATGTGCCTGCCCGGCTGATGCTGCATGTGCAGGTGACGGTGCCTAATGTACTATGGGAGCAAGAGCTAGGGAGCTGAGGGTGGCAGCATGACTGAGCAAACTGAACTTGGGGTGTGAAATGGGAGTGGAAAGCCACTTCAAACGCCAGCTGCCTGGCTTGGGGCCAGCATGGTCACCCCCAGCCTCTGCACTGGAGGGGACAGACAAAACCGGTTAGGAGGATGCTCTGTGATGGAGCTGTTAGGTTTTCCAGGTGTGTGGTCACGCAGTGTAATGCTTTGTCCTGGCTCCCTCTAGGCCACTTGCTTTGCTGCTTGCTTTCTGTGGACACGGAGTTGTGTCCTTACCCCCTGTCTTACTGCAGCACTATGGAGGTGTGGGATGAAGAGCCACACAGCATGGCTTGCCATGGGGCTGGGCAGCATGTCTACCAGGCTGCCAGCCTTACTGTGTCTCAAATCCTGCTCCACACCTATATCCCTTATCCCCTTCTCCCCTTCTCCCTTCTGCTTCCTTTCCTCTGAACCAATCCTGTCTATCACTCTACCCATTTCTTAATTATTACTTGCACTGTGCTTTGAAAATGTGAAGTGCTGTATAAATGTTAAGTGTTTTTATTATTATTATTATTATTTCTCCTTTTTCATTTGAATCCCTCACCCTCTCTTCTCTCGCTATTGTGGCTTCCAGAGAGAATATGTGGGCTTACATTATTTATAGCTGTGTGAGAGTAATTACAGAAATGATTTAATTACTTAGTTAATACCATTCTCCACATCACCAGCTTGACAAGCTGATGATCCTCTCACCGCAGCAGAACACAATCTAGCATTGTGTATACCATGTCATGGACAAGTGGGTAAAGGGAAATGAAGCTTGGGAAAAGGTTTGTGACAGCCTTGCATGTTGCTGGTTGCTCCCTTTGGGCTAAGGGATGAAGCTGCTGAGCACATGGGGACCTTGAGGCATCATGTGGTGCCACCTCACCTCGGGCAGAGCTGCCCATGAGAATGTGATGCACAATGAGGATTCATGGCTCCTGGCTGACCAGGAGAGATCCAATACAAACCTATAGGAGCTGAAGTTTCAATGTTTGGTATGTTTCATTAACCAGCTCTATACCTTTAACAAAGGTCAGAGATCCTTGAGGGTTTTAATGTTTTAACTTCTGTTTAACCTACCAAATCATAGGCTTCACACACTTCACATGGGGCTGAGCGCAAGATGAAGCTATTATCACCGGAAATGTTCTTCCTTGCAAGTGGCCGCATGTAGCTCTGACCCTCTTGAAATAAATGAATTTTCCCTCTGAAGGGGATGGCATCCTCTTGCTGAGGCTCTCCCCGTTGGAAATGAAGCGTTTCCATCATTTCCAGTTCATGAAGCCTTGTGGGGAGCAGGGAATCTTCAGTTGCTGGTGCAGTATGGAAGAAGATTGAGAGAGGAGAGTATGCGCTTTCTTTCAAGAGATACACTGAGCCGATGGTTACTAACACCAATACCTTTTAGTTGTCTGCTATAGACAGTTAAAAACCCACAAACCATCTAGTAAGCTCAGGAGAAATTTAAGGAAGATGATCCTCTTCAGAAGGTACTGTAGGTGAAAATGGATTCTTAACAAAGGAGGCAGTCACTTGGGAAGCGGAGAGAGGCTCTTGTTGGATAATGGTTCATTTGTCAGATAAGGATGTATAGAGAGAGCATCTCTCAGAATTGCCTGCCTTCTGTGCCTCCAAGTTGCCTGGCTCCATTTGAGCTCCTTCAAGATGCAGGCTGTGGGCCAGGCTCAGCCTGTTCCTGGGTGAAACAGGACTGGGTGGGCGGTGGGAGGGTTGAGAACAGGTGGCATCAGGGCTGATGGAATGGAGTGCCTTTTCCACGTGGCACTGCCTGTCAAGCTGCCAGGCACAGGGCACCTGGTATCTCCATGAACACTTCCCCCCTTCCCAGGAAGTGATGGCATTCGAAGAAGTAGGCTAAATTGTTTTGAGTGTAAACAGTAACTGTAGGTGCCCTTTTTTTTAACATTCAACATGACACAGGTTAAGACAGGCCAAATTTGAAAAAAAGCTTGGGCATCTCCAGCTTCTGAAAGTTGCACATTTTGTATTATATCTCTGAATGGACACCCAGAGTCCCTCATCACTTTGGCAAGTCCACACTAGAGGCTTTTTTTCTCAGCATCCTTGCCCACCCCTCCCACCCCCGCTCCATTATCTGGCATGCTTAAAAGTGAGTTTCATGACCTGACATTGGAATCACTTGTTGAGAAGACAGAGTGCGTGGAAGGGTAGTGGAACAAGTAATTTTGACAGCTCCCAAATGAATGAATCCTGTTTTCAATGGATTCACACCTCATGGTTAATTGACTCTTTAACTGAATTATACACTAGGACTGTAATGTGAGCTCAGCTCTTAGTAGACACCAGAGAGTCCACAGAGGAGAGAATGTGAGCTGATTAAAGAGATTTCAGAAGAGCTGAACTCATCCTTCCCCCAATGGTGAGGACTGGAGTCATTAAAAGGATCTCATTTCTCTACCCACTTCCCTATTTCAACTAGAAGATGTACAGTCCCAATAAATGGTGTGTCGATAGCAACTTCAGTTTTTCAGGAGATGGCAAAAGAGAGAGGTACTGTGGTGCCCTGGGGGCTGTGTGTACAGGGCCTGCCTGCTACAGGCACGCTGCCAGGTCAGGGTGCAGTTTATTTGATTACTCTGTGAGGCTTTGACTATTACTGGCAGAATCATACCCACTGCTGTGGGGCCAGACAAAGGTTTTGGGGCTTTGGGCTGTTGCAGGCTGTATTTGGTACAGCACTATAAGAATTTAATTCTCCTTGAGTCCTCTGTCCCTTTGTCAATCAGGTGGAAATTGGCCAGCAGGTTCAACAGTTACTGGGAAGCCTGACTCGCGTATGCACAAACATACACACCAGGTTTGCAAGAGCCTCGTTTCCTAAAGAACAGAAGCTAAAAATGCACACAGAAGATGGGCAAAACCTATATCAGAGTGTCTCTGGCGCTGTGATTTCTGTGCAAGTGACCCATGCACAGTGTGTCCCAAAAACGCTTGCAGCATGCTCATCCTTCGTGCCATGTGTGACCATGGTGAGTCACTTGGCTTCACCCCAGTGTGGTCCTGCTCTGCGATGTGCATACACGAGCATGTAATGCGAGCAGCGCTGTCTCTCAGGGTTGGCCGTTCAGTTCACATTTGTGCTTGGTGCACGTGTGTGTTCTGTGACTCATGGTACTGCACCACGGTGGCTTGGATTGCAGCAGCAAATGAGAAAGTCATGAACAGGCAATTGCTTAGCGTTGAGTGCTCCTATCGCTTAGATTTCAAAAGGAGACATGGGGTAAGGCTTGGAGATTTTAGTACTTCTATCCAAAACCAGACCTCTAGAGAAAAGAAATTAGCCTGATGACAGCAGCAGTAATTGGATTATTCCATTAATGTTCTCTGTGGAAGAGGATGGCACATGCCTTTATCTATATTTTCAAAGCAGAGACTTAAGAATTGCACCTAGAATGTGAATTGCACCTTGGTTTTCTACATACCTGACAAGCAGGCATCTGTTTTCCATTCCACTTTTTCTGCCTTTGAGTTGGATGAAATTTCTGTCTAGCCTTATTCTTAGCCTTGTGGAAAGGCTACAGCAAACTGTCATGGTTTGGGTTCCTCAAGTGGCATTGAAGGAGATCTGGGCATGCTCTAACTAGTGGGTGCCTTGGGTGGGCTGAGGAGGAGCCAGCCTGAAGGTGAGAATAAAGGAGCATATATCCTTTGATCTAGAGGAAGAGATGTGCTGAAAGGGCTGAACCCCTCAGACGGAGACAGAAAGGAAGGTCTGAAAGGTGGAATGAGATGAAATACAGGGCAGGGAAGTGCACAGCAAATTTTGAATGTGTCTTTGAGTGATGAGTCCTTCTTGGCTTTATGGGCTAATCTCCTGCAGTTGCAGTCTGAACACCCGGGTAATTTCTAATGGGACTGACAAAGTTTTGGAGTACACGCATGCTTGCAGGAGACAGCACAGCTGAGGTGCAAGAAGATGGAGAAGAACTGGACAGAGGATGAACTAACTAATTTTCTGCTAATTTTGGCCTTCTGACAGCCTCCCTAAACTCATGTGGCCTCCCTTTCTTTTGCTTTGAAAGACTCTGATTATCTTTTAGTAAACTTCTATGTATTTGAAATCTGCCAGGTGAGTTTTTCTGCATTTTAGGCACGTCTGGATGTTTGACACAGCCATTACCTGGCCAAAACCGTAGGTTTTTTTGCTAGTCAGTTGGTTCCTTAATTTAGATTTAATAAGCCACTTTGTGCTCCATTAATTAGGCCTTCATGCAAAATATTTAATGCCAAAGCGTGCTTGCCTGCAGATGGTGGAATAGTTTCATTTAGGGAGTGGTTTGAGACCTCACTGGGCTTCGCCGTTTCTTGTGCCCATGGTCCATTCTCCCCCAATGAGCCATGATACTATTAACCTTCACTGTCTCCATGTCCTGGCATGAGGCCACCAGGGCTTGTCCTAGCCATTCTCTCTGTTTGATCCCTCTGCCCTTGCCTGAGCTCCCTTGGAAGATTTTTATGCATACGTGTGGATTTTAAGTTTCATCTGCTTAATTGTTTTAAACTGAAGCTGTGCCTGGCAGGTTTCTCGCCAGAGGCAAGAAAGAGGCTGTCAAAAACGTGTTGTGATGCTGACCACTGGGAGGAGTAATGCAGGTTGTGAGTGGTATTCGCCTCCTGCTGTGCTTAGGGCCACATTTCTGTTGCTCACTGGTCACTGTACTGGTCTAGCAGTGTGTTTCTCTGTATCTTAAGATGTGTCTGTAATAATACTCAGTAATATACAACACAAGCTGTGAGGAAGCATTTTGTGCTTCCAGAGTGCCAGGAACCAGCCAGCAGCTCCCGCTGTGCTGCTGCGATAAAATACACAAATTTCTCGAATCATACATTGATGGCTTTTTTGTTTGGTAGTAGAGAAGTGAGTTTAGTTTTTCCATTTCCCACTCTCCTGTTCTAGTCTAGACTGCAATACTAGGAAAAGGATTTTCTTGCATAGTGTAATTGGGTTTCTGTGGCCAGGGAACAGGTAACAGTTTTTGTAAGATATGTGGCTATGTTTCTATGTCACCATGCCTGTGCAGAAGTAGGTCTTGTCCTCTTCCATGCTGCATGCATCCCCCCTCTTCAAGGAATTCGTTTGGCCAAACATTTTGCTGCTGTTTGATGAATGAATTGGATAGGGAAACGAGCTCATATGAGTAGGTTAGGCACGAGATGACAAGGATCTTATTGTGACAATCGATTTACTACTTTGCACTTAGGAATCTATAGAGGATGGTCCTCTGGGAACTCATCATCTGGGATTAGTTCCTTCAGTTACAAGGAGGGAACCTCCAGAGGATAATCTTATATTCTAATATTCCTTCTTTGCTGCTCACCTGTCCATATTATTCTTTGTACTAGTCCACCTCCATGTACTAACACCCTCTGAGGAGCAGCCCCGGCAGAATGGGTTGGGCTTCTCCTAGGGACTGAAAAAAGGTGGCAGAACTGTGTCAAGGTTAAGAAGAGAGGAGACCTGCTGAATGGGGATGTTCAATAAGAGGCAGCAGTGTGAAGGAAGGGATGAGAGTACCCCAAGAGTGAGGGTGAAAGAAGACAAAGGTGTGGGAAGAGATTTGACTTTGCATGGCCAGCAGCACCAGGGAGGTGATTGTGCCCCTGTACTCAGCACTGGTGAGGCCACACCTCAAGTGCTGTGTTCAGGTTTGGGCCCCTCACTACAAGAAGGACATTGAGGTGCTGGGCACATGCAGAGAAGGGCAACGAGGCTGGTGAAGGGGCTGGAGAATAAGCCCTACGAGGAGAGACTGAGTGAACTGGGGTTGTGTAACTTGGGGAAGAGAAGGCTGAGGGGAGACCTCATCACCCTCTACAACTACCTGAAAGGAGGTTGTGATGGGGTGGGTGCTGGACTCTTCTCACAAGTGATAAGATGGGAGGAAATGGCCGCAAGTTGCACCAGGGGAGGTTTAGACTGGACATTAGAAAGAATTTCTTTACTGAAAGAGTGGTCAGGGATTGGAACAGGCTGCCCAGGGAGGTGGTGGAGTCGCCATCCCTGGAGATGTTTAAAGAACAGGTAGATGAGCTCCTTAGGGAAATGGTTTAGTAGGGAGACAGGTACGGTTGGACTCGGTGACCTGAGAGGTCTCTTCCAACTTACGATTCTATGACTTGAAGTTCAGAGTAATTCATAGACTAAAGCAGGCAGAGTGGTCTCGGGTTGAGATTGGATAATTAATTAATGACTGCACTGATGCATCTTCCACTCTCAGCCAGCAATGCCTGCATTGTGTGACTTCTAGTGAGCCTATCTCTGATGCTTTTCTTGCTTACCCTATGGCCAGACGTGCTCAGCAGCTCTCCCCTCTCTTGCAGGCATCCTGTTTGTGCCGTTTCAAGGCCACAGACCAGAGGCTTGAGCTCCTGGTGGCTACTGTAACACTGTATCATGTTGCCACCTTATGGTGAGGTGTGCTGCCACCCTGCACTGTCCCCATGTGGTTTGCCATGCATTCTCAGTTTCTGCCTTGTTCTAGGAGGTCTTTGTACGGGGCTTTAAACGAAGTAATGGGGGCTTCAATTGCCTTTTCTGCTCGTAATTCCTGGGAGTCAGGACCTGCCCCCACTGCTGGTGAGCACCTGGCCGGGCGGGAAGGCGATGCAGCCATGAAGGAGTGACTCATTCTCCAGAAATGAAGCAAATACACAAAAATGTAACTGCACCTAAAGATGGGGGGGGAAAGCAACTTAAGACTGAAAAGGTTCACTTCAGTTGTCCAACTGCTCCCGGAGGAAAACTCTTTGTTTCCAAATACTTTCTCTTCCACAGCCCCATTATTGTTTTCCCCTTAGTATTTTCCCTTAACGGTTGAGTCGTTTAACACCACATACAAAGTCTTATCTGGCGATTCTGGGTTTCCATGGCAATGAGGCCTGTCTCTCCAAATTAGGACATTTTTCCTGCTGCCTTTTCTATGTAAGGCTTTCTCTCATCTCTTTTTCTCTTACTCTCCCTTGATGTCTGAAGTGCTGAGAGCTGCCTCCTCTCTCACATGCTCCATGAAAGGGATCAGACTTTGCCCATCTGAATTAATTTCTCTGATGCCTGTACTGGCTTGGCATGTGCTGGCTCTGAGACGACCAACTTTCTGCTCCTTAACCAACCTGCTGCAGGATCAGGGTGAAGAGATGTAGGAGGGTTCTAAAGGTGGTGAGGTTAGCAGGGAATGGCAGTCTGTAACCATGTCATGCTTATTCCAAGCTTGATATGCCATTGCCTTATCTCCCTGAGTGCTGCTGGGGCTGTCTGGATCTGGGTGCTGAGAGGGCAGCTGCTTAGCTTGAAATACATTTTAGGATTAGAAAAGCTAGTGGAATAAACATGGGGCAAACACAATTGTGCTGGCATGCACAAATCTTTCTTACAGCCTCGACTCCCCAAGGTCCTGTCTTCTGTGGGGCAAGCATCTGCAGTGAGATTTATAGGAGCCATCTGCATCTTTGGGGCATTGTGCTGCTGGGCCTCGTCCCCTGGATACACTGAGCTGTGCCTGGTACACCTCAATGCACTGAAGCAGACCAGTGGTCTTACACCACTTCTGCACCTGTATAATCACCTTTCTGGCTTGGGATTTAGTGTGAGTGAGACTCATCTCAGTTTATTCTGGCTGCTGACAGACTCCCAGGGCCTCTGTGGCAGCTGGGATTAGTTTGACACAGGGATGCCCCCAGTCAAACTGTCCTCCATGGGCTATGCCTCCAACCCAAGGGAGTAGGAAGAGAAAGGAGTTGGCTCACACAGCACTAGAAACTCACAGAAATGGAGGTATGCCTGTAATGGGGAGGTCTAGGTGGCGGAGTATTGTCAGGGGCTGGGAGCTGATCCATGGTCCCAGAGGACTGTCATCATGACAGCATGATGTGATGTGTGGCAGAGCAGTGCGATCCATCATTTTCTGCTCATCAGGACAGTAACGAAAAGGTGATGTGATGAGGTTTCCTTGTTCATTCTTCCCCTGGCCAAATGGACTACTGCTCCAAGACCAGTTTTTAACCTTGTGGTATATTTGGGGACTTTTCTGTATAGCAGAGGGCAGAAAATCAAGGGAGGGCACAAGTTACAGATTGTGAATGTCTGGAGTGAAGATGAAGGTGTAAATTTGATTGAGAAGCTGAATGGCTTCAAAGTCTGTTCTGTCCTGGCCATGGTATGGGGTTGCTGTTTTTCATAAAAAAATGCTGTGGAATGGGGAACAGTTGGTTGTGAGGAGTGTTGTGATGTGCCATGTCTGAAATCCTTGGGCTCAATCCCAGGCACTCTGCAACTTTGGCTGCCATGGGACAACAGTCATTTCCCACTGGACTGATGGGGTAATCAGGCACACTCCTCTGGGAAGTGAGAAGTCTTGATTCTGTTTAATGATGCAGTGCTTAAATAAAAAGAGGTGGATGGATTTGTAAATTGGTTTGACCCATAGTGGTAGCGACTTCACTACGTTGTCCTGCTAGACTTAAAATTGTCCAGTAAATGTTAATTTAGAAACCTTTTTGTAATGAATGTATTAATTGGTTTAGAACAAAAGCTGGTTTAGCCCAGTATTCTGCATCCAACAGCAACTGATAGAGAATCAATTAGTGATACTTCCTCAGAATATTCTCAAAATGTTCCATGAGTTATAGCTCGGGACATTCTAAGCTGGTTGATGTATCTTGGTATTTAGCAGTGCTGGATGTTTTTTCTTCCATTCACTTACTCACATGCAAGTTTTTGGCATTTGCAAACCCATGCACAGTTTTAGCATCCAAGAGACAAAGAGTTTCACCACTTAACTGCTCATGGGGTGAAGAAGTTCTTCTTTGTTGGAAACTTGCCACTTGGCATTCTGGTTTGATATCCTCTCATTCTTTTGCTGGAAAAAAGTAGCTAACAGTTGTTCCCTTTTCACCTTCTCTATCCAGAAGTTCTTATCATGTCCCCCCCTAGCTTTTCTGCAGGAGAACAGTAATTTATTTAGCTGATTCTCAGAAAGACGTTTCCAGTTGTGTCATCCATCCTCAAACTCCTTTTTCCCCCTCTTCTGCATCCCTATGGGGAAGGAATTCAATAGAGACTTTCCAGCAGAAACAGGGAAGATCTGTATTACTTGCGCTGTCTAACTGAGCTGGCCCTGACACAGATACAACCTGCCCTGTGCTGGCCTGAGAGATTGGTTTTGGTGAAGCTCTCTGAGATCTGCGTAAGAATTGTAGGTGCCCATCACTGTTTTAAAGGCAGTTACAAAGATGATGGAGCCAAACTGTTCTTCAAAGTACCAGGCAGTATAATGAGAGGCCATTGTGGCTCCTTGGACATCGGGAAAAATATTTCAATAAGAGGGTGGTGTAGTGTTGGAACAAGGGCCTCAAGATCAGCCACAGATGATCAGATCTAGTGTTGGTGATGATAGTCTCATTGCAAGTGGATCCTTCAAGTCCTCATCCTGCTTGCATTTCTGTGATGCCATGGAGTGGCTTTAAGATGCTCCAGAGTGATACGTGACTCTGAGATGTAGAAACTTTCTAGAATTGCCCTTATGGTAGCAAAACTCTTTTGTGACTAATTTTTCCCCTGCAATTTCAGTTTATATTGCCATTGATCCATGCTTTGCTGCTTCCCTCTAGCAAGAACATCACAAGCTTTTGGGCTGTGATGCTGAGCAGGTGGGAGTTTAGCACACTCTGACCCAGGAGTGGATCCTGTACCTCTGAGAAGCTGCGATGTGCTGAATAGCTGTTGCAGAATCACCCTAATGTTACCATCAGTATCCTGCCTGTGGCATGCCAGTGCTGCCTGCCTAGCTGCACAGTGATGCTCAAGAATGTCCCTGCCAGCAGAGGGCAAGGTGTGGGGCATGGCTTGGGATGAGCTTGGTTTGCAGAGCAGAGCAGCAGCTGCATCACAGAGAGGGATGCAGCAGAGGTCTTGTAGAAACAATTGATGCCTGAATTATTACATGCCTAGGAGATGGAAAAGCCAGTTAAAACAACAATTAAAAGGAACAAAGCAAAGCTCCTAATAATTCCTGTGACTGCAGCAGGTGTGTCTGAAACTTCGTCAGCTGATGAGCAAGTTCTGGTACTGCAAGCTGGAAAGGGGATGGGGACTCAGCAGCTTCCTTGGGCAGCTGTGCCAGTACCTGACCACCCTTTCAGTGAAGAGATTTTTTCTAATATCTAGTCTGAACCTCTCCTGGCACAACTTGTGGCCATTTTCTCTTGTCCTATCCCTTCGGAGAAGAGACTCATTTCACTACAACCTCCTTTCAGGCAGTTGTAGACAGTGATGAGGTCTCCCCTCAGCCTCCTCTTCTCTAAACTAAACAAACCCACTTTCCTCAGCCGCTCCTCATAGGACTCATTCTCCAGCCCCCTCACCAGCCTCGTTGCCCTTCTCTGGACATGCTCCAGCACCTCAATGTCCTTGTAGTGAGGGGCCCAAAACTGAACACAGCGCTTGAGGTGTGGCCTCACCAGTGCTGAGTACAGGGGCACAATCACCTCCCTGCTCCTGTTGGCCATACTGTGTCTGACACAGGCCAAGATGCCGTTGGCCCTCTTGGCCACCTGGGCACACTGCTGGCTCCTGTTCAGCCACTGTCAACCAACACCCCCAGGTCCTTCTCTGCCAGGCAGCTCTCCAGCCACTCTTCCCCAAGCCTGTAACACTGCATGGGGTTGTTGTGACCCAAATGTAGGACTCTGCACTTGGCCTTGTTGAACCTCATCCCGTTGGTCTCAGCCCATCGATCCAGCCTGTCCACGTCCCTCTGCAGAGCCTGCCTAACCTCAAGTAGATCAACACTACTGCCTAGCTCAGTGTCATCCGCAAACTTGCTAAGGGTGCTCTCAATTCCCTCCTCTAGGTCATTGATAAAGATATTGAACAGGACTGGACCCAGCACTGAACCCTGGGGAACACCACTCATGACTGGTTTCCAACTGGATTTCACTCCATTTACCACAACCCTGTGGGCCCAGCCACCCAGCCAATTTGTTACCAAGCAGAGGGTGTGCCTGTCCAGGCCAATGGCAGCCAGCTTCTCAACCAGAATACTGTCTGCTCTGACCTTAACCACTTCTGGCCCCAGCGTCTTCATTGTTGTGCTGCCCTTGTATATGCATGACTTAGAGTACACTAAGATTGAAAATTAACAGGAAACAGGAAAAAAAGTATCTGGACTCAACAAAATAGTGGTGGTAGGTTGTGAGGGTGTGTTATGTGAGAGGTTACTGTGAAAATAATTTGTTCTGAAAGGGTTTGGGACTCGTAGGATGAAAGGGATTTCAGAGGCTTTGTTTAACATTAATAATGCTACATTATACATGTAAATGCCATTATTAAAGGCTTCTGAGTATTTCAGTGAAAATAATTAGAAAGAAAACTTTGGGGCAACTTGTGTAAATCAAACCAGGAGAATGAGCTGATGGCAAGAATGAGTAATTATTCCCCTGCCTCCTACTGCATCTCTGCCTTAATTTCTACTGCATCCTTTCCCCTGGTCTAGAACAAACAAATAGCCCCAGAACAAAACATGAACAAGAGTGCTCAGTGCTCTGAGCATTGCCTGGATAGAGGGAACTGAAGTTTTCTCTCTGAGTGGCTGGGGGAATTGAGGGGGGGACTAAGGGAAAAGCAACATGAAGAAACTCTCAGCTTCCCCTAGAAGTGTAACGAATTTAAATCAGTGCTTGTAAAATGCAGTGATGAATAAGCCAGGTAGGTAAAATTCTTACATATAAAACCAAAATATTCGGAAATTTTTGCCAGAGGGGAACATTTTCACCCCCTTGCTTTCCTTGAGAAACAATTCCCTTTAAATTGGATTGAAAAATGCACGATTCTTTATATGTGGATTACTGCTACAGGATGACTGCCAAAACAGTCAACTCCACTGAACAAAATGGGAAATATAATTATTGCTGCAATTTCAGATCACAGAGAAAGAATTGTAGCCGCTTCTGGGAAAAACAGAGACATAGTAGTTGAAGGAAACAAAATTTTAATTTTCCCAGCCATGGAGTCCCACAGGAGAGAGCTTGTGGGGATGAGGACAGCTTTCAAAAAGATGAAGTTTAGACTGCAATCCAGTATGTATGTGCAATATTCACATGCTTTTGTGTGGCAAAAATATGTCCAGGGACAGCACACTTGTATTATGTTAGCACGCAGAATCCACGTGTCTCCAGCTCCTCAGCAGATCCTTATGGACCCTGAGGCTTTTCATAGGCATGGCAGAAACTGCTATGCAGTCAGCAGCGGAATCAGAGCCCAAAGCAGCTAAATGCTGCTAACCAAACTGAGGAGGGAACCAGAGCCTTTGAATGGAGATGAAGGGAAAGAATGAAAATTTGAGTCCACTTATGAGTTCCTCTTTCAAAAGCTCATGCTGATCATTTGTCATTTTACCTGTAAATGGCATTTTAAGGGACATGTTTTACTTTGTTCTCTCTTTGGAGACAAGCACTTAAAGTATGTGGACATTACAGATTGTGAATAACATATGAGTATACACTCAGCATACTGGTGTCTATGAAATGCTTCTAAATGTATAGTAGAGCTGGCTGAAAGATTTTCTGGTGGAACAATATTCTCCTGGAAAACCTTGATTCTGCAGTATTGAAAAGTCTCCTGGGAACATGTAAGGCCTGTCACAACTGTGGATAGAAATGAAGCAGGTTGGTTGGTCCGCAGAGAAGCTGTGCATCTCTTCCAAATCCTCTGCCAGCTGAGTAGACGACAGGCTAAAAAGAAAATATTTCCATGATGTCCTGAAATGGAATTTTTCAAAGATTTCTCTTCTGTAAATTATGTCAAATATTTGACTTTTTGTACATGATAATCGGAGAATGTTTTACCCTCCAACTACAAAAGTCCAGCAGTTCTGTTTTCTTGCCAGCTCAAGAAATGCAGTCCAATTACCCACATGCACCCATTCAGACAAAATCTGCTGCTGGAATGCCCCTCAAGCTGCTCTGGTGCTTTTCTCATGACCAAAAGCCCAAAACAGTCAGGGCCCATCACTATTGAAAGTCTCTGTCTCTCCTTGAAGTCTGCAGGCTTCTCAGCCTCGTCCCTGCCATCACCACCCACTGCACAGATGCTTCCCCATCCTAAGGGCTTATTTAGGTGCAGGGTATAGGGTGGGATGGGGCAAAAGAGAAAAGTTAGCTACCTACAGAAGTCATGGGGGGTGGGGGAGGGTGGCAGGAAAATAGTATGTATGATTCCTCTGGTGCTTTTTTCTTTGCTGGGACTCATCTCTTTGGTTTGGGGCTTTTCTGAGCCATCTTTACGTTCGTTGCACCCCCTTGTTAAGGACCCAAATCCCTCCTTCTGAGGGCCTGTTTGGCTTGTAGGGGGAGAGAAGAGAGAAATGGCAGTGAGTGCAGTCTGTGACAGCAGTACTGGGGAGACAGAGGCTTGTGTTTGCTAGGAGCAGTGAGGGGACCTCAAGCTGAAGCTGTCAGAGATCTGGGAAAAGGCAGATGGGGTGGGAAGGCAGGATAGGCAGAGAAGCAAGGTATTTCCATTCTGAGGATACATGTATAGTATGTCGCAGAGGGACTGTGCTCACTGCTCAGTGCTGACATCTTGCATACATCTCATTCTGCTGCATTCAGTGGGAGCTTGTGTGGGTCCAAGATGTCATGTCTGTATGCTTGTGTCTGCAAATATGTCTTTGGGAGAACCTAGACAAAAAAACTGATACTTTTTGACTTCACTATGACATGCTGCTGTTTGGGCCTAGTATATCTAAACCACATCTATGAGAGAGTTGTGTCCTTTTCTCATATGCATCTGTGTTCTTCTCTCCAAGTGTGATAGGTAGAAGAGGTGCTTTATTTGGGCTCTGTATGGTGATTGACCAGGATGCTTATAATTTTACCTTCTGTAATTGGATTTACCTACAATCTGATGCATGGTGTGACTGTGAGCAGGATGACCTTTGCAGATATTCTTGGTCATTCTGCAAAGCAATGTCAGTCCAAGCTACATTTCCATGGATAATATCCAGGGGTTTGGGGGGTGCACGAACAACAGCTCTGTGAGAGGCATGGCTGATAAAATAACTGAGTTGGATGTTCGTGTTAAAGGGAGTCCATTCTGCAGCTGTATACGGGTGACTGGATCTGCTTTCAAAGTTTGTAATGAGCATCGCCAGTCACTCACTGATAATATCTGCTTGCGTTTCTGCATGACCAGAAGCCCTTGAGTAATGGAGTGATCACCAGGCCTTTCCACAAAAGGCTTGACCATCACCAGAAATGTATTTTAAAACAGGCCATGCACGGGCAAACACTGCACAAAAAGGTAATGTTGTTTATAATGCGAGCTTCGTTTTGAGCGACTTTTGAGTAGTCATTTCTGAGCTGCCTGAGCAAGTCCTTGCAAAGAGGACACGTTCTGCAGGGCTTGTGGGGATATGCAACTTAAAGATGCTTTGGCAGGAGCCAGATGTAGCCAGCTGTTATGTTACAGAGATGCTCCCCTTACTCCTGTGGAGCAGCCTGTGAATGGATGCTGAATGAAGCTGGCTCCTTGGCGCTGAGCGACTGCTAGAAAGCACATGGCACCAGGAGTAAAATGAACTAAGAAAACAAGCTGAGTAGAAAAACAGAGCAGACAAAAGCTTTGCCAGAGCTGAATCTCCCTGGAAATGCAGGTGATGCAAGGGAACACTTCCATGGTAACTAACCCTGAACCTTCAAGCAAAATGAAAAGTTTGAGTAGCTGGGAGCATGGACTTTTCTCAGGGGATTTCAGCAACACGAGGTTTAATTTGTGCCTTAGTTTAGATGAGAACTAAGATATGTTATCAGATATTAAAGATCTTTAATCAGGAAAAATAAAAATTGTATAGAAAAGATACCAGTTCTTAGCTACAAGTATATGTATATACAGAAGAGAATCAACAGTAATCATAACTAAAACCTTAAAATGGATTGAGTCCTGTACCCAAAATCTTGCGATGCAGGTCTCTTTAAGAATGCGAGGGGGGGTGGTGGTGTGTGGCCACTGCTGCTGCTGTCCCTGGTGTGGCTCCACGGCTGGAGGCGGGGAAAAGGGAGACGGAACACTACTGTGAGTCCTGCAGGAGTTGTGGAAGATTCAAATGACCCGTGATTTTTCCTTCAGAGACTGCAAAACGCACACACGCAGTAACTGTCACTGCCCCTGCTGCTGCCCGAGAGGAAGACGGATGTCTGGGCAAAGCGGGACACAACCTTTGTCCCAGTTTCCCCAGAAACGTCCTCCCCCTATCCCTCTCGTGTCGTGCTGAAGCTCCCTTTGTTGGCAAGAGGAAGAAAAATTCCTTGGAAAAATCCGAAACTACAACAATTTGGAATGGGAGTATATTAGTGCAAGGCTCTTGCAGTCAGTGCAAATTCAACCGGTGGTTTTGAACCAAAGTATTAAAAGGAAGATGAGCTCAAAAGGATTTGTGAAAGTGGAAGGGATGAAGGCCCTGTCTGGCAATTCTGAGAGGTTAATCCAGTCACTGATAAAAGACTGGATGATGATAGGAGGGGACAAAACTCAATGAGGGTGACCTGAGAGAGATCATGAACACAAGTCATTCCATGGTAAACCTTGGAAGAGTAGTCTGAATTTCCTGAGGGGAGGAATCACTGAGTCCGAAGAGTGCCTGGTTTTGGTGAGGAATCAGATATGCTGCAGAATGAGGGATCTGCAAAAAACAATCTGGCCACCTTCCCACTTCAAAGTCAATGTCCACCAAAAATGACACGGGGAACTACTGATGTTGCAGAAAACAGCAAAAATGAACACAGTGCCGACATTTGAGAAAAGAGTGTAAGAACTGTAGTGCTGTGCTTTACTTTGCAAATGCATTCCCAATATAGTTAAAGAAGATGCCAACATCATCATTAAACCTGGGCAGCTCTTTGTAGCTGCAAAGGACAGTTTTGCAATAACAGACGATTATATTGTCAGCATCAAAGCAAGTGGGGTACTTCTTGAAGTGAAATTGCATAGGAGTATGTTAGTCTGATGCCAGAAAAAAATAAATTAGACTTGAAAAAAAACTAATGGAAGGAAGTGATAAAGTAGGGAAGATGAGGATGTATAGGGGTGAGTTGGTATTTTCCAGGGAAGTGGCTGAATTAGAAGTATGGCTAAAATCCCAACAAAATTGAGAAGGAATGATCTGTAATACTTCCATTGTAAGGTTCAAAATCGGTTAAGCTGAGGTTGCCTCAAGGTATTATTTGAGGATATTTTCCTGGAGGGAGGGAAGCTGCCTGGCTAAAGGGTAGAGTGGTAGGAGCCAAGTCAGCCCATGATTCATGACCCTAGAAAATTCCCTTTTGGTCATAAGTAGAGATTAGAGTAAATCAAAGAGTTTATTCCTCTGGAAATCATCAGGTGATGAAGTGAAGTGTGTAAAGCTGGACACACAGGATCTAAAAGAGTAAATAAATGTTTAAAATTAGATCAGTTCTTGCTACTGTGAAGGGAGGAATTCTGATACCAAGGCAGGAACATTTATACAGTGGAGATTTTGAGCTGCCTTAGAAATCTACAAAGCTATTATCAGATGATCTGAGAAGATTTGTGAGGAATGAGTACCAATGTAGTGTAAATGACATACTTAGAATATTTTTTAATGCAGGTAGATCACAATATTGCCAATACTGCTCTATGGACAAGAAAAAAGTACTTCAGTCTTTGTAAGAAAAATCAGTGCCTCATTTAGTTTCAGCAGCCCTGGTCTTGACAGCACTTCTGTGCAAAGATGTCCAGTGAATACAAGATGAAAGTCTGAAGATTATATGAAGGTAATTTAGGGATTTAAAAGAAACTTGAGAGAGGCCAAAGGGGTTTTATCCTGAGCTCAGAAGAGCAGTGATTTTGAAGAGGCTGTCAAAGATTTTCACACACATACCAAAAATGTAGGCCATGTCAAATGAAAGAGTTCGTGGTACAAGGAAAAACTGGCCCCTTACAGCAAAGTAGCCATGGATCTTTTCTTGCTGCCTGGAAAAAAAACAAACAACCAAGCGATGAAAAACCCCCCAAACATCAAACCCACAAAAATGAAACAATACAGTATGTACTTGTCCTAAGCTATTATTCTCACTTCCTCAATCTTATTAGAAGATACTCCATCTAAGTAGGTAATCATGCATACCCAACGGGTTTTCCAGACATTGTACACCTAACTTAGTAACATCTGACTATAGACCAGCTTAATAGGCATGAATTTTAAGTAGTTTGCATGGATTTTGACATGTAACTGCTAGTTTCCTTCATCCGTGATTTAACAGATAGGTCAAAAATCTCATTAAAATAGTAAAGATCAGAGTGAAATGGATAGGGGTTACAGTTTGATCTGTATTAAGATCTTTTAAAACACAGCATGGCATCAGTGGAGTGAGAGTAGTCTCCTGCAGGCTTTTTGTTCAGAAGAAAACTGGACTCCAGGACTGGGGTCAAAGTCACTCGGGATTTGTAGTTACTTATATGAAGGGACAAGTAAGGCAAAACAAAAAGCTCAAAGCATTTGGGGTCCGAGAAGCTTCTTTTTTCCATGGAATGATATGCACATACACACTGGAGAAGAAAAGCTAGAGGCTGGCCTGGCGACACAGGAAAATACTCTGTTGTTGAAAGAGATTGTCAGGTCAGGGAGACGCATATGATGGAAGACAGGTGATCTTCTTTGCGCGCCATAAGGGAATGCAACGAATCAGTCATTTTCCTCAGCAAGATTTCAGATGAGTTACAGCCACAGCAGGTGAGAGAGATGTGGCCCTGGTTACGGCGTGACTGATAGACTCAACACTGCTCTGCAAATGGAGAAGAACTGGTTCACACAACGGCACAGGTCACCTCAGAGTGTAACACAATGTGCTTGTTTGAGTAGGCAGTGGGCAGGTTATAAATATGCAAAAATTGGTATTATGTTGGTATTTGTTGACTGCTGTTATTCTGACACTTGTTTGGGAAAGGAAGATGTGAGTTTATGTGCCCTTGATGAGCTCTGACCTAAGCCAGTTTAGAGCTGATCCTTCTCCCATCCAGGGGCTCACTTTACTCCATGCATGTCAGATGAGAGCTGCCATTCTTGACAGTACACAAAACAGCTCTGTATCTTTGGCTGTAGGTGATTTCTAATCCAGCTGGAACAAAATTTTGGGGCTTATCCTGGTAAACAAAATATCCTTTTCCATAATTGTATCAGAGACCAAGGTCTTGGTAAAACAGAGAGTCTAGATTTCTCTCTCATTCTGGATATGGTTCTTCCCTTGAGACCCTTGGTGGAGAGTCATAAGAATCAGCTTTTGCCTTTTGCTCCGTATCAGTTAGGGCTTGACTTTCATTTGTTTCTCTCGTGCTGTCCCTCTGAAATTTAGACCTTAATTATCCTGTCCTATTCCTGGGGTAGAGAGTCTAAGCACTACAATTCAGACTCCTCATGATGACCAAGGCTATTATGGATTGACCTATCAGGCTGCTGGGTGGACCTGTGGCCTCCCAGTGAGATATTAAAATGCCCGCTCCATGTTCATTGTAGCATGTGCTTCCCCAAGCAGTCAGTGGATGCAAAGAGGAAATAACATGTCTTGCGTACACCTGTTGTCTGACTTCTCTCTCCATTTTATAGAGCCCTTGTGATGAGTTTTTTTAGCATGAGCCATGGCATTGGAAGTGAAAAAAACCCTAAAACCAGAAGAAAAGATTAAGGAGAGCCTGTTCTACCTTTTAACAGTTAATTAAATCCTTCTCTTCTGGAAGCTTGCGTTCCAGGCAGACAAAGGAAGCGAAAAGAAACCATTGCATGAGATTATTTGGTTTGCACCTTAATATATTACCAAGCAAAATTTTACTTGTGCGATTTCAAGTTGAGGAATTTTAACTGCAGGTTTTTTCTCCTTTTATGTATGAAAGTGGGGGAAGGAAGTATGCTATTAGTGGTTTTCTTCAAAGGACATTTTTACACAGTATGATCCAGGGAGGAGCCAAACAAGGTCCTGCTTTTCCTATGTATGGCACCCTTTAATCATCTGAGACATACAAGGAGGTCTGAGGGCTTGTAGTGTGGAGGTGGGTGCTGAGGAGGAGCAGAGAGATGTTTCAGCTGTAAAGGGGCCCGAAGGCACAGATACGCAGAGTGCGGTTTCCATGGCAGTGCTATGGAAACCAGGTTTCTACTCCTCACTGCTGCTCAGGGTGGAATTTCAATGCTTCACGCAGCCCTGGTACTCAAGAAATAGCAAACTCACAAACAAAACTGCACCAAACCTGTAGATACCTCATCAGAGCATTGTTTCTCATTCAGCCTTTAGGTCCTGCCTGACACCCTTGGGGAGGAAAGGAAGAGCAAGCTCAAATCAGCTAAAATTAGAGTTCATTACACACCTGTGTCCCTGCCTCTGTCTAGGCCCCTCAGAACAGTTTCGGAGGTTCAAATAAGTTTGATTAGCTCTAGGATCTGTTATCCGCTGCTATATGTGGGCTCTTGAACCCAGTCTGGAAGCTGAGTGGTTGTATTGCAAGGAATGGGGATGCAGAGGGCTAAAGAAGACCCAAAGCAAGGAAAGTTCTCTTCAGCCCTTCGCTCATCTTCCTGACCTTCTCAGAATCATTTAGGTTCCTCATGCCTCAATTTCCCCATCTGTAAAACAGACAATAATGACACCTCCCCATAGGATAGGCAAGTTTGAGTTCGTCGGTGAGTGCAAGCAAGCATTTGAGCTACTGTGAAACTTCTTTAGTCAGTATTTGGAAATTAGGTTGAGGTCCTCTGATGCAAGTGGTTAGAAAACTGCCAATTTTTGCCAGATTCCAGACTGACAGCCTGTAAAAAGTTGTACTTAAAGCTTATACAGGCCTTACCCTCATGTTCCTGGTGATCTGTGTTTCTGCAGGACGGAGCACTGGCACTGTGATGCAGTAGCACACAGAGATTGAAATAAAGTAGTTTTAGTAGCAATACTAGGAGCATTAGCCTACAGTGCCAAAATGGCATAGGATGGAAAAGGAAGATAGCATAAAGGTCAATCTTTGATTTTACAACCTTCCAGTGCGGCTAACTTTAACCTGTGTAGCTTGAAACCTAGGAATCAGTTCAACCTATTTAAAATTTACCGGTGATTTGCCTGGGATGCTGGTGAATATATCCCTAGGCCAGTAACCAAGTCCAAGCACCCTTTGGGTGGGGAAGGCAGAGTCAGAAGAAGCCATAGGAGGCAACCTTCTAACCTCTCTCATCCCTCTTCTGTACTAGCAGTGCCAGTCTGGGGCTCTGGAGCTCCTGGATGGCACCTCCTAGGGGAAGGCAGGCTCTGAAATTCCGTGTGCTGCAAGAGCATCCATGGGGCATCCCACTGCCCTCTCCAAACTCTCCTCTCAACACATATGGCACACTGCATCAAGTCAGTGAGTACAGTCCACATTTCTAGTGAGGCACTGGTTTCTGAGCATGTGCCCTATGAAATGGAATGACACGTAGTCCATCTGTGATGGCACAGACATGCAAAGTCACAGCTGTGCCGATTGTGATGCTGGCTGGAGCTGGAGAGGAAGCAGGGAGGGAAGTGCAGGTGGTGAAGATCCCACGTGCAGGCCCACTGGTCCACTGGTTGCCTTGAGGAGTGCTTCCATCTAGCTGCATTTCTTTAGCACTCAGAGAGAGCCAGGCAGGGGGGACACAGCACCTCACAACCTTTGAGGGCTGTCAGGATGATGGTAATAATAAGTGATAAATTGCTGGGAGAGCTGTCAGCCTTATAAATACCAAACCTATGACAGTAACAACAGGATGGGCCCTATTCATATGTTGGGGGTAGGATCTTGGAGAATCCTTGGGGGGCCTTGGCTCTGTTGTCAGACCAGCAACCCCTCACTTGTTAGCGATGTGGGCAAAGCTGGGGCCATCTCTTATGCTGAGCACAACCTTCCCTTGGGAATCAGCTGCCCCTCTCCCCTGCAGAGGAATTGCCTCCTGCTTAATAAGTGTCTGCTTGTAATATTCTGAAACAAGGATGCTAATCAAAGGCCCTGTTCTGTGGAACAGGGATGCTAAGTGACAAGATTAATTTCAGTAATCAAGCAGCTTAATTTGGACATTTTTTTCGCTTCTTCTCTGTTGCTGATGGAAATGGAGGCAAATCTTGTTCTGGAGAGACGCTCCTTCCCTGCCTGATAACGCTGCTCTCCAGTGCTGAAAATGGTTCTGTAGGAACTGGAGGATGGGAAAGAAATTAGAGAGGAGTAGGAAAGGGTCACAAAGGACAGTATTAGAGAAGGTGTGTGGACTGCTATGACTGATGTTTCTTGAGCATCTTTCCTCTGGAAAGCTCCCAAAGTGTTTTATAGACTGCATCGCAAAGGCTCCAGTCAGCACTGAAATGCAGTCATCTTGTCTGGATTGCAGCAAGTCTTTGAAAGGACATGGAAATGTGACTAGGAGAGGGCAGGCAGGCAGAAGGCTCTGATACCACCAAAGGAAAATTATCAGATAAGAGCCTGTGTGATGGGATGGGACTTGTCTGAAACATACCTGTGGCTGAAAGGTCTCGCTCCTGAGATTAAGAATGAATTAGCCTTCATTCTTCAGTGATGTGAAGTGCTAAGGGCCCGTTTTCTCAGCTCAACCAGAGCAGGTACCTCCAGCACAGCCTTCTGCAGCACTGAGACCTGCCTGTCCTTCACCTGCTTAGCCACTGCTGCTGCTGCCTCACCTGCTCCAGGGCTGCTCACAGGATCTCGCCAGACATGATGTGACTGAGCTCTGGTGTCACAGTGAGTGGAGAATATTTGTTGGTGAGCACTTAGGGAGCCTTAGCCCATCTTGTCCCTTTTCTGGTGACAGAGGATGGTGGAGGCAGCTGGCGAGTGGGCTGGGAAATAACCAAAAAATATGATTTATGATGAGGCAGGAAGAGCTGTGTCCTTGCTCTAGTCTCGTGAGGAAATCCTTCCTCTTTAGTTGCAATTTAGACAGGAGAACGGATTCCTGAAGGATACGGTAAAGCTTAGGGCTGCATAAAGACCTGAGGGTGTGTTTTCTTGGGGGTAATTTTATGCTGTCCTAAGGGTGAGGTGTATGTGTGGGCAGGCTGGAGAGGACAGTCTAATAATAGCTATTTACTCATTCAAACGCCTGTGATCTGAGGAAGCCCGGACAGGCACCCAGTGGCGTGTGACAGAGCCCTGTGGATGGAGCAGAGTGGGTTTAAGGGAATGACGTCCTTGCCCAAGGCAGTGAGGCTTCAGGTCTGGCAATTTTCCACGCTGGCCTCTCGAATCTCTCCCCCTATCATCACGCTACTCTGGTGCTGGAACCTCTCATATATCCCCCATCTCCCTTTCACTCCCTGTGGGGGGGTCACCTTTAACTTGACTGCACTCCCTGCCATCTTCTGGCAATCAGTTTTTCTGAGACAATCCATGATGTTCCCGATCCCCCTCCTTTCCCACTCCTCTCCCTCCCGCTGACTTGTTATTATGTACTGCAGCTGCCCGGAGGATTTTAAATAGACCCATAATCGCACAGCAGCTCCTCTTGGAAGTTTAAATATAACCTCCTTGTTAATCTTGCGTGTGGCAGCAGCACAGCACCTGGGGAAGGAAGGAATGGACAAGGACTAACCCTATGGCTTTATATGAGGACTGGAAGGGCTCAGGATTTTCTTTTTAGTGAAATTACCAGGAAAAATGCCTTGTTTCTTTTAACCAGAATAGCTCTGAGGATGGTGCAATGTGCCCAACTGAGTATTTTTGCAGCACAAAATTGTTCTTTTAGTTCCCATCCTACGTACAACACAAGTGAAGGCTGCCCTGCAGCTGCCCTACTGTTTCTCCTGGTGGGGTTCAGCCTCTTACCCCTGCTCCAGGAAAGCCTCCCTGGAAGGCAATGGGCAGCTTAGACCCCCTCCACCCTTTGCCTTCCTGCAACAGGGTAGCAGTTTTGCAGGTTGCACTGAAAGAGGTATTTCAGCGAGATCAACAGGGAGCTAGGCAAAGATCCTTCCCAAATTATTTTGTGGTAACTGGCTGATTTAAATTTTATTTCCTGCTTTCCAAATAACTGATTTGCCCCTCAGACTGGAGTATGATTTGCTTAACATCATAGTTCGGTGACGCTGCAGAAGAGATCACAATTAATAATGGATTTTCCCAAAGGACCTCTTCTAAAAGGGCAAATCTAGTACTCACTAGTCCATTAAATATGGTGAGACACTTTTAAACAGTAACCGTTGCCTGTTGCTTTAGGCTAATAGCATCCCTACTCTTCTTGCATCCTGAATGTGACCATCTTCTTGTACAGAGGAATGGAGGATATGCATGAGGGATCACATCCTAACTAGTCCTTGTGCTGCAGTTTGTTGGAGGGACGATTGAGCTGGCTGTTCAGGGACCTGGGTTTTACTTCCTTTGGTCTGCTGAGCTGGTACGTACCCAGGACATTTGGTGTACGCCAACACCAGGAAAGTTGTTTCTCTACTTTAGTTTCTTTCTCTGTAAAGAGGAAAAAAAAGGGTGATACTGTGTTTTAATTTATTTTGAGCAGTGCTATACAAAATCTAAGTGTTAATGTCTGAGTATACAGAACAAAAAATAGTACTATTGATGCTAAATTATCCATCCATTTTAATAATCCAACCATAGTAATTGCTGGAGCTGGGGGACTAATTCACAACACATAATTTATTCAGTAAACTTAGCTTATTTTTCTACTCACGGAATATCAATTGTGCGGATCGTAATTTCCTCAAATTTATTTGAATTTAGTCAGTGAACTTCTTGGAAAATATTTACTCTATGGATTGATACAGGCTGCATTACTTAATTATGGTTGGTCAGAGAGATCTATTTGGTATTGTTTCTATTCCCTTGTTGAATGAGCACACAGGCACTTCTGGCTTGCATACTTGCATATGAACAAGTAAGATACACACTCCTGAAAGTTTTTGTACATTTCCATACATGGACATGCAGGTGAAACTGTTATACAGGAGCATTGACAGCAAACATACACAGATAGGCCAGGTTTAAGGAATTTTGCGTTAAAATTGTGAATTAATATTTTAAAAGGACCTAAGTTACCAGGGTAAAGATCTAACTTTACAGCAAAATAATCTGGTCCTCAGTAAATGGCATCTTGAATGGCTATTATGGCATGTTGAATCAGAACCTAATATTTTCCCTCTTTGCCTCTTTCTGCTGTTCAGTACAATGATTTTCTGTAGTAATATCGTCCCCAGCTTGGATATATATTGTATGAAAAGAGTTTTGTTTTTTTTTTATCTGGCTGTATTTATGTGACACTTACTGTAAATGTGCTCGTGTCCTGCAATGGGTAGTGCTTGTTTGAATTGTCCAATTGTCTTCCATTACTTATGCATTTCTAACTTGTTTCCCTGACTCCCACTTCTGATATCAGAAATGAGATGAACTGCAGAATGGCTAATCTGGAACTCCCTAAACCACAGAATTTTAAGTGTTTCCAAATGTCTGACTCTGCTTTAATGGTACAGGAGTGTGAGGGATCGTGTTTGTGTTCATCCTTATTTGTGCACACTTGGGAGTAGCGTGAATAACACAGAGTGGAATAGGGAACAAGCAGTAAGAACTGGACATGCTTGAGGATTCTGGTATAGTAACAGGGTGAACTGCACTGGTGTGAATTTCAGGAACATGCAGATAGACAGGTCTGCAGCACCTGGTTTGGAACCATGTGGTGGAACCCACACTAGATCTGAAGGACCTGAAAAATGGAAATAGTTTGGAGAGTGCAGAAGTAACCTATTTGTATTTCTTTCAGCCTGTCTGGATGACTTTGCACAGTCTGCTGGCCTATATGGGAAGATTCTTTGTTATTCCTACTAATCCTAAAAACAATGGGATTATCAATTGGAAGCAAATGAAAAAGAGAAAAAGTGGGAGTATTATTTACTGATGTGATGACTGAGCCTTCAATATGAGACATCAGTATAAAAGGCAATTATGTTCCTAGGTGCCAGGCAGGATATTCCCTGCCAAGTCAGAGAAGTATCAGTATCATTGTAAAAGGCTCTGCTGTTATTTCCTCTGTGTACGATTCTGTGTATAATTTCAGTTATCCCAATAATAGCAAAAAGGAGTCAGGAAAGTATCCCATTGGTAGAGAGAAGGGAGAACATGTTTTACAAGAGAAGACTAAGTCAGTGTAGCTTATCTAGGCTGGCAAAATGCAGGCTGACAGAATATAAAAGGTGGTACTCCATTAAAACAAGAATGAGGGGAAAATACTCTGGCAGTAGCAGAGTCTTTCAACGTAAAGATAAACTAGGAATGAACTGGCCAGGAATGGGCTTCAGCAGAAAGTCATCAGTACAGTTGGTTCTTTCCCAGCTTCCAAACCTCACATGGAAAGCAAGAAACCTAAGCTTTCTTTAGTGAGAGTGTGATAGGTGACTGATGCATAGAGACTGTCTGGGAGACCAGGGCTGGGACATCCTTTCCAGACTGCTGTTCCTTAATTACATCAAACCCCATGTAGCCACTCTGTTCTTCAGAATTAGAAGGACCTTAATTCAGTTTAGTTCAATTTTCTTCTAAGGGTTGCTTTAATTTGGAAGAACTGTGTCCATTCAAGGCTAATGTAATTTAATGAATTCATGCTAAACTCACAACTTTAGTTAATTTGGATTAATTTTCCTGATTGTGCCACAGCAGACAACCCTTAAGACATGTAGTAGAAATGGTGGAGAAATGATGAACACTTCAGCCCTGTCTGTGATTCAGCTCTAAGCCAGCAAGTGGCTTTTCTGACTACAGGAGGCCTGAGGAAACATTTTGTCATGCTAAGATGTTTCTTCCTGGCCACTGGAGAGTGAATGTGAGTTCCCAGACCCAGTAGCATGTCTGCCCTCATGTTTTACCTCCCTACTACAGGTGCTGAGTGGGGTGGTGCAACAGCACAAGCTTATCCTAGCTTGGAAGGAGTAATAGTATGGGCCCATGAGAAGGTGGGCTGCGTGGGACAACCTGTCCTGAAAAGTGGAGTTGGCTTTGGTCTTCAAGTGGTCTTTGACAGTAGACTTAGGGGAGTGCTGGCTGTTTGGCTGTGTGCTAAGGAGCTATCTGTGTGTAGGAAAAATATCTTCTCTTCATTCCCTGAACTGCACTCTGTTAATTATGATTGACAGCTTTCAGGAAAGAAAATGCACTTCTCTGTTTCTAAGGGTTTTACAGCTCAACCGTGATGGGTGGCATTATTTCTGTTGCTCCTATTAGCTGACGTATCCTTATTCGCCTCTTTCTGGACTGCACATCATGAGCAGCAAATCTGTGTGCGCTAATCTGCTGGGCTTTGGAAAGCACGTAAGGGGTCACTGCTGTCAGGCCCTGGCAGGGGCTGGGAGCAGCAGGAGGATTTAGCAGTGCAGAGCGCGGCCACCACCACAGCCACCGACGCATGGGAAGGGACTCGACTGCTGTGGCTCTGCATGTTGCCATGGAAACAAAGCTGGATCTTTAATCGGGATGCGTGTGTATGTGGACGTGAACTCACCGTCTGCTGTCCTTTTGGCCTTACCTCCTGCTTCCCCAGTCCTGGCCGGTCACGCTACCCTGTGCCCTGTGAATGAGAGGGTGGCCAATGAAGATGGACCCTGTGGGACTGGGGGCTGTGTGAGAAAGGTCCAAGGTGGGCATGGGAGAAAAGATTTAAGATGTTCCCTGGGCCCCGTGGAGTAGAGAACAACCTCTGCTGAGGTGGTGGTGCCAAAGGGAGCCTGGGGAAGAGTCAGCAAGGAGAAGACTCCCATAGCAGCTGCAGTGGGAAGCACCCTGAGATACTGGGGTGTTTAGGCACTGCAGGAAGGGATTGAGTCTTGAGAAGGTCATAGCTGCATGGCACCTAGCAGGCTTGCTTCTGGACTGGTACAATTGTGTCATCACAAATTTAGCTCAAGGACTGTACTCTTCACTTTCAGGGATCCAAGATAAAACTTCTGTAAGGTGTTGCTGTACCTTGTGGGCTCGCTAGGTTCTCCAGGTTAGCTCTAGCATCTGTGAGTTGGAGCTGTGGCATTACATAATTCAGGCATAGTTTTGAGAGGCCTGGAGATGTAAGGAGGCTGTTGTTGGGAAGCTGAAGTAATCATACAGTGTGCTTAAAACAAGCTTATGCAGATAAGGGTGAACAAATAGATCCTGTCTGTCGTATCCCTTCTACAATGAGTACATCAACTGAGAAGAAAAATTTGCTAAATGAAAATCTTTTCAGTTGTAATACCTGGCTGGAGGGAAGCACTTCAGGGAAAACCTAGAAGCTGTAGCAAAAGCTCATGGCACTTGAAGAGGCAGTAATCTCCCTTCTGAGTCCATGAAGACTGTAAGATGCTGTTGAACTCTGAGGAGGTGTTTTGGTGCAAGCTTTAGGATGGAAGGGTTACCCACTTAGAGTTCTGAAAAATCCCTTACCAAGACTCACCAGGAATGGAACCAGTTTATGTCTCCTGTCCACATTCCAGCAGGAGGGATTATGACCAGCCTCCTGACCAGCCTGCTTAAAGTCCTCCTGTTGCTTTTGTTTGAAATGCTGTTCAACTTTAGTTTGGGCTGTAAACTGTTGAGCAATATCACTATGCACTGTTAAAATGTTGCTGTCAGTGTGCCCAGAGGACTGAGGTCTTCCTTTGTCGAACCCCAAGACACATGATTCATCTTATGTAAGGAAATAAACTGACCTGTTTAAAGGAACATTGAGTAGGTTTGAGTCCAAGGCTGGGAGTGCTTGTATGTTTAATATCTGTTGTGCTTATGGAGTGAAGTGGAAATCTTCTGTGGACCCAACAATTTGCTTATTGTATGGCAATGAAACATGGAAATTATCAATGGGCTTTGTAAAATGCCCCAGAGCAGACAACTGAAGGGGAGCTCATGGCCCTTGGAAAGCTCCCTGTAAAAAAAACCAACAAACCCAAAGCAGATTTAGGATCCTCAGTCCTTTATATAAGGATGGAGTATATAAATTTTAAAACATGCAAATATGTAAAAATATTGCATTATTTTCCTTCTTTGGATATCCTAGAGCTACATAAAGAGAGGAAGGAAGGAAAGAAGGAAGGAAGGCCAGTGAGGTGTATCTCTTAAAAGCCATGTTTTCCCATTGGTTAATAGTGAGGATGTATTCATAATCTACTACTGAATGCACAAGGAGCCTGACCAAATTCTCAGTTCCACCTAGAGAGCATGGTGTGCCTTTGAAGTTAGTGGGATTAGTCTGATGAGTGAAAGGACAAAGAGATCTACTATCAGCCCTTAGAAATTACTAGGTAACATAACAAAAGCAGCTGGACACCAGATGAGATGTAGACCACTGGGTTGGTAACTCCCATGCAGTGTGCTTCGTTCACCAAGCATGCCCACTCCGCAAGCAGAAACGACTAACTCTCCATGGCAGCCAACTCTCTGTGGTGAAGGTTAAGGTTAGGATTAGGATTTGGGGCTCCCCATAGAGAGTTGTTCCATGGAGAGCTGGTTTCAGAGAGTTAGCCATGGCCAGTTGTCCTAGACTCCTCTGGAAGACTGCTTAAAGAGTGCTGATCCTAAGATGAATGTTCATCAGTGTTCATAGTTCTTAAACTCTGTTTCCTCTACTCTTAGCACAAAGAAGAGGAGAATGTCCTCTGAGATGAAGGGTGCACAGCTACTGCTGCAGGCTCCAAACAGTGCAGATGGATGTGCAGTGTACAAATGTACACGTCCTGCATCCATTGACATAATGAAAAGCTCGAGCTTCTTGCACTAGCCATCAGACTTGAAGGAAAGGTACTTCTCAAGAGGCAGATGTTCTGAGGTTTTGTATGAAAAGGTGAAAAGGCAGTTCTACTAGCAAAAAACATATCCTGAAGCTAGATGATCAGTGATGACTATCTCTGCTTCCAGAATTGCTTAGCTGCACCCTGAAATAAACCTTTCTGTGGCTATTCGCTTCCCACAAGTGTTGCTTCTTCTGACCTGCCTAAAGGAAGGGCATTTTCTTTTGGTGTTTTTTGTTTCTTTGGTTGTTTCGTTGTTTTTTTTTTTAACCCAGATCCTATTGGTGTATTTTATTCAGATGACTACTTGCCTCCATGAAAGATGAGTCCTGAAGGACTATACTTTGTCAGGAAGAATAAAGTTGGTTAAAACCATGTCTCCAATGCTTTCCCCACAATTTGAAGGCATGCAAGCTCTCTTCCTCTGGGCTGTAGCCAGGGTTCTGTAGTGAAGCAGCCTGTGTAACCCTTGGATTCTCTCTGGGAGCACTAACCAGGGGCTTAATTATCTCTGATGTAGACACTAATCTTCAGCAACCTATAGACTGCAGCACTACCTGCATTGTCAGATCCTAGTTCACTTCAGGTGCTGCCAGCCTGAGTTGGTGTCTAACTGGCATATTGGAGGTGAGGCTATTCACCTATCTTTAGTCATCCTGCACATAGAGCTGCCTACTTACACATGCCCATATACACATATATAGACACGCACCTGGAGAAAGCTGTGGGCAGGAAGACAGAAAATAATGAGACAGAAAGATACAAAGTGGAAGGAAAAGACAAAGCATTACAGATAACGGCTCTTCCCTTGCAGGAGGTACAGTGTTAGACACGGTTTTTTTTTTCTTTCTTCTCTCATATCATTATTTGTTCATCTTTTGTCATGGGCCTTGGCCAGGCTCTGTTCAGACTGAATAGTTCGTTTCTCCCCAGCTTGCTGTAGCTCCTGCTGATGCTTCCATCTACTTCCCAGTCCCCTGTTGTGCTGAAGTGTGTGGTTGAGAAAGAGAACAGACAACAGGAGATGCAGGGAAACAAGATGCATTGACTTTGCCTTTGAGTCAGTCAAAGAGCTATTTCTATACCTTACATGCCTCACCCTGGCTTTTATGCTTTTAGGTGCTTTTGTTACTCTTATTATTAATGGCCAGGTGAGGCAAATTCTTTTGCTGCTCCATCAATCCTCTGCTGTGCCAATCCTCGACAGAAATCTCAGTGCCTCATGTGCGTGTGTGATCTTGAAAAAGATATGGCGATTCAGTCCCAGCCTCGGGTTTGTTTAAAAAAGTACAAAGCCTAATAGAGATAGAAAAATTTGAATTCAAGTACAAAGCCTAATAGAGATAGAAAAATTTGAATTCAAGTACAAAAAGAGCATCTTATTTATTATGCTGCTGCTTTTAAGTTATATCAAGGGCATATTGAATACCTAGATGGCACCTTCTAATAATGTGCAGGTAAGTATAGAAAAAAAAGTAAATTCAATTATGTGTGCTCTGGCACAGAGTTAAACTGACTAGGAATGGGCTCGCTGACTTTCATTTCTCAAGCAAAAAGAAGTACAGAACTGAAACTCATAGCACCCTTTCTGCAAATTCAGATGGAATGATTCCTTCTCCCAAATCCTCTTCATCAAACCCTGAGGAATGTAAATGTTCATGTGCTTATATCATGGAGCTGGATGTTGTGGTCTTTAGAACATCAGTCACCATAGCAGCCATGAATGTGAAGTATTTCAGGAACTGTGGGGAAGATTGCAGGCTCTAGCTCTGCAAGTCTCCTATAGTACAGTTTTTTACCAAGAACAACTTCCAGTTCATTGGAGTTCAGAAATGGCTTTTCTTTGAATAGGAAGTTTGCCACAATTTCTTCCTCAATCCCACAGCACCAAGAGGTATGGCAAATGGCTGTTAATCATCAGGACAGAGAAAATAAACTGAAGAGCTATGATCCCAATACAAAATAACAGGAAGCAATAATTCAGCAGGTGTAAATTCGGCAGAACATCCTGTAAATGTTTGGATGAACATGTGTGCATGCAGGGGACTTCATGTATTTGTGAGTGGCTTTGTCTGTAAATCTGTAGGAAACCTCCCGTTGAGTTTCTGAGATTTAATAGATGAGAGCTCAAGAAGAACATTTGAGGAAAGAGCTTCTTTCCTTTCTAATATCTGTATAAATAACTCCATGTGCTTTATTGGTTTGAAAGTCTCCACAGTGGGGAAGAGGAGAATCAATAATAATTTAAAACTTTGTGAATCAATTAGATAAGCAAGAGAGGCATGAGAACAGCTTCTCGACAGAGGCACTGCTCACTGGTTGATTAGGAAGGAGACCTGGGTATAGGGAAGGTAGGTGCTGCCACGATTTTGTCCATCCTGGAGCACAAGAGGTAACTAGCTATGGCCAAAGTCAGTTCTGATGGGGATCGGGTCTTCAAATGTTAAATGAGGCTGCATATTGAAATTCCTACTGCTTGCTGCAGCAAAGGACTGTTGTAATGCACTTAGGTGATACAGTTGCTTTCCAAAGCAGGGACTGAATCCAGAGTCCCAGGTCCAAGGGTTCAGGAATCTACCTCTGGTCCTTCTCCTCAGGTTTAGAGAGTCCCCAGTTAGATCTGAAACCAGAAGGACTGTCACCAAGGCGTTGCAGGCTAGGATTTGAACTCGTTAGTTCTCCTGACATGGCAGGTCTACTGGACATGAGTTTCCACACAGTGCTAATGCATGGATGCCTTAGGGCCTGTTCACAGTTTCTGCACCTCCTGTTGCCTTGTGCAGGCATACACACACATTATGTGCTAATAAGGCAGCTGCTTGCCAGCAGTGTGTCCAAACAAAATGGACTAGGGTATTATTTCTTCATTTTATGCCCTGGTTCTTTTATACTAACCTGGCAGCACAAGGAAGGTGGTAAAACCCCTCTTAAAATGCACCATGCAGAGCTACCTTCTCATGTGGTGCACAGTGAGGGTTTCACGTTGCTCCTGTCCCAGCCTACGCTGTAAAACACAGGTTGGAGAGACCTGGGGTGAGTAAGATTTGGGAGAGTACACGATAGGGAGAAGTTGCACTCTGAGCAAGCAGCACTTCTTTTTCAAAAGGGCAAGATCTGATTTGGAGGGTGCAGTGAATGGTAGTGTGGATCCTTATGGTCTCAGAAAGCTGCGAGTATGAAATGGCTGAACGTTTGCTTCCAGGCTCAGGAGGAGGAAAGGTGGGCTCACTTCTTTCTGAGTTTTGGGGCAGCCCCATGGCTAACTGAATAAACCTCGTTGTATTTGTGGGACTGAATCCCCAGGTAAGAGTGGTGCATGAATTCAGGGAGACAAAGATATCAGCACATACACTCCACAGCTTCCTCTCACACTACAGGGAGAAAGAGCACCAAGGAACATGGAGGCAGTCAGGAATCAGCCCTGGAGAAGGAGACCTGAGCGGGCAGTATGAGAGGAAATCTTGACTTGACTCCTGCCTGCCCCTAGTTAACTTGCACAAGAGATCCAGGCAGGTGTCCCATCAGCCCCCTTCTTCTTCCTGAGCATCTCTGCAGTCCCACCGGGCAGTAAGGGGATGAGCCTCTCTGGATGTGGTTAGCAATGCCCATCCCCAACCTTTGCAGCCCCGAAACCAGCAGACCGGGCTGTACCCCATGCAGCAGTGCCGGGAGTGATGCAGGGCTATCCCTGCTGCCTGGCAGCACAAGCTGTAAGGAGCTTATGGCCATGGCTGCCTTACGTGTGTGTGGTTGCCAGGGAAACTCCGCTGCTGAACTGGGACCAAAGTGATGGAGGGCAGATCCTTTATTCTCTTTCTTTTTACTAAGGGTTTTTTTTGGTTTTGTTTTGTTTTGGTTTTTTATTCAGAGCATCAATTATGACGCTCTTAGAGAAGAGGCAGCCAGGTACGGGGCAGTAGGAAACCTGGAATCTGTGTAACTTAGATCTCAGCTATTGGTTTTGCCCCCTTGCTAGAGATCTCTCCCATTCTAAATGGTTTTTGGGTTGGTTTTTGTTTTGTTTTGTTTTTTTCTTCCAAGTAAGAGAATTACCTGGTTACTGCTGGGCAGAACAGGTAAGGCTAAAGCCTTTTACTGCTCCTTGCCTTAAGGAAAGCAGAGGGCACGTATGTGCAAGTTTTGCCTTAAGCTACTCGCTCACTTGCAATCTGAGGCAAGCCAGCTCTGATCCAAGGGGTATGATAGCTATATCAATGCACTGAAAATGAACTAAACTGGTCAATAAGGCCAGTCTCTAAGAAAAGTTGAAGTCCTGGCACAATATTACCTTAAATTTGCTACTTTGCTTCAGCTGTGATCTGGCCAGCTCTCTGAGTATAGGTACAGCCATAAAAGCTGAGTAGACCTTGGCATCATCAGGACTGCAGGTACCGTGTGTTAGGATGCAGAGCAACTAACAGCCTTGCCTGCAGAAGGTTGATGCTTAAATAAGCAATGCAGAATTTGACAGTAAGGTGGTATCACTACTTCATGAGACAGAAGGGGAATGGTGGACCTGACAGACTCACTCTAACCTGTCCACAGCTGGGGTACAATGAGCAGAGAACTTCACTTCCTGAAAGACTCAGAGGGCATTGGATGCAATGCTGAACTTCCAGGGCTTATCTAAATAGACTCTGTGAACTTTTGGAGGGTCAGCTTATAATAAGATTTGTTCATAATAAGAGACCAAAGACACACTTGATGAAATGCAAGAGCAGTTAATTTAGGAATGATAAAAAGAAATAGTTTCACCCTGGATACTTGATTTGAGAAATTTATTCAGTGACATCTTGCCAAATACTGTGACTGGACTTTTTTTTAGGAGTGCTGGATAGTTTTGTGGCTGCTGTTCTTGAGTATGGCTATACCAATGACATCCCATTCAGCCTACAATCAAAATTCAGTCTTAAGTCTGGAGGCTAAAGCAGCCAGAAAAGGTGCCCCAGGCAAACACCAAGATGTAATGGGGCAGTTTGATTTTCCTCTAAATCTTTTGGGCTTGCAATGTGAGGATAATAAGCCAACCTTGTGGGCTTGTCTAGGCTGGGACAGGGTAGGCTGTCCAGATTGCTGGCATGGTATAACATGGCACCTGGTAGGCAGAATCTATGCAGAGTGACCAGTGGTTTAATCCATCCATGTAAGCTCATCAAACAAGGAAACACACACATATGGAGGTGAAAATGGAAATGCAACAAGCCTGGTGTGAAAACTATTTATCCTGGCAGCTTGCTAACTGCCATTTCCCCTTTTGTGGAGTAGTGCTGACATCCATATGTGATGCTCTGAGAAGCTGGTATGACATACCATTGTATACTAGCTTGCATTGACCAATGATTGTGTATAAAATTCACAAATGATCCACCCTCTCCTTAGTCAAACAACTTTTGAGTTTTTTTTCTGAGTTGCACTCATCAGACAATGGCCCTGGTCTGTTTGACTCTTTCATCTTTTTAATTAACTGCATGTGGTATGGAGTGAAAGGAACTCAATATCAAGACTGCAAAATCTGGGGTATCTTGTTCTTTCTCTGTTGCAAAATGTTTTAAAAGAATGATTTCTGTAGACCCTTAAGTGGAAATTGGAAATCACTTGGCTGTTTCCAGCCCTTGAGTCATCTTTAATCAGAGACCTATTTGTTGCAGCTCTCAGGAACTCCTTGGTGCTGGAGCACTTACACAGTTGCCTCTGGGTTAGGGGTCTGCAGAAAATCTGTTTCCACTGCTACAGAGAGATTAATGTCCAACCCATGACTAGGATATGTGTATATGATGAGCTTATGCATATAGTTATTATACATTTAGTATAATAGTTATAGTTATATATAATTATAGTTATTATACATTTGAATCTTGGCACATTTGTCGCCATTGACCGGGGTAACAAAATTGAGCTACACTAGCAAGTCTAGATTCCTTATCACAACTATTCTCAGTAGCCACCAGGGACTGTAGCTTCCAAGGAAGACCTAGAGAGTCAACAACCATTCTCCTAATTGCCACAGACACACTTTCTTGGCCACTAGTATGCCCTTCCTAGCAGGGACCAGAAGGACAACAACATGCTGTCCTGTAAGAGAGGGCTCTTATAGTCCTTGACTAATTTATCACAGTGTATCCTGCCTGCCTTCCCATCAGCTGGGACGCTGAACTGGGTCTCTCCCTTTTACTTATCCACTAATTTCTATAATCAATTCTCTGTAATCATCATCTCTGAGCTATGTATCCTTCTGTCAAATAAGGCCAGCGTACTCAGTAGTTATTATGAGAACAAGGGAGGGAACTGATAAATGATACGGTTATGTAAACCACATTTCTGCATCTAATGAATTTGAACTTCCCACTGACGGCACGTTCCCAGGGCAGCTTGGAAGATTTTCACCAAGAACGATCCACACATCAGTGAATCAGAGCACTGGGAAAGGATTGCAGGAGGTCGTCTGCTCCATCTGCTGTGCAAAGCCAAAATCAGTCATAACCCAGGCAACCTGTTCCAGTAAGACAGGAAAGTTTTGTAATCCTTCTAAATAGTATTAACTAGACAGAGTCATTAAGAAATGACACAGTCCAACATGCTACAACCTTACTTTGAGTAGGTTTTGCTGTCAATCTCTATATAAGTGGAAATGTGAGCATGCATGTGTATGAGAGATGCAGAGATGCTCTTCTAGACACCAGCCTCACCATGAGGACATTATGCTAGGTATGTAGTATCACCCTGTTCTCGTAGTCCCTACTGCAAGCACTCAGGGAAAGGACTCCCACAGGATGATGCAGCATGTAATATTAGAAATTGAGTTTTATTGTATTGAGTCATTGAAAACCAAATAAAAAAATTAAGTGTGGGGAGAAAAAATAAAGAGGCAGAAGACGCTGACTGCAGGTTAGCCTTAGGCAGTGGTGCATTTGTGGTAAGAATAAGCAGGAGTAAATGAACACTTAAGTAGCAAAGATCTTGATTTCCTGTCAGATTTGTTAGAATAAACAGGTCTCAGAAATATAGAAAATGTAATTATAAGACTTTGAGCTGTTGAAGTATTTTCAATCATGAACAATAAAACTCCCAGTGAATCAGGTATCCCACCAGGACTGTGACAAATAGGTACACAATGGTGTCTTAATTTTGAAGAAAAGAAATACATAGGTAGGGAAATTAGGTCTGTGTTTTCCCAGAAGTTATTTGGTGCTTGCTTACTCCTTTTTGCCCCCACAAAATATATAGTAGGCAAGGCTGAAATCTAAACAAGAGGCAGCCTTATGTGATTGGTCTGTAGATCACAGAGTAATTTTGCAAATCGAGACTGTATTAAAGACACACAAACAGTTTTCCTTCTAAATCAGGAAAATAAGAAGAGGTATTTGTAAAGTGATAGTGGCCTGAGTCATTAGGATCCCCTCTGCAAACTGGAAAGAAAGGGAAGGGCAAAGCCCAGTTTCTAAATTATGGCAGCACAGGAAGCTTAATGAAACAGCAAATGGGGTTAGATATACTGATATTCCCAAAAGCTGAATAAAAAGGTGCTACTCCCAAACCAGTACAAACTGTATTTCTCCTGCACCTGTGCAGAGACAGCAGCCTAGGTCTTTTTGCAGAAACATGGTTTATTTCTCCAAATTCGAGAAGCAAACATGCTCTTGACTTGCTTCTCACTCAAATTCCTTGTGCACCTGGCCCTTGTGCGGTCTGCTCTCACTTGGGCTGGAGTTACAGGAACTTGCCACCAAGAGCAAAAATCTGTTCATAGCCCAGCCACCGGAGCATGGCACACACTACTATATTAATTCAGATAAGCTGCACAGAGGAAATACAACATGCTAATCTCACTCCTTGAGTCAGCAGTTATACTATATGGCTCGGTGGAAGACTCTCTAGTTCCTCAAGATGACTGGCCCAGTGCAACCGTTTCTGGGGATCTTGCATTTCTCTGCTTTAGGGATGTTCTCTAGTCTGCCCCATGCTGAGAAGCAGTTTTGCTCAGGATAGTAAGATGTTGTTTGTAAGGCAGTAATTACTTTTGCTTGCCTGGGAAATCCAGAGAGGCTGTTAGGAAGGAACTTGTGAGAAAAGCACCCTGAGGTCCTCTCCTGCCACATCTGAGGTAAATGGTTCGTTAAATGGCAGTGAATGGTTTCAAATGGTGCAGCTGCAGTAGGGCTCCTCAGAGAGTCATCTGCAGACTTGCCAAGAGGCTGTCTTGGATGAGGTGTGTATCAAATCTGGTGTTAGTGCAATATCTCCATGGGCTTTCCCCGAGGGACAGAAGGTACTGGGCAAGTGCTACGTGGGGGCAATATTACTTGGTTGTTTTATAAACCTTTCTCCACCTCTGCAAGCCCTCTTCCATCCACCTAGGAACTCACAAGCCACCAGTCTCCAAAAGGAGACTTCATGGTGAGTACTTTTGCACCTTCACCATGTGCAATCCAGCCTCCTTATCTGAGGGGTTAAACGTGCAGGAGGAGGAGGCAATACTTGTCCCAGCAACAGTAAATTCAGAGCAGATTTTCTGTGGGAAGCCATCTGTCAGCTGGGGAGTGGTGCTGTGTCAATTGATCAGCTCCACCTCCAGCTCAGCTCTACAAACTACAGATCCCTGACCTTGCAGGGTGACAGTGGGGGAGTACTAGGATCTCTGAAGGCATTGAGATCCCATAATAGAGTCTCTTTCAGACTGGGTGAGGGACACCCTGCAGTATCTTGCTCTCTCTTACAGCAGGTAGCTATGGAAAGCCTAAGCTTGCAGGTGAAAAGGCTGTAGGAGAAAGACAAGCTTTTTCCTGTAGCCAAGGGACTGTATTTCAGCTGGATGATGTGCAATGTAAGGGACTACTTCCGCTTCAAGCTCAACCTATCTCTCAAAAAATTGCATCTGTCTCCCAGTGGCGATATTGAGCCATGTTTTGGCTGTTCCAAGGTGAAAAAGAGAGGTGGAGAGTGACATTTCTTCAGGAGAAAAATAGGAGCTTGTAGAGTTCTGTAAAAACCTTCAGTGTCTGGAGGGGCAAAATATTCCTTTTCAGTTTTAGACTATAATAAAGCAATAATGATTCTGTGAGGTATTTGTGTGTAAAAATTGTAATGCCCCCTTAGAGCCGTCTCATGATTTAAAAGCTTTCAGAGTAACTTCACAGAGAGGTCAAATTCTTCCTTTGTCTGATATCCCTGTGATTCTCTGTCAGTTCATATCCTTCTCTTTTCCTCTGACTTTCCAGCAGGTGTGGTCAAAAATAAGGCCACAACGGAAGACATTTTTCTTAGTTTGCTTTTTGTCCCTCAAAAGGCACTCACTGAGATTCCCATCCAGCTCTGTCAGTAGTTCTCCTGATTTACCACGAGAAGGACATTTTCTTTTACACTGTTGATTATCCTTCCTCCTCATCCCTCTCTTTTCTGAGTGCTGAGTTGGTTAGGGAATGGTGAACATTTGGCTAGCCGAAGTATTGAGGTGATCAAGTGCCAAGAGACATACTGGCAAGCCAAAAGCTGGACTGACTTGCACCTCCTTAATGCTTTCATTTTGAATAGAAGTTGCCTTCTCTTGCTGCTTCTATAATAAAAATACAAGCAGTTGCTTAAGGGCAATTATTACATGTACAGCCAAGCGGTCTGTGCTGTTTGATTTAAGGAGTGATGCTTACATTTTTCAGTGAAGAGGAACTGTTTAGCTGGGTTGTGATGAAACTATCTATTTGGTGTATTGATTTTTGATGTCCTGATACTCTCTGGTTAGTTAGGAGCTCTGAATTTTCTCCCTGATTTTTTTGGGCTGAATTCCCTTCAACAGTTTGGCTATGCACTCCTGTGGAACAAACTGTCAGCGGGCACTTTAGCTGGAGCATCTCACCCTGTTTAAAATCACAACGAGAGCAGTACCTCCTGCACCTTGCTATCATGCCTACTAACTCCTGCATGTGTGTATGAGGCCTTGAAATACTAGTGGATTTACCATCTCTCATCCTCTATTTGTCACTGTGGAATGCATCCAGTGTTTGTTCAGACAAGACATCCTATAATTCAATAGCCAAGTCCTTAGACTCTCTGCTAGAAACTGTGGATAAATGCAGTCAATTCAGAGGTTCTTACGCAAAACTATAGAAAAGCTTTTGTTGAATTTAATGTAAAAATAAATACTAGTCATCAGTGCAGCTGTCTTGCCTTTTCATTTTACAGTAAGGCTAGGTCTTTGCACTAGCATTCAGTTTGCTACAAGTGGCTTTCAAAGGCAGAGTGCATTGAAGGGTATTGGAGATTCTGATTCTGGCAGACACCATGACAATAGTTAAATTTTTCCTCTGGCTTTCCTGATTTTCTCCATAAGCTTCAAAGATTAAATATATCTTTTTATTGGAAGTCTGAACTCTTTACCTGAGCACAGTTCTGGGAGATGGGGGTGAATTCCAGTGAAAGAAAGTATGAACTGTTTTCTACAGATTGAGAGACTCAGTTACTACTCCTGTTTTTTAAACTTGTCTTCAAGTTGTTGCTGCAAACTTTTCCTTTTTCTTTTTGTGCACAATTCCGTTTTTCCAGTGAGGAAAGAACAGCCCTAAGAGGCCACAAGTGGGTGGTGAGCTGTGTGGAGAAAGCGAACAGAGTTTAATCACAAAACCTCATAGGAGAGGCATGGGGATCTGGGAGTAATGACTCTTCCATATAGAACATGACCCATAGGGAGTCCAAGAAAGAGAGACAAACAGCTTAAGGCTGGGTGCAGGATCAGAGCTTTTTTTTTCTTCTGGAGTTGCTGAGCTCTGGCATATTTTGCCAATAGAGAAAATGGCTATGGGTAATCAAAACCATGCCTAATAAGGGATGGATGGATGGATGGATGGATCATTAACGGGCATCCCTGCTGAAAAACAGCTTTACCTGCCAAACTGTAGGAGAGTGAATTTGGTAGAAAGCTGTTCTAAATGTGAATATCTTAAGGTAATGTTTTGAGGCATTTGCACAATGAGTTTCCCCAAGACTAAAACTCTTGACTACCTCTTTTTGTATCTCTGTTTAGCTCTTCTGGATTATTGAAAGAAGGCAGGACTGCTATCTCACTCCTAAAAGTGGTGACTCGTTTTGGAGAACTTCCTTATTGTAATGGCAATCTCTGCAGAGAAATATAATTGAATTCTGCCTTTTATTTTGTTTGTAATCTAATCCTACCCTACAGAAGTCAGTGGATATCTGCAGTTGATTTTAAAAGATTGAAGATCAATCCATAGGAGAGCATATTGGCAAATGCTTTTTCCATTCTTTTCCATCATGAACTGGGCAAAAGCAGGGATTTGGATTTTACTGCATCTGTTGCAAATTGAAAGCCTGGTATCTTGAGAAATCCCGGGATGAAAAAAGGTTACACTATGCCACTGGAGAGCTGAGATCTGTACAAAACTCCCTTGGAGTCTTGCAGGTTATAAAAACATACTAGTTCTGATTCTTGAAAAAATGAGCTTGGTGTGGTAGAAGGATATGAAAGCAATACCAAGAGAAAAATTGAGCTGACATTTCTCTAAAACATGATATAAACAAAACCCATGATATTTCAGATTTTTTTTTTCTATTTTAATATATTTTATGTGGTTTTGAGACTGAGCCTTCACAGTTGTACCACTCTATGCTACTGCTTTCTTTGAGAGTATCTTGTACTGGAGGTTCTCAGAGGTATTTATGTTCAACGGTTTTACCTACTCCAGTTGTACTTCAGTCTGAATACGCAAACTAGAGTGACTGGCCAAAACTAAATCAATATCAAAGCTGCTATGTATCCTATTTATACTACATATAATGTTATGATAATCCTGGGATTAAAGTTGTTAATTTCTGCAACCGTGGAATATTTTGTACATACTCTCTTCCTCACTTGTGTACCACTTGTTCCCTGTCTGTTAGAATCATGCCTAACATTTGAAACCTTTAAGTAATTTTGGCAACGTGCCTTTAAAAATAAAGTAAGGACAGCTGGTCATAAAAAGGCTTTTACTTCCTTCCCACTTGCTTCACTTAAATTTTAAATTTTTTAAATTCAAAATCCTTAAGCTGTGTCCAAGACATGAAGTGTAAAATTCTGACTGTGTGCGTCCCCCTACATGCTAAATGGATCGACTAGGAATGCTATTTATTTCCTTTGACCTATTCGTGTTTTCTTTCTCTCTCTTCCTCTCTTTGACTTCCTATTCTAGGATGAGTCATCCATGTTCTTCCAGTTTGGCCCATCAATAGAACAACAGGCCTCTGTCATGCTCAACATAATGGAAGAATATGACTGGTACATCTTCTCCATTGTCACTACTTACTTCCCTGGTTACCAAGACTTTGTGAACAAGATCCGCAGTACCATTGAGCACAGCTTTGTGGGATGGGAACTGGAGGAGGTCCTCCTGTTGGACATGTCCCTGGATGATGGGGACTCAAAGATCCAGAACCAGCTCAAGAAGCTCCAAAGCCCTGTTATACTCCTCTACTGCACAAAGGAAGAGGCCACCTACATTTTTGAGGTGGCCAACTCTGTGGGTCTGACAGGCTATGGTTACACGTGGATCGTGCCTAGCCTGGTGGCAGGGGATACAGACACAGTGCCATCTGAGTTCCCCACTGGGCTCATCTCTGTCTCATATGATGAATGGGACTACGGTCTTCCTGCCAGAGTGAGGGATGGAATAGCCATAATCACCACGGCTGCTTCTGATATGCTGTCTGAACACAGCTTCATCCCTGAGCCCAAGAGCAGCTGTTACAACACCCAGGAAAAAAGGATTTACCAGTCCAACATGCTCAACAGGTAAGGGAAGGGGCTTGGCCAGCCTTATGAAAGAATTGTCAGAGGACCTCTGACACCAGAATAGCTCTGGTAGGGAACAAGGTGCTTCGGGGCAGTGGGTGGTGTTGGCCAGAACCTGGGCAAGGGGAGGTGTGCTGATGGTGGGACCTGTGTTGCTGTGCATCATGAGTGCTAGCACTGTTACAGCCTTAGAAAGTTTCCGTACAATGCCAAAGGGAAGCCAGTATGAGGAAAGGGAATGATGAAGGCATAGTGCAAAAATTTGAGTGTGCCTCCAGTGTGCAAAATTTTGCTTTTAAGACAGCACTGAACTCCTTAGAGTGTCTTTGTATGAGTAAGTCCACCTCAGCTGGGTTCTTGCTGTAAGCAGTGAGGTTGTTTGTACTGAAATCTAGAAGACACTGGGTTCCGTTCCAGGAACCAGCAATATGTGAACAGGTGTCCTTCACAGGTGATAGTTGTGTAACTCACCTGGAATAGTTTTGTGGCATCTGTTCTCTGAGAACCAAGTATCCTTCTGCTGTCCATTATCCCTAAATTACAGGAGAGAAAGAAATGCAGAGAGGTGTGGAGAACTAGAGCTGCAAAGAGTTAGAGTCGTCTCTTCTGCTCAGCTCCTGCTTCATACTGGAAGCCTTTAAAGCCCTTGGGTGTCTTAAGAATCCAGTTTACCTCAAAAAGGAGAACTTGTGCTATCACCCTGCTCTGCTCATTGGCACCTTGTTGCCTATTGTCTGCTGTGTTTTGGGCCCCGTTCTCTCTCTCCACATTATGCAGAGAGCCTAGGCATCTACATCAGAATGGCAGTTTTTCTAGATGGAAAAGGACATTTAAAAATAGGGGCAACATGTTTGAATAAACACCTTTTTTAAATCTAGGTTTAGATTTTCTTAAGAACCAGTGCTAAGACGACTGCTTAAGGTCATAGAGGAAGCCTGTGGTGGAACAACATCTAGAACAACACTCTGGTTACTAGATCTTCCTCCCAGCTGGAGATTTACTGTGTTGCTAAGCAACCCAGATAATTAGACATGGGATCTGCAATTAGACAGGTACCCCTGACCTGCTCAGCTGTCATTTTCCAATGTTTTACATTTAAAATCATTGGGCAGGTTGGTCCCTTTGTGGTAGATGAGGGGAATCCAGGCAGAAGCCATCAGGAGAGGTGGCCATACAGTGCTCAGCATCTTTGTTCATTTGTCGTAATGAATTATGGAACAGTGTAAATGTGATGGATTTCTTTGCATGCTGTGACCCCTCACTGTCAACTGTACTAGGCAGATAGAAGGACTGGTGGAAAATAAAGCAAATTTTGCTTTGCCTAGATGATGGGGACTGATAGAAAAGTCGATTCTTTGACCTATTATATTTTTCCATAAAGCGATTTGCTATTTTTTCTTTGTCTCTGTGATCCAATAGAATATTGCTAAGTCTTATTGCCGTTACTTTCTCTTCCCCGTATTGGCTTTTTGCTATCTGCAAGTCTTGGAACCGTCAAAGATCAGTTTCCTTCCTATCTAGGCTTAGTGGTAAGGGGTGTTTTCTGCTGCTCTTTTGACTCATCCCTGGAATGATTAAGCAGGGCAAGTATATTCATTATATACAAAGTTATCAGAAGTAGCATCAAGGCAGGGTGTTTTTCTACCTTTCCAAATGAATAGGGAGTTTTGGGGAGTGCTGTATTGTGCCTTTTCAGCAGTTATCCAGGAAACAAAATGTTTTCCCCTGCTATTTGATGCAGTGTTCTGCAGAGACCTTCTGCTAATTAGTTCTACTGACACCGTATTAGCCTGTGCATAACATCATACCCATATAGCTATGCTAATTCAAAGACCCAACATAATCTCTCTGCATAGCACTTCTTTGCATTGTATAGAAGTTGCCAGCTCAGAGACTCTTGAGTCTCTAGATATGACAGTCCTGTTGTGCAGTGTAGATGTGCCCTGAAGCCTGGGCACTCCACATGAAAGCAGTTCCTGTCACTTTTGAAGATATTAGCTTTCTTCTCACCTTCATGGCCCAAATCACGCTGTTCCTTCTCCCTTGTCTGCTTTGGGTACTGCATTCACAGGAGCGACTGCAGATACATGTAGATGTCCCCAGCTTAGTTTGGGTACTGACATCAGTCTTGCTGAGAAGCAGAGTCAATTAGTCCATGCCAAGATCCATTCTGCCGCTGCTCGGATTGCTGCAGGCACCTGAGCTAGCGCAGAAATAATTACACTGTGTTGTAGTTGCTGCTGTGACCATAGTGCAAATATTCACTTTGCCTCACACAGCACTGGCCTGTGGTCTGCCACTCTTAGGGTTTTGCCCCCTGCTCCCTCCCGGAATGTTTCCAGGCTCTCTCTACTTCCAAGTACATATGGTTAAAAGTTTGACTTCAGTGAGCTGGGTGCTTAGTTTATTGTTTATGTGAAATTCCTTTCAGGTACCTTTTGATGTATAGAAGCTGTTGATGTCCAAAATAAGCCATTGCTTTTACAAATCCAAAGGTTGACTAGAAATGTGGTAGCTTCAAGCTCAGTCTCACAGCCTGGGCAAGAGGAAACGTAGAGGAGAGGGAAAAGACGTAGAAAGAAACAGGCATAAAGATATAGGTTCACCTCACTGGACCAAAACCCGCAGAAATTAATGGCTGTAATCTGTGTTCATACCTCTAAGTCCCGTTGAACTCACTGGAGTTTATTATGTGCTAAACTTTAAACCTGTCCTGATATACTTCGTTTATCTGAGGTCTTTAAACCTCCGTGGAAGTACTTTGCCTATCTGGGATATTACAGATTCTGCAGACCTGGCTGCTTCATACCTTTCCTAACCCCTTCCACCTACTAAAATTCCACAACACTTGTGCATTGTGCACACCAGGCAGCAGCAATACCTGTGTGTCTGGGACACAGTCTGGCTTACTTTGGAGTGGACAGAAGGTTCTGGAAAACTAATTTTAGTCTTGGCCCGGACCCGTCAATACTATATTCAGCCATCTGCAACTTACAGCTCCCCCTCCACATGCCTACACAGAATAGAGAAATGTATGTACGTAGGCTTGATGTCTGGGGAGACTGCAAAGTGTATGTGACCTCAGATGATACATCACCATGTAACTGGTGTTTCAGAAACTCTTGAAGCTGATCCAAAGTGGTCCAATTTGCTTCAAACCCATAGCTGGGGTGCAGTGCGATAAAGGAATTTTCCTGTTTTATTCTTTGGAGAGTGACACATCCAACTAAAAAAATGTATAATTTAGTTCAGCTGGGGCACATTATACACTAAGTCTGTGAATTAGTCATTTCCCAAGATCTGCCTTTGAACTCTGACCATTTCTTCCTTTTTTTTCCTCTTTCTGAAAGTGCAGTAGTTCTGAATGCAGCTAAAATCAAATGGTCTTGCTCAATGTGATCTCAGTTGGTGGTTGATCTGAGTGTATAACGGAGTAAGGAGGAAATGAACTGAATGTTGCTCAGATTTGGAAAGAAAACTCAGTTTCTCCATGTCTTTCCCCTTTCTTATATTGACACTTATTCGTTTTTGCAAGACTTTGTGCAAACAGTTTTGTTTGAAGTATGGCTGCAAACACAAAAAGAAACGAGACGGACTGTTATCTAAATGCCATTTCTTGCCAATGTAGGTGTTTGGTCTGCACCTTCTCATATTAACAATGGTCTCATAGCAACTGTTTCTTGTCTGTCTTGAAACCAATTCTCCTTTGTGTTAGACTGGAACTGGAGAAGTAAGGTCGAAGAAAGCTTGCTGAAGGTCAAAGAAAGTGTACCCCCCTTGGTGAACATGACTGGCAAACTGGTAACAATGGACAAGGAGAAGGCTAAGGTACTCCTCAACTTTTTTGCCTCAGTCTTCCCTGGCAACCTCTCTTCCCACACCTCTCAATTGGATGGACCGCAAGATGGGGAATAAGTGAGCAAAGTCTCTCCTACTGTAAGAGAATATCAGGTTTGTGAACACCTGAGGAACCTGAATACTTGTAAATGTATGGGGCCTGATGAGATGCATCCCAGAGTGCTGAGGGAATTGACTGATGTAGTTGCTGAGCCGCTCTCAATGGTAGCTGAATGACAGTTAGGTGAAGTTCGTGGTCATATGTTGCGCACATTTTTAAAAAAAGTAGAAAGGAGGACCCTGGGAACTACCGACCTATCAACCTCACCTCTGTGCCAGGGAAGAAGATGGAACAGTTCCTCCTGGAAGCTATGCGAAGGCATATGGAGGACAGGGAGGTAATTACAGACAGCCAACATGGCTGTACCAAGGGCAACTCCTGCCTGACCAGCCTTCTATGATTGAGTGACTACATCGGTGGACGAGGGAAGAGCTATGAGTGTCATCTGTCTGGAGTTATGTAAGACCTTTGAAGCAGTCCCCCCAGCATCCTTCTCTAAATTGGAGAGATATGAAATTGATAAGTGGACTGTTTAGTGGATCAGGAACTGGTTGGATGATTGCATCCAGAGGATAATGGTAAACGGCTTGATGTCCTGGTGGGGACTGATGACAAATGGTGTCCCTCAGGTGTCACTATTGGGACCAGTGCAGTTTATTATCAGGATCAATGACATAGACAGTGGGATCGAGTGCATACTCAGCAAGTTTGCAGATGACACCAAGCTGAGTGGTGTCATTGACACACCTGAGGGACAGAATGTCATCCAGAGAGACCTGGACAAAGCTTGAGAAGTGGGTTTATGTGGACCTCATGAGGTCCAACCATGGCAAGTGCAAGGTCCTGCACCTGTGTGAGGGCAACTCTCAGTATCAATACAGGTTGGAGGATGAAGGAATTGAGAGCAACACCGAAGATAAGGTCTTGGGGGTATTGGTGAATGAAAAGCTTGACATGAGCCAGCAATATAGACTTGCAGCCCAGAAGGCCAGCTGTATCCTGGGCTGCATCAAAAGAAGTATGGCCAGCAGGTTGAGGAAGGCTATTTTCTCCCTTTAATTCACTCAGGTGATACCTCACCTGGAGTTCTGCATCCAGCTCTGAAGCCCTCAGCACAAGGAAGGCATGGACCTGTTGGAGCAGGTCCAGAGGAGGGTTGCAAAAATGATCAGAGGGATGGCACACCTCTCCTATGAAGAGAGGCTGAGAAAGTTGGGGTTGTTCAGCCTGGAGAGGAGAAGGCTCCAGGGAGACTTTATCGTGGCTTTTCAATATCGAAATGGGTCCTATAGGAAAGATGAGGATGAACTTTTTAGCAGGGCCTGTTGTGGTAGGACAAGGGGTTTTAAACTGAAAGAGGGTAAACTTAGACTAGATCCAAGGAAGAATTTTTTTACAATGAGAGTGGTGAAACACTGGAACAGGTTACCCACAGTGGTGGTAGATGCTCCATGCCTGCAAACATTCAAGGTCAGGTTGGATGGGACTCTGAGCAACTCTGTTGTTGAAGATGTCTCTGCTTATTGCAGGGGAGTTGGACTAGATTACCGTTAAAGGTTCATTCCAACCCAAAACTTTCTATGATGTTATGATTCTAAGTATGATCGTAACTATTGAATATTACAAATTTTGTCCTAGAAATTAGCCCACCCATGAGATAACTCCATTAACTAGTAGGAAAATGATAAGGAGAAAGATTTGTACTACAAGAATTGTTAGTTTTCTTTTTGAATGATTCTTGAGGAAATTTTTCTCTAGTGAGGGATTTATCTCAATTTATGCTGATAATAGGCTTAGGTGATCATTTGGAGTTCAAATATCCAAATGCTTTTTTCTAGTTCAATTGTACCCTTTACTTCTTTGTTTTGTTTGTAATAATTACCTGTCCATTTATTCTTTCATTGTTCCAGAAAGAAATCTGGTTTGGTTTAAATATTCTGGTCTACCAAATTTTTAGTTATTTCAATGACCAGTCTTTTCCTGGAATCCAGCAAAACACTGTGCTTGCTGCTCTCTTCTTATAAAGGTTGGGAAGGAGTTTTTAACAGAGTTGTCCTCTGGAAAAATGCTCAGATGTGGAGTTATTCCCTTTTGGCCCTTCCAAGGAGAGTTGCTAACCTTCTAGGCATTCAGCACAGCTCATCTGTTCTGCCTTCACCATGACTGCTGAGGAGTGAGTGGGCAGAGGTGGATATGTTTATAAGCAGCCTTCTGCTTATTTTGTTATTTTAATTGATGGGACAGATTTCCTTGAGCTCAGGATTGGTGCTTCTCATTACATTTCAGAAATGAGGAGAAATAACTAAATGACAGGAGCATTCTTGGGAGTGGAATTCAGGGATGAGTCATGGGAAAAGAATATGATTTCTGGCAGGTATTTGAGGAATAGAAGCTCAGCCCTTTTTCTATGGATATTCACAGTTGTTGGGGTACATAAGCTGTGTTTTTACTATAGCCTTCAATGAGACCTGGGTTCTTCCTACTGGTTGTCATAGCTGTTTATGAATGCTGGGCCATAACTACTGGTTTGTTGTTGTAGGGTTACTAATGAGTTCTCCACTGATTGGCTTTAATAGTCTCTCATTTAACACCAGGCTGCACACACCAGATTTCATTTTAATAAAAAGTGCAGTGAAGCATTTGCTTTGGAATGAAAATACAAATGTGGAATTATACTGCCTTTGCGAAGAAATATATTAAGGGGGGAACAAAGGTAGGTTCATTTCTGCACCTCAGATTCCTCAAATATGAAAATAGCTGGCAATCTTGCTCAGTGCATTGTTTGAACATCATACTTCCACTTTGAGGAAAATAATAACTTTCATCTAGAACTTTCCATGCCAACCAGTTAAGAAATGCAAAAGGCCCCTGGATGAATGGTTGGAAACTATTTCCCCTGCAACATCCAGGGCAAGATCTGTGCTCACATGGTCACATTACCCTAGTGGAAACTAGGAACTGCTGGGGCTTAGACAACTGGACAGTGAGTCAGTGAGCAGAGAAAGTACTTGCAATAGCATTTTACAAATATATTGCTTCCATGGAGACTTCAGACCATAGGGACTATACATAGCCCTAGTAAGATGCAGTGCCCCTTTGGGCGGTTGTGTCACCCTGATACCTGGGAGCAGCACCATGCATGTGGCATCCTGGACCTTTTCCCCCAGGTCAATGCCAAGGACACTGCCCAGGCAGCACCTTTCCTTGTTTTCAGAGCCTCTCCCAACCCACCCTCCTGCCCTCTCCCCTCCATGGCAGCTGTCTCCTGCCATGCTGGACACAGGGATCACCATATATCATTTGCAGGTACTGCCATTGAACCACTCTGTGTTGTCTCCCAGTTGAGTGAACTAAGGCAGCAAGGGAGTTGAGAGCAGGAATGGAGAAGAGACCTTTTGTGTTGCCCTTTCTCCATTTATTGGACTGTCAAATTAACGTCATACTAAGAGACAGGAGCACTGGCCAGCACTGAGGTCTCACTGGCTTCGGTAGGGCTGCATCTACCTGTTTGGCAGCTGGTTGGGAAGACCTGCTCTGGCCCTTAAACCCAGTGCTGCTCCAGCAATGGGAGATGCAGTGCTGGGTCTTGCTTCTTAACTCCGTGGAGGAGGGGATGGAAGTTAAAACTGGTATGTTTCCATAGATGCAGAAATTGTCCTTTTCAGAAACTTGGAAGGTGAGGGGGTGTATGTAACTTTTGACCTTTTGGAGCCTTTAAGCTGGTGTCTTGTTAGCAGCTCATTATGTTCCCCCTGGCTGGTGAGTCCGGCTGCCGTCAGGCTGGTGCTAGTTGGCAGCACGTGGCATGAGCGCCGTTGATGGATTAGAGATCCCTGCTGCTGAAATCAGCGTGTTCCTGTCACTGCTCCAGCAGCTGCTGGAGGCCAGGCCTGACCTGCACCTCCTGACTCCATCAGGGTCTCTCTGCCTTCCCGTGTCCCTGTTGTACATCACTTTTCTCTCTGTTCCTTCCATACTGCCATCGCTTTCTATTTTTTTTTTTTACCTCCTTGCCTTGAGTCTCCTGTTGCATTTAATTTGTCCTGTGTGTGTTTCTCCCTGTTGTGGTTGTTCAATGCTGGTGAAAGGTGCTGAGTTTGTCACCCTGGGGCTGCCAGTTAGTCATACCACCTGCCCGGGAGGTGAGCGGTGAGTGGGGGGAGCATTTATCCATGTTCTACCACATCTAGGCAGCAGTGTTGGCTTCCTCTCACTTCTTCTATTCTGTCCCCTGAAGGAGAATGCTGAGGGCAGCTTTGTAATATGTCCTTGACCCGAATCTCCCCCGTGTGAGTGGGCTGCTAAGGGTGCCTAATGCAGAAGGGCACGGTCTGTGCCTGCCTGTCCTTGCTTTGCTCAGCCCTTAAGCAGGACTGCTTGGGCAGTGGGAGGCATGGCTGTCTTGCACAGAAAGGTCTAACATCAAACCAGCTCAGCACACTGGTAGGATGCTGCAGACCTCTGGCTTCTCAAAGGGAATATATGATGGGAGGACAGCAAAAATGTTTGTTCCTCAGCAGTCATCACAGGATGTCTTGGTCCTTCAGAGCAGGGCTGTGTTGGAGGGTAAGAGGAGGTGCTTGCTCTGTGTGGACAGCTGGATTTTTCATCCTCTTTGCAATTAAAATTGGATGGGAGGATTCAAGTGAAGTGATGGATTTTTGGCAAGGGTTATCTTTTGATTAGAGGACAGATCTTTTTCATAAAGGCCTCCAAAATCCACCAGCTGGGAATGAATTTTGGTATGCACTGTCAGTTTCCAGATGGGAAAATGTCCATGGTCTGCTTCCAGCCCTCTGAGACATCTCCTGCTCCGCAGCCAAGTCCAATTAGTGCTAATACCGTGGCAACTTCTCTTGCTGGTGACAATATGTTTTAACTTGTGCATTCAAGCTCTCTCCACTTTTCGTGAAAAGAGAATCAAAATCCTTCCTCTGTGGTGGAGCTGAAGGAAGCTGAAGTGTGAAACCACCAACCCAGCTCTTGCTACGGTTTAGCGTCAGCTACAGTGGCATCTTCCCCCTGATCACAAAATGCAATTGGAGCCCTATGGGTTTTGGTTTTAAAGTGCCCCAGGGAATCTGAAAACCTGCTTTAGCAGACCAGCAGAGGGAAGGTGAGAAGCAGCCTCTTTTCTTCAGTTACTGGCTTGTTGAGGCTGTAGGTATTTTCTGACTTGCACACCTGCAAATCAATGGTTAGCCATATGCAGTTTCATCACTAGAGCCTGTAAGGAACACGTGCATTTTTTTTCTGAGAGAAACGTGTTTTGTTTTTTTTTTTTTTCCTCTCAGACTTAATGTTCTTACTATCTTTCAAGTTTTTAAAAATAGGAACTGCTGCGTTGCTATGGCTTCCAGTCCAACTGTGGAGCAGATTTTTCTTCTCTTTGATGCAATGTCGGTTCACGATGCGGTTTGACAAGATACCAGCCCAGCTCGCCGCCTAGTGGCTCCCTCCCCAGGGGGTGGGGGGAGGTTCAACAGCATTTACCGTTGACAGAAATTCATGAATAAAAGGAAAATAATAATAAAAAAGTCAGATGGCCTTTCTTGGCAGAGACTTGAGGCATTGACCCTGGTGAGTCCGGGAAGAGGTTTTGTTTTTTTTTTTTTACGTTCTGCGGTCTTAACACTGTTCCTGCGGTTTAACTTTTGATGGGATATTCTTTTCTCCTTTCTGTTCTACACCCTGTGTGATTGAGCTAAGTCCTGTCAAACAGCTGGTCTGTTCCTCTCCAGAGGCACTTTGCAGTTCAGTGGTCTTTGCTATATATGCTTTTTCTGAGAAATAATTGTGCACGTCTCAGGCTAAGCTGGTGGTTAAGGGCTTTGCTGAATCGAGGCTTAGAGCACTCCTAACTAGATGCTACTGATGAAATTCCACTTGAAATCATTGCTTTGAGGGTGTACTCGAGTTTTACATCTGAATTATGGGAAAATATGGATCTGCATATCTGTGGGGCAGCTGAATACTTATCTCAAAAGGACCAAATCAAACTGTGGCTTTGAACACTTCTTACCTGTGCAAAATCCATACCTCCCTCTGCAGCTCACAGACCTCTCCACTGACCTATTTTTAAGTGGCTATAATGTTTAATGTATGTTTTGTTTCATGTTGCAAATTTTATTTGCATTCTCAGTCCGAAGATGAACATTTTGGAAAAATCTGTGAAAAAAACCTGTTCATCCAATTTTGAGTTACGAGAGTGTGAAATGAATGCATTTGTTCTGCTTGCAAATAATTATCCAGCAGTGGATTTTATATTGGTGTGGACAAATAACTCAAAGCTAGCTTCGCTTCAAACTTCAAAAATCAGTTTGCAATGCTATCCAAGGGATTCCTGCTTTGTTAAGGTTAGAAAATTTGATTTTGAATTCAACATGAACGTTTGAAAGTGATGTATGTTACCTTAGTGCTGGGCTTTTTCTATTTTATGTTCACTGTGCATTATATTTCTTTAAGTATTTGAATGAAAGATAATCTAGAAACATGGTATTTCAAAAGCTTAACTGTGAGTGAATTAGTAACAGAGAAAAGAGAAATGGCAGAGACCCATTAGCTTGTCTAGTCTACTATCTGCTCTATCATTCCCACAGCATATTCTCTCCTGATTTAAGTAATAAAAAGGTCCCTACTCAAGCCTGCAAGCACCTTAATATAGAATGAATGTTAAAAACTAACCATAGTGCCCTTGAAATGATCAATCAGATTGAATGCTATCAGCCGACTTCCTTCAAAGAAAGCTCTTTTCCACTCCTGTGGTGAGATTTTGGAGCTTACTATATCACATTGAACAGGTCTCCACACTTGTCTCGATTGAGTAAAGATTGTAAGGTGATTAGAGCTCCCTTCTGCAATAATGCACCATGAGAAATTCTTGAAAAACAGATTTTGTGAACTTAGGGTTAGCCTTTGTTAGGAGTCTGGTGAGATGGCAAGTAACTGCATGAAGAGTTCACCCAGTGATGGTGTGGTCAGGGTGGAAGAGAGCTACCACACTGTACTGAAAACCTCTGAATTTCTGTGGCCTGACAATGGTTAAAAACGCAAAAATGCTGACTCGACGCTGACATTTTTTCTGGTTTTTAAAGCTGTATTAAAACAAGATGGAAATGAGTTTTCAGTGTCCTGCCCAGCGTTCTTCCCTGTATTATTAGTGCCACAAATCACATCTTTTTCAGGAAGATGGCTACCTACGGTAACAGCGTCAGCATCTTACATTTATTTATGACAGACTGTAGTATCTTTTATCTGCAATTCCAAAGCACTTTACAAAGTGGAAAGGGATGGCTTAATTCACTGCTAAAATTCAGCCATCTCTCGGGTGAAATAGAGCAACTGTTTAACAGCACATAGCACGAAGCGGAGATGAATACCGCAGCTCACCAGAGCTGCATGAGGAATTTCAGCTGGCAGAATGAAATTGCTAGAGGTGGATTTCTGCCAAGACATCGGGGCTGTTTAATAAGTGCAAGAGATTAGCAACAGTGCCACACATGCCTCTTGTGTGCCTGTGTGAAGCAGGCAGCCAGCAGTTCCAGCAGTGGTTTCAGGAAGGAGGTTGGCAGCTTTTCCAGCATGTGGACTTCACCAGCAGATGATATCTGCTTTCAGAGACCCCTTTCATCACAAGCCCATGACGTGTTTTGGACAGATGTACCTAGGTTATACACTCATTATCTGCTTATTTTCCCTGGAAATTCAGCCCTGGGCAGAGAGAGAGGTCCAGTGGGTTGCTGTGTTGCTGGCTATAGACGAGATAACCAGAACTGGCTGGGGAGCAAAAAGGTCAACTGCAATGAATCTCTGAGAGGATGCAGGCATATAGGTAATAGACACCATAAGTACCCCCAAAAGGTTGTTTTTCATTGCTTTCTTTGCCTTTAAAATTATGCATCACTGGCAGATTAAACCCTGTGAGTGACATGAGGTACCTCAAACATAGATTGCTGCAAGAAATGCTTTCCCCTCTCTTCTCAAAGATGCTGATGCTGCTCTTCTGCATCTGAGTGGTGAGATGTGGTATGGTGAGAGCTTAGAAGATCTGGTACTTAAGCCATGATGAAATGCTCTCCAGCATCACTAAGGGACTGTGAAGATTTTGAGGTGCAAAGTACAGATGCTTACAGCCTCTGAATAAATCTGAACATCTAGCAATAGCTCTTCTGTATGCCTAGTGTATATTTGTGCCAAATAGCTGGGCTAGAGGGGAGCATGCGATGTTAGGCTTTCCGGCATTTGATTTGCCCAGATCCAGGAAGTGCAGCAGGACTGACCTTTCAGGGTTCTGCATGTTCTGCTGTCCTCATTTCAGTTGCCTTTTCCTTCTCTTTCCTTGCAGGCATGTAGTTGAGATACTAGGGCAGCTCTGCTTGCAGATGTACTTTGGTTTTAATGTAGCTGTGAAGAGGAGAAGGTCTTGCTTTTTGCCAATGTGAGGCGGCTGGTCAGCTGAAACAAGTACCTTGGAGATGATGCTAAATCAGTTTCTGTGGTGACTCTGGAAATATGCTAGTTCTGGAAAAGACCCCAGTTTGACTGGATAGAGTGAGAAGTTTAAATTTACTGATTTTAATTTTTTTTCTCCAAGCAGTTTTTCATGGAAAGCTCAAGTTTGGATTGATGAAGGCAAAAGCTTTGCAATGCTGTGAAATAGATTTGGGATAGTTTATTATATTTCCACAAAATTGCTTAACAAGAAAGTCTGGCAGAGCGAGGAAGCCAAATGAGAAGAATATGGCACTCCCAATAGTGGATGGCACTGGAAGTACCATGTAAGCCAGTACAGGAGGGTGTGTAGTCAGGGGTAAGATTAGCCTCAGCAGAGTAGAGAGCTGTGCAGGTGAGACATCTACCAGATTTGTTGGGGGATCAGGCTGGTTTGTGCTGTTGCTGGTTTTCTCCCTTTTTACCTCCCACTTCTGGATCCTCACAAACCCTGGAGAAGGGATCCTGCCTCTTCGTGCTCAGCTGCAGCAGCTGTGAAACCTTCGTTCCAGCCATCAGTTGACAGCATGGAAGCAGGTCCTAGGAGAAGGGCACTGACAGAAAGGCAGCAAAGGAGAGTGGGGATGTTGTGCAAGAGGAGCATTGGGGGAAATAAAAAGCATCACTAGTCTTGGTTTTACAGCACTGGCTGTGAAGGGCATGCAGCCTACTGCTGAGCTCGGCACACAGCTGGTTCTCCGAGTGGGAGGGCTGTGTGTGGCACTAACCTTTATTCTTCTGTGTGGCACATAGTTTACCTTTTCAGTTGCCACAGGTCACAGCAGCAATGCCGAAAGCTGAAGAGCTGTGTGTATACTCTGACCTTGGCTGTCGTGATTCTGCTGAAGCCAGGCAGCGGGGACTTCTACACCAGAGAACTTCCACAGCCTTTTGTTGTTGTCTGAGAAGTCAAGGGAAACAGCTATATAAATTTGTCACATTTGTGACAGATGCTCATGTTGGAAGTTTTTTTAAGCCTCAGAAAAGAAATCTGAGTGGTAGCACCTAGAGGTCTGATTTGGAGATAGCTGAGTGAGAAAAGGTCCTTGGGCCCACTCTCCTCACTCTTACAGAAGAAAGGAGATGTGAGGCTGGTCAAGGAGACAAATGTTGTGCCTGTGGCTATTTACTTAATTGTTATGCCTCTAGGAGGGTGCTGCAGAAGACCATGAGCCCTCAGCACTCAGGGTGTTGAGGGTACTATCAGTATAGCAGTGCTCTGGTGAGCTGCCAAGGAGCTGATTTGGTACCACCAGGAAGCTGTGGAACAAGTTCTGTGGTGGTACATGCTGGTGGAACTGTGAAGGATGGCAATAAACTGAGGGAGATCTGTTTTACAGGAGTGGCCCTCTGGTAACAGCTCACACTTACACTGAAGACCTACGAAAAAAGCTTGATTTTGTGTCAAGCCCTTATGTCTCTCAGATTTGCAGTGTCTGCTCTGTATTTCACCACCAAAGATGTTGTTTCTTTATGTTCCTTCTTCAGGCTAGGAATCCTGGTTTTGCCCACTTGTCTTGTTAACAGGCATGGGAGTGGTGGGCTTTTTCAGGCCAGTGGATGAAAGGGAAAATTTAGATGATGTTCTTCTGCAGTACTCAGAATAGGTTCATCTGCAGTGCATTTAACCAAGGAAGTAAATGGTGGGCAGTCAAGTAGAGGAACAGATGACTGAACAAGTATTTAGGTGTTTGAACTAACAATTTTTTGGCTTCCTCCTCAACGCATTGATCCTAATGGGCTTTCCACTGTTTTCCTGAGAAAGCACTGAGAGGGGCTGGGAGTGGGACTCCTGTGAGCTTGCAAAATCAACAGTAGTCTTTGATAATTGACATTTTCTCATTTTTCAACGTAATTTTGGGTAGGCTTGCAAGAGTACATTGTGGAAAGAGAGAACAGGAGAGTTGCAGGGTAGACAATAGCCCATAAACAAAGTCCTAAGATTTGCACTGACGTATCTATGTCTCCATGCTCATGGTGATTTGCAAACAGCCAGGGATGAACCCACTGCTCTTGTTACAGTCATGTCCCTTTTGTGTGTCTCTGTGTCCTTGCCTTGTTCCCATCCTCCAGCTTTCTCATCCTTCCCTCAATACGTGATTCTTTTCTATAGAAATATTAAATCTTGGTTCGAAACAGGACAACCCCATTTTCCCCAGACCCTTTCTTTCCTCTCTTTCATCTTTTCTTCCCATGGAAATGTTTGAAGTAGCACAAGTTCCTGAGAAAGGCGTTTTTTTTCCCTTTGTGCTTTGGCTCTGTGTCCCTTCATTATATCTTCCCTTTGCTATTTCGTTCTGCCTGCCTTGTGTCTCTGTTTTCTCCCCATCTCTCAACCCTTCTTCAAGGCTCTTTCTTCATTAATATGTTAATTTCTAGCCCAGGAATGCTTCTTGCGGCTTGCTGTTCACCAGGGAGAGCCAGAGGAGAGAGCCAGGAGAGAGGAAGGAAGGGAGAGAGGAAATAAGAAATAGGAGGACAGTAATATACAACAGGACAGGACAAGGGATGTCAGCAAGGGGGAATCTTGCACTGACTGGTGTCATTGTGCCAGAGAGAAGAGGATTATCCATGTTTTGGACTGGGTTGTTCTTTTTCTGTTGTTTTGATATCTTCAACTTCTGAGACATATTCTTAGGAAAAAAAAAAAAAGGTTAGAATTAAAAAATCTCTACATGTATTTTTTAAAAAAATGTTTCCTTTTTGGCAATTTCCAAATTATTTTTCCTTTTGCATAGAATTTTTTTAAACATCAGCTTCTGTTCCCACCCTAAAATGGTTCCTTTGTTTCATTTGATGCAAACATGTTGTCTGTGCAGTCTTCACGTAAGGATTTGGGCACATTTTGCACGACGGACAAAACCATATCAGAAGTTCTCTGAAAGGGGTTTTATCTCAACAGAAGTTTCCAGAGTTTTTGTCTTCATCAAATGAATATTAGGGAATGGTTCAGTTTCTGTTCAGGTGAAGATATATAGATAAAGACTGTGAGACCACAGAAGCTATACAGCAGTGAAAGTGTTAGGGAATCTGGGACTAGAAGGAGCACGAGAACTGCAATTAGAGACAGGTGTGATGAGTCAAGGATTTATTTTTCTGCCTCCCACCAGTAAAGCTGCTGGGTGGAATGTTGCAAAGGACAAAGTGATAGAGGCAGGTACCTCTACAGCATGGACTAGATCTTGGAAGGATGTAGAAAGCCCCCACTACTGCAGTTCTGCCCTGACATTAGGAAACCTCTAACTGTTCTTTTTGCTGCTTTATACCTAATGTAGCAAGACCTCTGTCTGTGCTTGGAGTTCTATGATCATGATTACCCAAGCAAATAATTGACAATGCAGTAATGAAAGTCAGCACAGGGGAGCTGGCTGGGTGGGTGGCTGGAGGTGAGAAAGCAGGTCTGAGGAAGGGCGTGTGGTGAAGGAGGGAGACAAGAAAAGACAGACGCTAATACAATGCTGCAAAACTGGTTTGAGCTGGAAGCAAAATAACTAGGGAAGAAAACTCAGGGGGACTGCTGCAATGTTCTGTGAAGTCCAAGGCCCCTGAGCCAAGAGACTTTCATATATTGCGTACACACAACTGTGTCAGATGAATATTATTTAGGTTGCAAAGGCAAGCACTTCAAACAGAAGAAAATGCCAGAATTAAGGCTGCAATCTTAATTTGGCACTGTGGTGTCTATGCATTATACAGCAGTAGTTTCAAGATTACTATCTTTCAAGACAGGACCCCTGCCTGCTTCTGTACACAGGTTGGGTGACATTTCCTGGCTAAGCAGTGATTCAGTATTTTGTTTTCGTCACCTTGTTTAATGTGTAGCCTTAAGCTTTGTATTGTGCCTGCTTTCACAAGCTGCTGAGAAGAGAGGATTCGTCGTCGTCTCAGTGTGTTATCTGTGGCAATATCTCAGCACATCATGGAGTTCACAGATTTTTCACCCTGCTCCTGTGGTATGAGAGGACACGAGCTGCTTTATGTAAATCCATTGTATAGGCGGAGAATTGCAGTTCAGCAAGATTAAGGTCAAAAACGTCTATTAATTTTTCATAGCCCATCTGAGACACCTAGAATCTCGTTATTCAAAGTACTGATCATTACAGAATGCTTTCTGTGTTCAAAGCAAATTTCTCCTTGACTTCAACCCAGCCATTCCTTGACTTTCCCCCTGCCAAGTCTTAACTAGGAACGAGCACTATTTTTCATTGATATTTATTACTGTAGAAATGGAGATTTTGTGACATGCAAGTTATATGGGCTGTTTGTTTGTACTCTGTTTAATTGTTTGTCTTGTAGAAATCATCTTGAACCCAGGAGAAAAACAAAACAGTCTCCAAACTGCTTCCCTTTTCTAATTTTAACTTGACTTATTTCTTTCAATATGTTTTAGATGAAATATTTAATTTCTTATTCAAATTAGTTTATAATTTCAGTATGTATCTTCCTTTTATTTGAAAAAAAAAGTTTGAAAATGTTCAGATTCAAAAGAGGGCAGGCTGTACTATATGTTTTATTTCGATGAAGTAAAAACTTTCTACTTCCTGATTTTCCAAAATAGGGCTGTCAATACAGTACTTATTTTTGTTTGGAATCACCACAAGACCACAAAAAAAGGAACCAGAGGGTCTGTCCAAATTTTATCAAGCGTCCAGAAAATCAGGCTTACAGATTTAGTGACTGCTTGCAAAGAATCTAGTTTAAGAGACTTTATTGATCTTTTCTCCCTGATATCCAGTGATAGGACAGGTGGGAATGCTTCAAAGTTGCACTGGGGAGTTTTAGACTGGACATCAGGAAGCAGTTCTTCACTGAGAGAGTGGTCAAATACTGGAACAGACTTCCTAGAGGGGTGATTGGTATCCCAAGTCTGTAGGTGTTTAAGAGGCATTTGTTAAACGCCCTTAATAACATACTTTAACCTTTGGTCAGCCCTGAACCATTCAGACAGTTGGACTAGATGACCATTGTAGGTCCTTTCCTATTGGAATCTCTCCCTCTCCCCCTTGTGCAGAGGTAGAGATGAATCCAGCCGTGTAGTACAGCTTTCACGTGGCTTAGTTGTATTATTTTCTTGTTTATTCTAACCATTCTTCAACTGTTCCTTGATTACTGCCCACTTTCCAAACAGCTAAGTTTGATTCCCAGTTCAATCCAACTGGTGCATTGAATGAGATAGAGGTCCTGCAAGAAAAATTGTGATTAATTATGTCATTCAGGACTGATTCGTAGTGGCTATGCAAAATGGCTTGCATTCAAGTTGCTTGAACAACTGTAATGCTGACAATTTCCCATTTTACAGTTCTTGACTTTGTGTAATGAATAAGCCCAGATTTTGCCAAAGTGCATGGTTTAGTGGTCATGAAATTTTGAGCTTTTCTATCCCACTGCTGACCTCTATTGTCTTGTTTCCTTCCACTTTCCTAATCTCTTCTGCCCTTCTGGCTCCTTTTCCTGGTCCAGTCCTTACCTAGCAAAGCTAGGGTCTGCCTCACAGATGTCTCATCTAAACTCTGAACCCTGGACTGAGAAAAATACAGCTTCCATTTCTGGACTCTGTGCCCCTTGTTTTCATCCATTTCCACTTCTCTCACATTCTAGCTCCTAGTCCTATTTGTCTTCCCCTCCCCTCAGCCCCAACAAGTCCCAGTCTCTTTGCCCAAAGGGTACAGGTATCACGCATCCCATTTTTCTCCTCCCATGTAGCATTTCAGCCCCATACTTCTTCCAGTGTCCCAAGTCAAAATATCCCGATCATCTTCCTGGCTCTTTCTTATTGCTTTGGAATTAGCCAGACTCTTTTTCCAGTGATCCTTGTGTACAGGCAACAGGTAGAATCAGGGGATTTGCAAACCCAAGAGGTGCTGTCCTCCTTCTCTTGCTTTCCTAGTCCAGATGTAGACTTTTCTTGAGCTCATGCATAGAGAAAGTCCCTTAAACTACAGAAAGCCCAGTAAAGAGAGGGTTTTAGAAAGGTTTTTTTTTTTTTTCCTAAAATAGCTCTATTAAGTCTCTGTTGAGCAAGTGTAAATTGCAGTTTTTCCAAAGGTTTATGACCTGTCTAGGTTTTCACAAGTATGGCAAAAATCAGCATGTGACACGAAAAGAACCTTTTCTTTCCCCTCTCATAAAATTTCAAGTCCCTTGAAAGCAGAGAACTTACTGGAGCTTTTTAAAAAGGTCACTATTTTTTTCTTAACACTGGTAAAACAGCTTTTTTCCTCTAGCCTGTTTTTGGAGGTGAATGGATCACTTTTCCTTCCATTTTCCTCAAATACCAAACCTGCCATAAGCATCTGATATGGAAAATGTCAATCTGAAAGATAAAAATTTATGTAGCTAGAGAAATCTATAAGGAAGGCTTTATGGCATGAAGCAGAGGGCAGCCTGAAGAGGCAGTAGTACCAGCCCAAGCAATGCAGATCTCACTTCTGTCTGTGGGCTTCCTGGGGAACTTTTAGGAGGTCAGAGAATGTCTGTTCACTGGCTGAACATTCCTTTGTAGGGTCTTAAACCTGGGAATCAGACAGCAAGCAAAGAAGTGAGTTGTTTCATTTCAGTTTCATTTAAAAACAAGGTTTCTTTAAAAAAAAAAGTCCCTGCCCCAGGCTTTCAGCACCTTTAATACTCATTTAAAAATGCATGCTACACAATGAAATAAAATCAGTGCCAGTCCCCAGCGTGGAACTAAAACCAACCAGCCAAGCGGTTAGAACAAACAAACCAAAGAGTGGAAAAAATCCAATCCTCCACAGGCCATCTTTCTTTTTCTCCTGCTTCTCTCCCTTCCTCCTTGCTTCAGCCATGGGTGTTCAGTTACAGATCTGTATTTTGCAGTCCTGCCTTCACCAAAGTGTGTTAACTCATGCAGCTCATGAATTGTCCCCAAATGTGGGAAGCCTTGATCAGAAGAAACAATGCCAGAGTTACTGTTTTTCCTTACTTTTTGTTCAAAGTTTCCAGGAGCCCAGTGGCACAGTGAGGTTACAGGTTCCAGCTAAGAGCTCTGGCTATGGGCTACAGAGTGTGGCAGGCTGGAAGAGTGGACAAGTTTGGGATCAGGATGCTGAGAGATCTTTGGCACTTTGTTTCAACAGCCAAGCATCTTTTGACAGTTGATGCATCCTCACTTGGCCTCTCCTTTGAGAAAGCCCAGTGAAAGCATTACTCCTGTGGACTCTAGGATAGGTTTTCTCTGCTCTGGGAGGGGATTTTGGAACCGGTGGTGCAGCCTTGAAGCTCACCTCTAATATTGACTAAATATTCATATCCACTAATGGCAATGTGGTATGAATTGTGAGATTAAAAAGACATCTCAATCTGGTTCAGAGCTGATATTATCTCTCTTCTGAGTTAGGCCCCTTCTCAGATAGTTTCCAATTAAGTTGTCTGCAGAAGAAGGGGCAGGGACTTGAGTGGGACTGAATTATGCCTTCTCCTGACAGATAATGATCCTTCCTGGATGGCGTTCAGTAGACAATGGAGGGAGCTTCTTTGGCTGCTGCCTACTTTATACCTTTCTCAGGGATAAATAAAAATCTCTAGGGCTATTATCATGCCTCCTCACATGAGCCTGAAATGTATGGAGTACAGAGTGAAGAAAAAGAGGAAACAGGAGAAAGTATCCGCATCTCAAATGATGAGCAAGAGGGCTGGTGCCTCTGGCACTGCGTGTATTCAATTTCAGCATGCTGTATTTACTTCTCTTTCCCCTCTCTGAAAAGAAAACCTTCAGGCACTTTGCTAAATGGATTGAAAGGTTTGTCTGGTTATAATGATGCTTCTGAAAGAGGCTGGTGTTATTCCTCCACTCAAATACTTCAGAGAGATTTTGCAATGGCTCTTGGTAAATCAGAACATTATGAATACTTTGGCATTTAGTGGTTAGGCAATGTTCTGTTCTGGGACTACTTTGGGAGGAGTGACAGAGGTTAATAAGCTAATGTTTTCTAAGAGAGGGTATCCTAATCTGGGAGAGTATGGGAACAATCAACGGATTAATTAAGATGTGTGTAATGGGGTGGTGTGAACATTTAACTATAGCAACCAGATGAATTGGAAGCACAGTTTCTGTCTCAGGTGGGATCTGTTAGGGACACAGAATCTATTTGCCTCATGGAGTTCAATTCCCTGTGCACTTTTACAGCAAACCTACCTCAGTGGAGACAGGCTCAGGCTCTACCCTTGATTATCGTGGTATAAATTTGTAATACCAGAGTGCCCAAAATGAGGAAGACTGAGTGTCGCAGAAGAACTAGACAGCAGAAGAATACTAAGTGGAGTCATGGTAGTTTGCTTGCATAACTGAGATAAAATTTGGCTCTGTGGCTTTAGCAATGGAGAGGGGAACTCAGTGAGCTGGGATGTTTT